>JAHQIY010000005.1:1727972-3038445 GCA_019054805.1 Brachionus manjavacas
ATTTTGCATTTTCGAGAGCTTTAAAAACTCTGGCTAACGATTTTAATTCTTTCTTAGGCACTGAATACAATCTATGATCCGAAAAATTGTCTAATTCAATAGCTTGACCATTGAATAAATCATCAACAAATAAATTAAACTCATCGGTCTTGTTCTTGCTGATTTTCAATTCCAGAAGGTAACCGGCCCCGAATTTCTCTTTTAAATATTGACTTGATCCAAGACATCTTAATGAATTTTTTTTATTAAAAAAAGAATACTCTAAAATAGAATAAAAGCCAACTTCAATTCTCCATTAACCATTATTCCAATTTTATGACAAAGAGCCTCAGCCTTTTAGAAAATAAATATTAATTTTGAAATCTGCAGTGTTTGAATAGTTAAAAATATTAAGTTGAATTTTTTTTTATTAGAAAATTCGAATAGAACCTCAATTATTTCTTGTGAATTTTGGAACAAAAGAACTTTTTAAAGAAAAGCCTTTATTCCAAAAATTAAATAAGAATAAGCAGCATTGTTCAAAAGTCATATAGTAAAAGTTAAGTCATTTATTTTTTTGATATTAAAAGGGTTTTTAAAAAAAAGAGTTAAAATTAATCTTAAAGTTGGAGATCATCATAAACTCAAAATAATACAAATGGAAATTTTCAAGTTTTTCTGGCTAACTTCCTATTTTATCACTAAAATGAAGTACTTAATAAAGAATACTGCATGTGCTTAAAATAATTTTCTATAAATAAACAAACTCTTTTCATATTAAAACCTTTTTTACCCTTTGAATTATTTTCAAAATTAAAATACAATTTTTCACAAAATTCTAAAATGCCTGGTGGTCAAAAATCACGAAAGAGCTCATCGAAATGGGAATGACATGGGAAGAAGCAAGGGTAAAGGCAAAATATCGACTTGAGTGGAAATCAAAAGTAATGACCCCATGCTCCAAAATCAGTAAATATATAAAAAAACTGATAGCTGAAAATTATTGCAAAAAGAGTTCTTTATATTCAAAATGACTTGAAATTACTGGTAGATATGATAAAACTTTATTTGTAAGATTTAGCAGATCCCTAAAAAATATATATAAGGGGTTTACAAAGTTATAAATGACTATTACAAAATTAATTTTGCTTAAAGGGATAAATTTTCATAAATACAGTATAAGGTTGCTGACAAAACGCATCTCTAGAAAAGAAATAAAATTTTTTTATCGACCAACGCTTAACAAACTAAATTGTACTGAATACATTTCCCCATCTGTCAATACTAATTCAAAAATGTATCCAAAGTTAGTCAAGATAAATGGTTAAATCATGAACGATGATAATATTCTAATTTACAGCCATAGCATCTAGAATCTTAATGTTAGAATAACCGCAGACGAATAAATAATAAATAAATTTGATTTTAAAAAATAACTTAACCTCTTCCATTGAATGCGTGGTTAAAATTGCTGATTTGTTTGCTTTAATCAATGTTTCTGAAATAATATTCCTATTTAAAATTAAAAAAATTACTGTGTTATTTAAAATTTTTTATTTTGAATTTTACCAGAATTTTCTTTTTGATTGTGGATCAAGTCCTGTGGATGGTTCTAAATGTAATTGAAGTAAAAATATTTTTCTCTCAAAAAAAATATGTTACCATCTAATAAAGTTATTTCCGGGTTTCCAAATAGCGTTATAGCATAGGCTAGTTTTCTTTTAGTTCCGCCACTTAAATTTTTTACCTGTTTGTCGCCATGTTCAGAAATACCTAGCATTTCCATGAATCTGAGATTAAAAATTCAATTTTAAAATCATATTAACACTTATTATTGCTAAAAATTTACTTAATTGAAAGGGACATAATCTCTTCATCTGAAAATTTTTTGAAAGATCCATAAATTTTTAAGTGATCAATTAGAGTTAATTCGTCCCAAAATGGGTTGTGTTGTGGACAAACAGAAATATTTTGACAAAACAACTGAATATTTTTCAAATCAAATGGTTGATTTTTGATCTTAATTGTTCCAGCATCTGGTTTTAGCTCAGCACAAATCATATTTATTGTAGTTGTTTTACCGGCTCCATTTGTTCCAAGAAGACCAAATATTTCTCCACGTCTAAAACCAATACTCAAGTTTCGTACAGCAATTTTTTTCTCAATTTTATTTAAATTTTTGTTTCTGCAATTTCGAGAAAACAAATTATTTAAATTCTGAATTTGTTTCGACAAAGTAAAATTTTTGCTAAAATCTTTCCTTATTTCATTTACGGATAAAGAACAGCTCTAAAAAAATTATTAATTACAATAATTGTTTTTACATTTTTACGGCAATGTGAAATATCAGCACAAAAATTACAGTCCAAAAAGTAAAAACGCTATAATTTTTTTTCTAATAGGGCAAAAATGGTTCTGTAAACAATACAATATTGAACAAATTTTTCAAACGAATACCAAGCTCTGCAAAAACTCTGCAATTTATTACATACAGTACTGATTCGTGACGTGGAATTTACGTAAAATTACGAAATTTTTCGATATTTTACGTAAATTTTGCTAAATTTTAACTCAAAAAAAAATCTCAGTTTCTATTTCTTTTTTTTGGCATAAAAAAAAAATTACGTAAATATATGTAAAAAATGATAATAAGAATAAAGTAATAATAGTAAAGGTAATAAAAATCGTGATAAAAAAATGGAGATTGGTCAAACTGCTAGGTCAAACAATGTCTTTGAAAAGCATTTTTTCATTAAATAAAATTAATTTACAAAATTTTACCATTTTTTGCCAAAAAAAAGAAAAAGAAACTGAGATTTTTTTTTGAGTTAAAATTTACCAAAATTTACGTAAAATATCGAAAAATTTCGTAATTTTACGTATATTCCACGTGACGAATCAGTACTGTATGTAATAAATTGCAGATTTTTTGCAGAGCTTGGTATTCGTTTGAAAAATTTGTTCAATATTGTATTGTTTACAGAACCATTTTTTCCCAATTAGAAAAAAAATTATAGCGTTTTTACTTTTTGAAGTGTAATTTTTGTACTGATATTTCACATTGCCCGTTTTTACTTCTAAGTTATTATTTTTCAATTTTTCTCTTTCAATTTTGACGTCAGAATCTTCATTTTGAATCACGTCACGATTTGGAGGAATCATTCGCTTATAACCAGTCACTTTGTCTAATATATTTATTCCATTCTGAAACGATTCAATAAAATAAAATAAAAATCCATGTAATAATATGTTGATTAGTCCCTTAAATTTAGAAAAAAAATTCTTTTTTATTTTAATTTACTTTAATTAAATTACAAATATAATCGTCAATGGTATAAAGTTCAAATTAAACTCAAAATACGAACCAAACGGAACGGTTGTTGAATTTTTCCCTTGTTTAATATCTACCACTTTTTGATTCAAATAGACCTTAAATATTGTGATTAAGAAATAATTTTCAAAATATTCTAGTACTTGAGCTATTCGGTTGTAATTTCCAATGAATGCATATACTGGATCAAGCAAAGTAAAAACAATATGAAGAATATTAGATGTTCGTAAACTAGACAATTGACTTAGATTAACTATCAAATAAGGAATGATAAAAAGCTAAGAAAAATATATAATTAACTAAGTAATTTTGATTTTTAAATTCAATTTACTAGTAATAAAAATGTGAATAGAAATGACATAGTTGTTTCTTTTTTTTTGAGCATGAAAGATAGGTTCATGACAACAAGTAAATTAAGAGGAATGTAAATAATTGTTGTGAGTAGGATTGTGAAAACAGCACCACCAGGCATGAATTCTGCAATATTTAAAGGTGGAATGGCATAGATAATGAAAAATAAAATAATTGGCAAGAAACTGCTTTGGATCAAAAATACTATAAAAGTTGGTACCCAATAATTCCAAAATCCGCATCCACTTAATCTCATTTGATTTTTGCATTTCAACTTTTAATTAAAATTAAAAAAAAAGCCCATTTTTTATTTTCAAATTTTACTTCTCTGTCTTGAACAACTTCGGCCGCAAATGAGACTAATGGGAAAATTAAACTAATACCAAGAATGATCAGCGTAGTAAAACTGCTTGCATCAAAAAAAGAAACATCCTCTTTCTTTACTTGAGGCCATGAGGTTATACTTGCGTTTAAAAGTGGTAGTCCAATTAGTCGTGAATTTAAATTAGTAAAAGTATTGACAAGATAAGGTACACTGAAAACTGCTGAATCGTTGTAAAAAAGAATTACATCTTTTAGACTCTCTTGGTGAATAAATCCAGCATGAGTTGTAATATGGATGTTAGATTCAGATTCAGTGAATTTTATGGGCTGTCGATTTAGTTGATTGTTGACAACTAAATTCTGTACCAAGTGATCAACATTTGTTTTGTTCACTATTAAAAATGGGTTTTTCTCAGTAGCATAACCATTAATTGCTAAGTCGATTGATGACAGATTCTGTTAATTTTTATATATAAAGTATTACAATTATTATTTACCTTGTAATTAACCTTTTGACAAAAATTAATTTATAATTTAAAGTTAAATATTTTCAGGCAAAATGAATTTTAATATTTATAGAATCAAAAATTTACAAAAAGTTCATTGGTGATGACAAATTAAAATTTTTAATTACAAGTACGTAATAATCCTCTTATTTTGACCTAAAATTCAAACAGTATTTATTTTTTTAGTACTTTTCTATGTGTTATGTGCAAGGAGCTACCATAGGTGACCTCCTAGTACGCCACCTCCGCAAGCAAGTCTTGCTGTAGCTTATTTATATTATTATTATTATTATTATTATTATGATAATTTTATTTATTTTGCTTTATAAAATCATGGAAATAACTTTCAAGTTTTAAAAACATGTAAAAAACAAAATTTAAAAAAATTTAAATTTTTTGTCAGTGTGAGATTTTTTAATATAAAATTAAAATTAATTTTGTTCCAATTTTTGTCATCAAATGAATAATTTATTTCGTCATTTAACTTTAAATACTGTCATTTTGTAAATAATTTTGTTACCGTAAACTCGTGACCATTTCTCTTGGAACAATTTCAAAATTTGGGTTTTTCCATACGGAACTAATGCCATCGAAACCATGTTATAAAATTTTTTTATTTTTTTTTAGAATAAACCTTGATGTCTGACTTTATACTAAGAGTAAGCGCAAATCTTGATTTTATTCTTAGAATAATTTCGAATTTATTTTGAAATAAACTAAAAAAATTGTACTCTAAGAATAAATACAAAAATTAGAATAAGGTTTAATTTTTAATTTTTTTTAATTTCGAATTTAACTCTACAATTTTTTAAGTTTATTACAAAATAAATTCGAAATTATTCTAAGAATAAAATCAAGCCTTGCGCTTACTCTTAGTTTAAAGTCAGACGTCAAGGTTTATTCTAAAAAAAAATAAAAAAATTTTATAACATGGTTTCGATGGCATTAGTTCCGTATGGAATTAACCCAAATTTTGACATTGTTCCAAGAGTAATGGTCACGAGTTTACGGTAGTAAAAAAATAAAAAAATTTCTCAGTAAATAATTAATATTTTTTTCAGAAGGAAAAAAAAAGGCTTTTCATACTTACATTAGTATCAACAAAGCTTAATGATTTGATTATTTTTGGCAAAAGAATACTAAATATAATTGACGGAATTGGAAAAATAAAACGATACAAAAAGGCGATTTTGTATCTGTAAGCCATTAAAAATCTTAGCTTTAAAATAGCGTAATAGTTAGCCGGTATGAATTTTAAAAAAGCAGGCCTTAATTTTTTTGTTGATAATTGAATTTTCGATAAGCTTGAATTGTCCTCCTCTTTTTCTTCATGAACTTCATCAGCAAGTTTTAAAAATACTTCTTCTAAAGTAGTCATTGAAATTGCCACACTTTCAATTCCAATTGATTGACCATTTTGTTCAATGTCTTCGAAAAGAGACTGAAAATTAACGACTGAATCAATAGGAAGTATGTATGAGACCTCATTTTGAACAAATCGCTCTAATTCTGCATTTTGAACATGTTTGTTTATCATTGAACTAATAGCCATAGGTTCCTGGTCAAAGTTTTGATTTGCGATCAAATTCAAATGATAGCCTAGTCCGAATTTATTTTTCAAATATAAACTAGATCCAGCACATTTTAACTTTCCTTTGGTAATAACAGCCTTTCTATCTGCCAAAATATCTGCTTCGTCCATGAAATGAGTCGATAAAAGGATGACTCTATTTTGACGAAGACTTTGTAGTAAAGACCAAATTTCTCTGCGCGAGCTAGGGTCCATTCCTGAAGTAGGTTCGTCTAGAATTAAAATCTTTAAAAAAATGATCATCAAAATTGAATTAAAATTAAGTCTTGGTAATTTTGGTATACTTTAGGATCTCCAATTAATGCTATTGCAATACTTAATTTTCGTTTTTGTCCCCCACTTAGTTGACTGGCTCTTGACTTTTTATAATCAATTAGACCAACTTTATTTAAAATTTCTTCGATCTTTTTGATAAAAAAAATAGAAAATTGATTTTTCTTTTAATTTTTTTGCTTAACTTTATCTTTGATTTGATTTCTGGGTAC
Source organism: Brachionus manjavacas (assembly GCA_019054805.1). Taxonomy (NCBI): domain Eukaryota; kingdom Metazoa; phylum Rotifera; class Eurotatoria; order Ploima; family Brachionidae; genus Brachionus; species Brachionus manjavacas. The sequence continues at coordinate 1,734,540 of JAHQIY010000005.1, forward strand.
ATTTTTTAAATAAGCATATAATTCCAAGTGTTCAAAGCAATCGAGAAGATCATACAAAACATCTTGCTGAAGACAAATACCGCTCATTTTTCTAATATTGCTCAAATCTTTATCTGAGAGAATGTCCTAAAAAATATTTTTTTCTTATATTTGAACTTAAAAAAGCATTTTTTGAGCAATTTACATAATCGAAAAAACTGGCTGTTCCAGCATCTGGTTTGAGTAGTCCAGTTAAAATATTGAATAAAGTTGTTTTTCCTTAACAAAATTTTAAATCGAAAAATAAAAATAAAATGCATTTTTACCTGCTCCGTTATGGCCAAGAATAGCAGTTATTTGATCAGAGTAAACAGTCAAGTCCAGATTATCAATAGCATTGTATTCAATACCTTTTTCATTTTTAAATTTTTTGGACAAATTTTTGATCTCAAGAGCTTTTTTATTCCTTAAATCGCCATTTACTGATTCATTATCAAGCTGTACATCATTAATTTCTAGCATATTTGTTTTATTTTGATTCTTTTTTCGTTTGAACCAAAAAGATGGCTTGAGAAAAAAAATAGGACTTTTAGCTCGTCCGTAATCGCCTTGTATTACATTGTCTAAATAAATTGTTAAAATAAAATACAAGACTCCATCTACCATCAACATAAGGAAGCAGGAAAGCAAACTCAAACTGTTTTGTCTTGCTGGATTAGCAAAGAATTCAGATGGAAAGCTAGATCCATGTTTTGCCTGAATAAATAAAAGTTGATCGATTCCAAGTGAAAATGAAAATTGAAAAATAATTGAAAAAGTCCACTGCAACCATAGAGGCAATTCAGTATTAAATACTCTTGGTAAAAAAACTAAGAAATAAAATAAACTCATTATTGAATAGATAACAGATGAAGCTGAGCCGGCAGTTTTAGACTTTTGAAAAAAAACTGATACCAGGGATCCAAAAATAATAGTCACTATTGAAAATAATTCTATTAGAAAAAAGAAAATAATTGTAATTGTAAAGGATTTAAAAAATCCGATTGCAGATAGTAGAATAGCAATAATTATATTTGTAATTGTAAATTGTATCAAAAATGTAAGAATCCAAGAAATCCAAAAAACCAAATTCAACATTCCCATCATTTTCATCAGTTCCTTGATTTTTTTTTCTTTTTCAGCCACAATGTTGATAACAAATGAAGTCAAACTATAAGTGTAAAGAAGAGTAAAATAAAATGAACTAATACCAGTTAGAACATTTGTCTCTTGTGAATATTTGCCTTTCGCCATCAATTTTACTTGAAATTTTGGAAAGGTTTTGTTAAAATACTAAATTTTATTGAAGAAAAGAAAATAATTTAAATTAATATTACTTTAGCTAATGCATTATTCAAATGATATTGGACAAAAGCTGTACCATCATAGACGAAAATGTTTCCACTGCATTCTTCAAAAAATGTAAGAGTTTCACTTTTTCTACATTCGTTACCGTTGGAAAAATATTTAACTTTGCTGCCATCATACATATTATTTACGTATTCATGATAGAGTTTATATCTCGAAGGAAAATGTTCAAATTCAATGCCAAATAGCGCAGTAAAGGAGTATTTTTTATCAACTTGAGACACAAAAAATTCTTTCATTTTTTCTGTATCATTAAAATATCTAATTTTTAAATTTCTGGTACCCGATTCTACTAAAGATCCAAGTTTTTGTATTTCTGAAGAATTCGGATAGAAATACAAAAATTTATCCAAATAATTGTTATTTATATTTTTTGGTGTATATTCTTCTGGTCCGAACTCTTTAGCAGGGAACAAAAAAGTAAAAATAATCAATACGGCAAGAATTGCTACTAATTGATAAATTTCTAAACCAAACAACAATTTATTACGGTAGCGTAGCTTTATGTTGCGCTTCATAAATCCAAAAAGTTGAACAATTAATGTCATTCTAAAAAAATTGTTATTAATATTTTTTAATTTGTATAATTTGTTTTTTTATAAATGATGAATTAAGAAAAAACAGAGTTTCTTATTCTTAAAATAAAAATTAACAGTTGATTTAATACGAATTAAATCTCCCGGGACAGACTGACATAAACGTTTTCGATGCTTGTTAGATTTCACCTTTTTATAAAATTTCTTCATTTTTTACTAGAAAAATAATCTTCATAGATTTAAAAAAAATTTCTTCGATGTTTTTAAAATTTTTGATTTATAATGAATTTAAAACTAAAATTAGCAATAAAAAGAATCTTAGAAATTCCAAGTAAAAGATCCTAAAAATTATGTTTTTTTTTTAATTCAAATATTTGGTTAATACTTTTTGACATAATTTTATTTTTTAAAATGTAGATTTCAAATGCTTGAAATAGGGTAAAGATCTATTTTTCTACAAACTGTTGAAAAATCATAGAAAAAAGCATTAGTCAAAATCTATTATTTAATTTTTTTAAATTTCAAACTTTTTAAATAAATATTTAAAATAACTGCAGATGCTAATTTTGTTTTTATAATAAAATTATCTAAAAAATTTCTAAATCATATTGTCAACCGGCTATATTTTCGCTATTTCGAAATTAAAGGCAATTTCATTAATAAAAAATTAAAATTAGCTTTTTAAGAAATAAATAGAGATTGCCATTTTTTAATAAAATTTTTGATTTTAAAAATCAGTTTTATCCAAAATTGTATTAACAAATTGTGAATAACTTATTTATAGCTAATTCACTCAAAATTTATTATGACTCGGCTCAAGCTTTTATCTCTCTTTCTCACAACATCACCTCCCAACCATTCGAAACAGGTGTTAAACAAGGTGGGATCCTGTCCTCTTTTTTTTCTATGTTTTCATTGATGATCTTATTGAAGAGTGCCTCAGAAATCGGAGCACAATAAAAAAATTTAAATGCATCAATTGTTGTCTATGCTGACCACATTATCCTAATGAGCCCAGTCGACTCACTACTCCAATACCTTCTAAATATTTGCAGTGACTACAGTAGCAAATGGAGGATTTAGTTCAACTTAAATCCATGCATAATCAGCTGTGGTCTTTCCCTCTTCGAATCCAATTTTTATTTCAATAATTCAATTCTAAAGAAATCTGATCAGATTGATTACCTTGGTATATCCTTTAGATCTGATCTTGACTTCAACACCCAAGCCATAGAGAACATTAAAAAAGTTCAACGAAGCTACTTTGGTTGCTCGTACTTCATGAAAAATATCGGTGAATTCTCTCGTTATCTCAAATCCTTCACCTACAAAACTCACTGCTTATCCAAATTTACCTACGGTCTTGAAAACCTAACTCTCAACTGTGGGACTAAAGCCTTTCTTAATCTCACACAAAACAACCTAATCAGACAAATGTTTAATCTTCGACCAGCATGTCATATGTCCAAAGTGCTCAAAGTATTGAATTTTTTTAGAACTTTATCTCTTCCCAAAGCTTTCTTTCATAAACTCAATAAGATTTAACCATCTTTCATCTGTTATCTTTTTTTCGATGAGCGAGAAAGCTCCATCAAAAAATTCATTTTCAATTGATCTGATCCAAATTTTTTAATTTAAATTTGTCAACAATCATAAATAATCCTTCAAAACTCAAAATTCAACTCAAAGAAATGTTTAAATCAAATTACGGGATCTGTGACTCAATAAAACATTGTTTGTGTAACTTGAGGACTTAAGAAATATTTTAAATGAACTATTGAAGAATTTATGAAACCTTTCAGTTTGGTCCAAGATCCCCTATTAATTCTTTAATTGACTTTTATATTTCTTTTTTTTTACTTTTTTACTTATCCAACATAGAGGTTAATTTATTAATATCTAAAATTAAAAATTAAAATAAGCTTTTAAAGATGTAAATAGAGATGGGCATAATTTAGAATATTAAAATCAGTTTTGTCCAAATTTATTTAATAAATTGTGAATAACCAATTAAGAGTTAATTTCCACTAATAATAACTCGAGTTAAAATTAATTAAGAATTTTTGAAAGAATACACCAAAGACACTCGAGCAATTGCTAGATGACTACAAAGGCCAAAAAGAAAGAAAAAGGCGTCAAGTATTTTGGAGTTTAGAAGTCAGTTAAAGTTGTAACCAGCGGAGAACTTCAAGGTTCAGTATTGGGATCTCTTTTATTTTTTAATATTTTTTTACTGTAATTAAGAGTTCACAAGACAATGTTGTACTTCAAAAAGATAAAGACTTTATTTCAAGCTGGTAACTTACTTAGTGTTTGGATTTAAATATCAAAAAATGCGGTGTAATGCATGTTGACCCAAACATCCTTTGTTTAATTATACAATTTTTAGCAGATACCGTACAAAGAGTTTATCTAAAGGAACTCTGGAAAAATATCTATATATTCATATTCGAAATGACTTGAAGTGGACTAACCAAGTAAAATATTGTACCAGTCGTGGAAATCGTATTTTTTGGTTAGACCTCATTTAGAGTTTGCCATAAGTTCATGGTATCCGTTTTTTGAAAAAGACATTTCTGAAATCGAGAAGGTCCAAAGAGGAGCGACAAGAATAATCCCTTCTCTTCGAAACAGTCTAATTTACTGCCATAGCTTCGAAAAAGCTTTACTCAATTGGGTCGGAGTATTTTACTTCTACTTATATTACTATAATGGCTACTACTAAATTTAATAATATTTGAAAATTTTGTCTTTCATTAAGAAAAATTTTAATTGATCAATTTGTATTTGAAAATATTTTTATTTTAATGCAACTAACATTAGTTAATTGCGAAGAGGAGGTTTTTGAACTACCAAGCAAAACAAATTTAATGCGTCGATTTTTTGAAAAAATAGATTTTATTGAGAAAGATCAAAAAGTTGTACTACAGATAGATAAAAACTGTCAGTATTTTTCATTGTATTAGTCCATGACAAATTTTATATTGAATTTTACGATTTTTCATTGGAATTTTTTTTAATCAGTTTTTTGTTCGAGCTCTTTTAACAAGTAACTTCAGTTTTTTATTTAAATTTAAAAAGACATTCTGTAACATTTTTTAGTATAATTCAATAAATATTGATGCTAGTTTATCTAAAAAGATTTTTTATTAAAAGGTTTTTTGTCGTTCTTTATTTTTAATTTGTAATAAAACAAATAAAAGGTTTTTGAATGTTATCAATTTAAAAACAAATCTCTAAAAAATCAAATGAAGTTAGTAATATTATTAAAATTAAAAAACTTCAAAAATCATTTAATAATTTAACAACTTATTGCAGAAACAATAATTATTGTTGACATAAAGGCTATATATATTAAATTTTGTTGACAGACAAATTTCAACATATTTCTCAATTAAAACTTTTTTATTTAATCCTTTGACTTGCATATAATTATTCATAATTTAAATTTTAACCCGTTTGAGAAATTACTCTTGCTCATAAAAATAAATTAAATGTATTTGTCATGACAAAATACTTAAATACATGCATTTATACATTATTTTAAATAGCATAATTTACAAAAAGCATAAAATTTTAAAACTAAAATGAAAATTTATAAGCTAAATAAGCTATATTTTTAATCGATGTACTGTTTGCAGTGGTACAAACTTAAATTTAAAGTAAACTAACTTTTATTATATAAATATTTAATTTAAGGTTATTACCAGTTTTATTGATACCGAAGCCAATAAACGCTGATTTGTTCCATTACACATTTTTGATTCTGCATTTGATCAGTTTTTTTCTGGAAAAAAAACCTTGTACCATTTGCTCAATAATATTCTTGACTACAATAGCACTCATTTGTTACAGTTGTTGGGATTCTTGTATATTTTGGTCTTGTTCAAATTAATGGAAAACTTAGCCGATCCAATAGTTCAATACATTGCCGTTCGAAGTGATCTAAAATGGCCAAAAGGTGCACTCATTGCTCAGGGATCTCATGCCTCTGTCGCTGCCATTCACCTAAATTATGATGACCCTGATACCAAAGCTTATTTACAAAGTATAGATTCTATGCATAAAATAGTCGTTGCCATTCCTGGTTTGGCTGAAATAAAGGAACTTAATGAAGCGTTATTGTCTAATAATATAAAATTTAAACTTTGGACAGAGCAACCCGAAAATATACCAACTTGTTTGGCAACAAAACCATATTCTAAAAAAGCCATCGAGAACTTATTTAAGAGTTATAAACTATTCAAATAAAAAATTGCCATAAGCTTCGAGTTAAAAAGAATATATCAAATATTTAATTTAAATAAAAATTATTCGAAATTTTTTTCTATTATTTTAACAATTTTTTATTTTATTTCGTTTAGATTATTAAGTAACTATAACAAGCAAATTAAAATCGCTTACTGATATTAATAATATATTCTATAGGGTCTGTGAAATTCGTCACAAAAGAACAGATTAAAATGATAAAAAAAAATAATATTTTTTTCTTTAAAATCTTTCTTCAAAATCAATTCTATGGATGCAATATAGTTTTGAATTGCATTATTCATTATTTACCAAATTATGGTAAAATTCTGAAAATTTAGCAAAAATTGAATTTTAGTCCATTGTAGCGTAGTGTGTTTTGCAGAGTTTGTGCACATTATTTGCAGAATTTTACAGTTAATGCAAATAGAAGAAAAATAATTATATCTTTACATATTATTATATTTTTTATAATATTTTTTTGTTCTTTTGTACTGAATTTAACAAAGCCTTTTAAAGTCAATATCATATAAACTTATAATTACAAATTTACATATATCTTGATTTTAAGTCTTGCCAAGATGTCAAATATATGGTTTAATTTTTTGTGTTTGAATTACAAAATGTATCTGATGTTGAAATTACATTTAAAAAGTGCGATGTTTCAAATATTTTTTTCAATTTCAAAAAAAATTAATTTTTAGTTAATATTGCAAAAATTTTCATATTTGAAATTAAACTCTTTGTTGAAATAGAATGAGTTTAATTATTGTTTGGAAATTTGAAAAAAATATTTAAAATTCTTTTTAACCTTTAAACAACATATTTATTTATTTTTACTGAGCAAATGTTCAGAATATAAACATATGAAACGACTAAAAATAAAACTTCCTTATAAAAAAAAATAATAAAAAATGAATAAAAAGAAAAAAAAGATAAATAATTCAGATTAAATTTTATATTCAAAAACTGGGTCTAGTCGGTAAACGATAGTTCACTTATTATTGGAAAAATTCTAGTTCTCAGGTTTTGTGATCCCAAAAATCAAAATTCGCCCTCTACTTAAATCTATGCCTTTCAGCATAAATAATAAAAATTAAAGAAAATTAAAATAAATTTCTCACCCTTTAAAAACAAAGTGTTTGACTTCGGGGAAAATAGATTCATCTTTTTCCCAAAATTTACCTACTCCGCCAAACTTTAAATTTTTTTGTAATTATTTTTTATAATTACATTAGATTTTTAGATTATGTTTTTAGATTAGGTGAACTAAAAGTTCATATAACCTGAGATCAAGAATGGTTCATAAAATTTAAAAACAAGAATAGTTTTTAAATTTCTGAACAATTTTATTTCTCCAAATTTTGAAAAAAAGTTTTCCTTTTCCTGATCAATGCTTAAATTTTTGCAGCTTTGACCCTCAAGACTAATGAAAATTGTTGTCAAATATAATTCGTCTTCTCTAAAAAAAACAGGATCCATTTCATGTCCTTTTAGTTAAAGTAAAGTTAAAATTCTGCAATCATAAAAATTTTAAACAGATAAAAAATTCTTTCCTTTTTAAAGTTCAAATTAAAATTAAGCTTAGGGAAAAAATTATTATACTCGAAATATGCTTTATTTCGGAGATATAAATGAAATTATACAAATTGTAATCAATATTTCGTTGTATGTTGTCTTTGATGAAACTGTAACTGAAATATTATCAAATAAAAGGTAAAAATCAAAAGAATATATTTTTATATTTTTTCTTATTTTTTAACTAGTGTTGGATGCGGTCAGCCAAACTGATCCATTTGGCGAACGGTTTTATGCGGTCAATTAGCCGGTCAGCTAGGCGGTCTAATTTTTTGACCGCCAAAATAAACGGTCCAAAAATACGACCAAATTTTTGGCGGTTAGCCACTTAAATTGAAATTTTTTCGAAATAATGTTTTTAATTTAAAAAAAAAAACTAATTAAAATGATGAAAAAAATAAAAAAATATTTTCTTTATTTATTTTAAAAAGTTTGGATCGTTTATTTTGGCGGTCAAAAAAATTAGACCGCCTAGCTGACCGGTCCGCTTAAAGGTTGTCCGGCTATTGCGGACACGGTCACGTTTTCTGAAAAATTTGGCCAGTTAAGTGTCCGCTTGTACGGATCCCAACATTATTTTTAACCAAGTTTTGAATCGTGAATTTCACTGGAATTTATTATTACCTCTTTAATATCTATAGTTTCTAATTTTATGCACAAATCAAGGATAAGAATGACATTATCTTGTTTTAAATCATTTTTTGTTTAGATCTTTTATAAAATGTTTCAACTGGAAAAAGCCCTGCTATGAAAATTTTTTACCAAGCTACAGAAGAAAAAGAACACAAAATTTGTCTTCACAACTCAAAGTTCTTGTTTGCTACTGGTAATATAATGAACAAAATGAACAAAGTAAAGAATGAATAATATTATTATTATTATTTCAAAAAAATATACGCCAATATTGGCGATGAAATTAAATTTAGAAAAATATAAAATAAAGTAAAAAAAATAAGAAAAAAATTGAATAAAATTGGAATATTAATTCCTTTAATTTAGTCCCATGTACAAAGTAGAAAAAGATACAAAAGATTATGTAAATTGAATAAAAAGAAGAAAATTCTAATAATAATATTAATTCATCATTTTCAATTCATTCTAAATTTAAACAAATTTAAATAGAATGTATTTTTTAATCTAGTACTTTATTTGGTCGATATATAAGAATGAGAAAAACAGAGTTAGAAAGAAGGGGATAATATTAACACTATATATGTTATGAATTTTTTGATAAATTTAGCTTTATGAGTGTACTAAATTCAGAACGTCGGATTAAAAGACCATCGTCATTAACCCCAAAAATTCTTGGAATTTTTGAAATCCTTTGAGGATTTTGACTCAAAACATGTTTTATTCTTAGAACGGTCTTCTGGTCACATATTACCACTTCGAAAATTCTATCTTCTATCACTATAGACCCCAAAAAATTATTTAATGAAGTTTTTAAATTTTATTCTGATTAATAAATTTTATCATAAATAAAAATTCAGATAATTTTCCCTATTAAAATTGGTGATTTTTTTAGAAAAAATAATTAACTAGATAAAAATAAAATAGGATTTTTGGGAACTAGAAAAAAGTTTAAACTCTTTTTTTTTTATTAAATAATCATTAATTTATTTAGAATAAAATTTAAAATAAATTAATTAAAATGGAATAAGAGAACATTTAAACATGAACAAAAATTAATATAAATAATAGCAAAAAAAACTCTTTACAAGATCAAAATTTAGTCTGTAAAAACTCGGTTGTGCAGGGCTCCATCTGCATGCTCGAGTCTAAATTTTGGTCATTTAGATCATTATTCATCTCAAACTTTGGACTTTCATATCTAGCTTGTTTGGAATATTTGCCAAATGCTTCTAATTTAGCCTTTGCCTCCGAAAGCATACTTCGACTCGAATGAACACTGCTATTGCTAATCCGACTAAAATCGGATCTTATCGTGGTATTTTGGTTCAAATCATTCAACCTATGAGATGATGACTTACAACCAGTTATCATCTCGATCATTTGAACTTGTCTATCTACGATTTCATTAGACATATCCATGTCAATGGTCCTGTCGTGAAGCTTCGAGTCAGCGCTCTGGCTTCGATTCTTGTTAAAGCGAAACGAGGTTATTTTGGTCTGGTTCAGTCCGAGCTGGTTGATTTTTTCCGATATGGTAGTGGGAGCATTTATTTCCTTGAGTTTGGACAGTTTTGCTTTGTTCTTCTGAGTCATAGGCTTAATAATGAGATTACCATGTTCATCGAAGATGAGACTAGTGTCTTTTTTGGATCTTTCCAAACTTTTGTTGTGAATTTCTCTGATCAGTTTATCATGCAAGTCATTCGATTGATTATAAAAGTAGATGCTGTCAGTTTTAGAGCGTCTTGGTTTAATACTAAATTTTGGCTTGGTCTCCTCTCTGTTGATGAGATACTCTGGCAATGGCGGCGCCACAGGTGCATTCGACTCTTTCATGATCTCATTTTTTGAATCGACTTCAAGATCAGAACAAACACCAAGTCCTTGGTTAACTGACTTTTCTATTGAATGGATTCGCTTGGCTTCTTCGTTTAGATGCGGCTCGTTGTCGCTTGACTTGGCCCGTACTTCGAAAAAATTCTTCAACGATTTTACCGAGTGTAAATTTTTCATAATTATCGGAAGGTCCTCAGCATTCTCGGTAAACTCTGATTGTTTTATATGATTTACAATCACATCGTAAATCTGGTCGTCGTTCAAAGTTTTTAAATGGTCGCTGTTGGCTTTGATAATGGATATGATGTTTTTTAGGTCACTTTCTTGCTGAGGTATTGAGTAGTAGACATTCTTGGCAATCATGTCTTCAATTTGGCAAGCTTTTTTAATTGCATTTGTGAACAAATGGCTTTCGTCATTGAACTCTTTGCTGATCATAAAATTTGTTTCGTCGTTGTCAAATTCCACAGTGCTGGAGGGCTTATTTTTTGGAATTGTTTCGTTGATGGTACTTTGAGATTCGATTAGTTTGCATGATGAATTCGAGTCCAAATTTGACTCAGCTGTGTCTACTGGTACATTTTCATTTAGCGATGAGTGACTTGATTCATCAATAAGCCGGGTTCTTGATGAAGCTATTTCATAATTTAGTTCCTCACTGACCATTTGATTCAATGAATGACGTTTTTTATAATTATGGTAGTGAAGCTTTACATCGGTTGTCTCATCTCCCAGTTCATTTCGAATTCGCTGATTTTTCTCAAAAAGATCAAGTATTGGAGAACTTGTTTGGTTCATTTGTAATTTTCTCAATGAAATTGTTTGAATTCTTCAATAAAAAAAACTGTCAAAAATTTCAAAATTAGAAGGAACTGGTCAATTTGACAAGCTATTTGTCCCAAATTAATTTAAAAAAATAGCATTGTGAATTTTGGTGCAAAAAACTAAAACAAAATATAAAAAATGCCTGAGCTTTGATTCGGAGCGACCAAAACATGTTCTGTAAATTGTATTAGGATATTAATGAGTGTTCAAAAAAGAATGCTCAAAAGTTTGAAATTTAAAAAAAATTTAAATTTAACCAAATTTGAAGAGAAATTATTTTGTATCATTTAATAATTATAGAAATATAAAAAATTAGTTGCTAAAATTTTTATTTAACAGAACTATCTGGAACATCTTTGCCTAAAAATGGCGAGTGCCCTTTGATGTTTTTATATTAAAAATATATATATGTTTAAAAGTTCATTTTAGAGAGCAAAAAAACAGATTAAAATGATCCCTTGTTAATTTTTTTTAAACGATTTTTTGATCAAAAGTTGTTTTTAAAAAAATATTGAAATTTGATGTTTTTAAATTTCCTCAAAAAAATTACGCATCAATTTGCTTTTTGCTATATATATATTTATTATAAAAACATCAAAAGACACTCGTCATTTTTAGGCAAAGGTGTTCGAGATAGCCTATTTCTGTTAATAAAAATTGTAACAACTAGTTTTTTTATATTTTTTTAATTATTAGATGAAAATAACTCCGAGTTATTTTGTATACAAAATTTGGTTGAATTTAGTCTACGGAAACATGTTTTTTTTTAGATCTCAAATTTTTGAACATCCTTTTTTTGAACACCCGTTATATTACATTATTATAAATCCAACTCAACTTTTAAGTGGTGATACAAAGGGTGTATCAATTCCTATTTAAATCAGAAATTTTGATCAGAAATTTGAGGTAATTTTTAAATATAACTTTAATTTATGACAAAATTTTCAACATTAACAAGTCTGATTATTTTATTTTTCTTTATTATCAATTCTAAATTCTAAATAAATAAAAAGTAAACTTACTCATTTTCTTCTTTCTTATGATATTTCATTTCTAAAGTGCTTGAATTGGACTTATTTGGAGCCACAATGGCAATGGGTATGTTTGATTGATTAGAATATTTTAAACTTGGAGGGTCAAATCGAATACTAGAGTTGTTGGAACCCAAGGATGGTTCTTTATTGATAGAATTGTCTTTGTTTAAAACATTGTCATCAGTAACTAATTTATGGTCTAATGAAGGCGAAGAATCATTTGAATCACCCAATGCGAGAATATTTGTTTGGAATTCGAGCTCAAGTTTTGAGTCTCGTTTATCTCCTTTTGAATCCCAGCTATCATTCTGCTTTGAATCATTTGGTTCATTGTAATTACTATTTTCTAAATTATTTTCAAGTGAATAATTAGTTAAGGAGGCCTGATGACACAATATTTTGTTCCTTTTTCCCAATGAAGTTATTTGGCCATGTTCTATATGATATTCAGATTCTCCATAATTACCGAATTCTCTAAACGACGATCGAGAATTATTTTCAGACTGGTCGTATTCAATAGCCTCAGGCACAGGTGCTAAAGCGTAACTACCGATAGTCGGTGGAATGCGCTTAATCAGCCTTGAATCATCATTAGGCTCCTTTTTATCATCTTTTTTCTTAAATTTATTTCTGTACGCCATGGATGCCTTTTTGTATGTATTATGCAAAACTGTCATGTTGTCGCGGATCCAACGTTGGCCATCTATTTTTGCCCACGAACCATTTATATCAATTAAATAGCCTCGCTTGTCATTGTCAGCCCATAGAACTATTTCCCCCACTCCAGGTAAAATGTCGTAGGATTTTTTATCAGGATCCGTAGTGTTCAATCCTGGTTCGATTATTTTAGCTGTTGGAACTTGCTTTTTGGCCAGTCGTTTAAATGAATAAATTATTAAATTAACTACAGTGAGCATGGCAATGAAAATAACACATGAAATTACTATTGTTAGTTCTGTTTTACTCAATTTTCTGGTTTGAACTTTTGGTGATTTTTCAAAGGCATTTTTTTCTTGAATTCCAAATGCTACCATAAAATCACTTTGATTTAGTAGCAAATCTTAAAACAAATTTTTCTTTGTTAATTTTTTAATAACCGAAGAATCAAAAATTATTTAATTGTTTGGAATTTACTGATGGCACGTGAAAAATTTGACTAAAAATTGTACTAGTGCTTCATATCGATAGAAAATGTTAGAAGCCTGTAATTGTTGTATTTTTCAAGACATTTAAAATATCTTATTTTGTTCTATTATATTTTAAAATTTTGCAAATTTTGGAATCAATCAAAATTTCAAAACCAAAATTAAAAAAAAAAAATTTTCTGCAAAAATTGAAAACATTAACAAAATGAATATGCACAATCGAACAATTTCGACATTGATTCCCTTTAGAATATTCCAATAGTTGATTGATATCTAATATGTGTTTAAATTTTTTTTTCTCTATTAAAATATCTTAAAGAGAGCTAAATATTAAAATATGGTTTTTGATGAAAGGTTTTGAAGATTAATTTATTTCGATAAGACATTCGATATTCTTAAACAGTTAGTTATTTAGCCTTCGCATTATTGAAAAAGAAAGCTAAATTTTGTCTTTATACTATTTTTAATATTAGATTGGAGAAAACTGACTAAAAACAATTATAAAATAATTGAAAAATAAAAATTTTAATTTGTTTCAAAAATTAAAATTATTTTTTTTATTTAATTTAATTATTAAGATAAGTTTAAGGGTGAATTTAAACATGTTTAAAATCTCGAATTATAAAAATATTAATCCATAAATAAATAATGGAAAGCTTTGAAAGCGGTTTCCTGGCTAAATACATTTTAAAATAGAAAACATTAAATAAAAGTGCCTTAACTATTGAAGATATTATAAAATTAGTTACTTTTTTAAAATCCTTTTGACTCAATCCAACAATAATTTCAAATTAAAAAAGGATATGATTTTTTCAGATCATCTCCACAAACGAAAAAACAAATTATACTCAAAAACTTAATCAAGCTTACTTAGAATACACTTTTTGTCTTTTTCATTGCTGAGACTTAACAAAAAAATCTTAATCTTTTCTAATCATATTTTGAAATTAGAGAGATTTTTAAGAAATTTACAATCGCTCAATTCTTATAACAAATGAGTAAGCCCAAAATTTTGGTTTGGTTTTGACCCTAAACCAAAACTTTAAATCTTAGTACTTAGAAAACTTAAATTTTAAGAGCATTCTAAGCGTTTGGTTCCTGACATCTAGCATTTTAATAATTTCTAATATACAATTCTTTCAATTATTCGTCAAAATTAGATTTGCCAAAAAATTATAAAAAAAACAATAATTTTAATTAAATTACACAATTTTTTTCTTAAGATCTAAACAGCATACAATTAAAACTATTAAAGCCCTAGCTTTTTTTTTGAAAAGGACATTATGAAAATAAAATTTAAATGAACAATTTTTAGGATGTTTTTAAGTTAAATTTGTTTATTAGTTTTCGAGGATGTGCTGAAACGATATTTAAATTTGTTAGCTAGATAGATCCTAAAATAAGTTTTGAATGCTTTTATTCTTTAATTTGAATTCACCATTTATATAACAAATTTCAGGAAAAAATCTTCGACTCGATTTTGGATATGATCATTTAAATAATTATTCATAATAAATTTAAGAGGACTTCAAAACTAATTAAAAAATTGCAAAAAAAATGCAAAAAAAATTTGGTTTGTGAAAATCGAAAGTGAAAATATGCTGTAAAAATAAGGAATCCATAAAACCTGTTGATAGTCAAAATTTTACTTACCACTTTTTGTAATATTTTCAACATCAGCTTTTTCGGAAGTAAAATTTACGCTATCAAAATTTATCCTTTCAAGAACAAAATCGGAAAGCTGAATAGTTGTAGTTTGAATTTTTGGGGAGGTAGACATTAAAAATTCATCAATAGTTGGATTAATTTTGGGTTTTAATAATCTTGTAGATTTTTTTTCACTTGTTGCTGTCTGTATATTTTCGGAAATAAAAATTCGCTTTAAAGTAGTTGATTTTTTTGTTTTTCTAGTCATTTTAGATGAAGTAGCAGTAGTAGAAGTAGTAGTTTTAGGTTTAGGTGTATTTGTGGTTGTGGTTTTAGTTGTAGTGGTAGTAGTAGTGGTAGCTATAGTTGAAGTTTTGGAAGTTTTTTTCAATGAAGTAGTTGTTGAACTCGTTTTATTTGTTGCAATGATTTTTTTTGTAAATATTCTTTTAGTCGATAGCCTAAGCCTCATTTTGGTAGTAAAATAATGTTTATTTTTAGGTGCCGTGTTATACGAAGTAGAATAATTTTGTGTTCTTTGACTGATTAAATTATATTTATTGAATGGAGTTGTCAATTGCATAGTTGTTTTTGGTAGCTTTGTAGTTATTGTTTGTGGTCCATAACCAGGAGTTGTACTTGATGCAAATTCATATATATATGGAGTCAGATTGAGCTCTTTTTTTGTTGAGAAACGAGTGAAAAGCGCTGGTCGAACCTCGTCAGTATCACCACATTTGAGCCTTATTCTTGACTTAGCATCTGATGCCTCATAGATAATCCAAAAGCCGGCTCGTATAGTCGGCTTCCGAGAATAAAAGTTTAGATATAAATTTTTACTCGAGCTAATGTAATAATGACCTTGCTGCAAAAAAGTGCAGTCTTTGCTTCTATTCCGCTCTGATTGAAGATAAAGACCTGTCTCTGAACAAGTTGGATCATAGGGAAAGAGCTGAAATGAAATAACTGATAAAACTATTCGCTGATTATTGTCAGCAGACAATTTGCACCAACAGTCTTCATTGAAACCGTAAGAGTGAGGAAAGTCGGTGGTCCGCAATGTACCCCATGTGCTTATGTCTTCAACATTGGTACAAACACCGTGGACTTTTCTCTCCGGAACACATTCATACTGCACAGTTAGATAGTTTGAATTGGCATTACAATCAGGCAGATAGACTCGAAAGAAATGTACTGTGCAAGATGACCGACCATTGCACGCATTCTGAAAGCTAGTGTGGCTTTTACAATCTTTTTCTCTGTACCCTTCCGAGCAGTAATCGCGATTAGGCTCCGATGTTGCACCGTAAAATGACTCTAGTATCCTAATTCGGTGTCCGATATTGCAATCAATGGTTAAGCTTGATGACCGCTCGTGGCATTCATGTATTGTTTGAAGTTCTTAAAATTTAATTTTTATTTTTTTAATTTTTTGTTCAATTAAAGTTTATTATACTTACGGGTTAAAGGTGCCACTGGTAAATTACACATAATTTTTTTGATTAGAAAAAATAATATAAAATAAAAAAAGCTCATTTTGAGAGATTCGTGACTTTTAAAAATTTTGATTCATTTTCAGACTTGCCTCTGAAACATATCTAAAATAAAAGGAAGTAAAAATTTAGCGAGTGTAAATCGGGTATTAGAATCGAAGAATTCTAATTTGGAAAGCTCAATTTTGGTTAATGACAATTCTATAGAAAATTGTTTGTGTGACTAGTTCTCCTAATGATTAACACACAAAAACATATCCTGTATTTAGCCCTTATTCGTTTATTTGCTTAATGTTTAAACTAATTAAGTTTAAATATTACAATTTAGATTAAGAATTGATACAATAAATATTAAACAAACAAAAACAAATACTATGCGACATTTCCACGCAAAGCTTAAGTTCTGGTTCAATTTTTTTTGGCTTTTCTTTCGCTGAGTGACAGGTATTTTGAAAATTTTGATTTCAAAAACGTTCATTAAAGTATTAAACCAAATCCAGTCCCTAAATCTTGGACCAATTTTTTTTAATTTTATCTAATAATAATTAAAATCTTCTCATTGTAAAATTTTGTCAATGAATAAAAAAATGATAGAAATTGATTTCGTGACTAAATTTATTTTTTCATCACTAAAATAAATGTCAAAATAAAATAATTTCATAAATATAGAAAAAATTTAATTCAAGCAACTTCTTTTTTGTTAAATACTTTTTCTTGAAAAACAAAAATTTTTTGAATAATTATCTTAATTGTTTCAAAATAATTCCAAATGTATTGTATGATAGGATATCTCAATTATCTGATTTTGATGAATTTTTATTTTGTAAATTTTAGACTTAAAATTATTATTAAATAAAAAATAAATTTATATGCAATTAAAGTGTTTTTGTCCTAAAAAAGCTGCTTTAAGCATGTCAATTTTTTTACATAACTTTTAGCAAATCAATATAGATAAAGTTTGATTAGTGATAAAAGTAAAAGCCTAAAAAAAATAAATTCTTTCCTATTGACTTAGAGTCTATATCGTTTAAGGTGATTTTTTGTTTGATTATTTGAATATTTTATAAAATATTTGCTAATGAATGAACAGGAAAAAATATCAGAATTATTTCATTAGTTGAAAACCTAATTGTAATTGATCTGATCCTTTTTGTTCTTCTTAAATCAATTTTTTGCTAATTGCAAAAAAAAAAAATCGAATTTAAAAAAATGTAATATTGAATTTATTTTTGGAGCCAAAAAGCGACTTGTGACATACTTTGAAATATTTTCTTTATACAAGGATAAATATTTTTGACAACTGAATCCGTAAATCAATCCAGTGCTGAAGAAAGCTGGTGTTTTATTTCAATTTAAAGGAAATCACTTAGACACATCGAAATTCGATTACCCGACAAACTTGAAACTAAACAAACATCAAAAGTAAAAGGAATTTTTTTCCTTGTTCACAAAAAATTTCTAAACGACCTCTTAAAATATTTTCCTATTTAAGAATAGAAAATATTTTTAAATAAATCAATGCCAAATATTGAACATTAGGGTGTTTTTGTTTGTTTATTTTTTGTGTGATAGATCATAAATTAAAGAAATAACATAGAAAAAAATGTCCAAAAAAAACTCCGTTCAATTGCTTTGGGTTAATGATGATACAAAGTATTCGCTTTAATTAAGAGCAAATTTCAAAGCTAATTGTTTATAAATAATAAAAGCCTTGAAGTCTCAATTAAAACTAACTGTGGGAAAGCGAATTATAAAAAATAACAAAACTTTGATTTATCTTTCTTTTTTTTTCATAGAAAATACATTATCTCTGAGAAATTCATTTATAGATGGACTGAGCCCGGATTGCCTTCTTTTTTAAAGGTTTTAATTTACATTTAAAAAACTGATTTAAATAATGGAAAAATGTCAAATAAATATTTGAATATTTGGCCTAATTATTGTACAGACTACTTTTCCGCGATTTGTGTTCATTATAAGTTCGAATAATGTTCTAAATTTGCCTATAACACATCCCTGATTTTCTCTTTAATAGATTGATCTAGAACTTTTCATTGATGTAAATTGATCCAGTCGAGTTTTATCTTTTGCACAAACACTGTATGAATACATATAATTTTCTGTTCTCTTTATTTTTTTTGTTCTAACTCATCCAAATAAAATATTTACTTGGATATTTCTGAATTATCACAAACCCAGAACTTAAATTACCCAGGTGAACCATCTTAGACATCAATTTATTAAAGACACTTAAAGTAGATGATCAAATTATCATCATCATGGTCAATAATTATCTTTATTAGAATATTTTAAGCATTTTAGGTTATAAAATAAAATGTATATGTTGAGACAAGATATGGTGTAGCAAACCATGTTATACCATACCCAAGTATTGCGAATATTTCTGCATGTAGAAATTTTTTGCAGAGATTTGCAGACATAAAAAATCAGTTTAACATAGAATTTTTACTTTGAAAAATGCCTTAGAAATAAAATTTAAGATAAAAAATTTTAACTTTCTTTTACAGATTCATTTTGAGCAAGATCAGTTAGATTTCATTATAAACTTAAATATTATCGTATTAAACTGCTAATTTAAATTTCATTAAAATTTGAAAATTTTTATCTCCGAACGAAAATTTTTTTTGCAAACTAAAGTTAAAGGAGATTGAAGAAATCCAATACATTAAACAATATCATTAAGACCACAATGATCGTGACAATGGAGTGATTTAAAAATAAAGCTTTTTCATTTAAAATTTGATAAACTAAAATTTAATACTTTGAATATTGTCTATAAACGACATTTAAGCAACTTAAACTTGAGATAGTATAATAGAGTTGCTTAAAATTTTAAATAAATTAAACAAATTACGAGACCCGATTGATAAATCATGCTCCAGTAAAAAGGATTTAGCCTAAATGTCGTAGAATATCAAATGGGCGACAAATTATACATGAGGTCAATTATATAATTAAATTTAAGTTGTTTTAAAAGAAATCACGATTAAAACTAATAAAATAAATTACTTTAGTATAAGCAAGCCACTTGTCTCAAATGAGTATTTTCGATCATTTATTTATTTAGTCTACGTGAACTCCCAATGTTCTTAATCTCTCTTTTCTTTTCTTTTTTGTTGTTGATTGAGTCTGAGATAAAATCTCTTAATTTTTTCTTTTATCGAAATTCTAGCTTTTTCAAATTTGAATAATTTTCAATTTGAGTTAGCATGTGCTCGAGCATATGCTAAAATTAGTTCCGTGTTGAATGTGGAGATCAAAATGATTTTGGTATGCAAATATAGACACTCAAGTGAGTGCCCAGAATCCAAAAAGTGAAACATCTAAGTTTAGTTAAACGAATGTTAGCATGAGATTGTGAGGTTTTGTTTAGAATCAGAAATCAGGAATCTGAAATCATTTTCATTATTATTTTGATTTCTACTAAATTTAAAGACAATATTATAAAGAGAATAAAAAATAAAAAAAGGACCCATGAGTCAAATTTAAAAATCAAAAGTAAATTATCAAATTGTCGGCGTATCTACGTAAAAACCCTAGATTCAAGATGCAACTCTGTTTGTTTTGTCAAAACTTCTTCACTATTAGTGTAGCATCTATGTGACAGAATGCGGACTAATAGTGAAGAAGTTTTGACAAAACAAACAGAGTTGCATCTTGAATCTAGGGTTTTTACGTAGAATGCGGTAGTTGCAGACAGAATGCGGTAGTCAAGTTGCAGACAGAATGACTACCGCATTATGTCTGCAACTTCCACTAATGTATTCAAAGACAAGTTTGACAAATTCAGATCTCAGATACTGGTGACTAATTTTATTAGTATGGTCGAATAACCCATAGGTTATTCCTCTTCATCTGATTTTCTTATCAGATTGTAGTGTCACTATAATTTCATTTCATTTTAACTCTTGAAATTTTTGTATGATAAATTTAAATACTGCAAATGATTCTAAAGTTGCTTGCGTTTAAAATTTAAAAATTTTTTTCAGTAAAATATTCGATCATTTGAATAAATTTAAAATGATAAAAGTTTAAAAAAATTGAACAATATCTTTTAATTTGTAAAGCATAAATAAATTGAGAAAAACAGGTTTTTTTAAGAATCTAGTAGTATTATTATCTAATAGCTCAGATTGGGTAATGTAGCACATAGCCCAAAAATAACTTTAAGGGATTTTTCACAACTTTTTCTTTTTCAGACTTTTTTTAATTAGTTCTAAACCATTTTTTCATTTTCCTTTACTTGTCTTTACTTTAATAGGAAGAAAAGAGTTTGTTCCTTATATTTCGACATCTCCAAAGATTTCGAAGGTATTATCGAAAATCCGACTCCATTATGTATCGATATAGATAATAGTAATACTTACTATTCCTTCTTTCTTTATTGAATTATTCGATACTTAAACATGTACCACCTATCATTATTTATTTAAATTTGTCTTTTTATTTTTATTTGCTATTATAAATTAACTTATTTTTATTTTTTTTTATTTAATCTGATAAACAAATAAATAAATGCTTCTTTCATCATCAACTGGTCTTGCTGCTGATGTAGCTGTAGCTATAAAAATTAGGTTAAACAAAGTAAATGGTACTGATTCCAACAGAGTTGTAATCCGAAATGTTGAGTCAAGATTCAAAGAGCAAAAATAAGAAAAAAATGGTGGAAAATTAGAAACCATTCATGATGTAGCTGGATCCGAGTCGAATGTGTTGAATTGGTAGAAATTTATCCAGCGAAACAATCAAAAGGGAGGCGAAAAATTCAACTCAATCCTTAAAGGGAGCAGGCAAAAAAAAGAAGCTAGAATATGTAATTTTTTTTGTTTTGCTATTTTTTTTTTAAATTGTCAAAAATTAGCATCATTCTTTTAAAATTAATATCTATTATTTATTTTTTGATGAAAAATTAATTTTAGAATCACGTAAAATACATTCCTTTATCTATTTATTTTGCGTCCATTAGTTCAAGTTACCAGACTAAATGCTGCGGTTAAACTCGGGTTTTATTGAATAGGTTTTTTTTTTTAATGAAGACTGACACGTGCTCATAAAAATTAAAAAAATTCCTAAATTTTTTTTTTAATTGAAAAATTTAAGTCGAACTTAATAAAAAAAAAAATTTCAAAGCTAATACAGTTTTCAAATTCAATACTAAATATAAATCAGGTTCAACAAGTTTGGTCACAAAAAAAAGTATTTTACACTAGTTTTATTTGAAATGAAATGAAAAGATGAAAGATCTTGTATGACTGACCAACCCGTTCCAAACACCGTTCCAGACCCGTTCCCTATCTTAAACCTACATCAAACATTTTTTTTTTAAAGAATTTTAAAATAAAATAAATTGATTTTTAAGCAATTATTTAAAATAAAATTTTGGTTAATATTATATATTTTTTTTGATTAGTTTTTTTTAAGAAAGGGAACGGGTCTGGAACGGTATTTGGAACGGGCCAAGAACGGTTTTATTTTTTTTAAAATGAACGGCTTTTATAGCGTTCAAATTAATGAACGGTTAAACAAGACCGTTCATTTTTTATTTTATTGCAAATAAAACTACTGTATGGCTTGAAAAAGAAGTTTCAATTAAGTTCAGCAACGAATGACAAGCCCAAATAGCAGGCTAAAGACCTAGGAAGCATTCAAAATTTAAAAGTAAAAATAAAGTATTTAAAAAGATTAGACTATACATATTAAAATGTATCTTTTTGTTTAATGAATAGAATTAAAATTTTATTTTTTTTATTTTATCTTTTTAAATAATTTTCTTTAAAATCTTAAAAGAGTCATAATTATAAGAATACTTGTTAAAATTGCAACTTTGTTGCCAAGTTTTTCTAAAAATCATAAATCAAAACTCATTAGTCTTTTTTGGTATCCCATAGAAACCATTAATTGTTTAATTTTATTCAAGTTCTATTGTGTATTCCAACATTTAGATATTATTTCGGCTTATTTCTGATTTTTGCAAAAAAATGGCAGTACACAGAGCAATTGGCGGACGAGATCCTTTATCTTATCCTCAGCCAGAAAATGACAACAACTTTGTTGGCAAAAGAGAGATGCAAGTAATAGAAACTAATCTCTTTTTTCCATAAATCGAAATTTTTTTGCATAGAAACTACCTTTTACGGCAAGTACCAGGGAGGTCCAAGGCGAACAACCATGGAGTCGGCTTTTCAACACAGGAACTCTATCGAGTGTTCGTCATCAAGTTTTTAGCTTTGACCCGAAAGCTCCGAACGATAGCCTTGACTTTTTGTTGAAAACAAAATATGACCAGCACATAGAAACATTGAAACCAATTTCCAGAACCAGAGTACAAAAGGAAACAGTTGATGAAGATCACGGGTACTAATTTGAACTGAAAATTTGAAATTTTCTAATTTTTTTCTTTTTTAAATATTTTTAGACGAATACTCAAAAATCGCACAAAAATTGTTCAAACTCCTCCGCCGCCTCTCAATCATCCTTTAAGAGTATCTGTCTCAGATCGAAAAGAACGCATCGAGCAAGCAAAACTAGCCATCGAAAGTCACCATACTATTTTGACAAATAAAGGATATTCCAGAAAACCAGACGGAGGCTTTTTTACTGCTTAATCATTTCTTTAAAATAAACAGTATCTAGTACAATAATTTTCAACTGGATTTTTTTATTAAATCAATACAATTCATTAAAATATATTAATAATAATATGAGTTATGTAATATGAGTTTATGTTTTAATTTAAAGAAAATGGAATTTTTTTTTTGATTTGAACTTTAAAAAAAGCAACTTGGAATCAAATAAGCTTAAATTTACCATTGTATTTTCTTTTCGAGAAAATAATAACTTTTTAAAAATAACTGTTATTTCAATATTTGAATTTTTTTCAACTTCTAAATCGCTGAGTTAAATATTTTTAAAAATGGAGAAAAAATTTTAATTTAAATTAATGCGAACCTAAAGGCTTATTAAAAATAGCTTTTTCCTGTTTAATTTTTGAAACTAGAGGAATTATTTACGCTCAAATAGGCTTAAGCTAATTAATAAATTTTGAAAAATATGTATCCTTTCAAACGATTTCATAATAAATTGAATAATTCATAAGAAATTTAATATGATTAATGATTCAATTTTGAAATTAAATTTTTATTCAATGAGATTAGTAGTCAATTTATTTATAAAAGTAAATTTAAATAAAAAAATTATTTCATTTAGAATTCGATTTTATCTTTATAATTTTGGCTCGAGATATGGGAAATTAAAATTTTTTTGTCAAAAAAATAAATCAAAAACAGAAGTATCTATTAAAATCTAATTAAAACATAAGTAGTTGGTTTAAAACGCTTTAAAGGAAAAAATTCCATCATGATACTTCCTAAAATAAATGTCTACGTCAAAAAGAATTTTAATATGCTTGTATAAATAATGGAAATTATTCTAATCTTAAAATTTTATACAAATCCTATCCTAATTTGGTAAGGAAAATTTACATGAAAATCAAAACGGAAATTTAGTAAACGATTTCTAAAGAATTAGTGGGCAAAAAATCGATTTTATAAATTATATAAAATTTTGTTAATAAGTAAAGCAATCAAATTAAAAAATAACAACTTTATTTTAATAGATTATCGCCCAGGCTAGCCTTAAGATCATTTTTCTTTTTTAGTCTTTAGTTTCTTAGCCTGAAAAAAAATATTTCCATTTTCGACAATATTAATGGCTTTTATCACTATTTAATAGAAATTAAGGAATAAATCGATCTAAGTTTGGATTTTTTTTTATTTATATAACGTAAATTAAATTTTCAAGACTTTTTTATTTATGAAGAAAATATTTAAATAACGAATTTAAAAAAAAATGATTAAAAAATCAATTATTTTTTAAGATAACCTTGGAAACTTGATTCAAATAGCATTTAGAAGTGAAATTTCAGAGTTAGCTAGTTGGCTTATTTTTAAAACAGTTTAATAATGAACTATATTAAACTGTTTTATTAAATATTTTTTGTCAAAGAATGATTTAAATTTTTTTGTTGTTTATGAACTTCTTTTCCGAAAAGAGCTTAATTAATTCCTTAATTTTTAATTCTCAATTCATATTCTTTTAAAGCTTTGAATCTTAAGCAGGAAATTAATATTTAAAACCCCTAAATATACTACCTTATTATTTTCTACTTTAATTCCTCTTTAGAATAAATTTTATTATTTACTTAATTTTTTATTACTATTTTTGCTTTTTATTTTCCTTTTTGTAATTAAATATAGAAGATCCTAAATATTCATAAAAAATTCCTGCAAGACCAGCTCGACTTTTGGAAGAAATTCTTGTAAAATTCTAAATGAATAATTTGTTTAAAACATAATTTGACATTAAATAAAATAATTATAGTAATTTCTGGGTAAAAATAATGACATCTAGAAATTGAATAAAAATTTCTTGTTGATAAGATAAATTAGTTAGATCTTATCTTATGATGTTTAATTTTTTTAAAGATTTCTATTCGAAATATGAACTCAGAAAAAAGCGAAAGGTAAAAAGAACTTTAAGAATATAAAAAAATTTTAAACTGCAACAAAGTTTATTGCATTAATTGTTCACAGACAATTGAGGCTTTTATAAAAGCCAGCGTGAGATTAAACATTTTTAAATTAAAATTAATTATGACAAAAAATAAGTTTTTGATACAGTAGTTTTTAGTTGATGTCAAAAAAATCATGCAAAAATAAAACAAGGAAAAGACATTTTTTGATAATAATAATTGATACAATTTTTTTATTTTAAGGAAATTTTTATTAGACATTTTTGATCGATTCTAAGCTATTTATTTTTGTTCATCATCTTATTTTAGTGTAAATTTTATTAATTATTTTTTTAAAACTTAAAGAATAGATTGGGACCATGAAACAGATCGATAATTGAGTCATGAATAGCCTGTTTTTGTTGAAGAAAAATCAATTTAATTTGGATTTGATAGTTTTTTAAATGTTTCTTGATTAATTTTGCATTTATAAAATAAAATATAATTATAATATGATTCATAAATAAAATAAATTTAAAAAATAAATTGCCAAAATTTTTATTTCTCGTCTCATTTTTGGATACCTTTTCTATTAATAAATTTAAAGTTTTTTTTCTGGTGGGAAATCAATTAATCACGATTTAAAGAACACATGAAATAACAAGGATAATTAACTTTTTTAGCTTTTTTAAATAATAATATTTTTAGTTTTTAATTGAAAAATAGTATTTGCATTTTATTTTTAGTATTAGAATCAGAATCAGTTGATTAAAAAAATAACTATTAAGTGCAATAAAGCATTTCGAAAATTAATTTTTCGAAACTAGATAAAATTCAACTATTCGTTTCAGCCAACTTGCTAAAAATTTATTAATTATTTAAATTGATATACTCCAAAAAAAGCTACCACAGTAAAAAAGTCTCCAAGTCATAAAGTTTTGGCGCTTTATGCATTTAAAATTTTACAAGTTTTCTAATAAACTTAAACATCGATTTTTTCGAGAAGTAATTTTCAAATTTTCACAAGATAGTTTTTTTATTTTTCAATTTAAGCGTATTTATTGAAGAGAGACAAAATTGGTCTTAATTGAATATTAATTTTTCTTAAGTTTTATTAATTTGTGAAATATTCTCTAGAAATAAGATGATAATCTTTATTTCTTAATTTTAAGAAAAAAAGAGTTAAATAGAAATATTTTGGAAAAAAATTTGCACTTTAAATTTGATCAATCTTTTTTTATCATTTTAGATAGTAAATACTAAATTTATTTAAATTGGACAATTTTCTCTTCGAGAAGAGCAATTTTATTGACTTAAATTTAAATTTAGTGGAAATTATTTTTCTTAAATGATGAATTTGTTTTGTATCATGATATATTTTATTAGCATTATTTAAAACCGATTTTTTTTCTAATTTCATGCTGACTTTCTTAGCAATTTTGATTCATTTTATGTTTTTGACTTAAAAAATATAACTTGGATTTTTTTTACTTTCTGATGTTGATTCTCTTTCCATAAATTTTAGTCAGAAAGCATTTTAAAAAAACAGCAATGAAATTTCAAAAGAAAGACGCATGAGGTAACGAAAATGTTTAATGACTTGAAAAACTTAAGCTTTAAATTGTTCTTTTTGTAATATTTATTGGATTTTTATCAGAGGCAATTTAAATACTAAAAAATTTTAGTGAAATATAAATACGGTAATGAGTATTTTAAATATTCCGGAAAAAGCTATTGTTGTAAGAGTTTCTTACAGGATGTTTTAAAAAAGCTTTAATAATAAAACCATTACATTAGACATACAGAATGATTAATATACAAAACATATTCTCAAAATTTGTAATTTTTCTTTCAGTCTCAAACTATCAAATGAACATAATTTCAAAACTAAATAATTCAGATAAAAAAACCATTAACATTAAAATCAAAATAGTAGAATTTTTAAATTTTTTGTAATTAAAGAGCGAAATTTCTTTTAGAATTTTTAAATCAGTAAAATTGAATGTAAAACTTTTTAATATCAATTCAATTTAAAATTTTATTAAGATTTTTTTTTTAAATCACGATTTGAATTAATAAAAAAAACATTAATTTTGCAATTTTAAGCTTTTATCAAAAACCAATACAAAAATAAAAAAATTATCTTTTCTAGATAATTCAATTATATTAAATATTTTATAAATTCAAAGAAATCAATTCTCTAATGAAAATTTGTGAAATTTAAATTATTTTTAAATAATCGAATTTATTTATCTATTTTTGATTTTGAGTCTGGTTTACAAATAAAATTTAGATTGTTAGGATCAAAAATCTATAAAATAAACACTGAAGTTTTAAAGTTATTTATTTAATCTATAAAAAAATTTCTAACAAATAAAATAAGATTGTTTACTACCCTCTATAATTAAGTTTATATAATTAGCTTTATGGATCAATCTACCTAATGACTAATAAAGCTTTAATAGACATTTTGTATTTAAAATTCTAATTTTTGGTAATTGTCAGTAATGATCTAGAATATACTTTTTCTTTTTAAGATAAAACAATTTTTTTATCGAATGTATTTTGTTTAAAAAATTTCTAATAAAATTAGAATTGGATCACCTTAATTTAGAATAAATAAGTGTGCTTATTTTTAATTACTCTTTTTCTAGTGAATTTCTAATTTAAAAAAAGAAAAATTTTTTTTTGATTCAGTCTGAAATTGTTCTATTCAAGAAGAAAAAAAAAGTTATCTTCTTTTCAATTTTTTATTCTCCTATATTTAAAAATAAATACAATTAGCAAATTTCGACACAATTTTATTATTTTTTTTTTGATAAAATGACTGAAAATTATGAAAAAATATATTGTAAAACAAGCTTGTAAGTTGCGTTTATTTTTATTCTACTTTTTATTAATTTTATTTCCTGTCATAAATTTCAAATCTTTAGTGATTAATTGTATGCCTGATTAAAATTAGTATGAATTGATTTTATGAATAAAATATAGCTCATTTTAACTTTAGAGGTTTTTAAAAATTCGAGAAAAGTGTAATTTTTGGTCAAAATTATTCATCAAAATATTACTTATCAGATTGATTTTTCAAATTTCAGAGCTTAAAATTTTAATACGAAACTTAAGAAGGTAAATAGTTTAATTATTTTAACATAGATTTTTTTTTATTTTAGGCAGACATTATTATCTAATCCTTTTGGATAAAGATAAAAATGATAAATATTATGATCTGCTTATTCACAAAAGCGTGCTTAGATTAATTAATTCTAAATAAAATAATTTTAATATTTAAAATATTTGAAGACTGATGGAAAATAAAGAAATATTTTGCATAAGAGATTAAAAAATAAGCTTAAAAAAAAACTGTTCTAGTGTTTAGAAAATATTTAATCAAAAATATGATAACACATTTTAAAATCAATAAAAGATTGATAAAAACAATGATTTCAGTGTTTAAATAATTCATTGAATAATATATTTCAGAAATCTTCAATATTTCTTTGGTAAATTATTAATTCTGTTTTTTCATTTATTATTCTGTTACGTAATTTAGCCGATTTCGATCGCTTTCCTCTTTATCGCTTGTTTGCTCACTATTTTTCTCCTATACACTAATGAAGAATGCATAATTTGTAAAATTAACAAAGTCTTCAAAAATTACATGTAAAAATATAATTAAAGTTTTTTTTTATTTATCAGATCGATTGAAACAAAATGATAGATAAATAATTTGAAAACACAGCATGTAGAGAAACGCCAACTTTTTAAGATTAATAAGATTTGTTTTTGCTTGAATTTGGTGATCAAGTTAAGATTTTTGGCTGAAAATCAAAACTCCAGGTGATTAGCTTTAATAAGTTGGATAAACGCATTAAGAATTATTTTTTTTATCAAAGAAAACATTTCTTAAAGAATAATCGATTCAATTGAAAAACCAGAAAATTTCATATTTTCATTTTAAAAGTTTTTTCCTAATTAACTTTGATTGTCAGTGATGTTTGCTGAGATAAAATCAATAAATTAAATCAAGTCATTTAAAATCAAGTTAAACTTTTCGATAAAAAGCTATCAAAATTAATCATATTTTTAAAAAGTCCAAGTTCATTTAGTTCAAAGCGCTAAAAATAAAAATTGTTTTTGTTGAAAAAAATTTACTGGGATCTTTAAAGAAAATAAATTTTTTTTAGAATTATTGTATGGTACTAAATTCTTATGAATCGATTTAATCAGTGACATAATTAATCAAAAATTTTTTCTTACAGGATGATTTTTTTTATTAAATTAATTCGTTTAATAATTCGATTTTGGATTTAAGATGATAATTTTTATTTATAGATGTCTCGTAAAATTTTTTTAACAAATGATACTTAAAAATTTAAATCAACCTCAAAATTTACAAAAAATGATAAATTTTAGTTTTATATCTGTTATTTTGTTTTATATCAACTGTAATAGTATGAGTAATAATCATTATTTTTTTTCTTGTCATTTCGTTAATCTTTTATAATTAAGTACTTATTAATGGAACTGTGATCAGCAAATGTTTCTACGAAAGTGACTTCACAGTTAGCTGTAGCCGTTCCAAGCTTCCATCATCATCCAATAATGCACAATTGGAACTAATGCGTTATGCAAAAGTAATTAATGGCCTTCAACACAACGAAAGTCTTTGTTCGTATGTCCCAGGTGCGTCTTGTTCTCGGACACTTATTTTGTCACATTGCATCGACCAGCCACAATGTCACATAAAAAATGACTGGTTCAGTCTTGAGCCTGATTGTCCCGGAAACAGCTACTACACTCAATTCGAATATGAGTGCCAGCCGGCATTTTTTATGTGCGAGCGCGACACTCTGGTAAATGCGTTCAGTGGGTTGATCTATAGCCCGTCGTATCCCAACACGTTCCGCTCAAGTAGGTCCGAGGCCTGCTATCTCACCATCAAGCTTCCTAAAAATCATCACGCAGAAATAACACTGGAAAAGTTTGACTTGCTAAGCACTTCGAAGTGTATCGGTGACTATCTCGAAATCCAGCAGTATGTTGAAACAAGCTCTTGGCAAAAAAGAGCTCTAAACAGAACCAGGATCAAGCATAAGATGCTATCTAGTAGTGGAAATTTTAAATGGTCAACTCTTGGAACAATGTGTGGCCGTATCGAACAAAAATACAAAATAAGAGCCGAATCGGACACTATTAATTTCAAGTTCCGACCTCTGCCCGAAAATCATCCATTTTTGAAGAATTCACTGCCAAATAACCAAATAAACCAAGGATTTAAGATATTTTTTCAGGCGATTCCGCCTCAAGAAAAATCTTTAGCGCAAGAAAAGGTCGAAAAAATTCGAGAAACACGAAAGCCCACAGTAAAAACATGGATTTTAAACAGCCAAAATATGGAAGAGAATTTAGATAGACAAATTAAAAGTGACACTGATAGTCAGCCAAAATCAAATTGTAAAGTTTTTGATAAATTTTATTAAATTAAATTGTAATTTTTTTTTCAATTTAGTGTCCTTGTGGATATTGACACTGGTTTTGATTGTAGTAATACTCCTTCTCTTAATTTCTGTCTTTGGACTGTTGATATTTTTTCTCAAAAAGTAAAACTAAAAAATTGGGCTTTTAAAATTTTAGAAATTTTTTTTTTTGAATTAAAGGCGACAAAACGAACAAAATAAAATTGAACAAAATAATAAAAAAGAAAATAATTCTCGGCCATTATTGAATAATCAATCAAAAACGCATTTAAAGACAGATATAGAGGAAAATATTCCGTTGACTGCGCACATTTCCGAACAGCCTAAACCTGTCTCAATGACAAAAGTAGTTCTGGAAGCCGAACCGCGGAAAATGCAAGCTGAAAAGCCTCTTTTACTACAAGATTTGTCTCAGTCGAGACTTTTGCAAAAATTCAAACAAGAAATGGAGGCAAACAATCAAGAGACAGAAAAAAGCTCTAATAAAGAAAAAGCTGAACAGCATGTAAATATAAAGGAAACTAGTGAAATCGATGAAAATTGTGTGTATGGTGCAGATTTTACAAATTTAAATCCAAAACCGTTTTTTGTATTAACCAGTTCGCCCAAGGTGTCAAGTAACAATTCACCAGAAAAACAAGCTGAAAAATCAGCGGAATTTTCCAAGTTAAACGATCAAGCAGATGATTTTGAAAAGAGCTATTTGGAAAAGGCTAGCAAAGAAATTAATGAACCTGTTGATAAATTTATGTCTTTTATTTCATCGAGTCCTGTTTCACAGGAAAAATCTATTGAAAATGAAATAGCTACGGTTACTTCCTCTGAAATAAGAAATTCTCGAAAACCAGTTTTTAATCCTTTACATGTTATTCTAAAAGACAAAAATAAATATCATACAACCGAATTTATATGAGTATTACCTTTTTTTAAGTTTTAAATATATTTTTCAATTTTTCTATACAATAAATTTTTCAAAAATAAATTTAAACCATTTAATCAAAAAAAAATTTTCATCTAGAAATTCATTAGTATCCTCTTCGTGGGTAAGCTTGAAACTCATCAAAAAATGAGTAATATAAAATTTAAAAAAGACATTAACCAAAACACAAAATGAGATTATAAATATTTTTTATTTTAAAGTTATTTACTGTTTTCAAGAGATCTTCAAAAAATTTATCTTCAAATTTATTACCCAGCTTGATTTGTCAACTAGCTGAAGAGAATCTTAAAATTTTGGATAAACAATCCAATTCAATCTGGACGAGTAAATATTACTTGTGAATTCAAAATTATTAATTTAATTTTCATATTTTGAAAAAAACCATTACGATAATTCGAGTAAAATGACGTAAAATTTGAAAGACAAAATTTACGAATTTTCGAAAATTGTCGTAACTTTTGATGAATTTTGGTTAATTTATTAAGAAAAAAAAATTGGAAAATTTCAAAATTAAACAAAATTAAAATTTTTCTGATAATTTTAAAAAATTAAACTTTTTTTTTAAATAAAATTTGCTAAAATTTAATAAAAATAAATGTCTCCACCAAAATTTCATGATTAAAGCCTAATAGAACTCTTTGCTAGCAACACTTTAACACTTGAGAAAAGTAAAAACTCTATCAACAATTTAGAATGATTAAACAAATTTAATAAACCAAAATTTTATATGATACTTCAATTTTTTTTTTCAAACTATCTTTTTTTTTATTTTATTTATTATTCTGCTTGAAAAATTTATGAGTTTCACAGATTTTTTTCAAATCCTGAGTCTTAAGAGTAAACGCTAAATTTACATTTTTAAATAAGACAAAAAAAAACTTTCGAATAACAATTTATTATTAAAAAAACTATAAAAAATAAAAAAATTCAAAAAAAATTCACAACAATTAACATTGAAGAAATTTATAATTATTTTAAAAAATACTGTAATCTTTTCATTAATTTAATTTGATTTATTAGATTTAGCAATGAATGTTTTTGATGACTTTCTTGAAAATCAAAAAAAAAATTGTTTAATGAAGTAAGCTAATTTTCTTAATTTTCTTAAATTACTCACAGATCCGAGGCAAACAAGTTAAAATCTTAAATAAATTATCGAATTTTTAGGCTTGAGTAGTTAAATCCTATTTGCAATGCATTAGGATTTTTAATATACTTTTGATTAAATTTACTTATTTTTTATTATTTATTTTTTTTACGATGCTTATTAAAGAAAATTAAACTAGATTTTTAAATATGCCAGCAAAATTCAGAAAATATTTGAGATTTTCCGATTAAAATTAATCAATTTTCAACTTAGATTTAAATATTTTAATACTCATTATCGTCATCATCATTATCATCATGATCATCGTAATCTTCATCATTATTGCTATCAGGCCAATGGTTTGAAATGAATAAACTATAAAGAAGGGTGCCCAAAATTGACCCTAAAAATGGGGCAACAACTGGTATCCAAAAAAAATAGTTACCAACAGTAAAAGGTTTCCATCCCCATCCGGCTATAGATGTGAAAATTCTTGGTGCCAAATCTCTGGCAGGATTCACTGCAAAGCCACAATTGTAACCAAATGAAGTACCAATGACCGTCAAAGATATTCCTATCATAAAAGCTGTTTTTTCGTTTGCCAAGTCATTGTTACGCTTATCTGTTACCCCCAAAATGGTGATAATAAACAATGCTGTTGAGAAAAATTGATCCAGAAACAAGTTGAATAAATTGGCTTCAAATAAATCGGTAGGGTAAGTGGCAAATATACCGGCGGTTGTAATTGAATGCATGCCATTCTTAAAGCTTGCAATGTTATCGTAGTATACCACAAAAACCATTAATGCTGCAAAAAAGGAACCAATAAATTGACCTAATGAGAAGACCAAAAATTTCACAAATTTAATGCGACCAAGAAGTAGCATGCTTAATGAGACTGCCGGGTTTAAATGACCACCTGAGATTCGGCCAACAACTAAAATTGCCAGAGCCAATCCAAGACCAAATGACAGATTGACAGCTAAAAAACTTTTGCGTCCTGCAAAAACATATTGTGCCACAGAACCTAGTCCGAATGAAATAAAAAAAAAAGTTCCAAAAGCTTCCGCTAAAAATTGACGAAATAAGAAGTTTTTAACACTAAGAATAGACCGGAGCTTTGAAACCATTTGCTTCCAAATTATTCCAAGGTGACTCATGTTTTCATTCAAATTCACTAAACTGTTGTAAAGGCTTAATGGCTCGTCAGACGAGCCAAATTCAGCGTAATCTGATATTTTTTTAAATGGAAGTCTCCGTGAATTCGAAGGCATTTTTCAAAATAAAATTAAACCTTTCTAACTTAAAAAAGTCCAAATTTATACGTAATTAAACTAAATTAATTTTGTCACTAGAGGCTCTAAAAATTCGTCGCGCTTATCTGGTTTTAATCAAAGTTTAGGTGTAAGAAGACTTATTAATTTAATCAATATTGTCTGCTCAATATTATTTTGATAAATATATTGAAGCGTTTTTTGTTATGCTTTAGAACCATTTAAAACTATTGCTCACCGATAAAATTAAAATAAATGGTTAGATGATATTTTTTTTTCAAATTAAAATTTATGATGCTTTTTTTAATTCAAAAAAAATTGCTTATTTTTTTAGTATTTTGTAAGATTATTATTATTTTCAGTTGTCATCAAAATGCTGATGAAAAAGAGAATAAAATAAAAATAGAGCAAAAATTATTAAGTAAATGTTAAAATATTAAATCATTTAATAATCATTTATTAAATAGGCGATCATTTGACCGTGGACAAAACATTAAATATTAATTCTTAGATAAATGGTCACTAAAATTATTTAGATAAAAGAAAGTTTCGATAATCAAAGTGTTTCTTCTATTAAAAAGTTACTCAAATAATAGAAATTTATCCATTTTTTTCGTCTATTAAAGACAAGAAAATGCATGTTTTACATGGCAAATGACTGGCGAATTTTCTTTAAAACGAGAGACTTTTTTTTGAGAAAAACAACTCAAATAAAGGAAACTTTTGACTCAAATACTAGCAAGTTTTTTCTATTTGATAAAATATGGTAATCATCAAATTTTAATTTTTTACTTTTTAAACCTTTTTAGATAGTTACTAATTCTAAATATTTTTTGTTTTAAAAATCCTCTCTAAAAATAAATTGCAGAATTTAAATTTTTTATATTAACAATAATCTTATCTTTTTGAAAATTTTGTTTGCTTTGTTTCTTTGATTTCCAGTAAGTAAGTAATCTTAATTAAATAAATATTTTATATGATTCTTTAAAGAAATTTTTTATCAACAAAAAATTTCGAAAAACTCAGCAATTTTTATTTAAATTGAATTTTTTCTGTTTAATTCTGGAAATCCTCAACAAAAAAATGAACCAAATATTTTATCAATTAAGTTTTGACAATTCATAAATTTAATTAAGGATTCGTCAAACCTAGAGATATCTAATCAAATGCTAAAACTATTTTATATAATGCTCAAACATGAACTTCATCCTTTTTTAAAAATATTAATGATCAAGGACTTGACTTAAAAATCTAAAGTAAAATCCTAAATATTAAAAAAAAAATCTTCAAACGCTTTAAAAAAAAATTGGCACACATTGAAATGTTAATTAAACAATTTTTTTTTATTTTTCTTATTAATTGCTTTAAAATTGAATAATATGTAAGATATTGAAATTTTTTAATTTGATAGCCTCTTTTTAAAATTTCTGGAAAGAATTAATTTTTGGTTTTCTAGATTTTGATAAATCGTCACGGTTTTGTGGTTTTATTTAAAAACAAATTTTTAAATTTTTTTCTGATTTTTTCTTTTAAATTCTACTATTTATCAAGGATTTTTCGACAAGATTAACGATAGAAACTAAAAAGCGATTGTTGATTTTCGAATTTTTATCCATCGAAAAGAAATATCACTCTTTCAAACAAAATTATCAAACTACTACTTATTAAAAAATTATTTATTTGTTATTATATTTTTAGAAAAATAAGAATGTTTATGCAGTAAAAATAGATATATAAAGTTCACGAAATTCAAAGCTTTAGTGCTATCTGAATTCTTTATTTTTGACTAAACTTGGTGTTTAGGAGGTCACAATAATGGTGCGACATACGGTCAAGTCCTAAAAGCATATTTTTCAGGAAAATCAAAAAAAAACAGTAGTTAAACTAAATATCGAATTCTTTAGTTTAATCTAAAAATTATAACAAAAGAATTCAAATTTGAAAATTTGTTAAAAATCACATGATTTGAAGAGATTTTTTAAGAAAAATAAAGCAATAATGTAAAAAAATAAAACCACAGATTTGTTCAGAATAAAAAAAAAAGTGGGCTCATAATTGATCCCTCGGAGGAGATTCGATTTAAACCAGAAAAAACACATTTTTTTCCTTTTTTTAGCCAACAAAAATCGCCACACCCTTTTTTCTTCTAAATTATATTAGCATGTAGAGAATTTTATGCTATTTCAGAATTTATATACTTTTATAGTATATTAAAGTTTTATCTTTGAGATTTTGAGTCTTAAAGAACAACAACTTTTTAAAGGGTTTGCTATTTTTGGAACCCTGGGTGAAAAGAATTTTTCTAGCCCCCCCCCCAAAAAAATTTTTTATGAGGTTTTCGAGGGCGTAGATTACGAATTTTGAGTCAAAAATAAAGAATTCACATAGCACTAAAGTTTTGAATTTCGTGAACTTTATAATCAAAAAAATATTAATGCATCTCTAATTTTTATGAATTCTTTCTTTATTTCTCTTTTTGAACGAGTCCTTCTTTTGAACAAATTTTGAATAGTAATTTTAATTACCAGTTAAATCCTTAATCACTTATAGATTTTTCGTAACATTTTCAAACGATTTCAAATAATTTTAATTAACTTTGTCAAAGCATGATGATCGAGTGGTTAACTTTTTGATAAAGCTTAACAAATTCATTGATCGTGAATATATTTGGTTTTAAAATTTATTGATATTAAAATTTTTAACTATTTATTTATGATAAAAATAATAGTTTTTACAAAAATTATAATTTTTAAATGAAAATAATTATTTAAATAGGTTTTTTATATATTTTTGTAAAATATTTCGATAATTTTTCTGACGCTTGATTAAACTTCAATATTTTTGTTCGGTTCTGCTTACTAAATATTTTGTCGAATATTAGCATATCTGTTCATTATTTGAGAAAATAATTTAATTTGAATTCAAAATTTCCACAAATATTATTCAAAATTCCAATAAATTCTTAGCTATTAAAATTTTTAATTTTTTATTATAATTTTTTTTTAGTTTTTATTATTTTTGTTTATTAAGTTTTAAAAATAAAAAATCTGATTTTCTGATTTTGTTTTGATACCATACTGGATTTACTCATGACTTTCTCGTTGCATTATGTCCTTTTTTTTTGTTTCATTAAGCTCAGCTTTTGTAACACCCCAGTTGTTCTTTGGCATGGAATGGGAGATAATTGCTGTAGCAAGCATTCTTTAAAATATATAAAATCCGAAATCGAAAAAGCTATTCCTGGTGTTTATGTGTATTCAATTAAGATAGGCTCATCTGAATTTGAAGACACCCTCAATGGTTTTTGGTATAATGTTAATAGCAAAATAGATTATGTTTGCCATAAATTAAAAAAAGACCATTTGCTCGAAAAAGGGTACAACTCAATTGGCTTTTCTCAGGGAGCTCAATTTTTACGTGCCCTAGCTCAACGCTGTGATAAACCTCAGATGAAAAATCTTATTTCTTTAGGTGGTCAACATCAAGGTGTATACGGAATTCCAAATTGTGAAACTGGCTTTTTTTGTCATCTCATTGTGAAATTAGTTAACTACTTTGCCTACTGGAACATTATACAAAAGAATTCTGTACAAGCTTCTTACTGGCATGATCCTTTTGACGACATTAGTTATAGACAAAACAGCCATTTCTTAGCTGACATAAATCAAGAAAGATATTTTAATTTGAAGTATAAGGAAAATTTAATGAGGCTGGAAAAATTGATCTTAGTTAAGTTCGATCAAGATGAAATGGTTCATCCGATTGAGAGTGAAGTAAGAAACGCTCGTAAATTGTCCGAGATTTGTTTATTTTCTTTTTTGTAGTGGTTTGGATTTTATGAAAAAAACAATGTCAGTAAGGTCTATACGATGGAAGATTCTGTTCTTTATGCAAATGTATTTTTTTATTTATTATAATATTTCGAATAAAATATTTTAACAAAATTTAAAATTTATAGGACACACTGGGTTTGAAAACTTTGGATCAAAAAGGAAAGATAGTCAAATTATCATATCCAGATAAACATCTCAAGTTTAGTATGCGTTGGTTTAGAGAGACAATTGTTAAAGCTTTTCTTAAAGATAAAAACATTTAATAAATATTTAGAAATTTATTTTTTTGTCACGTATTTAACTGCAGAAAGTTAATTATAATAATTTGCTTGACTAGTTCACTTCTTATCTCATAAAATAAGCCTAAGTTAAAGTATTTTATACAAAATTTCCATGACAATAAACTTATTGATTTATACTACTCGGCGAAAAAAATTACTTTTGAAAAAATTAAAACCTGACGTGGCTAAAATTTTTTTTATAAATTAAAATTATAATTAAGCGAAATATTTTTTATTTTTTTTCTCAAAAAAAATGCTTTAACGAAAAATTTTCATTTTGTTAATTTTTTCTAGAATGCAAACGATTCACTTAATAGCAATCGTTTTTTCGATTAATTTATATCGAGTACATAGTCAAAATTTAAACGATCAGCCTCAAGTTGTGGTAAACCGTAGTCCCAAATCGAGTATTCATCAGTCCGACGAATGTCAATCCGATATCAACAGACTCTGTTTATCAGATAATTCTAATTTGAGTCCTAAGCGAATATTGACTAATATTCAAGTTTTACAATGTATTTATAACAATGTACCTGATTACAATTCGATTGATAAAAAATGTCAAAATGTAAATTTTAATTATTAATTTAAAAATTCAGAGCTTAAACCTGTTAATTAATAAATAATGACGGATTTTTTTGAAAACTTAGATAAGTTGAAAACTCACCAAATGTGCTTTATTATTAGATAGTAGCCTAATGTTTAGTTGTATAAACGGTGTAAAAGCTACCATAGTAGTCTTCCGTGTAAGACTTCTCCGCAGGTTTCTTGCAGCAGCTAATTATTATTATTAATTCTAAAATTTAAAAACACAATGAAATTATTTTTCGTAAGAAAAGCTTCTTTTTTTTTTCTAATTTCTCATTTAAATCCTGAAGTTTAAAACGAATTACCTGCTTTTGAATCTTTTCAAGTTGATGATTTCTGAGTTTAATCGTCCAAGTT
The DNA here is from genome assembly GCA_019054805.1 of Brachionus manjavacas. Lineage (NCBI taxonomy): Eukaryota > Metazoa > Rotifera > Eurotatoria > Ploima > Brachionidae > Brachionus > Brachionus manjavacas. The sequence continues at coordinate 1,773,268 of JAHQIY010000005.1, forward strand.
TGATTAAAAAAAATTCAAATACTTTTTAATTTAAATATTTTAAATCAAGGTTTTAGAGCATAAATAGATTATCTTCATAGATATTTTATTGAATATTATAATCAGCTTCTATTTGGTGAGTGCAAAAGAGCTAATTCATTTAGTTTAATTACATTATACTCTATTAAAATAAAAACTGGACTTAATATCTTGTCATCTTGCAGTAAAAATTGAAAATTAGAAATCAAATCAAATTTTAAAATTGACAGCACTCATTTAAAAATAAGGATTAATATCATTAGAAAATTATTAAAAAAATTTCTTAAATAAAAGGCTGATTTTGAATATTTTGATTCCTTTTGATTCCATTTTAGTATAGTATAGTATAGTATAGTATAGTATAGTATAGTATAGTATAGTATTTTAAGGCTATAATATGATATACTCATTGAGTAATATCATACGGAACATGTTCTATCATGTTATGGTAGCCTGAGAACTCTTCTAAAATTTCAAGACTAATTTTGTCTAAAATATTCTTAAAATTGTTTGTTGTTTTTTGTTTAATAATTGTATTCGGAAGATTATTCCAATAGTTCGCAATCCTATTTGTAAAAAAATAAAATCTTTGACTACAGTTCTTGACCAGTTGTCTACATATTGTTGAATCATGACTTCTTGTGTTATAACTGTAATTGTTCATTTTTGTGTTTTGTATCGGAAAGAACCAATTAATATCCTCGATATTATTGTTAATCTTAAACTGTTGAATTAAGTCTCCCCTCAATCTTCTTGTTTCAAGAGTTGATAGTCCAATCACTTCAAGTCTACTTTCGTACTCTAAATGTTTAATTGAGTTTATCATTTTCGTAGCTCGTCTTTGAACCGATTCAATCTTATCAATATCTTTTCTCAAATAAGGGTTCCATACCTGTATTGCATATTCTAGATGCGGTCTCACAAGTGATGTATATAATTTCTTAATCGATTCGATATTTTGGAACTTGAAGGTCCTTTTAACCATACCAAGAATTTTATTCGCTTTATTTACTGATGTATTAACCTGCTTGTTCCATTTTAGATCATTTGTAAATAGAATACCTAAATCTCGTTCTTCTTCTGTTACGTTTAGCTTCTGATTGTCGTTTAAAAAATATTCATATTTAGGATTATTCTTTCCTAAATGCATCACTAGACATTTTTCCTCATTTAAGTCCATTAACCAATCTGATACCCATTTATTTAATCTATCTAGATCGTTTTGTAGTTTTACCTTAGACTCAGGATTATTTACTATCGACATAAGTTTAGTATCATCCGCAAATAATTCACATATACACTTTATATCATCTGGCATGTCGTTTATAAATATTACAAAAAGCAATGGACCTAAGACGGACCCTTGGGGAACACCACTTAAAACAGGGCGCCAGCTCGATACACATTCGCCAAGAATGTGTATTTTGAATTTAAGATTTGAGAACCGGACTTGTAATTGAACCTTTTGATCTTAAAAAGAAAATTAATCAACTCTATCCTTAATAAAATTTCAAATTTCCTATAAAATTAATTAAAACTTTATGATCAATGATACGTAATATTTTTTCAAGTTTTTGGTGCTGATTTTAATTAAAAAAAAAAATAAAAAATATTCGTATCATAATATCAAATTTTAAAATTAAATTATTTTTTAAAATTGAAAACCATAAAATCAATTTTTTTCAGATTTCACAGTACTAAAAAGTTTTTCAAAAAAATTGTCAAAGATCATAATAACAAAAGTCAATAAATCAAAGTTAAGCCATTAAACTTGAAATATACTTTAAATTTTTCAAAAACTTTTGCTCAATTTTGTTAATAAATTAATTTAAAATATTTTAATATAATATTTTTAGCTATTATATGAAGTGAAGAAAAATTTGACCACTAATTTAAAACTTGATAGCAGCGCTCTGGATATATGCAAAGAGGATTTAACCAAATTAACCGAATGCAAATCGGCTGTTGATGAAAATGGTCACCTAACTTCGTGTTTAATTGATAACCGTGACAACATTACCAGTTCTAATTGTCAAGAATTTGTCAAAACCATTTCAGCATTAGTTTTTAGCGACTACAGATTAATTTATAAATTTGTTGCTCATTGTGACAATGATATAAAAAAATTCTCTTGTGGCCGATTAGAAAAAGACCAAGACGATTCTCCAACTCAACAAGGAAAAACAATTCAGTGTTTAACTCTTAAGCTAAATCAACTTGAGACCGAATGCCGAAAGCAAATTTTTCGAATCTCCGAGTTACAATCTAATGATTTTCATTTGGACAGACCACTATTTTTTGCGTGTAGGGATGACAGGGAAAAACTTTGCCAAAGAATTTTGAGTGGAGATGGCCGTGTCCTAGATTGCTTATTGCATAACAAATTCAATGAATTAATGAGTAAAGAATGCCGTAGTCAACTAACAAGAAGACAGCAAATAATATCAGAAGATTTTAAAGTTGATAGAAAGCTTTTTATAGCATGTCGTAGAGATATTATAGAGAATAATTGCCGCGATGAATTGAGGTCCAACAGTTCTATTTCTGTCAAGCTCTCAAATGTAATTTTGTGTTTGGAAGAGGTTTCTAGGAACGGAGAAAAACTAGATTCCAATTGTAGAGCTCGAATAATTGAGCATCGAAAGTTTTTGATGTCTGATTACCAATTGAGCCCTGGTGTAGTGAAAGAATGTGAAAATGAAGTTAAGGTTTATTGTGGTGGCGGAATTAAAAGAGGCGGTAAAACCCTTGCTTGTTTATTAAAAAATGCCAAAAATTTTCTGATCAAAAAAATTCAAAATTCTGAATTTTCATCCAGGTGCGTAGCTGAATTGAAAACATTGATTAAAGTGACAGATGCATCCGAAGATATATCAATAGATCCTGATTTGCAAGAAGCATGTCAGTCGCTTTTAGAAAATCAATGCAGAAATGTCAGACCAGGTGAGGGAAGAGTAATATCATGTCTCTTGAGTTATCTTAATAAACCTCAAATGAATGACAATTGTGAAGAAAGATTATTAGACATTCAATTTTTTGTTTCCAGAGACTGGAAACTGACTCCGTCATTGTTTAAGGCATGTAAAGATGATGCAGTGAAGTTTTGTAATGCAAATTCTAAGTGGAATGATTGGACAACCAATGAAGAAAATGGACCTCTTGTTTTACCATGTTTGTTTCATTTGATTCATGGTGATGATGATGATGATGATGAAAATGAAAGTCAAGAACAAACTCAAGAATTGAAAACTGAAAAACCAAAAGTAATATTTTTTATTAAAATAATTTTCTTATTAGTTATGAGAACATGTTGTATTATCTTAAGAAACAATACAAATAGAACTAAAGCAGTCAATTGTCTCTAAAGATTAAACTAAAATCCCATTTTCAGTTACTTAGATATTTCTATTTAGCCTAATGCCATGGCCGCTATGCGACCACTTTCCAGTTCGCTGTAAAATAAAGCGTGCCAATTTTTTAATTAAACAGTAAGTAAGAATAAAAAATAAAAATAAAAAATGAAAAATTTTTACAAAAATAAATAAAGTTTAAAATTTTATAATTTCGAAAATTTTTCTGATAATTCTTGCTTGTTTTGGTGTTGAAGAGTTTGTTCAGTTCGGTAACGTTCGGTTTATTAAGCTTAGTGGCTTTGAACTCAGTTTTAGTGTGGTATTTTTTCGCTTGGCATACAGTATGCAATTTTAACTCGACTCAGTAGATCTTCACCTTGTTGGTACACCAATCATCATCTTGACCAAGTTACCTTCTAGTCTTTTTAATGCTAATAGAAGAAAATTTTCAAATCCTTTGTTTATGACTGGTCTTATGAATGTGTAGTAAAGGTGGCCCTTCACAGTTGGATGGGTCTCATTGGTACTAATTGAAAGATTTTTTAGTTTGGGTGCTTTAAGTGCGGAGTTTTTCCACTTAGTGATGTGTTCGCTGTTCTCTTTTTATCATCATCTGTCAATTTAACACATAAGTACTTCATTTTTTTGATTTTTTCAACTGCATCACCATTTAACAGTAAGTTTTGGTGCCACTGGTCCTTTTTTTTTCTTTTTTGGTTAATTTAATATTGGAATTGAAGATCATGAAAGTTACTTTGAAAGTTTTTTAAGTTTTTATTTTTTTGGAGTCAGTTCTTAAGATGTGTATTAAGATTTAATTTCATTGACTCGATCTTAAAAATAAAATAAAATCATTCAATTAATCAAAATTTACTATTTTTATTTTGTTTTTTTTTCTGTTAAAAGAAATTTTACAATATATGCTTTTCTAAAAAACAAAGGTTTTGTGAAATTCAGTACAATGGTACTGGAAAACATGATTCATCAGATTGAAACTTTAAAAAAAAATTCATATTTAAAATTAATTTAATGGTCTAAATTTAACATAAAAACATTGCTGGATATTTTTATCGAATTCACAAGCTTCGATGTATTTCAAGATTTTGTTCTATTGACACGAATTTGATAAGAAGTCAACTAGAAATTTAATTTCAAAAAAAAAGTCCTTAAAATTGAAGCATTAAAAATAAGCCAAGACTTGTTTTAAAAAATTCATTAGATTGATTTAAATAAAAGTCTATTTTAAGTAAAAAAGAAACGAGTATATTTTTTTTAATTTTTATTAAAAGACATTTATTTTTCAAGTTCGAAAACTCTTTCTTTTTAGTCTTTTTCAAGTTTTAAAAATTTAATTCATATTCGATTCATCAATAATCTATTGTTAATACAGCTTTTTTCCTAAAGTATTTTATATTATGGGAACATTTTGTATTTAATTAATTATTTTATAATAGATTAAAATATCGTGAGGAAAGTGCTTTATGCTATTTTTTAAGACCGATTTTGACTTAATAATACACTATAACAATAGAAATTGTATAAAATTAAAACAAAGTTAGACATTGTCTTTTCAAAAGAGAAATGACAATTTTCTTAATAAAAATTTACTTTATTTTTTAAAAGAAAAATAAAATTAGAATTTTTACCAATTTTAACTTTGAAAAGTATTGTTTTTCATGTTGAAAAATTAAAATTTAAAATTGTCTTGCGCGCACTAAATGCTGTCAAAAATAACAAATTTAGAATTAAATGGTAAAAAGTTCTAAATTGATTTTACATTTTGTATTTTATTTTAAGCAATTTTATTTAATTAAAATAATCTTTAAGTTAAATAGAAAATAAAAAAAAATTGCCTACTTGAATTTAAGAATTTAATTATTTAAAATAATAAAATATTTAAGGTAAGCAAAGAGTGTCAAATTCAGGTTAAAAAAGTTATGGATTACAGAGCCGAATCGATTGACTTGTTGCCTGAAATTCAAAATCAATGCTCGAACGATTTGGCTGCATATTGCTCAAAAATAGATCTGAAAAACAGTGGTGAAGAACTCATTTGCTTGCAAAAAATTCTCAATAAACTGGAAGATGACTGTAGGAAAACCTTGATCAAGTTTACCAAAGCAGAAAACAAAGACATATCATTAGACAAAATTCTGATGAAAGCATGCTTGCCAATTATCGAAGAAAAGTGTTCGAGCAAAAAAGACCAGAAAGGAGAATTACTAGATTGTTTAATAAAGCAAAAAAATAATCCTAAAATTGACGAAAAATGTCGCATCGGAATCGAACATCATCAACTTTTAAACATGGAAAATGTAAAATTAAATTTCAAGTTTGTCAACGAATGCAAGCAGGAAATAGGTGAACATTGTAAAGATTTTAAATCTAAACTTGAAGTGGTTCATTGTTTGAGTGAGATTATTTTAAATGACACCTTACTTGAGGACCAGCATCGAATAAAGGAAAGCTGCAGGACTCAACTTCGCTTTGAGCTGATTCAATTAAATGAAAACATAAAACTAGACCCAAAACTAGCCAAGGCTTGCAACACTGACGTTCAGCAGTTTTGCAAAAGTGTTTCACCTGGAAAAGGCCGAGTTTTGGAATGCCTTAGGTCAAATTTTAAAGAACTTTCTGATGACTGTAAAAAAAAACTATCCAGTCGAGATAAAATAAATGTCATTGAACAAAGAAGTGACTATTCTTTACAGTATCTTTGTAAATCAACAATTGAGAAGTTTTGTTCGGCTGATGGAAGTGAAGATGTCTTGTCTTGCTTAAGAAAAAATCTGATCAAATCGGGTTTTGATTTTGTCTGCCGTAATGTTGTAATCAATAGAGTTATGACCCAAAATTCTGATATTAGACTAAATCCAACTTTGTGGAAAAGTTGTAAGAAGGATGTAGTTAACAGCTGTAACCATGTTTTTATGAGCAATAAATTTAATGAAGAAGCTCTAAAAGGACGGGTCATTAAGTGTCTTAAGAGACAATTTATCAAAGATAATTTATCCCAAGGATGTAGTTTACAAATTGAAGAAATCATGAGGGAAGCAGCTAATATTGACTATAGATTGGACCCTCTTTTAGTTGAAGGGTGCTTAATCGAAATCGAATCATTTTGTTCAAGCTCATCGAATGACAAAAAAGAAGATTGTCTAAGATTGGCTTTTCAGCGTGGAAGTATTCAGAGAGGCACAACTTGTTTCGAAGAGGTTCGCAGAATTATTATTGAGGGCGCTGCTGATATTTTTGTTGATCATGAATTGAGTCAAGCTTGTTCAATTGATCTTAATCGATTATGTAGCCATATAGCTCCTGGATCAGCTCAGCGTAATTTTTTTAATAAGTTAAAGAAATTTTTTTTATTTTTAATTATTTTTTTATTTCAAGAGTTAAAATGCTTATTAAGTCATAAAGAAGGAAAGGAGAGAATATCAGCACTTTGCGCGGAAAAATTGGATAGTCGTCAAGAACTATGGAACCTGGCTGAAGTTCCGGATAATATGAAAGGCTTTAAAGATCTTGCACAATATATCAACAAATCAGAGCATAGATCTTATTTTTTGTTTAGTTTTTTTATTATAATTTCAGCTGTTTTCGGTCTTGGTTGTGTTTGTCGACCTTCAGCTTCCCAGTACAGGCATTCGAAACTAAAATAATCATTTATTTTTAATTTAAGTATTTTTATGAAATTTTTAAGAGTTTTTTTTATTTTTTTTAAATAATTAATATGCGATTTTTAAGCAACTTTTATCAAAAAAGAGCTTATCATAGTACGAACATGTTTGATTAGAAAAGTTATAAATAAAAGAATTGGTATAATCAAATATAATTTTTAATTCTAAAACACAAAATTGCTCACGCACATTTAGATTTTAGTATTTTGAAAATATGGCAAAGCACATCTGCTAGATTTATTATTTAGATTTTTGAATTAATAAAAGTCAAATTTACGTTTATTTTAAAATTTTTCATTTTTTTTGGCATCTTTTTATGATAAAAAGTAAATATTTAAAAAAATACAAAGAAATTAAATAAAAATGAAACAAAATAAACAATTAATTACTTTTCAATTTTTGTAGATTATGTTTTATTCTTAGATATTTTTCTTATTTTTTTAAATTTATCTTACGAATATCCAATTTAAATTTAAGTAACAGTGTTAAAATTTAGCAAAAATTGAATTTTATTTTTTTATTTTTCAAAACTTTATAAAACAAACATTAAAAAACTTCTTTTTCAATATATAAATTTTTATTCTTATTTTATATCAGCATCGTAATTTTTAGTGTCACAAGTTAAAAAAAATTTTTTTTTTTAATTTTTTTTGTCATTTTAATCAAATTAGTGTCAAATAATAAAAAAGTGCTTTTTTTTTTATTTTTATGTATTTTTTTATTTTTTGTGGTTATTCTAATAAAATTGGGAGAAAAACTTAAAAATTTGTGGTATTCGAACTAAATTTCTCTTTTATGAATAAATAATAAAAAAAAAGAAAGATTATTGACCTTGACTAAAGTTTGGGAAAACTTAATCATTTTTTTTAAATTAATTTTAATGATAAAATCAATGATAAATTTATGATACATATATTTTATAAAATTTATAATATCTAAAAATGTTCAATACAAAAAAATCAAACAACCAAAATATTAAATCTGAAACAAAAATATTTCTAATAAAAAACTATGTTATAAATCATATTTCTTGATATTCTAAATCTTATTTTCAAGTACAAAAAAAAATTCTCAATTTTTTTAACTTAATTTTCATCATATTTAAAACAGCTGATTATTATTTTGAGTCATTTCAGACGGAAAAGTTTCATAATTTATCCTTTCAAAGGTTCTTATTCCCAATCACATATCTATTCCAGCTTTAAGCTTAATTGTATTGAGTAAGTAAAACAACTTAAAAAATTTTTCATAAAAATCAATTTCTTGTTGCAAGAAGTACCAAGCTGTTCTTAAAAAAGGTAAAAATAGTATGTTGCCCAGATAATCGAATACATAGAAACAAGAAAGTTGTGTCTAGGCACAACTAAATATATGTCGATGAGCTAACTGTCCAAGACAGTTTTAGTTTAACTTATAAGAATTATTTATGATTTTGGTTTTGATGACATGATATTTGAGATTTTCATCAACATTTTTTAAAACTTGTTTAAGTAAAATTTCTGAAAAATCACCAATTTTATTTAAAAATTAATAATAATCAGTGATGATTTAGTATTAAAATTTTTCTTTTGGAAATTCTGTATCTCTTGAATCTATGTTAATATAAAATAATCTATGTAAATATTCACACAATATACCGTTTCACGCTCGTCATTTGTTATATATATGAGTCTTTTATTGATCTAATGTTTTTGAAATTTTTAAATAAATTCCAATATTTTTTTTATTTAAGAAAAATCAGAATAAATATTAAATGTTATGGAAAAATAAAAGATTTCATTTAAATTCTTAAATTTTTGATAAATAATACAAGTTATGAAAATTCGATTATTTGATTTTTTTAATAATATTGATGATTTTTCAGAAATTTTGTTAAAAAAATAAATCACCTAATTAAAAAAAGTAACTCGTTCCATTAAAGCTTCGGTAGGACATAATATTGTAGAATTAAATTTTTTTAACTCATCAAATTATTATCTATTACAAATTGTCTAAAAATTGAATTTTTCAATTTTCTTTTTTAGGGAGAAATTTTGAAACAGATCCTCTTCTACTTTAAAAAATTAAATTGACTTTTAAATGAAGCTTGTTCAAAAATAAACTTAAATTTAAGTTAATTTTAAATTTCGAAAAAGTCTGATTATAAAAATTTGATTTTTTTTATTAAAAAATAAGATTTTGAAGATGAAATTTGAACGCGATTTAAAATCAATTGAATATGAAAACAAATCGTCAAATTATTTGATAAAAGAGAAACAATTTGAATACCAATATGCGCCTTTGTATGCCGAGAGACTTATTTCAATGAAAAAGCATCTTCGTCCAGTTTGTGCAAAAAAATGGCCCAGCTTTGAAATAAAACCACTGGCCGAAATAACCAAACACGAAAAATGCATTATCGTTGGAACAGTGTACAAAGAAATGAAAAACAAGCCCAACATTTTGAAAGAACTTGCCGAAGACGAAGAATTCAGTTCTTTGCCAATTCAGCCTGTTAATCGAGAAGCAAAGTACATAGATCCTGAAAATGATCTAGTCATTCTCGAGGATGATTTGCAAAGAATTCTCTTGAAAGATGCTGACATTTCTGAGTGTAAGCTAATAGAAAATAATATTCTCTGTACTGGCTTGGTAGTGGCTCTACTAGGTAGCGAAAATGAAAACTCAGAATTCGAAGTTGAAGATTTTGCATTCAAAGAAACTCCAATTTTTGAGACCAAAATAATTCCAAGACAAGTATCGCACAAAGAAGACAAATACATGGTGTTTTTGAGCGGAATTGAACTTGGCGACGGAAGTATTACCAACAACTCTCTTTTCAAACTTCAGCTTCTAGTCGACTACTTAAGAGGTGATTTTATTGATGAATGCTCAAATGATTTATCACATCAGCTGAGTAACACCATAAGACTAATAATCGCAGGCAATTCTCTATCATCATCCACGCAGTCAAAGGACATGATCAATAAAGCCAAATATCTGACCAAAAATTACGTAGCTGGAAGTGTAGGAGCCATCAAGCAACTAGATGATTTTTTGCTTCAATTAATAAGTAAACTTGAAGTGGACATAATGCCTGGTGAATTTGATCCGTCTAATGCGATGTTACCTCAACAGCCTTTACACCATGCCATGCTGACCAAATCATTCACTTCTGAATTTAAATACAACCTACACTCGGTAACAAATCCCTATAAATTTCACTTGAATGGACTTTGTTTCATGGGAGTCTCGGGACAATTGATTGATGACATCAGAAAGTCGACATCAGTTGATGATCCTATCGAAATTATGAAATTAATTATGAATGCTGGTCATATAGGGCCAACATGTCCTGATACATTGGCTTGCTATCCTTTTTATGGCAAAGATCCTTTTATTTTAGATGAATTGCCCAATGTATTCTTTTGTGGAAATCAAAAACAGTTCAAACACGAGATACACTGCCCGTCATATAACCCAGAGAAGGAAATACATTTGATCAGCTTGCCAAAATTCAGTCAAAGTTATTCGTGTATTTTTTTTAATTTAAATACTCTAAAATCTGAAGAAATAAGTTTTTAAAAAAAAATTGTATGAACCTAATTTTGTAGAATTATTGTAAAATAACAATTTAATATTAAATAAACATAGTAACGGTATTAAGTTTTTATTTGAATTGACAATAAATTAATTAAAATCAGTCAAAACAAAACTGTGCAAGTTCCTCGATGGAGCAACGAATGAGATGCAGCGACATCTCATTTGAATAATTAGTCGACAACAAATATCAGTGTGAGTGTGTGTGTGTGTGTATATGAATAGGAACCAAAATGGTATAAATTATAAGAATATTGTTGGAGAAATTTTTTCTTTCTCAATATCATCAGTTAGTTGAGAGTGTACGAAAGTGAAAGACAAAGGTTTTGGTTTGGAAAAAGATGTCGGAAAGTGGAGATGATGAGAGAAGACCAGGTCAGCAAGGAAGGAGACGAGGCACGGCTGGCCCCAACGACACTGGCTCGAGTGAAAAAGAGCTAGCAAGTCAACAGGTGCAGATCCAGTCCAAGCGGTTTTACATAGACGTGAAAGAGAATCAGCGCGGCCGTTTTATCAAGTTGGCCGAGGTGGGGGTCGGAGGCCGCAAGAGCCGCATTGTGTTGTCCATAGCGGCAGCGCACGACCTGAAACAGTTTCTTGGCGAGTTTAGTGAGCTGAACGCGCAAATGGGCCCGAGTCAGCCGAGCCAGCAGAGCGAGGAGCCGAGGCGCGCAGAGCCCGACGCAGGTCTCATCAAAAGCGAAACAATAACCAAGGACAGAAAGCGATACTATTTGGACTTTAAGGAGAACCAACGCGGCAGATTCTTGCGCATTAGCATGGTGCTTCAGAGAGGCCCCAGAGCTTTCATAGCCATACCGGCCCAGGGTCTAATTGAATTCAAGGATCATCTAAGCGACATGCTCGACAGATACGGCGTAGGCTTTGAGCAGGAACAAGCGCAGCCAGATTTGCCCGAGTCAAAGTCAGTCAAGGCGGACAACAAAATTTTCTATTTCGACTCGGGCTCAAATGCGCGCGGCGTCTTTCTCAAGATAAGCGAAGTGAGACAAAGCAGATACAGAACAGCGATCACCATACCGCAAGCTCATCTAGCCGACGTTTGCCATCAGATTAATGAGTTTTTGAACAAATTGCCCACCACACCAACTGATCCAGCTCCATCACAGCAATAAATTGATCTTCTAAATTTAGCTAGATACACTTTGTGTTGTGAGATTAAATCGGTTTTTTTTGGCAATTGTTTTCTGTGTGTGATTGTATGGAATGTGATGTGATTGTTCGTACTGAATGGCTTACTTTTAGAATTTAGCTTTGTTTTCAACCAATTTAATGATTTTACTGCCAGTTGGACGATTATTTATTAATTCTATGACTTAATAAAATTTTTTCAAATTTTACACAGGCAATTGCTATTTTTTTATTTTTACTATGGTTGATTTTTGCTTGTTCAGATTCAATAATTAAAAAACAAAATGTCAATTGAATATTGGAGATAATCATAACCTTTATTAAGTCCTTAGTGCAATGACTCAATTAAAAATCAATTTAGACTCGCTGACTATTTTTGTGATTAGATCATGTTTATTTTTTTAAATTGAAGCTCTACTTTATAAATATATAACGTAAATGCTCGACTTTAGTGACATGTCACTATAGACGGGTTTTCGTTTATAGTGACATCTCAGGGTCCCAAGGGTTAAATGAATAAAAAATAGTGAGAAGATTTTTGATACTTAGAGCAAGAGGGTGGTAGATGCTTCTGAACAGAGAAAACCCGAGTTTTCGTAAAATGAGGACAGACTTTTTGCTTGGTAAAGTGCGAAACGTGAAGAACAAGTCGGAATTTCCTGTTTTGAACCTCAGAAAAAGATGTCATCTTTGATAGATGAGTTCAAGCTCTAATAAAATGAGGAGACTAAGTTTAAAGCATCCAATGGCTGGCTACGAAGGTATATGAAAAAGCGAGACTTGGTGATTAGAACTATTTCTAGTACTGGCATAGGTATTCGAAATTCAGTGCCATGGCACTTTGCTATAGCGACATGTCACAATAGATGGAAAAACAATTTTCAAAAAGTGCAATTTTAGGCCCGTTTCGTTTATAGTGACATGTCACTAAAGTCGAGCATTTACGCAATTTTATTTTTTTGACATTTTTTTTTAATTGCGTAGCAATTCGGACTCTTTCCAGTTTAACAAAAAAATTATTCTGAAAGAGAATTCATTTTTACATCAGAAAAATAAAAATCTACCGGTACTCACTGATTCTTTCTCGAATTACAGTAAGCCAAAGATAACCACTTTTAATAAAAAATTTTTTTGTATTTTTGAATTTAATTAAGTTTTTAAAAACAATTGTCAGCTTGAATTGATATTTTAATCATCGATGCTGATTTTTTGAAATTCTATGGAATAATTTGTTTGGAGATGTTCCTTGTTTGCATGGCTAGGAATTTCAAAGATGAGATTTTAAGGTGCTTATCTTCTAACCACAATAAGTGTGGAAGGGAAAGACCTTTCTCTTAATTAAACATATATTCTTGTAGAGGAGATTCGGTGTTATCGATTAATGTATAATATTACATTACAACAAAAGAATTAAAGATTTGAATTCTAAAAGTGAATCAAAACAGACATTCAGTTTTATTTTTCCTAAAGACAGTATTTTCTTAAATTTACTGAGTCAGAGATTTTTCGGTTATCTTTTGAACTTAACATTATTATATACATTAGTCAATAATTTATTAAACTTAAATAAAGTTAAAAAAACACAAATATTTAAAATTTTCTATTAATTTTAATAATTCAAAGTAAGTCTGTTTTAAATAAAACTAAAAAATGCTTTGTATTCACTTAAGAATTAACGACTAGTAAACAGGTTTTGCTTTTGAAATTTTAAGATTTTTTTGTTTACTATGCGTTTTTTTCAATCTACTGAATTGATCTTGATATACACAGAATTGAACAATTACAATAAAATAAAACAAATTCAATGGGCATTCACATAATGTCTGCCGAAGTCAGAAGGGTCACAAGACAAGTGGTTATAATGCGAGAAAAAAAAGTTTTGAAATTTTTGTTTTTTAAGTCGACAGAATACTATTGGTTTTATATGTTATTCAAGTATTGTCCTCATTGAGTCTGTAAAAGTGTACTTTAGCCATACTCAACTTTTCTCATTTCTTTTTACTATTTTATTTTAATTGTATTCGAGGTTCTTTTTAATAATAAAAATTCCAACTAATTTTTAATTTAGTTTTCAATTTTAATAAATTTAAAAAATATTCCAGATTTTGTCAATGTGTAGGACATTTATCCGAGATAATTAGTAAACCTTATTTACTTTGACAGCTAAAAAATTCAATTCCTTTTTTATTTGAATTTTTATTATTTAAAATTTTATTTTAGTGGAACCATGACGGATAACAAATGAATGTTTTGTAATTTCAATCCATTTTTAACTTTGATTTTGATTTAAGAGAATAAAGAATTTAGCCTCAAAATTATAATCCTAACCCACTCTATTACAGTTCACATCAAAAAATAGAATAAAAAATCAAGATTTTTTTACTTTTTCACAATACAAAAAGACAGTATTTTCTTAAATCATTTCTTAGATTTTTTTTTAAATTTAAAATTTGATGCGCAAATTTTATGCTACATACTTCGATTTTTTTGGTTAAAATATTTATTCATTGATTCAAAATAATTTTTCTTTTAGTTATTAATCATTAACCATTTGATTTTGGTTTTTTGGAAACTAAAATTAATTAAAATCTTTTTTGATTTTTTTTTCATGTAAATGACTATCAATAATTTTTCTTTGTATTTCCATTTCATCTTAAATTAAATTTAACATCAACTCAACTAAATTAAATTACTTTAGAAAAATTCAATTAGTGAACATTATTTAAAAATGATACAAAGAGCATTTTGGTTAAAAGTATTTTATTTTGGAAAATGAAAATTAAATTTCTGATCTTAATTCTGTTTATAGGTAACTTGTATATTAAATTTTAAAAAAAATTTATATATATTTTTTGATAGGTTGTTTTATGGTTTCAGCTAATTTGCGTTTGAATAATCTGAATAGACCAGAGCGCATTTTCAAAAGATTATCAATTGATTCCAAATCGGAAAGAAATCTGAAACGATCAATCCTCGGTAAATGTAGCTTGATTCCATCATTTAAATGATTTGACCTGATAATTTCACATTTTTTTCCAATTAAAAACTAAATAGTTTATAAAGAAGAACGAAATTTTATTTGAAAAATTGATTTTTTTTCAACAAAATGTTTTTTAAAAAAATTTGATAAGTGAATACATTTTAAGCTAAACTTTATAGCTAATAAAATTTATCTTTTGAACTAAACATTATTAAACGGTTTAAAAAATTAATTTAATTGAAAAATTTTTGAATTTGTATTTAATCTTTAAGACCTTTTTATAAAAATCATTTTTTTTCGTATAATTAAAATAAATTGATTTTGTGAAAAATATTTTATTTATCATCATCCTTTCACTTATTTTTGCAATAAGTTCCTGTTCTTTATCTAATGCGTTCACATCTATTTTTTTAATTTGATTCCAGACCAACATTGCAAACTTCAAGTGTGGTTAATTTTTCAAAGTACATCACATAGCATTTTTTCCATACAAACCCATATACTTTACCTGTATCCATTCACAAATGGCATCCGGCTAGGATATTTGCGTCATCAACATACATCGCAGTCTTATCTGATACACAATCTGGGAGTTCATCTATTTACAGAATGAATAGTTTTGGACAAAGAACAGACCTTTCTGAAACTCCGGTGAAAACTCCTGATCACTCAGATGCAGTTTCGCCAAGTACGACAGGTTACGTTATATAAATCAAGATCTTCAAACAAATAAGTATAAAATTATGTTTACACAGCTTTTTAAAAGAAAAAAAATAAAGGTTTAATTTGATTTTGTTTTAAAAACTTTCTTATAATTTATAATCTTGAAAATATACGAAGGAATAATGGATGAAGACTGGATGAAAAAAATCCAAATGCGAGATTGCCTCAGCAAGTCAATGTCTCAAATGTTTTATCTCGACGATTTTACCTTGTAAATAAATATTTTTTTTTGTTCGATTCATCTCCTTAAATCGCATAGGATTACCAATTTTTCTTCAGTTTGATTGCCTAAGTCAATAGATATTTAAAAAAATAGGCTTTTGGAATTTCTATGGAATTTCATTAAAGATCTCTTACGAGGCCTAATTCAAGGATTAGGGTTTTGGAATCAAAATCAAGGAAAATGTCCTTCCTAAAAAGTTATCAAGCCATTTTTTTCAAAGTTCTTTGAAATATTTCTTTTTTTGATTTAACAAACAAAATAAAATTATTTTTATTTAATTCAATTATTTTATTTGACATAATTGTATTCAATTTTAATAATCTTATATTAATTTTGGTCCATTCCGTGAGCAATGCTGTGTACCGAATAAACATGATCTAATTTTTCCAATGAGTTTTTCATTTTGATTACACAACTATGGCTCAATTTTTTTAGGAAAGTTATTCAATTTCAGTTAGATTTATCAGAATATTTAAGATTTTAGTGATTTATTTTTTAAAGGTTTTACTTTATCTTTTGAAAATGATAGGAAGGATTAGGTTATTCTTAATTGTGTTGTGATATTTAATTCAGTTTATTAATTTTTTCTAATGTCGATATTTTGGTATTATTCAGATGTTAGGTGTAAGTAAAAATTTGAATATGATAATAATAATAATAATAATAATAAGCTACGGCAAGCAAGCTTGCGATGGCGGTCTACTAGGATCGCCTATGGTAGCACATTACGCAATAAAAGGAGAATTACAGAAATAAGAGAAACTGGTAAGATTATGTAGTCTAATAGACATAATTGGTAACTTTGATATACAATACAATATACAATAATAAGTCAAAAAATAAGAAGAAACTGAGAGGGGTATATAATAAAGAAATTAAAAAGAAATATAAAAAAAATTATCATGAGGAAAATCTTTGTGGCCGGTTTTAAAAGCATCGTAGCGATTCTTGAATTGATTTACTGAGTCAGAGATTGTACAATGTCAATGTGAAATATTTAAGAAATAAACTTGAAAGAAAATAAAAATTGAATAATCCTATTTAATCTTTTTATTTAAGAAAATCCCAGTAACCAAAAAATCATTCTTGGCAGTGATCTTAATCCTTAGGCAAAAATTTAAGGCTGTTTTGCAGATAATTAGGATGGTCTCATCTTTAAGAAAATCTTTATCAAGCTTTATCTTTCTGTAATTAATGACGAACTCTAACAGGCAACAAATTTAAAACTGAACATTTTGAAGTCCTTGATCTTTTTGTGATACCATCATCACTTTCGTGTCAAAAAATAGCTTTTAATAAGCTGACATTTGAATTGCATTCTAGTCTAAAGACATCTGGGAACAAAAACTGGCTTGAGTTTAAAAAACAAAATGGGAAAGAATCCAATTCCAAGCAGGCCTTTTTGGGAAAAATAAATAAATTCAGATCAAAAAAAATTTTTAGATCTGAATTTATTTATTTTTCACAAGATTGAAAAGAGTTAAATTCATAAATAGATAAAGGGAAATTTTCGGAAATATCTTGACAACAACTATAAGTCCTCATCTCGATTTTGTTGAATCTGAGAATAATTGAAAAGAGTCATTTACAATTTCAGATTTAACATGGGTTTGAAACAGGGCAAATTTTCAAAATGCTGAAAAATAATAATTATAACTATGAAACCTAGGATTTTTTTTCATACTCAATACCCTTCTAACTATCGTTCTATTATTATGACAAGTTGTCTTAGAAAGTTACTTGAAGATTTTGCTGTTTAGTTGTAGATCTTTCTAAAGCTTTTGACAGAGTTTTGCTTATTTACCGAATTAAATCATTTATTTTTTCAAAACTTACTACGCTCTGTTTTCCATTTTTCATAAATTATATTTTTGTTAAAATGCACCACTTAAGTCAAAATTTTATTTGAAGAAAACCAAGTTTTTTGGGTCTAGTCGCTTAGGTAAACAATTGTTCACATGTTACTGGAGCAATTCTTGTTCTCAGGTTTTATGAACTATTAGTTGACCTAATCTAAAATTGTTGACCTATTTTGAAATTTCTTCATCTATTCTTCTATTTACTAAAAAAAGCTAATGTGATGATAAAAAATAAGATAGAAAAAATAATTACATAGAAAATTTAAGGTTTGAACGAGTAAGTAAATTTTGCGAAATAGATGAATCTATGTCCTCCAAATTCAAACACTTAAAGGATGTAAAATTAATTTTAATTTTCTTTAATTTTTATTATTTGTGTTGAAAGGAAAAGATTTTAGTAGAGAGCGCATTTGGGTATTTGGGATTATGGAAAGAGTAATACCAGTTCAGAGCAAATGCTAAGCTATTTCTAAAGCTCCTTCTGATTGAAAATCAAATAATTATTAACTAGTTTTTATTATAGTTTGGATAATTATTCATTCTATTAAATAGCTTTATTCAATTTCTTCACATAATCTAAAAAATGCTTGTCTTATTCTATTTTGGTTCACATTAATTCCATTTTGAACAAAAAAATTAGGTGAACCAATAGTTCACAAAATCTGAGAACAAGAATTTTTCGGATAATAAGTGATTCACCTAGCCGACAAAACTCAGTTTTTCAACGACTGAATATAAACTTTAATCTGAATGAATTATTTTTCTTTTTTTTTATTAATTTTTTTTTAGTTTTTTCATGTTTTTATACTGAAGGAGCATTTGCTCGGTAAAAAACAGATAAATAAATTGTTAAAAAGTTAAAAAATAATTTTCAATATTTTTTTCAAATTTCCAAACAAAAATTAAACTCATTGTATTTCACTATACTTTATCCTAGACTAAGGTTAAACCAATATGCTAAAAATAAGAACAGCTCGTCGGCTCAACTTAATCAAATCACTAGGTGGTAAAATCTAGGGAAATCCAGTTGAGAAAAAATGACTACATTTAAAGGATTAATCAGACCGGTAATAGAATATGTCCTAAAAGCTTTTAGATATGCTTTTAACCGAGCAAGAGACGAATCAACAGCTTCACTATGCAGTTTAGTTCATATCGACCCTGTGGTTAAAAGATCTTGATTTCTGACTAATAGATACCTGTCTAAAGCCACCAGAACCAAAAACTTAATTAGAAATGAGCTAAAAATATATAATCTTGCACAGGACATACAAGAAGGTTCACTGTCTAAAGCAAATGTTAAACATACTATTTTTGACACAATAAGAAACATTAAAGAAATGAGTTGCGAGAAATTCTTTGAAAACGATGGCAGTAATAGTCTCTTTGTTGATCTTGAGGAATATCTTCAAAATGAAAAAGAAGGATTTTAACATTTTTCATCTGGTAACGAATCTAATTGACCTTTGAACTTCAGGTTCAAAGGGATCATAGCCCCGCAGTTTCCTAGTGACCTAGCCACTGTAAACATAAACTCTTTTTTTTTATATTTGGCTGTTTTAAGTTAGTTCTTAATTTAATTCTTTTGATTTTTTTAACTTATTTTATTTTTTAATTTCGATATTTTTTTAATCTAAATTACCAAATAAATAAACAAAATCCCAGTGTAAAATAATAATAAAGATTTTCAAGTGATCTTCATTAAAATAATCATTAACTTATAATAATCAGCTGACAAAATTAAAATTTTTTTTTAAATGTTAATTAACTGGACTCATAATTAAGATAATCGGTCAAATTGCAAGTACAAAAATTCATGGCAACAAGATCCATCAATAACAAAAAAAAACTCCATTTAATGTTAAACTTATTGATCTCAGTCAAATTCTTTTAGAAAAAACTGTGCAAGTTCCTCGATGGAGCAACGAATGAGATGCAGCGACATCTCATTTGAATAATTAGTCGACAACAAATATCAGTGTGAGTGTGTGTGTGTGTGTATATGAATAGGAACCAAAATGGTATAAATTATAAGAATATTGTTGGAGAAATTTTTTCTTTCTCAATATCATCAGTTAGTTGAGAGTGAACGAAAGTGAAAGACAAAGGTTTTGGTTTGGAAAAAGATGTCGGAAAGTGGAGATGATGAGAGAAGACCAGGTCAGCAAGGAAGGAGACGAGGCACGGCTGGCCCCAACGACACTGGCTCGAGTGAAAAAGAGCTAGCAAGTCAACAGGTGCAGATCCAGTCCAAGCGGTTTTACATAGACGTGAAAGAGAATCAGCGCGGCCGTTTTATCAAGTTGGCCGAGGTGGGGGTCGGAGGCCGCAAGAGCCGCATTGTGTTGTCCATAGCGGCAGCGCACGACCTGAAACAGTTTCTTGGCGAGTTTAGTGAGCTGAACGCGCAAATGGGCCCGAGTCAGCCGAGCCAGCAGAGCGAGGAGCCGAGGCGCGCAGAGCCCGACGCAGGTCTCATCAAAAGCGAAACAATAACCAAGGACAGAAAGCGATACTATTTGGACTTTAAGGAGAACCAACGCGGCAGATTCTTGCGCATTAGCATGGTGCTTCAGAGAGGCCCCAGAGCTTTCATAGCCATACCGGCCCAGGGTCTAATTGAATTCAAGGATCATCTAAGCGACATGCTCGACAGATACGGCGTAGGCTTTGAGCAGGAACAAGCGCAGCCAGATTTGCCCGAGTCAAAGTCAGTCAAGGCGGACAACAAAATTTTCTATTTCGACTCGGGCTCAAATGCGCGCGGCGTCTTTCTCAAGATAAGCGAAGTGAGACAAAGCAGATACAGAACAGCGATCACCATACCGCAAGCTCATCTAGCCGACGTTTGCCATCAGATTAATGAGTTTTTGAACAAATTGCCCACCACACCAACTGATCCAGCTCCATCACAGCAATAGACTATCACCATTATGAATGATCATAATTACTAAATGTTATTATTAGTTCTCGGTTTTACAATTTTTAGTGTCATTTTTATACTTAATTACGCATTCATGTTGCAGTTTTTTTATTAAAAAATTAAAAAAAAAATTTTCAATTTCTTTATAATCAGCAATTTTAGTTCAAGTTTATTAAATGTTTTTAGTGGTCTTTACAGCTCCTTTTTTTTATTGATGACAAAAATTTGGATCATAATTTAGAATTTTTATGTTGAATTTTTTAAATTTTTAATGGCAAAATAAAACTTTTAAATCTATTTTATCTCTTTATTGTTTATTGTGATTGTATGGTCATAAATTTTTATAAATATCCATATTTTTTAGAAAGTTTTAATTTGTTACCACACTTTTCGACCAAATGGCTTTCTACAGGTTTTTAGAGTGAAAGAAAGAAAATATTTCTTAAAAAATATTTTAAAAAAGAAAGATTAAAAATCAATTTTTAATTAAATAGGAAATAAGTAAATGTTTTTCAAGTTGTAAATACATTAGATACGAATAAAAAAATAAAATAAATGTAAGATAATTAGAATAAAATTTATACACAAAAAATGGTTTTAAAATTAATGTTAAATTATTGTCGAATTTCCAAAAGTCTAATATTTAAAATTAGAATATTTTTTTACATTTCAAAGTTAACAAAGAATAAGATATAAAATTTTTTATGAATAAGTTTTTATATATTCAATTTTAGAATTTTTTTGTTCATAACAGGAATGTAAAATTTAAAGAAAAAGTTTATAAGATCAGTTTCAGTTGATTTTCGAAAAATGTCTTGATTCAGATTTAACTCCATAAATGAAAAGTCATTTTTAACATGATTTATTTTATTAAAGTGAATAGACACTTATGAACATGAATTTAAATTACTCAAAGATTTTCTAATATCCTATTTAAATTTACTAAATGAATATAAATGATCTAATACTATTAGATAAAATAAGAATGATTCTTATTTTAGCTCTAGATGATTCATCTTTTTAGAATAACTTACATTTTTCCATTTGATAAAATAAACTATTCCAATCGATTCACAATTTGAGTCACTCAAGAATGGAATTTAATTTAATTTTTTTTATATTTCAAAAAAAAACTTTTTTCAGTCAAATTTACAACTCAAACATCCTAAGATATTAAATCTATCTGAGTAATTTCTTTGGAATTATTTAGTTTAGAATTTAATATAAGTAAGAAACCTATATTTTTCCGAAATTCACCTTAAAAATTTGATTTTACTTTACACTCGTTGTCCGAAATAGATCCATTTAGCCACTTAAATTAAAAAAAATGTATTTTATATAATAAAATTTTCAATATTTATTTTAAATTAATAGAAAAGATTTGAAAATGTAACAGGAAATATCGTTTTTGTTAATTTTTTAAAAAATTAACCCTAAAAACTATTCTATTTTGTAATAATCAAATTTCAACTTTCTGTCATAATAGAAAAAAAACGAGAAAAATTCCATTTCTTCTCGAAAATAATTGCGAATATCTTTTTACTTGTTTAAGCCTACTGAATTTTTTAATTTAATATGAATTGAAAAATCTGATTAAAAATTGTCTCATTTATCTGACCTCGTAGAACTTTTTCTCTCAAATTTCTCATTGAAATTATATTTTTTTTTGTTAGACTTAGCAATCAAGCATAATTAGCTTTGTCTTTGGTTTATTTAGGAAAAAAATGAAATTTTAATTTATTTTAAAGCAAAAATTGATCAATCATACTTTTTTAGATATGCGATATCACGTGATATATGATTTGATATCAGATGATTTGATTTGATATCAACTGATATCAGCTAATATCAGGAAAAAATTTTTTTTACAAATTTTTACAAATAAAAATTCAAATTTTAATTCACCTGATATTAACTTATATCAAATGATAATAGCTGATATTAGCTGATATGAGGAAAGTTCAAAAAAATGATTTAAAATGATACCAGATGATATGATGTGACAAGTTAATTTCCGGCACTGTGTACATATTAATTTTCTAATTAAAATTAATTTCAAAATAAAACACTTGATTCTCTTCGAATTGTTTGCTCAAATTTATAATAGTATTATATCTAATTTTCTAATAAAAAATACAAGTATCAATTGCGTTGTAAATTTAAGTACCAATTGAACAAAAATTTTCCCTTTTTTTTTAAATTAAGACTAAAAATTAAGCAATATATTTGAAAAAAATAGTTTCGCACCTTTTTGGTGTGTTACACCTTTTTTGTCTAAATTAAAACATGACCTTCTTTTTTTAAAAATAAAATCAATAAAAATAATTGAATCAATTTAAATTTTGTTAAAAATTTTTTTTGTCTTGTTTAAACATGAAAAAAAATTTGGGCAAAAAAGTGTATCAGAGTATGTTGCACTATCTAACATTATTTTTTAAATATATTTTATAATCTATAGTCTTAAAATATCAAAAAAGTAAAAATTTTTGTTCAATTTGTATTTGAATTTCCACTACAATACTAGTATATTTTAAGTATAATATAATTACTGATTTTTTCTATTAATTACTAAATATGTCATTAGAAGGTTTTTATCGGGCATGATAGGAATTTTTTAAAATAAAGTCTTAAAAGCTTAATAAAAAAATCAAATATGAAATTACAGCTTTATTAAAAAAATTTTTAAATTCGAACTTTAAAAAATTAAAATAATGTATTAAATGATTATTCAAATATAAATAAACCATCTTTAAATTTTTTCAAACTAGAAATTTTATTCGAATAAACATTTTTTGAATTTTGCCTTAAAATTCGATACTTGATTAAATCTATACAGTGCTGGAAATTAACTTGTCACATCATATCGTATGATATCATTTGATATCAACTGATATCAGCTAAAATCAGAAAAAAAAAATTTTTTTCAAATTTTTTCAAATTAATATTCAAATTTTAATTCACGTGATATTATCTTATATCAAGTGATATTATCTGATATCAGCTGATATGAGGAAAGTTTAAAAAAATGATATTAAATGATATTAGATGATATGATGTGACAAGTTAATTTCCGGCACTGTAGATATTTAAACATTCGAAAAAAAATTAAAAAAAAAAATTTTTATCATAAATTATGTCGAGTGACATCGAACTCAATGCAATACCAGTTTGGTCGGGACTGGGGGAGGGCAATCATGGTCAGGCTTCATCCAAAATGTCAGAATACTTGAAAGACATTCAAACCTTCTTGGAAAATCTTGCTAATAAAGTCAAGACATGCCAATTTCCACATATTTTAATGATCACTAAGACATGGTTTAATGCCAATTTGAGCAAATTTATTCCACATAATACGCCCGACAATAAAGATCGTGACCGGGTTATCGGTGGTGGAGTTGCAATTTTCGTTAGAAATGATATTAAATCTATTGAAATATGTGATACTGTTTTAACTCAAGTCAATAGTGAGCAAATCTGGTGCAATGTTAGTGTAGCAGAAGATTCGATTTTGATCGGATGCATTTACCGACCACCATTTTCTAAATTTGAAACAAGTAAGCACATCATAAGAACAATAAGCCATGCAAAAAAACTTGTTGACAATAATAAATATAGTGGACTCCTAATAGCAGGAGATTTCAATTATACAAGCATTAAGTGGCTGAATTTACATGGTTTCGTTCAAGGAAATAATAATGCTGGTGTTGTGAGTTAAAAATTTATACTTATGCTTGAAGATAATTTCTTAGTTCAGCATGTTAAAGAACCCACCTTCAACAGAAACTTACTGGACCTTGTTATATTCAACGACCTGTGATATAGAGACATCTTTGTAGATATCACTGGAAAGTTGATTAACTTAACCATTGTTGAAGACTGTAAAAATAACCCGAAACGCATCATTTTTTATGACAAAAACCAGTGAATAAGCAAAGATAAGATAAGATCTCTTATTAATAAAAATGGAGAACTGGAAACTATTAAGGAAGAAATAGCAAATATACTTAACAACCAATTTCAACAAGCATTTAGCATAGATGACCGGAGAAATATACCTACAATTGGCGAGCGCTGCAGCCAAGAGAGCAAAATTGACCTAAACATTTTTTCGGTTGAAAACATCAGAAAAATCTTGCGAAACTAAATGAGTACAAAGCTCCTGGCAATGATGGTTTGAATCCATGTGTTTTTAAGAAATGCAAAACTTTACTTTCAAAACACTTGCAGAAAATATTCACGAAGTCTTTCGAATCTGGCGAAGTACCTGATAGCTGGAAAGAGGCCAATATCTCACCAATTTTTAAAAAAGGAAAAAAAACTGATGCTAATAACTATAGGCCAGTTTCTTTGACATCAATAGCTTCGAAGATAATGGAGAGAATAATTAGGGATGTTATGATAAATCATCCTGAAAAATATAGTCTTATTGTAAAAGAGCAAAACACGGATTTGTACCAAAAAGATCTTGCTTGACGAATTTACTCGAAACCATCGATAAAATAACCGAGGCTTCAAACTGTGGATTTACGTCTATACTTGTATTCATGGACTTTGCAAAAGCTTTTGACAAGGTATCACATCGCAGGCTATTAGCAAAGTTAGAGACTTATGGTTTTGATAATAAACTAATAAGATGGATTAAAAACTTTTTGATTGAAAGACGTCAAAGAGTCGTAATGAGAGGCTGTACCTCAGAATGGGTAGAAGTTTTAAGCGGTGTGTCCCAAAGAACTGTTCTCGGCCCCTTGCTTTTCATCATCTTCATTAATGACCTGCCAGAGGCTTTTACCGGATGGTGCAAATTGTTTGCTGACGACACAAAACTTGTATCGATTATTCGGAACCAAATGGACTTAACTGATCTACAAAATGACATAAATCAACTGATTGAGTGGTCAAACACATGGCAAATGGAGTTCAATGATGATAAATGCAAATTCATGGCGTTCAATAACAAGCACTTTTCAATTATCCTAAAAATGAAAGGAAACCACTTAATCAAACTGAAAGAGAACGGGACCGAGGCATCATCATTACTAGCAATCTCAAATGGAACACTCAAGTTTTTCATGCTGCCAACAAAGCAAATACTGTCCTCGCTATGCTGAAGAAAAAATTTTTAAATGTTGGACCCTACAGACATTCAATTAATTGAACTAAAACTATTTATTGCATTTGTAAGACCACACTTGGAATATGCCATAGCAGTGTGGAGTCCTTATAAAAAAAAGGATAAAGCAGTGCTTGAAAGAGTTCAAAGACGAGCAACTAAACTGGTAAAGATCATTAAGGACTTGTCGTATGATTGCAGACTCAAAAAGCTAGGCTTGACAACACTAGAGGAAAGAAGACAAAAGGATGGCTTAATTGAGTACTTCAAAATAATTAATGGACTAAGTAGAGTGGACTGGCTCAACCCGAATAAGTTGATGAGTTCCATTACAGTCGATGGACCAGCGTGTAGCATTCGCGGAAGCAAACACCGTTTGGAAAAGCAGTTGCAAGAATTGCTACAGAGAACATTTTCTGTTGAATAGAGTTGTTGACATTTGGAACAACAGAGACTATCACATTCAAAAGAAAAAACTTCTTCAAGAAAAGAGTAGACGATTCAGGAGCCTTCAAGGTGCAAAAATTGCTACCATAGCAAGCAATAGCTTGCTCTACAGTTTACCTGTTGTAGCCTATTATTATTTTTATTATTATTTATTTTATATGCTTTTGATTAGGAAATTTGCACAGAATCATGTTATACTATCAAAAATTATGAAATAGAAGAGGACAAAGTGATGAAATTTTTCATCAATCCCCCCAAAAAAAACTCCTTTTTCGAAGTTATCACAAATAAAGGATACGAATTTGAGGTCAAAGATTGTTTGCTATTGATAATCAGAATGTTTTCCCGAAATATTCTTGACCTTAATCATTAATTAATGATAAATATTTTAGATGAGGATAAGAAAGAAAGCATTAGGTCGTATGCAAAATTCCTGAGGGTAAATCTGTCAAGTTTTATTTGATCATTGAATAAATTACTAAAAAGTTTTAAAAATTTTCAAATTTTATTAATTTCGTAAAAATAAAAAATTCACTAAAATTTTAATTTAGATGCTAATTTTGACTATATGTAAAAATCTTTCTATGCCTTAAAAGGGTGTGTCAGCGATAAATTTTAATTTCAATGTCTAAAAAATAGTTGCTTATGTTTCATTTTCTTTTTTGAAAAATTTCAGTTCAAAATATGATATCAAAGAAAAAGTGCTTTTTTTTTATTCTTATAAAAAAATCAGTTAATCGTAATGTCTAAAATAAGTCTTAATTTAAAAAAAATTTTAGACAAAATAAGTATAGCATCAGCAAAAAGAAATCAAGTAATTCCTTAAACTTCAAAAATTGAGAATTAATTTAGTATTTATTCTTTGTTAAGAGCTTGCAGTATTTTAAACCTAGATTGGTAGCAGTGTCGAAATTTAAGTCAATTGAAGACATAATTGAAGTTTACAAGCACGGCCAAACACACTTTGGCGAAAATTATGTAATATTTCTTTTTGATTTTTTCATAATTTTAATTCTATAATAAAAATAAATAAAAAAGATTAATGAGTTGGTAATAAAATCTAATGATCCATTAATACAAAAAGAGTGTCCTGACATAAAATGGCACTTCATTGGGAATTTACAGTCTAACAAAATCAAAAAATTATTAAGTTTGTATTAAATTTTTAATTATTGAAGATTTATTTTTCAAACTTAATCACAAAAAGCTGTTCCCAATCTGCATTTAGTGGAGACTGTCGACTCATCGAATTTGGCTGACAAGTTAAATAAAACTTTGCGAAATAGTAGACTAAATGTAATGATACAAGTCAATACTAGCACAGAAACACGTATTTTTTTTGAATTATTTTTTATAAATGAAACATGCTTTAAAAAAAATGTCTTCCCAAATAGAAAAAAGTGGTGCCGATTTGGACAAGGCTCTCGAACTTTACAAGCACATAATTCAGGATTGCAAAAATTTAGAACTTATTGGTTTAATGACCATAGGCTCGCTAGAAGAATCGTATTCAAACGATATTTACAATAAAGATTTTCAAGTAAGTAACCTCAGAAATTTAGGAATTCATCTTAAAAAGAAGAGATTTTTTTTATCATATCTTACAAAAAAATTAAGTTTTCAATAATAAAATTTTTAGAAAAAATTTGTTGAATTTCTAAAAATTTTACATTTAAAATTTCAGATAAAATTCAAAGGTGACAAAGGTAACAAACAAAATTTAACTTAAGTTCTAGACTAAAATAGATTAATTTGGCAAATTTCTAAAATGTGATCAGACAAAAATATTATGATTTGCCTAAAACCTTATCCTTATTTGTTAATCTTTTCCGAGCTAATGGCAAAAACTTAATTTGTGATCATTTATATATCTGGGACTACATAATTAAATTGAATAAAAAAAAGGTAATCATATTTGATTTATTTATAAAGTTTAATAAATGTCTGGAAAACTATACTCAAAAAGCGGTTAAACCCATCTTTATTGAATATTAATAAAAGTAAATAGTGCTCTGTTTTAGTGATATTTATTCTATTAGAGGCATAGTGGTTAAGGTGATCAATAAACTAAAACTTCATCAGAATAATACAATATATTGATGGACATTTTCATTTCTACATTTTGGTCGTAAAGTTTTCACTAAGTAAATGTGATCATTTATAATGTCTTAAAGATCAAAATTTTTTCAAAATAAGAAAACTATATTATGCCATTAATTTTTTTAATAAAATTTTAAGCTTTTTTTAATGAATTTATTAAAATTATTGCTAATTTTGTTTGATATGATTTAAATAAAAATCTATAAAATATGCTTTAACAAAATTTCAAAACAAATTAACGCGAAAATAAACAAAATTTTAAAAATTAACTTAATTAAAAGAACTTAATAATGTGCAAAGAAAAAATTTGCAGTGAACTTGGAATAGAACCAAAGAAAATCGAACTAAGCATGGGAATGTCAAACGACTTTGAATCAGCGGTATAGATTACTATTTTAAGTAGTTAAAACATATTAAATGATTTATTATTAGATTTTGATGGGAAGTTCAAATGTTCGTATCGGCTCTTCCATATTCGGTCCAAGAAAATGAAATTTTAATTAAAAAAAAAAATTATACTAAAATTTAAATTTATTTTATTTTCTTTTTGACTTGCTAATTTCGCCTGATTTGGCCATTTTTGTTTCAAGAAATCCTTTAAGAGCTGTGCCAACATCATTTAGATTCAATAAAAATGTATCATGGCCATACAAACTATCCATTTCAAAGTAACTGACTTGACTGTTTCCAGCTTGTTTAATCCACTTTGATAAATCTCGCTGTTGTTCGACAGGAAACAAAATATCTGTCTGAGAGCCCA
Organism: Brachionus manjavacas; assembly: GCA_019054805.1. NCBI lineage: Eukaryota > Metazoa > Rotifera > Eurotatoria > Ploima > Brachionidae > Brachionus > Brachionus manjavacas. The sequence goes on from JAHQIY010000005.1 coordinate 1,802,175, forward strand.
TTATCAATACAGGACATGTTAAATGTTGAAATGCATCTACCATGTTTTCGCAGCCTTCAGACAAATCAAACAAATCCATGGCTTTGGACAAATAAAGCAAAGAATTGGGATCATATTTTGCAATAAAAGTTTCTCCTTGATAGTTTAGATAATTTTCTATCTCAAAAGAAGGATTCAGTGTCATTGGATCAATGCTATTTATTTTTTTCCTTCCGAATCTCTGTTTCCACTCGGGTCCGCTTCGATAGGTCACGGTTGCTATCTCTCTAGCCAAACGTAGACCATTTATCGGGCCCTCTGTGCCGTAGTAAAAACCCTGATTCCACTTTGGGTCCAACATTATAGATTTGCGCTGCAAATAACGCATTGCTATTGAACTTGGCTCTGCTCTGGCGCAAGTCGAAATGGCAATCACTCTATATAAATCAAAATTGAAAAAAAAATCTTTATTATTCAATTTGGATTACTTTGAAACTCTGGATGGGTATTTTAGACCTGAGAGAAGTGAGCACATGCCACCAAGCGATGAACCTACCGAAGCATGAAGTTTTTCGATGCCTAAGTAATCGAGTAACAAAAATTGAGCTTTGACCATGTCGTCAACAGTTAGAATGGGAAAATGTGTGCCATATGGCTCTTTAGAGACAGAACTAACTGATGATGGGCCGGTGGAACCAAAACATGAGCCTAAATGATTTACGCAAATAACAAAAAATTTTTCTGTATCAATGGCCATTTTTTCCCCAATAAAATCCTCCCACCAACCTGGATTAAGATTGTTGGCATTTCGCTTGGCATGCGAATTGGCCGATAAACCCGTAAATAATAAAATAGCATTGTCTCTATCGTTGTTTAAGTGACCCCAAGTTTCATAGGCCAGTCTCAACTCTGGCAGTACACCTCCCAATTTAAAATTGAATTTTTTATCATGGTAAAATAAATTATACATGTCATCCCTTAATTTTAAGTAGATTGGATCCGGTCCATTGGCTTTGCCTAGAGGAATTTTCGGCACAGTGTCCAAGCCTCTGAATTCCAAGTCCAAATCCTCTAGAGGCACATTGGTCGATCTCGATGAGCATCTGGCAAAAAGCAACTGCGGAATAAATCGCGGAAAAGCTCTCTTTATAAACATGATTTTTGTTTTTACTCTGAGTAAAGAGCAAAGTCGTGCTATAAATTTACTTTTTGTTATCTAAACTTTTCAATCTAGGAATTTCGAACAAAAATAAAATTAGCAAAATTTATTTCAAATATTCCTTTCTTTTTTAAAATTTATTCACATATTGCACCAAATTATGTAATTCTTTTTGATTCAACAACATTTTTTTCTGAAATAGTTTTTAAAAATAATGTTAATTGGAATAATAATTATAGCGTTTGGTAGTATTCAATCAACCACATGCAACAAGCTTATTTCAAGCGAATTGGGAGAATTAGAGAGCGGAAACTTTATCTATTACAAATATCCACAAAAAATAAATTTCAGACTAGAGCTTGATAGTTTGCTCGGCGATTGTGATTTGTATGTTTCGGACCGCTATCAATATGTGAATTATACCAACTACGACCTGCAATCAACAACTTGTGGCAAAGAAGAAATTTCTATAGACCACGATCTCAAGCGGCCAATTTACGCGTCAGTATACGCTCACCCCTACTATTCTAGTTGTAAATATGTTCTTAATCAGTTTGCTGATCATGAGGAAGCTGACTCGATCATCAATGAAGATGAAGATTTGAATGAAAGTGATGATACTGATGAGAAAGAAAGTACATTATGGTGGCTATTAATTAATTTATTAGAAGTAATTGCCGAAATATTTTTGTAAAAATTTATTTCTATCATGAAAAAAATTAAAAGTCTAGTTTAAATAAAATCTTTTTTTAACTATTCGTTCAAAATTTTTATCAAATTGTTTATTGTATGGAGTATTTTGTTCTGGGTTTCTGTCCGATTTTGTTCAAGTTGATAGTGCTCGTGCAAGTCGACCAGATATTTTAGACAATTGAAATTTTTCAGGATCACTTTGGACTTTTGATATTCGTAGAGTAATGAATCAAGAGCCGAGAGCGACAGCAAGTGGACTTTTTCACTCTTGTTTCTATTCAAATATTGAATTATTGTATTAATGTAATCGGCTAAAAAAATAATTATTTAAATTCAAACGTATTGATAAAAATTTAATAAGTAAATTATTTAAAAACAATTGTTCTTAAATTTTTACTTTTAGATGATTAGGATGTCTAGTGCTTTGAACATAATAAAGATTAAAGTATTTTGGATAATTCTCATCTATTGACAATAATTTTTAGAAAAGCTTGAATTTATTTTGTGAACTGTCTTTAATTAAATGAAAAAATTTCTAGAATTCTTAATATTTTATTCATTTTTGCTTTTATATATTTGCTCTATTTACCGTATTTCCTCAAATAGAAGAAAGTTCGGTCATCAAAGGATTTCTTTTATTCGAAAATTTTTCACTCCCAGAATGTGACTCAATTAAAAGAAATTAATAGCTATTTTTTTCTTCTATTAAAAACTAGAAAAATGCATGTTTTACATGAGAGATGATTCATAAATTTTCTTTTAAACAAGACACATATTCTCTAGAAAAATAACTCAAATAAAGGAAAATTTTGACTGAAATACAAGCAAGTTTCTTCTATTTGTGGTTACTTCTATTTGAGGAAATACGGTAGTTTTTTTTTCAAGTTTTTTTTGGGTTTTTTTATGAATCCCGAGGAAGTTTAGGTTCCTGTCTTAACATCCCAGATAAATTCTAATAATTATTTAAATATTTTTCTCAAATATCTATGAATGCAAACAATAATCTAAGAGTGACGTGTGATACATTCAGCACAAAGTCTTTAGCTGTGTACAGTGCTTCCTAATTTAGTTAAGAATTTAAAAATTTTAGCTAGTAAAGACAGCTAGAAAGAAGTCATGGAAAAAATTGAGTTCGAAACGAAATTCTCCTTTAAAAATGAAGTCAAATGTAGAAATGAAACTCTGGAAAATTTTTTACTAGTTTAAAAGAAGCACTTGCCTATTCTGTTTATTAAGTATACCTATATGAATATTGAACAAAAGGAAAATGAAAGTGTCCAGCAAGCCATCGCCTGCAGCAAAATACATTATAACCTTGAAATTTGTACCTTTGCACTAACTAATGTAACCGAAACGTAGCACAGATCAAAGAAAGAGTACTGGAAAAAAAAACATAAAGTTAACTAAATATATTGATCCATGAGTGTCAATAATTTTTCTTTATTTTTATAAAATACAAATTGAAATAATCTAATTAATATGAACCAAAAATATTCAAAAATTTATAAAATTATTTACGTCTGACAAAAAAATATGGATAATAGGTAACTACAATATTTTTATTGCTCCGTTCTCGTCCAGCAAGAAACACATAAAGCTACTGGAAACCGCGCAGAGGGCTAATTTCTTTTCGAACAGAGTCGTCAAAGAGAGAAATGCTGTCCCCGCTGCGGTCACAGACTCCGACTCAGTCAATCAATTCAAGAATCGCTACGATCCCTTCATGAACGGCCAACAAGATTTTACCGCATAACTTTTTTTATTTTAAAAACAATTTCTACTATATACCCCTTTCAGTTCCTTTTCCATCTTACTTTTGTTCTGTAAATAATGTCTATTGACTCTAAAAACTTATACGTTCTTCTATCTCTGTAATTTTTTCCTTGAATAACGCAATGTGCTACCATAGGCGACCTCCTATTAGACCGCCTCCGCAAGCTTGCTTGCCGTAGCTTTTATTATTATTATTATTATTGAATTTTTAGATTAACTATAATTATTGACTTATTTAAACTTTTTTAATTTTTTCAAACAAGTTAAGACTTGGACTTGTATTAGACTTTTTCGGACTAATTTTTCCTAACTTATTTACATGTCTGTTTTTACCAAACTAAAAATATTAAAAATAAATTTTTTCTTAATTTTATTAAAATTTCTTGTTTTACTTTTAAATAGTATTAAAAAAATTAAAAGCATATTAATATAAGTTTCTATTTTTATTAAATTCACTTAGTACTCATTTTTTTGGAATTAAACTCGTGGTAATAATTTTATTTGGTACTAAGTTGCTTAAGACCAACCCGAAAATTAATTAATCACTAGAGAAAATGTAAAATTGAGTGATTTTTTCAAGTTTTTTCATGAATTTTTATACAAGAAAAAAGCTTTATTTTTAAACTTACAATTGGAGACAAGTTTCGACTTGTTAGCTTGATTGAATGACAAATTTCTTAAGATTAACAGAGCCAAATAATGTATTAAAAATATTTGCTGTTGTTGAAAGTCATTTTGTTGACAAAAGAGCATCGGATCCAAAAATTTGATAATTACCGCTAGCAAATTAGTGTCTACTTTTATAAAAAATTGTTGACCATCTTGACTGAACGACAGACTGACCAAAAAATAGAGCCAAAGTTTCTCTAGCTTAAAATTGAATTTTACCGAATTCATTTTAATCAATTGAAAGTCAATTTGAGTAAAGTCTTGAATCAAATTTGATTTCCAAATTATATTTTTGCACTCATTCGATTGAGCACAGTTGGTTAGAATACTGAAAGCATATTTTTGAATAATAAAACTAGATTTTAACTGTTGATTAATAAAAGATTTTTGAAGTGATTTTATGATTGTTGATAAAAGAGACAAAGAAGAAAAACTCGATTGACTGTATAAAGAACTAGATGAAGCATTGAAAGAATTTGCATTTGAAGTAGATGCAGATATGCTTGAATGACTCATTGCGTTAACTCCCGTGCGGTTATTGGCAGTTAACGTGCACAGGGTTGATAGAGATGTTTTTAGCAAATTTTGGTCTTGTAGCGACCAGCACCAAATTGAGTGTATTAATGAATGTAACCCGATTTTGGTGAGCGACTCTTTTATTTCCAGATTGTTACTCATCAAATATTTAAGTATTAATAGACACTGCTGTATGTCGAATACCAAAGGGTTTTCTTTTAGCGAAACTTTGGTCAAGCTAAGCGATTTAAGGTTTAATTTGGAATGAGTGTATTTCAAGTGTTCAATAAGTGTTTCGATAAGTCCAGCTTAAGAATTGAAATAATTTTAAAAAATATTTTTGAAAAAAAATTAAATTATCTTTACCTTCGACAGCAATTTTTTTAGCTGTATTGCTCAACACAAACAATCCCTTGAGAATGTTGCATATAATTACTTTCATATTATGTGCCGCATTTTCGACCATGAAAAATTCGTCAAATTTTTTGATAAGTTTTTGTGCCAATTGTGCTCCGATTGAATTAATAGGCTCAACTTCTCCATCACTTTTACAATTCGAATAATCAAATAAATATAAGATGTTATCGAACAAAATTTTAAGATTATTTGAACTGGTGGAATTTACCAATTGAGTCAACTTGGCCAAATAGATAGAATAAAATTTTAAGGCATTTTCGATTAAATGTAAAGTAATTGAGTCGGTTGAAGGATCACATAAAAGATCATTTAATATATATCCAGTAAGTATTTGCCAACATTTTGATACTACTATAAGACACATCTCGACTGTGGATTTATCATCATTTAAGTTCAAAAAAGTAGATAACAGATCAAATAGGACACCAAAAAATGGTTTCAGCTTAAACTTGTCCACAGAGTTAATGGTCAAGCATTCAATCAAATCAAAAACTAAATTAAATCGATTGTTGGTAGGATGCTGATTATCATTCAAAAACATTAGAATACAATTTTGGTCCAATTGGCAGCATAAATTTAAAAATCTGCAAATAATCTGGAGCATGTAAATCAAATCATCACTTAAACGAATTTCTTTTTTGCTTTGACAGGAAGTGAGCAAATGCAGTGGTTTTACGTAGCTGATTAAAAGTTTGACAATGCTGTGTTTATTTATCATTTGAATTGATTCTTTGCCAAATAGAATGCTCAAGTTGTACAATAATTGACATATACTGCTCACTAACAATGGACTGCAAATACTTATTTCTAATGTTTGGGAGTCTTTGTCTTAAAAAAAAATATTTAAAAATTAAGCTAAATTTTTATTTTTTTTATAAATAAATATTAATTCTCTTTCGTTTTTTTTTAATTAAAAAATCTTAGCCAAAGTCAATTTAAGTAAGTATCATTATTAATGAAGGATTGTATTACTGAATATTGTTTTACACATAAAGAGTGCTGTTAAATTTAAAAAAAATTAAAACAGAAGTAATAGAAAAAATTTTCTTCAGATAAATTACTGAACAACACACACTAGGTGTTTTTTTTTTCAGATTTTTTTTAAAACTTAGCCCTATTGAGTTGTTTTATCATATTTTACAAAAAGAAGAAAGCTTAGCATATTAAAGTTTTTTACGCGATATGATCAAATAATATTCAATTAATCTGAGGGAATTTTGCTGTGTTCCAACAGCAACTAGAGCTATGCCAAGACTGACTTAAAAAATAAATGAATTTAAAAGGGTTGATCGTAAATTGTAAAATTATAATGAAAAATATTTTGTGAACAAAAATGTAAGATTTTTTCACATGTTTTGGCATTAAAAATGCGGCTAAAGCAATAAATAAATAAAACCAATTCTGATTTTTTTATTAATTTATATAAAAAATAGTTTGCTTGATTGAGAATTTAATTTTTAATAACAACTTAAGACTTGAACAACATACACTTTATTGTTCAGGTTTAAAAAAATTAGTGGAATTTTTTTTTCAAATTAACAACACACTTAATATGTGTGTTTTTCAGTTTGTGTGCTCATCATGAATTTAATGTGTGTTGGATTTGAGTGTGAGGTGACACAACATTTACATTTGTAAATCATTTATAATCTGTTTTAATTTTGTTTTAAGATTTTTTATGCATATCTAGGAAATTTGAATTAAAAAATTAATAATGATAATGATTACTATTAGAAATAAAAACAACCACTTTTTGACATAAAGCGAAATTCAAGTTTATTCCTTTTGCACTGGTTACCATCCAAACTCATTTTATTGTGGTTTGGGTAAGATTTTAGAAACTCTTTTTTTCAGCCAATTTTTATGGGTATGGGTAAGAGTGCTGACTTTTTCGGGTACTCAGGTGTAGATATGGGTTGAATTATTCGCATTTTTGGGTGTAATGGGTATAACCATTCTAAAAATTTCCAAAATCGAGTAATCTTACCTATACCTGAACCTAAATACCCAAGGTTTTTAAAAATTTTAAATGGTTATACCCATTATACCTAAAAATGCGAATAATTCAACCCATATCTACACCTGAGTACCCGAAAAGGTCAGCACTCTTACCCATACCCATAAAAATTGGCTGAAAAAAAGAGTTTCTAAAATCTTACTCAAACTCCTAAAAAATTGTGTGGAAATGTCTGATCCAAACCATGTTATTGCAATTTTTTTAATTCATTCTAAAAACAAACATAAATTTAGCTTGATTTTCATTTTTTTTCTTCATTCATTCCTTGTGGAGCATGGGGTCATTACTTTTGATTTTAACTCAAGTCGATAATAAATTTCCATCTATAATGTTTGATGTTAGAATTTATTCTGTTAAAAAAATTGTTATAACATGGTTTTGATAATTCCAGAAGCTTAAGTTTTCGTTAAAGTCTAAAAGTAGTAGGCAAAAGTTTACGGAAAACAATTAAACGAACACAGATTTTTAATAAAAAAATCTTACTAAAATTTTATAAGATTCAACGATGAGTTATTTAATTATTTAAAAATTGGTAAGTTTGAATAAAAATTCCTATTAAATTATTATCGTATTGAAAATTTTCAATATTAAAACGTTTCCATTTTTTCGTCAAGTGAATTAAAAATTTTTATCTTGAAGAAATTATTTTCTTAGTTATTTCATTTTACATAACAAAAGAGATTTACAAAGTAGTTTTTTTTTCTTTGAATAAAAAGATATTAGCAATAAAACTTTCAAAATTAAAAATAAATTTTTTTTTTCATTATTGAAAATAAAATAATATCAAAAAATTTGAGTATTTACTTGTTTGACGATTTTGTTCTACAAGTTCACTAAATGCATACGTTTCAAATGGGTAAAAAGAGCTCAATATGTAAGCAATTTTTTTATAGAAATTAATTTCATCTAAAAGATATTTTAAATCAGCAACAGAGATTGTGACTGATTCGTTCGAGTTATTATCCGACTCGGAATTTATACATTGGGTTAGATTGATTAAAAAAGAACATGCTTGAGTTCGTACTGTGCTTGACTCATATTGATTCAGTAATACATTGAAACCAATTGACCAAATTGATGTTTTGTCTGTCATTAACTTTCTTCTACCGTACTGAACACTGGTTATAATTGATAAAAGACAAAAACTTATTGATCTTATTTGAGGCTCGCGATGAAGAATTAATGGTATTAACCATGATGAACCGTTCAGACTGTTTTTTTCATCTTTTAGACATAAAACTGTTCGAACAATTTCCTTTAAAAAAAAATAATTAATAGAAATTTAATTGCTTAACTGCTAAAAAGTTTTAGTTTTTTTTCTTATTTTGGTTTATTTTTATAATTTATTAAATGACTCCCTAAATAAAGATTTTCACATAATTTTAAATAATATTTTATATTTTATTTAATTCTCTACTTTCCATTTTCAAGAATTATTATTCTGGCCATGAGACTTTAAATTAATTAGAATAAATAAATAAATATTTTTTTTGGTAAATTTGTTATTCAGAGCGAAAAAAAGTAGTAGAAGAAAATATTTCTGATTTAAACAAATCGACATTAGTAACAAGAAAAGTTTTGCGTTAGTAATTACTCTTTTATTGACTTGTAGAAAGTGAATTTTAAAAATTTATTTACTTTTTAATTTGAATAAAAAGTTATTTAAAAATGAAAAATAAAAAATAAAACAATGAAACGTAAAAAGTAAAGATCAATGGAACAGAATAAGATTTCAGCTAAATGATACTAAATTTTTTATGAAACTCCAATAAATTAAGTTTTTCTGATATATCCTCGTCATAATAAAATGTTAAAAAAATACGTATTCGCATTCATAGTTTTTGCAGAAGCTGGATATTGATTTAGAAACTTGAACATTATTTATAGAATAAAAATAAATTTAAAAAAATTTAGAATAAAAATAATTTTTCTAATGATTATTTAAAATATTTTCGTCCAAATTATGAAATTTTTGAACAAAAAGTGAAAAAAGTCAATAGGTTTTTTTTCTAAAAGTTCAAAATCGTGTAAATGGTATTAGTCATACATTCAATGTACCACCCAATTCCAGTCTATTTAAAAATTCTAAAAAAAATGCCCAAACATTATAATGTATGAAAATAACTTTGCAGAGTATTAATAGTGATTATATTTAAAATTGTCAGCTGATGAAATTTACAAAACAAATTTTACTAGGCTTTTTGGTTCAAAAATCTACAATTACCAATCTTTGATATAATTTTGTAATTTTTAGATTATTATTTTGATTTTGGTGTCGTTTGACTGTAAAATTAGAAATTTAAAATGTGAACTCACGGTTTTTTGCATAGGATCATTTGTATTTAGACAACTTTTAACTAATTGTAACAATGAGACATGAGCCGATTTTGTAATGAAATTTCCCATGAATGATAAAGACAAGCCACCTCGTCCAATATTGAATATGTTAATAATTTGAACCAAACTTTTGATGAGCTGAAGGTTTAGTTTGTTGTTAGCTTCATTGGTCTGGATTTCGGCTTGATTTAAGGAAACCCGTAGCAAAGACCCGATTAGATTTATAACTATGGCTAATTTGTTTAGATTCCGAAATTTTTCCACTTCGCAAGCCTGCATTTGAGCTATACAAATTTTAAGAAGCTCAAATGATGGAATTCTAATCTGATCGATCACTTTTGCAGGTGAATCGGCCAAACGATCAAAGTAAACTTTAATAAACTCACATAAGGGAGTCAAATGAGAACTATGTAAAATAACAAATTAAAAAAAATTAAAAAAATTAAATTAAATTTTAAACTCACTTTATTCTGGTTTCATCTGATTCATAATTGGTAAGAAAACTTTTTATTATTACCAAGAGAGGACTTGTATTTGTGTACAAAATATTAAACAACCATTTATCTATATTTTGACTGTTAGTATATTGAGAATGGGAAAAAGAGTCAAAATATTTTGCTTGTAGTCTGAGCATTTTTGCGATAGTTCTGAACGAACTTGAGAATAAAAGTTGGTCCATTTTGGATTTGGAAGAAGGAAGAATACTGGCGAATCTATTCAAAGACAAATGCCAATCACCACTAAATCTACCAAAAAAATAACCAAGACTATTTTTAAAGTAAAAATCTTTTTCATATTCATCATCAAACTGAGTGTCGATGTCTTCTCGCTCGCTGGTAATACTAACCAATACATCAATCAAATCGAACAAGCTGAGAGCATCTGTGTGAGTAGAACACGAACTTATTTTGGCACAAAATTGCCTGTAAAAGCACACTGGTGCTGAATACTGGACAAAAAACTTATCAACATTGTCCATTAACAATTTTTCATTGAAAATTTGATTCAAATTTGAGGTATCCGATATTAGACTTTGATTATTTATCAGATCATTATTTAACTTTAATAAGGAACCTCCGTGCCATCTAAAATTCCAATAAAGCCTCAATTTTCGATTCAGTATCTTTATCAAATCTATGCTAGAATCACTATGTAAATTAAGGGTTCTTTCCTGATTATAACTTTCTAGTTTTTGTTTAATCAATGACTCTAGTCGATAGGTAAGCTCAAAAGTTTTGAACTGCTCACTTTCAAGGTGCTTGATTTCCAATTGATCTGATTTGCTCATATTAAAAGGTATTACCAAGTGTTCTTTTAAATTCAAGCTCAAGTCAAATCTCTGGTTGACTTCGGTTGATTGGTGATAGTAATCCAAGCAGGAGACTTGGTTATACAAAAACATGAAAAAAATTATTGTTAGATCCTCTTGTATGTTAGAGTAGATTGTTGGGTCCGGAACATGATCACCATTTAGTGTGATGTCCTTATCTTGATTGAGTTTTAAGTCCATTTTTAAGCAAATAAGCAAAGATTTGACAATAAAACGATATAATTCAATATCAAATAGATAGTGCTGCCGTATTTCTTTATTCCAATAGAAAACATTGCATAAACAACTGATATAAGAAGAGTGAATTTTGGTCAATGTATCGAATTGAATGTTATTGAGAAAAAGGTGCTGTTTTTGTTTAGTTAATTGAATTAATGAGTTTTTGAGCATTCGGATGCAGTAATTGACCCCATCTAAATTTATAAAGGCTTTGTGAAGACGTGGATCTCCAGTTGAGATCATAATTGCCAACTGTTCACCAGCATTTTGTCTAACATCTTGATCAACAACTTCGGAAGTGAAGATGTTATAAATTTTGAGTAAATTTTCTGTTTGGAAAACTGAACCATTTGAATCATGATTGGTAGTGATGAATACTCGGTTTTTTTTACGAAGACGAACCGCTATGTCACAGTATTTGTCCGGAATAAAACGTTGGAAAAAATCACCCAAGTTAAATGACTGGCTCAGTGTCGAATCCTGAAAAGTTTCGTCTAGTATATCAACTTGGTTCATGCGGTGGTATTTGGTCAAAAAACCGATTGTTTGAAGAAATCCTTTTTTTCGAAGACTTAAAAATTTAATTTAATTACCATTTTATACTTTAAACTTATCTGATAAATATTATCATATAGATAAGTATTACCAATTTTTATTAAAAAAATATTTTAAGAAGAATTCACAAATTTCAATTAAACATATATATAATTATAAACGAATTCACTTGTGAAATCAATGAAAAAAATTTAGAAAATTTTTTCAAATATATTTCTAATATAAAAATAATATGAAAATTTTTTTCAATTTTTAGAGATAAAAAAATCTACAAAAGTAATTAAGTTATTTTTTCAAGAATTTAAATTTCTCAATTCGTAACTTACAATTTTCAAAAAAAATTTTATCTTATTCTTGATTTTTTTTAATTTTTGAACAATGTAGATAGGAATCAAAAAATAAAATAAAAAGTTTTAGAGAAATAAATCAATTTTTGAATCCATGATGAAAATTATTTTAAAATTCAAAAACAATTTAGTAAAAAAAATGTATTAAAGAAAAAAAATTTCCAATTTTATTAAATTTAGTAGTCACCGATAATATTTGATTAAATTTCACAATGAATATGAATTATTATAACAAAAATGGGAGCTCTTTTTTTCTCACATTTAAAATTTATTTATGCGATCTAGAAAAAAAGTTATCGACTTTTATTTTATGCTTCTATTTTATAAATTTTATTTTTCGACTAGAAAAAAAATGAATGAGACTAATTTTCATTTTTACCAAGTTAATTTGAAATTACCACCATTACAACTAAAAAGTTCTACTAATATAATATGTCAAAAATTGTTGTCGTGAATGACGGGCATTTAAGTGATCTTTTGGATTGTACTGAGGGAGTAGAACAGGGAAGAGAATGAATTGATAGAAAATTGTGTAAATTTTAATATTGGTGCAAGCTAAAATGGTCTTAACTTATCCATGATTGCGAATTGTTTCGATATTAAAGTTCCCTCGCCTTCCTATGGACATGTCATAAGGTTATTGAAAAAGTGCTACAGATTTACAAAAGGATGGAAAATGGATTTTTATCCTAGAAAATCAATTAGTCTAACAATAACCAGTTTTGGCATAAAAAAAATTTGAAACGGTGTTCTTCCATTTGGTAGCAACTCATTTATCTCAGAGTTTGTAGAAGAGAAATGGAGATTAGTTGAAAACAGTTTGTTTACTTTACATGATCTTATCGAAACCTTATCTGAATGAATTTTTATTCAAACAGCAAGCTGAAGTGAACTGTTGAAAAAATTTGCTCGAGTAAGTCCGCTGTTTGATGCACTTAAAGTGGAATCAGTGAGTGAGATTTTAAAAATAAAATTTCGGCGATCTCTTACACCAGAAAAATGTATTAGATATATCAATCGATTAGAAAAGGCAAATATAAAATAACATTTTCAAAGAAATTTTCTAAATGATATTTTTAAGATCATTGATAATATCATTAATAGTGGTGGTGGTTGGTCTAATTCATAAATAAATATAAAATATAATTCATTAAGATCAAAATTTTCTCAAAATTACCTTTTATCACAAAAAATTACCTTTTATTACATTTTTTAACAATATTTTGTGTAAAATTATGTAATAAAAAATGTAAAAAAAATGTAAATTTCAAGTTGCGAAAAAATTTTATAGAAATAAAAAAATTTATTAAAAATCAAACCCTTTTTTAATATATTGAAGACAATTCAATTGCAATAATGACTTGAACTTTAATAATAATAAGAATAAAAATAATAATAATGATAAATTAGTAACAAATAAATAATATTTCACGAATAAAAGTCAATTCAACACACAAGGATTTATTCGAGCAAAAAATCATCGATTACGAATACTGTTTTAGAAGCTTATTATTTTTATTTTTATCAAAAAATTCAGTACATGAACTAATTTATAACTTCTCAACTAGAAAATGCATCTTCTAATTATTTTCTAGTTAACTTCTAATTACCAGACTGAAAAAATAGATAAAAAAGAAAATTACATTATTTATATATTTAATTATTTTTTAAAATTAAATAGAAAAATTTATTGAAAACCCTTTCATTAATAAAAATTAATTAAAAGATCAATCTAATTTATGAAAAAAAAAAAATACAAATAAAACGTGAAAAAAATATTTTTTTCTCGCCAAAAAGTTTCGTGTTAGAGAAAGAGGGGCTCAAAGAGTTTTTTAATTGTCAAAAGTATGCTTCGGTTCGATGAGAATATCTTTTGCAAACATAAACAAAAGATATATAAATCACATTCCATCTTGTAGAACAAAGATTTTTCTACTAATAAAAAAATTTTTTTCTTCCAAAAAAATTTTATTTAGACATTTTTATACAATTTCTTTACTATTTTTGAACATAAAAAAAATTAAATGAAAAATTACAAAATCATAATGTTTAATAAAAATAAACTTTATATAAAATTAATGATTTCAATAAAATTGAGAAATACCCTCTTTTACAACTAATTTATTTAGCTTAAAAATCAAAATTTTGAAAAAGCAAAACCTTCAATTTGTTCAGAATTTTCTGTTGTTTCAGAATTTGTATATTTAATTTGGGGTCAGGTGGGTCCCCCGGGATGAGATACAAAAAAATGGGAAAATTTCGGCTTTTTGTGAAATACTCGAGACTGAATTTTTTTTTGGAAGAAAAAAAAATTATTTACTAGTAGAAAATTCTTTGTTCTACAAGATGGAATGTGATTTATATATCTTTTGTTTATGTTTGCAAAAGATATTCTCATCGAACCGAAGCATACTTTTGACAATTAAAAAACTATTTGAGCCCCTGTAGCGGAAAAAATTTTTTTCTCCCTTTTAAAAAATTTAAAAATGGCTCTTTATTCTTCAAATGATCATACAAAAAAAAGTCGATAATTTTTATTTTTTTTTGTTTTTTACTTAATTAATTAATTAAATATAAGAAATTATTAAATTTAATCAGTGGAATAGCTTCCTCTTTTAATAAATTTTTTTTATTTTTTGTGTTATTTTTCTGAAATAAATATTAAAAACTGATTAATTTAATCGTTTAATCGTTTATTGATTAGTTATTGTTTTACTGAATTAAATTTAAGATATTTTCCTCGATTTGGGGATAATTTGGGGATAATAATCATTTGGCTCAAAATTCATCAGCTAAGCATTATTTTCAACAGCATAAAAAACAAAAAAAAATGAAACTATTTAACTATGAGAAAATTATTTAACTATGAGTTAAAGGTTATTTTTAAAGATTAAAATTTTTCGTGAAATCCACTTACTTTTTATCTTTCGAAAAAAGATACCGCATTGAACACCTAAGTCTTTCAATAGCTGGGCTTAAAAAAAGCTTAAGTGACTCTTCAGTTTGTTTGCTTTGGCTCGAATTGATGGTCGGAGTGAGTAAATCATCTGACATTTTTAAAATACACTGACCTAATGTTTCGATTTGACTGGCAAAACACTAAAAATATCTAAAATAAGATTTTAAGGTCTAAAAACATAATATTAAAATTTACCTGAATGTATGGCATATATATGACTATTAGCTGAGTGAGTTTTAATCGGAAACTTTCCGGAACCAAAAGTTCACATTGAAGCAGATGCAAAAGAATTTTTTCACTTGATTTTCTGACTTGATTGCATTTGTCAAACAAGCCAAATGTTATATAGTGATAAAACACTTTGTTCAAAAGTAAAAAATTGATATTTTTGTATCGCTTCGAATTTATTTCTGTAGCAACTTGAACATTTATAGAATCCTTTTTAAGAAAAAATTTGATTTTAATTTAAATAGAAAAAAATAATTTAAAAAATTTACATTAATTGTTCGGTAAATGGCTGAATATGTTTCGATACGTATTAGGTCATTTTTACTCATCATGCACCCAGTTACCAAGTATTCAATATCGGCTTTGAATATCTCAGCTTCTTTGTCCAAACTCATTCTAGAAAAAATAATTGAAAAATTTTTCAAGACGGCTTTTTTGTTTTCTGCTTACGTGGCCGACGCAAATTCTACTATTTTTGCCGACAATTCAGTACAAACATGATAATCCATGAAGTTTAAAGACTTTTTGGCCAACTGGACAAGATCTTGTTTAGAACTTTGACTAAAATTTTGTAAAAATTCACAAGCACATTTCATTGAGTCACAAATTTCACTCGAAAGGATGTAAATGTCGTACAAATTCTTGTCCAAATTGATCAACAGAGTGGGAAACACATGGTACAATGATTTGAATGAATCAAGCAAGCAAATATCGTTGAGAATTATAAATATTGTTTCCGCTAATTCTCCAGGAATAAGAATACTAGTCTAAATCAAAATAAAATAATTTTTTTCCTATTTTTTTTAAATAAATATTTTACTTCTTCACTTGAATAGATAAGATTTATAATTTTAGCCAGACAATGAACCAAAAAAATGTACAATATCCTATTTTTTATATTCAAATAGGCTTCACTTGAAGCAGATTCGATTTTATTAATCAAAAATCTAATGTTAAAATTCATTTTCCTAAATAAGTTGACCAAAGTTTCATTAATGCTTAATCCTATCCATTCCAATTTTGTCTCATTTAAAATTTCAATACTGCCATTTATAGTCTCACAAATTAATGGCAGCAAAAAAGTGTCCAATTTTTGATTTTTATTATTTTTGACCATAATTAAATTCAAATTGTCTAGCAAAGTATCTATAAGCCGAAAGCAAAACGAATAAACAGGCCATTCTTGCTCTCTACGAATCGTGGACATATTGTTGATATCTGTTTCATAGTTTTCGTTATTTGTTTCGGCTAGAAAAGATTCTATTGACTGTTGGATGTCCTGGTATTCCTCTTCAAATCGTGGAGTTTTGGACTCATCGAGGCTGTATCTGGTACCATCAATTTTTGATGATTTGACATTTTGATTTTTTTTCAGACTTGGCTGAGATAGTGATGATTTAAATTTTGAATTATTTTTTGATTTAATTGTTGTTGTTGATTGAGCAGAAGACCTGGCGGATGATTTTATGCTCGATATAGTGCTTGTTGCGTCCGACTCTATCGAGTATAGACTTGTGTTGGAATTTATTGATCTAGAAGTGTCTGGTTTTTTGCCATAATTCAATATTATCGACTTGGAAAAGTAATCGTAGCCATTTGAATAGAAATCTTTAAAACAAAATGTTGCCGGGTCTTTTACGTACCGGATTCTTTTTATTAATTTGCTCAGGTAATAGCTAAAGCATGTAATTAAACATTTTAGAAGAGAAATGTCCTCATCTGATTCTTGGTTATTGGTAAATTTTACTGTCAAATCTATTAAAATTTTCAAAATTGTTGAACGCTGTAGAAATATTTCGGCTGGAAAGTCATTGAAAACAATAGTTTGAAGAAAAGTGCAGTAGCTCTTAATTTTCTTTGGATCATTACTTTTTAAAGAGCTAAAAAAATTTTTTTTTAAAATTAAAATCGCTTAATTTTTTTGATTACTTTTCGGCTGTTTTTAAAAATTGGATGTCCATTTGAGTCAATGGTAGCCAATAAAAGGTGTTTTTATCACAATTTTCTTTGTATTCATCTTGACAATTATGGAAAACATTACGGGTATTAATGCTCAAAGCGTTTGAATTAATGCTGAAACTCTGCTGATTTATTTTTGATCGTGAGGAAAAAACCGAAGAATGAGTTATATTTTGTGAAATTTGATCAGAATCCGAATTTAGCATTAATTTATTCTACCAAAAAAAAATCAGTTAAAATTATATTTTGACTGAAAAAGGACTTCAAATAAATTAAAAAATTAAATTTTTGAAAAATCCAGAGAATTTTTTTTTTAATAAAAGATCTTAAAATAAATTTTCTGTTTTGTTTTTTCGAGATTGCATAAAACATTTCATCCTTCCCATTTATTTTTTTTAATTTTTATTATTAATATATATCAAATTTGTCTAATGTTTAGTAGAAAGAGAGAAGATTTGATAAAATACTATACTAGACAATTTATAAGAAGGTAATTAATGTGGCAAGCAAATAGCTAGAAACAGCAATATCGGAAGGACCGACATCATTAGCGAAGGAAGTGAGAACTGAAAGCTTAAATGCACTAAATATTAGGCGCCAGAATGCATTTTTTCTCAAACTGGGTAGTCAAATGGTGAAACAGCTTACCTTCATCAGTGGTTGAAGCGCATACTGTAAAATATTCAAAACTAGATAAGACGACTGTTAATTAACAGTGACAAATTAAATTTATATTCAGTTAGAAACATTAAAATTAATTTAGTTTCTATTTAAGACATTTTTATCTTTATTTATTAATTATTAGCTTTAATTGAAATCAATATAAAAAAAAATACAGACCAAAACAGTTCTTAGAATAATTTTTGTTGAAAAACATTCAGTTTTACTATTACTCGTTTTATTTTTTCTAAATTTAAAGTAAAAATCTTGGCAATTTAGTCAACATAAGAATAATTTAAATAAGAATAAACGCAAAGAATAGTCAAACGCAAGATTAAAAGGATTCTTTCTATGCATTAAGAGCAATTTAAGGCAAAAATTTTCAACAAGAAAAAAGAGAACAATTAATAATTTTTTAATATTTTAAAATTTTTCAGTTTAGCTGAACTGTCATAAAAAAAAGTTAATACATAGATTAGTTTAGTAAATTTTTTTGAAAATTTTAATTTCACCTAACCCACACCTAATTCATTAATTTAATTTATATGTATATTTGTAATATTATAAAATAACCTTGATAAGTTATAATATTTTCAATAATAAAATGTTTTTTTTTACTAAAAAATCTAAATCATTGAATATTTTGTATTTACATCTACATTTAAATTTAGAAAAAAAAGGTAAGCTTTAATTTAAAATTTAAATTTTAAAATCGAATATTAACCTTGGTGTAAAACTGTTCATTAATGGAATTGTTTGAGACACTTGTATGTGAAAAATTTCTGGACGCTTCAAATTTATTGTGAGATCTTGCACTAGAAGGCTGATCGTGTGAGGACGAGTCATAATTTTGATTCATTTGAGCTTGAAGGTGTCTTAAATGAACGTCTAGATCATTTGAATTAAAGGAATCGGCCTGCGACATGCAGGATGACGAAATCTTGGTTGATTCCATACTTGAATTTCCCATCAAGTCCAAAAGTTCCTCAATTTTCAATCGAACTGATTGATTATCGGAATGCTCCTTTCTAAGAGAGTTCAAAAAATTCAATCCATTTATGTCAAAAATATTTCTTGTGGCTGATCTTGATTTTTCGACTAGTTGAATTAGCAAATTTAATACTTTTTCATGCTGATTGAATTCCTCAAAATTGAATAGATCGAAAAGTTTTATAAAAAGCTGCTTATGCTGACTTAGGTCATCTTCAGAGATTAGATGTGCTTCTATTTTTGAAATCAAATTGTCCAAAGATCTGACACGAATTTCGTCCAACTCGTGGCCGAGTTTCTTTATTATCAAGTTTAATGAGGTGGACTGTTCCGATGATTGATCATATTGGCCATTGATTGAGCATGAGTCGATAACAACTGAATCCATTCGAAAAAATTTTAAATTTAAATTTTTGATTTTGAATAAATTCTCATAAATGGACTTGAATTTTAAATTATGAATCCGATGCAAAAATATCTTAAAGTTTTTTAATGTTGTTTCTATGGTAAAAATCTTAATCGGGTCACATTTTTTTCCGACAATTTTTTTTAAAAAGATTCAGGGTCAATAGTTTATTTGAATTTTATTCTAAAAACATGAAAATTTTGTAAAAAATTTTATTAAATATAATCAAATAAAAAAAATCAAAGATAAAAAAATTCTAATTCAACGCTTTATTTTGATCAATTTTCCACAGTTCACTATCAGAGAAACGATTGTAATTTTTGGGAAGCTGATCCATGAGATTGACATTTCTAAAATATTCAAGTCGATGACTGAAAATAAAAATTAAATTTAGTCAAAACATTTACAAGATATTTACAAATTAGGGTGCTCATATTTTCCATTAGGTGTTGGGAACAGGCTCTCATAAACTCGATTTGTATCAGATCCATGAATGGCAAATGCATTCACTTTCGTGGTATTTTTGGGAAAATATGCTTCTGGTATCTTTGCTATTCCAGACCATCGATTCTTCGAAATTTCTGCTTTATAGTCAAAAAAAAGACCTTTATTGACTACATCTTGAGGTCCTTTAAACAAAATGGAAATAAAATGACCATGTGGACCAAATTCTAGCTCTAAATATTTCCCTTCTTCATTCAGAAAAAAAACTTCAGCCACTTCGTAATCCCATAAGTTGAAAAATTCTCCTATCTTTTCAGCTGGTTTAGCAGGATCATTGAAGAATGGAGCATCTACTTTGATAACTAGACCATTTGTATCTGTATCTGGTTCTAAAGAAATTTTGACCGGTTCATGGTTTACCGTTTCATTATTCCAAGTAGTTTCTATTTTAAAATTTAGTTCACCCATTATTGCTAGTATATTTGCAATAATTATTAAAAAAATAAAAAATTTGAATTTCATTTTATCTATGAGTATAAGAAATAATGTTAAGACGAAGCATATTTTTATTAGGAAATAGAAAGATAATATTAAAGGATGTTTATTTTTTACTTAAAAAGTCATAGTCATCTTAAACAAATGTTAACATTTGAACAAATACTAAGATTTTTTTTTCAAATATTCGAGTACAAAATGCCAGATTTGTTTAATTACATTATGGTTGACTTTTTAGGCTGATTTTTGTCACTATTTAACATTGAAGTAATCGTTTTCGTGATTTTTTTGTGGTCCATGTTGCTGAGCAAATATTTACATAAACTGTGTTAATGATGAATGAATTGAAATTATTAACTTGTAATAAATAAATAGCCCGTATAGCCGAATGGTTTGCGTGTTATTAATGTAAGCACAGGATCCTGCTGAGGGTGAAAAATCTTCAAAATATCTCTGCAACACGGGGCGAATGTTTAAAACTCTTTCATCATAAAAATAGGGGGACCAGTTTCGACTGGGTAATAATTGCGGTGTAGATGATCAACTTGATGCAGTAGCCTCTATGTCAGATCTGAGCCTTTGCTCAAAAAGGTACATGAAAAGGAGATGAACGCCTCGCCATTATCCACTAGGATAGAATAGGGACAATAAAATTAACAAATTAATAAATAAATAGTTAAATTTTAGAATTTTTTGTTAGAAAATTTTTTTTATTCGTAAAAGATCAAATTATTTCCTTCTCTTTAAGGATTAAAATAATAATGACAACAATTACTAATTATAACTAGTAAAAATTGAATTAAGCCTCAAAAATTTTATTCTGTAAATAAATTTTTTTTTTTATTTATAGTTATTAATTTTGGTGCTATTATATTTAGAAAAATTTACTTTTATTTAAATTTTATTTCCTCCTTGGCCATTTACTTCAATAAATGTAGTTGTTGTTGTTGTTGAATAGTCTGTATATTTTTCTGAATCTGCTATTGTTGTATGTTCTGTTTTTTTTTCAGTCGTCACCAGTAGATTCCTAATTATTTCATTAACTGCTGTAGTGTCCTCTATATTTATTTCAGCAATTGTTGTAGTTTTTGTGGTTGAATATTCTTGATGGTTTGTTTTGGTGACAGTTATTATAACTGTATGTACTATTGAAGAATTGTCTTTTTTTTAAGAATTAATTAAAAAAAAATAATTGAATAGGATTTAAACAACGTAAGGCTCAGAAAATTTAAAACGTTCACATTATTTTTAGACATATTTTTACCTCTAAAATTATATAAGTAAAGCTTTAATGTATTAAAAAGATGACAAATCATGAAGATTAAGTTTTTACTAATTTTCATCATCAAAGTCAAAACCAAAACCTAGTCTGGTACATAAAGACCCTTAAAATTTAATTTAACAAATAATTTTCAATAAAAATCCATTCCATAATATTTTACACAAAAAATTAATTTTGTCTAAAGGTGTGAAATTCGAGTAAATTTTTATTTGAAATTTAAATCAAAAAATCAAAAATAATAAAATTGTTTTCAATCGACTTACCTTTTAAATAAAGAACAAGATTAAAAATGTAAAAATAAATAATTCACAATGTAGATTCTTAATCGAAATATATAAAAGGGCTATTCTAAGAGGTTATTGGGATTTCACAATGATCTTTTTAGTCAATTTTTTTATTATAGTTTTTTTTTGTCATAAAAATACACAAGCACACTATTTGTAAGAAAATAGAACTTTGAAAAAAAATGTAAAACTTTAAAATTACATATAATTGTATATTGAAATTGAAATTTAGAAATTTAGATTAAGAAATCAAAGGCATAATAATTAAGTTTAATTCATCGATAAAAAATTTTTGGAAAAAGTCAATTTTTTTCAATCAGTTTCTTATAATCGAGAACTAAAATATTTTTCCTAAATCATCTGTTCTTTGTATATCTAAAAAAAAATTAATGATCAAAGGACTTGGGCAAATGAACAAAGTAAACGTCAGAAATTGTCAAAAATTTGGTTAAAAATTTCTTATTAAATTTTTTTTGAAATTTAATTACTATTAAATATTAGCTTAAAAATTAAATTCTTATTACTTTGATTATTAAGAGTTAAAATCATGGGTATTGAAACGCATGTTCCAGCGAAAACCAACACAAAAACACATATGCATGGAACTATAACAATCACATTACGACTTTTTTCCTTTTTTTTGCTTTTTTTGTTGTTATTTTCTTCTTCTTCTTCTTCTTCTTTTTTTTCTTTTTTTTCTTTTTTTTCTTTTTTTTCTTTTCCTTTTTTATCTTTTTTTTTGTCATTTTCGTTTTCTCTTTTATTAGTTTTTTCTTCATTATTTTCTATCACTTGTTCACTGTCTTTTTTTGTTTTTTCAATTGATTTTGCAGGAGAATTTTTCTCCATTTCAATAATACTAAAACTAGATTCATTTTTTAAAGCATTTTTCTCTTTTTCAGTCTTTGGAGGTTCTGTAAATGTTTCCTCTTGATCAGATTCAATTAATACACTTTTATTTAATTGCTTATCATCAAACTCTGGTAATTTCATAGGATACTCTGTTTTATCTTTTAGTCTAGAGTTTAATGGACTTTTGTTATTGTAGTGTATTGGCTCTATCATGTCTTTTCTAGTTAAATTGCTGCTGAAAATCGGAAGTGATTTTGTCTCTTGATAATCGAAGCGAGATTTTCCATTCAAGAAACTGCTCAAACTTGTGCTATTGAAATTGTTTGCAGCTGAAAGGGGGTAATTGTAATCAGACTGCTTTGTTGGACCACTTGAGTAAAAAGGTGATCGGCTCAAAGGCTCTGGTGGAGTATAAAAGTCAAATCCAGTTAGTGGTGGTCTAGATCTCCCAACCTGAAAATTTAGTAGTTTATATTTAATTTTTAAACTCTTTATTTCAATTATTAATTACATTATCAAATAGAAATGATTCCTTTGAATACAAATTTTGAGCACTTTCTGGAAATTTTCTTCTATTACTTCCGTAAAGCTAGTTTTCATTTAAAAATAAATTTTTTTTTGATTTCAAAGTCATTTTTAAGTGAAAAAAACTTTAATTTAGTGTAAAATTAATTATATCTGCTTGAAAAAATTAAAAGTTCATTTTCAAAAATACTTAGTAATTTTTCTTAGCAAAATAATTAACATGCAAGTAAAATTTATGGTAAAGATTATCAGGTTTATGCACAATACTATTGGATACAAACTTGATACAGCCAAGTGAGGTTCAGGAACAAAAAATAGATATTCTTTTTAAAAAAAAATAGATATTCTTTTAAAAATAAAAACTAAGAACATATCTTTGAAATTTCTTTTGATATATTTAGTCACATTAGTCATTTAATTCTAATAAATATTAGAATTATCATTGCTTATCATTAATAGTTTCAGTGTATTTACATTGTTGTTTTTTTTACTAACAAGCTAAGACTTTAATAAAAGCTTTACATATTTAGCCAGAAGTAAATCTCAGATTTAAAAAAAAATGGAATTAAAGTATTGGAATCCAAAAATTGAATTAAAATATTCATTTTTTTATTAAAATTCGAGCAAGAAAATTAAATTTAATAAAAATTCTCATTTACCTTATGGAAAATGTCTACTTCCATTTTCGAATTATAAAATTGAATCTTAACTAGCTAGCTTATTTATATCAAATTAAGTTTTAAATTTAAATTTAAATTTAAAAAACTGAATTTATTGGATTCCCCAAGAAAACATATTTTAATTAATTTTTCAATTTTTTCTGAAATCCAACTTTGATTTTGTTAAAAAGCCAAATCCAGTTTATGTTAAAAAGGTACGCTTTGGAAAGCTTTATCAAGGATAGATTATCTGAAGGATTGGTAAGAGCGAATAAATATTTACTTAAAGGAATCAATCGAAGCATTTTTTTTATTTTAAATATTATAAAAATCAAATGAATTTTTAATTTAATTCAACTTTAGAAAAGATTTAAATTAAAAAAAAAAGGAAAAATAAATCAGACAGTTGAAATATTTTTTTTTCAAAAATTTCCAATAAAGAAATATTTAAATTGAATTCATTAGGACTGCAATAGCTAAGCGCAAAATTTGCGTTGGTATAGAGCACTATACCACAGTGACTACTACTATTACTAAAACAACTCGATATCTAAATATCTAAATTAAAGAGCTCACAATTTTAGTGTAAGGCTGTAAAAAATATCAAAGAAAAATAAAGTTGACTTAAAATTTAAAATAAAAAATTTTTCTTTGCTTTGCAAAAGGAAAACAGGGAAGCGCTCATCTCCTATTTCGTTCCTTTTTTTAACTACTGCTCTATCTGACACAGAGGTTACTGCATCGATTTGAACTAATAAACTGCAATTATTACTCAATCGGAATTGATTTGCATTTGAATAGATGATTAAAATTTTTAAAACATCTTTTAGTACTCTTATTTTTCCTGTTAGTTTTATACAATTATTTCTCTTATGTTATTTATTTCAGAAAGTATATTTAATATATTCCATGGATGTTTTTTGTGTTTTTTATAGAACCCTTTTTTATTCTTTATGTATTATTGATGTTGAATACTTAAATATCCATTAAAATTAAAGTATTCTCGAAAAAAAATAAAAATAAAATGTTCAAGTAAAAAAAAGAAAAAAGTTAAATGAATTGTAAAATTTAACAATTTTTTACTTATCGGTGATTGATATCAACAAGACCTTTTAAGGAAAAGATTTTATGGACAAAGAACTTTATCAGCCCATTATAAGCGAACAAATTATTTTTAGTTGAAAAATCAGATTTCAATAAAAATTCAAAATTTAATTTTAGTTTTTATTCAAAAAATAACAAAAAAATAAAAAATAAATTTTTAATATAGTTCTTTTTATAATAAAATTCTAGCCGAAAAATGACATCGGCAAATATCTACTGAGAATAATTAAATAATTAAAAAAAAATGATAATCCACTAAATTCAACGATTAAAATTTTAATATGCTAAATTAAATATTTTTTTTTAGGAATTCAAAAGAATACTTAACCCTAATAGTTTATATTGAGTATTATTGTATACTTGAGAAAAAATTACTCTTTTAATAAATTAGGTTCAAAAATAGACTTTAGATCTTTGACTTTGATAAAAGCACAAACTTCTTCTAGATCGGGCAGTTTGTATTTCGCGGATTTTTTCAATGTACCGCTTGGTGATGATGGTGCCTGATAGCTAATATTTGTTTTCATCAAACCAGTCTTCGAAGAATTTCTGGAAAACTTGCCGCGCACAAAAAAATTTGTGCTGGCCGAAGACTCATTTTTTATTTTCTCAAATTGCTCAATTTTTGATTTCACATCATACAATGTGTTCGAATTGGGACGCTTGGACAGGGTTCTAGTTGGAAAAGAGGATACCCTTCTGAGAAAACAACTCTTGTTCTTAATCAAACTATTTATTTCGTTGCGCTTCTTTTCATTTAAATATCTACTATTTGCCAGCTCGTTCAGCTTCAAAGTTGACATCTTGTTCAACTCACCCAATGATTCCAAAAGCTCCTTTTCTTCATAATCCACATTATTTTCAATGTATTCAGACACTTTTTCATCATTTTTACAATCATTTTTTTTATCCGAATCCTCTATATCAATTTGGCAAATTTCATACTGGCCTGCTTCAATGCAAACTTCTGTCTCCTCTTCTTGTGGAGCCTCAATCTTAAGCAAACTGATCAAACTTTTTGATGACTGATTTCTGAGCTGATCTTCTTGACTACCTTTTATATCAGACAATGACGTACACTTAATTTTTGACCATGATGATGAAAGTTTACCAGGCTCGACAACTTCTTCTCTATACTCTTCGACCATTTCTTGATCTGGCAAATTATTCACTATAAAAGTAACACTTTTTTTCGACAAAGATTCTTCAGAGCTCAATTCTTGTTCTTCTGTTTGGTCAAAATCAATGCCTTTAGAGCAAATGAGACCAGATTTTTGTGATTTTTTGGCCTCTTTTGATTGCTTTAGATGCTTGTTTTTCACAATGTTGTACGAAGCCAACTTAGTCTCAGATTCATTGGAATCACTGGAATCACTTGATTCACAAATTTGATCCTGATCTGGCTCGAAAACCTTAGAATTGCGGATCAAGTACTGGTTGTTTTTTCTATTAGATGGACTACGTCTGATCACGCAGTGTTTTAATTTTTCGTTCAGAGCTTCTGGGTCTAGATTGGTCTTGCGATTTCTAATGGCATACTCAGTTGGCTGCATTTCTTCATTAGAGTCCAAGGAGCTCTCATTTTTTAAGTCAATTCTTGTCTTGTAAATACTCTTTTTAGACCTGGTGCTGCTGGGAGAATCAGACATGACTAGTTTTAAATCACGACTTGGTTTACTAAAAATTTTTGAAATGAATAAAAATTAAATCGATTATAAATGATGAACTGGATTTTGAATGAGTGAGATTTAAGTGATTAAGTTTCTTTAATAAAGGGGCGCGGTAAATATTTTGTTTGCTGAACAAATTTTAAATAATTGTTAGTAAATTTACCTTAAAACCCTTATTATTAATACAATGATCAGTTGACTTAGAATCAAGCTTAGCCTACCTTAAGTACAGCATAATCCTCAAAATATGACCGGATTCAATAATTAAAATCAATTTTGAAAATAAATTTTTTCTGCAGGCTGGTAATTTTGCGGATTCATTAGGTTGAATTTTTAATTTAGAAAGACGTTTATGGAGATTAAAATATTTTCATTAGTGAAAAAATTTTTTAGTGGCTTTTGGATGTTTAATTTGAGTAAAATTATTATTTTATTGAAAATAGACTTATGATATTAGGTAAATCCCATTTCAGAATATTGCTTAAAAGCTTATCTATTAAAATAAATTGTAAGGATTTCTTTTTTTTCTAATTTCTTGTATTAAAAAAAAATTTACAAATAAAATATTTGAATTAAAAAATTAAAAATAATTTTGAAATGGATCCTTTAATAAAGAAAAAAAAATTACTTTTAATATTATTTTAGAAATTTTAATATTCAGACTAGTTTTTCTTGTGGTTGATAGTCACATTCAGAGTTTATGATAGATATGATAGTTTTAATTAGTTAATTTTTTTGCTACGATTAATTAAATTAATAATTGAATGCTTTTGGAATTTAAAACAAAAATTTTCATACAAATTTTTCTGAAAAAAGATGTGCTAAAACTTTTCTGACTAATTCGACGCAAATTTTTATTTTTTAATTAAATATTTTACTTTAATTTTAAGTATTAGGACCAAATATTTTTAATTTAAACTAGTCATTAAATTCTGAAAATAACCATGAAGTACCCATGTAAAAAATAATTTTAAATAAATAAAAATAGTTTATTCTTAAGTGATTAAGTTTTTTGGTTACATGTAAGAAGATTGAATTAATATTTTAAAAGTAAGATATACAAGAGTGTATCTCAGTGACATGTCCTTTTGTATTTTAAATTGAATAGAGGTTTAAATTTTTGATCTTTTATATCACAAATTAATTTCTTATCTAAAAAAACACTGACCTTTAAATTTCATCAAATTGAGTATGGAGAATGAACGCTCAAAAAGAAGCATTACTCTACAAACTAGATAACTAAAAATAATCAATCTTTTCATTTATTTTTGACAATATTAGAATTGAAAATTACTATTCTTGTGTTAAGCTTTTTTTGGAGTTTTTTATATGGTATTTACATTTAACTTGGAATATGATTTGAAAAAAGAAAATTTCTCTCTCAAATAATGTTTATTAAAATTAAAAAATTTTTGTTTGTAAATTAACAAGTTTATTATGAACTAAAACACAAAAACATCATAAATAAATCTCTTAAATTTTTTATTTTTTATTTTGACCATTTTCCAATGATATCAGATTCACGGAACAGAAAGTATTCTTTGTTTTCGATCTCAATTTTATTGCCGCCATATTCTGGCAATAGAACTTTATCGCCTGGCTTTACACTACAAGGTACACAATCTCCATTTTGGTTGCGAGCTCCTTGACCGACAGCAATAACTGTGGCATTGAGCACCTTTGTGTTCGAACTTTGCGGCAATACAATTCCACCTTTGGTAGTGGTTTCTTTGGCGAATCTTTCGACTAGAACTCGGTCGAACAATGGAATCAATTTTTTGATAGCGCCAGACATCTTTTTATAAATCTAAAATAAAGATTTTAATTTTTAGATGATTTTAAGGTTATATAAAAGTGTGTTCACTGGCAAAATTCTAGAAAATTCTCGACTTAAATTGCAATATTTCAAATTTTTTTCAAATCTATCTAGGACTCGTGTATCTAGTGTTTTCTTCTATGCATTCTCTACTCGTCTATTTAAATTTGAATGCAACAAAATTTAAATTTTTGTTTTTTTTTTCAAAACAACTATACTTTTACTGAAATCTTTCATCATAAAACATGTGCTTGAAATTTCCAAAACTTTCTCGAATTTTGTTTCTAAATTCAAATATTAGGTGAATTAAAAATAAAAAAAAATTATACCGAAATTTAGATAAAAAAGTAACTAACAAAAAATGTATCGATTGACAAGATTGGCTTCATCTAGCAAACGGGTTGCTTCATCGCTGGTCACCGGACGTACCTATGCCAAGGATGTCAAGTTTGGTGATAGCGCGCGAGCAAAGATGTTGCAAGGTGTTGACGTGTTGGCGGACGCAGTGGCGGTAACTTTGGGCCCCAAAGGCAGAAATGTGATTATTGAACAAAGTTGGGGAAGCCCCAAGATCACCAAAGACGGTGTCACTGTTGCCAAGGCCGTCGAATTGAAATGCAAATTTCAAAACCTCGGTGCCAAGCTTGTACAAGATGTGGCCAACAACACTAATGAAAAGGCCGGTGATGGTACTACCACTGCGACCGTATTAGCTCGAGCTATTGCCAAAGAGGGCTTTCAAAAAATTAGCCAAGGAGCTAATCCAATTGAAGTTAGACGTGGTATCATGAGCGCAGTTGAATCTGTTGTAGCTGAATTAAAGCGCATGTCCAGACCAGTCACCACTCCCGAGGAAATCAGCCAAGTAGCTACCATTTCGGCCAACGGAGACAAAAGCATTGGTGACATAATCTCGAATGCCATGAAAAAAGTGGGCAAAGACGGTGTTATCACTGTTAAAGATGGAAAAACCCTAAATGATGAGCTCGAAATTATCGAAGGTCTTAAATTCGACCGTGGATACATTTCACCCTATTTCATGAACTCGACCAAAGGAGCCAAGTGTGAATTTCAGGACGCTTTTCTTTTGATTTCTGAGAAAAAAATCTCAAGTGTACAAGAGCTGATTCCTGCTCTTGAGCTTGCCAACGCTCAGCGAAAACAACTGCTAATAATTGCCGAGGAGGTCGAAGGCGAGGCCTTGACTACTTTGGTCATAAACAGACTAAAGGTTAATTTGCAAGTTTGCGCTGTTAAGGCTCCAGGATTCGGAGATAACCGCAAAAATATTCTAAGAGACATTGCCATTTCGACTGGTGCCACTCTTTTTGGTGATGAAGCAAACTTGACCAAACTGGAAGAGATTAAACTAGATGATTTTGGTCAAGTTGGTGAAGTAGTTGTTACCAAAGACGACACTTTGTTGATGAAAGGCAAAGGTGATGCTGAAGAGGTTGAGCGTCGCGTTAAGCAAATAAAAGAAGAGATTGCCGAGACTACTTCCGAATACGAGAAAGAAAAATTACAAGAAAGATTGGCCAAATTGAGCAATGGTGTTGCTGTTTTGAAAGTTGGTGGTTCAAGTGAGGTTGAGGTCAATGAAAAGAAGGACAGAATCACCGATGCTTTGTGCGCCACTCGTGCTGCTGTTGAAGAAGGTATCGTCCCAGGTGGTGGTGTAGCCTTGTTGAGATCAATCAAAGCTTTAGATACCTTGACTGCTGCTAATGATGATCAGAAAGTTGGTCTTGAGATTGTTCGACGAGCTCTCAAAATGCCGGCCTACACAATCGCTCAAAATGCCGGCAAAGAAGGTGCTCTTATTGTTGACAAAATATTGTCTCAAGCATCCGCTGAAACTGGTTATGATGCCAGCAAAGATCAATATATTGATATGGTAAAAGCTGGTATCATTGATCCAACTAAGGTATTCAATTTGTTTAAATGAAATTATTGTTTTTTTCTTAATTTTTTTCTTTTGTTTGTCAGGTGGTTCGATCTGCTCTTCAAGACGCCTCTGGTGTAGCTTCACTATTGACCACTGCTGAGTGTGTAATTGCTGAGCAGCCAAAGGAAGATAAACCAGCCGCTGGCATGGGAGGTATGGGCGGAATGGGAGGCATGGGTGGAATGGGAGGCATGGGAGGTATGGGTGGAATGGATTTTTAGAGTAAAAATGCCCCGATAAAAATAAAAATTCATTGTTTATGTCCTTTTTTATTTTTAATTCTTTTTGAACTACTCCGTTTATTGTTGATATATTTAATAATAAAATATTTAAGAGATAATTTTGTTTTTAGATGCAGTTTACAAAAAATATTCATTTAGTTTATTCATATTAGAATTTAAATTGAATAAATTTACCATTATTTAATTTTCTAAGTTACAACCATAAAGTTAGGATTAATAGTTAAAAAAACAAAAAATTTAGTTTAAATTTGATAAATAAATCATAAATAAATAAAAATGCTTTATTAGATTTACAAAAAAATTATTAAAAAAGTTTTTTTCAGATGGCCAGTTATTTTTAAATTTTTGAAAATTTATACTCTCAAGTAATATCTTATCAATTCTAAATTTTTATGATTCTAAAAATTTTGTTCTATTGGTATGAAAATGCAACTGGAGTTGAATAAAAGCC
Source organism: Brachionus manjavacas (assembly GCA_019054805.1). Taxonomy (NCBI): domain Eukaryota; kingdom Metazoa; phylum Rotifera; class Eurotatoria; order Ploima; family Brachionidae; genus Brachionus; species Brachionus manjavacas. Next base: position 1,833,160 of record JAHQIY010000005.1, read on the forward strand.
ATAAGTCAAAGATAAAAAATTTTAAAATGACTTGAAGTCACTAAACTTTTAAACATCTTTGGTATGACCGTTATTTTTGATTGAAACATAAAATTATTTTCTATTAAAAATAATAGTAGTAGTAGTAGTAGTAGTAAAATTAACTGCGACTCGAGCAAGTCGAGTTAAACCGTAAGGCTGTGGCAGTTCTTTGCAATCACATCAGATTATGTACCATAAACCATTCATCAAGTCATTCTTTGAAGGAATTTAATGAATTTGCTTCAACAACAATTTTTGGTAAACGGTTATAGTCGTTTACAACCCTGTTTGTGATAAAGTTAAACCGTGGTGGACAATTTTTAATAAGTTCTCTAGTAACCATCTTTGCATGACCCCTCAAAATATAACTATTTCTTTGAACGTACCTGATTTCACTTACCAATTTAACAGTTTCTAGACTGTTTACAATTTTAAAAAACTGAATCAAATCGCCTCTTCTTCTTCTCGTATCCAAAGATATAAGTTTAATTCTATTCAATCTTTCTTCATACTCAGGATTCTTAAAGGCTGGAATCAACTTCGAAGCTCTACGTTGTACTTTTTCTAGTTCCTTCTTATCTTCTTTCAGGTTTGGATTCCAAACACTAACTCCATATTCAATAAGAGAAAAACAAAATCAAAATTAAACTCTCAGGAACCAAAGCATTAATTTTTAAATTAAAATAAATATTGAATATTTATTTATATTTGTATAGAGCATATTTTGAATTTACTTAAATTTTGGTAAAATTTTTTCAATTAAATTAAAAATCAATTTAAAAAAGGGTACATTTATTCATTTTTAAACAAAATAATAATTTAAAGCCAACTTTAATTTATACTCAACGGCTTAATATTCTAAAACATTTAATTATTTAGATATCAATTTATTAATTTCGAAAATAAAATTAAAAATCTTCAAATAAAAATATTGTAAAAATATTATTTTTGTGACTCAGTTAGTGACAAATTTGTAAAAAAAAAACTATCATTAAAAAAGTATACATTGAGCTGACATTTTTCGTTGATGAGTTTAGCATTGAAAAAATCGACTGCTTATAAATAAAACGAGCACTGTTTGCATTCAAATTTTCTGTATGTACTCGCACAGAATGAATTAGGCCTTTGTATGCACAATGATATTTTCCTTGGTCAATCTTCGGATTAAAATTGGTTATTATTAGTTTACTATATGTTGATTTGGATGAATGGTCAACAATTTGAATGATTGTATGCTGATTTGTCTCAGTTTGTTCGCTTTTGTTCTGAATGTCAAAATGCGAGAAGCTTCGAATTCTGTGTCGATTGAAGTACCAGCGTATGTGATCATTTGGGCTCAGTACATCGTCATATTTACAAATGAGTACTACTTGATTATTGACTGAATTTAAATGATTGGCATCATTGTTCTCTAATTTTAGGCCCGTTTCATTTAAAAATATATCAGAGTCATTCAAAATTTTGAACTGAGCTAAAAAAAAATTGTTAAGAAAAAATTTCCATTCAATCTTTCGAAAACTTACATAAAACATTGAGTCTATAAATTTGTCCATAGGCATTTTCCGAATTCAGAACACAATAGTACAGAGCTGAATCTTCTTTTTTAAGCCTTCTTATTTCCAAATTCCATGTAAGCTTGTAATCGTCATCCATTAGAGCATTGCTGTCTGACGGAAATACTTGCTTTATGGGCCGAATCCGCAAATCGGATATAAAAGTCTCGCTGCCTATGGTCAGCACATGAACAGCCATTTTATCATATTTCCTGTGCCACACAACATGCTGGTCTTTTTTGACTTCCAAAGAGCAATTAATTACAACCACCTCGTTTTCCTCGTGCCACAAGTCGTGATATTTGAGTCTAGGTTCGCTTTTGTTCCAGGATAGCTCATGGCTAGCATGACTGGCCTGAGAGCTTAGTGGCAAAATGGAGATTGATAAAATTTTCAGTAAAAAAATGTATGCCAGTTGATATGCCTTCCTCATCTGGGTTTTTTTTACAACTTTTTTTTTCTTTGGTCTATTCTCTATGCTTTAACATTTAAATCTAAAATAAGACGGCTTTTGGGTTATTCAAGTTCTATTCGGGTATAATTTATTATACGCTCGATAATTTCGAGATCATCTCGGGAATAATTGCTCAAAACAAATGATTACTTTAGTTTATAGTTAAAATTTTAATTATTTCAAAATTTACAAAGTATAAACAAATAGGGTTTTTAGCTGAAAAAAAATCTTAAAAACTATTAATATTTATTTGATTTGGATGAGTATTTTTTCCGAATATTTTCGGAATCATTAGAGGTATTCTGCCAGTCCGGTTTTTCTTACCATCATTTTCAAAATATTTATTTTGACAAAAGAAAACAAAAAAGTTAAACCTTAACTCGGAGACCCAAGAATTTGAAAAAATTTATTTTTGTCAAAAGAAAAACAAGAGAAAAGAAAAAACGAGAACGAAAGCCCAAGATTTGGTTGATCTTTTTTGTTGCATGTCTTTGACGCTGCTCGGCTAGTTGATTGACAATGACTGATTAACTCTTGCTTATCTACACCATATATTTAATATTACTGTCTATTAAACTCATAAAATTTTTTTCTTTCTGATTAGTTTAATTTAATTAAGTAAATAAAATTAACCTAAATATAAATTTTTTTTAAAGAAAATAAAAACTATTTCAAATCTTTGAGCAAAATTATCTTTAAAATCGTGTCTTTAATTTGAGCTATTGTTTGAGATCAGTCTGGTCCATTTGACGCATTAGACTCGATTCAAGCAAATAGTTACGCCATTATTACAAGTCACCTAAAGTCCGTTTTGATTTCTGAACATTAGGTTGTGTCTCACGGTCAGCAAAAACTCCAAAGACAACAAAAATAAAAGTGGCTTTGTTCGGCTTCGGCTAAATCTTATAAAAACAAAGGCCCAAATGAAACGAAACCTCAAAAAGCCGATTTGAACAAAAAGCTCAAGCAACAAGCTCTTAAATTTGTTTGCTAAACATTGTTAGATGAAAATCAAGACTGATGGTAGACTAATAGATCAATCTTGTGTATTGAATTCCTAAAAGCACATAATCCTTGGTATTAAGCCTTGTCATCCCGAAACTTTGCAGCGATTAGATCGCTATTCTCAAGTGTATAATAGAAAATCTATCATGCAAAATATCCAAGAGGCAAAATCGGTAATTTGTTCAACGAAACTAATCACCAAATTTTATTCCTCATTGCACAATATTAATAAAAATTTGCCAAATTATTCAATTATTAATTTGAGTTATCTAACCTTTAAAACGCCTCTCAACAGAATAAAATCCTAAACAAAGAAATAAGATATTTTATTAAATGAATAGAACAAATCAATGAAAGCCATGAAAAACATTGGTTTTCTTTTTGATACATGTTCGTTTGGAAACTCGTGTTATTTAAATTGTTGCTAAAACACATTTTCGTATTTGACCAAATGGTTAACTTTTTGTTTGACAAATTAAATTTTGTTTCTTAAATTTGTAAAAGTCACACAGAATAAATATTAAGATAAAGCACTAAGATATTTCACATGGGTTTTGCGCGGTGTAAATTAAACCTTGCCGCAAAGTCACATCCAAACGATTTGCAACAAAACTGGGCCTTTTTTTTTGTTGAAAAAAAAAAAGTAATTAAATACTTTAATTAGATTTGAACTAAGAAATCAAACGAATCTCTTTGAAAGTATAGTTGATAATTTATCAAGATTTTCTAAAGCAAATATCGAGTATGAAAATGATTGAGAATTAGTGATGACATGCAACTAAATCAAACAAACAAATCTTTAAATTAGGTTTAAAGTTAATTACTTTTTTTTAAATGAAAGAAAATGAAAATAGCCCTTGGCCAATCTTAATTGCAATTGGGCACCTTGGCCGACTGAGTCAAATTTCCAAAATCTAATAAAATTAAATCGAGTGAAATTAATTTCCAGTTTTCTGGTCAATGAACATCCACTCTAACTGATTTTCTGGTCTGTTCTGATGTGAAAATTTCTTACTGTTTCTAGATATGATCAGATAATTGAATTCTGGAAACCGTAGTAGGTTTTGTTCGACAACTGGACATTTTTTCATCTACTTTTAAGTTCTATGGCTTTTGAACAATCTGTTTCATGCGAATATTTTTTTTTCAAGGGAGATAGAAATGGAGACATATCGGAAATAGGAAAGTTTTTTTTTTCATTGTGAACAATACAAAAATTAGTCCCAACTAAAATCAATTCAAATATTTAGCTGCAATTGAAGCGCAAAATCAGGAAACTGTTCAATACTTGAAGACAAACAAATTGAAACGCGATTATTTCAACGAGTTAATCGAAATAAACAAATTTATTAATCTAGTCATGCTATGTGCTCACTGAGTATACCTTTAATTGATTTTTTTCTCTCGATATGTTCATTTCAAAGTCCATTACCGGTTCGACTAATTCGAACTACTCTACCAATAATTAAAATTTAATTAAGTCATACAAAACAAAAATCTAAATCCTTAGACTAATTTTTTTTTGGCATACATGCTAAATAATTTTTAACTTAAAAGTATAAGTTAAAAATTTTATTTAATTAAATTTTTCAATAAAATATTTTTCTCTTTATTTTTGAATTTATCTTTAAATTAACAGCTAAACAGGCTGTGATTTTGATGTGCTTTCTTAATTTATCATTTAGACGATTTTTTCTAAAAAAACAATTCAATTTAAAAAAATTAATGTGAAAATCTTCCATTCCTTGACCAAAATATCCGATAATAATCCATTTTTTCTCTTTCTCGAAGTCTGTCCTAGTCTTGGAAGACAAATTTTAGCTCATTTTGAAGCTCTTGAGGCAAAGTTTAAAAAAATGTACAGCTTTTTAATTTTAAAATTTTCCTTAAACCTTTAGAATTGGTACAAAACTTTATTTTTTGGTAATTTTAGGAGCATTTTTAAGGTCAAAGGCAAATTTCAAAATTAAATAGCAGTACATTTTTTTAATTTTTGTCTCAAGAGCTTCAAACGAGCTATTATTTGTATTCCATTCCTTTTAGAAAGAAGGAATTAAATAACATATATTGTCTTAATTTTGTAATTCTAAAAAAGTACGATCGAATTTAGCTAGTTAAATTAATAGTTCAAATTTAAAGTTTAAAAAAAAATATTCAGATAGTTTATTTTCTGTCACATATAGACCAAAAAGAATCAAGAAGACTCCTTTCTAAAACCAAGAATTCCTTAGTAGAGAAAAATAAGCTATTATTCTTTAAATGTCTTGCTTGATAAATTAAATTGTCATAATGAAAATTAGCAACATATCATAATTTTAGAAACTTGAAAAAAATAGCATATTTTTGGTGTTTTTATGTCAAAAAGATTAAAAATTTTACTTGAAAAAAAAAACAGATAATCAAAAATTGATCTAAATGTTAAATATAATTAAAATAATATTCTGGACATTATTAGGTATAAAAATTTAATTTTCTGTAATTTAGTATATAATTTATTATTAATATCAATATCAAATATATGGGTGCATTTGAAGAAGATTAGTCTCCAATAGTTGAAAACGAATTAATTAAATTAGATATCTTTTAAATCGTTCGTAAACTTAAAAAAAATTAAATTTTTAAGACCTATTGAAATCTCTACAAAATTATATTATTTTAACTAGTTTTGTTTTATTTATTGATTTATATTTGTAAAAAATTAAGTGAAAAAAATCCTTACTTTTAAATTAATGAAAATTTGCGAATTCATTAATTCAAATGGCAATAAAATCAAAAATTTAGCTTCCATAGAAATTTTCCTTGTAAGACTTCTCCGCAAGTTCTCATTCATTTTATTACCATTTAGCTTAAATCAATTCTTTCATAATTTCTAATGTTTTCTTGTATTCCTTTAACTTCGTTTTCAATGTCTTTCCGAGATACATGCATGCATGGATTACAAAAATAAAAGTAAAAATGAGCAGGCCTAAATTATCGCCCGATTCTAGGATACGTGCTTTTTTGATAAAAAAAGGCATAAGAAATATATAATTATACTAGGTTTCGAATATTATTAGAGCAAAAAGTTGATTACAACTTATTAGATTTGAAAAGTATTTAGTCATTGTAAAAAGTGGAAGTTAAAAAAAATTAATTTAGCAAAAATTTTGAAACTAATATAAATTTTTGATGCAAAAGCAAAAAATAGATCAAAAATTGCAATAAACACAAAGAAAATAATTTTCTCTGTTCCTAAATCAACTCTTTTCTAAAATTTCTGAAATTGCCCGAAAATAGTCAAAACATCTTCAATGGTACTGTGATCCTAAAGTAGACTATTTTAACGAACATTGTTGAATTAATTAATCTTAATTTCTCAACCTGATTTTCTACTTTTATAAAAACCGTGTTTTTATAAGCTAGTAGATTTTTAAATAATTCATTTTTTTCGATATTATGAAATTGAAATATCCTTTAAAAATTTAAATTAAATAAGAGAAATATTCAAAAAAGCTAAATTTTATGATCCAAAAATGAGGTTCATGAGCATGGATACCTTAAAATGATAAAATCGATCTTCGTTTTAAAACACACTAAACATAATACAGAATATGAATTTTTTTATTTTCACTTGGCATATTAATTTCGTAACATTTAATGAAAAACCTTCGATTTAATATTTTGCTTTAATCATCTTTTAGAAATTTAATTTCATTTATTTATACGATTAAAAATTTATAAAGCAAATAATTCTTGGATAATTAAAAATTTATCCGCCAAAATAAGTAAATAAACTTTGTTTTGATTAGTTATTAATTTTTGAAAATACACCTATAATTAAAAATTTCCATTTACTTGGAAATACGAAAATACCAATATTTAAAAATATTTTTAATCTACTATTTTATTTTATTTACTTTTTTAAGAGTTAAAAAGTCGCCAAAAAAACTCGATAAAACCCAATGTTTAATTAAAGAATGTCTACTTTATAAACAAATCTTTGAAAAATTAATCAACCATTAAGCATTTTGAATCTAATGGGTCATTAAAAGAGATCAATCATCTAAATACTTGGTCTAAAAATTTTACCTTCAACAGTCCATAAGCATTTTAAATGGTAATAAATAGATATTATTTCTATTAAAATAATACTTCATTTTTTTTCAGAAATTTTAAAATTATTCTAATTAGATGACGTATTTGATTAATAAATAAATTCAAAAATAATACAAATTTTCATTGTCATATAAATTAGAAAAATAAACAAAAAATTTTTAAGTCGAGTTAAAAATTGACAAAAAATTTACGGTAAATTTCTTCAACCATATGGTTCTCAATAATTTGTTTAACTGATGGAATTAAATTTTTGTTTTTATTTTTAACAAAGATAATGATCTGGAGTGTTTCGAGACAATAATAGTATCAAATCAGTATTTTTCCAACTTGACTCCAGGAAAAATAAACGCTTTAAAATAAATTAATTGAAATGTAACTAATGAATCATTAGAGCGAATTAAATCGAATAACTTAATTGATCAGTAAACAGTTCACTAACTCGATCGAATACTGACTGCCTTAATTTCTCAGAAATAAGGTGTTTAGAACAATTTTTATTTTTTTGATAAGACTAAACACAAAGCGAACTTGACTTGATTTATTAAACTATTATTTTACTAAATATTCGATCTAAATAACTAATTGCTACCTTATTATTTCTTCCTGAAATGTGCATTACTAAGACATCGAGGAACTGTCATTCCTTATTTCAGTTTTTTTTTTAAGTCTTATAATTCATCAAATTTTTGATTTAAAAAAAGGTTTAGTTTTAATCTATCTTTCTCTCAGGAAAAATTGCTCGACTCTAAAAAAGTACGGTTATTTTTTGTTTGATAATTGTTTTGAATTTAAATATAATCAAGTTATGCAATACTTAAAATTGATAATGATTTTCTTTACAATGATAAAGTTTATGTTGATTGAAATGTTATTTGAGAAAAAAAAGTTCAATAGAAGGATCTGGATATTCATTAAATTAAATAGAAAGAAAGAAAAAAGATTAGTTAAATTTTGAATTTTTTTTAGCAATAAACATCGCCTTATTAGCAAAAATAACAATTTTTGATTTACCTTAGAAATCGAAACAAAACTTAATATTAAAATTTTTTCTTTAATTTAGTTAAGCGCTTGAAATTTTAAGAAATTAAAATTTTGTAATATACAAATGAAAAATACAATTAATATTGAATAAAATCAATTAAAGCACTTTTAGAATCTTATTTCTGCTAATCTCTGCCGCTTTTTTAGGATTTGTAACTGAAATTTGATTCTCATTCTTTTAATTATTTAATAAAAGATAAGAAACGAAATTCAATATGGAATTTGATTTTAAAAATAGTGTCATTATTTGTTGGCATAATAGCTTATTTTATTATAAGAAAAAAATGAATTTTAAGATGTTTCAAGAAAAAGAAATGCTGTATTTCATCCAATTCATCACAAATCTAGTGCCAAAAGACAAGTATTTAATTCAATTTATAATGGGAGAATATTTCATTCTTGACGAACAATCAGGCATAATGATTAAAGATATTTCCCTAAAAGAAAAATAAATCAAAAGTCAAATAATTATAGATGCATTCATCTCCTGTACTCATCATAGTTTTTTTTAATAAATAATCGATTGCTTTTTCCTTTTTCTCAATTTCAATATTTCCGTGATATAAGTTTTAATCTTAAAAAAGTGACCGGAATTCCAACTTAAGTATTCAGATTTATGACTAATTTTGGACTGTTATAAATTGACTAAACAATAGAAGTTAATTTATAGCATATTAAGAAAATGAAGATATAAAATACTTTAGGTGATTATCTACTTGTTTTTTTCTTACATAATATTCCATTAGTAGAATTTGAAATATTTAAAATAAATGAAATTTGCATTCAAATAAAAGCTAAAAATAATTAAAATAAATTTTTTGTGATTTTTTTTTCTCTAATATTGAAATCCAAAATAAATTTTATTTATTAAAAAAAATACAATATAGCTACCAAGCTGAATTTTGAACATAAAAAGTTGGCTTCGATTAGTTATTGATTTTAAAGTAATTCCAAGCTTTGGTTCATTATTTATTGTTTATCTCAGCATTTATATTATTAGAAAACATTTCTTTAAAAATTGCATTATTCAATTTAGTTAAACTTACAAGGAATAAATAAGAAAACAACAAAATTATTTCAAACATGTTTTCTGATTTAACAAAACTAATTAAAAAGAAAAATATAGTGCGTTTTTTTATTAAAAAATTTTATCTTTTAGAAAAATAATGACACTTTTTTCTGCCACCTTAACAAAAATTTCTAAGTTCAATTTTAAGATTAACCAATTTTCTGGCTAAAATTTGTCAAAATAAAAAATAACGAATAGAAAATTAATTTAATATTTCATCTTAAAAATATTGTTATATTTGATCTTTTTGATAAATCATTTTTTTATAATCTTTAGTTTTTCATTTAAATTTATACAATCTTTAATTTAATCCCCTTACTAAAAAGATTTAAAACATGATTCGAATAATCTATAATTTGCAAAATTAATAAAACTAACTTAATCAAATATATTTTACATGGTATTTTGTAAAAAATCATTTAGTTACTAAATGCAATGCGAAGATTAGCAACCAAAATACTTTGACTTTTTAGGATTAAATAAAAATTTATCTAAATTCACTTTTTTTTTCTAAATTTTGATTGAAAATAAAAATCTAGAATTTATAAATTAAAAAAAAAATTGTCAGACATTCAAAAGCTAATTTTTAAAAAATTTATTCAAAAAAATATTTTTAAAGCCTAAATATTTGTTTTTTGATTGAATTATTTATTTGCTATTTCGATCAAATTTTTGAACATAATGAACTCGTAATGCAAATGTCTCTTCATTAGTGTCACTTTCGTTATTAATGAAAACGTAAATTTCCACAAAACCTGTGAACGGGTTTGGTAAAAATCGAAGTGCCAGAGTTTTGGTCTCATTTGCCGATAGCTTTAGACGTCTTTCTTTGAAAGTCAACAAGTCATCTCTGTTTGTGTTTAGGATAAAAACTCGCTCAGTTGAATACGGATTAGTGAAAAGAACTCTTTTTTGTGCTGAAGTATTGGCAGATTGGCTTGAGGAAACAGGTAATGTGAGCTCGAAAGCTTTGGAAATAACTGGTGGCTTACAATTAACATTGATAAACCATGAGTGAACTAGATGTGACATTTCGACATCGACCACATTTAAATAATAGTGTCGAGTGCCAGATTTAGATGGTTGAACACCAACATTAATCTCTTGAACAGAGCTAGCTGGTAGCATGAATTGATCATCTGGTATGGTTGACATTTCATCAGACAAATTAGCGAAACATTTAACCAATCTTGATGAACTAGTTCCTCTGAGAACCAAGCTAAATCGGCTTGTTTGTCCAAGTGAACAAGCTACATCAATTCTCTCAAGTGAATGAACATAAATTTTCCAAATTTGTAGTGGTACTGCAAAATACTGGTCTGCATAGATGGCTAGATAAAATTTTTTAACACTTGGAGAGGGACCAGTGGCCACTTTTATAAAAATATCATGAGGCTCTCCGATCGTGACAGGTCTTGATTCACAAACAACGTTTGGATCACTTGCCCTCACATATATTTGACTTGTTCCTTGGTCAACTGCAGTTCCATAAAGGTTTAAATCTGCGGCGTTCAGAGCCGAATTTGAGTTAGAGGCCAGGACTCGCGCTGACGAAGGCAATCGAATTGTTTTCTTTAGAAATGTGTTTTCACATTCATTAAAGCGAAATGTTTGATTGACTACGTGAGGTTGTTGGTCTATAACAAGACTTAAAATGGCAATAGGGTTTCCGTCATTTGCTCGAAAGTAAATGTTGGACTTTTTCATTTCGTATTTGGGTTTATCCAAAGGAACTAAGCCATTTTGGTCAATCATTGTATTTGAGGAATCTGTTTTAAATGTTTGGTATTTGAATGGTATATTTATGGTTTCTTTTGGTCTGAGAAAAACTTGAGGATATCTTATTACAACGTCCTTTTTTTCTCCATTGCCGACTCCTACCGGAATGGCCTCTTGCTTGTGGAACATATTTTCTTCTATTTGAGTGTAAATTTGATGCAATAATTTCAAATGACGCCACTCTCTAGAATCAGTTACAACTTGAATTTCCGCATCATCAATCATAATTGTGACTGTCTGAGCTTCATTATAAGGATTTGTAATGACAAACTCGAAAAATTCCACTATGCCAAAATTTGGATAAATTGTATACTCAGTTGTAATATACTCATTGAGTTTATTCATTATTTGATCATGTTTGGTTTGATTACGATAGAATTCCATAATTCTTTAAAAAATAGTATAAGATATTTTGATTAAAAAGTTTAAATTTTTATTCTGATTTTTAATTATTTATTTTAAGAATAAATAATTAAAGATTTTGAGTATTTTCTTGATTGAAAATTACATTAATAATTTGAATCTCCGATGGTAGTAAATGATGATTAATCATTTTTGGATCGATATTACTGAAAAAAATTAAAATTACTGAATTTTCATAACTTGTATTATTTATGATAAAATTAATAATAAAAATATTTTTTTTTATTATAAGATTCATAATTTTTTCTAATTTTCAATATAAAAAATATAAAAAAAATTTTTTTCTATATCTCAAATGGCCGATTTTTAAATCGGCCAAATATTTGACTCAAACAAAAAACAAACAATAAGCATCAACTTTTAAAAATATGCTCATAAGACGTTGAAGAAAACCAAAATTATTTGACAATTTAGAAAATACATTTTCAAGTGAATCGAAAGCTTTCCTTAATTTTCTTATTTTAGGTCTGCATTCATTTTAAATAATATTCTGTTCGGATCAAAACCTGGAATAAAATAAGATAAAAGACCAATCTTTTGAAATATATTTGAGAACTTTTATATTTAAACATTATTTTTATAGGTAACTTTTGGTTTTTTTTTAGATCAAATTTTTAAATGATCTGCCATTTTTTTGATGTTCAGTTAAAATTGATGATTTTTCAGAAATTTTGGTGAATTGATTAAAACAAGCCGTAAACTATTTACAAAACTAATTTGATTTAATCAACTTTTATACATTTATTAATTTTCTTTTAAATTGACTTAAATAGCTAAACTATTTGGGATGTTCTACAGATGAAAATTTTACATTTTTTATTTCATTCAATTTTTGAGGATTCGTAATTGTTATAAATAAATTTAAATTTCCTTAAATTGCTTTTTTCAAAAAAATTCAAAAAATTAAAAGTGCAAAAAATGTTTTGATAAATGCTGATAAGTCGAAGAATAAAATTATATTTTTCAGAATGATCATTTCAATTTTATTGACGTTAGTTAAAAAGTTAATATATATTGTGGCAAATTTTACGGAATACTACTCATATTTTTTTCTCGAAAGATATTTAAAAATAAGCCTCAGTCGATAAAAAACACTTAAAGCATTTTGCGCACTTAAATTTGTTACATTTGTAGAAAATTTTTTTTTGGTCTCATTTTTTGAAAAAAGCAATTTAAGAATATTTAGATTTATTTATTTATTTAATTCAGAATAATCAAAAATTGAATTAAATAAAAAGTATAAAATTGGAGCTTGACATATAAAAAAAAATATTTTTTTTTAATTTAATGAAAATTCTATTTTAAACCTTAATATCTTTTAAGAATCTTCATGGATACGGACGAACATTGGTATTGAACGAGTTTTCAGAATCTATTCTAAAACTAAGGGGCTATTTGGTCAAATCAAACTTTGAAGTCTTGATGGTCAGTATTTCCAGGTTTTCAGTTTTTTAAACTTGATCATATAAAAATATTTGTTGTAAATTATTGATAAACATTAAACAGCTTTATAGCCATCTATTGGCTCTCTTATAAAGCCATTAAATTCTTCTAATCTCAAGATTAACAAGACCATCTTTCAAAATTCCTTGTCCGTCAATTTACAAAAAACTTTCCAAAAATCATGAAACTTGATTCACATATGTATTTTTGGGTCTTTTCTTATAATAATATTCTTATAAATATTTTTATTTTTTAACAGAACTGAAAATCAAAAAATTATCAAAAAAATATTTGAAACATTAAAAATTAGCAAATCAGTCCTTTTAGTGTTAGCTTCCCCTATTTAAATGTCCTTGTTCTTGATATTTTACTCTAGTAACAAAAAATATAACAAAAATTAAACCTTAAAATATCTAAAATCCATTTTTTTTTTTAAAAAAAAATTTAATTATTATAAAGAAATACTTCAAGTCTTTGTCTCTTTCTTGAATAATTCTACGATGGTTTCCAAGAAGTTGAGGAGGTATCTCTGAATTTTTCAATTTCCTTAGCATTTCCATTCGATTTAATTTTCTTTTTTTCAATGGATCAATATCCCCATTGTCCTAAAATAAAAATTAAAATATTATAAAATTAAAAAAAAAACAACTACTGCTAATGATTTTGGTGTTTTATTGCTAAGAGCTGCATGAATATCTTTGAAAGTATCGGTCATATGATGAGCTTTAGAATAATTATGAGTTATAAATCCCTTAGAATTGGTCTCGTCAATTTTTCTTGTCAACAATTTTTGTTCTCCAAATGAATTTATTGAACTCTTGGATGCAATGACTCTGGTATAAGGCATGGCTGGAGCAAGTGAAGTTTCTTTGATCGGATCGTTCTTATCTGGGACAGGCGTTCCAATATTTCCAATTCTCACATGCAGTAGACCTTGAAATTTAATGTGACTATTGCTCGAATAAGCCATTCCAATAGATCCAGTTCCACTATTTAGCCTATTGTCATCATCATATTCGGTACTCATCACATCCAATTCAAAAGTCGACTGAACAGCTTCTTTTCCTTGACGCAGCAATTCTTTCAGCTGCAAGGTACATGTGCCAATCAAGTGCAAAGTGTCCGCATCCCATACATCAATAAACATGGCATGATGGGCTAGATATTGAAGAAATATTCTTTTTTCACCAAATTTCAAATTAGATGGATCGACGCTGTACGAAAGCATATATCCTGGTGATTCATTTAAACTGTTTGTTTGACTGTCTACAAATTTTAAAATAAATGGAGTGCTATTTGACGAAATTGAATAATCTTCCATTATTTTATCAAGTTTTAACTTGGGAGTCTTAAATTCAGGAAAACGATAAAATTGGAATGTGAGAAAAATATTTTTTGGCTTAAGTTCAGATGTATCATTTTTGCGAGCCTCTAAAGTGCGTGAAAATGCCAAAAACTGAAAGATGATTTGATTTTGAGTGAGCATGTCCGACTCTTCTTTTTGTAAGTCAAACTGAAGAAGCGAACTAGAGTCCAGAACATGGGCTGGTTTTCCAAAACGGTCTTGAATATGAGGAAAATTGGCACTGTTCAATTTTGCATATGCTGCTCTGGACATTGTTCTGCCTCCAATTTGACCCGGACTTAAGGCAAGAATTGGCTGGTGCAGTGCTGGATTGTGAATTGGATACAACTCAATGCTGCCTTGAAAAAGCCCGGACATTTTCTGTGATTCTGAAGCTCTCTGAATCAGTTGACTCATTAACAAGTTAGCCTCGGGGCTTTGATAATTTTGATCCAGATTTGACATCATTGAGCTATACAACTCTTTAACAGCTTTCTGTTGAGTTTCATTTAAATTTTGGGAAGATTTAAATTTTTGAACACTAGCTTTGTTCTTAATGTCTGTTTCGGACTCGAATTCTTGGTCGAATTCATGACGATTTTTGAAATTAACCTCATTGCCTTTTCGGATATCGAACACAATTCGACCATAAGCTGACTTTGAAGACTGTTCATCCTGCATTCTAGTATCTGGACGCTTGAAGACAAGTCGCTTTCCCGGGTTTACTGACTCAAAGCCAGAGCCAAACATGTTAATTTCAATTCGATTCTGGTCTAATTTATTCAAGTTATCTGTGAATGGGCAATAAGCTGCCCATCTGATCAGAACATAGTGTGTTTCGAATCTTTTTTTGAATAGTTGTGAATTTTTGTTTCTCGGGTCCTTGTCAATTTGAACTTGTATTGGAACATTGATCACATACTCAACTTCGAACACTATGGCACACAGAGAGTCCTCAAACACTTGATCTAATACTATACTATTTCTCATTTTAAGTCTTGTGGCATTTCTTAACAAAAAAAATAATTAAAAATACAAAATTTTTTTTTTATAATATTGATATTATACGTTATATTTTCTGGATTAGTTTCATTGTTTTTTGGCTTAAGGCTACTCTTGAGACTTAACCTTTTACTGCTTAGAAATTGAGATGATTTTTGTAAAAATTTGCTATCATCTATTGACAATTCGGCATAATATGGTTCGTGTATATATCTCCAACCATTATGTATTCCAACCTAAAAAAAAATTTAATTTAGAAAAAATAAAAATTTCTGAAAAACATTTTTTTCCCACTCAAAAATTTAATATTTAAATTAAGAAACTTGCAAAATGGAAATATTCTTAAAAAATACTTTCTAGAAAATCAAATATTAAAACACACGCCATTTAAAATATCTAATAATTTATTAATTTATGAGATCAAGATTAAAACTTAATTGTTTAATTAAAAATTGAGTTCTTTTTTGACATGTTTTTGGATTAATTAAGCTTTAAAACAAAAATTTCACATCATTAGCAGAATATGCTTATGTTGCACCACTGACAAGAGAAAAATTAATTAATCAATGAAAATTTTCAGAAAAAAGTTATTAGATTTATTATTATTTTGTTCACTTCACAAGATCAAAATTGTAATTTTTCGGTTAAAAGTGTAACCTAATTTGACTTTGTAATTAAAAATATGTTATTTACAAAATACTGTTATTTTCAAAATGATATGTAGAGTTTTTGATTAATATTTAAACTTAAAAAGTTAAAAAAACCGCAATCATTGCTATCAAAAACAATCATGGGAAAAAATTTATATAAACCAATTATTCGAATATTCGACTTTTTCGATTTTTGAAAAAAAAATCTTAATCAAGAAAATTAAAGATTGTTCAGTTTAAAAAAATTGTAAATAATTTCATCCATAGAAAATTAACCCTAAAATCAACCATAGTAAGACTAAGCGAAAGAATTCACCAGGCGTCTTTAAAATTGGGGGTAAAACGGAGTTTAGGGCGCAGTCTCGGTTTAGGGAATTTGGTTAATTAAATGAAAAGAAAGGTCTAAATAGCTTTTAGTAATTATCTTAAATAGTATTTCCTTAGAACAGTTGACAAATTAAAAAGTCAAATAATTGAAAAGGTCTTGAATAAATGAATAATTGTATTTTACCTCCTAGCATCAAATGACTTGTCTTTTTCTGATAATGGAAAAGGACGAATATGGCATGCAGATCTGAGACATAGGAACTTTTTTGAACAGAGTCTTTTTGGAAAATTTATTTATTTAAGGAAATTTTTGATGAATCAGTAATAGGATTATTTGCCCGACTTTTAAAAAATCTCTCTGGTTTAAAACATTGAAATCGTTTTTAAAAAAATAAAATTATGTGAACTCAAAGGGTCTTTTAAAAGAAGATTCAGTGCAAAAGATCTGATTAGTTTTATTTAACTTCAGATTTTTGGGTGTTAATTGATAATTTTCTTTTTTTTTTACTTTGAGTCTTCGTTCGATGATTGAGATCATACTCGGTTCAATCTTTATGTTGTCCCACAAAGATTTGTCCTGTGCGACCAATTGACAAAATTCGTTTTCAAATTTATTTACATTCGGATGCAAATTGATGAATAAATCGTCAATAATTACAGAAACTTGTGGCACCAATCTGGGTTTTTCAAGCGATGCTTGATTAGAATTAGAAAAGAAAAATTATTTTTTTAAATTTTAATTTAGTAATTAGAGTTACATTTAACTGAAGGGTCTGTGAATATTCCACCAATGCGTTCTAATCTTCCAAGAAAGACATTTTCTGGTAAAAATTGCTTTACAATGGATAGCTTTTTTTTTTGCGAAAATTTGAGATTTAAATACAAGCCAGATATTTCTTTGAGCTGCGGGCATCTCTCAAAAGGTTCTTCTATGAAAAAAATGGCTCTAGGGGTTCCATAATAGAAACCAAGTCGCTTGTTAGACTCATTATTGGATGTGAATGGGCGAAAAAAAGTCCATCCACAGCTTCTGGGACGTTCATTTGAATTAATTACTATTTCTATCACGATTAGGACATGTTCGTCTTTGAGTGCTGTTGAAAAATAGCTTAGCTCATTCAATTCCAATTTTCCACTTGATTTATCAACTTTTTTAGCTGGGCTAGACCAAGTAATGCCATAAAAGCGCTTAAAACTTGTGTCGAATAAACTTAAATTTAGACTTATCTTGGATTTTTGCTCGGACTCCTGGAGTTTTAGTGACATGCCCTCGACAGAATTGAGTTCAATACAAAAAAAGTCAACAGTCAAATTTTTTTCCTTTATCTCCTCCAAACGTGCCTCATGAGGACTAAGCGTTTTAGATGCGCATCCAAAAAAATACTCTTTCCAATCACTCATCGAATCCAATATTTTATCATCCATTTTCCAAATATATTTAGAAATTTTTATTAACAAAATTTTTTTTTCAATTTTCAAACTCTCTATACATTTTTGTTGTTGCTAGGCAACCAAACTTAGTCAAAATAACCACAACATATGGCTCTGTATAGCACTTGGATTCATTCATGCATTAGTCTCAGAATAAGCAATTTTTTGTAAATTAAAATTTTTATTTATTTGAAAAAAAATCGTGACGGACTATATAAAAAATATTAATTAAATTAGTTTAATTTAAGATTTTGACCGATACAAAAAACTATAAATATAATCAAGTGATTTTGATATAGAATCTACATTAGAACTCATGATTGTCAATTTTCCAGTCGAGTAAACATTTACAGAAGTTTTTAAGGAATTTATTTTAATAAAAACAAATGGAGATAGTTCGGGATTAAATTCACAGTCATCAGGATACTGTTTGGCCAATTTTGATAAATTAATGACAAATGGCACACTGCTAGTCGACATTACATTAACAACTTGATAGTCGAGGAATTTTACTTTGAAGCCAAGTTTTTGGAGTTGTCTTGCTACGCGTCTTGCACCGATTCGTGCCTCATAATACGATTTTCCACCTGCGCATGATATTTTTCCCGACGCAAATATGGTTGCTGTGATCCTTGGTTTACGCAATTTCATAAACAAACGATCTCCTTTATTTTCTACATTTAAACCATTCAAGGCTATTTTGCGCAAATTTAGGCAACATGATGTTCTAAATGAACAAACAACATTATGAATGGAAAATTTTAAACGCGAAATATTTTCAATTTCATTATTGTTTAAATCTCTCAGTGTCATTTTTCTATTCAAATTGCGCTTATTTAGAATAAAGATTTGGTTAAATGCATATTATTTTTGGCAAAAAGTTAAGTTAGATTGTTTGTTTTTTAATTTTTGAAATAAGAAAAAGTTTTAAATCAAATTGATTTTGTAAATTAAATCAAAAGAACCTGGTAAAAAAATTTGTAATAACAATAATTGTTCACATTATTGTCGCACAAAAAACAAAATTTTTTTTTCATATCGATCTTAGTGTCGGGGAAATTTATAATTTTTTTTTACAAAAAGTTTAATTTAGTGCAGCATTAAATCCCAAAAATTTGAACGAGTCTTACAAGTTAAGAATACTATATCACTGATGAAATGATACTTATCGCAGGCGCTAAAACTGAATTTTTGGGATTTAATGCCAAGACTAAAAAACAAGTGAATACTTTACTGATTTTTGACAATTCTCTGAGTTTCAATATAAAATTAAGCAATCAGAAATATTGATGAAATCTTATTTAAGAAAGAGTGTCATAATTATCACTAATTATTAAAAATATTAATTCCAAAAATTGAAGATTCTCTTATTGAATGTTCACATTGTGTTTCACCGAATTTTTTTCACAGCTTATTTGTTCATAAGTTTGATTGTCTGCTGGACAGTAATGATCTACGGAGTTTTTCAGTAATAATTTATCATAGCCAAATGATAGCATAATCATCCGTCCATTGGTGAAACTCAATTGTTGATGGATCCATAAATTCATTCCTGCTTTAAAGTTTTTTCAATTTTTTATTACCTTGGGAATTGCTTTGTGTTTGTAGGCAAACTGGCAAATAACTATTTCTTAGGACCATTTTTGATGAGTTGATAACCACATTCATTGTTGATAAATGCATTCTTTTTATTGATTAACAAAAATGTTGAAGATTAATTGGGGAAAAAAATTTATTAAAATTTTTAAAAATTGAGCTTTTTATTTATGATTGAGTCTCTTCTGTTTAAAAATCAATTAATTTCTTTAAAAAATTTTAATAGTTAACAACACTGAAATTTATTGTAAAACAATAATTAAGAATTAGATTGAATAACGGATGAAGACAAAGTTTACGGAATTTTTTCAAAAGGTATTCAATCATTTAAAAAGAATGAAGATTACGGCCAAATAAAGCATATTAAAGTGTTTTTGTAAACTTTTTTTTGTTATATCATTTCTTCGAATTTTTTCAATCCGACTTTTGACACCAATAGGGTCTGTATTATTGATGTAGCTGACGTATGCTAGTTGTTGTCGGAGTAATAATTGGCGTTTCTATTTATGGTCGACAGTATTTTTAATTCCTAATACACACAATTTCAAAGAGTTCATATAATATTTAAATACATATTATAAATATATATAATATTTATAATACATAAAGTTATATATATTCTAGAGAAACTCTGAGGATTTAAAATGAGGAAGTTATGACAACACAAACTTAGTCCGAAAACTTTGTCTTCACCCGTTTAATTACAAACAAATTTATGCTTTTGAAATTAATCAATTTTTATTCTCTATTTTTTGGACAAATAATTAAAAAAATATTATAATCTCTCAAAATTATTTTTCTAGGATTCAGTTATCCCATCCAGATACTTATAGTTTTTCTTACAATATTAAGTCTAATTTTTGTACAGTAGAACTTAAATGGTTCATTATTTGAAATAACGATTTCCATTTTTGGATATACCATTAAGAGTCTTAGATTGAAGATATGTTTATTCAGATAAAATTGGTAAAAAAATTTATCATCAAATTTTTGAAATTCTCATATGGTTTTTGATGACGATGAAAGTATTCTTTGACATGACCCGATTTTTTTTTCTTTCTCTGATATATAAAGAATAAATTCAAGCAATAACAAAATAACCGAAATCTGATTCTTATTAAATTTTAGTATTTTTTACGGCTTTTAAAAAAATTCATTTCAGTCAAAATTTAAATAAAGAAAAATATGTGATAGCTTATATATTTTAATTAGATGATGTTCAAAATAGAGGATGATCTTTTATTTTCAATTAAAAATTTGTAATTTTTTTTTATCAATAAAAAGTATATTGTTTTGAAATATTATTGCTCTTGTTCATACAGCATAGCGAACTAAGTACGTGGCTTTAAAAGCTCCAAGTTTCTCTTTGATTCTAAATATTGTCGGAAAAATTGAAAAAAAAATGGTTCTGTTGAAAATCTGAGTGACCAAAATAGAATAAAAGTGAAAAATTAAAGGATGGAAAGGATGATGGTAGAAAAATCCGATTTTTCGAAAGGAAAAAAACAGCTCAGATAGTTGATATTTCACATTAACTTACTAGAATGGTACTTAAAGAGATCATCTAATAAGACTTGATTTTTACATATGGCTTAGGCCACTACCTAAAATGATTTAAACGACTAAAATGTATTTTTGAATTTTGAAAAAAGACATTATTTAGTTATTGAACCCAAACGAGGTCATATTAATATTAATGAACAAAAAAATTTAATTAGTCCCAAAAAATTACTGAAAATTTGTAGCTTTCTAAAAACTTTGCTTGTAAAAGGACAATCAAAAATAAATTTTTACGACTTTTTAAAAATATTTCTAAAAATATGTAGAATTCAAGATTGATTTTTATTTATAAACAGATAAATGATTTTTTTATTAAGGTTAAAATATATAAACAAAATTTGTTTTGGTCATGCATGCAATATTCTCTAATTGGAAAAAAAAAATTTGAACTAATTTGGATAAAAATTCTCTTAAAGTTATATGAAATTTTTAGTAAATATGAGAGAGATTTTTAATTTTTAAAAAATTTGGCTCTATTGTAATTTGATGACTATGTTTTCATTTTCAAATTTTAGCCTAATATAGAAAAATGTCGATATATGCCAAAAAACTCTACAAACATATCTATAATATATTTACTCTATTTTTAGTGATCTAAAGCTAAAGTTTAAAATAAATATTCAAATTAGTAAGAGGATTGTTAAGAGGAGAATTTAAATTTTTTTTTAACTTCAAATTTTTTTATAATATGAACCGAAAAACCCAGGCGGATTTTTCGAATTCTTAATTTACAAAAAAAAAATTTTCAATTTCTAATCTGGTAGAAAATGCGTTTCAAGACGCAATTTAAAAAAAACTTTCTATTCAAAAATTTGGTTCAAGAAAATGGTAATAATTTTTAATTTTTGGATCAATTTTTTTTATTCTTGGATAAGAGATTTGAAAAAATTGTTTTTGCCAAACCAAACAAGATCTCACGATTTTTTTTCTTCACATGTTTGGTTAAAAGTGTTCAAAAAAAGCTCTTGTGTTTAAAAACCTAACTTATTATTAAATATTTATAAAAAATATATTTTCTGCTATGGCTGTAAATTGCTTTAAAATATAAAAAAAAATATAAACAGAGAATTTGATTATGATTTTGTTTTAAAGAGCCATTCTTTTCTTTAAGTAAGTGGATATTTCGGTAATAGGCTTTCCAAATTGTGTGCCAACAACAATATAAACATAATGCCAAATTTCAAAACGGATGCATCATGAGTAAAACAAGAGAGGAAATTTTAGCATGTTTAATTCAGTTAAGTTTGACATTGAATTAAAAAAAAATAAATTACTTTTTACTTTTAGGACCTGGCAACAATGTTAATTAGTTAGAGCTTTAATTTTTTTTCGATGGTACATTTTTTTAATCATTCTTAAAAAATTTTTCAGATTTTTTCAGTTATCATCTTAAAAAAGGACCAAAATTGTGAAATAAAAGCCACATTGCTTTTCATATACAGGAGATAAAAAACATTTATCTACAAAAGACAAGACAGTCACATGATTTTAGTTAAAATAATTTAATCTAATTAAATGGCTATCAGGGCGTTTTTGTTATCAAAGGGCGATATTCAAACAAAGCCAATAAATAATTCTAAATTCGAACATCAATTAAATAAATTATTTATTAATGGATTATGTTTGAAGATTATTTTATTTGTTTAGAGAAAGAAACCCAAAAAAAAACAAAAAAAAAAACAAAAAAAAAATTAGCTAATTAAATATGTTAAATTGAATGATACGAAACTAGACCTTTGAGAGAAAGACTAGATTGAATAAATGAGCGGACTTTTTTATTTGTTTGAGCGCCCAAAATCAAGACTTGATTACTCTGTCGAGTAAACTTTAAAGCGTTGTTTCCAATATTTTCTAAATCGTGCTCAAGCTTTGTTTAAATTGACGTGTTCTATGAACGTGTTGAGAATAGAAACAAGACTTTTTTTATTGCACATAGAGGGACGTGTGGGGCCGGGGCCGGTGACTCCGTCTAACTAGCACACACGCATATAAATGAACTAAGCTAACAACAATAAAATATAAAACAGAGGAGGGGAGTTCGAAGTCGACTTTTTTACTATAAATAGAAAGAATTTTTGTCGATTGAAAACACAAAAACTAAACTCTAGCAAAGATTTTCTTATTGGCGAAGCGTACTCTCTCTCTCTCCCTCTTCCATCTGTGCGGACTTTTTTAAGTTTCATTATTTTCATAAATTATGCTAATTAAATGACCTAAATTCGCAATTAATTTCGAATAATTAATTTATGTTATTCAAAGATGAGTGATTTAAGTGAAAAGTTGAAGAAAAAGTATGCAGTGCTGAATTCACAGTGTCACGTTAAATCACCAGAGACCGGCCTGGACATCTACATAAGCAATGTGGTGTGCTCGTACTCGACACGGTGTCACCTGAATTTGAAGCGGATAGCGATGCAAGGAATGCATGTGGAGTACAGACGCGAGAACAACATGGTGAATATGCGGCTGAGGAAGCCGTTGAGCACGGCCAGCATTTGGTCGTCGGGCAAAATAACCTGCACCGGGTCCACAACCGAGCTGGACGCTTACAAGGCGGCCAGGCGAATCTGCAGGCAACTGCAAAAGATGAAATTCAAAGTGAGACTGGCCAATTATCGTGTGGTGAACGTGCTGGCGACCAGCAGTGCCAGCTTTGACATAGACTTGAACAAACTGGCCGACCAGTACAGGCACGAGTGCTCGTACGAGCCCGAGCTTCACCCCGGAGCCACATTTCGCATCAAAGACTACAAGTGCACGCTCAAACTGTTCACCACCGGCAGCATCACTCTGACAGCCCCCAACGTGCACACCGTTCAGAAATCAATTGACTTTATCTACCCGATTTTGGTCAAGTGTCGACGCCAATCGTCCGAGTCACTGGCCAAACAAGACAACTACTTGAAAACCACGCCGCTCACACTCGCCACTCCCGTTTGTCTCACTGCACCAACTATCATCAACTTGAACAAAAACGACACCTTTTTGACTTCGTCGTCGTCCTCAATGTCAAACGACTCGTTCACTTCGACCATGCCCGCGCCACTCAACACCTCCTCCAGCACTCTCAACTCTTTTAGTCTTCAAACCATCAATCATCCTCACTACTACACCAACCACAATTTTAGTCACTTCAATCATCTAAATCATCACAATCATTTCTATGCCGACAATCTTATCATAGACAATGTTTATGAGGATTTTCTTCAATGAATACATACTCGTCATTTGTTTATGCATGGCAATCATCAGTGTTTGTGTGTTCGACTGCAAGTCAGCCTACGGTGTGAGTGAATGAGTGAGTGTGCATGCATGTATGTGTGTGTGTGTGTGTGTTTGTGTTTGTGTACATAGTGAAGCGAAAGAGAATTTTTTTAAGTTAAAGTTTATTTTTGCTTGAACTTAATTGTACAAATTAATAGAGGAATTGTGTTAATTATTGTTGTAGAGCCGTCAACAACTCAAAAAACGGAACGTGTTTGTAAGCGGGTTATAAAACAAAAATTATGTTGAAATTAATTATTTAACCATGTATTAGTATTTGTTTTGTTCCTCTCTCTCTCTCTCTTTTTTTTCTCTTTCTTTATCTGAGTTATTCATTTCATTACTGTTTAAAATTGTTTTTTAATTATTAACAAAGAAAATATATTTAAATAAAATTTTAAAATAAAATTATGCCACACTTTTTCATTTGAATACACTCAAACATAAATGAAATTTTGGTAATTTTGGAGATTGTCCATCAACTCATAGAAAAATTAATTCATAGCAAATGAAGTGGATTAATGGCATCTGGATATTGTTAGACTATGTTGATCAGCTCATCAGAAAAAAGGAGATCCAAAGCATTCTATGTGAGTCAAAAGATTTAATATAAGATGGATCAATTCCCTAGTTGTTTGGAAAAATGAATCAATTGAATTTATATTTATCTTTGATAGCAAAATCTTAATTTTTCTACTATCTTATAAAACTACTTTAACAATATATTAGAATAATAAATTAATTCTTTCTCGTGTCAATGAAATAGACTGTTGCGCCTTCTTATGGTAAAAAATAAAAAAACTCATAAATATATATATATTGCTGGAAAAATATATCTTAGAAATATCCTGATAGATTTTAAGCTTCGAAAGAGTTGTGTGTTTGCAGAAAAGTTAAAAATATCAATGCATATAAAAATTTTATTTGATAAAAAATTAAAAGACTGTTTTTTTATTTCATTATTAATTTTTGAATATGATGTATTAATGCATTGAATATTAATAATATGACGAAGCTTATAGAAATATATTTTATCAGAAAAATTCTACTAAGAA
The DNA here is from genome assembly GCA_019054805.1 of Brachionus manjavacas. Lineage (NCBI taxonomy): Eukaryota > Metazoa > Rotifera > Eurotatoria > Ploima > Brachionidae > Brachionus > Brachionus manjavacas. The sequence continues at coordinate 1,858,273 of JAHQIY010000005.1, forward strand.
ATTTTTTAACAATATAAAAAAAAAATTACAAAATTTGATAAAAAAATTAATTGTGTATAAAAAGTGTTTTTTAAAACAAATCTTTAAATTATTTTCAATATTAATAGCTAAAAAAAATAATGAAATAAAAAAGTTACTTCTGAAATTAATTTCTTTTCATTTTTTGTAGTTTTTTAGGAAATTTTTAATATTTTCTGGATGAAAAATTAAGAGACATCATTATCCTGGAAAAAATCATATAATTTTTTCTAATTTTAATTAATTAAAAATTTTCAAAGAAATATTAATTTAAAAAAAAATCAAAGTATTTTGCATTCACTAATTTGGAAGATCTTTAAACAGACCACGAGTAAATCAAAACAATAGATTTAAAGAAAATCAGTAACTTTTGGACAGAAGGTCCGTGTTACATAAATAACATCATCAACCTTTTGTATACAAGCTGATATATATTTTTTTCTAAATTTGGCATTAGAGGAGGTTCTATACTGGACTCCAAATGATATGTAATTTAATTCACGAGTAATTATTATTTTACGGCCTTTCAAATTCGCTTTATAGAGCAAATAATTCTTAATAAATAAGCACATTAATTAAATTAGTTAATTTTGTACCAAAAATACCTTGAAAAAAAATCGGCGATTTTCTCAGATTACAAACAACAAATAAAACAATCAAGTTAGTTTTACTCGATTTAGCTACCATAGTAAAAACTTTGGAAGCTTTTAAAAAAAAATTCAAATAGTATTTCAATTTTTTTTTAAGAACAAAAATTTAAATTTATTCAAAAATATATTTATTTTTTGATAAATTTTTTTAATGCTGAAAATCTTATTTATTTGAATTAAAAAAAATTAATTTGAAAAATTAAACATCTTTTTTTAAAAATTAATATTCATATAAAATAAATTGAATTATTGAAAATCATTCTTACATTAGTTTTTTTAATTTAATAAATTTCTAAAATGAAAAAATTCAATACATAATAATTAAATTTATTTTGATTTAAAATAGCATTTTATTTTTTCCTTTTTAGGCAATTAGTTTGCACAATTCTATTTTCAAATGTAGATCCGATTTTCAAAGTTTAAAATTTTATTTAGGAATTTTATCTCCAGCCTAATTTTGCATACTGAGCATGATCATTCAAAATTGTTGTATTATGGTAAAATTTTAATATTGCTCTCTGTGTGAAATCGCTCTTGTCAATTAAAACGATATTATTTAAAATAATATAGTATTCTCTCAAAAAAAAGAAGAGTTTCCTCTTCAAAGGATTCCTTCTACTCAAAAAAAGCAAATCTTTTCTTATTTTTTCTCCTATTTTAAACAATAAAAAACATGATTCAAGAATTTACTTTTAAACTTTTAAGGAAAAAAAGTACTCAACTAATGGCAAATTTTTTCTATTAATGATTACTATAATTTGAATTATTACAAAAAATGATAAAACCAATCCTTTCTATTCAGTAAATTTCTCTTAGCTTCTCCTATAATTTAGTTGTCTACTGATTCATTTCTACCAACTACCATTATGACAATTCAATTCAGAAAAAAACCACCACAAATTTTGATATTGAATAAGATTACCTGGATTTCTTTCATTTAACAATATTATTATTATATTGCGTTTTTATGCAAGCTTGTATTTAGGCCAATATTGCGGAGATAAATTATTTAAAAAATTAATTCAATACGAAATTTGAAATAGAAAATTTAGATAAAAAAAAAATTTTGTTCAGTTTATTTTTACCAAGATTTTTTTTTATTTAATTTGTCGATTATAAAATTCTATTTACTGAATTGAATTAAAAAAATTGTATTTATTTTCAAGAAGAATGATATTGAATTTGCTGCTACTAGAGTGTTACATATGACATAAGGGTAAATACTTATTTTTATTCGTTTTTAGTAACTTTATAAATTCTTGACCACATGGCTTTGGGAGGAACATTTTGGCATTAAACACTTCTTGCATAAAAGATGCCGATAAAATACATTATTATGATATTAGGTTGATTCGGTCTTTCCATTTTTTCTTCAAAATCATTATCAAAGTTCTAATTATTCTCAAAATCATTAAAATTTTCATCAGAAACTTCTTGTTGGGTACCATCCGCATTTCTAAGAAGTTCAAGAGCTTGTAAAGTAGCTTTCATCGAGACTTGGTTCAAAAAGCTTTTATTTATTATGAGAATTAATGAAATTTAGTAGAGTTTGGAGTTAAAAGGATAATTAGCTATGGCTTTATTTTATTTAAAAAAAAATTAAAAATATTTTAATATTTATATTATTTCATAAAAACCCTCTTCGGATTTTACTTTTTTTTTGCATGAAAATAAGAATATTTTGTAATCAAAATTTAATAATTATTACATTTTTTTGATGTTATCTTTGATGGAAAAAAAATCGTCAAAAATGATTAAATTTATTGAGCAATAAGCAAAATAAGTATCAAAAAGAGTTGAAAAAACCCCTCCGGATTTTGAGTGTTAATATTTTGAAACTGTAAAAATCTCGTGTAATTTATTGATGTAGCTAAAAAATAATATTTTTACGGATTGTATTTTGTTTAGAATTTTTAATAAAAATAAAAAATTGATAATTGATTCGTTCATAATGATTTTTTTGTCAAATTTTAATTTTAAAGTTGTAATTTGCTTCTAAGAAAATTATTGATCGAATTGGCTTGATTAAATGATCCTTGAAAAATAATTTTAATCTTATAAAAAAAGTATAAAAAAATTAGCAAAAATTGACGTTTTGACTGCAATACTAATATTTTTAAAGTAGGTCATAATTTTTTATTTAATTTTAATTATTTTCCAAGCATCGAATAAAAGATTTTACTAAAAATTATAATTCAATTGGTTTAAATTCGATTTAATTAATGATTGAGTTAAATATCCAAAAAATTGAATTTCAACTGCAATTGTCTGTATGTATTATTTAGTATAAAGTAAAATAATTATTATTTTTGAAGGAATTCACTTTAAAATCTCATTTATTTTAATTTATGGTATTTATTTTGAAGTCTTTAAAATGTTTGTCATAAAATTAATCTTCAAAAATTGGAAATTTTAAACGACATAAATTGAAAGCTTAAAAATTTAGAATTTCAGTTTATTTACCTTTCATTGGAACATAAAAGGTTTAAAACCTTTTTTCGAATCCATGTTTCACGAGCAGAAAAATTAATTTTGAGCAATTAATATAAACAAAAATATTACCAATTTTAAAGCGTTTAAACTCATTTTAAAAATGAGCATTAATAAATCTAACCCATATTTAAATTTAACAATTTTTATTAAAATTTTATACAAAAATGGAGGTGCACATAGTGATTTTAGAATAAATGGTAGCTATGAACCTGTATTTAGATTTAATAATAAATATTGTAAAATCTAAAATTGTCTTGGAAATATTTAAAAAGTGCTTCTATTTAAATATAAATTTTATGTTTATAATTTAAAAATATTTTTAATAAATTAGAGATAATTAGACAGCTGTTTATTAATTTATGTTTCAATTCCGGTTAAAGTGTTATTTTCAATAAGATTTTTATTATTTAATTTCTCTGATATAATCTCACAAAGATATATCAAATTGCGCTTTTGATTTGAATTTCGCATTTATAAATATTTTTTCTAACAAATAATAAATTAAAATTATTCAAGAAAATGCCTTGTCATAAAAATTATACAATGGAATTATCAAATAGCTTTGAGACGCGTGATGATGATTTTTCGTTTTGAAAGCTGAATCATCAATACTAATAACTCGAATCATATGACTTCTTTTCAAAATTATGACTAAAATATTAAACATTTTTGTAATTTTTAAGTGAATTCTCTTATTTCTATAAAAAAATAGAAAACAGCTTCCAAAATAGAACATATTTACGCAGCAAATTTTTGCAAATTGGTTTTTAATTGAAAAATTATAAAAATATTGCCTTTTAAAAAGTCTAAATTTATTTGATAAGTTTAAAGATTAAATCGTTATTTTAAAAGCTTTAAATCTTATATTTTTACCTCTTTTGTTTGAATTTGAAATTAAGTATGTTAAAATAAATAAATATTAATATATATTGAAAAACGAATATAATTAATGATTTTTGATTAAAAAGCAAAAAATATGATAATATTAAAAATAAACTTTTTTGATGAAAGTACACTTTCTTTTATTTTTTGAAATATATATCTAACTATAACTAACCTAATATTACCCCGCATTAAGTGAAAATTAAAAATTAAAATTAGAGGAAAAAAAATTAAAATCCTAAACCAGCGAACCCCAATTCGTTTCAATTAAAACTATTTTGGTTAAATTAAATTTTTGATTTATGGTGAGGGGTTAAAAATTAGAAAAAAAAATTTAAACTTTTTAATAGTTTTTTATTAAAACGAATAGTATTTTAGAATTAAGAAGTTAAAAATAATTATGTAATGGATGATAATAAAATAGTTAGGGGGAGTGGTGGATCTTTTCCTAGCCAGGACAATGAAATTCTTGGGTCGCCTTTATTGAATTGTAGTTTAGATAAGAAAAGGATAAGCTTTCGTGAATCTTTTATTAGTTGTATTTATACAAATGCCACTTCACTCAACAACAAACTTACGGAGCTTGTTTTCCGGCTGGATAAGTTGGATAGGTCACATATTGTATGTGTATCTTAGACTTGGTATTCCGAGAACTCGATACCGTGTATATCGGGATATACTTTATACCGGAGAGACAGAACGGGAAGTGGCGGTGGAGTTTGCTTATATGTGAGAGATGATCAGTGTTCGATGGAAGTGACCTGCTGAGTTCTATGTGCAGATAGTGTTGAACAGATAAAGTGTGGAGTGAGAAGTGGTGCAAAAAGTTTGTTTGTGGGATGCATAAACAGACCACCTAAAAGTAATGGTTTTGTCAATGTTTGTGTGAAAGATTCATTAAAAGAGGCAAGGAAAATGATAGAGAATAAAATAAATGATGCGGTGGTAGTCTGTGGAGATTTCAATTTTCAACATTTGATGGCGGAAATGCTAGTGGAGAAAATGAGATGCTTAGATTAATCGTATATGATTCAGTGTGTGGATTTTCCAACATTTATATATGGAAAAAATGGAGATTCAAGTTTACTTGATTTACTGTTAACGAGTGAGCCTGCAAGAGTTCTGGAAGTGAGGGCTTTGCCACCACTAGGTGAAGCGGAGAAGGCTCATGTGTTAAGAAATTACCACTGATACAAACTAGACCAAGTACATCCACTGATACTGAAAAACTGCGCAAAAACGATGTCAGTGCCATTGAAGATAATTCACGCAAAATCCTTAGAGACAGGAAAATCCCAAAAGAGTGGAAAAGAGCAAATGTGTCGCCGATCTATGAAAAAGGAAGTAAATTAGAACCAGTCAATTATCGACCCGTATCACTTTCGTCAGTCGCTTGTAAAGTTCTAGAAGGTATTGTCAGGTACCGACTAATGTTTTACCTACAAGAGAATAATCTAATAATTGGAAGTCAACATGGATTTGTTCCAAAGAAAGGATGTGTAACGAACCTACTTGAAACGCTTGATATGATCACGACTGAGTTGGCCAAAGGTAACAGTGTGGATGAAATACTATTAGACTTCTCAAAGGCTTTTGATACGGTACCGCATCAAGGACTTCTTCAAAAACCACGTGGTTATGGGCTAGATGAGAAAAAAGTAAGGTAGCTCGAAGACTTTTAGAGTATGAGAACTCAGCGAGTTGTTCTTGGCGATGGAGTTTCTGGATGGTCAAAGGTACTGAGTGTAAAAGGGATCTTTGAGTGATGGTTTCATCAGATTTAAAATGGACCAGCCAAGTGAAAAGTGCTTGTGCGAAAACGAGTAGGGTACTTGGAATGCTAAAGCGAACGTTTACAAGTAGAGAGGAAAGACTTTGGGTAAGATTGTATTTATCCATGGTGAGACCCTACCTAGATTACGCAGTGCAGGTTTGGAATCCAAGTATGAAGATGGACGTGAATGCGTTGGAAAAGGTGCAAGAGAGGGCAACAAAAATACCTTTGTCTGTAAGAAACATGCCGTATGAAATGAGGCTGACAAAGCTGAGTGAAAGAAGAGTGAGAGGGGACTTGATTGAAATGTACAAATTAGTGAATGGAATAGAAAAGGTAAGCTTGGTCAAGAATCTAGTGAATAAATCAGAAAAAAAGGGACCATCCGTGGCGTTAAGAGGAAATAGCATCAGAGTCCAGAGAGAAAGTTTTCCAGCTCAAATTAGAAACGATTTTGCGGCTGCAGTAAATGCCAGACATGTATTTTTCTCAAACAGAGTAGTTCCGCATTGGAATATGTTGCCAGAAAGTGTGAAATCCAAGTCAATCGTTATTTTTAAAATTGCTTTAGATAAGTTCAATGGAATCGGCTGCTACAGCTCTACACGGCCAATTGGCGGTGATGGGCTTAGACAATCTACATGTTAGGTGTCGCAGCAAGAACTACTACTACTACTCCTACTAAACATTTTGTAAAAAATATTTTTTAAATATGATCTGAAGCATGTAAAAAAGTTAATATTTGAACATTTAAACATTTAAAATTAGGTTTCATATTTTTTTCTAATTATCTTTCTTTCTCCATTTTACTCTCATGTTAAACTTGCTCTATCGATTTTTTCTTAATTATAACTTTTCTTCAAGTAATTGGTTCAGGTAACTGTTCTGTTGTCTATAAGAGTTGTACAAACGAAATATCTATCGACGACATAGCTTATGAGTGATATTAGAGTATTTTTAATGTATTAAGTAAAACAAATAATTAATAAATTTTAAATAAATTTTATAAATTAATAAATTTAAATTTTTAAAAATTAACTACTATTTATTATGTCTCTTTTTTGTAAGATATTAAAAAAATAAAATATCTTAATTAAATTCTAAACCCGCCCGCAAACATTGGGACGGTTTCTGGTCTGGACCGGTTAGCTCTGACCGCATCCATTACTCCTAAGGTATCCAGCTTATGCTGGACAGATATTGCACCTTTACAACTCTTAAAAACAACACACTGAACCTGTTACTTCAGGGAAAGTAAAATCTAAGAAAAAATAAATGGACTTAGGCTAGTCGAGAAACAAAATTTCATCCGATTTTTTTAATTTTTTTTAATTAGTAGTGAATAATAGAAGGATTCATCAAAGCAATTTTTATTATCAAAATTTTGTTTTTGATTTTTGAGAAATTTTTAAAAAAATGAGCCCCAATAAATCCAAATAAAAAATAAAAGAACAAAAGTAAAATATATTTTTAAACTTATTGATTTAAAAAATATGAAATTTTTCTCATAAAATTCTATCGCCAAATATCCAATTAAACCTATGGTTAGATAAAAAAGCATTAAATAAAGTTTAGTTGAAATGCATAAATAATTTGAATAGGCATACGAAACAGCAAAACCGACTGATTCCCATAGTCTAAAATTTGAAAATGCTGCTTCTTGATTTGATTTGAACAAAACCCCATAAATCGAATTAACCTGAGTTTGCCAGGCTGAATCTGCCAAACCCCATAACGCTGGAATTAAATAAAAAACATAATCATTCTCAGTCTTATTTAATTGCCAGCTCATCATAGCAAAAATGAGAAAATAATTAAGTATAGCTGCAGTTAAAAAGCATGGTATTCTACCCACATATTTAACCAGCAATCCAAATAAATAACTTCCGATTACATTGAGTATTCCAAAAAATATCATGGCATAGCCAACATAATCAACGCCTTTTGAACAAGCCACAAAAGACTTGGTATAATCGGCTCCTATAAACGCTAGTGAAAATCCAAGCCATAGCGTCAACGGAAGTATCAATATTTGATTTTTGTTTTTTAACTGTTTTACTGTGCTAATAAACAAACTAAAATTGTCCATATCTTTTTTTGAATCAGACAACACTTTATTACTTTTGTATTCATTTAAAGCTATTCTTATTAAAATAATACTCAAAATGCCTAATAATATATATACTGAACATAAAGTATAGACAGTAGACAATTGAGCTTTGATAATTTGATTTTCTTGTAGTCCAAGTTGATCAGTTGGACAGTCATTGAAGCCACAAGAATCTCGAGATCTCAATTTTTCTACACTCTGAGATATTTCCGGTTTTAAAATAGTCGAGCTTATCAAGTTTCCCACAATTTGACTCATTTGGAACATGGAAAAAAAAATTCCAAAAAATCTGTTTACAACAGCTTCATTACTTTCGCCTGAAATGTTCGCATAGAATCCAGCTATTTCAGTTAAATACGTGCATTTAGCTGTCCAAAGAGGTCCAGCGAAAATGCCTAGCAAAATGGCCGAAGGAATGAGAGTATACCATTTGGGATATGTATTAGCTGCAATAAATACCAAATAAGCAAATTGGCTAGTGATAATTGTGTTTTTTATTCCGAAATAGTTAATCATTATTGGTGGCCAGAAAAAACATGATATCACTAAAGTGATGTAAATGGTACTTAAGCTTAGAGTCCCGATACCTTCATCACTGTTCAAGCTACTTTGAAGATTTGCCATCGACTGAAAAGCGGTGAATAAAAGAAACCATGCCAGGCCAATTACGAATAGATTTTTGTGAATCAAGTATTCAGAGTTTGCCCAATTACGCTCAGAAATGGCATCATTGGTACTTTTCATTCTTTTCATTAATTTCAGCATAATATCTCATCTAATAACAAGAATTTTTTTTATAAATTATTTTTTAAAAAGCCAAATAGCTAAATTCTTGTGTTTCCAAGTAGTCATGAAAAGTGTCCTGAGTACTCGTTACAAAATTATGGGGAACAAAAGTAAAAAAATACTTGGATATGCTAATTTTATAAAATAAAAATTGGGTCGTTAAAATATCTTATTCTTATCAACTTTTATTTTTACTACTTTTTTTTTAGTAAAGTATGAATTTAACACAAAAGATATTTAATTTTTTCAAAGGATCGTGGAGTGCATCTCGAACAATAGCGAACACAGGCGTTTTTAATGGAACAGCTACTTTTGAGACCTCAGAAACAAGTACCGATGAGCTGATTTACAATGAGAAGGGGGTATTTGAATTTTTTGATCGCACTGACTCCAAGTTCGATGCGTCACGAAGCTTTATTTATTCCTTGGTAGATCACAAAGATATTCAAGTATATTTTAATGACAAAGGATCAGAAAAAAAGCTCTTTCATTGCTTTAGATGTGAGAGCATAGATGGCCATACTGAAAGTAAAATAAAATTCAAGAATAGACATTTTTGTTCGCCCGATACCTATGATATCACTTACGAAATCGATTTTGAGAATGACCAATTTCAGATAATCTACGATGTGAGTGGGCCTGAAAAATCCTATATATCCAAAACTTTTTTTAAAAAACTTAGCTGATAGATTTGAAATAAATTTAGATAAAAAATTTTAGATTTTTTAAAATTTAATAAATACTAATCTAAATAATATAAAATTAATTATGCACTATATAACACAAATGTAAATATTCTTTATTTTAAAATTTATTTTTGTATTAATTCATAAATAATCTAAAAACATCATTTTCATTAAATATATTGAGCTGCGTAAAAATTTACTTTTTCTTTTTAGACAAATTGAACATAGAATAATTTGGGTCTTTGGTGATATCTTTTTCTATTTGGAGAAAATCAGGCAAAAGTAAGTCTTCGTCCATGCATCGAGTTGTGAGAATAATGAGTCCGCGGCAGCTTGGATTACAAGGCTCCTCATACATATCTAATTGATAATAACGATGTTTCCATTCAAAACATCTTCTAAGCTTATAAATTGTAAAATGATTGCTATCAACCGTTTTGTACAACATCTAATTAATTTTTTTATTTATTTTTAAATTAAAAATATCTAAAATATTTTTAAACTAAATAATCTTACAGCATATTCTCTTTTGTCAATTTGCCTATACGTTTCAACGACTTGGTCATTGCGAATAAAACGTACAGTATAAGTATAAGACCAAATATCTTTTTTTTTCAAATTATAAAAATTTTCAAAATTAATTAAAGAAAAAAGATACTTGATTGTCCACGTTTTCGAATACGAGCCTGAACTTTGGGCGAGTTTGAAGCCAAATAATTATGAACCACATTGAAATCTTGAAAAGGTGGAAATTCTATCACGTCAGGCACCACCTTTACCAAAAATTTTCTCTTTCTATTTCCAACATCAAAACCTTTGAATTGAAGGCCTATTCGGTCACATACAGCCTGAAGAACTCTAGCTATTTTGATTTCGAAATCAGTACAATTATCAATTACATATTTGTACGGATGACCAATCCATGCTTTGGCAATTTTTGCATCCAATTGACGTGCTAAATCAAGACCTTCTGTTCTGGATAAATTATTGTCCAAAGTATAAAATTGCTCTGCGCCTTTAGCAGCTGTAATCTTTAAAAAAATTATGTTTATGTCATATTTAAGAATAAGATTTTAGAAAATTAACAATATTTATTAGCGTTTTTGCAAAAATTTCAAATTTTCCAAAATTTGATACACCTGCAAAAAAGGAAATTAAACAAAATATTCTTAGATAATTTTAATCATTTAAACAAATTAAGAAAAGAGAATTTCTAGAATTTAATGTCCCGCTAGCAATTGACAAATTACAGATTTTTCGAAGATGTAAATTGTTAAGAGAAATTACTATTTTTTTTTAATTAAAAAAATCATTTTATTGTCTTATAATAATAAAAAAAATTCTATGAAGCCTTTGTGATATTTTAATTTATAAAAATTTATTCATTTATGCATTTATTCATTTAAATACGCCTTCTACTACTTTCATTTAATTTAACGTTTTTAAAACAAAAAAACTTTAATTTAAAATGCTTCTTATAAAAATTTTAAATCTGAATTTCTAAATTCAATCATAGAGTTAAAACTAAAATTTTAAGTAAATGTTTCTGAACATTAAATTTAAAAACTATTGCTGACAATTCGGATATTAAAATAAGTTCAGTAATTTTTTTTCGATTTAATTTTTTAAAAACCTCTCATTTTACTTCGAAAATGAAATTTGGTTTCTATATTTAACAAAGCCATTATTTAAAAATTAAAAAATAAACAAAAAAATAAAAATTGAAAAGAAATAAAATTAATACCCAAGCTTTTTTATCGAGAAAAAAAAACAAATTTTTTATTAATATGGCTACAGCTTATTTTATTACATAAAATTTTGATCATTTATTTGAATCCATTAAAGATTGACGACCAGTGGTTGCGAAATTTGAAGACCAGATTAAAATAAACTATAAATTACGGAAAGTAATTAAGCTTTTAGTTTAGAGACTCTTTTTAAATTAAAAATTTGAATATTTTATGAACTTATAAAAATGAGAAATATTTTTTTGGCAAATCAACCTAACTCACATTTTCTTATTCAAAAATGTTTAATTTTTGATAATTCTAAAAACTATTTAAAAAAATGTTTACTAAATGAATAATCTGATCGTATCTATTATCTCTTAGATCCACTTCATTCCATGCCGAATTTCTTTGCTTAAGTGATTCCCAGTCTTCTTCATCCAAATAGGCAACAGGATCCATTGCTCCTCGGTCATAAATTATAATCACATTTTGGTCTTTTTCTTTATAATAATGCTTTGCTGCTTGATTAATCGAGTCTTCAATTTGAAGAAGCGTTTTCAACAAATTTTCTTGAAAATCAATTGCTGAAAAAAAATTAAAAAAAATCGGCGCATAATCAATTTCTAAATTAAATTACTATGCTTGCCTAGATCGTAAAAATAAATCCCCGACGAAAGAAGAATAGTGGCAGTCTCTGGCACACAGAATACTTTCCATCCAATATTTTCGAAAAAATTTTTTATTTTATTTATTGAGGTTGTTTTTCCAGCGCACGGACCACCAGTAAGTACCACTCGATGAATACGTTTGTTCGAATTGGAATTAGCCTGAGCTGGAGCGTTCGACGATGACTGTGGAGTCAACAGGGCTGATATACTGTGATCGATGGGCTCATCGATCTCTAAGTCATCGTTGGCGTCGTTTATGGTTGATTGCGATTGAGTTTTTTTCAAATTAGGATTTGATAATTTCAAAAGTTTACTTAGCTGGATCACATTAATGGGAGACTTGGATTCGAGACGCTCATCAGAGGCTGATTTGCTAGCATTCGTTTCAATAGAACTCATTCTGGGCTTTTCTTCTTTTTTTTTATTTTACAAAAGAATCTTCATAATTATTTCTTTTAAGTAAATAAAAAATTTATTTTTATATAAAAATTCTAGAGCCTTTTAAATCATTTATTAAATCTAAATTTGTGCACGACCCAATTTTAAATTTTTTTTCGCTATCGATCTTCATCAAGCAAAAATTACTTTTTGCTTTTTTTCACATAAGACATAAATTTTTTTTAACAGACTCTTGATAAAATAAACAAGCTTAATTCTAAACATAATTCTTATTTAAATTTATTTTATTACTTGTTAAATAAAAAAGTCAATCATTCAATGCCAAATTAGTGAAGTTTAGCAAGTTGTTTAAAATAATAAGCCTTGAAGTAGAGACAAAAAGGCCGTACATAGATTTTTTGCGTATTTTTTGCTTTAGCGGAATTTTAATTTTAAAGAAAAAAATTCATAAAATCTATCTCATATTACCAATATATTGAAAAATAAATAAATTATGCCGAATTATGTAAAGAGTAGTTAAAATTCCATTTTCCAGCCAAGTGGAATCGACTGAAAAGATGTCAGTTGCCAAGCACCGCTATTCTGAGCAAAAAATGCTTTGATTTAATTACTTGATTTTTTAAAGCTTGGTCTTTGGCAAACATTTTCCATAAACATCAAGTATCATAAATTAAAAAAAAATTTAATTAATGGTTTATTTTGAACTAAATACAGGTTTACAGGCAAACGCTAACTTTTAGGTATCAAATAATGTATTGATCTAAAAACAAGATAAGCTTAAAAAATTGCGTAATAACAAAACTAAGCTGAAGTATCGAATTCACCATTTTGATTAGTTTCGACGCCGAAACCAATCGAATTTGCACTTTCAGTATTGATTGGTATATTAACTTGGTAAGCCATTTGATCCACATTACTCAATTGATTAGACTGCGTTTGCTGTTGAATAAGTTGCATTTTGGATTTCATTGGAGGCGTTTTGGGTCTCAATAGTTCAATTCTTTCCGTGGTTCCGGTTAAATTTCCATTTACAAACAAACTTTTGAAGGAATCCTTGCTAAAATTTGTGTCTGAAAGATCAGGACCAACTGTCAACCATCCATGTCTTAGAGTATTATCTCTTCCGAACAAGTACAATCTTCTTCTACCCAAACAAAAGTGTTCGATGATATTAAATATTTCCTCAGGCTTATCAGCACAGCCTTCATCAGGCTCTTCAGAAATTATCAAATCTATATCAATATTGGTATGAATAAAACTGCTATCTTGAGAACGTTTAACAGTGCCTTTTATTCCCATCAGACAATGTTCCTTTAATAAAATAGTTGTTTAATTAGATTCATTGAACTCATGTGATTCTAAGCTCGGATAAATAAATTTTAAAATTTTTTTCTTTTTATTTAGAATTTAATAATTGATGAATTTTATTATTTTAAATATTAAAACTTAAAAGATCTACAAGAGTTTTTTTAATAATGGTCAGTTTATTAAATGAACGGCCAGCAAATAAATGGAAATGGTTATTTGCAAGTTGGTAAGTGTAATATTTAATATATTAATGTTGATCACTAATTGAAGTGAACCTTTATGTAATATTTAAAAAAAGATCACTTGGTATTTATGTCTTTTTAAAAGTACATAATTTAATAGTTCATTTTATCATTTTTTTTTCTTTTAATCCAAAAAAATACTCACGACAAAAAAACAAAAAATATTGACACAAAAAGTTACATTCAAAATTTTTTTGTTGAATTTGATGAAGAATTATTTTTAAAGAAATCATTTTAATATTTTTCTTATTAAAATTTAAAAAAAAAATCAAATCTAAATCCTTACCATTTAATTTAATACAGTATGCTGCAAAAATTTATAGATTATTTGTTTAACCTTTCTTAACTTGCATTCTAATTGAATATGACAAAAAATTGAATATAAATAAACGTTAAACTGTATTTTTTTTCCTACAATTTCTTATATCACACTCGACACAAAAATATAATTGATTTAAAAATATTTATATTTAAAAAACTTACTATAAAAACTAAAAAAAAATTATCAAAAATTAAAAAATCTGATTTTTCAAAAGATTAAGAATAAATTCTTTTTTTTTTTAATTCTTCATTTAAATTTTCCTTCAAAATACCATGACCAAAAAACTTTATTTTGCCAAATAAAATGGGTTATCGTTTCTTGCCCGCTAGAAAGTGAAGATAAAATTAGCTTTTCAGAAAACCACTTCGGATCGAAAAAATTAGACCAAAAAGATAAAATTGGTGTAGACAAAGATTGAACTACAGAATTGGTCAAAAGTAATTTCGAGCATCAAAACGGTGGAAGATCAACATGTATCCGGGGATGCATTTGTCTTTTTAATTGATCAAAGCATAACTTTCAGATAGATAGCAAAGAGTAGTAATGAGTGATACTATGTCATATGGGAAAGATGTAAGTAGTGGAGTTCCACTAGGCCCAGTCCTTAAGACTAAATGACGAGGTATAGACAATATTTTTTTTAAATACAATTATTCAACAATTCAAATATTATTAATTTCAACTAATTTTTCAACTGTATGACTATTCGATTATTCAGCTTTTCGGAGAAATAATTCAGAATAAATTTATTAAGATCTCTCTTTAAGTCTAATTAACCGGATTCCCTAAACCGGGGCTGCGCCCCAGACCCCATTCAATCCCCAGTTTGTTTAAACAAAATTAACCCTTAAATTCAAGACGCCTAGCGTCGCCTTTCGCTTAGTCAAACTATGGTTAATTTAAGGGTTAATTTTTTTTAACTTAAATTCTATCGGAAATTATTTGAAAACTTAACAATCATTTAATAGTTGAATAATCGAATAATTGGTAAATATCGAATTTTGTCCATGACTGACAAAAAAGGCTTATTGAGTCTTGATGATAGAAGAATAAGAGGTGATTTGATTTGAATGCATAAAATTTTCATCAATTTTGAAAGGATCAAGCTGGTTAATGGAATTAATCTTTTCAAAAGTAAGTCTCTAAATTTGAAAAGATCCCAGGGCAATTGCTTGGTCAGAGAAACAAAAAAAAGAGAACTATTGGTATAACTTTTTAACTAATAGAGTGGTGTTACATTGGAATTGTCTGTCAAAAAAAGCTGTTATTGACAAAGAAATGTTTGGAATGGGGAAAATTAACGACTAAAGGCTAAACACAAAATACTTCTTTTTCGTTAAAATAATCATTTTGTAGATGAAAAAAAATTTTTTTAATTTTTCATCATTCTGTATAAAATCTGATGATTATGTGGTTGATTTATATTTAAATTAATTTTCATGAAACATCAGAGTTTTAATTAAAGGAAAATAAATTGAAAAATAAAATTAATTTAAAATTTCAAAAATTTTCAAATGAAATTCACAAGCGGGGAGAAAAAAATTTCTCACAATTCTGTTTTTTACACTTTTTACTTTCTCTTATCAATACTTAAAAATTTATTTAAAGGAAAGCTTTAGTGAACCTAAAATTCGGGATAAGAGCATTCAGTTTTTGGCAACGATTTACGTTACTTCAACTTATAAACTCTAATATTAAAAAATCTTAAATACCTTGGTCCTTTGTAAAATAGAATTGCAGTCTAAATTACGATTTTGTCTTAGAGTTTTTTTATTTGTCTTGATCCAAACGATATCCTCGCAGCGTCTAAATCCCCATTTTTTTAAACACTCTCTACCCTTGTCCAAACCATCACCAGATCCACACCATAGAAATATAAAAGCTCTTTGAGATGTAATTGATCCAATATCAATTGATTTAATTTCATCCCATGAATAAAATTTATTAAAAAATATTTTATTATGAGTTTGATATTCATGTAGTGGTGGTTCCACGAGGATAACATCGAACTCGGATCCGGTCAATTCGGCCAGAGAAAAATCATTCCCATCTTTACTCAAAAGATCAGATTTAATGTACATTGGTCTGGTTGGAACGTTGGTTTTGGAAATCAATTCATCCTTTAGCTTTATTAATTCCCGCAATTTGGGATAGTCTTCAAAGCGCTCATTAAGAATTGGATCACGGATAAAATTTTGCGGCCGTTGTTGTGTATCAACAAAATGCTGGCAATAGTCATTTTTAGGACCTTCATTTTCTTCTTTTATTGCTGATTCTTCTTCGAACAAATACCTATTTTGGTCATCTTTTTCAATAAATGAAACAATTTTAGTTTCCTTTGAGCATGTGATTTCTTTAAGAAGTTCAATTTTATTTTCTTTCTTTAGATCCCGTGTTTTTTTCACTTCGTGCAAAAATTCTTGGTCACTTTTGGGCAAAACTAAGTCCAAAATATCATCTGATGAAACATCAAGCTAAATAATCTTTTTTTTTAATTTTTCTTATACAAAATTTATTCTGAATTACTGTATTTGCTATCAATTTCTTATTAAGATTTAATTTCTGCTTTATGATTTTGAAATTTTTACGGCTAATTTCCAATAACGACTCCATTTAGAAAAACACAAGAATATTTAAATCTTTTATCCAGTTTCCATTTATTTTCTTAGCTTTTACAAATAAATAATCCTTTAATTTTGGAAAAAAAAGAGAAATAATGATTAATGAATATTTTTATAAAATTGATTTAAAATCTTAACTTTCTTTACTTATGTATTAGTTTTCGATTTTAACTAAGTTAACAATCTAAGGCTCGTCTTTTTCATACCCTAAGGACCAAAGTATCCCAAAAAACCACCTAATTTAGATTTGCTTTTTAATTAAAATAAATTTGATAATTTATCCAAAATATGTTAAAAAAACGCCACAGATTTCAAAAAATGTCCATTTTAGTTTTTTTTTTATTTTCAAAAAAATTTTGATAAAGAAAAAATGATATTTGTCTAAATTCCAAGTCTTTGGTCGTTGCTTTTTTTACAAATATATTCGAAAAACTTCTCCCCTACACAAGAACAAAATTTAATTACTTTGTATTTTTCATAAAAGACTACATTTGGTCCTTGTGGAGAGTTCAATTTATTTCCATTACATAGTCTAATTTAATACTTTTTCAGATAATGGAGATTAATCAGGCTTAGTGTTTGCTAAGCAATTTCTAGGAGCAATTGGAGTAATTAGAGTTTTAGCTATAAGCTTTTATTTACCATTTTTTATTTTTTAACTTAAATTTTCTGATAAACTTAATATTTTTATGATCACAATGCTCTAAGAAGAGCATTTGGGCAATAAACATCTCTTTCAAAAAGTGATAAAAGTCAGTATGTTTTCTTTTATAATGACTTTCAATTTTACCAATATCGTTCCTTTTTTCCAAGTTTTATCTGTATTATTTTATTCAGTTTCTTCATTATTAAAGTCTTCATCTCAACTAAGTTCATTTGGTTAACTAGTTGTTTACTTTCCATCTTTAATATCATCATTTTTAAAGTCATCATTTTCCTCATTGTATTTTCCGCAATTCTTAGTTCAATACAGAAGTTCTGGTGGGTCCAAAAAATCTTCTTGGACCTTGGACGCATAATTTTATAATTTTTTCAAAATAATTAACACATTTTTAATAATAATATTTTTAAAATTTTAGATTTGATGGAAAAAAAATATCAAAAATTATTAAATTAATTATTTATTGAGCAAAGTTCAAAAGAAGTATCAAAGAGTATCAAAAAAAAACCCTTGAGTCTTAGACTGTTAAAAATTTTTTAAAATTTTTGTATCAAAATAATGTATTCATTGGATTTTTGTTGTTTAAAATAATCTTTAAATTACGAAAATATATACAAAGAAATTTTTTTGGAGTAGATTAAATTTTAGAAACAAATTTTAATTAAATCAGACTTGATAACATAGCTTCTTTTGTGAAAAGAAGCTCTTTTCACTTAATGTCATAAATATATCATTTAATACACGGCATTTCTCCATTTATATTTAAAATTCTGTTTAAAAAATATTGCAGAATCGAAAAAAAAAATTAATATTTTTTGCAACAATTTATTTAATAATATTTTTATGTATTGATTGTGTGCTTTTTTATATTTGCTTTAAAACAAGATCTTCGAAAGAAATTTTAACAGAATTTAATTCTGTTTTGTATTTCTTATTACTTTTTTTTTTATCTAAAATATATAAATACAGATGAAGAAAAAAAATCAAACAACTTGAAGCTTTAGGGTTTTAGTTCATTGAAGCCTTGATATTTTCAAATTATTTTATATAAAATTTAAACAAAATAAAATTAACAAAATAGCGCTTTCAAATCATAATTAAAAAAATTAACCATTTTTATAAACTATCTGTAAGAGATTTAGGAACTAAGTATTATCGTATTTAAAAATGTCAGATTAAGCCTTTAAAAATATTGAAATTTGATTTTAGACTAGTATCAAATTGTTTTTGATTGATTAGTCTTTTCAGCTGATAGAGGGCTACGCCATGAATCCGCTCGATTTTATAAATAATTATGCCGGTTTATTATAAATTAACCTTTTTTCATTTAATAATTATTTTTTAAAATGATGAATAATATATTTATAATTCTAAAGCTTTAATATTTTTATTGAATTTTTCAGTAAAATCCTCCTCAAATGGCTTTGCTGCTTTTTTAAAGTTTCCTTATTATGAATAAACAAGTAAAAAGCTAAATTCTCCGGTAGCTGAAACCTTAATTACATTTTTTTTGTTAATTTCTTTATTTAAAAATAAGGTTAATAAAATTTGAGCCTTTTTTATCTAGTAATTTTACATTTCTGCAAGCAGTAAAGTTAAATCAATTAATAATTTTGTAAATGAAGGTTGTTTAAAATGAAATCTTATAAAACAAACTTTGAAATAAATGAACAAAAAACAGTAGTTAGGCAGAAAAATAGTTGCTAAATTACGAGGTTATTAATGAGGAGAAATTAAGCATGGCGTGTTTGAAAATGATGTAAAAAGTTTAAAAAAAAACAAAAAAACTGTCATTTAAGGCTCTAAATTTTGTCAAAAAAATGAAAAATTTTGAAATCCATAAAACTCATGAAACATAAACAATTTTAATAAGTTTTGATTAGAAAAAATTAATTAGATGAACTACTTTTCAAAAAAGTTGTTTATTTGAAAATAGAAACAAGGTTTTTAATTTAGTTTTTTCGATTAAAAAAAATTACTTTTAAGCAAATCAATTCATCTTCAAAATTAAAGATTAAGGTTTAAATGATTTGAGGATAAATAGTTTTAAATATTTTTTTTTAATTATAAATTAATTTTCAATTCGAAATTTCTAGTTTTAAAAAATTTTGATTTTCGATTAAAAAAAAATTTATAGAAATATTTTTCTAAAAATCATATAAATCTTAAACGATACTTGAGATAATAATCTCTCAACTTTTTTTCAAATTCATATAATTATGCTGATCTGATTCAAAAAATGCCAACTCAACATTCAACAATACAAAAGAGTATTATAAAATCATCTAAATGTAGATTTATAGTTAAATCATTTTTCTAGTCAATCGTAAATACAGTTTATATCTCAACTAAACAAAAATTTAAAGAGAGTCTTGCAAATATTCAATATTTTGTTTTAAGTCAAAATGATAGACCAAATATTTTATTTTTATTTTTCTAAGCCCTTTCAAAACATCTTGAAGAAACAACAAACATTTGGATATTAGTTGTTCAAAAATTTATTTTTTTTTCAAAAATCAACTTAAATCGATTTCAATTAAATAAAGAATAAGCCACCTTTATTTCAGAATAACCTTAAAATTGTAATTAAAATACCTTTTAAATTATAAAAAAAATTTATTTGAAAATAAATATTTAAACCTTAAGTTTTATCCTTATAAAAATATTATAAAAATACTAAATTAACTAGAATAACTGATAAAGTCAAGTTTTTGACACAAATCGCGCAAAAAATGTATTGACTTTTTTTAAAATGTCGATTTTTGAGTTCCATTATCTTTCGTATTAAAATTTTTAGTTGAGATAAATTCAATGTATTGTTAAACTCTATGCTTTCAAAGCTTTTAGCATCGATTTTATCAGCAAAATTAAATGAATAACTCATCAATTAATTGAAAATATTGATTTAACACGAAGAAAAATTTTCTAATTTTGGTAATTAATTTAGAATTGTTTACTAAGGTATAATAAAAATTCTTGAATTTGTTTTTTTTTTTATTCACAAGCAATTCTCTACAAGTTTAATAGGATTTTAATCTTGACTTTAACTGGCTTCTACAAAAAAATTATTTTTAATTTAAAAAAAAATAAATACCTACCCTAAAAATCTTAATTTCAGCAGTATTTTTATAATAATGTATCAAGTGATGATTAAATATCAGTTCGAATAATTTTTTTAAGCGTTTTAGCAACCTCCTTGTCAAATATGATAAGAAATGTCTGTAACAGCAGTCAAATCTAGACTTATGCCATGGAAACAAATTTTTCAACTAAATAGAGCTCTAAGCACTGATTTGAATTTTTTTCAAAACTTATTCTAAGTTTTAACAAGCGTTTGAACGCTGCCTTGATTTAATCGCTTTTGGTCCTAAAAAAAAACAATTTAACCTTCAGATTTACGAATACACCTTTATGCAAGTCTAATATTTAAAATATTATTTAAAAAACATAAACTTGATTTTGTTTAATTTAGATTTTAAAAAACTTTAAAACAAAATTTAGTTTCTAGTTTTTGTTTAATGTATGTAATTTAAGAAATGAGTAATGTAATATCCTGTTCATAATGCGATTTACTCTCTCAGGATTAGACACCAGAATGCTTTACAGGCTCAGCTCTACTTCGCGTCTACTTTCATCTGTTTTATTAACACTACTTTGCGTTGACGTAAAGTTTTATCTCGAACTCTAGGCTCTGAAATTAGCAGCAGCTATCTTTAGTTTTATTTTTGCAAATCATATTTTTATGAATTTATATCAAAGCTTTTTAATTAAAGAAATTTTTACTCCCAACAAAAAAAGAAAAACAACAAAACAACTACTTGAAATGAAAAACTTCAAAAATAATCTCATATATTTAAAATAAAATTTAGGTATATTTTCTTCTTATTGTTGTTTTGGCTCGAAGTGGAAAAAAATCTTCCATGGCACATAATTAAAAGAAAATACTTCCATTCTAATTATTTGGCATTTGGGGAACAACAGGGATCCATTCTTTCATTCGAATAGATAAAGAAAATTTATTTTTAATTTTCATATACACAGGTAAATTTCGATTCGAAACAAATGTTCATTGAATATAAAATCTCAATAAATTGGTTCAATAATTTACTTTTAGATGAAAAATGTTCTACGAAATAGACAAAATAGAGAGTCAGCTCAAATGTCCAAAATGTTTGCATAAATACGTTTCGCCACGCATATTACCATGTGGTAAAAGCATGTGCCAAAATTGTGTTGATCAATTAAGCAACTGCAATCTTTTAAATTTAATTAAATGTCCATTCTGCTGCAAAAGCCATCCGGTTCCCGACGATGGATTCATAATTAATGAGTTCATCGTTAACACTCTTAAACTTAAGCCAGAAAAAGTGTACCGGTAAGTTCATTAAATTTTAGAAATTCTGAAAGCATCTAATGAAAAACATCTGCATCATCTTTTGAACATAAGATTCAAGTATTAGTGGTTAAGTTTGTAATTATTTCTGTGACATCACTCTATTCCAAAGTATTTACCTAGGGAACTTAAACTCAAATTATTTTGAATTATATTTTTATAAGAAAATTTTTTAATGACTTAAATCTATTGTCTAAAAAACATTTTATTAAACCGTCTAATTTCAATGTTGGAAGAATTTTATTTATTAAAAAAATTCAATCTTTAAATTTTATCTGACCTTATTAAAAGTGAAAATTGTTCTCATTTAATTAATTTGAAGGATGAAAAAGTAAAATTTTCCTGAAAATAAACATGCAACTAATTTAACTTTTAAAGAAAAAAAATTTGAAGTTCGATTGCAATTTATACAAGTTATTATTGCAGCTGGTTTAATTTTAGTAGAAAGCGTCGTTTTTTGCTTGATTTTTCCTTCTCTTTAACTTATCAAAAAATTTTAGGAATTAAAGTTCAAAATAACTAAATAATTTGTGTTTTTTTAACGAAAACTTTTCAAAAAATTAATAAAATTATATTTATAAAGAATTTTTTTCAAAAATTCAAACTATGTTTTCGATAATAAAATTTTAAACCGACTTATTTTTTTTGATTAAAAATTAAAATCGACTCAAATTTTTTTAATGGAATCTCAGATATTTAAATGCCAAAAGAGATTAACCTAAAATTTGATGACTCTTCATAATTAGAAAATAATCTTAAGTCTTATTTATTAAGCATTTAAAACAATTAATTTTTAAACCAACGTTTTTTAAATATTTAGTTTAAAGCTCGGTTGTTTAGAAATTCTAATAGACTAAAGTCAAAAAATGTTTGAAATTAAGATTTTATTCAAAATTAACTAAATTAAAAAAAAAATAATCTAAGAAAATTTAGGAGATTTTTAGTTATATTTCAGAAGCATGACGGCTTTTACTGATTTGCTTTAAATACTCGCTAATGACGTTTTTGGTCGCTCTTTTTTACATAACCATTGTCCCGCAAGTTCTGACGAGCTTTTAAAGGAACACATTAGTTTATTAATGTCAGAATAAATTTTGAAATATTGGTTATGTGAAATTCAGTACAAAATGATAAAAAGAACAGACTTTGACAATTTATGCAACTTTGAATGTTGCACTATGTTGCATTCACAGAACTAATTAAAACTTTAAACAAAGTTATTCAATAATTTATTTACATTTTATTCTATATATTTGTAATGTTTACATTAGTAACTTTGGGCCCGTCTATTCGATCTTGTCGTAAGACGTATTGGAGCAGCTATTTTTGCTCCTTGTTAACTTAAACGCTCGTGGTTAAGTTAACAATTAACTTTCCAGTAATATCGACAAAGATGTCGCTATATTATAATATTAGTACTTAACTTAACTTCACAAAACTGAAATATTGAAGTTTTATTTTTAAAATTTTATTTATTGTTCTGCGATTATGTTGAATACATAATTTAAAAAAAAAACAAAATTCATGGAAATATAATTATTATTGTACTACACAACTAATTTAGGAAAAAAATGTTTTCAATTCTTTAAAAGGAATTATTAAACATATCAGCCTACACAGTGATTTTTCAATTCATTTTTACTTAGTAAGTATTTGTTTCAATTTAAATTCAAATTTAGTTTAAATTGTCTTCAAATTTTGTTGTGTTTAAACATGTTTGAATAATTTGTTTAATTGAATAAAATTAGATTCTTTGAATTTAAATTGCATAAAAATGAAAGAAATGTTTTTAATTAAGTTGTTTAACATATTTTATTTAGAACAATTCAATTTAATATGATAAATTTTCTAAATTTTAATCTAATGCATTTGAAATATATAAACTAATTGATTTGAAATTTTTTATCAAATTAAAAAAGTTATTTTACATTCCCTAATGATTGTTTTAATTTTCTTTAAATAATTTGAAAAAAAAAATTCAGTTGACTCTATGTTAGTCACAATAAATATAACTAGAATGCTTAATAAAAAATCTAGGTGTTTAGGTTATGAGGAATATTTTAAAATAATTTACATATTTTAACATTAGCTTTAACTTTTCAAAAAAAACTCATGGACAACTTTACAAAAGTAAAAAAAAAATTTTCTAGATCAAAAAAATTTCAATTAGAAAACTAAAATTATCATATTCGAGTATTCTAAGAGAATAATTATAAGACATTAGAATAATAAAAAATGTTATTCTCAAAAAGCCAAACTTGAAGTAATCTTTTAGATGCGAATTTTTGCGAAATTCCAATTAATAGACTGTCTAAGTGTATATTTTTCTTATTTTTAAACTATTTAATAGAAGCTATTCAGTTTTTTTTTAAAATTAATATTGTTTAACCATTTAGACTTAAAAGCTACTAAACATAATTTTTCATTTCCTTTTGTAAACATACACAAAATTCTTAGATTAACTTCTTTCAATCTTAAAAAAATTTAATGAAAAAAACAAATTGTTTATTATTTTACTCAAAAGAATCTCTTGGAAAAAATCAAAAATATTAACAATTTTGAATTAAATTTTAAAATGTTAATTAAAATTAAATAAATTAATATTTTGATTGATAAATGATAGTTATAGGCAAAAAAATTAATTATAAAAAAATAATAAAATGAATGGCATAGGATTAATTGAACTAGCTAAAAGGATGAATTTTACTAGATATTTAATTAAAAGATAAAAAGGATGAAATCAACTAGATTATTTTATTAACTAATAGATAAAAAGACAAAACAATATATAAAAATTTTTTTAAATACAATTATTCAACAATTCAAATATTTTTAATTTCAACTAGCGCTCTCTGACTCTCTATCCCCCCATTTTCCCTAAAATCTTCCGATTTTATGTATTGGATTCCCTAAACCGGGGAATCCGGTTAGCTCAAGACGCCTAGCGTCGCCTTTCGCTTAGTCAAACTATGGTTAATTAAAGGGTTAATTTTCTTTAACTTAAATTCTACCGGAAATTATTTGAAAACTTAACAATCATTTAATAGTTGAATAATCGAATAATCGAATAATTGGTAAATATCGAATTTTGTCCATGACTGAGATTTGTTGGGACGGGACTGAGTCATTCTATTCTATTAGTTGTCAGACTAGTGGAGGAATACAAAGTATATTGATATATTGAATACCCAACTCCATTGTATAATTTCTCCCTTACTATTTCCTCTTTTTTTCCTGAAGCCTCAACTATTTATGAATGTGTCACATGTATCAATCAACTCAATATATGTCTTTTTAACTTTCTTTACATTTTATTTTAGCTTATTTACTTTATTTTTATTTTCATTCGATCTTTATTAACCTTATTTTGATTTTTTATTTTATAAATTTTTATTCTGAAAGAGCATTAGCTCGGTACAGAAAACAAATAAAAAAAATAAATAATAAAGCTATGTATAAAATAAATGATTTTTGTCCTAATAATTTCTCTGGTTTACTTAGAGGTTTATCACTTTTTGAGAATTTTACTAAAACCTTTTTTTTTTAAAGTAACAAATTGAATTAAAAAATTCTAAGAAAATTTTTATAATAATTCTTTTGGTTTTTTTTGTGAACCTAAAAATTAACTGTTTCAAAATTAAAAATTTTCTATTTTTTCAAATTAAAGTCAAAGTTAGGCTTTTACTTTGAATTTTGATCAATTCTGACTTATACTTATATTTTTTATGCTGAATATTTAGTTTTATAGATGGTGGAGAAAGGTCTGATTTTAACTCTTTTTTGAGAAAGAATCAGTCTACAGAATAAAAACAAAATTCATATTAATTATCTATCATACCTGCTGCCTTTCTAAACTCAGACCCTAAACTTACGGTGAACTAAATGGCTCAAATTTCAAGAAAAAAATAATCTTATTCTACTCTAAATTCAGATGTTTTAATTAAAAAATTAATTTTTAAAATTGTTTATTTAGCTGTGTATCTTACGAAAAGTTTGACAATTTGTTGATTGAAATAGAAAAAGATTTACAAGAAATTCAGACAAGATTAAATTATCCTGAAGAGAAGATCAGAAGCTATTGTGATCGAATTCGAAATCAAATCGATTTAAATACAGAAAATTTGATTGAAAAACTAAACGCTTACCGCGACAGGCTTCTAAATGAGTTGACCATATACGAAAAAAACTGTCTGGAAAACCTAGACCGAATTGAACGCAAAGACATTTTTCTTAAACTATTGAGCGAAAATACGCGTAAAGTAGAGTACTATTATAAATATTTGAATAAAAGTCGCATTGACGAAGAAAGTGTCAAAAGCATGATGGAACAAGCAAAACTTCAAGAATACAAGCTTAAAAACAATATACAAATTTTGAACGCGTTGATATTTGGCAAAAATTTTATCACCTATGAAGAACCATCCAAACAACTGGACCAACATTTTCTCGGACGCTTCAATTATGAGGATTTGTCGCACATGAATGACATAACTGACATAGATCGAATTGCAAACTCTCAGATCGAAATGACTCTGCAGTACCAGAACAAAATTATTGACTTTGCTTTGTCCATACAAGACAGATTTCTACTAGTTATTGGCCAATGTTTAAAAATGATAGATGATCAATCAAATGACATTGTGGAAGTTCGTTTTGATTCCACACTGGATTTTGTATCCCATAACCTAAGAGACTCAATTCTAGTGCAGCATCGGCGATGTTTGTGGCGCAACGACAGACGAGAAATAAGTCAAGCGTTCACGCTTAGTGTCTATGATTTTAATTTAAACCTAAAGGAAGAAATTGTGATAGAAACTAAAATCCAAAATTGTGTCACTAATGACAATAATATTTTTGTCCAGTGTGAAAAAACAAACACTGTTTCCGTGTATACATGGGACTTGGTCAAAATAATGACCATTGGACAAAATATGTATGCGGACAGAGCCTATTTTTTTAGAGACTTCATTCTCGAAGCAGTCAAGTATGACAAAATGTATCTGAGAAAAAGAACCGCTGACGAAGAGGGAGATTACTGGGTGCGAGTGGTATCGCTTTCAAGTGGCGATCTATTGCACGAATTTTATCTAAATTGTAGATTTGAGATATTTTTCATTGACGCTTTGTCAAGAAGCATTGTTGTTGATCCGGTTTTTTCAATTCTAAGAATTTACGACAAACCTAATAGCAAATCTAATCAGGCCGAGTTACTTCTGGAAAGAGACATAGACTTGAAGAATTGTAGCGGATTCAAGATGACATTGGATGGAAAATTTTTTTTCATCAGAGACAAGAGATTTATTGAATACTACCAATTTTCTGCGTTCTAATTTGGACCGGCTCAACAAGCTGGATTGTAGACTAGAATTTATTTGAAAGAGTTTGTACTCTTGAAAAATTTAGAATAGATAGCTGAGTGAAGGATGTTAATTTCTAGTCAGTGAAATTATTTATTTTTTATTTACTTTAATTTTTTGATTTCCAGAATAGACCTTGCTGTAAGGTACAACTTTTAGTAATAAATATTTTAGTAGTGATTTTGTTTTTTGATTTTTTTTTTAAAGTAGTTTTTTACGTAAATATAAATACTGAGTTTCCCAAGTGATTTAATAAACTGTTTAACACAAAAAAATTTAAATTTAGTTTTATTTTTAGCAAAAGTTAGGCAAAGTTAAAACTTATAAAAATGAAAATTTTGAATTTTATTTTCTTAACTAAAATAAGTACAAGAAGAGCTAAGCGCCTTTAAATTATTTGAAAAAAAATCAATCCAGAGTCAAAGGAATAATTTATTTGTTTAAAATTAAAATAAAAAATTATATAAATTGTATTTTACGATCGACTGATCTTTTTTCTCCCTTTAAAAAAAATTAAACAATGAGCGGTTAAGAGGTAAATGGGGTTTCACCCTATTTTGTCAAAAACTCTCAAAATTAGCCTGTATAGCCCCATTTACCTCTTAAAGCTTTATATTGATCTCTTTAGATATCTCGACTATGAAATACATTTTTAAAATTATATCCTTAAGTTTTTTTTTAATTTTTTTTTAAAGGGTAAAAGGATAGTCGATCGTGTACAATTTATATCATTTTTTATTTTAATTTATTAGACCTTTAATAAAATTAAGCTTTACCAAATCTCACTATAGATAAAAATTGATTAATAAAAATTTTTTAAAATTTGTTTTAAATCAACTAAAAATCTCTCTCCACGAATCCTTTAAAAATTTTGGTTAAACGGGCAACAAAAATGAATCTAACAATACTTACCACTTAAGACCTCACCCCATTAACCCATTGTACTAAATGGGTGAGTCAAAATCTTGGTCCAAAAGGGGTGATAAATTTTGATGTTTTACACTTCAATAACCTAATGATCTATAATTTAAAATATCAAAATAAAAAATTTAGAATCTTCCTAATCTTGTACATAAATATTTTAACAAGACGAAGATTTTAACCTCAGTACAACCATTTTAGATTTGAAAATATTTTTTATATAAATTTGAGAAAAAAAATCAAATAAACCCATGAATAGGCAATGAGATTAAAAATTAAAAAGGCATCTTCCATTTTATACTTTTTGTACTTAATGCCAAATAAAATAAAATTACCATACAGTTCAAAAAAGTACTCATTGTGGCGGAATAGTTCAAACTAAAATTAAAGTCCAAGTCAGAATTTTTAAAAAAGGTTTATTTAAAAAAAAATTTTTTTTAAAAAAAATTTAAAACTTTGAAACTAATCAATTCTACTTAATCTTTCTTATTCTTACAAAAAATTTAACTTTAAAATTTGATTTAACCTTACAGCAAGATACGCATTTTATTATTCGATGCTACTTTTTATAGAATCTCTTGAGTTGAATTGATTTGAATTTGAATTACAAAAACTTAAATTTTAATCCACAAAATGCAGGATGAAAAATAAATTTCGAATATCCGCGAAGCGGACTTATTAATTGAATCATTAATTTATTTAAAATAGCTTTTACTTTTGTGCAAGTAGCTAATTTAGAAGATCATAAATTTATTTGTTGGCTTGTTTGAGGAAAAATTTTCTTATCTAAAAAATTGGTTTTAGCTTGTTGATTTCATGAATTTAAATTTAAATTAATCGTTTTTGAATTCAGTGGAAATTTTAGATTTTTTTAAATTTTGTTTTCAAAAAATCGATTATAAATTTCTTTTACTTAAATAGAAACCGTTTGTGTTTTTATTTTGACATTACGAAAAGGTTTAATTAGTTAGATATTTTGTTGTCATTCTCTCATTGGAAAAGTTTACTGTTCAAATGTAAGGTTCCATCATTTTATTGAATGGTAAAATACTCCAAATTGATATTTAATATTTCTGAAATTTAAGAGAAATTCATTAGATTTAATTTAAAAAAAACATTAAGATTGGCGAAGTCTGATGGAGGTCGAATACGTCTGACTATGGTTTTTAGGGCACAATTCAAACCATCCAGAGTGATCTGATTAAGAATCCAAATTAACTCAAGGTGGTTTTTAGTAGCACAATACTAACTAGTGCTTTTAAAGCAGACTTGCGCAAAAGTCAGAAAAAAGTCATTTTAAAGTCTTTTAACTTGACTTTAACTTTATGAATTTTAAACAACTCTGTTTTAAAGTAATGAATAAATTTTAGAACCTAAAAGAACCATTATATTTAAGAAAAAAGAATAGAAGATATTAAATAACAGTAGTGATAATAGTAGTGGTAAAATGTTTAAATAAAAAGAACCATTAAAAGCTAAAAAGAACCTAAAAGAACCATAATAGAATCAAAAATATACATAAGAGAACCAAAAAATAATTTTTCATCCATTTATTTAAAAAGCACCTTTATTTTTTAAAAGTTTATTGCCTTTTATTTTAAATGAAAAGATTATTTTTACATTCGATTATTTTTACCTCAAACTTAATAAAAGACAATTTTTATTAAAAAAGTAGCAAAATATAAAATAATTATTCAAATCTCAGACGCAAAAGAGGTGATTTAATTCAATATTTCAAGTCATTGAATGAGCTCGAGCGTATTGACTGGTATCAAAGACCGTATCTTAAATCAAGCGTCATTCAAGATGTTCCTGCGGCCTCGACAAGAGGCAATAAAAGGCGGGTATGGTCACAAAGTTTCACTTCACGTGAAAACAACGACTTTCACTCGTCGGTCAGTGCAAGAATGCACTTTTTCACTAACAGGGTATCCACAATTTGGAATCAGCTGCCGGACAGTATAGTAAACGCTAGTAGTCTCAATATTTTCAAAGCAAGATTGGACTTATGGCTTAGAGAAGATAAGAATAGGAAAAAGCTTGGTTAATGGTGTTTCAAGAATTCAAAAATCAAAAGTTATTATGCCCAGGCTCAGAGGCTCATAACATTACAGGTACTCTGGTTGCTACAGTAGGGCGTGTTTTTGGGGCTCTGGTCCACGTTCCAGCTTGTGGGTTTCCACGCAGCAAATTACTACTACCACTACTACTAAATAAAAAAAATTACATCAATTAATAAAAAAAAAGCAACTTCATTATAAAACCGCAAAAAGTTAATACTGGCCTCTAAAAATAAAAAAAAATCAACAATTATCACAAAAAAAATATCGTTTTTTTTTCATAATTGAGTCACATTTTTCACATGTTTTAGATTCATTATTTTGAGTAGATTTTTTGATTGAATTTTATTTGTTTTTTTTTTAATTATTAGGCACAGCTTCGGTTATATAATCATCATCATAAGAGATGCCTTTTGGATCTCCATCGCTGCCAACTGTATCTGATGTTTGTATTATTAGAGCTGGTTTATTTTTTTTGGTGGCACCACGGTTACGATTCGGTTGAATTGGTAAATCCATAGCAACAATTTCAAATGCACATTTGTTTAGCCTTGCACAAACTGCAATTTGATGATATCACAGTAATCCTTTTGCCAATCTGAACAAATACACGTTGTTTCTCTCCAATTATTTAAATTGATGAAAGTGCGATTAATACTAGATCAATGCTTTATCATAATATCAAATGTTGACCAACTTTTTGATGTCAATTTTTGCTCATATCCTTTGCATTCATTACGAATAAGATCATAAAAATGACCTTTAGTACTTGTGGGATAACCCCAAATAAATGCCAAAAATATATTTTCAAAAATCATTATTCATATTCATATTTCATTGTAGTCACCCAGTTAGACTGGTTTACTATATAGGCTCTCTTCTTTGAATTTATGTTTCATTTAGAACCAAAATAATATTCTTGTCTGACACTTGTTGCTTATTGTTTTGTTGCCTAGAGATTTTTTATATTTGAACAATATTGGTAATCATCATACAGAAATTTTCCCGAAAATTTTTCAATAGTTAAAATTAAAATAAATGCAGAGAATTATTTTATTCTATTATGATATCAACTTGTTATTAATCACTAAAGAATAGATTAAAACTAACATTTTGAACTTCATTTTCCAAATTAATAACATTTTAATATTTTTCAAGTCGAAATTTTTAAAATGTAAAGAAAATTCTAAAATTAAATCTAATAAAAGTGAATAAAATTTTGACACTAGATTATATTAGATCTAAAAATCAACTAGTCTACTTTTTATATAAAAAATGCTGTATTGCAATCGAAATTCAAACTTTTCAAGATATTTGCTTAAAGTCGATCTTGAAAGAGTTTGACTCGAGATGGGTATTAGCCAACCAAGTAGATTTTTTAGTTTTTACCTAAATTGAACCAAAAATTTATTTTAAGTATTGAACATAGCCAAAAAGGATTCCAATCTAACACAAGAAAATCTTGATAATCTATCAACATTAGAAAAGTATTCTTCGAAATGTTATTTTTTGTTATTTCTATAATTTTGCACAGGAACGATTTTATAAGAACTTGGTTAGAAAAAATTGAGATTCATGTATGTTCGAATTATTAATTAATAAATTTCTTTAAATTTTTACCAAAGGACGGTGAAATGATTGAACACGAGTTACTAGGAGAATTGGATGATATAAAGATAAAAAACTTATGTACTCAATCAGAAAAAAGCCTGGCTTGTTTTACCGAGGAAAATGATAATTCGGAGTTAAAAGATTCGCAAACAAATAATTTTAGTCATTTAAATTTATTGATAAATACCTCAGAGTCAACTAATGCATCAAATTTTGAGGAAATTCTTGAAGATGAATCCCTGAAACCTGTAAATCACGCGAGATGTTCTAATGAAAAAGATTATTCTGTTTCAAGAGTTAAGGATAATTTTAAGAATTACTTGGAATTGTTTATCCAAAACGAAAAAAGAAAACCAGAAAAAGTTATCTATTTGAAACAAACCAAAAGTCAGCCAAAAAGATTGGATCCTTTGCGTGCATTTTTACTAAAAGAATTTCCGAGAAAAAAGTGAAGTTAAGCAGTTTTTTGAGAATGGTTCCAGTCATTTTTTTGTATATTTTGTAATTTCATAATTTAAAGTTTTCCTAATAAAATAACTGTTGAAGTTTTTGTATTTCAGTAATGAATCTAATTAAAGAAGTCAGTGGAAATTTAAATGAAAATCTTTTCTTTTCCAAAATTTAAAATAAATTAAATATTAAAAGCTTTATTTATTAGCATTGAATTGCAACTTGACTTATATAAACATGTTCCATTGAACATAGTAAATTTTTGATTTCTATATCTTTATTAACTATTTGAGCTAAACATTTGAAGAGCTCTTTGAAGAAACTTTATAAAATATGACATGATAATAATATGATAATAATTTGACTGTAACAGGAGTAATCCTGCAAGTGAGGGCTTTAAATTAAGATAAGAATTGATAAGAATTTAAAATTCAAATTTTTAAAAAACAAATTACATTTCAATTCTGATGTTAAAAACGTCAAAAATTTCTGAATTTTGTGTAAGTTTTTGATTATTTCCTAAAAGCATCAAAAAAAAAATCTTTAAATTGAGAATTCGAATTTTAAAACTCGTAAATTAAAAATAAATGGAAAAAAATTAATTTTTAGAATTATTTTGTTCTTTTTATAAGATTTTTAATTTTTATTAAAATCATTTAAGAAGAATTAAATAAATCCGGGAGCTTAATCAAACAGTGTCAAGACGAAACTTAAAAAAAAATTGATACATCAAAGATGCATCTTATTTTAAATTATTATTGAAGTTTTTTTAAATTTTATCTTTAACATTCAAAACTATTTTGTATCTAAAAATCTATATCGAAAAGAATACAAAATAAATATTTTTTCGAATTGCCATAATGCCATATTTTCGTAGACTTAAAACTAATTTAAAATGACGACATTAGACATTATTTAAATTATTATTATTATTTATTTATTTAAATTTTAATTAAAATTAAATTTAGCGCCCTATAGGCAGAAAAAAAATTAAATTAATTCAAATTTAAAAATTTAGCATTATTTAGACACTCACTTTTTGATGTTGTTGGCTAACAACTTAAATTTGTTGATAACGATGAAACTTTATATTAATTTAATTTAATTAAAACATCAAGATAAATAACTCAGATATTTCTGAATAGAGCTATAATCATTGTTTATGCTACTTTGATCTACGATCCTCAATCACTAACTTATCAAGTTATTTATCTTGATGTTTTAATTAAATTAAATTAATATAAAGTTTCATCGTTATCGCAATGACCATTGTCTACAATCTTTCTTGCTTTTAATATTTTATTATCTTGATTTGTGATTGATGTTTATTAATTATTTCTTTTATTATAAAAATTTAATACTTTATTTCATTTATTCGTCTTATTCGAATATTTCCACAAACAATATAAAACGCTTACCTAGGCCTATTGTCGTATTTGTCATAAGTGTTATTTTATCATTTAATAAAATAAAATATAAAAAAAAAAATAAACTGAGTTTTATTAACTTAAACTTATCCGAGGGTTAACATTTATCAAACAATCGTCCAATCTCGGTTTTAAACAATTCAAAATACAAAAATTGATTTTTAAAAATATTCAAAATAATTGAATAATTTACTAAATTCTTCTTTTTATAACTTTCACTCCCCTTGTGACACTTTAATACCAAAAAAAATTATCAAATAATTAGCACTTGCTCTCTTAATGAAGCTTTATGTATCATTTTATTGCGATAAAAATTATCTTAGACATAACAAAAACATGATATCAGTAGATAGTCTTTTAGAATTTAAAAAATACAACAATCATAATAAATTTTTTTAAATTTTGAGATAAAAATCTGAGTTAAATGAAAAGTTTCTTTTTAGTAAATTAAAATCAATTCGAGTAAAATAAGAAAATGAAAATTTTTAATTAATTTTTATTGACTTATTTTAGAAGTAATTAAATAAAAAAAATGAAAAATCTATTTTTATTTCTCATTTTGT
This sequence comes from Brachionus manjavacas, assembly GCA_019054805.1. Lineage (NCBI taxonomy): Eukaryota > Metazoa > Rotifera > Eurotatoria > Ploima > Brachionidae > Brachionus > Brachionus manjavacas. Next base: position 1,892,405 of record JAHQIY010000005.1, read on the forward strand.
CAAATATTAAATTAAAATTACGTAATGTAAAAAATAATTCTAAAAATGACTAAACATATATTCGATTTTTAAAAAAGAAATCCAATTTGGACAAAAAATTAAACTAAAATTTTAGTAAAAGTTATTTTAATTAAGATTAAAACAGCTTTTTGAATCTAGGTCTTCGGTGTTTAATATTTTCCAAAGTATAAATGTAACAAGTATTATTCTCATAAATCGGAATGATAAATTCATTAATACCATCGCCGTCTAAATCAGCAATACCGGTTCCACCAACTGTATATCCTGAATAAAGCTTGGACCAAATTAAATTGTATTGAATGGGATTTGTGTCCATTGGCTCGAATAGATACGCTTTTTCCGCTCCGTCACCACTCACCAAAATATATGGCCTTGAATTTTTTTCTTCCCTCAAGTTTGGATAAAATGCTTTGGCTCCTCCTGGCGCTGCCTGTTGGATACCCGTTTTGAGAACTGGAAAATTATTATATATCAAATGGTAGCTCCATTTGGACGTGCGGATATCACTGCCTTCCAATCTGTAATAAAAAAGTCTGCCCTCTGGTTTATCTTTATTTCCTTGATGGTTAGTAGCTAAAATTTCCATATTACCATTTTTGTCCAAATCGACCACTTTAACGTCAAACAGCTTTCCTGCTTCCGAGTCAATTGTCTTTACTTTTACATTGCCATTTAAAAAGCTATTATTTGGCTCATCTGAATAAATCAAATTTATTTTTGAAATAAAAAACCCTGCTGCCACAATCTCAAATCGACCATCATTGTCTAAATCAGCCACATCAAAAAAAATGTCACAAGCATCATTCAAAATTACTTTTTCAGAATAGAGTCTTGACTCAGGGTCGAAAACAAACGCTACCAACTGAGTCTGTGTCTTACCAATCAATGGTTTGTAGCTTCTGCAAGTCAAAACATCGGTTTTATTATCTCCTGAAATATCTACCAGCTTGACACGGTGATAAAACCACTTAATTTTTCCTTGGGAGTTGAGAGTTATTTCGTAGGGAGGATTTTCAGTCACTTGGGATCTATCTTTGCTCGTAAAATGGTAATAATAGATTCCGCCATTTTCTTTTGACGGCACTAGAAATCCTCCAGGAACAATCAGTCCACCATATTGATCAGTGCCATCGTCCAAAAAAGACTCATTTGTATAGCTTATTTCGTTAGGCCAAACTAGATTTTTATGGTCTAACTGGATTGGAGTCGATGTAGCGTTTAGATTAAAATAGGAATAGTAGGAAACAAAGTCGGCACTAAATGGCGCTCCGTTGAATGAACTGATGGCCAAGTGATATCTGTTTTGTTGCAATGAAGGTATGAAAGTGGCAAATGCTGGTTTTTCAATACTTATTGTTTTTACCAATTTGGGCATATAAATCGCCCAGCATACGTTTAATATAAGACAAAGTATCAAAAGTAATTTTTTCATCATATTTTAGATTTCTCTTTGAAAACAAAACGATTTAAGTATGCATTAAAAATTATCTAATCGAAAGAACCACGTTCTTTTTCTTGTGAAAATCGTTTTATTTGTCATTTGATTTTTTTAAATAAAAAAACAACAAAACAAATAATTTATTAAAAAAAATAATTGAAAAAAATTAAATTCTTAGGCATTTTTTAAATCTTATCTTTTCGAAGCGAGTTTCGAGTTCTCTCGATTTTACTTTTGAATTAATCAACTGATTTCTTCTAATGAGCTCTCTTATGTTGTTGGGCAATTTTGATTGACTTTCGGCAATTTTATACTTTTGAGCTATATCAAATTTTTCGATCTGATCGAACAAAACATTGCTACAATAGGGCACAGCACTGTTGGTAAGCTTAATAGACTCGGTTTTGAAGTAAATTTTTTTTCTTAAATCCTTGAGGTCAGTAAAAAAGTTCTCGGACGTATTTTGCTTGTCATATTTAATCCGTACAAGCTCATCACTTCGATTTGACGATTTGCGCCTCTGCAGGAAATCATTACTAAATTCTGCATTCGGGGAAGATGTACTAAAAGGTACAGAGAAACTACTTGAATCAATAAGATTATTTTCAACCAAATTTTCTATATTTTTTTCACGTTTGTACTTAAATTTTTCATGTAGCAGCACGGTAATAAGTCCAGTGCGAGCACTCGACTTGTTCTGGATACCAGGCGCCTCTATTTTGTTCGATTGAGACGAACACTGGTCGCACTTGTCCAAATGTAAGTCAACACAATTGCGACATATTATTCCTTTAAAGCGGATGGCATTTTTTAGATCATTTTCCTCGGCGTTAGGATCGGGCAGGTTCATTAGCTTTATAATGTTCACCCTTTTTTTAGGCCCTTTGACATAGTATTTGTCTATTATGTTGTTGATTTCATATCCAGTCAGACTAGTCTCGAGCATTCTTGATCATATTTTGCTAAATAAAACCGTGCTAATAAGTGGTGTTGAGGGATTTTGTGCGGACTTGCCTGCGAGTTTATACTTTTCCGAAATTTTTAGGAAAGCAATTAAATTTTTGATACATCAAGCAACAATTAGGCTAAAATATTTCCGTTTTAGAGCAAGCTGATTATAGCTTGGAATTAAAAATCTGAACAAAAAATCAACATTTAAATCCTTAGAAATGACATTTTTTGCTATAAGTTTTGAAATAATATAAAGGTGAGTTAACATTGTGAGAAATGTTGACAAAATTTAAATTTTAGATAAAACTTCAATTGAGTTTTCAAATAAATTCACCGACTGATTCGCTCATTTTAAAACTCCAACTGTTAATTCCACTCGAGTCTTCAAGTATATATATAGAGTCTCTTTTAAACAAACTTTAAATTAAAACTCCTAAAAATCTTAATTAGTATAGTTATTTTTTCATAATTTATCGGAAATAAGAATTAAAAAAACGATTTTGTTATTTTTATTGGCAAAATTAAATGATTTGACTGACGTGCGAATCTGATTAAATTAAAAAAAGCTGATTTTGAGTGATTTTTGGCCCAAATTTGGCCAAATTGTTGACAAACATTTCAATGAATTTTTCACTTGTTTTTCTAGGAAGGTTTAAATAGAAAAGTTAAATTTTCGATGAGATAGAGAAATTATAAAAATAGGATTCTATTTAAATCTTGATTTAATACGCTAATTTAAAGCTTTTAATATTATTTTGTTACCTTTAAAAATAAGCAAAAAGAGTTTGATAAGAAATGTGTATTTAAAAAATTTTATTTAAAAATGTGTTGAAAATTTTGATTAATTAAAATCGTCCAAATAAAAAATGATTTAAATTTCATATTTTTTAATTTTAAGTTTTCTATTTAATAAAAGTTCAATTTTTTAATTTTTACTCTATTTAATCTATAAAAATTTTTTATTTAGAATTATTACGTTTTTTAAAAATACCCATTAAAAAATACCGCTCTTAAAAGTATTCACTTTACACTAAATTTTAAAATACCTGATAAAATCATCCTTAATGCTCAATTTAAAAAAAAATACATTTTTTATATGAAGACTTAAATTAAAACAGAAAATTTGAAGCATTTAGAAAAATTCTTTATTATTTAAAAATTCAAAACAAAACAAAATATAAATTTTTTCTAGATGGTTAAAATATCCTTTTTCAAAGAAATAATAATTAATTTTTGAAAACAATTCCAAATTTAACATAAAATTAACTTTTTAAATTAATTCAATTCAATAAAAAATGATCCACAAGCTTTAAGTGTCCAAATGAAAAAAATCTTGCCTAACGAATATTTTCTATTTTTTAGTTTGTTTAAAACTACTTTTTTTTTTGACTGAGTGGTGAATTTGTAATTCTATTTTAATCTATTTGATAGTCTAAATTAAAAAAAAAAAAATTAATGTAAACATTCGAAAAATTCTAGCAATATTCACGAATTTTTTTGAATTAAAAATGACCTTAAATCGAAATTCTTATCTTTTAATAAATAGTTATTTCTATAAATAGTCAATTTGGCATATCTTTTTAAATTTATATCTTACGTTGTAATTTTGGTTTACAACTTTAAGTAAGCCGAAAATAAGCTATTGAGGTGTCCACACCAATTCTTAACGAAAAGAATTAGTTTAAGCAACAATTTTTTTTAAGACTTAAGTATGATTGTACTGACCTTAGCAATGGATTTTTTGTTTTTATTTTCTATTTGGTAACTAAACTTTCTAATTATTTTATTTTCAAGTCCAAAATAGAGGAATGAGAGGCACACGAGGGGACTGTAGGCCACAACCAAATGTACCCAGAGGGCTAACTCCTTTACGAACAGGGCTGTCAATCAGTGGAATCCCCTGCCCTCTTAAGTCACAAACTCCGACTCAGTCAATCAATTCAAGAATCGCTACGATGCTTTCATGATTTTTACCACATGTTAATTTTTTTTTCAATTTCATTTTTATTTCTTTACTATATACCCCTCTCAGTTCCTTCTATTTTTTTCTTGTTATTTTTATAATGAATTGTATAACAAAGTTAACAATAATGTCTATTTGACTCTATAATCTTATCAGTTCTCTTATTTCTATAATTTTACTTTTATAGCGCAATGTGCTACCATAGGCGATCTCCTAGAAGACCGCCTCCGTAAGCTTGCTTGCCGTAGAAAATCTTAGGACATTTTAAAATTATTCTCTTAAGTTTTTATAAAAAGAAATTTAACTAACAGAAAAAAGTTGCCATGCTTCTGTCAGGTTCTTAAGAAACATTAATTTACACTCAGATATATATATAATAAATTTCATTAATTAAGCCTTCACGTATTATTAGTGCAAAATTTTCGTTCACTAGGTTCACTAAAGTTAATCAGCTTTGACACGGTACACATTGTTTTCATTTCACATTTTAGATAAATATCATCTGTTTCCTATACATGACGAATAAAATTTTGAGATTAATCAATAAATAATTTATTTTTCATATGAAAAACGAAAAATTTTCTTAAAAAATAATAAAATATTGTTATATTTTTAATCATTATCACAAGCATTATTTCTTTAAAATTTAATTTTATTAGAGCTTAACAACAATTAATTTAAAAATATTTTTCATATCAAAATTAGGAGAATTTTTAAGGGATTATAAATTAAAAAAATCTAAAAAAAACTTAATAAATCAAAATGTAATCATTGAAAAAAATTATAAAAATGAAAAAACATTATAAATTTAAATTTTGTTTCAATGTTGCTAATAAAACAAAAATAGTATCACCAACCAGTTTTTCTCATTAAAAATAAAATGAACTTAAATCGAATTATTTAAAAAATTGCTAATTTTATAATTTTTTTTTGATATTTTATTAATCATGAAATGCTCATATAAAAGATTTATATTGGAAAATTGAATACTAACACATTTAGATTTTCTATTAATTTCTGAAAAAAAATCAAAAAATTAATAGATAAAATACTTTTAATCAGTTACAAAAATCCGATCTTAGAATGCAATCTTGGTAAATTAAATATCCTGACTTGATCAAGCAGCTTCTAAGTTAAACTGCTATTTTTCAAATCAAAAAGCAAACTGAATTAATTTAAATTTTTTCAAGCGTTAAAATAATTAAAAGGTAGACAAAAAAATTATAAAAAAGTCTCTTGGACCTGAAATCAATTTCTTATTGACAACAAAAAAAACTTAAAATTTTCGGTTCAGTAATTTATTTAGATTCTGAAAATTATTCTAAAATAATAATAAACTATCTAAATATTTGTTATCTATGAAACAAAAATTCATTCACTTTTAAATTTAGCTTGAGGGGCAATTTAAATAAATATCATTTTCTAAAAACTTTATTTAGTTCAAACTGTTTTACAAAAAAACAGTCCCCGAAGGAAAAAAAATAGCTTCTAACGAAAAAATGAGATTTTTTTAAAATAATTTAAGATCTTTAATTATTTTTTTTTGCTGACAAATTAAACATAGAATAAAAAGAATCGTTAGTAATTTCTCGTTCAATTTGAAGAAAACTTGGCAATAAAATGTCATCGTCAGCTGTTCTGAACGATAAAATAACGAGTCCACGACAACTTGGATTACATGGCTCTTCATAAATATCAAGTCTGTAGTAGCGATGGCACCATATGAAGCATCGTCTACGTTGATAAATTGTGTAATGGTTCGAGTCTACTGTTTTTGACAGAATCTTAAATAAAAATTTAAAAAAACTTATTGAATATTTTATTATAAATATAAATTTTTGAAAAATACTGCATATTCTCTTCGATCAATTTGAGTTCTTGTTTCATTAGGCAATCCATCTTCGTATGTTCTGATGGCATATGAATAGGACCAGTTGCCTCCTTTTCCACTCTTTCGAATCCTTACTTGAATTGAATCCGATGTAGAAACCAAATAGTTGTGAATCACGGTCAATTCTTCAAAGTTTGGAAAAACAGAATCATCCGGTAGTTCTTTTACCAAAAATTTTCTCTTTCTATTTCCAGCATCAAATCCCTTAAGGTTCAAACCGACCCGTTCACACACAGTTTGCAAGGCTTTGGTCACTTTGGTATCAAAAACAGTACTATTGCCAATGACATCCATGCATGGATGTCCAACCCACGCTTTAGCACATCTTTCATCCAGTTCGCGCGCCAATTCAATTGATTCCGTTCGAGTATTGTTATTTTCTAGAGTATAAAATTGCTCAGCTCCATTAGCAGCAGTGACCAAGTGAATTATTTGATCGTATCTGTTGTCTCTTAGATCAACTTCGTTCCAGTTTGGATTGCGTATTTTTAGGGCCTCCCACTCGTGAGGCGCTATATAAGAAATTGGGTCCATTGCACCTCGGTCATAAATAATAATTACATTTTTTTTATTAGCGTAGTTTTTAGCCGTCTCGTTGATGGTATCCTCAATTTGCAGTAGGGTCTTGAGCAGATTTTCTTGAAAGTCAAGTTTGGCATCTTCGTCTAATTCAGCAAAAAAGATGCCAGATGACAAAAGAGTGGTTGCAGTCTCTGGGACCGACAGCACCTTCCACCCAATATTTTCAAAAAAGGTCTTGATTCGATTTATGGACGTGGTCTTTCCGGCACATGGTCCCCCAGTGAAGACAACTCTGTGAATTCTTTTCTCATCATCAACGTTATTCTGACTCTGATCTTCAAGCTTGTCAGAAAACGAAGCCTTAGTTGAATTTTCTTGACCATCTGGATTTTTTTTCAACCCATTGTTGTTTATTTCTGACTTATTAACCAAGCGTCCATTGTTGGTCTTTAGTATGTTGGAAATTGATTTTGTATGGTGAATAAGCTTTTCGTACTTGTTTTCCACACATAAAGTTTCCAATTTGGCATCCATTTTGGTCGGTCGTGAATAATTCAACTAATTAATCACACCTTTTTACTTGATTTTCAAGTCTTAAAGAAAATAAATTTTGAAAAAAGCATGCTCTAATTTTATAGAAGAAAATTTATCGACGGAAAAATAAAAAAAAATTGAATGAGTTGATTTGCAAAATTTTCTCAAGAAATCTTTCGTAACAAACTTAAAATATGTGCCTGAATCAGTACCTAGCTTAATAAATTTTTCTTTTAGAATAAAATTCTTTCATGAAATGAACCAAAATTGGTTATTTATCATATTTGATTTAAAAAATAGCTTTCATTGAATTTATAAGGGTTTTAAATTGAAAACAGAATTTTTTCAAAAGAATTTGATTATCAGCAAATAATTATACCATGATTTGATTCTAATCAAAGACTTGACCAGAATTATTATGCAAAGATGTTGATTTTTTGATGCTTAAGGCTTTCTGTCAAATGTATCTATTAAAATAAAATAAATTCATAAAGGATTCTTATCTTTGTAATGATTTAGATCGCAATTTAGACTATTAAGAATATGAATTTAAATTAAAATGGTCATCGCATGCCATCTTAAGAGAAAAATAAAATTTACATCTAATGAAATCATACATAAAACTTTTTTTATCATAAAAATCAAAAATAGTGGAATATCTGAGATAAAATAATAAATATTTGCGATAATGAAAAAATTTTTCAGATGAATAAGGTCACATTTTAAAAATTTTAGGAATAAACTCTAACTAAATAAATGATTTTTGCCGCATTTTTAAAAAAAATATCCGCTGTTATATTTCCAAAAGTTTATTTATAAAAACTTTAAAAAATGAGATTAAAAAAACAAAAATAAAAATTTCATAGATTATACTATAGCAACATAGAATCTTGTTTTTACAAATAAACAATTTAATTTTCAAATTTTTTTTATTCTGTTTAGTTTTATTATTTTTTTATAAATCAAATAAAGCTTAGATAATAGAAATAGGAATTAATGAAACATTTAACTTTTTAGCTTTTTAGCTTAAGAGCATTCTAAACAGAAAATTGGCTCTTTACAATAATAAAGAGATAATTTTACTCTTTGTGATTTTAAAAAAAGTGAAAAATATTTTTTTTCTTAGTGAGAAAAATTATTTCGAAAGCTCCAAAATGTGTTCCTTAATACGATTAAGCTATATTTTTATCTCTAAACAATAATCAGAAAATTTCATAAATAAATGCAATATCAATTGTTCATAAATTTTCTGATCATCGATTTATTAATCAATTTTTATAAGTCTAGATCACCAAATATTTGAACACCTGAGAAATTTGATGATTTGGTCAAGTATTTTTACAATCTGGGTCATACAAAAATACACGCAACACTGGCTATACAATTTCATGTTTGCTATGGTCAAGAAAATTACATTTTTACAATGTAATTTAAAAATAAAATTATATAAATATATTAATTAGAAAGCAAAAAGTGATAAAATTTTATTTTAAATTTTTTAAATTTCAAAAATCAATAATCATTCAATAAAAATTTAAAAATTAATTTTTTGGGCCATTTTCAAATAAATGAAAAATAAATGTTGAAATGATTTTGATTTTGATTCATCGATTTTATTTTTTGATATTCAAATAAAATAAATGATTGAAATTTTTTATTCTTTTGGCGAAAATAATCCGAAAATACTTGGTTTCTTAAAAGAAGGGTTGTATAGGTGTAAATGTTGCTTGAAGCATTCGGCAGCTAATTTATCACACCTGCATACACCACTTTGACATTCAGTGTTTGTTAGAGAGCATGTTATCTGCTTGTTTTTGGCTGTGTAATCATAAGTTGAAAAATATGTGTAACAAAATAAATTGCTAGTATCTCTATAGCACTGATCATGATTTTTGCAGCAATTATCAATGGCATCTACCGGGTCATCTTTGCCTCCCATACCACAATAATTACCATAGCCATCAAAATCAAAAGCACTGCGCTCGGTTAAGTATTCGACCATGCTTTTGAATTGAAGTAAATTACGGCCTGTTGGAATGGCCAAAATTGAATTAAATGTAAAAAATGTCCAAATAGCAAAGATCAAACACTTCATTTTTTACTACCTCATAATTAACCTAAGTTGGTATTTTATATAATGGAACTTTAATGTGAATAAAACAAATGCTTTTTATTTAAAAAGATATCAAAATACATGATAAATTTTAGTGAAATTTCAATATTAAAAAAATCTTATTCGTAGGTGTGAATAAGCTATCTTTTGATATTTATTGGGTGTGTATACATGCATCTTAAAAAAATAAAATATTAAATTTTGAATAGTGAAAAATATCTTAAAATTTTTGAGGCTATTGTTGCCTCAAAATTTTTTATGAGTTATGAGTTTTTGTGACTATCACTTAAGTTATTCAACTAGAATTATTATGTAAAATTTTATTTTAGTCAAATTTTATATTTAAGTTCTAGTGCAGACAAAAGTGACATCGATCCTGAATCATTGTGTCATTGTAATTATCCTCATCTGCATTGTTATCATCATCAATGTTATTGAAATTATTCCAGCACCGCAAATCATTTAGCAAAGCCCAGAATGACCTCTCAAAAAATTATTTTTTTTCCTTTTTAAATTACAGTATATTTTTTTTTATAAATCTCCAATTCTATATAAATTTTACATATTTTTCCTATATTTACTAATAATTCAAAAAAATCATGTGTGAGATTAAATTTCCAAACCGTTGGACTATCGTTAGATTTTAGAAAAAAAAAATTTTAAAAATGGAATTTTTTGGAATATCGATCTAAAATTAAAAAAAATATCAAAGCCGAATAGATGTTCTTCGTAATTTTTATGCGTACATTACGATTTTAACATAATTTTTGGATTACATTTGGATTTATTTATTGTAAAAATAATAATAAAAGAAAGTAAAAATAAGTAACTAAAAATTATTAATGAGTATTACAAAAATCAGTATTGAGTATCAGAAAAATTAAAAAAATTTGCATTTAAATTCTAATAAATAAGAAAAACATGTTCTCTAATGAATGCTTTTATTGCTAATGTTGGTCTTGCAGCTAACTGTAGGAACTGGCGTAAAAAGTTTCCTTTTTTCTATTCCATTAAAGTATTCTAAATGTGCTTTGATCTTGAGCAAATATTCCGTCAGATAATCGATAATTTATTATTACTTCGGTATTTTCATCAATATCTCATTTCACTGCTGAATTATGGTCATGTTCAGCTATATTTCTAAACAGTGTTATCTTCTGATTATGACAATGGTATAGAAGAAAAATTTTTGCTCTACATTTGTCAAGTCTTTGGCCTTATTACATCGAAAAGGTACTTTTGAACCTTCGACTGTTTTTGGTGCATTTTGAACATTCTTTCCCAATACTTTTCTGCATTTCAGCGTTTTCAAAAGTTTGAATGATTTCCAAAGTCAGAATTTTTCTAGTCTTCTTTTGAAATTCATAAACTGTTTCGAAATCATTTTTTTTCTTAATCATTTCGAAAATTAAGCTTTTATTTTTTTAATTCATTAATTTAAATGAAAAATTCAAGTCAACTAAATTTAAAAAAATATATTTCAAATAATTTAGATCCAATTATTCAAATAAAAAAATGAAATCTTATTAAGAGTAAAAAATTTTTAGTTTTATTCAAGAAATCTAAAAATTTGAATATGGCATCAAAAGCATCGCTCAATTGGTAATTGATTATGGAGAACGGATTCCAGAGTATTTTTCATTAATTAATACTTGAAAATTTGATAAATTTATGTTCACGTTAGTGAATAGTTTAAATTTAATGATGATATCAGTAATCTGACCAGTGGTTAAAGATAGAATTAAATTAAAAAAAAGTGATATTTCAAAAATTTATTTATTAATCAATTAAAATTTTAGGCAAAAATAATGTAAAATATATGGTTAAAATTTTTTAAAATTGTACAAATATTAAAATATATTTAAACAGTGCAAACAACTAATAAATTCAAAAAAGAAAGAGCTGAATAGAAAAAAAAGTTAATTTTTATTGTACCGTATTCCTTGTTTGATAATGCAGCCTCATAAGCAGAAACAAAACTTTGATGCATGCAAAAAACACCAAGTACAGCTTAAAGCATTCTTAACTTAAAACGCTTGCTATAAAGATTTGTTTTTTAACCTTGAGTCCACTAATCATGTTCATAAGTTTAATGCGATATTCAGCTTGAGATTTTTTTCAAAAAATTTAATATAAAAATTCAATGTATAGTGCTAGAAAAATTTTAAATTCATAATAATAATTTATCTCATGGTGTTTTTTGCATGTACCAAAAGTTTCTTGCAGATTAAGAGGCTACAATATTTACTAATTAATTAATAATAGGTTAATCAAATAATATAATATTATTAATTAATAACATAGAATTGTTAAATAAGAGATTTACTTACCATAAAAAAAAATTTTATTTTAGAAATTTTAAAGACTTCTCGGATTTAAAGGCTATAAAAAAGATTTGAACTCTAACATTTTTTCTATTTTTTACTTAGATTCGGCAATTTTCTAAAATAAAATCCTTGGGTTAATTTATTAATGTTATTTGATTAATGAGATTATATTGCACAATAAAAGGTAAATTAATAAAAAAAAAATTATTTCCATTTAATGTTTTAAAGAAGTTTTTAAGACTTATGGTGCTTTTACGGTTAAAAAAAAGGGATTCTAGTGTAAACTCTTTAATATATTTATTAAGTAAATTTGACATAAAATTCCATTTTTTTCTCCAAAATTCTTGGTCAATTTTGCTAAATTTTTATTTTTTATTTCATTTTGATAAAAATCTTACATAAAAGACCTATTAAATAATATGGCTGTCAATAAAATGTACAATTTGGTTCAAAAATTAATTAAAAGAAAGCCAAAATTCAATTCAAATAGTTTATTTTTATTTAGTGTATTAATTGAAATTATAAAATAAATTAAATAATATTTTTTTATTTGTTCTATTATTTATGATTTAAGTACTCGACAAAAAGTAAAATTATCTTGACTTAATTAATTTACTTCTGAATAATTCAAATATTTAACTTTTTCGAAAGACATAAATTGCTAAATTTATCCTAAACTATTTAATTCAGTAGACCTTTGCCAACTCCTCTTGGAAAAAAAGGACTTTATTATTTCAATTTAAATAATAATAAAAAATATTATAACATCGAATTTACATTATTTCTATAAGTCGAATGAAAAGAATTACGTTAATTTGATGAATTTTTACCAAAAATTAAGTGTATAGTTTCATAGCTAAAAAAATTGAAAGAATAAGAATATTTTATTCAAAATTTGAGAGAAAATTGACAAAACAATCTGATACTTATGTTTTGTACTCTTAAGACTAAATTTTTAATTAATTGTAATGAGACGAAAAATTCAGTTTTTATTCAGTTAAAAACATGTCGAGTCTGATTTATTCTAAGTTCTCATGCTAATTTATGAAAATCGTTCAAAGATTATATTTTTGTTCATTGACTTTTTTTTACTAATGGAAATCGAGCAGATTTTGCGGCATTTTTTCATTAATTAGCATGACCTAGACTATTAGATTTAAATCGGCTTAAATTTTACTTTGAAAAAATGAAATTTTGTATTACTTAAAATTTCAGATGATTATTTTTCTAATCTAACAGTTTAAATTTTTATGTTTATTTAGTTTTTGTTGACAATGATATTCTAGTTTTGACCAAAATATTTTTTAATTGAAGTTAAATTGACTAGAGAAACGAATATTTCAAAAAAAATTGAAGTTTTTAATAAGGATTTCTAAGATTAAATAATTAAAAGAAGACAAAATGATATATTTTGTATAAGATATGACATACTTAAATTTAATTCGCAAATTCATTTGACTTTAAGTACACTGAATTATTTAATAAGGATTAATATTATTTATTTTTTTCAGAATATTAAAAAATAATCTCCAATAATAATACAACAGTTTACATCAAAAGTCTCATTTCAACCTTTCTCAATTGTAGTATTTTAGATTTGAGAATTTTTTTTCTCGATTACATCAGTAAAAGCTTGAACTTAAACCTCCATTTAGATAAGAATGTATTTTGGATCTATGAAATATATAAATAATTTAGATACTTTCCTTTAAAAAAAACTTTTTTAGATAAATGCATTAATAAAACAGAAAAAAAAATCAGACATAAGCTAAAATTTTTATCTCTTTTTTCTGTAGGATTTCTAAGTAGAAAAGAGAGCTTTTTGGATGGCTATTCTGACTAAACAAACACAAGTTTTTAATTAAAAAATTGGTATTTTTTTAATCAAGATAATTTTTAAATAAACAATATAGTATTTTTATCTTAAAAAAACAAAAATTTACTTAAGGCATCATTTGATTTAATAAAAAATTTGCTATTTAATGTGATTGATTTTTATAGATTTGGCAAATAAAGTTTTTTGTCATTTTTTTGTCAGAGAAACAGATATTTAGCAAAAAAAATCTTTTATTAAATCACATTTTTATTTCGAAAGAGGAACTAAAAATCCAGTTAAATAGTAAATTTAATAAATTATTTCTAGACATTAATTATCAATTATTTGAAAAAGAAAAATCCTCATGTCAAATATTCGAAAATTGTAATTTAAAAATCGATTAATTATAATCAAAATATTGATTTTTAAATTTATAAATAAATTGATATTATAAATTGATAACTGAATTTACTAAATCCACTTTTAAATTAATCGATTTTTGTTCACAACATAATTTGCGTGAGAGCAAAATTTATTTGATTTTTCTCAGTGAACATTTAAATTAAAAAAAATAAAAATTAAGCTGGATTCCGAGGTTTTTCTACAAACTCATAATTTCGAGTAAAAATATGACGCCAGAATAATAGAGTGAATATTTAAAAAAATTTATATTTGAATTAAATTTTTTAAAATTATAATTATGAAATAAAATTGCGAAATTACCATTATTTCATTGTAATATCTCAACCATTTCAAGAAAAAAAGATAATTAATGCTTATTTTTTTAATTCAAGGACCTCATTTGGAGCTATTTTTGAAAATTAATTAATTCAGATAAATTTTCCTCTCGCATAATTAAGATCTAATGATATAAATTCTGGCTGAATTTCAAAATTAAATAAATAAATTCAAGATTTTTTCTGAAATAAATTGGAATTTGTTATTTCGAAATTAAGATAGATGTAGGCAGGCAATGTTTCATCATGTAGTCAGGTTAGTAAACAATTTCGTCAATACAACTTAAACTCCAAAGGGTGTAACAAATTAAACAACAACAAAAAAGCCTATTTATAAAGTATTTCAGTAGAATAAATCAATATTTTAGATTTTAGCATGAATTTTTTGTTAGTAAAAATAAACTTCCTGAATGGATTAATAGATGTCTGGGTTGGATGGTCTAAATATTTAATCAAACAAGATTTGTCATTGATAGTATACCATTCAAATAAATTGATAAAAAAATTAAATCTATTTTTTGAGTATATTTGATTTTATTTCGTGCAGAAACTGGCTATGTATCAAAAGTTAACCATGTAGAAAAAAATTGGCAGCATATTTACTTTGTTTTTTTCAAATCCTCGATCAAACGATCACAGCGCCTAACTTTTAAGCATTTGGCGCTAAATACTTTTGCAAATATTCAAAAAATCAAGATAAATGGCCATCATTTTTTGGATCAGTGAAAGAGCTTTTCTTTTTGTTATTTATTCAGTTGTTTAGGCACGGCATAAATGCCAAATTGATAATAGGAAGACCGATCAGTGATGATCAATTCCAGAACTCTTCAAGCTGCAGTTTAATTATCATTTCAGCAGCTAAAATTTTGGTATTTATCTGTAGAGTCTGTAGAGGTAAACTTTTTGATTATTTTTGTATTTAACCCAAAGTGAAAAGCTTTTTTATTAACATTTTTATTTGAAGAAATATTTAAACTAGAAGCAATTAGTAAAACAGGCGAAGTGATTAATTATTCCAAGTTGCATTAGGGCCCAGCTTCAAAAGAGCATTGATGGCTTGTTGCTTTTGCTAAACGAGTTTTAATTTATGTTTTCCGAAGAGGTAGACGATTTAGCAAAGAAAATTATATTCGCTTCAATTCAGCTTCAAATAAATACTTGAGAAAAATTGAAATTGGGTTGTTAGTCTAGGAATGTGAGGAGCATGCCAAAGCTCGTTTTGCTAAAATAGTCGTCAAGCCAGAGGCGTGCGTTGAAATTATGAGAAAGCTTAATTTTCTAATGAGAATCAAGAAAATAAATTTAATTTTCATTTTAATCAAACTTTCAAGAAAGATACTCGAGAGTTCTAGCCTAATCGCTTGAAATAAGATGCTTAGAAAACAACTCGTTCTGTGATAAAGAAAAAAAGCGCTTTTAATCAAAATAAATTTTTGGCTATTTTTGCCTCTTTTTTTCTAGTTCAATAATATTTTAGATAAAAATAAATATTTTTTTTAAACTTAAAACAAAAAATTAATTAAATCAAGGCCAAAAATTGTTTACATGTGTTCGATAAGGTGATTATCTTGTCTACGTCTCTCGGGAAAATTTTCTCTTTTTTTTTAAATCTAGCCAAAAATAGATCAATTAAATGTTCATGTATAAAAGTCCTTTGTAGCTTTAAAATTATTTTCAAAATTTTTTGTCATCAAGAGGCGATTTTTGCATGATACTTTGTTTGATTTTTATTTAAGAAGACTTTTGGACTCATATTTTGAAATTTTTCAAATTAGCCTAATGCACTATTTGTACTTAGTAGTGCAAATAAAAAGCTTTTAGACTTTTTGTATTTTAGTTTTGTGCTAAATAAGCAAAATTAAGAAAAAAAGAAATTTTAATTATTTGAGCATTTCGTGAATATGCTAGTTTTGTTTGAAAGTTAGTTCAGAAAGAAAATAAGATTTATCTTTTTTAGAAGTCGGAGAAAAGATGAATACTTGGCTTAATTTTTAGGTCTACGGCTACGGGAAGCCTTGTTTGTAAACTTAGGGTGTGGTTTATAAATTTTGAATTTTATTACTTTTTTTTAAAGTGCCCTCACTAATCGATAATAATTTGATACGCCCATATTTTCCGCATTTTCTGCGCGTTTTATCATAAATATTTCTAAATTTTGACTTGAAGCCAAGATTCACAAGCGCAGCCTGTTCCAAAGTCTGCACAAAATATTTGCGCTCAATTTTCTTTTTAATTAAGCAAAATTAAATGCTTCTAGTCAAAACCTTGACTTGGAAATTATTTAGTTTGATAGAACGCTTGCTAGAAATTTTAGATACGTAATTAAGAGGGATTTGGATGACAGGCATGATTGGAGAGCGGAAATGTGTGACCAAAATGGCACCGGGTCCAATGGCGTCCGACAATTTTGAACAAGCTTTTTTTTTAAATGAGTGCAATTAGAATTAAGTGACACCGACGGGCTCAAATTTAATATCAAACCTAAATGCCACATAACTGAACAAAAATTTATACACACATTAATTTTAGGCAATAAAAAATATGAGACTTATTGTTAGAATTTGTCCCAGAGCTAGTTTATAAAGCCATAAATAAAAAAAAAAACAAACTCAAAACTAACAATAAGACTCCTTTTATTCGTTCATGGTCAAGTTAATTAGTTTATTTTAAAGCCTAGCAACTGGGAGCTAGACGAGTTTATAATTAAAAAAAAAAGTTTATTTTTTATTGTTTGAATGGAAGGGTATATTAACGTTGAAGAAAAATAATTTTTTCCAAACACATAAAGATAAATTTAGACCATAAAGCTTTGCATTTTTTCTTGTTTGCTTTTAGTTTTTTTTATCTCAAATAAAGAAAGTCGAAACTAGGTTATAGTTTTAAGTTTACCCGAAGATTATTATTTTCCGAGAAAATTATTACTTTTAGTGTAAACAAATCGATCAAATATTTGATTTAGAATAAACAAAAATTATCTTGTTGACCACACGCACTCACACACACACACACACACACATACGCACTCAGACACATTCACCATCTTTTCTAAAATTTAATTAATTTTATTCAAATTTAATTTTAGACAAAAAAATGACAAGAGAAGACGATCAAAACAATGAAGTGTATCAAAATCTGACGCAAAAGGCGGACGGGTCTGGCTCAATAAACCACAAATGGACGCTTTACTTGGCCTTGTGTTGTATCACAGTGACAACTTCATCCCTTATTTTTGGCTACAACATAGGCGCCACAAATCTTCCCACTCCGCTAATCAAGCAATTTTTTGTACAAAACTACTTTGCTCAGTTTTACAACCAGTCTCTTGAATACAAAGCCTTGGATGGTCAAATAGGGCGCCTGAATGCTCTCGAATCTAAATACAATGAGAACAAGGATGTCAAAACTAGCCTAGAGTCGAATGAAACACAAATAGAGCAAGCTGAAAAAAGCCTCAATTTGCTGAAGGAAGAGTTGAGTTTGGACAGTGTGGATAGCATTGAGAGCGAATTGCTAGAGATGAGATCTAAATTGAATGAGACAGGAGCTGAACTAGAGGCCAAAAGAGGCGAGTTCAATGAAGCCAAAGAAAAAGTGGACGCTTTTCAGACTCTGATTTGGACAGTGACCACGGCTTTGTTTGTAGTAGGTGGCATGGTTGGAGCTTTCACTTCAAAATATGTGTCTGACTATTTTGGCCGAAAAAAAGGAATTATATTTCATCATTTATTTACAGTGTCTGGCGCTGTTCTGGTGCTCATTGCTCCCTATGTGAAAACACCTGAATGTGTTATTGTGTCCAGATTTATCTATGGCATCCAAGGCGGCATGTCATGTGGTCTTATTCCGACTTATTTGTCGGAAATTTCGCCAGCTAATCTGAGAGGTGCCACTGGAGTAGTGCATCAATTGTGTGTCACCATTGGCATATTGATTGCACAGACTCTTGGTTTCCGACAATTGATGGGAACTGCCGAATTGTGGCACTTTTTGCTCGCCATCCCACTAATACCATGTCTAATTGGCACTGTAAGCTTGCTACTTTTTTTTCCCGAATCACCCAGAGCGCTGTTGATCAACAATGGAGACGAAAATGCAGCCACCGAAGCCCTGAGACGCCTCCGCAATTCGAACAATGTCTCAGCTGAAATTGAAGAAATGAGCAACGAAGCTAAAGAGACCAAATCAGACGAAGCCATTTCACTAAAAGATCTGTTCACTCTCAGCGAATTAAGATGGCCTCTAATAACAGGCTTAGTGCTTCAGTTGGCCCAGCAGTTGTGTGGTATCAACGCCATTTTTTTCTATTCGGAGGGCATTTTCCGCAATGCTTCTATCCAAGAATCGGACATTCAATATGCTGTTTTTTTGACTGGTTTCATTAATGTTATATGCACCATTGTATGTGTACCATTGATTGACAGACTTGGTCGCAAACCATTGCTTGTTTATCCAATGATAGTTATAATTTTCGACTTTATTCTGCTCACAATATTTTTGACCTTTCAGGTAATTTTTTTTTCAATTTTAAAACAAGCTAAAATATTAAATATTAATTTTTTTACCAGGATAAAGGAATGATCTTTTCATATTTGAGCATTGTCTGCATTATTGTGTTCATCATGTGCTTTGCTGTCGGTCTAGGCCCAATACCTTTCTTGTATGTAGCAGAGTGTTTCAGACAAGACGCTAGAAGTGCCGCATTGGCTATTTGTATGTTTACTAACTGGGTTGCTAATTTGGTCTTGACATTGACTTTCCCCTATTTGGCTCAAATATTAGCCAACTATGTTTTCTTGGTATTTACAGTCATTGTTGGCATAGCTGTTATTGTCATCTTGAAAAAAGTGCCGGAAACTAAAGGACGCAGTACCGAAGAAATAATGGCTCATTTCCAGGGAAGAAAAGTGCCAAAATACACTGGAGACGAGTCCGGAAAACTGATGGCTAACTCAAAAGTTTAAAAATTTAAGGGCTAATTCATTTTTTTTAAATAATTTTAAAAGTTAATTTAGAAATTTTTAATGAAAATTTAAGAGTATTGGCGTGCTAAAAAAAACATCTTAAAGCTTGATGAAAAATTCTTTTAATTGATTTCGTTTCGTTTTTTTTTCTTTTAATTTAAAATTTGATTTGTAATAAAAATTTTTTTTATAAAATTAGTGACAATTATAATAAAATTAAAGTTCTAAATGTATTCATGGATTATAGATGTTTGTCTTTGGTCAAAGTGATAGATCTAAGTTTTTTTTTCATCTTAGTTTTTTTTTTGTAATAATTTTTTTAATTATAATTTAAATTATTTATAAGGTTTAACATCAAGTGAAATAAAATTTAAAAACTTTAAATCAAAATTTTTCTTTAATCTAAAAAAGACACGCTTTATTCAAACATGTTGGATAAATTTAAATTTCAAAATCATTTTTTTTGTTCCATAAATTTACTTCAAACTCTTTTTAAAATTTAAATGAAAAAGAAAATTACTTAAGAAATTGAATTGAATTTAATTTCATAAAAAAATCTTAGCATGTTGGCATGACTCCCATTTCTGAAAAAAACTTAGATGCTGTGGAAAAGTTGATAGAAAAGCAACAAAGTTAGCATTTTGAGATTCAGATTTTTGCTTTAGAAGAGAATAATTTTTTTATTTTATTTAATTCGAGTGAAACACCAAAAGGTGATGTAAAAATTGATAAAAAAAATATTTTCAAAATTTACATTTAGATAAATAAAAAATTTAATAGCTGAGTAGTTATTGGTTTTCTTGCATGTTTTCTGGTTTAAAGAGCGCAATAAGAGAACTTTTGCCTGCTTGACCTAGTTTTAAAAAATCTCTTATCCTTTTTACCATATCAGATTCTGACAACATTTAAAATATGGAAGAGTAAATCTTTGGTAAAAAACGGGCTATTTTGAGTATGGTAACGATACCAGTGCCTTGAACTCCAATTATACTTGCAATGTTTTTTTATAAATGTTTTATAATTAAGATCATTAGGTAAACTGTTTCTAATCGCCAATTATTGATTTAGGAAGGTGTAAGTCAGCGAATTCTCGCATAATCTTATTAAAAGACCACACTTGGCGCGAATTATTTGTGTCGATTCCTAAAGCGTTTGCAAATGCAGAGCTCTTTGAATGTCTTGGTAGTTCAAACATACTTTTAAGAATGTTTGATTCAATTCCTAGTTTCTGTCTGATTAATGGCTAGAGCATCCAGCCCATAGATGAGCACTGGCGTTACATACGTTTGGTACATCTGAGCCTTTATGTTAAAGTCTAGGCCGGTGCTAATGACACTTCCTTTGAACTTAAGCGATGCCATGTTTGATGCAGTTTGTTTGCATTTGATGCGAGTGTGGTTTGTCGTCATCTTGTAAAAAGATACTTCCAGGAACTTCATTTGATCTACTCTTGTCAGTTCGCGCTTTACCATTCTTAAACAGTGCCTTTTTTTAAGTTTAAGCCAAAAATAATGATTACAGTTTTTTCTGGATTAAACTTAATTTGCGCAAGGCGACCAAATTCCTCAGTCTTAACAATTAGCTTTTGAAGTCCTGCCTCAGTGTCGCTAATCAAGATGATGTAATCGGCTTACAGAATGATGCAAACTCGTATCGATCCAATTTTAACTCCTTTATGAATTTTATAAAAAACAACAGTTTTCATTTTTATTTTATTGTTTTCGTAAACGTTTTATTTAAATAGTCACAAAAATTAAATTGACATCAATAACAGATAATCTAAAAAATTAAATTTTATAATCAAATTTAAATCATCTTGTAGTAATGTTGTAATTTGGCTTAAATTCAGAGTCTTGAACTTACCAAAAAATCTCCTCCTTTAATTGTAATTTCAATTTTATTACATTTTTTTTTAAATTTTTTGTTGTAAAATTAAAGCGAAATTACTTAGATTATTGATCATAGTTAAAAAAGTATTTTATTTTAAAAACATTTCAATTGTGTTTGAATTTTAGTTTGAGTTTTTAGGCCGGAATAAAGCTAGTCAAGTTTTTGGAATAGAATCGTTGTTTGAAAATTATTTCAAGTTTTTCTATCTCAATTTATTCCTCTTTAAATATGATAAAAAAATATAGATAAGATAAAATAAAAAATATTAAGTTAATATTTTTGAAATTAAAAAAAAGTTAAAACTCGTCTTTATGATAAAGGCATTCGAAATATTTTAATTGTTTTTTCCATAAAATGTTAAATAATTGTTCTTTAACAAAAGAAAGACTTTTTATTGATATTATCGGTTATGAAATTTGTAATAACATTAGAGAAAAATACACAGTAAATGACTTAAATCAAATTTTTTAAAAATAAAGCATTTTTTTAAGGTGTTTAAAATTTTAATACAATTGGACAACAAAAGCTGGATTGTGAAACGCCGTTATAATGAATTTTATATGTTAAATGAATTAATAAAAAGATTTTTCCCTGAAATTCGACTCAGTTTTCCTGGTAAAAGGTATTTTAAAGATAATTTTGATACAAAATTTCTAAACGAAAGAATGTATTTATTGGATTTATTTCTCAAAAATACAGTCAATCATCAACTTATTTTACAAATGTAAATTTTAAAGCTTAAATAAACCTCAATAATATTTAGCTTGTCAAAGGACTTGTTATGCAAATTTTTTGAAAATTCCACTAAGTCGAATAACTAGCCACAATAACAATATAAGAAGAACATTTTTATTTGTATTAATTATTATCCTGGCAATTCTTATTGACAGATGGTTTAATTTGAAACTTTATGGTTCCATTTCAAAATTATTTCCTGGCGAAATAAGTATTAATGGCTGCATTAACCTGCTGTTTAAACTTATGGATTTTTTTCCTTAAATTGAGAATTACATGCTTTTTTAAAGACACGTATTTTGTGATGATGCAAAATTAATCATTTGAAATAAAATTAAAAAACGATATCAAATTGTTTTTTTTTTACAGTGAAAAATTTCTGTTTTTATTTGTTTATTTGTTTGTATAATGCTCCTTCAGAATAAAGTATAATTAATTTTTAGATAATTCTGTTTTTGAATAAAAATTCCTGAAATAAAAAGTTTCTCAAATCTTACCCTGACTCCTAAAAAATTGTCTGGAAATGTTTGGTCACGATCTTGTTGTGTTTCAGCATATCTGGCACAGAAAATCGTGGCGTTTGTGATTTTATAAAGTATTAACCCTAAGTATAAGCTTCAATAGCCGAATGGTTTGCGTGTTAGTCATGCAAGCAGAGAATCGAGGGTTCAAACCTGCTGAGGGTGAAAAAACCTTCAAAATATCTCTGCAATACGGGGCGAATGTTTTAACCTCTTTCATCATAAAAATAGGGGGACCAGTTTCGACTGGGTAATTATTGCGGTGTAGATGATCATCTCGATGCAGTAGCCTCTGTGTCAGATCTGAGTCTTTGCTCAAAAAGGTACATGAAAAGGAGATTAGCGCCTTCCCATTATCCACTAGGATAGAATAGGGACAATTATTATAAGCTTCAAGCCGTTTAAATAAAAACAAAATAAAATAAAAAAAAATAGTCAAAATGCATGGATGACTTCAAACCTATTTATTGAATGGTTGATTTAACTACAAAAAATATTAAAATTGCTCTTTTACTTAACAATGCTCCATGTCACTTGTTTTTGAATATTTAAAAAAACTTAGAACTTGAAATTTTGCCACCTAATACCACTTCGATGAAGGTATCATCATATTACAAACAATTTAAAGTTCAAAAGTACTAAATGAATTAGCTCTATTCATGGATAGGAATCCGAATGGGGCAATCCAAGACTGTGATAAAAGCTGGTATTTTTGGAAAGCTTTATAAGTTTTTAACTAATGTTGGAACCTAATTAACATGTCAACTAAGAATATCCGGAAGTAAATTCAAACTTGCAGATTTTGAGTTGTGTGGTCTAAATACATGGATTGACAATGAACTTATTTTAAATTTATGAATACTTTATTCCCTAGCATAAAAAGTGTTCTTTTGCATCCCTGTGTACTTTACGTTTACGGCGTATTGAGCTTTGTCGTTTTTGGAATAAACAAGTGGCATATAAAAACGAGCTCCGGGACAGAGCTCTGGTCTAGGGAATCAGGTTAATTAAAATAAGAAAAGATTTTTTTATATTTGTTTTTTTAGCAAGAAACAATGCAAGGGCTTACTAACAAAAGGACACAAAATCACACTTTTTTATTTTGGGCAAAAAAAGATTCATAGTAAAAGTACACTAAAGGACAAAAGAAATTAAAATAAATAATAAGCTCATTGTCTATAGCTCTTTAAATGTGAAAATAAGGAGATTTTTTCAGATATAAGAGATGCTGACAATGAAGATGTAAATTTCGAAGTTGATAAAATCACTGCACATAATGTATTGATAGTGTTTATTGATAAAATACGCTGCCAATTTAAATTCCATGAAAAATCGAGCTGATGAAATGATTTTTTCTAATTATAAAAAAAAAAAATTAGTGATCCTTTACAAATTTAACTGTTTTATTTTTATTTTCCAATTAAATTAAAATATCAGGGTGATGTTATTCTTGAATAAAAATTTCTGTATAGAAACTCATTTTCATTTTGAAGATATTGAGTTTATTGTTTTTGAATAAAAATTTCTGTAAAGGAATTTTTATTCAAAAACAGAATTATCTAAAAATTAATTATACTTTATTCTGAAGGAGCATTATACAAACAAATAAACAAATAAAAACAGAAATTTTTCACTGTAAAAAAAAAACAATTTGATATCGTTTTTTAATTTTATTTCAAATGATTAATTTTGCATCATCACAAAATACGTGTCTTTAAAAAAGCATGTAATTCTCAATTTAAGGAAAAAATCCATAAGTTTAAACAGCAGGTTAATGCAGCCATTAATACTTATTTCGCCAGGAAATAATTTTGAAATGGAACCATAAAGTTTCAAATTAAACCATCTGTCAATAAGAATTGCCAGGATAATAATTAATACAAATAAAAATGTTCTTCTTATATTGTTATTGTGGCTAGTTATTCGACTTAGTGGAATTTTCAAAAAATTTGCATAACAAGTCCTTTGACAAGCTAAATATTATTGAGGTTTATTTAAGCTTTAAAATTTACATTTGTAAAATAAGTTGATGATTGACTGTATTTTTGAGAAATAAATCCAATAAATACATTCTTTCGTTTAGAAATTTTGTATCAAAATTATCTTTAAAATACCTTTTACCAGGAAAACTGAGTCGAATTTCAGGGAAAAATCTTTTTATTAATTCATTTAACATATAAAATTCATTATAACGGCGTTTCACAATCCAGCTTTTGTTGTCCAATTGTATTAAAATTTTAAACACCTTAAAAAAATGCTTTATTTTTAAAAAATTTGATTTAAGTCATTTACTGTGTATTTTTCTCTAATGTTATTACAAATTTCATAACCGATAATATCAATAAAAAGTCTTTCTTTTGTTAAAGAACAATTATTTAACATTTTATGGAAAAAACAATTAAAATATTTCGAATGCCTTTATCATAAAGACGAGTTTTAACTTTTTTTAATTTCAAAAAATATTAACTTAATATTTTTTTATTTTATCTTATCTATATTTTTTTATCATATTTAAAGAGGAATAAATTGAGATAGAAAAACTTGAAATAATTTTCAAACAACGATTCTATTCCAAAAACTTGACTAGCTTTATTCCGGCCTAAAAACTCAAACTAAAATTCAAACACAATTGAAATGTTTTTAAAATAAAATACTTTTTTAACTATGATCAATAATCTAAGTAATTTCGCTTTAATTTTACAACAAAAAATTTAAAAAAAAATGTAATAAAATTGAAATTACAATTAAAGGAGGAGATTTTTTGGTAAGTTCAAGACTCTGAATTTAAGCCAAATTACAACATTACTACAAGATGATTTAAATTTGATTATAAAATTTAATTTTTTAGATTATCTGTTATTGATGTCAATTTAATTTTTGTGACTATTTAAATAAAACGTTTACATAAAAATTTATTTGAGTTAATGTAGCAAGATAAGCTTAAAACTTTTTTTTGTGACTGTTATTTTATAATCGAGGTCAAATCTAAGCCTTTATGTGACTCCCATTAATTTCGGACCTTAAAAAATTTTTACAATAAAATTTACAGTTAATTTTTTTAAATAAAAAAACATCATTTGTTGATTTTTCAAAGAATTATTAAAAAAGATAGCATATTCTGAAAATCGACCATAAATTACATCTAAATTATCGTTAAGTGCCTGAAAAAACATAAAGTCAAACGGGGTAAAACCGTGAATTCTTTTATTTGATCGCTAATTAGTTGTGAGATTTATTTTTTTTTTCGAAAAAAATATAAAACA
Source organism: Brachionus manjavacas (assembly GCA_019054805.1). Lineage (NCBI taxonomy): Eukaryota > Metazoa > Rotifera > Eurotatoria > Ploima > Brachionidae > Brachionus > Brachionus manjavacas. Next base: position 1,918,088 of record JAHQIY010000005.1, read on the forward strand.
ATAAAAGAGAATATTGTCTTTAATTTAAAAAAAACTTAATTTAAAATAAAAGAACGGTTTAAAAGTTATAGTTAAAATAAAATAAGATCTTTCATTAACGTTTCAACGCTTACATTGGGGTATATCCGTGAATTACATAAATTCAAGCAATTAAAATACAAAAAAAAGTATAAGAAAATATATGTATCCTATTTTAAAACAAAATTTATCTATTTAGAACACTTTTTTGAACAAAAAAAATCCATAGTTAAATCAAAGCCTCTTGGAAGTCATTTCCCACAAGACCAATTGTTACATTTCTCAAAAGAAATCCATTTGTTTTGATTTGTTTTGACTTTTCCAAATACTGTTTTTACATTTGAAACAACTTTTTTGGTCTTTCAGTGAAGATATTTCAATTTCAGACTCTTCTTCGTCTTCTTCATCACTGATTATTGTCACTTTTTTCCTCTTTTTGTTCGACTTTTTTGCCACTTCATCTTCTAATTTTTTCAAAACTAGATTCTCAGCCAAAACTTCACCGTACTTTCTTTTAATCCTCGTTTTTTTTGTTGACGTTTTCTCTTTATTTGCTGAAATAGTGTTTCACAAAGTTTCTAATGCTAGCAAAATCAATACCATGACCCCATTCAGCTAATTGTGTGATCACTTCAACTAAAAGCGTTTCAAATTCTTTAGGGATCCATTGGGTAGCACCTTTAACATTTGCAGGTCTTTTATACTTTTCATTGATTCGGTCGTTAAATGTTGAATATGGAATGTTAAAGCGCACAGAAGCTTGATGTTTGTTTAATTTTTTAGCTTCAATTTCGGCAATGGCTATTTGTAAAGTTTCTTCGCTATAAGCTTTTTGGGTTTTTTGGAAGTTACTTCTCGGCATTTTTAAAAAGTTTTTTTTTTAAATATCAATCAAATAGAAAATTCACACTATTTATTGCAATAAATGAAATTAACGGTTTAACCCCAATCCCATTTTTTTCTTAAACTTATTTTATTTTAAAATAATAGAAAATCGGTTAAGTTTTTGAATTTTTCAGTAAGAAATTCGTAATCAGCATCAAAAAATAGATATAACAGAGTTCTTTGTTCAAATTTTTACCAATTATCAAGAAAGTTTTTTTTTTGAGGATCGGAATTTTTTTTTAAGTAGCGAAGATTAGTCGTTTAAATGAAATTAAAAAAAATAAAAAATTCTTTTTTTAGGTCATTTTTATTAACAAAGACGTTCTTTATATTCTTTTTTTTATTTAATAGAAAATTATTTTTCAAAGACAAGTTATAGTCATTCAAAGAAGAATTCACGGTTTTACCCCATTAACGGTTTAACCCTGAATTACATTAGATTATCAGATAAATCCATGAGTTCCTCATTTAAAGACAAATTTCATCATTTTGTGCTCGTTTTTTTCCTGAGAAAATATGAATATTCAATTAGAAATCTTTCTTAGTTTAAAATAACTTATATGATGTTCCCATAGTGACTTTAATGTTCCTATATTGGTATCATATAACCTTATATCAAATTAAGAACATGCTATCGTCTTTTTAAAATTCTTAAACAAATTTGAAAATTTTGGTGATTGATCCCTATTAAAAAAAGTGAAAATGCTATTTTATATTTAAAATCTTATTCAACATTCTTAATTTTGTCTTAAATTTAAGGCATTTAGTACACTTAATTTTTCAAAAAAATAATCAAAAAATAATAAGAACCCAAATTTTGTAGTTTTACTTTTAAGTTTATTAAATTTAAAAAATTTATATTATTTATATTCAATTTAAATAGTTAAAATTTTCTTTTTTTGTACTATTTTAAGATTGAAGTTAGAAATTAATTTGAGGAATCCAATTTTTGATGTTTTCCAAAAGTAAAGGGGAAACAGTTCCTTATAGCAATTGGTATTCATTTGGGAAACCAGTTCTACTAGGCTTTCTCTTTCTTCAAGCCTTATTTCTTCATAAATATTCTGTTTAATTGGAACTGATATAGCTCCAAGAAGAACCATGAATTTTATTAATTTTGAACGATCAGATGCAATCATTGCAATTGAACCTCCTTTGCTATGAGAAATTAACCCAATAATTATATTCCTTGTTTTCTATTTTTTAAATATTTAATGCCTTCAATTAAATCATCAGTTAAATCCTTAAAAACAACTGCTGAAAAATCTCTAAAAAAAATTTCTAATACCCCGATCAACAAATCTTAGAACTGGTACACCATTATTGGACAGATAGGCAGCCATTACCATAAATGTTTATGGTCAAACATTGTTCCATCTCTATCATGATCAGCAGCTATCGATTAAAGAACGACAGCAGCTATCGATTTTTGATTTTTTGATGTAAAAGCTCTTGAAGGGGTAATGTTAGCTTTTTGGTTTTTGAGGTCTATTTACCGTAAACAAAGTCATTCAAAATATGAAGGCTTCATATTTTGAATGACTTTAAGCACTTTTAAAATAAATTGGACTGCCTACAATAATAATAATAATAATAATAATTGCCCCTTTTCTATCTTAAAGCATAATGGGGAGGCGCTCATCTCCTTTTCATGTACCTTTTTGAGCAAAGGCTCAGATCTGACACAGAGGCTACTGCATCGAGATGATCATCTACACCGCAATTATTACCTAGTCGAAACTGGTCCCCCTATTTTTATGATGAAAGAGGTTTAAACATTCGCCCCGTATTGCAGAGATATTTTGAAGGTTTTTTCACCCTCAGCGATCTAATTGATGTTGATAATCTTAGAGTCGTTTACATTAAATATATCAAATCTTGTCTTTAGATTTCTTTCTGGTATTTTAAAATATCCAGCATAATCATTGCCATTTAAAAATATATGAGCCAGTATTAAAACTGGGATAGTCTGAACACTGGTTGCATTCCAGGCTCCTATTAGTAATTCAGTTTCAAGCATTTCTTTTTTGAATGTTAAGTCATATTAAATTAGAATGTTATTTTATATTAAATTTCGATGACATTTTAATAAGATCATTAATTTTAATTTTTTTTTAAATTTAATCTATAAAATTTTAAACCTAGTTAAACTTTATTTTACTAAAGTTAACCTTTTTTGATTTTAATAGTTTTTCTAAAATGACGTCGTGCCTTTTTATTTGATTTAGAATTGCTGAAATGATGAAATCAGTTTTTTGTCAAATAGCACCTTTTTTGAACAAAATTTTAAAAATTTCGATTTATTAATTTATGCTCCAAGTTTTGTTTGCTATTTAAATTTTTAGTTTTCAAATCTATATACAGATTTGTTTGTTTAAGAAATCATGAATCAAAAATCTTTTTTTGGAATAATTCATCAAAAATAATAAAATCGATTTCGAGATTTTTTTTTCAAAATTAAACCTGCTAATTTTAATATTATACAACAATAGCTTTAAAAATAGTTTATCAGAACTTGCTTAATAAATGCTTGGTTACTATAAATAAATACAGTAATAAATTCTTAATTATACTTGTATTTCGTTTTATTTATAATTAAGTGAATTCAATATTTCATTATTTTTCCGTTTGCCATTTTTTTCATTTTTAAAAGAGAAAGAAATTATAATAAATTTTTAATTAGCAAGACAATTTTGATCTAAAAATAAGCTTCAATCGATTTTTCAAAAGCCTAAGTTTATTTTTAAGATTTTATTTTTTATAATGACATTATTTCTTTATCGTTAGAATAAAATAATTATGAATTTAAAAAAAAAAAACTTTAAAATTGAAAATGAGACTGAACAAGAATATAAATTATTATTAAACTAAATGGAATCTAAAATTTTAAATTTTAGCCTTTAAACAACTCGTCTGATTTCGAAGAATCTCTTCAAATAATAAACTTGTCCCACTGTCATAGTCAATAAAACAGCAGCTTCAAAAAAAGACCACATAACTACTCGTGAATTAGTGTTATCATTAACTTAATTTAAAAAAGTAAACATTTTAAGATTAAAAATTGCATTCTCTAGGTTACTTGCTCTGTGAATGCGCTCTCTTATTTCCATATACTCCTGCTCATGTTTGACAGCAGTCAAAGAGTTTGACAGTTCGTTTATCATTTCTTCCAGTTTATTATGGTCAGCTAGAAAAAAAATCAGAATTGAAGCTTTCGAAGTGAATTTTAAAATTACCAGTGCCATTTACATTTGCGTTGTTGGCCTGAGACTGATTTTCAGTGACATCCATTGAGAACATGACAATTTTAGGAGTCATTGTGGACATTTTATTGCTGAAACAATATTTGTATATGCCATCGATGTGTGTTGCAAAGGTGTACTTTCCATTTGATTCTCTGTCTCCTTGGTAAATGACTTTGTTATCAGGTCCCGTAATTTTGACATCAATGTCCAAAAAACCGCCCTCAACTACTTCGAACATGAGACCGAGCTTTGTTCCTGCTACTGCTCGGTCGAAAAAACATTCTTCTGAATGAGCATCGATTGTTATAAAGTATTGAATCGATTCTTTAATCAATAAACCCAATAAAAAAGTGTAAACATAGAGCTTCATTTCAAATCTATCCTATTTGAACGATCAAAATAAATGATTAGAATTGTATTTGAAAATTGAATGCTACGTGGTATAAAGAATGTTCGTCTAAAATATGAGCAAATATAATTTTTTTCAAAAATTAAAATTTCCAATTCTTGCACCATGCAATTTTGTGCACTAGTTGGCAAAGATTGAGTTTTGTCTTTTAGAATTTTTGGCATATTTAAAAAAAATATAAACTAAAAATTACTATTTGAATTAAGTTCTACATAAAATAAGTGAATTTATTATTTTTTATATTTTGATTAAGTTTTACATAAAATAAGTGAATTTATTATTTTCATATTTTGAGCAAACATATTAGATTGCTATAATGAAAATTTTTTTATTTATTCAAACTTTTTTAGATACACAATACTTTTAAAATTAGATAGCATATCGATCGCCTAATCAAAGAAATTCACATATTAAACACATTATACGATATTATGTTTTTTTCCAAAAAACAAAAAAGAACAAAGCAAAATTACGAATAGAAATAATTTCTTTAGAGAAAATTAATTTTATTCAGTCAAATATAATTTTTTTTCATATTAAAAAAATAGGAGGATCGGCTCAAAATATTATAAAGCTTATATGTGCTTAGATTTGCTTAATTTAAATTCAATTATATCAAGCTCATTTATAATTTATAATTATTTTAGCCTATAATCTATTTTTTTAAAATTTATACATTTATTTTATTTCATTAGATTTGACAGACAATTGGATTTAAAGAAAAAGAAATCGATCTCTTTGCCTCTTCAAAACGAGTTTTTTCAGTACTTTTTAATTAAATAGACTCTTTTCTTAAATAGAAAAAAATCAATTTTGCAAGAGGCGCTCGGTCTCGCTAAGGAATTCGTGTTCAAAAGGGATAAAATTAGTTAAAATTTTCTAGGAGACAAATTAAAGGCAAATGGAAAGCAGCAGCAAAAATAGAATCTTTTTGAATATGTTATAAAATAATTTAAAAAAAATTAATTGTTTTTTGACTAAATTTGCCCTAGTGTTTTAATTTGGGATTATATTTTTGATACTAAATGATCATAATATTAAAGCTTTATTATTTTACTAATATTTTTTAATATTATTTTAGACTTTCGAATTTTATTTGCATCTCCAATTACTAGCGAGATTACATATCACTTTTTCAATTCAAATTTTCTTTAAAATAAAACTGTTAATATTAAGATAATGTGAGTTTAGCGTTTTCATGATTGTAAAATAGAAAAAGTAAATTTAAACAATTATTTAAAATTAGAATAAATTCAATTAGAGATAAAATGCAATCTCTGTCATAAATTATTTTATTTTTCAAATTACTATAATTCAAGTAGAAAGAAAAATATTTGCGAACAATTAGTCAAAGATAAATTTGGAAATTAATTTTCTTTAAATTTGAATTTATTTTTTCTGAATGAATTTCGATAATTTTGTTTCTTTTTGATTATATACAGGATTAAAAACCAAGCTTTCAAGCAATTAAAAAACTGAAATATTCTTCGATTGTTTGTTTAGATTTAATTTTAATTTTTTCTATTCGCAAAAAATAAACACTAGATTTTGAAAAATATTTTATTTTTATTAGCAAAAATCTTAAAAGTCGATTTACGTAATAAAAAAAAAATTAATTTTATTTTTGTGCAATGATTTTAAAATTTTTATTAAAACTTCTAATAATTATTTGTCAAGTCAAATAACAACGCTGAATCAGCGTAAAAATAAATGGTATCCCAGTCGATTTTAAGTAAGTAGCAAAAAATATGCCTTCAATTCAAATTTTCTCTTAATTCCTTTAGAATTAAATTTTTTCCTATTGGTTTGGAAAAATAAATTCGAATTATTAGAAAACATAATTTGAATTCCTCAATCTCAAGTTAATTAAAAATTCAAAGCTCTCAATCAAACTTCGATTCGAATCAACAAGGACATAATTTCCTAGAATTCTACCCACCGATCCAAGTTTTGAGATCAGATAAAATATAAAAATGTTTTCAAAACTAATTTTCTAGTTGAAAAAAAAAATAAAAAAAATTCAATTTAATTTAAATTATGAATTTAAATCGAGTTTGAAGCATACATTCAAGTGTTTTTAATAAATTGCCGAGAGAGCTTTTGAATTAGAAACGAATTTTACAAAAAATAATAAGAAACTAAATAATTTCTTCAAAAAGTAATTATCAAATTAAAAACTGAAAAATTATACTAAAAAATTCGTCCTAATAACCGATTAACTCTTTTCTGCTTTCTTTGGCATTGAATCACTATGCGGTAATTCTTTTCCACCAAAGGTTAAAGCGAACATTGTGCTAATTAAAATTACTGTTTACCAGGTAACATATTTAAATTTATTTTCATATTAAAAAAAGACATATTGGAGTTTTAATTTTTATTTTAAAACGAATATACATCAATTTATTTTTCTATTATTTTTTGCATTTTAAATCAAATTAATAATTGCATTTGAAGCTCGATTTAAATTGGGTGCTTTTTTTCAGACCAGTTTTTCTTTTTCTCCTAAAGCAGCATAAATTGTATGCTCAAATACTTTGAAATCAATAATTTTCTCGGCTTTGGTTGTTTTCTAGTCAAATGGAGTTTCAAAATGTTAAAATTTATAGTTTTATTGTAATCTTTTTAATATTTGCAAGCATTGTTTTCACATAAAGCCATAAAAATTAATTTCTTTAGGCCAATCATGTAGATGAATTTGGGGAAATTGTAAGATAGTAAAAATCGAATCTAATAAAATAATAAATAGTTTTGAAATGTTAAGACCGAAAAACTAATAGAAATAGAAAACAATATAAAAATGTAATAGTAATAATCATAATTTTGGCAAAAATATAATTTTTTATAGAGGAAAAAACAAACAAGTTTTGTTTCGACAGAGCTAGATATTAAAGCTATTACGTAATTCATTCACATTATCATAACCTACATTTAACTTTTAGAAATATATATCTAAAATAAAAAATTGCAATTCTATTCGAGATAAATATTTTACGTAATGATTTTAAATAATAGTGCCTAGAGTATGTGGAAATAATGTTAACCTTAGTTCGGGTTTTTTTCTCTTTCTTTTTTATTCAAATTTAATGCTCAACAAAATAAAATAATATTAATAATTTACATTAATTATTTTTTATTAAATATACAAAAGAACACTTTTTGTTGTGTTGAAATTTCATTTGAATATTAAGCTCTAGTTTTCCTTGTTTGCATTTTCAAAATAAAAAGAGATTTTTCGTATTTTTTATTGTTAGGTTATGTAATTCGCCAAAAATGAATTTTCGTGTATAACTCATAAAAAGAGAAAAGTTTAAAAATTTACAATAAAGATCTATTTAATAGAAATAATAATATAATACTTCATATTAAATTTAATTTTTCTTTTTTTCTCTCTCTCTCTCTCTCGCTCTCTCTCTTTCGTTCTTTCTCTCTCGTTTTTATTTTCGAGCTCTTGCTCTTGTTTTGGTATTTAGTTATTTAAAATGAATGGTTTTAAAAAAATAAAACAAAAATATTTCAAATAATTTAAATTTTAGCTAATGTTGATTTTTTTCCAAAATAGCTTTTTATTCATTTTTTTAGGAGGGAGCATTTACCTATGATTATCAAAAGACAGCAATGCTGGCTCATACTCATTGCTAAGTAATCAAATTTAAAATCGTATTAGTTTTTAGGGAAAAAAATTATCGTTTTTTTATTCATCATAACCATAAAACTATTTAAACATTGTTTTTTGTAGAAATTTTTAATGGGCTTTTTTATTTGAAAAAAAAAAAAAAGTTAGACTAAATATTTAGGCACTAAGTACCAATTAGGTTATTACCTAGTTCCAAATCAATCCACTTTTGAGTCAAGGCCAAAATTTAATAAGCAAAATAAAATACCAGCTTATCCAAGTTCGTTTTAGTTGTAATAAAAACTTAAAAAAGATTAAATGAGATATAGTGATAAATTAAATAAGTAACTAAACCACTGGATCTTTAATTTTCCGAAGCTCTTTTAGTCTTTTTAGACGCCTATTTTTTGCAATTATATTCACCAACAACAAAAAATCTAAAAAAATTTCAATTATTAACTACATAATTATTTTTCATTATTTTTTTGTAATGGTAAGAGAAAAACAAATCCGACTCTGGGTCCGAAAAGAGAATTTTTCATTTTTTATACACTTTTCAGGTACATATTTTTATTGCATTAAAAAATCATGTTCACTAATAAGTTTTGGGGTGCGAAAATTAATTTCAAAAAGCTAATTTAAACAAGATCTTTGTATGGTTTGAATTAATAGAATATTTTTCAAAGCAATAAATTTTTTAATTTTATTTTTTTAATTTGTTATAAATAAGAAAATTATCTTTTATTAATTCTAAGAGAATCAATTGCTCATTACTTTTAGGCACATAAAGCAAGATTGTATGGAAATAAGATAATTTTTTTTCTAAAGCAACTTAAATTCAAGAATATTAATAAAGATCATTGTAATCGAGCATTTGTTTTGGATTTTATTTTTTTAAATTTATGTAATATCTTTATCTAGATAAAAAATTATGCTATATTGAATATTGAAGAAATGATAATTGATTCAACAAGTTCGTCTTATAGTACTGAAACCGAACAAGAAGTAGCAGTCTCTGGTTCAAATGCGAACTCACAGTTCGTATATGTACCCAAAGAATATTTGAGCAAACTAGAAAAATCCATTGAGACAATTCAGCTTCAGCAAGAGATACAACTGAATTTGATCAAGCAATTGCAGGACAAATTTGACAATTGTTCTTGTGGAGCGCCTAAAGCAGTTCCAAATGAATCGAGTGAAGAGAATAAGTCGGAAAGTCAAAGCATGTCCGCTTTGGAAAACGAAAATGATCTGATCGAAAACCCAGCTGAAACAAATGAGCAAAAAGATTTGGAAATTTTGGAGCCTGACTTGAAAAAAGTCAAAGTTGAAGCCAGCGAAGATGTGGTGAGAAAAGAAAAAGACAGCGCAGACCCCACGTCGTCCATGCTCTCCGCATCGCCTGTCCACTCTCTGCCCAGTTCACCATCTCATACTGCACCATCACAGCCATCATCAGCATCCTCTTCGTCATCATTTAGACACAAGTGCCAACTATGTGGCAAGGTGTTCGGCAGCGATTCGGCCGTTCAAATTCACATCAGGTCTCATACTGGCGAGAGGCCGTTCAAGTGCAACATTTGCGGAAACAGATTCTCGACCAAAGGAAACCTAAAGGTTCATTTTCAACGTCTGCACAAAAACAAAGAGTTCAATTCGAACAATGAGGATTCGGACAACGAGTCGATCTCTAACAACACAGTAAAATCATGCACTTCTTTGTCAAGTTACAATCCAGCTAGTATGGGACACATTAGCCAACCGGTGGCGCATCAGCACCACCAGGAGACTTATAAGCCACATGTGGCTGAAAATCGTGTTTTTCCTTCTACTCACATGGCAAATTATTCTAATTTCTATGAGACTAGTAGAATACCGAGTCAACATTCAAGCCAAAATGGTTATTCTAGTGGAAATTCAGTACAGGATCCGACCTCTCAAGTTGTCCAGTCAATGATATGCAAAATTCTTAAGCAAGAAAATCCGAATTTGGACGAAAATGTGCTCAGAGCTGTGCTAAGCACAGTGTTTAATTCAAGGACTGATTTTAATCTGAATGACCAGGCTTCTATACAAGAAATGAACAACATCTTATCAGTTATTTTAAGCAAATTATCTCATGCTCAGTCCGAAAATAGCCTTGTCAAAGTGAATTCAACAAACAGTTCGTGTCAGTCGTCGTCGTCATCGTCATCATCGTCGTGGCATCAGCCGAGTTCTACCCAGGCCCAGCCACCAATGCAGCCAAGCATGCATGCATCAGCTGACCACAATTGTACCTTTTGCTCAAAAAAATTTTCAAGTGCCAGCGCTTTAGATATTCACATGAGAACCCATACGGGAGAAAAGCCGTTCAAATGCGAGATATGCTCGAGAGCGTTTACAACAAAAGGAAATCTAAAGGTCCACATGGGAACTCATGGTCTTACCTTTGCTTCGCGAAATCAACTACAGCAAAGTCTATGAATATATTCGAAATTTATGATACATACCTCAAATGATTTTATTTTTATTCTATGATAATGTTAAATTTTATATATAAATCAGGCTGGTGATTTGTAAATACCTTATAGTTAAAGGTTACTTGATTTTTTTTTTAAATAAAGAATAATTTGAATATTTTTTTCCGCATATTTTTTAATCTTCTAAAAGTTATAAAAAGCAAATAGCTTGAAGAAAATAGTTTTAAGATTTTTTTAAAAAATTTGGAGAATTCTAATGAAACTCTTCTTTTTTTATACAATTTATTTAAATTCTAAGAATTAAGAACATCATTTTATTTAATCTTCGAAAAGCATTTGCACTAGAGCTTCATCAGCACACTGATCCTCTTTCAAAACCTTATTCTAAACAAAGATAGTAAAATTAATAAATCAATAGGCTTGAAAAATATCTTACTTTTTTCCATTGAACTAAAGTCGGGACGCATTTCAATTGAATGTCTTTATCAGTTCTAAATTCGTTTTGAGGATTTTTCCATCTTTAAATTTAAAATTTTCATATTAAATAAAAAATTAGTAGATTTGCTTCAGTACGTTGGTCTATCTCCGACAAAGCATGTTATAAACTCACTATCTTCGGACAAAAATTCAAGACACTTTTTGACCACCGGATCAGCGACATTACAATCCGGGCACCAACTTTGTTCATTAGGTTGATCCTTGTTTCCCGTGAACAGAATAAAAATTGATCGACTCAGACTCTCAATTGAATTCAAATAGGTTTTCAACTCCTTTAAGCTGTAAAAAACGCTTTGCTTAGCCATTCTATAAAGAAAATTAGAACGCTTTTAAATTTTATTTAAAAATTTCAGTTCATTATCTTTAAGTTTTGTCTACTTTAATTTTTTTAAAATCATTTCAAGAAAAATTTAATTAGCATAAAAATTATGTTTAATTTAGTTTTTTTTTCAAATTTTATCTACTAACGCTATAAAAAATCTGATCATTTAAAAAAGAATTTTTGGATTAAATTTTTTTTATTTTTTGAAATTTGATAAAGAGAGAAATTAATGAAACTCATTGAATTTAAAACTGCTTCGATTATAAAAAATTTATTGAAAATTATAAATTAAAGGTAAAAACACAGATACATTATAGAGTCAAAGCTGTTGAATTTTATTTAAATCCGATTAGAATTAATGATATTGAAATAAAAAATTTTTAATTCATTTTCTTTAAGTTAATCGTTGTTTATCTAGAAACTATTTTGATTATATTAATTTTAAGATTTTAAATATTTTTTAAAATAAAAAAGTTATGTTATGCAAGATTTTAAGCAAACTGGATTTCAAAATTTTTGTTAAAAAAAACAAATTTTATTAAAAAAAATATTGTAAAAATATTAAGATTAGAAATCTAATTTAATAATTAGCTTCAAATTTTATAATGCAAAAAATAGTTAACCTCGATTATTGTTATAAAAATAAAGAATATTTTAACTATTCAATTTCTATTTTATTTAATTTTTTACTTTTCAATTTTTATAATTCGATGATATTTTTACGCATATTAAAGTCTAAGACTTTTGAAATAAAATTGTGGCAAAAATTTCAAAAAGCTAGATAAGCAAATTTTTTTCGCCTTTAATATATGCGTTTTTTTGTAAAGTATAAACAAAAATTGGTTGATTTTTAAAGTGTAATTGAAAAAACATAAAAAAAAACTTAGCAACAAAATATTATTCATTTTTTTTTATATTTAATATTTTTTAATGGAATTTTATAATTAAATTAAATGCAAATTAATTTATGTTAGAAAAAAATTCCAAAAATTTTCCCTGATTAAATAATTGTATATAATTACAATATTCTTATTTGATTGAATTGAGAAATATTTCAAATAAGAATATATTTTAAATTAATTTAATGTGTCATATTATTTTTCAATTCTCGCTTCAAATTTACAAAAATGTTATAAACATAATTTTTTTATGATATTTAAAAACTTATGAAAAAATATTTAATCATTCAAAAAATTAATTAAAATTTTTTAAAATATTGCATTTATTTTATTCTTTAGAGAAAAAATACATTATGAATTTAAGAACAAAATATTGTTATTTTATTATATTTTTAAAATTTAGGCGTATTGTTTCAAAAAACTTAAAAATATGAATTAGAAAATTTGATAAAAATAATGCATTAAAAATATAATTTTATAAATTTAGACAAAATTTTTTTAAGCTTGAAATCAGATCAGAAAAATTTTTCAGTCCGTACATTAAATTTCGGGTATAAATCCAGCTTCTGATAATACCGAAAACCCTCGCGAAGACCTGTGTGCACTTTAAGTTAAATACTAAATTTTAGTATAAGCGGTGATCTATCTCATATTTAATTTTAAATCCATAAATTATTATCCTGATGTCGGAATGCGGTGTTAAATTGCAAAAATTAAGTTTAATTACCTTAATCGTACACCGCACTTAAATAAAAATATTATACACAAAATTTTTAGAAAACTAAAATTTAAAATTAAAAGTGATTTTTTAAAAGCCGATTTTTTGGATTTTGGTGCAGGGTTAAAAATCGAAAAATTATAATGATTATTAATTAAATTCACCAGTAAATAATTTTTTGAAATTACTAATTTTAAAAATATTAAAAATATTAAAAAAAACGCAAATTAAATTATTTTAAGGAATTATATTTCTAACAAATCTAATGGATTCAAATTCATGTGTCTAAAAATAGACGTTTTATTAAGTAAGGAAATTGGATAATTTTCATATTTTTTCATATATAAAAGCTCGATTCGATTAGGTACTTAAACTTTGTCAATTTGCAATGAATTATTAAGATCTGCTTTATTTTACTAATAAATATAATAACTTATTAAGTATATTTTATATATATGCAAATTTTTATTAAAAAGTTTGAAAATTTTATATTTATGATTTTTGACTTTTGAGCAACTCTGGTTTTTAACTATTTCATCGTCTTTTACCATTTTATTACCTTAAATTTTCAAATAATGGTTTTGAAAACCAAGTACTCTAATATAATACATAACAAAAAAAACTCGATTTAAAGAGCAATTTTTTAAATAAAGAAATTTATTTTGAATTAAAATCAAAAAGTTGATAGAAAACATATCTTTCTAAATTTTTGTTTTCTAAGGCATTTTTAAGCTTTATTTCAAGCCCACTCAAAAATTAAAATCTATCGTATCTATCGTGAATAAATAGAATCTTTTAATTCAAATCAAATCTTAAAATATTGCTAAATAATGAATTTAATTTTTTACAAATTATTTTCAACAAAAAAATAAAATAAACTTAAAAAAGTCATGTTTTTATAGCTCATTTTGAAGCTCTTGAGACAAAAATTAAAAAAATGTACAGCTCTATATTTTTAAAATTAGCCTTTCACCTTAAAATTGTATTTAAACTTTGTTTTTGCTAACTTAAGGAGCATTTTTTAAATCTTTATCTAAAAGCCAAAAAAAGATAAAATACGATGAAATAGTTAAAAACCAACTTTAACTTTTGCAGATTTTTAAGTTAATTTTTGCTTTTTGAGAAGTCAATTCTGAATTTTCTCTTTGACTTTGACAACGAGGTGACTTAATCCAACTTTTCAAAGTCAACAAGAGCAAAGACGACATAACGTGGTACAGCAAGCCTAATTGGTCGGCTCCGAGAGACATGAAGAGAAGCTAGCTAGGGCGTGAGATCGTGGAATCTTGTCAGCAAAGACACAACTTTTTCATCAATCGGATAGCAAATGTATGGAACGGACTACCAGACGAAGTAGTCGCAACTGAGACGGTAGACTCCTTTAAAATCAAATACGACCAACACCAACTGAGACGACCGCTTTGAGGGACAGCTTTGAGAGTTATCTCGCTTCGCGGTCTTATTACTACAACTACTACTACTACTTTGACTTTTTGACCAATTCTGGATAAAAAACAAAGAAATATAATGCAAAAAAGTCCTCTTGTCAGAGAAAAAAAAATTGAACAAAAGGGACAGAAAGACATTAAAGTTATTCAATGAAAAAAAATACATTAAATCATTTTGGCGCATGGTTCAATGGCTTGGAACTATCAAAGACAAAATATGAAAAAATTAAAATAACTTAACATATGAATTTAAAACATTTTCAGCAAAAAAAAATACGAAAAACTTGTCAAAAATATTATTCTTGATTTTTGAACTGGAAATATGATATTTATCTTAATATTTAAAACCCAAATGTGTGAAAAAAAGTAAAATCTTCATGCATTGTCTTAATCCATTTTTTTTATATAATAATGTATAGCTTATATTTTCTTTTGGCTTATTTTTTCTTATACTAGCAATTATATTATTTTTTATAGCAGATCATTAAATAAATAGTTAATTTTATTTTTTAAGTAGTAAAAATAGAGACGTAATAACTAATTAACAAATTAACAAAAAAATTTTTGTTCCTATTTGAAATAATATTTACTACTTTTTTTTGTCTTAGATAAAATTGCTACTACAAAAATTAAATTCCATCCAATAAGTGTACATTTTTAACAACTAAAAAATAAAGTTTATATAAAAATCATCATAAAAAGAATATAAAAAATTGAATTAAAGAATTCAAATTCATCAAAGTTTAATCATTCAAGTTTTTCTTTCAAGCAATGATGTTTTAATAATAATTTAATAATTGACCCTATTCTATCCTAGTGGATAATTGGGAAGCGCTCATCTCCTTTTCATGTACCTTTTTGAGCAAAGGCTCAGATCTGACACAGAGGCTACTGCATCGAGATGATCATCTACACCGCAATTATTACCCAGTCGAAACTGGTCCTCCTATTTTTATGATGAAAGAGGTTTAAACATTCGCCCCGTATTGCAGAGATATTTTAAAGATTTTTTCACCCTCAGCGGGTTTTGAACCCTCGATCCTCTGCTTGCATGACTAACATGCAAACCATTCGGCTATACGGGCTATAATGATGTTTTTACAGACATTTAATTTAATTATTTAAAATTTTTTCAAATCAATTTTTCATAAGAATTTTTGAATAAATAAAAATTATCAATTAATTTAAAAATCAAAAAAAAATTCCCTTTTTTTATCTTCATAATTCGAGCAGCGGAGCAACGGGTAAAATCTTGTTAATATTAAAACAGCCTTACTCACAAGAAGCTTATTTTTTATCCATAATAAATACCGTTGGGATCCGTAAAAGCGGGCACCAAACTGGTCAAAAGTTTCAGAAACCGTGACCGTGTCCGCATTTGCAACCTTTAAGCGGACTGTCAATAATTCGGTCAGCCAAGCGGTTTAATTTTAAAACTTGAACTTATTAATAATACTATTATTGAATTGATATTTGATATTTGATGAACCTTTTTAGATTATTATGATCAATGAAGTTTTATTTTGTCCTTTTAAATTTATTACCAATTTAAAAAATACCGCAGGGTTTTTTTTCGACCCTTTTTAGTACTTCTTTTACATTTATCAATTCAATAATTGTTGATTTTTTTCCATCAAATCTAAAATTAAAAAAAAATTATTTATGATAAATTTTTATTCTAAATTTTTTTTTCAATTCAAAAAATTATTGATATTAAGAACTAAGAAGACTTTATTTTGGATCTACCAAGCAAAATAAATTTAAAATTGTAAGATTTTTTTCTAAAATAAGTTGAAATCCAAGCTAATTATATTTTCAATTGCAAAGTCTAAGCAAAAAAATAATTTGAATGAGAAATTTGGACCAACTAGCTATGCAAGGCGTCAGATAAATAAACTGAAATTTCAACATTTCTCATGATA
Source organism: Brachionus manjavacas (assembly GCA_019054805.1). NCBI lineage: Eukaryota > Metazoa > Rotifera > Eurotatoria > Ploima > Brachionidae > Brachionus > Brachionus manjavacas. Next base: position 1,934,527 of record JAHQIY010000005.1, read on the forward strand.
TTTAATTTGCCTATGATAAATTCTAAATCGAATGGTACGAATTGTCAAAAATTTAGGAAATGATTTTGTTCAGTAGTATTTGAACTAGAACTAGGAATTTAGCAAGAAAATTTCTTGAATTTTTATCAAACATATTTTTTAAATAATTTAACTTTTTTACTTAAAACGAGACAATATCTTTTTTATTAATTAAAAAATTGATAAAAGACATTAAAACTATCAAAAAAAAACAAATCTTAAAAAAATGCAAAAAATAAAATTAATCAACATTTTATTAAAATTTCAATTAATAAAATAAAAACTCAATCAAATTATAAAATTATAGTTAGGCCGTTAAAAAGGTTCTAAAATTAATATTAATTTAAATTTTTTAACTTAATTTACTTGTAAAAAAACACTTTTCAAGTTAAGTTTTTTTGAATGTCTTCAACATTAACTGCTACAAAAGACAAACCCCTTTTTATGGGAATTTCTTCTTGTCTTAGTAAAATTTATAATTATTATTTCTATTTATTTTAAAAAAGATTGATTAAAAAAAATTAAAATCATCTCAGGTTCTCAAAAAAAAATGACTATTGCATAATTTAAACAAATTTTTTAAGTTCAAAAACGAGTGAGATGGCCTTACCGGGTGATCTTTTTATAAAATAATTTAAATTTAAGCAGACTTAGGTGAGAAAATTCGTTAAACTGATTGCCCCATTTTTTAGTCGGATTGCCCCGCATTGTAACCCGGTTAGCCGGATTTTAACCCGATCGCCCCGAAAATTCAAGTTTTTTATAAAGATTGCTCTTTTTATATTCAAGAGGAAAAAAATAATAAATTTCATCAAATAGTTTATTATAATTGATATGGATTTAACTACTTAAATTTTTAAGTCCAGGCTTTAAAAAAAATTTTTTAAAGTAAAAAGTCTAAGTCCGGACTTTTTTTTTTATTTTCAAAAGCAATGTGTTTGACTTAAAGATGAGAGAGATTTAAATGAGTACTTTCTTTAAAAAATTGAATCTAAATAATATTTAAAAAAGGCACATATATTTAAAAAGTGAATTTTGTATAAATTTTAGAAATGTTTTAAAATTGTCCTTTTATCCAAAGCAACCAAGATTTGCACAATTATTAATTTAACACAATTTAAGAATTTTCTAGTAATGATATTCATCTCAAAAAAAATTTTTTAGTTTTTGGACTTTTGAAAAAAAAGAAAAGTCCGGACTTGAATTGAGACTTGTGACTTTTAAACAACTCTGCTTTAAATCGTTAATTAAATAAATCAAATTTATAAAAATTTACCTCTGTTTTATTTTGAAAAAAAAAAAATTAATTAAAATTGACCGATTAACAGCTCGGAGATCAATTTTTAGCTTATCAATTGAAAATTCATATATTTTAAGATGGGAATATTTATGTGTAAATCGGGCAACAACTTTTGATTAATGTTTTTTTTCCTCATTAACATATGATGTCTTAAATTTTTTGGAAAATAATTATATAATAAAGGACACATAAAAAAAAAGCTTTTTTGGTTTGACATGTGATTATCTTCTTGAGGCTGAAAAATGATTTCAAAAAAAAAATTAATAAGATTTAGTCAAATTTGAAATTTTATTTTGGCCGATTTTTACCATCAAAGAGTTTGATCCAAACAAACCTAATTAGACTGCTAACAAAGGTGCTGATCTCTAAACTTTGGTTTAAAGTCTCTAAAGGTGAGATGTAAAAGAGAAGACATAAATGAATTAATGTATTAAAAAGCTTAATTTGGTAGCGTGGCAAATCCCATACTACATGTAGCTTCCTTACAACTGCCAATCCTCCAAGGACATAGGTTTAGCAAAAAACTAACCAAGACAAGACAACGTGAAAATGTCTTGGCTAATTGAGTAGTCAAGAACTGGAATGAGTTACCCAGTGAAATAATAAATGCGAAGTCGTTTAACAGTTCAAAATACCAGTTGAACAGACACATGGAGTGAAAAAAAAATGAAGATTTTTAAGAAAAAATTTTGTTAACTTTGAATCCTCGATTGACCTTTAACTTGTCTAAATTTAATAATTCAAAATTTAATTCAGGTTTTTTTTTCAAGGAAAGACAGCTACCACTACAGCTAGTCTTGCTCCGCTGGTCTCCTTCTTTAGCTTATTATTATTATTATTATTATTATTATTATTATTTACATATAATAATACAATTTTCAAGCTATTAAAATATTTGGAAATATTTTTCACCATCTTAGCATTTCCAAATCTTAAAATAAATCAAAAACAAAAGCTTAGACTTGTACAAATATTCAACCACTGTACAAGATTAAAGTGATCAATAAAAATTTCGAAAAAAAAAATAATTTTAAAGGTTAATTTTTAATATCACTTTTAATCTCATAAATTTCTATGAATCTATAAATAATGACATGAAAAAAAACAAAAGCTTTTTTCTCTCTACAACCAACGTTACTTGACCGAAAAAAAAACATTAATGATTAACTATAATTGATGAAAAATATTTGTTTCATAAAATAACAACCTAAGGCTGCGGCGTGCTAATAATTAAGCGAGGTGAACAATTGAAAACATGTGAGTCATGGGCCCGTAGATCGCTGAAAAGTGAGCAAAACAATCTAGGTTAGATTCAACATTAGTGAAAAATTAGCTATTCATTTGTTTTGATTCATAAACACAATTTGAAATTTTATTGAAATCTTATTTCAATCTAAATCTTAATTTCTATTGACCTTATTAGAAAAAATATAGAAAGTATGTCTTGACTATTTGGTCGAGCACTAGCGACACCAATTGATTTATCACTTTTAAATGCTCCATGAGCAATTCTTAGATTGCTTGCTGTCACTTGCTGTCAATCGATTAATTGATAAAACTAAGAGCCACCAGAGAGAAACTATTTTGAAGAATGCAAGTAGAATGGGTCTTTAATTAGAAAAATAAGCTCTTAAATTTCGCTCGGCGCTCTTCTTAAATTGCACTTGAAGTGAAACATTCAAAATATGCATCCGATCATTTATTGAATGCAAATTCGATTAAGAACTCGGTAATTAGCGCGTATAATTTCTTACTGTGTAAATATTTTTTAGCTCGAATTCCAATAAGTCTACTAATAAGTGTTTCAGGTCAAAAAACTTTTAATTTAAATTAGCGTTCAATCGAGCTATTCCAAAATCTGGTCTAAGAATTTCTAGACGAGTGAACATTTCGATTGAGCTCATTGAAAACTTGAACAATTTATTCATCTTTTGATCAGTCTTCAAATTGAGAGCCAAATTTGCCTATTTAAACAGGGTTTCCTTTGCCTAGTGAAGATTTTTCAGAAATTAAAGAGTTTATGGAAATTAGAGCGGATTTGTATCTTAATAAGCTAAATAGACTGCAGTAATTCATTTGGTCAATCGATTGTGCTTTGATTAAACTTGGTCGATTTATTTCTGATTTGAGAATTTGTTTTTTTTATTAAATAAACTAGTATTTTTTTTAGATTAATAATCTGGAATAGAGGGTAGCTTCCGTGTGGTTTATCCGGCATACTTATAATCCATTAAGTTTATGCCCAGGGCATGCGAACTATTTGTTTATAGACAATAAGGAAAGATTATGAGTTTAGTGAATAATTGGACATATACTTTAACAATTTTGAGAGGGATTACTAAGGGATTTTGAGTTTAGTTATATTTTTGTTTTTAAAAAATAAATTAGCAATTATGTTTAAAGATATTTAATTTAAACACTTTTTATTTGGAAAATTTGATTTATTAAAAGGATTTTATGGGAAATTTGATATCAAAAATTTTATTTCTTTATTAATTGATTTATAATTATATTTTTTTGTTAAAAATGAAAAATAAAAAAAAATTTTTTGAATAGATTAAAAGTTGCCAAGTTTTATTTTGTTTGATAAAAAAAATTCTCATACATGGTTACTTGTTTTGTATTTTGGTTTTGTTTAAGATGAACTCCCGAAGTTGTTCCGAAGTAAGGCCTCATACAGCCTGTTTTGTTTAAGAATTTATGTTTAACGATTTTTATTAATTTAAATGGTGATTAAAGATAAAAAAAGAAAATAATTATCTCGTTAGTAAACTATACTCAAACTAATACTGGTGAAGAAGAAGGAAGCAATGGGAGATAAAGAGGCGAGGAATAAAACGCGGAAAAGTCAATTTTATTTTAAAATAAAAATAAATTAAAAAAGGTAATAAAATTTACTTTATCTTTTATCAAGAATCATACAGCTTTTTGAACTTTATTAAAAAAAATTATTTATTAATTTAAACACCAGATGTTTTTCCAGATTAGCAAAATAAAAAAAGTTCCATACAGCAAAAATTGAAGTTAACTTGTATGTTCTCTTTTCTAGCTTCCTTCTTTCTTCTTTTCCACATTCATTATCTTTTGCTTCAGGACAGGAAGAGTCGATGAAGAAGATAGGAAGAAAAAAATAAAAAGTGTACAAGTTAATTTTAATTTGTATAATTTAATTAATTTGACTGGTCTATCAATTTTTTTTGTTATTAATTTTGATTTGGATGACTAGAATTAATAAATATTTAGATTTGGATGATAAGTTTTCTAGTGATAGTCCTGGACTAGACTTTTAAAAATGAGGCGATTTTTTTTTAATTGAAGCAAGTTTTGCATAATTATTTACTCGCCAATGATAAGAATGGTCAGATTTAGCTCAAATGATTAATGAATATGAGTTAAATATTTATTTAAATTGTTTCAATTGATGAAATAGTTTTTCGACGGATATTAATAGGATTATGTTTCGACTCGTTTCTAAATCAAGCTTTTCTATTAATGCTAACCATGTCTACAATTCAAAATTTTTTTATTTATCTGGTCTATTTTTTTTTGCTTTTTTTTCACTATTTTATTAATTGCTTCATTAATAAAGTTATTTTTCATTTTTCATAATAGACATAAACTAGAGCATGAATCAGTAATTGGATTACAATGAATTTATTAGTCAATTTTTTAATTTTAACAAACTTAAAATTAATTTTGCTGCAACAAATAAAGGACCAGGAGCCCAAAGGCATTCACCTATTAGTGGCAAATCGAACAGAAATCGACATAATATGGTGGACACAGGGTCAGATTACATCTGCCATTGTATTCTATAGTCTTGCGGACCTGAATGATGACCATATTGCGAGTAATAATTTTTTTTGCCGGCATGATCAGTCACAAAAAGGTATTATAAGCCGAACAGACACTTTTGGAAAGTTTATTCACCGAGTTAGGCTCTACAATTTGGTTCCTGGTCGCCGCTACTGCTATGAAATTCAGTCCGGCATTGCAAGTAGTCATATTTACACGTTTCGTACCTCAGAACTGTCCATTAGCATTGGAACAACAGACCGAATGGAAAATGATGAGCTAGATTTTGTCAATTCTTACTTCATTGTCAATTCAAATAATTTCGAAAAAAACAAAATTAAACAGGACTACTTTAAAGATGAGGAGGAAAAAGAAAATATTTCCTTTCTAACCGAGAGTATCCAATATCAATTGTCCACTAAAAAAGTTTTATCATTTGTAGATCTTCAGTCTAGCATAAAGTTAAGTGATTATGATCGAACTGTTGGTCCAAAATTCGACCCAAGACAAGAAGGGCCTTACGAAAAAGATTTTTTAGATTTTTTCAATGAAATTTTAAGTCAAGCTCCAATTTTAAATGTTTACCAAAGAAAAAACACAATTTTGTACAACTCTATGTTTGGCACCAAGCAGAGTCTAGTGTATAGTGTAGATTTAAACGGAGTTCATTTTGTCACTTATGACCAAAGCTCGGACTCAGATAGAATCATCGAACAAATTGAATATGACTTAATAAAGGCTAATCAAAATCGCCACTTCACACCATGGATCATTTTGTATCTAGCCAAAAATTTAGTTTGTAAAAGAGTGGAGGCTGTTTTGTTTGAATACAATGTTGATTTGGTAATTGTAGCGAGTGATTCCTTTTACGAACGCTCATTTCCCGTACTGGAGACAATCGGCAGGTATAAGCAGACCTACGATGACCCAGAGATGCCTTTTAAAATATCGTTGCCAAACAAATTGTTCAACAAGAGCCACGAGAGAATACAGCCAAAAAATTGGACCAGTTTCCTTTATCAGCCTTTAAATGATTATACTTATGGAATGCTCAAAATAGTCAATAACACATATCTAAAGTGGGTCTATGTGCATTCGAATGAGAGCATCATTGATGAATTTGAATTTATCAAAAATCACAATGATGCATACGAACGGGTCTACAATCACCGTATTGAATTTTTAAATAAAAATTTCGGTCTCAATTTAAAATCAAAAATGGTACCTGACATTTATTACACTAGACCTTCGGACGTAAAATATACTAAAATAACTCTCGTTGTATTAACCACCTCATTTATTTTATGCTCATTTGCCTTTTTGCTGCACTACATTTATAAGCGAAATTTACGCCTTAAATTGGAAATGAAGTATAAATTTACCAACTACACAAATTTAATTGAAAGCGAATTTGATGCTAATTAAAAAACCTTTTCATTAATGTAAATTCTTTATCACTTTTTTTTGTACTAAAATTTGATTTAATAAAAAATTTTAAATTTAAATTTGATTTATTTTGAATTTAAAAAATAGACGCGAAAAATAAATTTCGTAATTATATTTCATGTTCAAATAAAACAGAGCTATCTTTTAAAAAATTAGCATTGAACTTTAAATTATTTCTGACGTTGTTAAATTACGTACAAGTATTTTAAAAAGAAAAAGTTTAAGATTTTGCGATCATTAAATAATTCAAGTGTTTTTGGTGCCAGCTTATGATTAAGGTTTTTCGAAAAAAACACTTAAAATCCAATTAAAACTGAATAGAACTACTAGTTTGGCAGACAGATCATCATTTTAACTATTATTTAATAAAATTATTAAACTCAGAAGAATAAATTTTAAATTATTAATATAAATTTTGGCTTTTAATTTCAGTTATTCGTGACATTTCAGAAAAATAAAAAAAATAATCAGGATAAATTTTTTTTAAATGAATCATTTATATTTGGCAGTGATAAATAAAAAATACTTTTTTTATTCATAAATATCATAGGCTAAATTAGATTAATTAGAAAAAATGGGATCAAAATTTTAAAGGCTTTTAAAAATGAAAAAATTAAAAAAAATAATGATTGAGTTTAAAGCGATTAAAATCTTATATTATTAATTTTTAATCTTGATTATAACAGGTTTCATAGTTTTAAAAATAATTTCCACTTTATGGATTAAGCGGTGTTCAAAATAAACATTAAATTTCATTGAAAAATATCAAGCTTTTCTACTTTTAGCTTAACTTAGATCCATTTTTTTATGTAAAATTCTTATTATTATCTCTCAAAAATCAAGCCATATTTAAAATAATTTTTTTCTTAGAAATAAAATTTTTGATTCATTGAAATTTTTAAGGCAACGCTTTTTCAAATATAAACTAATTTTTTTATCGATTAAACTTTAATCAATTGTCTGACATAATCTAAGATCATCGATTTCTGGAGAAAAATTATCAAATTAAAGAAATCAAATTTTATTTTTATAGACAAAAATTCAAGTGGGTCATTTTATTAGTTACCTTTAAGAAAAAAGATTAGAAAATTTATAATGTTAATACTAATTTAATTTTTGAGACATTTATACTAAAATTGAAAGGTATCCCATTTCTACAGGTTTCATTTCTTTAACAATTAAGCCATTTGACATGTTCTTTTCGCTTTTCAATCATCGTTAAAAATAAATTAAAATTTATCTTTACGTAGCTTCTTTTTACTTTATTTTTTTTTAAATGATATATGCTCGGATATGGCACCTAGCATACTAAATCCCGTTTGTTCTAAACTATTCTAAACGCGAGTATATGTGTGAAATTTAGTCGAAACAAATTCTGAAATTTATTTATAAGCTTCATTTTTTGGTGGTTGTGTTCTTGTTAACATAGTAACACTATTAATTCAAAGTAAATTTATTTTAAATTTTAAGCATAATGTTTGGGCCTTTCTCTATTTATTTTTTTCGTAGCTTTTTATATTTTGTTTAGTTTCGTCGTTTAAAATTAAAACCAGTGTTGTCAATAGCAAGTTTATAGAAATAGGTAAAATATTGACCAGTTAGCCAAAAGTTATTAATAATTAAAATTTTCTTTCAACAACGACTTGGCTTTAGGCTAATAGGAAATTCTAATCCAAGCACATACCTATTTAATTGCGTACACCCATTTTTGTTTATTCAAGATAATATTTTTCTTTTACTCTTGCTACATGTACATGATCCTAGAGCTAATTTTAAATTTATCTAGAACAAATCAATGATAATATTAAATCCTTAACTATGGACAATCATCGACTTAATTTATTTTTGAGTGTATTTTTATTCTTCATTTTTTGTAGATAAAACAAATGCTTTTTATGTCCAAGTCGATTTGATTACCTGAAATGATTTTTTAAATATCTAACTTTAATCAGTAAAGAAACAATTGGGAAAAAAATGCCCAAAACATCAAGTGCTAGTGATCAACCATCTAAACTCGACGCTTCTAAGCTCAAAAAAGTACTAGATTATTTTTTTTTTTCAAAAAGTATTCTTTAATAAAATTATTTAATTTAAGCAATCCAATTTATCTTCTTCCTCGCTTGGTCACGAGTCCAAGTTTACCAAGTCAAACCACGGCTTGTCCAATACGTATAATCTTTCATCAAATTCATCCAACTTAAATGATGATGTAAGTTTTTTTTGTGTAATTTTTTATCAACTTCAGGTTTCATGAAACTTTAATACTTAAAATAATTAATAAAAATACTTAAAGATATTAACTGAATTCAAATGCAAATTTAAACTATTGCATTATGAGGCTTTCTTCCAATTATTTAAATACATGATTGCTGATAAACCAAATAATTACAAACAATTTCAGATTAGCATCAGAGTCTTCTGTAATTTATTAGTAGAAAAATTCTAAATTGATTATTTGACAAAAAATAATCTTATCGTGGTATATTATATCTTTATTTCCTATAAAAGAAAAACATAAGTTATTAATATTTTTTGTTATTGAGATAAAATGCGAGTAAAATTATTATTACTTATTTTGACAGAAATATTGCTTTGTGGAAATTAATTGATTGTAGATCCTTAGTCCTGGCTTGATTGAAGTGATTTGATTTTAGTGCAACTATAGTAACAATTCAGTTTAGTTTTAGAATTTATTAAAAAAAATTTTTATCGAGTTTTAAATTCAAATATTATCTAAGTTAACACAATATTGACCGAATAAAATAGATAAAAAATTCTTAAAAAACAATTTTTTTGCTTTATTGTATTGAATTAAAGGATTCAAAAGAATGGTCACCATAGTGTATAACACTCATGTTAGCTTTTAATCAAAAAATCTTTTTTCTTAAGAGCTGTGTTTATTTTTTGAATGCTTATCAATACCTAGATTCCAATTTAAAAAATTTGAATTCTTTGCTATATGAATTTTAAGCCTATTTTTAGAATTAACTGATTAAAAAATATTCAATAACATTAATTTTATAATATTGATTTTCAGAGGGCTGGTAATTCAAGATTCTATCAAATAACCCATTATTTTATCTTCAGAAGAAAGAAAATTAACAATTTTTTTATTGCTTGAAATTCTTTAAAATTTCGGGACTTTTTTGTTTCTTTTTTTATTTGCTTTTGGTTTCCTACAGATACTAAATGCCGCAAATCTTAATCAAAAAAAAATTATAGATAGAGATGTTCAATTTAGATATTGCAAAACTGATTTAAAAATGTAAGATTATTTTTTAATGACTTTTTATTAGCATCACAAATTTATTTTAATAAAGCAAACAAAATCATGTACTTTCTTAATTTACCATAGGATCATTTAAAATTTTCAAAAATCTAAAAACAACTTTAGCATATTAACTTAAAATTATTTAAATTTAAATCTAAATTTCATCATTCTCGTTGATTGTTTTGAATAATTAATATAATAATTTTCCAGATATATTAGTTTAATTAAACAAATGAGAGTCTTAATGAAAGGAAATAATTTTATAAAATTTTCAAATAAATAATTTAACCGTGCTCAATTTATCATGAACGATTTTAGATATGTCATAATAAATCAGTCTTCATGATTTTTTATTGAAAAATGCGTTTGCGAATGTTAAAAGCTAATTCGATTTTGATTTCATTCAATGTTTAAGCCATTTTTTGCTTAGACAAAAAATTGAATTCTTAACAATATATTTAAAAAAATATTTTAATCATTCAGTCATTTATAAAGATGTATTCAAAAAGAATGTGAATCAGATAACGACATGAATCGTTTATCAATTGTTTGGAGTTGTGATAGAAATTTTTCAATAAATTGTTGGTGTATTATTTAACTAAATACTTAAAAATAGATTTTGATATTGAAATAAGTTAAGTTTTATTTTTTTGATTCTTTTTTGGTTGAAATAAATAGATTGACTTTCAATGTGAATTTTAATTTTGATATTACATGATGAAATTGGCAAAATTAAATCTGTTTTCGCTCAGAAAAACTTGCAGCCTAAAAGACCAAGTAACTATTTTTAATTTTATATTAAATTTCAAACAGGGATATTATCAACAAAAACTAATCAAAAGTAAAATTAGAATTTTTAGACTTTTGAGTCTGAATAAATTTTGGACGTATTTTTTTTAATTTTATTTAAAATAATTCAATTTAAAAAAACAAGTCATAAAAATATTGTTCTAATTTTAGTACATTTGTGTTTAACGATTAATTTTTAGAGTTTTTAGAAAAAAATTTAACGATGATGTCTTTAAAAGTTTCTAAACCAGATATTGGTACTAAGTGTGGTTAATAATTGAATTATAGAGCAAGAAGCATCATCATTGCATAAATGATTCATTTAGGTGAAATAATTCTAAAAAGTCATTAATTTTGTTATTCAAGATTAATTTCCTTACTTTTAAACGCTTAATTAAGTTGATTGAATAAAATATCTAATTCATTTATGAAGCTTTTTTGTTAACTACAGAAAAATCTTGTATGCAAATTAAGTAGATGGTGCTTAGCTCTTAAAAAAGTTCAAGTATTTTAATAACTTGTTTAAACCCTTTTGACTTTTGAGACAATAAAGTTTAACTAATGGCTCTTGATTTTTAACTTAAATCAGGCTGTGATTATAAATCAGAGAATCAGAGAAAAAAATTTGTTATAAATTTATTTTATTTGTGACACTTGCCAGTAGTTAATATAAAAAAAGTAGAAAACAAATTTTATATTTTGTTAATAGTTAAGTCAGAAAAAGATAAGTGATAAGTGTTCTTTTTTAGAAAAGAGTTTTTAAGAATCTCAGAAACTATCCAAATTAAATATGGTGAAATAAGTTTGAGAAAAAATTATCGTTTACATGACTATAAAATTTTTACTTAATAAACCATAATAAGCAATAATTTAAAAAAAAAAAGTGAAATTTTGTTCTATTAGAAATGCTGCTAACTTCACAACCAGACTGCAAATTTTTACGATCATTTACCTAACTAATGCTTTGGTAATTTTTTAATTTAATTTCAACGATCTCGTTTTTAGTTCATTTAAATTTTTTAAATTTAGTTATAAAGTTTGAATCTAAAATTAGGCACAACCGAAAAAAAAAATATCTAAAATTGAATACTTAATGTAAATTTAAATTGATTTACCATTTTCTTAGAGTGCAAATTTCCGGCTTGTTTAAAGACACTAAAATATTTAAAAAAAAATTCATTCCTGTCAAGCTTCATAAAGTATTTCTTTTAAATTATTATTACTACTTCACAAACCGTAGTTTCACTCTTAGCATCATTTATCTCAATTTTAATGATTTTTAGCATTTAACCCTTTTTCAATTTATCATCCTTTCACTAAAATTTTCTATACAAATTTTATATTTCTAATTTTATTTCATTTCTTAATTTTTTCTCATATAAAGATATTTTTATAGATTCGAAGAAGAGTAAAGAAGTTTTCCCAAAATTCAAGCCGTGTACTTTAAAAAATTCGGTTTTGTTCAAAATTTATTCTATCTTTAGAAAGATAAATTTTAGATGAAAGCCAATTACCAAAAATAATTTTTCAGATTAAATTTATTATTTTGTTGATTTAAATTAATGCTATTATAATTTTGTTTTCAAAAATCATTCTTTTTATTGAGCATTCATTGTAATATTTAAGATACTTAAATTTTTTAAGTTTTTTTTGTAATGATTTACTAAAAATAGAAATATATATAAATATTTCCTAAAATGCGTCAATAATAATTGAATTCTTAAATATCAAGACTTAATCCTCTTTATAGGCATGAATATTCTGCATTTCTTTTTCATTTAATCAACATTAAGCATCTTTTAAATTTACTTTAATGTTATTTTTAAAAGCAATTGTTTTTAGTTTGAATAGAAATTATTTTCTTTAAAATTTATTTCAAGACCTCTGAGGCATTGTTAAATAGGTTTCTTTATTGTACCAGTCAAATTAAAAATGCTCAATTATTTTTTTAGAACTTAATTATTTTAAATAAATTTAATAGTTCAGTAGACTGTAAAAATAAAAACTAACAAGATTAAAGAAGTTTTCAATAACATGTTATTATTTGTTCTATCTTATGTCATATAAATAAAAATATTTGAGTGTAACCTAGCAAAAACTTATGAACGCAATATTCATTTCATTCATAATAATCGTAAAATTTTGGCATAATATTTTCTGATTTGGATATGGTTAATTCAATTTATTTTAAAATTTGTTTTTTCTTTTTTCGATTTCATTTGCCATCATTAAGGTGATGTAAATATAAAAGAAAAGTTTAAAAAAGTTAAGTAATTTATTTGAGATTTAAAAAATTTAGTAAATTTAAGGATAAATAAAAAACTAAAAAAATAGCTAATTAAAATCATTTAATGAATTACTCAATTTTTATTGAAGTTTTTTTTTCAACAAAATTCTAAATTTCAATTTTTTTATTTTAAATATCATAAAATTATGCAAAAAATTTTTAATTTAATTTTTATTATTTTCAGTCTATATTTTCAAGATATGTGAAAAAATCCGAAACAACTTACAAAAATTATTTTTTTAAGGTAAATAAAAAGCGTTCTTTTTCGAGTTTTAAATCCTTATAAATTTTTTTTCATAAAACGTTTTTTTAATTAATTATCAAATTCCAATTTTCTAAAAAGAAATAAATAAAAAATTTTATTAGACGACAGGGTCTAATATTTTTTCGAAAATTGTTCCTTTAAAATTATCTATGAAATATAAATAATGATATTTAAATAATTCTAAAAAATCGATCCAAATAGACAGGAGTTTTTTCAGGCTTTATTTAATATTATTGATTCATCCGTTAAAATATTTCAGGAATTATCCGTCGAATTTTAACTAATGGAGTAATTTTAATTTGTATTTTTTTATAATTTTAATGTAAACCTAGCTAAAGTTTAATCAATAGAAAGTATAAACTTTCACAATTTACTGAATCAATTTTAGACATTTAGAATTAACGCTAATCGTTATTTCTTTTTGATTCTAATATCACAATGATGTCAAAAATTTCAAAAATGTAGTTTAATAAATTCTACAGAAAAAGATTCAGGAAAAAAATATTTGAGCTTCCTTAATGTTGTTTAGATTATTTTTTTGGTATTGCAAAATATGCAGCTATAAGATTCAGGTAGATAATTTAAGAATTAATTGAAAAAAAGAACAAGTAATTTAAAATTATTTTTCGGTATTATTTTTCGAAAGAAATGTGTTGTGAGTTTGTGAAGATCATTTGATAAATATTAAAGGGGCGAAAAACTAGTCAATATAGTTTAAAATTATGACATTTTAACCTCAATTTTATGTCGCTTTTAGGATAAGAAAATCTGGTTAAATAAAATAAATTATGAATACCTATGATTTCATAAAATTTATTTAACTATTCTCTTATTTTTAATGAAATTTCAAATTTCTGGATTTAAAAAAAGTACAATTTGAGCTATTTAAAGCAGTTTTTTAGCATGTATTTTTATATCCATTCAATGAAGTAATACATTTAATTTAATATGTGCTTTTTATTCTAAAATATGGTAAGAAATTCTTTAATTTAAAAAATATATTGAAAAAATAAACGCCTCTTTTACAAAAAAAGATTAAAAAAAAATTTTTTTAAGAAAATAAATTAGCAATCGGTTTTTAAACATCCTAATCGTTTAATTTTTTCAATCGATTCTAAAATAAGCTAAAATTTTTGGTTAAGAGAATCAAGTTTTTTTATAATATTCAGAAAAAAATAAACATATTCAGAAATACTAAATTCATAATAAATAATTAAAATGATATAAACTTTGTAAATGGATATTTTTAAATGTATTTCAATTTTTTTTTACAATTCTCCAACAACAAGCAAAGATTATTTTTTTTTATAAATTAAAAGCGTCCTTCCCTCCACTTTTCAGGTTTAATTCAGCAAAATTTATTAATAAAATAATAAATTTTTTTAATTTCTATTTTTTTAATGTCTTCAATTGGTCCTTTAAATAGTATCAGCTGAAATATTAAATCTAAAATCTAATTCCGGTCCTTGCAAAATATTTTAAAAAAATGTCCGTATTTACACAGGCTTTATTTAGTTAGTACATTAAATTTATAAGCTGATTCAATTTAAAGAGCTAATTTTGGATATTTAGATAAATTTTTTAAAATTTTTACATTTTTGTTCTTTTAATAAGAGTTTTTTAGAGTTGGCGGAAACCTAAAATCGACTAATAAAATATTTTAAATTTTTTCAAAACATTTTTCAATCGCTAGGCTGAAAAGAAGGACTTATTTCCATTCTGTGCGATCTGAGGTTAACTTCAAATTATTTTATAATAATAATAGAGTGACATATCTAGTATTATTATTAGATAATAGACAAAATAAAAACACTAATAAATTCTAAAATTGTTTTTAGAATTTAATAGATACATTATTATTATTATTAAATAATAATAGTAAACATGTCTATTAAAATAATAATTGTTAAAGCTTATATAAAATTCTTTAAATAATGAAAGTTGAATTTACTTTGTTAAAGTCGGATGTTTTTTTTTAACATGGGTCAAATTAATTCATTTTTTAAGACATGTCATTAAAATTGAACATTACTCTATTCGGGTCTAATGGTTTATGAGAACGTTTGTTCACTTATTGGGTGAACAATTCCTATTCTCAGGTTTGGTGAACAATCTGTTCACGTAATATTTTGTTCACCAATATGTGAATTGAAATAATTTAAAAAAAAAAAAAAAATTTTTGGTGACCAGACCGTACATTTGGTGAACAATTTTGAAATTAGCTGAACTATCCTAGGCTTATGTAAACAATTCACGATGAAATAAAATTTTTTTTTCGAATTCGATTTAAAAAAAAATATATTTTAAGGTATCGTTGTGATATTTTTAATAAAAAAAAATTGTTAGTTTTGTTTATGTGTTTTACTCATATGGCTTTTTAAACCTCTATCACTTTCAAAAAAACGACCGCAATATTCTATCGGATTACGTTTGCCACTCAAAACTTTTGTAATTTTTACTCTAGACTCCTCGTTACAAGGTTTCGACTTGACCAAATTTTCATATACATTTACTTTTAATTTTATATTTTTAACTCTTAAATCAATGTTATCAATCGAATCTCGATTTTTTGATTCAACACAGTCATTGTCCAAATCATCAACATCATCGACGCTATAAATCAATTCTGACTCATTTTTTGTTAATGTAGAAGTACCCTCCGAATTTTCATTTCGACTTTTAATCGTCTTATCTTCACTAATGTCTGGATCATTATCTTCAAATTCATCTTATTCAATCTTCTAATATAAATATATTTCAAGTGAAATAAATTTACTTTAGGTGAACAAGTTATATTTTATGTGAACAAAATACATCAGTTCACATATTGGTGAACAAAATATTACGTGAACAGATTGTTCACCAAACCTGAGAATAGGAATTGTTCACCCAATAAGTGAACAAACGTTCTCATAAAACACTAGACCCCTCTTTTCTAAAACCAGTGCTCATTTTTTAGTGACATGTCACTAAATTGGGATAATTACGTTAATTAAAAAAGCGTCTTGTTATTTCGAATTTTTTGCTAACTTTAAAAAAAGCAAATATTAAACTAGTTTTTTCCTTTGAAAAAATTCACAAAGCTGTTTTGTTTAAAAATTAGCATAAGAAAAAAACTTCAAAATATTAAATTTTCAAACAAATAAAATAAACACCAAAACTAAACTGTATTTTTTGTTGCTAATTTGAAAATACCCCGCAAATTAATTAACTTTTCGAGGAGAGAAAATTTTTCTAAATTTGCCGTCCCATGCCTGAATTTAAGACGAAAACCGCCCAAGCCCATTAAACAAACCTGCATATTCATCAAGACTAAACACTTAACACCCATACACAAAAACACCATAGCAAAAAAGAAAAAAAAACAATCCACATTCGCATTCACTCAAGCCCATTCATGTACACATTGACTCGTACGAACAATCACAGCACTAACTAGAGCTAACTAGAACAAGCAACCAAAAAGGGGCAAAATAATCATAAATTAAACCACATTACATTATAATATTCTTTTGTTGATTATCTTTGTTTGCTCTTAAGCTTCGTTTAGATTTCTCCACAGACACAGACAAAAAGAGAGAGAGAAAAAAAGGAAAAAAGAAAAAAAAAAAAAGAGGAAAAATCGCTAACCCCAACTGACCTGACCGACCACAAACTGATTAGCAACAAAAAAAGAAAAAAAAATTTCTCATTTTAGGCAAAACCAAGGCAAACAGGCGTCAACCAGAACCGAGCCCACTCTCACACAAGTTCGAATGGTGGTAGTCCGGCTATCATTCAGCCCAATCAGCACAGCGACACGACGACAATGAGTCAAGCAAACGCGACGAGCAGCGGCAACAATTCGGCGATGACAACGACGAGCGCAGCGACGAGCACAGCAACGAGCAGCCAAGGCAAGCCGTCGGCGCACGGCAAACAAGCGTCAGTGAACGCGCAGTCGAAGGCAGCGAGCAACAAGAGCTCGAAGGTGGCGGGCGGGCAGAGCAGCGGCGCGGCCCTCGCGGCCAAAGAGCTGACCAAGCTGCCCAACCTGAAGGAGGCCGGGGCGGGCGAGCGCGAGCGCCTCTTTCTCGACAAGATCCAGCAGTGCGCGACTCTGTTCGACTTCAACGAGCCGCTCAGCGACCTCAAGTCCAAGGAGGTGAAGCGGCAAACGCTCAACGAACTGGTCGAGTACGTGACGGTGACGCGGAGCGTGCTCACCGAGCCCATCTACGACGAAATAGTCAAAATGTTCTCGGTGAACATGTTCCGCACGCTGCCGCCGTGCTCGAACCCGACCGGCACCGAGTTCGACCCGGAGGAGGACGAGCCGAACTTGGAGGCCGCGTGGCCCCACTTGCAAATAATCTACGACTTTTTTCTCCGCTTTCTCGAGTCGGCCGACTTTCAGCCCAACACGGCCAAAAAGTACATCGACCAAAAGTTCCTGCTGCAGCTGCTCGAGCTGTTCGACAGCGAGGACCCGCGCGAACGCGACTTCCTCAAGACCATACTGCACCGCATCTACGGCAAGTTTCTGGGCCTGCGCGCCTACATACGCAAGCAAATCAACAACACGTTCCACCGGTTCATCTACGAGACCGAGCGGCACAACGGCATCGCCGAGCTCCTGGAAATACTCGGCAGCATCATAAACGGGTTCGCGTTGCCGCTCAAAGACGAGCACAAGCACTTTTTGGTGAGAGTGCTGCTGCCGCTGCACAAGGCCAAGCTGCTCAGCGTCTACCATCCGCAGCTGGCCTACTGTGTCGTCCAGTTTCTGGAAAAGGACCCCAGCCTCACCGAACAAGTGATCAAGGGCCTGCTCAAGTTCTGGCCCAAGACCCACAGCCCCAAGGAGGTCATGTTCTTGAACGAGCTCGAGGAAATACTGGACGTGATCGAGCCCGTCGAGTTCCAGAAGGTGATGGTGCCGCTGTTCAAGCAGCTGGCGCGCTGCGTCTCCTCGCCCCACTTTCAGGTGGCCGAGCGCGCCCTCTACTACTGGAACAACGAGTACATCATGAGCCTGATCGGCGAGAACGCCACCGTCATTCTGCCCATCATGTTTCCGGCCTTGTACAAAAACACCAAGTCCCACTGGAACAAGACCATTCACGGCCTCATTTACAATGCGCTCAAGCTGTTCATGGAGATGAACCAGAAGTTGTTCGACGAGTGCTCGCAGAAGTACAAGGCCGAGAGGCAGAGGGACAAGGAAAAGCTGAGGGAGCGCGACGAGCTCTGGAGCCGCATTGAGAACGTGGCCAGGAAGAATCCCAAGTACAAGGACTTTGCGCAGAGCGGCCAAGTCAATGTGAGCGCCAAGGCGGACATGGACGACTTGGACGACTTGACTGCCGTGTCCAAGAAAGACATTGAAAACGAGGCCAAAGAGGTGAGCGTTTTTCTAAACTAGTTTCAGTCTAATTTTTGTCTATTTTTATTTGCTTTTATTTGTCTATTCAAGTTTAAAAAATCCAATAGTAGAAATGTGTTTAATCTATCAGGTAATCATTGTCTTACTCACCGATGCACTTTTCTGTCGCCTATTCTGTTTTTTTTCCAAGTTTTTCTTCGGTTTTTTTCTTAACTCTTGTTGCTGTTAGACATTTGCTTGACGCTTCAAGGCCGCAAACACTTTTGTGCACTTTTTTTCAATTTTTAAAATTAAATGAAGATATTTTTCAAATAATAATTAAAAAATAATTTTTTTTATCATTTATTTAAACAAAAAGGAAATTAAGAACTTTTTTTAAACAAATATAAAATTTTATTTTTAACACTAGAAGCACCGACGAGTCAAAATGACTCTTTTTCGATTTTTGGCCGCTATAATCAAAGTCAATTTTTGCTATTTGAGCAAAATTGTTTTTTCAGCATAGAAATAAGAATAACTTTCTAAATTAACTAAATTCAAATAAAAAAAAAGTTTCCTTTTGTACCAAATCAAGTATATACTACTAGAAGCACCAATTAATTAAAATTTTGAATTTATCTGACTCAAATCCTAATACTTGGACAAAGATAAGCAAATTTAAAAAATGCAAAAATTATAGTTTGCGTATTTTACATGAAAGACGAAGAATTGGTTCAAAAAGAAATGAATTCACTAGAAGATAAAAATTTTGCCTGATACCTTTTTTAGCCAAATTTGTATTTTCACTCAATTAAAATTAAGTTTTGAATAGATTTATCCAAATAATTAATTTGTATCCATTAGATTCCATTAAAACGAGTTATTTTGACTCGTTTTGGTTTATTTTTATAGCTGTATCGAATGTTTTCTAAATACTAATACTTATTCAAATAAAATGTTTGTGAATTAATTTATACAAAAAAAATTAAGAAGTAAAATGAAAATTAGCACTTAAAGATTTTATAATGTGAAAATGTTATCTGTATGCTGAAAATAATTAGTTAATTTAGATAATATTTATTTTAACTTAAAATTCGTTACTAAGAAATAGAAGAAAAAAATTTTATTTGATTATTTTTTTACCAGAATTGCTTTTGCTTATGAGCAATTGGTGTCTGAATATACTTCAGTGGCATTGGTAAAATTTGTTAATTTCCCTTTCTGGGATAATAATGCAAGTATTCTTAAATTAATTTTGGGTTTGTTAATAACACCAAAAAAATAATTATTTTCTAATTTCCTTTTAACAATGAACTTAAAACAAAAAATTTTATATTTACCAAGAACTTGAGATGAAAATTTTTTTAGGAAATGATTAATTAGTTCTTTTAGTTAATGAGCACAATCGATCACAAATTTGTAATAATACCCTGAGTGAACTTTCATAATCACCTTTGATAAGTCAAAAACAAATGATCTTAAATTTTTACCAAAGTTTTTTTAATTAAAATTAACAAATTTTTAATACATTATTTCCTAAATTTAACTATTAAAATTATTAATTTTTTTTGAACAGTTAGATTCTTATTAATTTTGTTAAAAATTACTTATACCTAATACTAATGCAATAAGTGTGAATTCAGATTTATTCCTTCAACAGTTCTATAGCTTCAGTCTTTATTTTTGATTTAATAAAATTTATTTTTAAGGATTAACAAATTTAAAATAAAATAATTTTATATGGGAACAAATTAAAAATTTCTGAAACTAAAAGTCGATTAATTTATTTTTATTTTATAAAGGTAAAATAATTCTGTCTCGTAAATATTGACAATATTTCAAAGATTAAAAAAGTAAATATTTTTTGGAAAATGTTTTTACGATTTACTATTTTTTTCTGTTCAAAATTTAGTTGAAGACATAAATTTTACTTGATATTCTAATTCATTTTTTGCTTGTAAACTTTAGTTCAATTCTACTTCATTATCACGAAGAAGTGGTCCTTGTATCGTCTTTCTCTGTTGATTAACATCATCATGTCTTAATTGCAGAAAAAATGAATTCTAATATCAAAATAAAATAAGTGTTTTTAGTATTCAATTTGAATCAATAATTTTGTGTTTCATTGCCCGTGTGTAGAAAATTCAAGTCTGTTTGCTAACCAAATTCTATCCTAAACTAATGAATAATTTTTACAAACATTTGAAAATTTTTTTAGTATTTACAGCACCGATTATTTTGTATCTGTTTAATATGATACAAGGAAAGATAAAAGAAAAAGAAAATGTCAAAATTTTAGTTACTAAAGATCACAAATTTAGTCATTATTAGAAAAAATGCACAAAAAAGTCTTTGGTGGCTTTTTTCAAATAAATCGGAATCTAATTTCCGTATTTTTAAAGTTTTATAGAAATTTTTTAATTTTTAAAATTCAACCATTTCATTTTTTTAAATTTTTTCTAATTAACTTGTTGTTTTTTTTCTAAAAACTTAAAATAAAATAGTCTAAAAAATCCACCTAATGTACTAGATAAATAATGCTGACAAAATCCTTTTCTTTAAAATTATCACCGTGATGCACTTGTATTTAGTTTTAAAAATGTCAATTAAAAAAAATATTTTGTTACCCTCTATTAAAAATCTTAAAATAATCATTTTCCAATTAACCAAAATTCCAGTTATCCTAATAGAAACTATTTTTCAATCAGAGTTCCGAAATTAGTGATTAATATAAATGGACAAAATAAAGATTGGTAAGCTGATGATCGCGTTTCGGAACCCTGAATTTATAATTGTTGTGCTTGCTTAAATTCAAAATAAACATGAATCTAAAGCAGAAAAAATAACATTTGTAAAAATTTGTATTTTTAGGCAAGTAAATTAATCGGAAAAGGAAAATCTCAAATATTTCGACGAAAATCCGAATTACCGCAAGATTTATCAACATCAGCAGCTATTGACAAATTTCAAAAACGAGCAATCACTTCAACTTTTGACCACACAGCACCAAAGACTTGAATAACTCAAGATAAACATTAAAACACTCCATAAACTCGTCTAATGCTCTTTTTACTTTATTTAAAAAATAATTCTTTATTTTTTTTTCTAATTCTTTTGTGATTATTTTTTATTTGGCTTTTTTAAATAAACTAAAAAATTTATTGATAAAGCTATCTATAACTTTTTTTCTTTTTTTCCTTTTTTTGCTCGTAATAAATCAAGCAATTTCATGAGTCTTACATTTATATTTATTATTAAACTTTATTCTTCTCAAATTTTAAAATTTTAACTTTTGATTATTTGTTGTGAAATTTTTTTTTGCTCTGTCTTTAAAATGATAAAATGTTAATTTGAGAGTTGCCACAATGAGATAAGTTGTTGGGTCCAAAATGTGTTTCAATCGAACATGGGTATTTGGAGTACTGTTTGTTGGATCAACTTGAGTGCTTTATCTTTTATGTAATTATTTTTATATTAAAAAAAACTTTCTCAACAAAATACGACTTACATTTTTAATTTTTACTTTTTTTTCAAATAAAATTTGCAATAATTTATTCTAAATTTTCAATCCATGCAGCCTAGTGTCATGAGTAGGCTCAATAACTTGTGTTAAATTTTTTTCTACTTTTGATAGCTTAACATGATTTCAAAAGATAAAATTAACTTTTATTCTTTATTTATAATTTTCCTAACATACTTTATAGATTTGTTAAACAAATTTAAAAAACAGAATAAATTTTATTGAAAAATATTTTAGTTTATTTCAAAAAATGAATTAAGGGAATTCGCATCTGTCAACCGAGTATGAAACTGAGAATTTTTTAGTTAAAATTGGTGCAATTTAATTTCAATGGCTACATGTTCGTTCGAAAATACTCTTAAATTTAACGCTTTATTTCCCTTAAGCATTAAATTAAAATCAATGAAAAAAAATTACAATGTAATTACTTTTTTAAATATGTTTAAAGGCAATCATTATTTTACTCAAAGCTAAAACATTTTTTAAAAAGGTAAAATTCACACCTACTAGATTCTTTTTTTTATAATTGCGCGTTAAAATTTCAATAAAAATTATGGCTAAAAATTTTAAATTTAGTTTGATAAATTTAGATTTTGAAAAAAATTTAATCAAAAACAAAGTAATGACCAAGTCAGCAAAGCTCTTTTTAAAATGAGAAAAATTCTACTTATGTAAGCTAGAATCGGCAATCTCTTTCAATCGACGCTTTATTTTATTGCTAAAAAATCATTTTTTGCCTCAAATTTTTTAGCATAAACAAATTTTCATTTTAGATTACCCAGGGGTGCATGATATCTTGAGCAGATGTTAAAAATTCTTTAAATTGACTACTTCTGAACAGAAACTGTGAACAAAATTTGGAATACTGTATAAAATCATTCTGGCATGTCAGCTTATTTGGCAATTTAAATTAAAATTTGTCCGAATTTACCATGAGCCATTGCCAAAATTTTAGATAGCCAAAAAATCAACTTAATTATGAAAAAAAAGTCAAGAAAAAATGCTTATCATTAATTTTTTAGTTTGCATAGAAGGTTTTACAAATTATTTTATGTTTAGTCTTCAAGCAAAATTTTTATAAAATGCTTAAATTTTTCAAATTTAAAATTTCATACCTTGCAATACCTACCCATAATTTTGCTTATAATATTGATAATATTTAAGATATAGAGACTCTAATGAGTTGTTTGAATTTTGCTTAGAAATTTTATATTTTTTTTAGACCTAAAATGTCTCTACTTCTCCGATCAACTAGATTGTACACTTTTGGTGCACAGCTAGCCAAATCAAACCTCGTACAGAACAAACAATTTTCCATTTCTCTAAGACTTGCTCAATTAAAATTCACTAATCAACACGAATGGGTAAAAGTTGAGGGAAATGTTGGAACGATTGGCATCACAGATTATGCTCAAGACAAGCTTGGAGAAGTTGTTTATCTAGAACTACCAGAAGTTGGGGCTGAATTTGAACAATCAAGTAAAAATTCAACTATTTATATCCTATAGAATTGATAATTTTTTCTAGGTCAATTTGCTACATTGGAAAGTGTAAAAGCTGTCAGTGAGTGCTACATACCAGTTAGTGGTAAAGTTGTTGAAGTAAATGCATCCTTAAGCGATAACCCATCTACTGTTAACTCATCACCACTAGATGAGGGCTGGTTGGCAAAGGTAGAACTAACAAACCCATCTGAAATTGAAAAATTAATGGATCAAAGTCAATACGAAGAATTCCTAAAATCAGATGATCATTAAAATTTTACTATTGTTTTTTTAAATTAAACCAAAGTTTTAGACTTAATAAAATATAATTATAGAATTTATTTTTTGTTTCATTTTTAAAGGGTCTTAATCAACCTTTAAAAGCTTCGATTCTAATCTAAGTGTTAAAATGTTCTTATCTTAGAGAATGAGCAACTTGGCCAAAACTGTCTCAATTCCTTATAAAATAAAACGTTCACCAACTGACTTGCTTAAAGCTTTGTCAAATACAGTAAAATTGGACTCAAATAGACCAAATTACGCGTTAATTGATGACACAATTCTAACGCCTTTGAATCCTAATGAAACTCGACGCTTTCTTTTGGCTAAAGCTTCGGGCATAAAAGCCGCTCGCTTCATGATTCAGAAATATCCCCAAGCATTTATGAAAGATGATTGTGAACCACATGTACAAGTAATCTACTTCTAATCGACTTGAAAAAAAAAGAGAAAAAATTAAATATTTTGTAGAGTTTTTTTCCGGAAAAAGAATTTACCGAAGAAGATTTAAAATATCCAAGCGAAGATCTTATATATTCGCTAATGAATTGGGGAAAATTTTTTCAAGCTTATGACACATACTTAAAATGCAAAGATCAAAGTAATAAAACTTTAATATTCGTAAAAATATTTAAACTTAAGGACCCATAATATTTTAATCTAAAATATTTTTAATTATTAATGTATTTCGAATACATAGTCAAAATTAAATGAGATTCACATTTTGAAATTCTATTATTAATGAAATTCTTTAGATTTTAATGATTTATTTTTTTTCGAATGATATTTTTAGAAATTGTCTGTAAAATAATTTAAAACCTTTTTCGAAGATATCGAAGTATCTGAAGAGTGCAAACACATTTTATTGGATTTGTTATGCATTAACAATAGCGGAGATATTAAAGAAAGGGTTCCAGTTGAAGAAAGCTGGTTTGTAAAAGGACAA
The DNA here is from genome assembly GCA_019054805.1 of Brachionus manjavacas. NCBI lineage: Eukaryota > Metazoa > Rotifera > Eurotatoria > Ploima > Brachionidae > Brachionus > Brachionus manjavacas. The sequence continues at coordinate 1,959,271 of JAHQIY010000005.1, forward strand.
ACCAGGGACATGGAATCAAGACCAAAATTTGTACCACAAAATACATGGAAGTTAGAGCTGTAAATTTTATTGTAGTTATTAAAATAAAGTTTTTTCCAGAAAGGGTGGTGAAGCAGAGCAAATGTTCAATGAATTAAGGTCCAAAACGACTCAAGCTTACTGCTCATTAATTAAAGGCATGGCAATGTATAAGGATTACCAAAGTGCTTGCAACATGTATGATGAAATGAAGCATTATAACTTGGTGCCTGACTTGAATACTATAAATGCCATGATACAATTGATTAAAATGGCTCCCAATGAGGTTGCTAATGAAAAAAAAATTGATTTAATGATGGAAAAATTAAACGATATTAAGAATTATGAAATGATGCCTAATTTAAAAACATTTAATTCGTGTTTTGAATTAATTAAATCGTTCAACTTGTTTCAAAGAAGCGTTCCTTTGACACTAAATTTGTATAAAGAAATGCAAAATTTAAACATTGAACCAAGTTTAGCCACTTATAGTCATATTATATCAATATTTTATCCAAACAAAGAGACTGGTGCAAAAACAGACATTTTAAGACAAGTAATTGAGAAGGTTGATGCAATAGCTAAAGGAAAAAATGATATTGAATGGAAAGATGTGGAGGATGGGACATTTTTTAAAAATGCTATGGAAAAACTCTCGTTTGGGAATGCTAAAAACTTGCGTTTGGTAACAAAATTAAACTCAATTTTACTCAAAGACAACAACATTAGATTTTTAAATGATAGCTTTTTGTTTAACAAATATTTGTAAGAACTTTATTAAAATTGATAATTTATTTTTTTATTATTTTTTATTTTTTAAAAGTGAACTTTATCTAATTAATTTGATTAAATTTGACAATCCAGAAAATGTAATTGATGAATGGCGAAAATTTACACCTTATGTAAAATTGAATTTTTTTTTGAAATTTCTCTAATTTTGTTTAGATTTTCAATAGATCGATAATTATTCTTGAAAAAATGGTCGAATTTGTGCACGAAAATGAGTGCTATGATTTTGTTCCTGAAATTTGGTCAAACTTTATAGAATTAAAAGCAAAGAGATCAAGCGATTTTTGCTCCAATTTTATTGCAACCATTCTAAAGACTATGGTAAAATACAATGACACCAAGTCAGAGGTATTGAAAAATTTCGAAGTTTAATTCTCTAACTCTTGATTTTGAAGCTGATTTCTCAATATGGAACAATTTCTGAAACAATCATAAAAAAATATCCATATCACGTTGAACAAGTCGAATCTGACGAAGAATCGTAGGATTTGTATTTTTAATTTGTATTTTTTTTTTAAATTAATTTTTTAGTAATTACGTTCCAGTGACTTATTATTGGAATTCTCAAATGCTTAGCAATTTGTTTACAATACTTTTAAAATGTGATAAATTAGACATTGCTTATGCCGAATTTGAAAATTTTATGAAAAACCAAAACAAAATTGCAGGAGAATTAAGTGAAAAGTGCATCACAAATCTTTGTGAATCGTTCATAGAAGCGAATCAAAGTGATCGAGCTTTTGAAGTATTGAACCTGGCTGTGTCTTTACGGTTGCCGAATATAAGAGAGCTAATGCTAAAAATGAATACTTTGAATCTCGATTCGGAAATGAGAGCGACTTTAGATCAACTAAAGATTAAGCTTAAAAAATAGAGAAAAAACATTGAACAAAATTTTAACCTAATAAAGTCATACTCAACAAAATTTGGTACATTAATGATCCAAAAAAATTTTTTATGTCTGGCTTGAAAAAAAATTTGAATAACAAATAAATATTCAACGCATAGTTTAAATTTATTTTTTTAATTTTTCTAATAGTTTAAAATATTATTTTTACAAATGCTTAAATACAAATCTTCAAAATATTTGTTACATAAAATGCAAACTGAAGGGTTTGTTTGTGATTCAAAACATGAACAACTTTATCCATAGTTTTTTTTTAATCAGTGATTTTTCACAAATAAGAGTTTAATTTTTTATTTAATAATACCTAATATCGAAACTTAAAATTTTTAACCTAATGTGTCTTCTGGTAAAGGGTAAATTTCTTAAATGAGTTCGATTAAAATTGAAATTCTTTTTTTTTGTTTTGTTTTAAAAAATTTTAAAAAAATCTTCATTTTTATTTAGACCCGAAGCAGCTAATATTGGATTCAGATTGAGGAATAAGCAAAAAAATCAAATATTAAACTTGAAAAATTACTTTTAACAGAAGTTTATCTGGAATTTTTGTTGTCAGTCTCTCATAAAAATTTTTAGTAATATATTTTTTAAAAGAACTTGATTGTTAATTTATTTAACAAAAGGAAAATCATGCTTTTTATGGAACGCTTTGGTTATCTCATCAAAAAGTTTTTTAATTGAATTTCAGTCATCTTTTGTGATATATAGAAATTTATAATCGGTCCATTGCTGTCTTTTTATTTCAAAAACTGGGATATTTTTTGAAGAAATTTTTGTGAATTTAAAAATATTTTTGATTAAAAAATTCATATTAAACTTATAAGGTTTTATTTTGCCAATTTAGACATATAATGATAACTATTGCAAAAAAGGGATAAAACCTAATACTCATCCGAAAATACCTTCATAACTTTTTTGGACAAGAAAGCAAAATTGAAATTTTTGAATCTGAAAGAGAATTACAAAAACAAAAAACGAATCAAATAATCTAAAGCAACTATTTATAAAAAATAAAAAAATTAATTAGCGAAACCATCATGGCTAAAATAACGAAAAAGAACAAAACTAAAAAAATCAGAAAATTCTAGTTTTAAAAGGCATTTGAGCAAAAATATTCATTATTAGTTTAAATTTTTTTAAGGAAGACAAAATCCGCATGGCCATTTTTTACACGAATTATTTTCACATTCAAATCCTTATCTTCATAAGACCACGTTTCGCTTTTTTTAAAAGGGAAACGTGGCATTTTATAAAAATAAGCAAGCGAAATTAAATTGATGTGATTAAAAAAACTTTATATTTTAACTATTCAACTTTTTCGAAAGAACATAATTTATAAGATCACTTTTTTTTACACAATATATTCTATTGTATTAGATTAAAGTTAAATTATTGTAAAATAAAATAATTTTCTAATGTTAGTTTTGAACGGAAGTTGAGAAAGAAAAGAAAGGATATATTCGGAATCAGAAGAAAATTCACGACAAAATAATGTCTTTTGTATTTTTATTTTTTTATTTAAAAAAAAATTTATTTCATTTATTAATTTTATTCAAATTAAAAAAGAAAATTAATGAGTTTTTAATTCCTCTTTACAAAATAGTATATGGTAACACAGCCTAAATGTATTTAATGTAAATTCGATGACGTAATTTGAAAAACCGAAATACATCAGTCGTTTTATTTTTTTTTAAACAATCCACATATTCTTGTAAAACTTGAAGAGAGGAATCCAAATATCTTAATGAAATATTTTTAAAAAATTTTTAAACCTTTTTTTTTTATTCAAAGTTTTTTTTCGGCTAATCCGGTAGAATTTTTCAAATTAGTAATTATGTTTGACAATTTTTGATCCGATGACGGAACAAGTTTGAACTGACCTTATTTGCTTATCGTTTTCAGCGGGTCTTGATTAATAGAAAATAATTTTACTAGAATTTTAAGATAGCCGATGGGTCCGTTTTCTAATATTGTTATGTTTTATGGGTTAAGAGGTTAATGATGTATCACCTCAATACCCAAAAATCCCACCCATTTACCCCTAAAAATAAAATATTTAACATAATTAGACTGAAAGGACAAAAATGATCACAATGACGTCATTTTTTATGAAAAATTTAAAATTTTGTTTCTCCTTTTTTTTCGAAAATAATTTGATTTTATTTTATAAAAATATTCATTCTGTATTATCAAAAATCGTCAATATATTATAAATCAGAACAAAAAAAAAGAAGTTAAAAAAAAAATATTCCATGGAAGATCTTGATAATGCAAAAAAAGATATTTTTGAAAAAAAATTAAGCACTACTCAAGCTTCAAATTTATACAACATTCCGAGACAGATTTTTTTTAACTAATCTTTTTAACTAAAATAAATCAAACATAAAATTTATTTTGAATTCGTTAATAATTCGTTTAAATTTTTTTCTAAAAAGTTGTGTTGTAGCGTATATTTAAAAGAATTATAATAAAGAATATTTTAAATATTTATATTTTTAAAAATAACATTTAAAATCCTTTTTTTAATTCTTATTGGGCTAATTGGGTGAATTCGGTGAATATCCTGAAAAAGAGGTTAGTTCTCGGGCTAAATTACAAAATCATGGGTAACTGGGTTAACCTAATTCACCTAATAAGGCCTCACCAAATTAACCGCAGGAGGTAAAGGGGTGACTAGAAAAAACTGGTCTAATTCGGTGAGCATTTTTGGAGTTTTTGAATAAAATGAGTGCGAAATATGCAATAAAAAAAAATAGGTCACCCGGTTAGGCTCATTTACCATACTAACTAACTAAAAAAATAAAAACTAAGATATAATAATTAATTAGTTTTATCCTTTTTATCTACAAGAAATGATAGAAGAATATAAAATTAACAATAAATCTATTATTTGTTAACTAAGAATAAAATTTTTACATCTATCAAAAATATTTTGTTTCTTAGCAACAAACTGTCCTCTAATTAAAACATTTAATATGCACATCTAATAAAAATTTATTTCTAAATTCGAATTTTTACTAATGATGAACGAAATAGAAAAAAAAAACCAGGAACTTTATAAATGGAACAAACCAGATAAACACAGCACCAAATTAAATTCAAAAATTAAGGAATCTGACAATATTCGTAAGCGAATTTAATATTTTTATTACTTCTCTTACTATTTTTCAAGAGCTGATTCATCAATGGCTACGAAAAATCGAAGATGTGTCAGAAGCAGCAATCAATCAAACTCTGAATACAAAATGTGAAAATCACCCAAAAAATTTAAAGTCTACCATCTCGTTGAATGCTGGTCATAAGAAAAAATCTGTTCAAATCAAACATGACCCTTATTGCGGTAAATTTTTTTTAAAAAAAAAATTTTTTTAAATTTCATCTTGATTTTTAAGATGCTCATGATCTGATCAATGAATGGATGACTGATAAAATTAGACTTGATTTAGATGATGATTTCTATGACTATGTAAACATTGCAGAAGTAAACAAATTTTCGAATAATGAAAAATTTCTGAGTGAAATAAGGGCTGAACTTTTGGACAAAGAAGACTCTTCTTTGGACATTAAAGGCATCGATTATGACAAATATGATGAAAAATATATAGCCAAAGATATTCTGAATAATATAATGAAAAAAAATTTGGTCGATCCCAAAAAGCTTATCTATATGGATAATCACAAGCCGAAAACTAAAGACTTTAGGATGCAAATTGAAATGCGACACCAGGCAGTCAAGGAAAATAGAGAAAAACGTGCAAAAGATCTGGAAAATAGAAGGAAGGAAAATTTACAGAGAAAAGAAATTGAATTTGATGCTAGACAAATGGTTCTTCAAGAAGAAAACGAAAAAAAAATGCGCGAAAATTTGGACAAGCAACTAATCGAGCAAGAGGCCCAAAAAATTCGTGCCCAAATAAACGAAAAAAGAAAAAAAGATGAGCAAAAAAGAAAAGAGTATGTTGATCATCTTTTTGATTAAGTTTTGAAATTTAACATTTTTTTAGGATTTTAGAAAAAATAAGAGAACAAGAAAATCAAGAGTTGTTGTATTTAAAAAAAAATATTCAAAATGATACATCAGAGAATTTAATTGAGTTGAAACGTAAAGAAATAGCTGAAAAAAGAGCTAATGATCTGGCAGATTCTTTAATTAAAACAAGGCAATTGAGACTGCAGCAAAAAACATTTTCAACCTGGTATGGAATGATTTTAGATCTGCGTTTAAAAAGCGGCAAAGCCAAGGCACTCTCAGATTGGAAAATTTCGTACAAGTAAGATTTCCCATTAAAAAAATTAACAATTTTTAACAATTGAAAAAATTACATTTTTGGTCAAAATGTATAACAATTTAGAACATTTAAATTTATTCTTTAGTTTTTTAAGTATTCTTTATTCTTAATGAATCAATTTTTGGACTTTAAAAACATTTCTTTTGGAGCTATTTCCATCCAAATCATGCTTTAGCCTATCTTTCATTAAAATGTTTTATGTTTTCTAATATTTTTGCAGATTTTTTTTCCGAATACTAAGAACAAGAGAATTTTTTTTAGACATTAATCAAATTTCAAAAAATTTAAATTATTCTTTTTCAACATCTTTTTAAAGGCCGAACTATTGTTTATTGACAAATTAGCTTTGAAAAATCTACTGTTAAATAATCTGAAGTTTGTTTTTTAATTCTTAAATATTTCAATTCAGACAAATTGATTCTAAATGAAAATGATATTTTTCGTGTTAAAGAGATTCTTTAAATTTTTTTAGAATTTGTGCATTAAGAATTTAAATTTGAGTTTGAGAGTTTTTAATATGAAATTTTTATTTTTGTGTTAAAAATTTTTGCCATCTGGGGACCAGTTTTTTTAACTGGGAGTAGAGGGGAGTAGACCTTCATTTAGAACTATTAATTTACTTAAACGAATATTCATAAAATTTTTGTTCAAATAAAATTTTGTGTATTTTTTTAAGATTAAATTATCTATTAAGATTTTTATTCCAAATTAGTATTATTGTAAAGTGACATGCTCAGTCATTAATACATCTTAGCAAATAAAAATTTACTTTATTTTAATAAATATTCTTCAGCTTAGCTTAAGGCATTTGAATTTTGATATATCTTGCTAAGGAAGGTCTAATGATCATTTATTTGAGAAAAATTAAGGTATTTTTGAATACAATACAAAAAACTTTTATGGGTGAATTCAAAAATTTTTTTTTAAAATGGAAAATATTTTTTAGAGCCTTTAATGGATGGAAAAAACTTGTGGTTATTGAAAAGTTCCGTAAAGAACACCAAAATCACCAAAATGAAATAAGAAATGATAGTCTGGCCACTAAGAGAGCTATTGAATTCTATCACAAAACATTAAGAGAAAAGTATTTTTATAGAATTAAAAAAATAACAATTATTTATAAATTTAAATTTTTTTTTGAGATATTTTAATTGTTGGAAAAAATACATAAAAAATGAACTGTTGATGAAAAAAATAAATACTGACAAAAATAATGTTAAAAATAGAATGTTGCACTTTCTGGAAGCAGCTAAAGATGACAGGTCTTTTGTTGATGAAGCAACATTTGAAGATAATGGTAATTCAACTAGTCGAACAATTAACTCGACAGTTTCCAATATCCAGAAGAGATCAGCATCAAGAATTAATCTAAAAAATAAGATTGCCAAAAATAAAGCATTAAACAATGATCAAAGTGAATTGGAAAAGTTTAAATCAAATCAACCTCCTGTTGATTATGACAAAAAGGTAAAAAACATGCTGCAACCTTGGCTAAAAAATCAGACAGCCGAAATTTTTGATAATCGCTTTAAAGCACAGGAAAAAATTTTAAATGAACAGTCAAAAATGATTAAAGGTAAATTTTATTTTATGAAAAGAACAAGGAAGAAAATTTAAATTTTAGAACAAAAACGAATGATTGAAGAACTCAAATTTCAACAAAATCAGCTCGCTTTTAAAGAACAAATATCTCTTTTAGAAGAAATTAAAGCTCGACAAATTGAATTAGAAAAATTACAAAAAGCTGAATATGCCCAGGAAAAAAAACTTTTGAAAATTAAATCTCAAACTAATAAGAATGAAATCAAACACGACAATAACTCTCAGAGAGAAGCTGATGAAGAAAATTCAAATGAACATCTCCAGGATGAAAATAAAATTGAATCTAGTCGATCAATAAAACAAACTTTTAATCCGATAGCAGTAAAAATGGACCAAAGAGCCAAACAGAGAGAAAAGTTGAAAAAGGAAAGGGAAGAAAAAAAGAAGCAATTTGAAAGAGAGAAACTAGAACTAATTAAAGCTCAAGAGGAGGAGAGAATAAAAATTGAGGAGGAAGAAAAACGAAAAAAAATGGAAGAACTTAAAGAAAAAAAGAAACTTCAAAAAATACAAGAAGAAAAGAAAAATTTAGAGCTGCTAAAAGACAAAGAATTAAATCAAAAAGCAGACGAGTTTTACAGGTATTTAAAAAAAATTTGTTTGATCTTAAGTATGAATTTTATTTCTTTCTAAAGAAAACATTTGTTGAGATTTTATGGTTTAAATGGATTAAAAAAATTAATTGAGCAAAGGAATAGAAAAATAGCTTTAGCAAATGGTCACTATGGTAAGAAAATAATTAAGCTGGTCTTTTCAAATTGGAATATTTCGATTAGAGGAGAGCTAATTGTGAAGAAAAATAAAGCCGATCAGCTTTATCACAAAATATTGTTAAAAAATGTATTTTTCAATGGTTTAAAGCAATTCAAGCAGTCATTATTGATTGGAAATGCAAAGGCTATTAGGTTTTATAATTACAGTATCAAGTTAAAATTGTTTCAAAATTGGCAAGTTTATGTAACCACCGAGAGAGAAAAATCGCAGTGCTACGAAATTATGATAGCTGAGCATAATTCTTTTAGAATTAGAAAGAAATATTTTAAAATGTTAAAAGAATATCCGGATGAGATAAAAAAATTTAGAGCTCGTCAAAAAAGGCTAGACCAATTGAGAAATAAAGTCAAAGAAATGATACCTGATTATCAAGTCTCTGATCAATAGGCTATTTAATTAATTTTCATAAAAAAAAATTAAAATTTTTTTTCCTTTTTTCTTTTTATTAAGCTTTAAAATTGATCTAATTGATAACTTTTTTTAAATAATTACAAAATGCTGATTATCAAAACTCAATTTTAATTTTTATAATTTAATTAAAAAAATTATTTTTTAACAAAATTCAATTTTTAACCAGTTGACAGACTTTTATTGGATTTTATAAAAACAATTTTTGATTTTATCAATTACCATTTTTAGGCATTGCTGGTTGTTAGGTAAATTAGGAAAATTGGAAGTAACAAAACTTTCTTTCTTTAAATTAAAACTATTAAAGTAAAAAAAAAATCCTGATAAAAAACTGATTATTTTTTTATTATTTGTTTTCAATGAAAATTTAAGCCTAAAAATAAAAAAGATTTTTAGAAAAAATTCAAGATTGAACAATTTATCCAGTAAAATATCCAAAAATATCCCTAATAATAATTTAATTTATCAAAATTATACAAGAAAGTTAAATATTCATGTAATTAATTTATTTTATTTATTTATTTTATTGAAGAGGCCTCATTGGACCACAAAAAAACAGAGTGCTCGCAAACACCCTGGGCTTAATAAAGTTTGATTAAATACATTAAAATATATGAAAAAATTATAGTACAAAAAAAAAAAAAAAAAAACATAACTTTGATTTAAAAAATAATATAGTCTTATTTAAATATCTAAGTGAAATTAAAAGTTTTAAGATAATTTATTGTACTAGGCATCCACATTTCCAATTCTCAGGATATCTTTCAACTCCTTCGTTCGTTCGATTGAATTAATAATATCTACTTCACTCGTATTACCATCAATGAGCTACATCTGAATTCAGCATTCTCTGCCTCGTTCTTATTCAACTCTCTTTCCACTTGTAAATCCAACGAGTCCAATGATGTTCCGCTCTTCACTTTAAGTAACGATTCTATCTCTTCAATAAACGAATCTTTATATTTATTGACCTGTAGTTCCTTTAGTAGGGCATCCGTATAGGTATTTAGTCTCAGCCTTTGGTAGAACTTTAACTTCTGTCTCTTCATATATTCTAGTGATGTTTCAAGACCAAGCGATGCTAATAACTCAGTGGTTTTAGATGAAGCATAACATTTTTTTGATTATATTTCCATCCGTTGCACTAACCAAGTTTATTTGTTCTCCATTTAAGTTGATATTTTCTAATCCGTAGAACAAGATGGATCTTATGAACATAGAATGAAGTCTTGCTTTCACCTGAGGAGATACCACTTCATTCAATAGCCCTTCACTTGTCAACTTAGCCAATGCTGCATGGCTAACAATGCTTCTTTTGCCAACATGCACCTTAGCTGTTCCATTCATACTTATTTCAGAGCCCAAATATTTTATTTGAGTTGTGTTTTCAATTTTGTTGCCAAAAATATCAAAGACCAGGTTGCTTTTGTCCGTGCTCATCATGAAAGTCTTTTTAACCTTTATTTCAATCTCATTTTTCTTCGTTGTCTCTTCTAGTACTCTGATCATTTTTATCATATCACTTGATTTGTTAGCAATTAAAAGTGTGTCATCGGCGTAGCCTATTATATTTACCAACTGTTTTCCTACAGTAACACCAATACCTAATTGTTCAATCTCTACAATTACTTGATGAGCTATAAAGTTAAATAATGTAGGGGAACTCGGGCCACCTTCTTTCACTCCAAGAAGGGTTCTGAACACATCCGATCTTTCATCATCCAATTCTATAACCACTTGAGAGTTATTATAATAATTCATTAAAGCCAGCATGATGAATGTGCTTATACCTCGTTTAAACATATTTAACCATAGAAGAGGCCTGAAAACTTTGTCAAACGCCTTTGTCAAATCGACGGCAAGAACATACAAGCTCCTCTTTTTTTGTTTGCACAAGTTCATTACTTGTTTCAATATGAAGACGGCATGGGCGCATGAACTGTTCTGCTTAAAGCCGAATTGTTTGTCATGCTCCTTAGATTCTAATTTTATTCTCCCAAGCAATATCTTTTCAAACATCACACTATAAACATCCGAGATCGCCACTGGTCTAATTAATTTAATTAAGTTATATTGCTGTGATTAATATGAAATTTAAATTTTTTAGAATTATAAACTATTCTTAGAAAAATTTAACTTTTTCAAATTTTTTTTATGGACTGTATTCTAATTTTTTGTTTCATTTTAATTTGTATAATGATTTGTATAACCAAGTTAATAATAATGTCTATTTGACTCTATAATCCTATCAATTCTCTTTTTTCTGTAATTTTCCTTTTATGTGCAATGTGCTACCACCTAGTAGATCTCGGCGATCTCCTAGTAGACCGCCTCCGCAAGCTGACTTGCACTAGCTTATTAATAATATTATTATATTCATTTTGATTGTTTAAATATTCAAATTCACTTTCTGAGTTGATTTTAAATTTTTCGGTTTCTATCTTAACTTATGACTTAAAAAAAAAAGTTTGATTTACCTATTTCTTTCTTATTTATTCAAAAAATAAACAAAATCCTAATTTTTAATGCGGCACTATAATTTGAAATTTATTACCATTAAAATGAAAAATATTTTAAATTTAGTCTAAAACGATTCGATTAAAATTTTATTTAAATTAATAACAAAAAAGATTAAATTTTTGTATTTTTTCTTGATCTTCCTGGTTTTCGCTTAATATTTTAATTTGAAAAACAACAACATAAACTAGAATTTTTAATTTTGAATCTTTAAAAAAGTGAACTAAAGCAAAAGTTAAATATTAATGATTCAAAAATAAAAAAAATAAAAAACAAAAATGAGGCGAAAACGAAGTGATTTTAAAGACCGAAGTTAATCCTGAAGTCGAACTTGAAATCTTTATTATTTTTTTTAATCAAAACGACACTTTTCTAATGTTTTAATTGACTTTTTTTACTTACTTGACTTGAATTTTTTTTTAAATTTGTCCAAAAAAGTCTATGTTTTATTAACATTTATGAAAACATGTGTTTGATAACAGTTTAAAAAAAAAATTCAATTGCTTGATTCAATTTTTTATTTACACTTTATATGTTTCTTCAATCCTCACCCATAAAATTTATTTTTCTAAAAAATTGGAAAATAAATAATTTTTTTAAAATGTCAAAATGATTAATTTTGAAATCAGCCATTTATTAGAATCAAAAAATGAGCATGTACTCACAAAAAAATAGCCTAAAGATGGTGAAGGAAACATAGATTTAGAAAACATCTTTTCAAACGGATCTTTATTTTTTTAACTTTATTTTTTTTAGAACCTATTCTTTTTTATTCAAATTCTGTTCTAGTCCAAACTTGGTGGAATAAAGGCTAAATAGTGATAATTAAGAGAATTAATTTCTTTAAATTATTTAATATGCAAAGAAAATTTTTAATAAAAATATTTTATTTTCTTATTAAAAGTTAAATTTATTATTAGTTTCTCATTTTTTGAATAAACATGTTTAATTAATTTTCAGATATTTCGGTGAATTTATTATAACAGGTATTTTTTTTGCTTATAAAACTGGGACTGAATTTTTGCAAATAAAATGAAATTTGTAGATAAATTTGATTTATTTTTAATTTTTATATTCAAAAATTTTTTTAATTGAAAGCAATTTATCATGATGGTTAACCAAAGCCTCTTAAGGGCATTATAACAATTCTGTTTTCGAGTGTGCACTTAAATCTGTAAACTCAATTTATCAATTCCATCAATTTATCTAATATAAATAATTATTTACTTATTTAAAGCTTATTTTATCTATTTAAAATATTGTTTTATTAAATTAACAAAACATTTTAAACAAATGGAATGTTTAAAATTAATAGTTAATTTTCAAACAAATTCCGGTACATCATTGAGGCCATATTTCTTTCTTCCTAAAAGAAAAGAATTAAAAGAAGAAAATGTATCTTTAATTCAAAATGAAAAAATTACATCATGTCTCGGGTCTTGTTCAATTGTTCTCAAACGATCTTTCAATAATTTCTTAAAATCAATATTTTCTAATTCTTTTGCTTGCTTAATTGCTTCCGGGTTATCATCAATTAAAACATTAATGGCCGATAGGATGTGCTCGTGAGTTTGATGGTCTTCTTGTCTGTAAATATGGATCAAATCTCGAATAAGTCTTTTTTGAGTGAGAGCGTTTTTAATAGCTTTATTGTTACAAATAGATGAGATCAAAAAAGAACATTTGATTTTAACTTTTTCTATAGGACAACTTAAACTTTTTATCAAAATATCAAGGGCATTTCCTTCAAGTAATTTCTGCTGACCGGGTTCATAATCTCGAATCAGGCAAGATATGCCAAACAAAGCTTTTACTTTCACATTGTCCGAGTCTTTGTCGAGTTTATAAAGTAGAATAGGCAAGTATTTGGCATTGATTAATGTCTCTTGGCAATATGGATTATTTTGAGCCAATGTTCCAATTAGTTCACAAGTTAGAGCTCGTATTTCGGTGGTTTTGTCGTTCAAAAGTTTATTGATCAAATTATATTTGTTAATCTTGTGGAAGTCTATGGCAAAATTTAAGTCTTCGCACCAATCTCTTAGGGTCTCTAGAGCTTCTATGCGTCGCTCTTCTGTTTCTTGCTCGTTTTCAGATACTTGGATACATTTTTTAATTTCGTCTACTGGATTGACAGAAATTGAATCCAGTGCTTCAGAAAGCCACTTTTTGCGCTCAGGACTCATATCGCGCTCTAGTTTTTCTTCAGTGTTTGCTTCGTCGGTATGAGATGTTGTGAACCGGAGCACATTTTGTAGAAATGTCATTTTACTATCATCCATTTTTTCTTTGCTTGTCAATTAATTCGAATTATTTTAATATTTATCTCTTAAAAGATTTTTCTGGGTTAAAGGAGACTTTTCTGGAACAGAAATTTTTCAAAGAATTCAAAATTTTATTCAAAACTAAGTTTAAATTTTTGCAAATAAAAGCACAAACCATTTTAATTTGTCTTTATTTCTGACAAAAAAATTATGGCAGTTTTTACTTTAATAAAAATAATTCATTTAGTTGGACTAATTATAATCCTTAGTTTTTCCGTCTATCTAATAAATGATAATAAAAATAATTAGATACTGAAAGAAACTTGCGGATAAGTTTTACACAGAAGACTACTATGGGAAATTTTACACCGTTAATACAACTAAACATTAGGCTACTAACGGGTGTAGAATAAAAAATGGCACAAAAGTTTAGTTTAATTTGGTATGAGAGTGGACAAGACCTAATCCAATTTTTTTCAAAATTTAAAATCAGGCTGATCCTATCTTTTAAATAAATAAAAATAATATCATAAAGTTGAATTTTCAATAAGTTGTTAGTAAAAAATGTACGAAACCATCAAAAAAGATTTGTAAAAATTTGTAAAAATTTGTAAAAAAGTAATCAAAATTTGCCCAAAGCTGAAGTTGTAAGGCGATTCTATTAACAGTAACGTCAGCAAAACACCGGAGAGTGTAATGAACAAGGACGTTAAAAAATTTGAAGAAAAATGTTAGATAAAAATAAAAGGTATGTTGCCAAAGAAGTGAAACCAGCAAACGTACCAAAAACACGACCAATCGAAGATTTTTGGGAAAATTTAAAAGCTAAAATTTATGAGGGTGATTGGAAAGCCAAAAATCAAAAGCAACTCGAAAACAAAATTCGCACTTGCTTGAGCAATATGAACCCAAAGGTTGTACAAGACCATGCCAAGTGCCATTTACTATTCTACACCCGTAATCTAAGATAAATACATAATAAAGCAAAACCCAAATAAAAAAAATTCATAATTATCCAAAATAAATTTAAATGCATCTTAATCGACATGAATATTTCTTTAAAAAATGCCAATGCAAAAATTTACACTAAATTTTTAATTTTGTTTTGATGGGTCAAAATGTACTCGGTCTTCAAAATCCAAAAAATTAAAAAAAATAATGCCCTTAAATTTAATAAATTTGTGTGTTTTCAGGCTTAAAATACCGTATTCCCTCGTTTGATTATGCTGCACCATAAACTAATACACGTTTTTGAACCAAGCACCAAAGTAAATCTCACCCATCATCAAGATTTGAGTTTAAGACAATAAATAAAAGAAATTTTTTTTTCTATGCATCTGGTGCAGCACCAAGAATTAAAAAAATAATATAAAAAATTATTTGTCATTTTTCGACTTTTTTAGTTTTTTTGTTTTAAACTTAAGTCTTGATGACGCATTAAATTAAGAATTTCAGAGTTTACTAAATTTAAAATTTAGTGTAAATTTTTGCATTGGCATTTTTTAATGAAATATTTATTTCGATAAAGATGAATTCACTTAAATTATTATTTGAAATATATGTAAAAGTTAAAAAAAGGCAAAACCAATCAAAGAATATAAAAACATTTAAATTATTTAAAAAGAATAAGCAAAATTGTGGATAAAAAAGTCGCCCGATAAGGGGCTCGAACCCTTGGCCTTGAGATTAAAAGTCTCACGCTCTACCGACTGAGCTAACCGGGCATATTAATTAAGCACTTTTTTAATCAAAAATTCAATTACTTTTACCTGATACATAAAATTTAGAAAAATTCAATTGTAATGTAAATTTTTAAAAAATTTTATTTAAGACTTGGGTTTAAAACAAAAAAATAAAAAAAGTCGAAATAAAAAAAATTAATTTTTCTAAAATTTTTTTCTATTATAATATTTTTTTAATTCTTTGTGCTGCACTAATTGCATAGCAAAAAAAAATCTTTTATTCATTGTCTTTACTCAAGTTTAGATGACGCATTAAATTAAGAATTTCAGAGTTTGATGCGGCCCTAAACCCATACCATTAGATCATGCGTACTTAATCAAAAATTTTTTAGCATGGGTGATATTTACTTTGGTGCTTGGTTCAAAAACGTGTCTTAGTTTACGGTGCAGCATAATAGAACGAGGGAATACGGTACTAAATTAAATGATTTAATTTTTAAATTTATTTACTTTATTTATCATTCATTTCCAGAAGAATGAGCTTATTAAATAACAATATAAAAAAAGAGGAAAAAAGTAAAATTTAAAGAGCATAAAACTGAATAAATTAATATATTTGAAATAGTAATTAAATATTTTTAAAAATCCAACATTAACGCCAGAATTACATACAAAAAAATAATGAAAGTTATTATCTTTAATAAAAAATTTTGCTTTAGAAACATATACAAAATAAAACCCGATACTTTATTTAACTAAGAATCCTTTTACATTTGACAAATTATTCAAATTTTTTAAAATTTACTTAGTTTTAAAAAGATCTACTTAACACTAAAAGCACCAGCAATTTCATTTTGACATATTTCGAGTTTTGATTCATCAAAATATATAGGAAATTAACGTTTTTAGCACTGAAAATTTGAAAATAAGGTTATTTGTTGTTATTTATCAAAATTAAATCCTACATTTCGCGTCATTAAGAGCCAAACTGGTTGCCTGCGGGTTCTGCCCAGGCATTGTCGATTGGGTCAGCGACTTCTTGTCAAGGAGGCAGCAGCGGGTAATGATGGATCGGCACATTGCTGACTGGATTGATGTGTCTAGTGGGGTCCCTCAAGGTAGCGTCCTTGGTCCACTTCTGTTCGTCATCTTCATCAATGACATGCCAGCGGCGGTCAGCCACCTTGTCAAACTATTTGCAGATGACAGCAAACTGAATGCCACAATACGCAGCACCAGTGATCTACCCACCAGCAACATGACCTCGACGCACTTTCCGAGAGGTCAAACACGTGGCGTATGCTCTTCAACGTGAGCAAATGCAAGGTGATGAAATTCAGTAGGTCCTGGAAAAGGATCTGGAAAAGGATCTGGGAGTCACTTTTTCACGTAACTTGAAATTTTCTATTCACATTAAAAATCAGGTGAACAGAGCTACAGGAATTTTCGACCAGTTGAAAAGATCATTTAGATATTGGACCATAGATACCTGCAGGGCCCTCTATTGTGGCTACGTAAGACCCCACCTGGAATATGCCGCTGTTGTCTGATCCCCCCCTAGCAAGAAAGACGCAAAGATGCTCGAGCAGGTGCAGAGAAGGGCCACCAAACTAGTGCCCCGCATTAGAAACTGGCGCTACGAAGACCGTCTAGCCGTTCTTAGACTAACTCTTCTTAATGAGCGCCGTGTTCGTGGAGACCTGATACAGATGTTCAAACTCACCAAAGGCATCAACGAAGTGAGCTGGGTGAACCCCCCGGTTCCCGCAAGTTCACTATCCCAACCCGGACCCGCCAGAGGTATCAGAGGTCATGCATGAAGACTGTCCGGCCAGGCCTCCACCAAATGTCTACAACGGGCAAACACATTCACCAATAGGATAGTCAACGAGTGGAACGCCCTGCCAGTTACAGTGACAGACGCCGACTCCGTCAACAAGTTCAAGAACGGATACGATGCATTCCGGTCTAGTCAATAATCCTGAAGATGAACATTTATTTATCGAGAATCTTAACTCTAATTTTGACCTAAAAATTTAAACAGGATTTCTTTTTCAGTACTTTTCTATGTGTTATGTGCAAGGAGCTACCATCGCCATCTGACATCGCCGATGCTTTTAAGTTTAAGTATAAGTATAAAAAATTTCGGTGTTTTTAGTGTTAACTGAGCTTTTAAGTTAAATTTTATGTAAATAATATGAAAAAATAATGTAAGACTGTTTTAAGTGTAATTTAATTTACAAAATTTTAAAATTTTTTATTAAGTGTTAGATAAAATTAAGGAAACCATGAATTTGATTTTTTCCTTTAAAATTAATATTAAAAACTTTATCTTAGAATATTAAGTTATCTTTTTATTTTTAACAATTTGGTCTAGAATTTGGTCCATAAACAGTGACAGTTTTCCATAGTGGCATCGCGTGAACAATATTCTAAAATCAAAAAGTTTTTGATTTTTTTCATTGCGGTGCCTATAATTCTCGACATCATTTATTGCCAAAAGTTTTAATCTAAGAAAGTCGTCATCTCCCAAAAAATTCAGAATTTCTTTTAGAGCAGATTCAAGATGATCATAACAGATAAAATATTTTCCACTCTCTTCTTCAAGATCAAAAAAAATATCAAAATTCTCCACAATTTCGACTTTTTCTTGTGATTTGTAATTACAAAAGAAATCATAAGTCTTTTTTCTTAGAAAATCATTCTCTATGTTTAAAATCTTTTCAAGCTCTGCATATAATGCAAGAACAACTTTATGAAATTGAATAAATAAATTAAAATCAATTGTTTCGTTGATCAATTGACCAAGAAATGTCAAATACTTTGGCATTGTTGTATCTTGAGCTTTGTAAATTATACTTAGTGACCAACTAATGGAATCAAATAAGTTCAATTCGGTTTGATTAGGAAAAGCTTCAGAATATTTATGCAAAAAATCAGCCATTTTAGAAATCTTTTTATTCTCATTATCTTGGAGAATTTTCTTGTAAATTAAATTTTCAGATATAACAAAAAAATCTCGATTGGTAAACGATGTTCTTTTTATCTTGCTCAAAATTTCTGTTTTAAGGCTTCGAAAATTTGAATGCTTCATTACATTGGTAAAATTAAGATTTTCTAAATTATTTGATTTAACTAGACAATGACTGTAAAATTTATCTGATATCAAACTTATTTTTTCGCTAGTTGACAAATATTCACTCTGTAAATTTTCGACTAAATTAAGTTCTTTAGTATCACAATTGTCAAAATATTGTGAGTAAAATTTCCAATCAGGCCGAGGTGTTCTTGATCGTTTGACTTTACCCAAATTATTTTCGAGTATTTTTTTTTCATTGTTTAAGCTCAAACATTCGTCATAAAGCTCTATCAAATTTTGTTTTACTGATTTAAAATTTTGTTTAAGATCAACTATAGAAGATTTAATGTTTTCATATTTTTCTTTTAAAGCAAAGAAATCTTTTCTAGGTACGAAATTTTCATATTTTTTTAGCTTTTCCGAGAGCCGATTTTGACACGATTCCAAATCACGTTTTGATTGAATTATTGCCAATTTTAAAGTTAAAACATCTAGCTTAGTTGTTTTTGAATCTTCAAGACTAGAATGGTCAATATCTACTAAACTGATGCTTTGTCTATCTTCCATTTTATAAACAAAGTCCTAGCGACAAAATTATTTTCTTTTTGAAATTTAATCAAATTTAATCTCAACTAATACCTTAGTAACAAATTGATTGTTAAAAATTAAAACTTTGGCTTCTCGAATGAATAAAGTTTTTATAAAAGTCTTTTCTTGGCGATCATGGAATTTAGTAAATATTTTCTATGAGTTTAGCTTAATATTTGAGAACAAATATTTAAACAAACTAGTCAATAAATTTTGGACCTTCGGAAAAAAAATATTATTTATACAAAAGTTTTTTAATAAATTTAATTTAAGAGTAATTTTTTTCTTTTTTTCTTTATTAAATATTTAATTAAATTCTAAAAATTCTAGTTTCTTTATTAAAAAATAAATCAATTTCATTGTGAAAATGAAAACTTAAAAAAACAATTCTTTCTGAAAATTGAAAAAAAGACAAAAAGTTCAAAAATAAAAAAAGATAAAAAACTGAAATTAAGACAAATAATATTTTGAATAAAAAAACCGTAATATTAATAAGCTTACATTTATTTTAATGAAAACTCATCCAAATCAACAGAACCTAATCTTAATTAATAAAAAAATGCTCAAATTAAATTCAATAAATAAAAACGTAATAAAAAGTTGGGAGCTTTAGCTCGGTACAGAAACAAATAAATAATAAGCAAAACTAATATTAGTTATTAGCTTAGAAAAAGTAAATTAGTTAAGCAAAAAACTGCAAAGCCTACTGTAAACATACTCAAAATCAAAATCAAAATGAAGAAAATAAATTGTGCTCAGCTTGCATAATGCCAATGGTTAACAGAATTAATAATAATAATAAAAAAAATTAAACTTTGAAAATATAATTTGTTTTTATTTTATTAATATTTTATTTAATATTTATTTTATTTTTTTATTTAATTATTTTTTTGTTTTTTTTTTAGATTATTTTATAAAATATGATTATTGGAAAATTTCAATCGTTGATTTTAAATTAAAATTTTAACATATTTAAAGAATAGAAATTTTGAAGAAATTAACTTAAAATCTTCAGTAAACTCAAATTCTATAAAATTCTTAGCTTAATTTTATTGACGCCCTAAATTTTGCTCAAAACATACAACTTTGAAAAAAATATATTTTAAAATCTATATTAAAAAAAGAATCATTATAGTTTAAAAAATAATATACGAATCGCTTAAAGTAGAATCTAATCTTTAGAATAAATATTTGAGCGATTCAATGAGATTAGCTTCATTCAATATTTTTGATGTCATTGTGTACCAGAAAAATTATTTACATTTTTTTTATTAAGTCAATGCATTCAGAATTACTTCTAATATTATTAAAAAAATTTAAATTTGGTAAAAAGAGAATTTTAAATTAAAGAAATTTAAAATTTTTAAAGTTCGTTTTTACTTGTAATGAGCTTTTTCTAACTACTTGAAAAGCTGTTCTTAAGTCTGGTTTTAGATGCTGTGGTAAGATTTTTAAATAAAAAAATTGCGACTAATTGAATTATTAAAAAAATATTAAATTAAAAAAAATTTTGTGGTAAAGACAATGAGAATTTTAAAAAATTTTTCTGTACTTTTTGATCTTTATCATAATTTAATTTTTTTAAAACCTGTTTCTTTTTGTACTTAGTGGTATTAATAAAAAAGATTTTAATTAATCAATATACCAATTGCGTCTGTTAGATTACAAAATCTTATCAGTTTCTCTTTTATTTCTGTAATTTTCCTTTTATTGCGTAGTGTGCTACCATAGGCAATCTCCTATTAGACCGCCTCCGCAAGCTTGCTTGCCGTAGCTTATTATTAATATTATTATTATTATTAATATTTTAAAAATCAATTTTAAATTTAACTAATATTTTTCTTACCTCCAGCATATCCGAATCCCTAAACCAGGGCTCCGCCTCGGACCCCGTTTAATTTTTAATATAATGATTAAAATTACCATTAAGTACAAAAAGCACACAAAGTACAGAAAGGGACAGAGCCTAATAAATTCAAATTATGATACAGTACAAAAAGTACAGAAAAAAGAATGGTTTTTTTAAAAGTCAAATCTCATTGTCTATTCATGAAATTTTTGTGTTAAAAAGATAATAACTTTGCTAATTGCCATTTAGTAAAGCACTAAAAAATTAGTTTTTTTTAATTTTTAATTTTTTAAATTCCTGGTCAAAATAAAAAGGAAAATGCATTATTTAGACTTTGCCATTGTTATTTTACAACATTCGATAGTGGTATATTAGATTAAAAATCTAAATTTAAATGGAAATTTTATTATTATTGGAATTATAAATTAAAATTAAATAAAATAAATCGAATGAATTTAAATTTAGTAAAAATTTTATTCAACTTATTAAGAATTCATATTTTTTTGAAAAAATTTATTAATTGTTCAAAAATTTTCTAATCTAAAAAAATTGATTTTCCGACGCATTTAATGATTTTAAATCAAATGACTTTAGTTGTTTGATGATTGAATTTCGTTTGTTTCTATTGATACTGATTTGGATTGTTTGATGTTCATGTCTAAATTTTTTTCTAATTCATTTAATGAAGAATCTATGTCTCCGAGTAAAAAAATGTAAGGTTAAGAAAAATTAAATCTTTGATTAATATATTGATTTTAAATGGGTTTATGGAATCTATTTGTGATGTTCTTCGCCTGATTGATTAATCAACTCAGCAATATTCTTCTCCAAATCATCGATCCTATGACCCATTTCATCGAGTAGAAAAGAATTAAGGCTAATAATTTAAATTAAAAAAAAAAAAAATTTAAAAGGATATTTCTATTGATAATTTGATCTGACATTGACTGGAATTTGTCTTGCATTTGCTGAAGTGTCAATTGAACAAAATTGGTCAACTCTTGTACATTCTTGGGATCGGTTGGCTGTTGAAATGAAGAAACGTGATCAGTCATTGTGAATTTTTTCCTTTTTTTCTAAAATCTGAAAATTCTACGGTAAAAATTTTGAATATAAATGCTTTAATTTGTGATTTTTCTAGTCTTTTTGCTTAGTTACAACTCAATTTGTGTTCAGGTTTCAATTTATAATTAAACTATAGGAATTATTCAGCCTCTTAAGTTATTTAGGACGCTAGTAAATTGTTCAAAGTGGCTTTAGAACTGAACTCTATTCATAAAATAACTAAAATTTATTTATAAAAAAAAGAAACAAACGAATTAGATTTCACTGACTCGAAATCAGATGATTTCTCTTTTGCTTAATTATTTTCAGAAAAAATACTTGAGGTAAAATTGGCCGAGAGTTTATGCAAATAAAACTGGAGAAAATTGAAGCGAAATAATAATTCGATAGTCTTCATTTGAGTTTAATAGCGGATATATTTACGGATATACTATAATTTCAAGTTTATAAAAATATCGATTTTACCTTAAAAAAAAACTTTTGGTCTCTTTTCAAATTTCTCAAAATAAAATTTTTAAATTTTTTTCATTCATTTAAACTTATCATAATTTATCATCTTAAAAAAAGACGAAATTTATGTCTACAGTACGCGTCTTTCTAACTCTTATTCAGAATACTTATTCCCAATTTTGTAACTAATAAAACTTAAAAATTAAAATTCTAACTATTCTGCATTATTTGGTCAGTAATGAAAATAAAAAAAAGTGTTTAGAGCTGACCAAGCGCTCAGCTAAGTCTTTTTTGTAAATAGAATATCAAGTACTCAAAATAAGTTTTCAGACAATGTTCAGGATTCAAGATTATGAATGCCTTTAAGTCTAATATGGAAAGATGGCAATCATAAATTATTAAATTTGCGTTTTTGTTTCTCAGTCAACATAACTGAATTTGAATATTATTTCAATATTGAGAATGAATTAAAATTGCTAAAATATTTAATTTTTCATTTTTTGAAAAAAATTAATTTACTGAATTTATTAAAAAAATATTAAAAATCTTTACAAAAGGAAGATAAAATAAAAGTAAAAAGAAAAGTTACACGGGATCTAAAAATCTAGAATAGATGTATAATATATAATATGAAAAATTGGATAATTAAAATTTTCAAAATAAAGTTGATGATTAAATCATCTGTCATATTTTTGATTTTAAGTTAATTTAAGATATAAATAATCAATTTCAATTTCAATTTTTTTCAATTTCAAGGTTAATCAACAGGCTAGTGCCCATGCCTCATGAGACCGATTAACACTTCATTTATTTAATTGATTATTAAAAAAAAAATATATTTATATATTTATTAAAAGTATAAAAAAAAAAAAAATTATAGTTATTAAATAGAGTTATTGATTTAATAGTCATTTGAAAAAATTTAACAACAAGCTATTTGAGTTAAATAATTCAAAATTAGAAACAAAATCTGTGTAAATTAAATTTATGTAATTGAAAATTAAAAGCTTAAATGTTGAAAACTTCAACACTGATCTCTTGATCACAAAGCAATTTATTAATCTTACATTTATAAGAGGAAGTTAGCATTCTTTCAAAAATTCGATGTTGAAATAAATAAAGACCATACTTTTCTAGTGCGTTTGATTTTAAATTAATTTAAGATATAAATAATACCATTAAATCTCATTAAGCATTTTAAAAGAAATTTATTTTTTTCAAATTATCTGAAAAGACTAATCCAATTTTTATTTCCTAATATAGACTTGAGATTAGCTATTCTACCTTCATTTAATTTAATTTTTTTTAAATCAAATTAGCTAAAGTTAATTAAAATATATCAAAAAAAATATTTTTAATAAAATAAAGTTTTTTTATTTTCTCTCTTTTAAATAAAAATCCGATTGTTAATTAAAGGATCATTTTTCATGAAAAAAATATTATTGATCTTTTGGATGATTTTTTTTAAAAATGAAACAGATCAATAGTTGCCAACACATTCAAATTTTGTTTCAGTGTTTTATTTTATCATCTGCTTCTCTTTAGAAATCGGCCACCTAATGAGTAAATAAGAGCACCATGGGTATTGATTAGTTTGTTTTAAGTTTTTCAAGAGTCAGATGTTGAATCGCTTTGTTAATGCAAATTTTTTTATTGTTTAAATTAAATTTAAAATATTAGTTTGTTTTTAAAACAAATTTTGAAATCATTCTAAAATTCAATTTAAGGATAAAAAAATATTGATGTTAACACTGCATTTTTGTTTACAATTGTTGGAACAATTAAAGTTATTTTTAAAAGCAAATTTCAAAATATTATGCGCATGAGAGCTAAAAATATGCATGAAATTTAATTATTCTGAACTGACCAAGAACATCACTCATTAAATCATTATTCTAATCACTATTCTTACAGAAAGTTATTATAATATTACTTTATTTTATGAGTTAAAATAACAAAAAAAAATATAAAAATTAAAATTTGTTATGTCTGATACTGACAAATTGAAGTTTCTGTTCATTTTTTTTGCTTGATTCCTATAAAGAATTTATTGAACTATTTATCAAGTCAATAAATATAATTATAATTACCGATAAATTCATCTGTGAGATCCATATTCCAGTTAAAAATTATTTTTATTAGTGCAACATATTGGTATTGTGAATTTCAAAAACAAATAGAACAAAATTCTTCCTATTTTGTTGAATCAAAATTTACTCAAATAAAATATATTTAAAAAAATACTACAACCTATTGCGATATACTTTGTTGCATCTTTTTTGCCTAGAATAAAAACTTTATTTTCTTTATTTTTGGATTAAAAAAATCAAAAATCAATTTAAATTTTATCAATGTTTTTTATTTTTTATCTTTTATTCACTTCAGAAAATAAATTAAATAATAATTATCAATTATTAATTAGATAATAAAGGTGTAAAAAGGTTATTTGCACCAAGTTGCAGTATTTATTTAAATGTATTTTATTTTAGAAAATTTTAATTTATCAATATAGGCAGAATTTTTGTTCATTTTGTTTTTGGAATTCACAATACCAAAATATTTAAATTTTCCAGAAATTTCCAGAAAAAAGAATTCAAATTTTAACAAACAATATTTAACCGGAATATGCATCTCTAAAATAAAATCATATAATTATTGACCTGTAAAAAAATCAAAAAAACCAAAGTTTTATAATTTAAATTTCCCTGGTTCGTAATAGATAAAAATTCAAAAAAAAAAAATTCAATATTTAATAATTTCATTTTAAAAGAGTTCAATCATTTTTTATTTTCATTTGATTGATAATTTATTCAAAGTAAATAAAATCTTTTAATTTAAAGATTTTTAGAATTAAATTTTTTTTCTGTCTAAGAAGTTTCTCTTTTATTTAAAATTTGAAGATCATTTATTACTAATAAATCTGCTTATTAAAAAATCTTGAGACTAATAATATTATTTTATATCCGTATTCATTTTATAAGTCATCTAGACACATCTCCTTAAAAAACTTTAAAAGCTGTTTGATTTAAATTTTTTTTAATTTAATTCTAAATTTTATCGAAAAGATTTTTATTTATTTGAACAGAATTATTTTTGTTTAGACCGAATATGCATTGTTTATTTTGAAAATTTTATTTTTTAATTTAAAATTTTTTTATACAACTTAATTATTCAGCCGTTTTTCAATTATTACCTTTATAATTAATACAAGTTAAATCATTTGAATAATTTAGAACAAAGTCGTGTTTTTTAAATCGAGTGGTTATAGGAAAAATCATCAATTCATTGTTTTTATTTTCAAAACTTGAATAAATTTTAGCTGAATCATTAATAACGAAAAATAAATCAAATTAATTTAAATCACTGCTCAATAATTTACAGCATATGTTTTTCATTTCTAGCTTAATTCAATGTTCTGAATTGAAAAAGAGTGTGTGATGACATTTTTATTCTTGAAAAGTCACTTTCAACAAGGTCCAAAAGAATCAATCATTATTCTTTTTGCTCAGATGACTGAATTGACTTATTTCAATCAGTCAGTGCTATATCACGCTACATTTGCTCGTCAAAAATCTCCAAGTCACTTAAATATTGAATGAATAAATACGAAATACTATATTTGAAAAAAATGTTTTTTATTAATTAAATGAAATAAAATTAAAAGGTCAATAAATCTTTAGACTATTTTTGAAATAATAAAATCCTAACAGATTAAAACTTAGTCGATAAATCTTTGAATTAATGTTGAATAATTAGAAGGCAAAAGTCAAGTGATGTTACTTTTTTAGTCGGCTTAATGGATAAACATATTCATTTTATATTTTATATTCAATTGACCAAAATGCATCATTATATCTTAAATAATTTTTCTAATAAAAAAATAAAACTTGAATTTTTACTCTTTTGAAAAACAAGCTAGTAAACAAAATAAAAATAATCTTCAATATTTAATGGTAACTTGGCTATAGGACACACGTCGCAAAAAATAACAACAAAGATCTAGAGTATTTAATCTGTTTGTGAGTATTAATAATTTCCGTATTTAAAAAGTATGTTTAATTGCTATATGACTGTTTGACCAAACTCGACAAGAGAAAATTTCTTTCCAAAACTACTCTAATTACCACAATTAATACAAAACAAATAAGCATACTCTCATTTTTGTCTCTAACCTTAAAATCACAGTCTAAATCCAATCTTTAGCCAATTTTGATTCATCAATCTAAAGGTCAATTTTTAATTATTCAAAGCCAACAATACAAACATACTATGGACTTTTAGTACGTCGATTTTGTTCGTTTAGAACGGTTAATTTAAACAAAATAGCTAATTTACCTTTTGATTTTTGTTCCATTTTTTTAATTCTTTAAAGAAATCATTCATGATCGAATTAATCCAATATTAACCTAATTTAAGGAATTGTATTCTAAAACAAAAGTTCGAGTTTTAATGCCATTTGTTTCAATACAGTAAAAATTCAAGCTGAAGTTACAAATTTTAAAGCGATTAAAAAACATTTTCAAAATGAATTCCCAGTCACTAACTACAGTCATTAAAATTGGAAATATTTTAAAATCGCTTAAAAAACTTCCTGAAAGTGATTACGAAAGTGACCAGTGCTTGGAATATCTAAAAAAGATTGATAACTCTTTTAATGATGAAAAAGGTTTGCGGGCCGATATTGCCAAGACTATGGTCGAGCATCAGTACCCTGGTAAATTTTGATTAAACTCTTTTTAAATATTTTTGTTTGATCTTTTCTTAAAAAGACATCGCTCTAAAATGTCTTAAATTTTACACTCGTAAGAATCTGTTCGAAAATGAACAGACCTGGCCATGCTCATTCTACTTACTCAGGTCCATTTGGAACTATTCGGATATGAACTCTGACTTGGCAATTGTAGCATTTAATTTTTTTTAATTTATATTAATTTTTTTTTTCAAAATTTATCTTTATCAAAGGCTTGTACTGGATTTATTCCCATTCTACTTGACTTTTTGACCAACGAATGTCTTTTGTCGTCGGATGAAGAGGTTAATTTAAGTGATAAATATAAATCTTTGATTATAAAATCGTCTAAATTACGCGGGCTTTATTTAAAGGATGAAAAGTTGTACAAATTATCACTGAATATTATGAACAATATTGCTCATCACCCAGAGACCAAAATAGCCTTTCAACATAACCAAACTTCCAAGGTAAATCAAAAAAAAAATTAAAATTAAAAAAAAAATCAATTTTGTTTAAATTTTTTCAAATAAGATATTAAAAAATTTGACGCAAACAATTGACAGTGAACATCTAAAAGTTCTAATCTACCTTATTTTGGCACAAATAGTTAATGAAAACGAGTTTGACAAACTAAATGATCCTTCAAGTAGGTTAAAAAATTGAATATATTATAATTATGAAATTTTAATTTTAAGGCGAGGTAATCGAATCAATTACGTCTTACATAAAAGAGTCTCTTAAGAAAGATAGACGCTATAAAGGCATTAGCACAAATGAGTACTTGGAATGTCTAGCCAAACTAGCAGTGACAAAATCTAACAAAATGAAAGTATTTATATCCCTTTTTGTACTCAGTTATGCTGATTTAAATTAAAATTTATTTTGAAGATCTATGAAACTGGTATACTAAGTGTTCTGAAGCAAATATTGTCCAGCTCTAGCCTGATTGATGAGCAAGTCCATGTGCTCACATGCTTATGGAATTTGTGCTTTGACGAAAAAGTATGCGAGTTGCTTAAAAAAGATAAAGAGCTGAATCATATATTAGGGAATATCCGAAATATATCACCATGTGAACAAATGCAAAAAAAAGCCGATGGTATTATGTTCACTTTGAACGATCTTGGAAAAAAAGTAGACTCTAAAGTTCAACTAAAAAATAGCCATGTAATGATCAGCTATAACTGGGCTTCAAGAGAAATGTGCATTAAAATTAAAGAAGAGTTAAAAGTAATCAATCAAAATTTTATAATTTACATTTTTTTTTAGATCAAAATCTTTTTTAAATTTTAGTCTATTTTGAGTTTATTTCTAAACTATTTATTTAGGCCCGAGGGATCCAGGTTTGGATTGATGTAGAACAGATCTATGGAAGCACTTTGTCTAGTATGGCCGAAGCGGTAGAGAATGCCAGTGTTTTTTTAATGTGTGTTAGCGAAAAATACTACCAAAGTCCGAATTGTAGACTAGAGGCCGAGTACGCAGTGAAGCTACAAAAGCCAATTATACCACTAATAATGCAGCAAGATTATACACCTTTGGGCTGGCTAGGCATCATAATCGGAGGAAAAATTTACTATAAATTTTATGGTGCAAGGCTTAATTTTGAGCATACAATTTCTAGTGTTGTAAAAGAAATAAACCGATATTACCAAGAAGAGAAACCAAAGTCACGTCAATCAACCAGCTCGAACAATTCAAGCTCAGTGTGTAACAACCTGTCCATTACCTACAATAACAATCTGAATGGATCAAACGGTATTGAGTATCATCGCAAAGGAGGATCATTTTCGACAAGACAGTCCAGTGACTCAATCAATTCAAAGCAACCGAATGTAATTGAATGGACCACTAAAGATGTCAAATCGTGGCTAATATCACTCAGCATGTCACCTTGGATAGGCGACTCGGACATATTTGATAATATTAATGGAAATCTATTAAAAGAGCTTTATGAAATAAAAAAATCTGTAAATATTAATTTTTTATGTTTTTATTTTATTTTTTTTTTTTTTCAGGCGCCAGAATTTTTTTATTCAATGATAAAATCAAAATTAGCAAACAACAGTCACACACTTAAACACAAGCCAAACGGGTCCTATTCAATGAACGATTTTAGTCTTGCAGATCTTTTGAAATTGTCTCACGAACTAGATGAACTGTTCAAATCGAAATGTTGATTCTTTATTTATGCCTAATAAAAAATTAAATACATTTAGTTGTAAAAATTTTATTTAAAATTAATTTTTATCTATTATTAATAAAATTTTATCGCTAATTTACTTTAATAATAATAATGATAATGATAATAATAATAATGATAATAATAATAAGCTACGGCAAGCAAGCTCGCGGAGGCGGTCTACTAGGAGATCGCCTTTGATACAACAATACAATAATATACAATAATAAGTCAAAAAATAAGGAGAAACTGAGAAGGGTTTATAATAAAGAAATTAAAAAGAAATATAAATAAAATTATCATGTGGTAAAAACTTGGTGGCCGGTTCTAAAAGCATTTATTTAAAATTAATTTTTATCTATTATTAATAAAATTTTATTGCTAATTTACTTTAGAAATTAAATGAATTTTTGGATCAATAAATGTTCAATTTTTGAATTAAGAAATTGATAAATAATGACTTTTTTATCAAAAATTTAATCTGCTTTATTTGTATTTTCTATCACTGCTAGTAGTTAAATATTCAAGAGGATCTGAATAAGTTAAAAATTAGATTTTAAATTTGATCATGTTTCACTTACGATTCTTTTTCTAATTTAAATTATATAACAAATTGAGCATAAATATTGAAACAATTCAACTCGAAAGTTTCGAGTTTATTCATTAGAAAAGTTAATTTATTTTAACTTTGTAGTCTAAGCAACTATCATTTGACGTTACACAATATCTTTAGTATAAAAATAAATCTGATGGTTTTTGTTGCCAATACTATATCATATGATGTCAAAATAGCGCTGATTTAAACCCTTGTTTTTGTTTTTTGTTGAGAAAAATTTTTAAAAAGTCAAAATCTAAGATAGTTTGCATGACTAATTTTTTTTTTTATACTCCGGTTGGAGATCAATAGCTTAAATGACAGGTCACATCACTCATGTAACGGTATTTTTTTCAATGAAGAATTAGAATTTAGAAAAAAAAAATAAGAAAAAAATAAAAAGGGACACTAAGGTATTATGCGGATTTGTTGATATAATCAAAAATTTACAGTTATGGAGAAAATTTTGATTCTAAGAGGTAATTACTGCTTTGTAATTACCATTTATTTCATAGCTATAATTTGATGGATATTTTTTTCGAAAAAAAAAATAAAAAACAGCTGAAGTGAATAATATAGGTATTCGAAAAAGCATAAATTTTATTTTATCTTTCAAAAATGTATCAGGAGAATGAGTTTTAAATCTTATCGAATGAAGAAAAATTAAATCGAGCGAATATTAAACAAAATGAAATGGACATTGATTAGATTTAATTTTCTTATCAACTCATTTAAACATCATAATTAGAGATTAGATTCAAGTAATCTAGTCCTTCCTGAATTCTCAACTGTAATTAAATCCTTAAATCTTTTAATTAGCATTTAGGATAATTCACATTATTCCGTAGCAGTATTTTTGAAAAAAAAATACTAAACATAATTCTAGGCTTGAAATCCAAAGCCCCTAAAACAAGGCTAGTTGAACCAGCAAATCTTCTCACAAACTAGAAAAGAGCTTATC
This sequence comes from Brachionus manjavacas, assembly GCA_019054805.1. Taxonomy (NCBI): domain Eukaryota; kingdom Metazoa; phylum Rotifera; class Eurotatoria; order Ploima; family Brachionidae; genus Brachionus; species Brachionus manjavacas. The sequence goes on from JAHQIY010000005.1 coordinate 1,990,019, forward strand.
TAATTAATAAAGTTTTATTACATAATTTTATTGAATAAATAAATAAATAATCAAATGTTACAAATGTGCTGCAGTCCCTGCAGAGAGATGCAAGTGGAGTTCAATTAAAAATATGCCTTTCGATGCAAATGTCAGCTCAATTTTCATTTAAAATTCAATTTTAATAATTTTTTTATTGTTTTGTTGTTGTTGTTGCGGGACGGAGCAAGTGCTTAGCAGGGGGCCAATTGGCAATATGTCCGAACAATTAATTGCATAAGACTTGGTTGTTAAAAGGGCAAAATATGCTTTTGCTTAAATGCGCTTCCAATTTTTTTCTCTTTTAGGATTCAAAATGCTCTAGGAAAAAAAACAATTGAAACAATTAGGCACTCGAAAGATTGCACAATTTATTTATTATGATAGATATTCAGCAAGTTCGATAAAAAGAGTAGGCCCTCTTATTGATTCTCTTTTGTGATCGATAATACTCTTAAAGGAACATATTTAAGATAATTGACTTGATTAAAGTTTGCACGGGCAAACAGCCCCGTGACATGCAAGAACAGTTTGGAATAGATAAGCAAATAATCGATACAAAATCGATTTTGTTATTTGCATGATAAAATTCAATAAGTAGGCATGTGGGTATATTTTTTCTAGAATAGTTTAATTTCAGTCTCGATTTCAATAGAGGAAAAATTGAATTGAGGAATACATAAGGCCTAGTTCTCGCGTGAATATAGACACATCCGTTCGAGACCCATGATTCGTGAATAACAATAATAATAGTAGAGGTAGTAGCGATTCTAATCGATTCACTTAACCGAATTTATGTCAATCAATCAATTTTGAAATCAAGGTGGCCTCTATTTCAAAAATGATCTCTCTTCTGTTTGTTGCTGGCCCATTCACAATTAATTCAAATCTAATTTTCCTCATTTGAATTCGAATAGTGGTAATTAGGCGCAGGATTTTTGGATATTTTATTTAAAAAATTTCTAATTACATTTTAAGAATTTTCAGAATTAGCCATACTAGTAGCTTTTGGCTATTTGCTAGTCGAGCAAATACTATTAAATGAATCGAAACAGTCCTTCCTGTATTCGATTTCGAGAAAAAGAGCTTTCAAATTGTTTGTTTTTTGCTCTTAATTAGCTGGCTCGAATTCCACTCTTTATTTTTTTCGCTTTCTCTCAGCTTAACTCTGTTTGGAAACCGAAACCATCAAGTCGAAAATGTTTTTAATTGTTTACACTGGATTCAAATTTCTTAGCAAATTATCTTTAAAATGTTGACATGCTTTTTGTTTGTTTCACCATGAGTGCTTCGGCCTCTTGAATCCAAAGACCTGTAATTAGTCTGCATATATACTAATTTTAAATTTTTACTTAAATTTTTTTTTACAGACTGACAACAAATATTTTAAATAATAATTTTTAATTTTTTGGTAACAAAATAATTTAAGAAAATATTAAACAAAATTTAGCTAATCTTCCATGTTCGCCTTTTTTCTAGCCAAAAAGTAAATTTTTAGAATTAATTTGAAAAATCAGAATAACACAAATCTAATTTTAATTTTTTTATTTTTATTAAATTAATAGTTTGGGGAAGACCCCGTTTGAGTAGTTTAGATAATAAAATAAAAATGAAAAAATTTTTTTTTTAATCTAATTTTATAATTTAGACATTAGTAATGGAAAAATTAGCTTAATTAAAGTTTGTCTCTAAAAAAAAATCAAAATTTTTTTTATAACATGGTTCATAATAACTCCTTAAGCATGAGTAGCAGCCAAGATTTTACGGTAATATTAATCAATTTTTTTTATTAAAAATATTGAAAAAAAAAGTTTTAAATAAAATCAAGCTAATCTTCTATTTGTCTCTTTTACTCGCCATAAATTAAACCTGATTCAAAAATAATATGGTTTTTAGAAAAAGAGTATAACTTAGGATAAAGCTAATTTATAATTTTTCTAGAATTAAATTAAAGACAACAATGGAAGATAATCCAAATTTTATTTTAATTATCTTTTATATTTCCGTAAATTCTTGCCTAAAAAACTTAGAAGTAAGCCCATATAGCCGAAAGATTGAGGGTCCAAAACCCGCTAAGGGTTAAAAAATCTTCAAAATCTGCACAGGAAAGCACCCATGCTTTAACCCCTTTTATTGAAAAATGGTGACCGGTTTCGACTGGATTGCGGTGTAGATGATCAACTCGATGCAGTAACCTCTGTGTCAGAGCAGAGCCTTTGCCCAAAATAAAAGGTACTGGAAAAAGAGATGAGTGCCTCTCCATTATGCTTTAAGATAGAAAAGGGGCAATTAAACTTAGAAGTAAAGTGAGCAGTAAAAAATTATAAATGGAAGATAATCAAAATTTAAGTTGGATGGTAATAGATCCAAATAAAAAGGAACTTTAAGTTCGCCTTGCTCATAAGAGTACTGAGCAAAATTTTACAGTAATAATAATTTTAAATTTTTGTTTTGAAAAAAAACAATTTCAAAAATTAAATTTAGCAATCGATTTTGCAACCGATTTAGATTAATTAGTGGTTATTTTCAACAACTAGATTAAAAGCCTCATTTGATACAAATGCTTTGAGCTCTAATCGAGTTTCAGTTGCATAATAATTGTTGAATTAGAAGGGAAATTTAAAACAGAATTTAAAATCATCTTAGAGTAGGGTAGAGAATTTTAAAAGAGAATTGGAACGAATACACTTGAATCATAAGTTTATAAAGCTCTTTAGCAATTGTTGTTTTTATGGTTCGGAATGTTTTTGTTTGTTTTTGGAGTCTCTTCGGTATTTTCCTATTCCATGTCTTTAAATCTTGGTCAGAGGGGGTTAGTTTTCTAAAATTAATTTTGAACAAACATATTAAATGATATAATAGAAGGCGATTTCTGACGATGAATTCTTGTTTCTTGTTTAAATATTTGTTTTATTTCAAAATTACTTCGCTTTTAATTCTGAAAATCTAGTTTTTTTTTTCAGTTTTTTTTCATTTTCTAAAGAAACAATATCACTACAAATAATCAGCGATTTTCTAATCTCCAGACTCGAGTGTTATTTAAAATTTTGCAATTATTTATTTGTGGACCATGTTTGCCAATAACTCATTTAGCTCTTTGCAGTATCAGTTTACTTTCTTTAAATTATCAAAGAAATAATTAAGAATTGAGTAAATAGTTTTGTTAATAATCTAATTATTTTAGTTCGTATCCATCGTTTTATAAAAAGCAAAATTGATTAAGCAATAGTTCATCGGAATAGTTGGCAGACTTTGAGCAACTTTGGACTCAATTAGCACTAAAAATAAGATTTTTTTTCTCAATATTTTTGAATAAAAATTCGAAATCCAAATTTTTTTAATAATCTTAAATTTTTTAGAAATTAAAGTGAAATTTAGTACAAGTATGGTATCCGAAAAACTTTTCATTTTTTTTAATTTGGTTAAGTTAAATGAAAGAATTAACCTGATTGTTACTTGAACCTTTTTGATTTAAAGTAATAAAATATTTTATTCTAATTATTTAACAACAAAAATTTACATTTACAAAAGGCAGTGTCAATTTGTTGTCCTAAAGACAACTAAAGTATGAAATAAGCAGCAAATTATTTTTACAAAATGTTCATGATATTTGGTGACATAAATTCAAGATGGCTAAAATAAAGACAAATTTCGCCTCAAATTTGAAGTGTCTTAACTAAGAGCATTTCGGTGAACGACTATCAAAATGTTAAAATTTTTAAGAGCTTACCCGAAAATCTTTGATGTTTGATTACAATCGTTAAAACATCAATAAATCTTGATATAAGCAAACTATCAATACTTAAAAGATTTCTCAAGCTTTAAGTTTGATTAAATCAAAACAAAATTAAACAAAAAAAAAATTTTCTTATAATAACATGCTTCTCTTCGATGCTACTCAGTAAGAGCTTGTAAAAACTTTATAATATTTTTTGTTCCAAAAGTCATACAAAGTTTAATTTAGCTTGAGAGGCCAATCAAGTGGACCAGGTAAATAGCTGAGGGTTTCTGATTTGATCTTGTGAGAAAGTAAATAAGAAAGGCCAAAATTCATTAAGATATCAATGATGATATGAAATGTTTAGCCGGAGAACGCATCCTATAAAGAGGTTGTTATTTAAATATTTGGCTAAAACTCGCGTGATTTCCGAAACCCAGGGGTGTTAACGTTTGTTGTTCAAGTAGCACTTGAACAAAACAATAAAGCCCATTGCACAATTGTTTAATCACATCAGGAATTCTTTTTTTTCTGTCAAACTCTGAGACATAGTTCTGAGTTTATTTTAAATTGTGATTATAGTATTCAAAAGAAGCCGGCGAGGTAACTGGGCGATTATGATTATGAGACACAAGCCAGGCCGATAATCTGCCAATATGTGCTCGTATTGGAATTTTACATTAATTCCTTGTTTAAACTCACCGTCGTCCATGTAGTTGTCCAAACATAGCCATCGGTCATGTGATTATATTTGAGCTTGGATGAAAATAAAATCAATTTAGCCACAACAATTGAGTCAAGTCAGTGTTATTTTTTTTAAATATCCCATAAAATAAGGTTAATAAAATTTGGAGAATAATTTCAATTTTAATTTAATTAAATGGTCATATCTAGGCGACACAGATCAAACATGCAACAACAACAAAACAATTCAAAAAGTTAATTATTTTTGTTTAAATTATCTTTTGATTAGAAAAAGAAAAATCAGATTTTTTTTTATTTTTTTTTTAATTTTATTGTTCAGTTTGTGTATAGATTTGATCAGCAATGTTCTAGTTTATTAAATGTCGAAAAAATGAAGTGTTTTGTTTCGGCATTCAGATCACAAACATGATGTGATCAGATAATTGTTTTAAATTAACATGCCATTTGGATAAACTTGTCTAGTACTTGGGTTTATCATTATTTCTAATTGGATCCGTCGCTTGGTCAACCGAAGCTTGATCAAAATTAATAACTTTAGTAAATATTAGAAATTAAAAAAAAAACGCAATTTAATACTCAACAAATTTTGTCCACCACTTTTTCTCTCTATCGGATTTACCATTCCCGGCCTATGTATGTATGTGTGTGTGAGTGAGTGTATATGTGCTAGTGTTTGATTTTCTCAACTTACAAATTTAATAAAACAACTAGTCAGAATTCATATTTATCAGTTTATATTTATCTTCAAGTATTAAATTTTTTATTTAATAAATTTCGAGTAATACATGATTTTTTTCTACTCTACTCAATTAGAGTTTTTTTTTCATTTTTATTAAAAATAAAACCAAATTCCAAGTGAATATTTGACTGCAAGGCTGTGTATTTTATCTGTCATTTTTTTGGCTAAAAATTTTTGTTTAATTTCAAAAATTGGAGGTATCTAACAACTTGAAGAAATGTGTAGCTGTAGGTTAGTCTGTGTAGAGGCCCCGAGGCCGTGCAATTGGACAATGTTAGTAGTTTTGACCGGCAATAACTGTGGCACTAATTTGAATATGAATAGGCCGAGTTCTTTAGTAGATGAATTTTAATTTTTTTTAGCAAAAGTTAAATTAAAATTCAAGTGAATTGGAATTAATTAGAAAATATTAAAATATTAAGTCTCAAAGTCATGATCGCCAATAATCGCAGTCCGTGACACATCCTTGCGTAGAAAAGAATAGAGGAATTTCACGAAAAATATTTATTTTCAATTAGAAGAAAAATTTAAAGAAATAAATGAGTTCATGTTTATTTTTCATAAAACGCTTCTCTTAGAAAACCGGAAAAATTTCTGCTAACTTGTAGAGCTTCGTAGAGAAAAAAACCGGGCCCGAATTCTTACAATGCTCGATCGAATGACATTAAGAATTTTAATTAACTTCATGATGAATGCAGCACACACACACACAAACAAAAAAATTTAATTTTAATAAAATTTGATCGATAAAATTAAAGAGTAAAAAAAGCTTTACAACAAAAAAAAAAAAGAGAAAGAGAAAGCTATTCAAGTCAAATTCTATTAGAGCTTCAATATCTTTTCATTGTCCATTAAAGACGGAAATTTTAGAAATTCTCGTGAGGCTCCTACTGGTCTTTAGAAATATGCCATGACTGTTAGAAACTATTTAATCCAATTGAGACTAGAAAGTAATTTTTTAATATTTTTTTTTATTAGGATCTGTTTACAGAGCAGATGAGCACAGTTTTTTTTTCAATAAAAAAATGATAAATTGAAATTTATTTCCGTTTTTAATATTTGTTTCATGATCAACTCGTCTGGGAATGTTCTCTAAAATCAGTCCGGTTTTTACATGTATATTTTAGAAATGATTGTAGCGGCTACGCAACTCTACAAATGTAGCCGGATCACAAAAAAAAAGAAAAAACTCGGATTAGCTTGTTTTCTCATTAAAAATCAAAGTTAAACTATTTGGGATTATGATGATAAAACAAGAGGAAATATAGTGAATAGTAACTATTTACTCAAAAATAATTGTCATTTTTTACTTGAGATTTTTGACTTAAAAAAGAAATAATTAATTTATAAAAAAAAAGTTAAGATATTGTTGATAGTATATGAAAATATTTTTGTATATACTAGACGGTGAGCAGTCGAATAAGATTTTGTATTTTTGGTCATTTGCTCGCTCAGATATAATTATAAAGCTAAATATTTAAGACTGAAGAAATCTTCTTTTCTCCGTAGTGAGTGTGTGTATGTGTATTAGATTAGGATTTATCTACTTTTGTTTAGTCGGGCAACTTTTAATAGAATGAAAATTTTTCTAGTCAAGGAAAGCGACCTATGGTCGTTTTCTGAGAGAGGTAGAAAAAAATTAAAAAAGCTAACCAAAAAATATGACATAACATTTTTTTATTTTATTTAAAATAAAGATAAAAATTTTTGATTTTAAAGTCGATTTTTTCATGTATTTTAGTATTTAACTATAGTTTGATTTACATTTTTTTGAAATTCGTCTAAGAAGCTCAATTTAGCCAAAAAATAATACCTTTTAATTTTTTATATTTAAATTTAGTAGCGAAGGCTAGAGTCATTCGGATTTATTTGAGAAAAAATCTCCTAAAAATACAATTTGGAAAGAATTTTATTAATTAAAATTTATTTTTTAATTTAATGTCAAATTGTCTTTTTATAAAAAATAATTTTATTTTTTTTGTAGCTTCGTATTTTCTTTTCTATGTCTTTTTGAGTAAATTAATGATTTTTCTGGCTCTCGCGTGTTTTCTAGTGGTAATTGTTTGTAGTTCTAGTTTTGTAAGCATTCGCCAAACTAACTTAATAGACTCAATTAGCTTTTTTTGTTTTGTAGCTCTACAAATTGCATAATGCTTTAAATTCAGAGTGATGAAATTTCTAAATTGTTATTTTGACAGTAATGATTGATATTTTAGTATTGAAAATATTCAGTGCTAATGTAAACAAATTAAATGAGTTTTTGTTAGCAAATTCACAATCAATCGAGTGTTAAATCACTTTTGGCCATTTGGTTTATTTTAGCAGCCCCTGTAGTTCTTTTTTATCAATGATGTAACTTAACGCTCAAGTCGACCATTAAGTTAAGAACTCAAGGCTAAGAATATTAAATTTCAAACAATTGTTTTGAAATGGCAATCAATGAATCGCTTTATTAAAAATTCAAATTACTTTGTTTCGGATATGCAAAAATTGGTTCACACATCTATGGGGAATAAAGCGAAAATTTCAAGAGAACGCTTCGGATAATAAAATTAAATAATTCTTTCTCTTATCTTTTTTTTTAATTAATTTTTCTATTTTGTTATCTGTGATTTAGATATCTAACAAAAATAGAAAACTAAAAATAGATCTGAGTAGTCGGACATGGTCATGGGCCGACCAACACTTGTCGATGAGAATTTTACCATTTGGCCTTATAATTTTAGCTCCAAGGCCTGTCTAAAGCATTCGGTATTTTTTATCAGGCATTACTTAATCGCTAAGATAACTCTTTTAGATAAACGTACCCGTGGTCTACTCAATATATAAACTTAAATTAGTTTATTTTATATTTTTGCCCCAAATTCTACTAAAAAATCAAAAGCATAAAATTTAATTAATTTCTTTCTATTATTAGAAGAAAAAATGAGATCAATATTTATACTTTTAAATAAAATTTTCAAGTAGATTTTTTTATAGCCTACAATTAATGTAGAAAAAAATATTTTGCCTAATCTTTAATTTTAGAAAAGTTCATCAATAATTATTAACAGTTTTTTCGTTATTTAATTTTTTTTAATTTTTATAGACAGTGATTTAAGAAGAGCTAAAATTTTTTTCATAAATCACTACAAATATTTTTTGAAGAACTCTTAGAGTATTTTTGAAAACAACCAAAAATCACTTAATTCGATTAACAAAATTAATTTTAGCAAAAAAAATAAATTTTATGTAAGACTTGAATTTATTTTTTTTTAAATTTTATTTTAAAAATTCAAGTTCATCCAAATTATTTGAAGCGGTGAAAAAATCTAAAATTTTTTTAAAAAAGCACAAAACTTCTCAAATACAAAAGTTTATCATAATTATTAGCAGTTTTTGGGTAGTGGTGTTATTTAATATATTTTTTTAATTTTTTTAGACAGTGATTTAAAACTTGGCTACATTTTAGTCAAAGAAAATTAAAGTTTAAAATTTTTAAATATTGTTTGTAGAAATCTTAGAGTATTTTCGAAAAAAAAACGACTAAAAATCACTTAATTCGATTAAAAAGAAGTAGGTTTAGTGACAAAAAAAAGTTGTTTTAAATTACGTAAGACTTAAATTTAACTAATTTTATTTACCAAAAAAAATAAGTTTCTATTTAGATTTGTTGGTCTTCTACACATTTAGTAGCGGTGAAAAAAATCGAACAAAAATCATTAATAATTGTGTAGAAATATTTTGAAAAAGCAGAAAACCTCTCAAATACAAAATTTGTTTGATTTATATTAAGTGGCGTAAATTAGAATTTATTTAGCTGTGTACCTTTTTAATATATTTTGTTGGATGCAAAAAGTGTTTAGAACAATTTAATGGATTTTGATGGGGGCAGGATGCAAAGCGAGATGATCAGCATGAGAATAAGTGAAGAACAAATTGCTAGCGTTTGAAAATTTATTAAATTTAAAAAATAATCAAAGAAAAATTAATTGAATTTTTGCATTTTTCATTTACATTCTGTACAAATCAAAAAAGTTGAGCGAGAGTTTAAGTTAATGAATCAGACGGGCAGGCTCTCGCTAAGTCAGGCAAGCATTGTGATTGATAGAATAAACATTTAAAGAAAAACAAAGTCCGAATTTATTCCGAAGTAATTGCTTTTAAAAGCGTTTTAATTTCATCTCATCACACATGTTCCATGCTAGATAACTGACCAATTTAAATTCGCTCGAATTAATTTTCTTTATCTAGTTTTGCCCATCTCTAAATGTATTCTAACCATTGCTCATCAAACTAATCTTAAGAAACAGCCCCCAGCTTTCCATCCATCTTTTTATCTATTCACCCATCTAGAGATAGCCAAGATAAATTCGATTGCTAAACAACCTGTGATGCTATAAAAAAAAGATTTGCCCATAAAGCCGTACCTGAATTTACCTAAATCTAGCAAACAAATAGCTCGGGCATGACTATTCGTTTTGACCGGATATTTACCGGTGGATATTTAATACTTTAAAATTTCCAAATAGCAGGTACTCAATTAGCTTATCGACTCAAATAACCTGACTTTTAACTTCTAGATGAATATTGTATAGATTTAGTTGACATAAAATGTTCAAACAATGATTCGATTACTCATTATCCTAAGTTTTTTGACACAAACACTGTTGGGCGTCGAAAAGAGCCTGTTCGACTCGACCCGATTTCACGCCGAGCTCAACTGGGACAAGCAGGCGTTCGGCGACTCGCTCGAACTGCCCGGATGGAAGGAGCAGAGCTTTAGCCGGAAGAACGGTGACGTGTGGCGCGTGCACTTTGTGTGCGACATCGCCTCGGCGAATCCCAACAATTGGCTGCGCTTGCCGTTCATTGACCGCGACGAGGCAAACCGCTTGACCATAAAACTCGAGTACACCATACGAGAGTGCAAAAAATACCCTGGTGAGATACGTTCGTGCAAGGAAACATTTCAGCTGCTCTACCTCGAGTCCAACGAGTTGTACGCTCATTTGCCGCACTTTGACGAGTCCAACTACAACTACTTGAAGACAATAGCGCCCTCAAGCGAGCAAGCACGGCCGCCGCCCACCTCAACAGCCTCGTCATCCACCCATGCGGCCTCTAACGCGCCAAACGTGTTTCAAACCGAAGTCGAGCTTCCGCTCAGAAGCAACAAAAGAGGCGCCTACTTGGTTTTCAGAGACCAGGGCGCCTGCGTGTCCCTGCTGTCAATCAAAGTCTCGTACACTCTCTGTCCCGCACAAATAAACAATCTTGCCTGGTTTCCAAAGACGCCCAGTGGCGCAAATTTGACCGACTTGGTGCAAAAAACCGGAAAATGTGTGCCCAACTCCGAGTCCAAATCAACGCCCATTGCTTATTGTCAGACAAATGGAAACTGGTTTTTCATAGAGTCCAAGGAGCCGGACTCGAACTGCGTTTGCCGTCCGGGCTTTTATTATTCAAGTCAACAAGAGCAATGCATAGGTAAATATTTACACAGTTATTCAAGTAGAAAATGTGTTATTTAAGACTAGTATTAGATTAAATCAAGCGTGTTATTAATTAAATATTTATTAAAGAGAAAGAAAGAGGCTTCAAAGATTTTTAAATTTGCCTTTTGGATATTAATATCTAATTATGGGGCCTAAGTAAACACTAATCTTTTGATCTTTTGTGCGTATAACTTGCACTTATCAACACATCGAAGCCTTCAATCACTTTTTGATCGTTGGGCCTAATTAAAATTCATGATATGTTTTTTTGGCTCGCTCGAGCAATGTTTCCTTAGAGCTTCGTCAAGATTCTTTTAGCAAATATATTCATTAATTTTTTTTGAAGTTTAAATATCACTTGAACTGGAAGTTTAAAGGAAAAAATTATGAGTTTTTTTTTTGTTTTCTTTTCAAACTGAAATTTATCAGATTAAAAAAAAATTATATATTTTTTTTAAATTTAAAATTAAATTTTTAACTTTTAAATTTTTTGAAGATAAAAAGTCGAAATTTTTTTCTTTCAAAGATAAAAATTGTTTTGTTTTCTTCAAATCGATAAAAATACTAATCTTAACGATAAACCAAAATTTTATCTCTAGCCAAATATTTAATTTAAGTGAAGACCATCTTTGGATCAATGTTTAAACAAAGTCTCAGATTATTTGTAGATAAAAAAATTGTACTCCTAAGATCTCTCTCATTTTTAATTATTTAATTAATAAAATCGTCCCGATTAGATTTCTAAGATTCAAAATGCAATTAATCTAATTTTGAAACAATTTATTTGAAAAATGAACATTTCCTTTAAAAAACGTGCCATGTAAATTAGAAATTAATAGTTTATTTATGTCTGTTAATTATTTAAATTGAAAAATAATTAAAATAAACAATTTTGAACATGATTTTTTAAGATATTAAATTACCCTATAATATGTTTTTTCATTTCTGTCTTTAAATAATTTCCAGATAAGCACTGAAAATGCTTCAGTCTAATTTCACAGTTAAAGACAAATTCTCAACTTTCCTCAAAGTCAATCTACTTCCGAAATACCAGCTTAACAAATGGTTCTCCCCAAAGTTGCTGTCACAAGTCTCAAGTCAAGTCCAAGTCCGGAATTTTTTTCTTTGTTTTTAAAACTCCGAGCGAAAGACTTTTACTTTTTATTTTTTAAAATTAAAGTTGGACTTTAATTTTTGTGACTTTGACTTTAACTAAGCCGCCACAATAACTACCTGGAACGACAAAAAAATCATGTGCCTTGGCTTGGGCTTTAATTTGAGACTTTTAAACTCCTCTGGTTCTCCCAATTAACTCGAAAAACGGTGGATTTGGCTCTTTCTAGGAAAAATTGAAAGCCTATGTGCAAAAAATTAAGATTTTTTTATCTTTAATAGATTATTTTTATGATTTTGAATAAATTTTTTTAAATTTTTGATTTTTTTGAACAAGACCAAATATTAACTCATCAGAATTTTGCCGGTTCTTCATGTTTTTAAGACACTTTCAAGTTATATTTTAATTTTTTTTTGACTGAAATTTTAAATGACCTTTAATTTGTAACACAAAAAATGATTTTCAATTCCTTAATATTTTAAAAAACTGATCCAAAATTTTTTAAATTTTTTATAAGCAATTATTTTGACACCAAGTTTCGTTTAGGATTCATCTTTATTTATTTATTACAAATAAAAACAATTAATAAACACCTTTAAAATATTTTTTGAAATAAACCAACTCTATACTTTTAACATAAACCTATAAATCTAAATAAACAAAATAATTGATAGACTTTATTTCTATTTAAGCATGTACTCAGGGCAAATACAAATCTGAGCTGTCTAATTTAGGCGAATGCTACACATGTCCGGATTACAGCTACTCAAAATCAATTGGCAGCGAGTACTGTCCATGTATAGAAGGCTACTTTCGCATCGACTCCACAAACATAACCAGTCCATGTTTACGTAAGTGTCCAAAATTAAGAATTCAAAAAAAAAAAAAATTAATTTCTTCACTTCTATCACAGCTTACCCACCAGAGCCAAAAAATTTATCAGTCTACTTCATAGATCAGACTTCGATCAAGCTAAAATGGAACCCAATAGATAACTATGACAAAAATTTGGTTCAATACAAATTAGAATGCTCCAAATGCATCGACGCGAACACCAAACCAAAGAGTCAAAAGTCCATTTTCAGCTGTGGCGAACGGGTGCCATGCGAGTCGTACGCAAACTTTGAGCCACAAAAAGACCAAATATTTGATAATAAAATAGCAATTTCTCAACTGGACTCAGGACAACTTTACTCATTTGACTTGTACGCACAGCACTTGAACGAATTGTTCAAGACAAAAACGGTAAACATTTTGGTTAAGACAACCGATCCGCTTCCAATTGACAAAATTCTAAAAAATTTGACCGCTTATCAATTCATAAACATGAACCAAATTTTCATATCGTGGTCTTTGACCGATGTGTCACCAGTGTTCAGCTATGAAATCCGTTATTATCCAAAAAATCAGCCAGACCAAGCCAATATACTGGCTCTCAATCAACCATCTCTTAACTTCACATTCAAAAACTCGAATCCGACCATAATTCAATCCAATGTTTACATATTTCAATTGAGAGCACGCACCAAAAATGGTTGGTCCGAATACACCAAACCAGTTGAATCTTTGACCATATCAAGCACTTCAAATTTGCCACGGTCGACATCTCAAAATTACCAATCATACGATCAGCTTAGATCATTTGAAAATCGCTCTGAATCTTTCACAGTCTACATTCTGATATCAGTATTGTCTTTTCTATGCTTCATAGTCATATGTCTAACTCTACTAGTTGTATTGACCCGTTCGGGCCGGATCAAATTTTTGTCAGCCTATCTATCCAAACAACAATCGGACACTGAATCTATTGAGTATGCCAAACGCAATGCCCAATTGGGCTACAACCATTTTGCTGCGTCCTCAGGTACCACATCGTCAAGCGGCGGATCATCTCCGCTCTGGCCCAAGACCTACATTGATCCTCATACCTATGAAGACCCGACCAAAGTGGTCAGCTTGTTTGCCAGAGAGCTTTCGCCCTCTAACATCATAATAGAGTCAGTAATTGGTGGCGGGGAATTTGGTGACGTGTGCAAAGGGGTGCTTAGGTTGACACCATGGTCTGAGACCATAGTTGCCATCAAGACTCTTAAAGGAGCTGCAACTGAGCAGAATAGATGCGACTTTTTGACCGAAGCTAGCATAATGGCCCAGTTTAACGACCCCAATGTAATTCGCCTAGAAGGCGTAGTGACCCAGTCTCATCCTTTGATGATTGTCACCGAGTACATGGAGAACGGGTCGCTGGACACGTTTTTGAGACTCAATGAATCCAAGCTTAAACTTCCTCAGATGATCAAAATTTTAAAAGATGTAGCCTACGGTATGAGATACCTGAGCGAAATGAACTATATTCACAGAGATTTGGCAGCGCGCAATATTTTGATCAACAAGGATCTAGTGTGCAAAGTGGCCGACTTTGGTTTGAGTAGAGAGATAGACATAGATGCGTATGAGTACACCACCAAAGGTGGAAAGATACCTATTAGATGGACAGCACCGGAAGCGTGTAATTTCAGAAAATACACATACGCGTCTGATGTGTGGTCGTTTGGGGTGCTGGCATGGGAGGTAATTAGCTATGGCGAGAGGCCATATTGGAGTTGGGAGAATAAAGATGTTGTGCGAGCCGTACAGGAGCTGTACCGATTGCCACCACCTCACAATTGTCCAGATTGTGTGCATAAGTTGATGCTTAGGTGCTGGCAAGAAAATAGGCAAATGAGGCCCAAGTTTAGAGAGATTTGTTTGATTCTAGATGAAATGGAGACTTTTACAGACGAGCTCAAGCATACGGCCAAAATTAGAGAGCTGTTGCCAATCAATCCTAGGGCGCCTACCAAAATTCAAATGACCAAAACTCGAGCATTTTTGAAGCGGCTAGGTTTGGAGCACTTTGGCGAACAATTCGAAAATTGTGGCCTCGGCAACTTGTCCAATTTGTTCCAACTAGAGGCCAAAGACTTGGCGGTCAGTCTGGGCGTACAAAGCCCGAACGATCAAAAACATATTTTAGAAGAACTGCGGCGCATTGCAGAAAGCTTTACCCAATATCTAAATCAGCAAACAAATCAAAACAGTTATACTCCGTTTAGTCAGACTCTAAACCACAATGCACTGGTGGCCGAACAATTCAATGTACTCAAACAGCAGTCCATATTCAATTTGATACGTAATCAGCAGCAATTACCGAATGATTTTCAGACTATGGCGCCTAACCAAATGCAAGCGAACGGATTTTTGGTCTAAGCCGACAATTATTTATTGATGTATCTAGTCATTCATTCCTCAACAAGATACTTGGGCTAAGAAAATTTGTTTTTGTTCTAGCGAACCTCGAAAGAAAAAATTGAAAAATTTTTTGTTATTGTTTTTATTTTCACATTGCGATGTTTTTTTATTATTATTATTTTAAAACCTTTTGTTTAGACGAATGTTTTATATGGACGCCTTAAGAGTAAAAATTTTGTTTTGTATAAAATTCAGCTAAATTTAATAAAATTATATTTAATTTCTATGAAATGAAAAAGTTTAAGAAAATTGTAAATTTAGGTAATCATTGCTTTTTTTTGGGTTTCTTTCGATTTGATATTTTTTTTTATAATTTAAATAAAAAAGATTTTAAAATAAATTTATTTTTATTTATATATTGATTCAATAAGTTTAAAAATGGTATAGAGTTTGTTCAAGATTCTTCTTGGACACATTTTAAAAAGACATTCAACAAGATCTTATAATTTTTAAGAAGCTCATAGTGGTGTTCCACAAGGCTCAATGCTCGGTCCCTAATAATTGCTAATTTTTATCAACGATATGAGGTTGTTAAAAACTTTTTAAGTTCAATGCAGATCTTACAAGTCTTCAACTTAATGTTAATAGATTGGTAGAATGGTCAAACATGTTCAAACTTAAAAGGGGCAAATGTTACAAAAAAGCTACAAATACAGCTTCCCCTGTCATTTGGCAGTTAAGCAAGGTTTTCAAGTTTTAATCATTAATTTAATTATATATTAGTTTTAATTATAAAATCATTTAGATCGCTTTATGTTGCATTTGAAAGACTGCTTTTGGAAAATCCAGCTTGGTGTCCTTATACCAAAAAAGAGATAAAAATATTTAATAAAGCCACTTAGCTTGATAAGAGCATAAAAGAACTTTCATATTAAAAAAAAGGCTAGCTAGAGGTATCGTTTTATCTACCATAGTAAAACCTTAGTGTCATGAAATACAGGATAAAATCTGTCATAGCCTTTTATTATTATTATTTTTAAAAACTAAACAGAATTTTGAAAATAGCTCCCAAATTCCTTTAAATGAATACCATTCTGTAAAAAAATTTTTTAAATTTATTTTTAAATGAACATTTAATCATTCTAATTATAAATTGATTAGGATATTTTGATTTTTTTTTAATTTTAAAATAAATTTCATTATGATAACTGTCTGTCTTCTTGTTTTGCTTGTATTTTATGAAATGCATTAGAGATTTTAATTAAAGAAATAAGTCATCATTGAAGTGTACCATGATTAAGATCATTGTTCAGCTAATCTTCTTGAGAGACTGAGTATAATTGCCAATAGCTTATCTGAAAGGGATCTAGTTGGTTTTATATTCTAATTATCTAATTCTAGGTATCTATTTATTCCCAATTTTAATTTTAATTTCGACAAAAATTGGGAATAATTATCTACCAAAAAATGAACGTAAAATTTTACATCTAATAAACTTTCTTTTTTTAAATAAATTTTTTTAATTCTAATCTCTTAAATTCTTTCAGATATAATGTAAATATTACCATTATTTTATATAAGAACTTTAAAATTGCGCTCCCTTTACGAAAATTAAAATTACTTTAATGAATTTTTATTTAATTTGTTTATTTTCTAAAAATAAACAAACATTTCAAAGTGTTTATATATTAATTCCAACGATTTCCCATAATTTTTAAGAGAAGTATATTTTTCATTTAATTTTCTAATTTTAAACATTTTTTGAAATCTATTTAAAGTAAATGTATTTATTTATTTAATTTTGAGCAAAATATAGATTTTTTTCTAAGGCTTTAAAATTAGTTGTTTATTTTTTTAATAAAATTTTTTAAAATTTAAAATCTTTCATATTTTATCTTAGATTTTAATTAATAAAGTATCCATTAAAAAATTATAAGGGATAACTTTGCTTCATGTACTCATGTATTATTAAAAAAATAAAGAAAAAAAAAATATACACTTTGGGTAAAACTGTTAATTTTTGAACTCTTAAATTAAAAACTTATTAATTTCAAAAGATGTGTCCATTTTTATTAAGTCCTTATTTGAAGTTTTTTATTTTTAACTCGAATAAGTCTATATTTAAAATTTCTTTTTGTTTTTTAATATGTTTTATTCAATTTTTATCTCGAGGCAAAACTGATTTTTTTTTATTCTTACGTGACAAATTTCAAGTTTATGTAATTTTCTTTATTTTTAATTTTTTTTATTTATGAAGACAAATAAAATAGTGACGTATTCTTAGCTTTTAGCACTTTTTAGTCTTTATTAACTTTTTTCTTAGTAGTTTTCTAATTAATTTCTACTTGGAAGATTGAATTTATATTCAATCTGAAATCTTTAAATTTTATATAAATATTGGTATTTATATTTTTTTAAATAAAAAACTCAGGTTTATTTTCCACTTTTCATCAAAAATTTTAACTTTAATAATTTAAAAATTGAACAAAATTCATCTTTTACTTTGAAAAAATCCATGCATTTTTTTTTTATTTTTTAAAGAAATCTTATAAGTTTCTTACAACATTTATGTGTAACTAACTAAAACATGTTTCTTAAATTTTCTGTATGATTTCTCAAGGAAATCAATATTCTGGAATCGATTGAATACCCAAATATTTATTTTACTTTTCTTTTGAACAATGCTTTTTTAAATTTAGCAATTGATTGTTTATTGTAACTATGAAGTATTTTATATCTAACTTAGTTTTTTTTACTTTTAATAAATTTGAATTTTAAATTTCTAGAAATGTTAGAAAGCTGCCTATAAAAAAAATTGTTTTAAAATTTTTGAGGTTTTGCATTTATTTCTTGGCAACAAAATCTTGTTAACTAGAAAACAATTTCATTTTATACAAAAAATCGTTGCAATAAATAGTAAAAATAAAATGCCAGTTTCAAGTGGTCATGGAAGATGGCCAACGGAGTACGGTGTTGGAATGAAAGACGAACGAATAGCGCCCAAATGTGCCATATGCACTCAAAAAAATTGCTTTATTGTAAATTAAGATTTATTTTATTTGCAAATAAATTAAACTCAATTAAGTGTGAACACAATTTGTCAGTCAGAAACGCCATCTTCAGTAACAAGCCTTACCTTGATCCAAAAGAAGATTTTTCAATAGCAGATCGAAACAGTTAATTTTTAAAAAGTTGAAATTTTATTTTTCTTACTAAAAAAAGCACGTTTAAGGCCAAAGACGCGAAGAGGAGCAAAGAAGAAATAATCAAAAAGTCTCTCAATCTAAGGGTTCTAGAGCTACACCTAGATCAAAGGATTCCAAAAAGAACAAAATAAATCCAGAAGACAATGCATCCAAAGAAAAAAAAAGCAGGTGCACTATTCTGTAAAAAAATCTGAAATTTACTTTAAACAATGATTTAATGCTTTGTAAAATTGTTATAATTTTAAATTTTTAAAATAAAAAAAGGATGATATTTATCTTGTTAACGAAATGATTACCCTTTTGTTGTTGTTTTAGATTGAAGGAAGTATTACAACATTAATTGTTTTTTATTTATCTGAAAAAAAGTTGACTTACCGATCAACGACTTAATTGATAAAAGCGAATCATAGTAGCTACTAATAAAATTTAAAATTAAGTTTCCTTATTAATTAAAATAAATAAGGAAGTTTGGAAGGAAATCTTGAATTTAACTTATTTAGTAAGAACTATTTATTTTGAAAAATTGTTCTTTGAAGTATTTTATAGAGCTTTTTTAGTCAAATGATTGATATTCTTTGAATTTAGAAACTAAAAGAAATAGATTCACTATCGTAAGCCACACTCAGGTATGCTTTTTCGTCCTTTATTTTAAAATCTGAAAAAAATCTATATCTTTGGCAAAGGTTCCCAAATTAAAATCTACAAATTTAAATTCTCATAAACTGTTTGTTCTAATAGCTACAGTGCCGGAAATTAACTTGTCACATCATATCATCTGATATCATTTAATATCTTTTTTTTAACTTTCTTCATTTCAGCTGATATCAGCTATTATCATTCGATATTAGGTAATATCAGGTGAATTAAAATTTGAATTTCTATATGTAAATAATTTTTTTTCCTGATACTAGCTGATATCAGTTGATATCAAATCATATCATATGATATGATGTGACAAGTTAATTTCCAGCATTGTATATAAAGTCATGATTATATATTTTGCTTATTCTTCAATCCTACTATCTTCAAATGTTATCATCAACTAAGGATAAAAAAGTGTAGTTTTTTACTGAAAAATTTTTTTTTTTTAAATTATTCTTTTCTTTGAAAATAACCTAATAAAGTTTCATTAAAAACTAAAAAATATAAACTTAAATTTTATTTAAATACAATAATAATAATACTAATTACTCCAGTTTCTTTTTATGGCAACTAAGATTCCTCAAAAACAATAGTGGTTGGGAAACAAGAGGTGATGTTATTGTTAAATATAAAGATATGGAGAGAGATACAGTGACAAAGAATAAAATACATTAATAATGTGATGCGTGCTTCAGAGAAAAAATAGAGCCAAAAACAGTTCAATTTTTTGATTAAAATTTTTTCTAAAAGATTGAAAATAAATTGATTTCGTTTTTCCAAGCATCAAAAATACTTTTCAAAATTTTACAAAAAATTAAGCAGAGTATTATTTTTTTGAAGTAAAAATCTTTTAAAAAAAAAACCTTTAAAATGTCAAAAATAGTAAAATATTGTTTATTTCTTAATTAGTGAAATGGTTTGGAATAAAATGAACAGATTTATACTAAGCAAATAACTGGTTATGTAGCGTTTTAGAGAAAAAAAGTATTTTTTTGTTATTTATGTAATTTATCCCCTTAAGCAAGGGATTAAGTTATTTTTGAGACCTTCGAACTCAAAAAAACATTACTAAGAATATGTGACGTTTTTTTGAACAAATTTTGGCAAATTTAAATTCATCATAAATAGCCTTTTCAATGATTAAAAAAATTATAGCTGCTGTTGGCGATGTCATCGTCTAGCTTTTCAAATATGACTTATTCATAGATTTTTTTTAAAAAAATATATTTTTCATTAATTTTGTAGGTATTTGGCCAGTTTTGGTTAATTTAGTTAGGTTTGATTCAATTTTTTAGATTAGAATCTGTGTGACTCGATTTCGGTTTATACCACAGCACAGAAAGAGACCAGCACAAATATATTATTAAAGATCTTTGTTTTATTAGACGATTGAAATTAGAACTATACCATTTTTTTTTCAAGATTTTTTTTTATTTTTAAATAATTACATAAAAATAAAATAAAAACAGATGGTCTCAAAGATCAGTCTTGAATCATATTTTATATGTTATTTAAAAAATTATATATTCACTTTTGATTGAAAAAATTGTAAAGCATTTGGCAAGTTTGAAGTTATAAATTTAAAATTTTATTTTGTTCAATTTGAATGGCTAAATTAAATTGCATAATCGTTTCTAAAGAGCATTTGAAAAACATATGAAATGATGAAAAGCATTATGATCATGCTTATAATATATTAAATAACTTAAATATTAGAAAAAAATACAGTTCTGCAATCACTTTCATAGAATAACTAATTCATCAAAATTATTTCACCTTAGGCTTTAAAATTAAGCAAGAAATCCGACGAAAAATTAAAAATTGGCTTTCCTTATTTTTGAAGAACGAAAAAAATATGAAAAAAAAACTAAAATTAATTTATTCAAAAATAACTTTAAAATAAGAATAGTCAAGATTCCATATTAAATAATTCCACTTTTATTTTTTTAGAAATCAGATAACTTGTCCAGTTACGATTTTGCTGATCTTATCGAAAATCTGACAAGATTCATTTTCCATTTGCTTTAATTAATATATTTGGATTATAAACACCAATTTCTGAAATACAATAAACAAGAATAGCTTTGAATTAATTTTAAAAATCAATTGGCAATTAAAACAACTTAATTTTTGTATTAAAAAATTTTTGAAACAGATCAATTTTTTTAAATTTAGGAATAAATTTTTTTTAAATATAATATTCATTTATTTATTCCGAATTATCAAGTTTCCGACATTTTCATTTTTCGAACCAAATAAAACTGATTATCGAATGTAGACTACATATAACTTTGGATATTATGCATGGTTAATTCCAGTTATCATATCAGCACTCTATGCTCAGAATTACCAATTAAGTGTATTTTATAGAATCCAATTATTGTAAAAGCAGTATACAAAAAACTTAGAAACATTTATTGTGGCTTGGAAAAAAACATTGTGACTGATAAAATGCATCAAATTTAGTTTAAAAAATTAGATTTTCAAAAAATTAGCAAGTTGATTTTTAAGTTATTATTTTTTAATTAATTTTTAGAGAAAAAAAATTATTCACATGGTCTAATTTAATTTCAAAATTATAAAAGTTAATAGCACTTGTTTATTTATTTTTAAGAATATTCAACCATATGGTATCTATTAAATACCATCGAAGCATAATGAGTTTTTTTTTAGGAATTTGAGTTGAAAGAAGATTGTCTATATATTCCAAAATTAAAATAAACACCCTTAAATGAAAAGAAAAATGGTTATAATTTGAGCCATTTAAACAAAAATTCACTCATAATGACACATGAATTGTTCTACTTACATAAATTTGGAAAACGAGGAAAAAAAAAATTACAGAATAAAAATTTTGCCAAATATAGCTTGATTCCAAGTGCAGCACCGTTTCATTTGGTATCCATTTTTGACATAAGTGACAGAAATTTTAGACATATAAAATTATACATTAGTAACAATTATTTTATTCTTTCCGAATTAACAAATTTTTTTCGAACTTTCAATGGATTGAGCTATTATAATGGTCAAGATATCGATTTATCACAAAGCGATATTTTACAAAAATGGAATGCTTATCAGGCTGTTTCACTCAGAACAACAGGTGATGGTAATTGTCTTTACAATGCCGTATCATTATCAATATTTGGAAATGAAGATTGGTCTTTGGATATCAAGCTTTGCATGATATTTATTTTAATTGAAAATGAAAATTGTTTTCGAGATTTAATAAAAAAATTTAGATATGAAGAGTCATTTGAAAGATTAGTTGAAGACTCGGCAACTCTTGAAGAATATGGCACTGAATTTAACATTATGGCCTTGAGTTTACTTTTCCTCAGGCCGATAAAGTGCTATTCGTTAAGCAATTTAGCACTCAATTCAGACATAAGCAAACTCAGTGGTTTTCCGATATTTTTGACTCTTAAAAGTCAGCATTTTACTCCTATCATACCTATCAATTATAATTTTCGTATTAACGAAACTAATACGGATCTAGTTTAATTTTTTTTATAAACAACTATTAACTGTATTTTGGAAAAAAGCTTTTTAAATTTTATTTTTTGAATAAACATAAACTAAAATTTCAGCTTAAAAAAAATAATTTGATTTTTAACAAGCATTCAAACATTTATGCATCTTAACGACTTTTAAATTATTTAATTTTTGTTCTATTTATTGTTTATAAAAAATTTATTTTAATTTATTAATTTATTTTTTTTTGTTTAAATGTTTATTTAAAGGTTTAAAGAAATAACTCATATCCAAAAACAAAACGATCTGATCATCCATTTAGGTTAAAAATAAAAAATTAATTTTATGCTTATTTTATTTATTTTCTTTAGAATTAAATCTATATTATTTTTAGATAAAAAAATATTTTTCCATTGTAAATTTAGTTTTTAGTAATTCATTTTTAAGACTATTCTAAAAATCTCAAGTTTTGATTTTTTGATTCGTACCAGACGCATCCAAAAACAAGTATGTAATTTTTTTTAAACTTTTTTGAAGTTATTTTTTTGATATATTTTTATTATTCCAAATTAAGGGAAAATTTAAAATAAAATCTTTTTGTTTTAAAACGCCGATTATTATAGCATGAGATTTAGGGTAGCTTTATACTCATATATTTTTAATTACTTGTTTTCCAATCTTATCACGAAATTAAAAAATTTGGCATAGTTGTCATTAATAATAATTCAAAATGGTTATTTTTATCTATTTTTCATTTATTTTAATATCTTCATAATTTCTAATAAACTACCTAATGTTTCTCTCAAGTCAAAAATGACCTGACATTTCTACCAAAAAAATCTAAAAATTGAAGTTAAATTATACGGAATTTTTAGATTTATATTTAATCATCAATAAATGTATTTTCCAAAATATTTTTTTTATTTTAGATTAACTTATCATTGTAAATAGTATATAATGTATTTGTTATTTTTAAAATGATTTTACATACTTTTTTTTTAAACCATAAATGAACCAAGTTGCTCATCGTAATTTTTTTAATGTTAATCTTGTTTTATTTCAGAATTCTTTTAGATTTGAACATTGAAATGCAAAAATATATTTTAATCAAAATTTGTGAGAACGTTTATTTCATTTTTTTTACTGTAATTTAGAATAAAGTTTTCAATCTACTTCATTGTTTTTAATCAGTTAAATTAAGAAATAAAGACTCAAGCTATTGTTAATAATGATAGTTAAAAATATCATTTTTAACTTTATGATTAATATTTTTTTATTCATACTCAGCATTCGATGCATTTTTTTCGAATTTAAAATCTGCAAAAAAATTTGTTTATGAGGGAATATGCATATAAAGTATTTTTTGTCCTAACATAAAAATATCACCAACTTAAATTTTATAATTAAAAATTTCACTTAAATCATGATCATTATTATGATTATAATTCCAAAATTACTCAATTTATCAGACTCTTATACTTTTCTAGATTCTTCCTAAAATAGTCTGATACTAATAAAGCGCTTTTATAAAAGGTGCAGAATGGGCCAAATTACGTAATTTTACGAAATTTTACATTATTTTTAGAAAGCTTACGTAATCTTACGTGAATATTGGCCGGTTAGGATATGTAATTTTACGAAATATTACCCAAACTTACATTAAAATACGTAACTTTTTATTAAATCATTCAAGATTGCTTACAGTCAAAAAATGAGAATTTTGGTAAAAAAATATAAAATTGGCTTCTTTTCCAAATTAATCATATAATTCATTTAAAAAAAATTTTAAAAAATTCAACATTCCTTCCTCTTTCTTTCTTAAAATTACACAATTTTTGGTAAAATTTGATAATGAAAATATTAATCAACGAATAATTTAGAATTATAAAAAAATCCCAACGTTCTCAAAAAGAGTTAAAATCTAAAATTTCTAAGCGAAAAATTTTATTTTTTATTGAATTTGTATTATTAATAAATATTTAAAACGCTAAAAAAAATCAAAAATTAATTCAATTTTTAATTTTTTTTCAATAAACTCCAACGAATTCTTTGAGGAATTTTTTTGCCACTTTTCATCATTTATTTAAAATATTGAAATGTATCAAATTTTGGTAAAACTTACAATAGTGATTTAACATGATGATTATACATATTTACGTTAAGTTTCCTAATTTTAAGTTCGGTCCCTTTTTTTTTGAGCAGTTTTATACCAAAACTTTTTAAAAGTAGAAAGTATCGGAAGGTTTTGTGATATTCAGTACAAAAGCCTGCTAAATTTGCAGAGTTATGCAGAAATTAAATTTCAATATAATCGAGCGTGGTGCATTTTGCAGAGATTCTGCACACCATTAGCAGACTTTTACAGTTGATGCAACTTTGAATGTTGCACCATGCTGGATTTACAGAATTTATTTTAAACTTTTAGATAAAAAGTTATTAAATTTTTTATACTTTGTTCTGTTCTTTTGTACTGAACTTCATAAAACCTTTCATTTCAACCCTTTTTAAAAAAAAACAATTTAAAAGCACAGATTAGTCAAACAGTAGATGCACTTGTAGTAATTTTTTCAAGAATTATTATTGCTCTCAGTAAACCAGTAAACCAAAAGCTATTAGCAATGCCATTGAAGTTTATTCAGACAGCTGTTTTTCCAGAAGCAAAAGCTGGAAGACCAACTAAAGCAAAAGTATTCCTAGCTAGGTGTTAAGTAAATTTTTTTTTGGGCAAAATATGATTTTTAATTTTTTAACAAATAGTAATTAATCTCAAAAGAAAGTTATTATTTTCTAATTAATCTAATTAAATTAAACAAAAAATAATTATTTTCAACAAAAAGTAGTTATATACAGCAAAAAAATAAACGTAAACTAAGTAATTTCAACATGAAGGTAATATTTTCTCATTAACAACAATCTTAATTTTACATAAATATCGGTTAATTTAAGCAAAAAAAAAATTTCGTTTTTTTGAAAAAAATCCATTTTATGAAAAGTTCGAAAAGTTTTCTTTTAATTTTTGCTGAAAACTGTTGATATTTTCCTTTGAACTCATTAAAAGCCAATTTTTTGCAACAAATTTTAACATGTTCCGATACGGTTTTGTGAAGTTCAGTACAAAAGAACAATAAATATCCACTTTTATCAAATCTGATTCCTTTCCAGCGTACGACAATTTTAAATTCTTGCACTCAATTTACAAATCATCAACTTTCCACGACTTATTATTATTATAATTATTAAACATTTTATTTAATTTTATTTCAAATTTTTTTTAAGACTCCAAACTAAACATTGTATAATACAATAAATTATTATGAACAAAAACTAATTAATTTCAACTTGTTAAGTAAATTTTTTTTGTCTAAAATAGAATTTTTATTTTTTCAACAAAAAGTAATTAATCTCAACAGAAAGTGATTATTTTCGAAGTATTGGTAATTAACAGCCATTGTAAGTTTTTGTAAATTCGTGAACATTTTTTTTAGGTTTTACGGTATTTTACGTGAATTATCGTAAATTTTTTTTCAAATTATTGATTTAAATAACCTGTTTTGAATAAAAATCATGAAAAAATTTCGAAAAAGTCTGATTAAAAAATTTTGTTAAACTGACTTGTGACTTTTGAACAAATCTGTTAATAGCGTTAATATTGACAAACCTTGTGCAGAAGAAAATAACTTAATTTATTTTTTAAAAATTAACATCTATCATAGCCATTTGTTATATATTTTGTACTAATATTTTCCTACGCAAGCATAAAAATATTTCCACTATTAGCAAATTTAATTTTTTTTTTCAATTTTTCATTTTTGATTGTTTTGCTATTTATTAATATTTTTTTAAATCCTGTTTCAAATCTCTTGGTTTTAAATTAAATTTAATAGAATTAAAATTTTTTTGTCGCAAAAAATTAAAAACGGAAATTCTGGGAAGAAAATTTATTTTTTTTAAATTTTAGAATTAATTTTAAAAA
This sequence comes from Brachionus manjavacas, assembly GCA_019054805.1. Taxonomy (NCBI): domain Eukaryota; kingdom Metazoa; phylum Rotifera; class Eurotatoria; order Ploima; family Brachionidae; genus Brachionus; species Brachionus manjavacas. The sequence continues at coordinate 2,016,316 of JAHQIY010000005.1, forward strand.
TAATCATAAAAATTGCGAAATTAATATGATTAAATTCTTATCTATCTAAATTTAGACTGATATGTAAAAATTTTATTTATAAAAAGGTATGCAAATCAAATTTTTAAAAATAAAACATTCTATTTCTAGTGGTCACATAAAAACAAAGAATTTCATAACTATTAATTCCATATAAATGTTTCTCTTCTGGCTACAATCCTGTTTTTTAAATCACATTCTTCTCTCATTAAATGATGTTAGCTTTAAAAAAAGAAAATCAAAAATTAGTTTTGTTAAAATTGTGCTATCTAATAAAGGTATATTTTAGCTAATATTTAGGGTTTTGTCAAACTAAAAACAACAAAAAAACAAGACATCTTGCCAAATTTAAAGAGAGCTTTATCTACCTAAAAAATATTAAAATTTAAACATTAAATTCTGTCAAATTATGATTTATTAGCTCAAATAAACAACATTACACATTTAGATTTTTTAAAACAAGTTTCTCTAATTTATTAAATAAATTTAGATTTATTTTAACTCACCAATGGGCGTGTAATCGAGCCACAAGTTGTGGATAAAATCATACAAAGTCCTGGACACTGTTATCTTCAAAATAAATAAATAAATTTTTTTTTTTTTTTCTTTACCAATTACCTTGTACGGTGTCGGATTAAGCATTCTCTTGTGGTCATTTCTCAAACGATTTAACTGCTTGCGAACCCTTTCGCGCATTCCATCAATACTGTCCATGTTTTCTTGTACTAATTTTCCATTTATCCATACAGGCACAAGTAAATTTTCCACTTTGCTTGGCGACAGGTAGGCTCTTTTTGTCTCAATAAACGGATGTCGGCATAAAAATGCCTCGCCAACTTTGGGCTCATCTTCATCACTCCTAGTCAGCAGATCCACCAACGGAATGCCTTCTTTGTCATAAAGTCGATAGGCATTTTTTTTACCCGGAAAGGTGGCCTTTTGAACATCTTCGCTTAATTTGACACACGGTCTTCCATTAACCTCTACTAATTTGAACACACAGCCAAGAGCCGGCTGCTTTTGACAGGTCACCAAGTGTGTACCAATGCCGAATGAGTCAATTGAATGGCCCTGCATGTTCAACGAATGCAAAATGTCTTCGTTTATGTCATTACTTGCCACTATGGTCAAGCTTTCGAAAAAGTTCAGTTGAAAAACTTTTGCAACTTTTTTGAAAAAGTCTCTAACTTTGTTGGATAAATAGGCCAGATCACCAGAATCAAGTCGAATGCCCTTGGCTTTATATCCCACTTTATGCAAAGCTAATGCCACAGCGCAAAAGTTCGGCAAGCCACTTTTTAACACATTGTAAGTGTCGACCAAAGCAAGAAAATCAGATGGAAATGCAATAGCGTAGCCAATAAACGCTGCTAGTTCACCTCTATTAGCCTCATTTAGACTAAAATTGAACTCAAATTTTTCCAACTGAGCCAAATAATCCATGGACAAATTGGCCAAATCGAACACTTCATCCGAATCAACACTTTTTAAAGTCTAAAAATGAATATTTTGTTTCAAAGATAGTTTTTTTTTCTAGAAAAATTTACTCGATCATGTAAATCAGACAAATCATTGTAAGAGGAGACAAATGAATGAGCATGGGTGCCTCTAATAGGTATGCCGTATAGTTTACCAGCAAGAACATTACTGGTGCCGTCGAATCCTCCAATGTAGCAGTATTTAGAAGCGCCAAGGCCTCCGTCAGGACCTTGCGCTCTTCTTAAGCCGAACTCTAGCAAATTTTTGAATTCGCCTGCCGCCAAACGAAACCTTGAAGCATTTGTGGTCACTAGGCTAGCGTAGTTGACAAGTACCAGCAAAGTTGTCTCTAATAGTTGAACAATGGGCAAAGGACCCTCGATTCTCATTATTGGGATCCGCGGGAAAACCAAAGAGCCTTCTCTGAGAGCATATATTTTAATGTCGTTTAAGTTCATGCTCTCAAGATAGACAAAAAATTCATCTTCCACATACTCAGGCATTGCAGTGCGCAGATAGTCAATGTCCGAGGTGCTGAACCTAAAATTTTGGATGTATTTGAGACAATCTTCTAAGCCGGCGAATATGGTGTACTCGCCTTGGAAAGGATTTTTGCGAAAAAATAAATCAAAGACAGCATTGTCATTTTTCTGGTTTTTCCAGTAGGCATAGGCCATTGAAATTTGGTACAAATCAGTCAACAATGGTTGTACGGCATTGTTCAGCTCGTACTTGGTGGTCAAACGGATGTGGTTCTCGAAGGGATTAGTCCCGTTTATTACATTCTCATTTGCATCTAATTTATCACTCATTTTTGGCTCAAAATTAAATTAGCCTGAAATAAAAAAACTAAATTTAAAAATTTATTTTTAGTAATTTTATTAGCATAAAAGAAATCTTGAAATAACTAAGTTCATTATCAGAGAAACAATCGATTCCGATTGCAAGTAAAATCTAACATTTGGATTTAAATGAAGTTATTAGTAAATAGCAAAAAAAGGTAACTAATTGGTAAAGCTCAATAAATATTTGAATTGTTCAAATTAAAAAAAAAAAACTACTTTTTCTTCTATGGAAAATATTTCATATTTTAAAGTTATTTTCCGGGTTTAATTTTAAGCCTATTTTATTTTAAATGACATCAATTGAATTTGTGCCACTCAAGTGGCTCAAATTGTTCGTTTCCTTCTTGGAAACGCATCCAAAATTCGGGTCAATTAAATTTTTGCTATAAACTTAATCCCTATTTTGCATGATCGAACACTAATTATTTTTAAAAAAATTTAAATTTAAAAAATAAAAAGTGCTTAAAACTTTTAAATGAACTTCCTTAGAAGTTTAAAGAAAACTAAATTAATTATTTATAATAATGTCCAATTTTGCACTTTTGCTTTTATTCTTTTGAGAAAGCTCTCATTTAAAAGTAAGGCCTCATTAACAGTGTAAACAAAAATAGTTGGCAAGATTTTTTCCAAATATTTTTCTCAAACGGTTCTGTCGCGTAACTAAGTATTCTCATGCTGTCTTGATTTAAAATAAAGCTGCTGCGAAATTGAATAAAAAATTATTTAAAATTTTTTCCCAACACAATAATAATTAATTCCAGATTGAAAATTTTGTATGAAATGAATATTTTAAATAAATTCGAGACTTAAAAATTGCTTGTTTAAACATGAATTTATAGAAAAAAAATATGTTAACATTGTCTCGTATCAAAAATTATAAAAAAAAATCTTAAAAAACATTTAGCTTCTTGAAAAAACTCTTCATTGATCCGTTTTCAAAGCATTTTTCTTCCAACAGCTTTGATAATTTAGCATAGCTAGAAAAAAAAAGATTATTATTAGTAAAATAGTCATTTTCGAAGAAAACCACGATGATATATTATCTTTCTCGTGACTTTCTCAATTGAATTCTTTGAATAAAAAAAGCTGAATAGTAAACTTTCAAAATCCAAATTAAATAATATTTTAATTTAAATTTGATCAAACTTTTGAAAAGTGTTTTAGGAGCTCTTTTTTAAATAAAATTAAAATAATTTAATACTTTGGTTCAAATGGCTCATTCAAATCGTCCTGGTCGATTTTGAATGCTATTGGCAATTGATAGTATGCACCAGGCTCTACGTTGAGTCGTAAATTGTACAAACACGAATCTTCGATTGAAGATATGCACAAATTCATAAAAAAACTAAAAACAAAAAATAATAATTAATATATAATTTTTTTCTTAATTTAAAAGTTTACTTTTTTATGTCAAAATCTATTTTATTTTTACACTTTTCATTTTTTGCGAGTAATTCCTCCAAGTCTTTGGCCAAATTAGTCGCACAATGACATGCAAGCCTCATTCTAGCAGTAAACTAGGAAAAGAAAAAGTTATATAAAAAATAAAAAATTTAAATTATTTACAATTGGTATATCTTTGACAAATTTGAATTTGTGTTCAGTTAAGATTAAATTTCCATCCGGGTCAAGATTAAACTCGCCCATTATTAATGCGATGCAATAGCGAACAAATATGGGAACTTTTTTTTTTGAGTATTTGTTTGATAATGACATGCGGCTAGCTCTGGTCAATACTTTATTGCCATGTGAATCAACATTAGTTTGTATATTAATTTGCTTGATTGGATAATTTAAATACTTAAACTTTTTATTTACATCATCTAATAAAAATTCATTTGACTCATTTGATTCCCAAGAAAATTTTGTCATCAAATCATTCACCAAATTAGTCACTTTAATTTGTACTTGTATTAAATCATTAAAAAATGACAATTGAATTGTGTCCTGGTCAAAATTGACCACATTAAAGTCAACCAGTTTATCATCGAAAATCAATTTGTATAACCTAGTAAGCTTCTCTTTCTCATCTCTATTACCACGCAGCGATTCAATTTGATCAAAACCAATGTCTACATTATCTTTTAGGTTCTCCAATTTTCGTTTTGCATCTTTAATTTCTTTTTCGTTGTTTTTGTTTTTTTCTATTAGATTTTTTAAATCATTTTGATGCTTGCCAGCATATTCATCATTACTGTCAACTAATAAATTTATTAATTGTGGATCAGTCGAAGCATTTAGTCTAATTTTTTCAATTTCAGTTTTCATTTTAAAATTTTCAGCCTCAATTCTGTCAATTTCATTGCTTCTATCAATTTTTTTTTTACTTAAATTATCCAGTTCTTGTTTTTTTTTGCCTCCGACATCATCCAGTTTACTCTTCAGGGCTCTCATTCTTTCGATTACACCTCTGCTTCTTTCCAATGCCGATTTCAATTCATTTTCCACATTTTGGTTGTTAGTCTCTATTAAATCAGCAAAATTCGACAAAGTTTCATTAAGAGCAGATAAATTAAAGCCCGATCTATTAATTGATCTATTTTTTTCGTTAATCATATTAATCGCTTCATCAATTGTTTTTTTTTTTTTGGTACTTGATTGAATTTTAGAAGCACTCAAATGGGATAAACTGGGCGATTGAGTCTCTTTACTAGACTCAATATCAATAGTCTTGTTGATAAAAAGAGTTTTTTCTGAATCTTCAGTTTTATTTATAAATGAAGGTTCTGTGATTGTGATACAGGGATGGCATTGAATAGTTTGGGTCTCATCTATTCTAATTTCACTATTTGCGGTGTAATTATCCATAATTTGGGTTTTAGCAGTGTTATCAACCATTTCATATGTTTTGTTTTGCTCGGGTATTGCAATAGATTTGGTAAGACTTACATTTGGTGGAGAATCTATTGATGCACAAGTAGTATCTGAAATCGATTGGTATAAGGTCTCATTTTGCTGGTTTTCCAAAAGAACTGATTCTTCTAAAGTATTTTCCAATCTTTTGTCATAATTGTCTGCTATGATGCTTAATTTGTCGATTTCTTCTTCGATTTTTATATTAACACACTGAATATTTGTGCTGTTAAGATTATTGATCATTGAATCGGATTCAAAAGTTGTGTTAAATGGTAAAATAGATGTATCCTCATTTGATTCTGTTGTTTTATTTAGAGGCATGTTTGAAGAACCTTCTACTTTAGGATTTGTTACGTCATTTAATTTTTTCATATCAGATCTGACAATTGAAGCCTTCGCGTTTGTCAATGTATTTACTTCGGTCACTGAATCGTTTGATTCTGTTAAAAATTTTCCAAAGTTAAAAATTAGCGTTATTTAAGATGAATTTTTAAAGGGAAGAAAAAAAATTGTTCAATTATATTTAAAATTTTTTCAACATTGGAATTCAAAATGATTTTTTTTTCAAGGTTAAAAAATAAATTTCAATTCAATAATAAATCAAGCTAATTTTGAATTTAAATTTTTTAAAATTTAGATTTTAAATCATCTTAATTAGAATTCAAAAAAAAAATTATTACTTGATTGAAGCTCATCAAAAGTTCTAAATTTTATTAGAAATAGAGATAATATTTTATAATTTAAAAAAACATGAATATACTTGATAAGTATCCTTTGAGAGAAGCTGACCCTTCTTGACTTACGTATTCGTGTAGTCTCATCTGAAGTTATCTCATCCATCAGCTAATTGTGAAAAATATGAATTTTTTAAGGTTTAGTTTACCAAAAAAAGTACCTTTGAATCAAAGTCGCTTGATTTTAAAATCTTGGTTAATTAAATTTGATTTAATTTTAGAAAAATGATTAAGAAAAATACCGAACTTCTCCTCAGGATTTTGGTTTGAGTAATCGTGGTGTTAAAGCTAAATTAAAAAAATAAATAAATTATTAAACATTTTTAAATGATTACTTTTCTTTTTTATCGGTAATATCTTCACTGTCCATAATTATTTAGAGAAGTTATTGTCTTTTAAAAATCTAAATTTTCAAATTATGCTTTTTAAATTTAAAAAGTAAATTTTAATCAAACGAATTTAATTTAATTTTTAAACAGTGTAAAAGATTTAACATAAAAGTTAACTTTACTCTAAATTTGTCTTGAATGGTTTTATATTTTGAGATAATCATCATTAACAATTAATTTTTTAAACAATTTTAGAAATTAATTAAATTTGAAAATATTGTGCCACCATACATTCGGTTTTAAAATTTAACTTTTTATTAGAGAGGTATTTTCTTTTATTAAAGTTAAAGCGAGTATTAAAATTTCTTTTTTTTATATCTGTCATACGAGAAATGATTAGTGTCGAGTCAAAACTTGAGACTTTCCAAGAATTTTACTTTGGTTTTTAAGTTAAGTTAAGATTTGATCAAAATTAAGTTTTTCTTTAAAATTTTTGGAAAGATCATGTAACATGACTTGTCAGCCGATATGTTTTTCTTTCATTAAGAAGAGAGTTTTGGCTGTTTTTTTTTGTTTCTTCTGTTCAGAATCAATGATTAATTCAAAAATCGTGCAAACTTTTTCAGAAGCTTTAGAGACGTCGAAAAATAAATAGCAAATTTTTTTCTGTTAAAATTTTCAATACTTATTAAGTAAAAAATTGAAAGTCAAAAAAGTCTGCAGCACACCTGTGCTTTCTGAATCCTAATTGTTCCTGAATAAGTAAATTATTTTTCTCAAGATAAAGATATACTCGGTTCAATACAAAACGTTCAAATAACCTACCAAGGCAACTATTCATGCTCATTGAACGATAATCAGATGGATCTTGGGTTTGAGAAGATTTATTAGGAATCATTTTGTTACTTCGTTAACTGAGTCTGGTATGTGATTGTCTAAGTGTCTAATGGGAGATAGATTTTTTATTGTATCATACTTGTATTCAATATTATCTTTTATTAAGTTGGGAATCTGTTTAGATCCTTTTTCGGAATCCAATCATTTTGAGAACTTTAATTTATACAAAATAAATATTAAAAAGAAACTCTAAAAAAATGAAAAATAATTGATAGGCGATTTGTAATAAATTAATAAAAACAAATTAAAATTAAAATCCATCACATTTACACCTTTAAAATCTTCTATAATTGTCCCGCCAAATAAGAATCAAGGTATATCGAATATCAAAGCAATTACTTCATTAACCTTTTTAATTTTCCTATTTAACATTTTATGTTTTTTTTGTTTTTTTTTTACTTTATATAAATATTTATTTGAGATTTGGTTTTTTTAATTTAAAAGATCTTTAGCAGAACACAAATAAAAAAAAGCATGAATTTACATTATTTAATATCAATTAATTTTTTTCTAAACAGTTATTGTCGAAAATAAACTTGTCAATATATGAGCATACTTAACTTTTTTCTTTTCTCGAAACAATATTTTACAAAATAGGATTTGGCCAAATTAGCTTGTCTAAATATTAGTTGTCAGAATAAGTTTGTCGAAACAAGGCATATTCCCTTTTTTCGGTCTTAATAAGTTTATTTTTTTCTAAAATTTTCCATTTTGTTTTAAGTTTGACAAAAAGATCGTCAAAAATACATGAAATTTATAGCAAATATTTAGGACTAAAATTCACTATGAGAACAATAAAAATGAAACAAAAAAAATCCATTTATAAAAAACACAATAAAAATCAATTAATCTCAACCATCAATTAATTAAATTAAATTAAGTTTAATTTAATATCGATCAAAAAACAGTAAAGATTATTTAACAGTATTATTTTAATTTTAGAATGCAAAATTTTTTGATAATTGCTTAAAACGTTGCTAACTACTCTTTCGGGTTCTGGTGTAAAATGGTTGAGTTAATAAGTTAACAAATATCTTTTTAATTGTTTTGTAAATAAATAAAATTTAACTCAGGATAATATCAAAATTCTTTATTTAATTTAGTGAGCTTTTAGTTTTTTGATTTCTGAAATTAAACAAAAAATTTTCAAAAAATTGGGAAAAAAAAAATAATAGAAAGTAAAAAAGCTTATAAAGCAATTTTTGGCATGGATTAAATGTGAAAAAAGAAATTTTCATTGTATAGCTCATAAACTTATATATTTTATTAATATTTTCATCCTATATGACCAGAGTTTTTCAAAAGTCCCAAAATAAAGTCGAAGTCATTAAAAAAAGTCCAAGTCCAGGCTTTTTTTTTAGCACTAGAAGCACTAATGGGTCAAAATGACTCTTTTTCGATTTTTGGCCCCTAAAATCAAAGTCTATTTTTGCTATTTGAGCATAATTTTTATTTTTCAGCATAAAAATTAGAAAACTTTTTAAATTAACTAAATTTGAATTAAAAAAAATTTTCTTTATGCAAAATCAAGCACCGTATTTACTTGAATATAAGAAAGGACGGTCATCAAAGATTTTCTTTTATTTGATTTTTTTCCAAATGAAAAAAGTGATTCCAATATAAGAAAAAAGTTGCTTCTATTTGAGACAAAAGAAAAAAAATTTATAACTGGAAGTTTATTAAAACAGTTTATTTATATTTATAAATAGATATATTAATAGATAAATTTTATTAGTCTATTTAGTCATTATTTTATTTAACTATACCATTCAGGGAGGTAAAAACAAAGTATTAAATTAAAACGGTCTAATTTATTATAAATAACTTTATAAACAAACACAAGTCGGCTCGTAATGGTCACTATTACCAAAAGTACTAAAAAAAATTGCATAAATTTATTAAAGTTTTCTTTAATTCGACTTAGTTTTTGACCAAAAACTATAGGTGTTTTACAAAACATTTCTCAAGACAAGCATGAAAAATTAGTTAGTTTCACCAACCAGTCTATGTAGAACCAGAAAACTACTTTGTACTCAAGACTCTTTTTTTGAAAAAAACAAATATTGTGCATGATTACAATTCAAAAAAAGTTGAAGTAGATCTTATTGATCAAATGGCTAAGTTTTATTCGGTAAAAGCTTTATAGCATCATTAATTTAGCTTGCAATAATAGCTGGATTCAATATAAAAGTGTAAAAAATTGCACTTTTATCACGAGATTTTTTGATCAAACTTGTCGAAGAAATCAAAAGTAATTACAAAAAACTTCGTTTCCATCGTCATTTGACACCCTTAAAAGCGCTCGCAAAAGGATTTTGAGTCAAGAAAATCAAGAGAATTTATCTCCTAAACGTGTGTCTTGTCAAATTCGTTTATGTGGTAATTATAGGGCAACAAATTTTTATTCAAAATGCAAAAAGCAGTGTGTGGAAATTGTATAAAATAAATAGAGAGTATTTATAAAAAGTGTGATTGACCATTTATATTTTTTATAAGGCCTAAGAAAAGACTAAAATTTAATAATTTACTATTTTAATTCAATTAATTTTGTAATTTATATAAATTCAAGCTTAAAATATTTGATTTATTCTATATTTTTAATACGAGTCATTTTGGTGCTTCTAGTGTTAATTTTCAAAAAAATCCAACACTTGCTTGGCTTCCATAATAACTACCTGAGACGTCAAAATTGTCATTTTTCAGCATCAATAGCTACCTGAAGGGAATAAAATTCATTTGTCCTTGATTCTGACTGATGTGTTCCTCGATGCTATTTATTTGACTCAGTTTAATCATAATATAAAAAAAATAATCAAAATAAAAATCATAGAAATAAAAAAAATCTTAATTTTTTGTGTAAATTTGATTATTAAAAATTCTAGATAATTTATAATTTTTTTTTTAAAGATTCTTATTGAAAATGATTGAAAAATTAATAGGCGAAACAGAAGTTTTATTGCAATTTTAGCAAAAATGTCTTCACATTCATTGAATGCAAAAAAAACCTCACGATCAAAATCACTGGAAAAATGCTGCAATAAAAAAATAAAATATCACTGAAAAATATGCTTTGACAGTTGTTGAGAATTAGGCGGAAATTACCGTGATCTCCCGTTAAATATAATTTTCCTAGAATAGTTACTCTAGATAAATGGGAAAACAGGAAAATTTATTTGATTAATTTGTAAAAATGAAGAAAAATTTACTTTGGGATCTCGGAACTTCGAGTCATCAAGATTAAGACAATTTAATAATCTAATACTTTTTCTAGTCATGATATTCATCGTGAAAAAAAAAAGTCTTTGACTCGGACTTTTGGGGAAAAAAGTCCGGACTTGGACTTGTCATGAGACTTATGACTTTTAAACAACTTTATATAAGACTATATGATAAGTAAAAAAAAGCAGACTGAGGTAACAGTCGAAATTATGTTTGATAATTAAAAAGTATTTTATTAATTTACTTTACAAGACAAGAGGTTTTAAAGCGATAATGAAATTGAAAAAAATTGGGTAGCAAACGAGCCTTAGCTACTGGGCTTACGGCTATTTATGCACCCGACCCACGGGATAATTTCCATTTCCCATAGCTTTAAGATCCAATTCATTGTTCACATCATCAGCAGAAAAATGGGTTCGCTAATTAAATCAATATATTCTGTTATTCATTAAATCCAAGCCAATATTAGCCACTAACAATGTTAAGTTATATATTTAAAGTCGACACTTTTTGTCTTTTTCCTTTTTATTCTAACTCCGAAGAGCTAAGTACATGTTGAATTTAGTTTTCAAAATTTAACCGTCAAAAATTTTTTAATTTTAACTCAGGACAAACAATATTGTAGGTGTATTTTGAAAATTATCTGCATTAGCATTTACATTTAAAAAGTGATTAAGCACATTTAAACTTGTTTAAAAAAATTTTTAAATTCATATATTTTTAACTTTATTTCAATTGATCTGGCAAACAAAAATGAACTTTTTAAATGAACAAAAGAGTGCAGGTCAATTCCAGGAAGATTGGCTCCATATCGAAGAATTGTACACAAAAAAACTATGGCACCAACTTACTCTAAAATGTCTCGAATTTGTCAACAATCCCCAAGTGCAAAAGTCAAAAATTCTTGTTCCCATGTATGAAAAATTCATCACCGACTTTGAACACAGAATCAACCAGTTGAGCTTGGTGGAAATGTGCTTGCCCATAGTCCGCCAATACAAGGATCCATCACAATCGGTTTCCTTTTTGGAAAAACTTAGAGAAAAGATAAAATCAGAACAGCAAGCAGTTGTGTTGGTCGACTCGGCTCTCGGAGCCATTCATTTGGAAAATAAAAATTTAGACATGGCCAAAAAATTTGTGGAACAAACAGAGGGCGAACTGAGCGAGCTCGAAGGAGTCACCTCGGTGCATTCGCGCTTCTACGAGTTTTCCAGCAACTACTACCGTACCATTGGCAATCACTTTGAATTCTATAAAAACGCGCTCAAGTTTCTTGGATGCGTCAAGTATGAAGATGTGCCTGTTGGCGAGCGTCATGAGCGCGCCTTTTATCTTTGCCTAGCAGCTATTCTAGCTGATGGCATTTATAACTTTGGCGAGCTATTAATGCACCCAATATTGAGTGCTTTGAGTGGCACAAAAGACCAGTGGCTGGTCGACTTTCTTTACGCCTTTAATAGAGGCGATTTGGACAAGTTTGAAGCTTTGAGACCCAACTGGACCCAACAAGCTGACCTGAAGGCAGCTGAGGTGAAGATAAGACAAAAAATTTGTCTATTATGCTTGATGGAAATGGCTTTTCAAAGACCAGCTAGCAATAAGCAGTTGACGTTTGGCCAAGTGGCCGAAAAAACCAAGCTGCCTGAGGGTGAAATAGAATTGTTGGTGATGAGAGCTTTGTCGCTAGGACTTGTCAAAGGCTCCATTGATCAAATTGATAAAAAAATTTTTATCAGATGGGTCCAGCCAAGAGTACTGGACATCAATCAAGTAATTTAGGGAAAATATTTTATTGAACTAATGAAATAAAAATTTTTTCTTTTGCAAAGATTAAAATAATGAGACAGCGTTTGGACTGTTGGTCTTTGGAAGTGAACAAAATGATCGGCCAGGTCCAATCGAACGCTTGCGATATTCTAACATAAAATTGACATTTTATTGTACAAACTTAAGAATCGATTTTGTCTTAATTTATAATTTTATTTTTATGTCAAATAAAATATTTAAATTTAAGTTTTATTTTTGTTGTTTTAGATTTTTCGGTTTTTATTCACCGATTAGTTAAGATAAAATAAAAAGAAGAAGAAAATAACCAAAGTGTTCGAATAGGATGGATGTTGTGAATGAGAATCAGAAGCGAGCTTGTTCGCATTCGGAGCAAAAGGGCAGCAAAACACCACGCTTAGATGATACAACAAATGACCAAGAAAAGTATGCCATGATTGAGAAATTTTTTTCGGTTGAAAAAGCAGTGATCGAATTTGCTCAGTGGTATAAAGACTATCCGGAGATAATTCAAAATTATCGCAAACATTACCAAAATTTGGAAAAATTAAATCAAATTCAGTACAACCAAGTTGAAAAGGAATTGCCAAATGCCATTTATCATATTCAAGAGTCTAGTGATCATCCAGTTTTGCACTATTTGAAGCACATCAAAAAAGCAGCCCAGCAACTAGACGATTATTTGTAACTACTTTAAAGAAAAAAAAATTTTTCCTTAATTGTAAATAATTTTGCAATTTTTACACTCTATTTTGTCACTAATAAATTTTTTATTCATAAATTTTTTCTCTTTGCTTAGAAATGTGAACTAAATTTCATATTTTTTCTTTATTTATCAAGAAATACTTTTTTTTTGTGTTTAAATTCGAACATCTTTGAAATATTTATTTAAATTAAATTTTTTGATCATTGATTCAAATAATTCGGATAAAGTTTAGAATTATAAACCATCTCTTTTAAATGAATTTTTTATAAAATTAATTTTAATTTTTTTGATTAAAATTAATATTATAAAAATTTTATTCTGTATTTGTACCAAGCTTGAAATACAATCAAAAAAATCAGATTTTTTTAAATTCTTTAGATGCTAAAGTTCAAGAATACAATAAGTTTAATTTTTCAAAGAGGACTCCATAAAGAAGTTATAAAAAAGGTATTTATATAAATTTTTTTTATATTCTCTTTTCTCATTTTGCGGAATTTATCAAAAAAGGATTTAATTTAATTACTTTAGATCATAGATATTTTCAAATTTACTTATATATTAATTCTTACTTTCAGATTTTAGACATTGGGAATTGGAAAAATATTGTCAAAAAAACAACTAAATCAAATGCTTTTTAAATAGCCAAAAAATAGACAGCTAAAACTTTTCTGTTTATTAAGCAATTTTTTTTTTTTTTTTTTTAAATTAGTTTTTGTATAGTTCTTCAATACTTTCGGAATTGATAATGAGTCTTTTCTCTAAAGGAATTATTTCATTTAAAATAAAAAAATTTATCAAATGACTTAATTTGATAATATTGAGAAAATAAAAAAAAAAATATGTAAAATCTTTAGCTTTTGTTAAAGATATTAGTATTCTAATATTTTAAAAATTAACTTTTATATTTTTACTCATGAAGCTAAAAATAATGTAAATCCGAATCCATTTTTTGCCTCTTTAAAAGTTAGCTTAATCTGAAATATTTATCCAAACTTAAGCAATTTTTTTACAAGCTTTTCTCTCAAACCATTATCTAGTCGAACTTTGACTGATTCAAATCCTTTGGAAAATCGGCAATGTGAAATCAAGTACAAAAAGTAAAAACTCTAAAAAAAACTCCAGGACAGAATAATTTTTGCACAATTAGGAAAAAAATTATAAAGTTTTTACTTTTTGAATTGTAATTTTGTACTAAAATCTTTTTTCGGAATAAAGCAAGTTAATTTCGAATATTGTTTCAGCTGTCAATTCGTTTTATGATTTTATGATTGAGTTTAAAAATTTTATTAATTTTTCAATTTTTAAGATTAAGGAAAAAAAATCAAGTAGAAAATTGGCTTTGGAATATTTTGATTTTTTTTATGGATCAACTTACGGTAAAGAATGGAACTCAATGCGACTAGCTATGTTAACAGGCAGAAAGTATATGGCTTTGGTAAACAATTTTTCAAATTTCATTGAAACTGGAGCCTATTTAGAAAAAAATGCTTCAATTAATGTACTGAAGTTTTTGCAAAAGTATCATGATAAACATAATTCTCAGTTAAATAAAAATTTTCCCAAAAATTTGAATGTATTCTCTTTTGACAGCGGCGACTGTCGAGAATTTTCCAAGCCAAAGCTTAACTTTGACGGTTTGTTGAGTTATTATTGCATGGATGGGGCCTCTCTTTTACCCGTATTTGCTTTGGATATAAAAAAAGATGACACAGTACTAGACTTATGTTCAAGTCCAGGTGGAAAAACCTTAGCTATTCTTCAAACTCTTTTACCAAGTAAATTGTTGTTATAATTAGGCTTTAGGTTAAAAAAGAAAATTTTAAGAGAATGTCATTTGTCGTGATATTAGCCAAGGACGGTTAGGTCGGCTTACAAGAATGCTTAAAAGTTATATTCCGGAGCATGAATTAATAAAAAAAGTTTCTATTCAGATTAATAATCCGAGTCTGGGATCTGACCAAGAAAATTTCGACCGAGTATTAGTCGATGTTCCATGCACCAATGATAGACATTCACTGCATAATGATGAGAATAGCATTTTTTCCAAAGCAAGATCAGAAGAGAGAGCCACCATTCAGAAAAAGCAGACTGAGCTATTAACGTAATTATTTAAAAAAAATTAATCTAAATTTATTGTAATTAATTTAACAAGACAAGCTATTTTATCATGTAAATTGAATGGTACTGTAGTTTATTCAACATGCAGTTTATCTCCAATTCAAAATGAAGGGGTGGTCAATACCGTTCTAAATTTTTTTGATGCCGAGTCAAAATTTTATCTAAAAATTGAATCATTAGATTATTTAAAAGATTATTTTGATTATTTTTTTACATTTTCGAATGCTTGTAAAATTGGCTTATTAGTTTCACCTGATATTAAGAAAAACTTTGGACCATTTTATTTATGCAAAATATCAAAAATACCAAAATAAATTATATGATGCATAATTAGCAAATTTTATTAAAATTTGAATATAATTTTAAAGATAATTTTTTTATCAAAACGATAACTAAAATTTTTTGAAAATCAAAAATTAATTTTTTTCCTATATTTTTAATAGTATTAATTTTAAAAAAGTTAGCTTGAGATTAGAATCAAGACAATATTATTTTAGATAGATATAATTTTTTTTAATGTAACATATTAAAAAAATAAGATTTAATTCAATAAACCATGTTCCAAAAATTTAACTGCAGTTTTTGGACATCGGTGGCTCCACTTGTGAATAAAAAATCAGTTGATATTAAGATTTGAGCAGCCCGAGCAAAATCATTATCACTTTAATATTTAAATTTTGTAATTTCAAATGATCCATGATATCTGCTTTAGTCTTTTAAAATTTTGGTAAGCTTTTATCAAAAGTTCAAAAAAAATAAATCACAAAAAATAATCTTATTCGCAAAAATAGATCCTATATAACATAAATTTTATATAAAAAAAAATTCAAAAATAAAATGTTTCATTTTACATTAAATTATTTCCTATTTTATTATTTATATTTTATTTCATTTTACGATTTTTAAATTTGTATTCTAATCGACAAAAAATTTCTTATGATTAACACTGGGAGTTGTCTTTAAAGCGGAGCTAGCGTCTGACTCTTAATATTTTTAAATAACAAATTTAATAAAATTTACCACAAATTGAATTAAAAAATAACAAAAATATATTGTGACAATATTTAATCTAAACGTAATGTAATTTATTCAATAAAAATTATTAAACAGAATTTATACAAAATTAATGAATTCACCTCTAATATAATAAAAAAAATATTTTTTTATTAAAATTGAACAATTTAATTTAAAAAAAAATACAGATATTTTAATTTTTTTTTGCATCTTCTATATATAACTAAGTGACTCCGATAGTAGTTTTTTTTAAAGAATCAACACTCAAAATACTCAAGCAATAGCTATATAAAGATAAATACCAAAAAATAAGAAAAGGCTGTCAAATATTTTGGAGTTAAGAAGTCATTTTGAAAAATTTAAGTTTTTTTTAAACCAAAAAAAATTATTTTATATTAAACAAGTCTATTATATATAAAAAAATATCTTTATATTAACAGAATCGTTTTATACACTAAAATTTATTTTATGTAGAAAGAAAAAATATCAAATTTATTCAGACGAAGTTAAATTAGTGATAAAAAACTAAAGGCTTTTTTTATTTTTAAATATTTTTTCATTTTTTAGTCTGAAGGATCCTTAGCCCGATACAGATAAACGAATAAATAAAAAAGTAAAGTCGTAAAATAAATAATTGAGTATTAAATGTCTCAGCATTAACAAAATAAAAAATTCAGCATTAAATAAATTTCAATTTGTTAAATAACTTGTTAAATTCACTTTTAATTTGTTCTATCAAGACAAATGTTATATTTGTCTTCATTAATATTATAATTTCTTTGATTCATTTTCGAAAATTAACATGGGACACTTTATTTATTTATTGTATATTAATATAAATTTTTTACACATATATTTTGAAAACATCGTCCCCCTTTTTTTTAACACACACATTGCTTATTAAGCTCGTTACCACTTGCTTGTTCTTCCAAGTTTTTCTTTTGTCACTTTCGTCTCGTCTCTGGAAAAATAAAATAAAATTTTATTTAAAAGAAAAACTGAGATAAATTAAAAAAATATGAAGCGTATTTTATCAATTCTAACCTTATTAGTGGCGCTTATAGTTGGTTCGTACTATTATGACCTAAAATCGAACGAATTTTTAGAAGCTGATTTTTCCCAATCCCTATCAGACTGGTTAAAGCTTGGAGATTTTTTCCTTTACAAAAATGTTCATAAAATTTTCTACATCAATGAAGAGCTGGTTAATGAAGAAAATTTGCCATCAATTGTTTTACTACACGGCTTTCCTACAAGCTCATATGACTACCAAAAATTATGGAATTTACTTCGTACAGATACTAGATTTAAATCAATAATAACATTTGATTACCTAGGATATGGATTTAGCGACAAGCCTCTGGATTACGAATACTCAATATTTGACATGGCAGATATGGTTGATAGACTCTTGCTACATCTAAATATAAACTCTGTGTATTTGGTGGCTCATGATGTCGGCGACACAGTTGTTCAGGAATTACTTAGGCGCGAAAACTTAAACAGTCAAAATCATTTTAAAATAAAAAAGTTAATTTTAATGAATGGTGGTCTATTTACTGACATTTACAAACCAACCATTACCCAAGAGATACTAAGAACGAAATTTCTAAATAATATTGTATCCAGATATTTCTTCAAATATACGATTTTCAAGTATTCATTTAGCAAAGTTTTCGGAAGTTTGACACCATTAAGTGAACAAAATTTGCTTGATTTTTTTAATTGTATAAGATACAACTCTGGTAATTTGGTAATACCTTTGACTATTGGTTACATAAATGAGCGATTGCAATATGGTGAAGCTTGGACGGATGCGCTAAATGAGACTGTGATACCAACGTTGTTTATATATGGACCAGCTGATCCAATCAATCCAAGAAATAAATTTCCCCAAAAAATTCGGACTCTTCTTCCCAACGTTAAACTGAGCATTTTGTCGGAACTCGTTGGACATTATCCTCAATTTGAGGACACATTTACTGTTTGGGAACTCATTAAAAATTTCATTAATTAAAGCTTTTCACTGTAATTCTGTACAGTCTTTTTAATTATTTTTAAATTATTTAATTTTTTGGTTTTTCAAAATACAATAAAACTTCTTCAACATGATATCTGTCTGAAATTTTTTTATTATTAAAAACAGAATTCTTTTTAAATATTTAAGAGAATGTTTATTTTTAAAAATTGATCTTTCAAAAATATAAAACTTAATTAATAAAAAAGAGACTTAGGAAAAATCTTTTATTTGATTATAGATCTAAAAATTAAATTTTAAAAGTCCTTGAGAAAAATAACTATAAAATGAATTTTAAAAATTTAATTTTTTTTTATTTTAATTAAATTTATTTTCATAACTAAAAATCTAATTCAGGATAATATCAGAAATTTTTGTTTGATTTAGTTATTTTTTGATTTCTAATATTATACAAAATATTTGAAAAAGACTTTTTTAGTTTTATTACCCCAAATTTTGAATAAAATACCCCAAATTTTTAATTTTTTACCCCTATTTTATTAAGATAACACCAAAAAATAAAAAAGAAATTAAAAAAATAAAATGACAATTTTATTTTATAATCGACACCAAATTAATTATAAAAATACCAAAATTAATAAAAATGAACTATTTTATTATTTTTAACCCCAAAAATTTAGTCGAATTCAGAGCATACTTACCCCAAAAATTTACTTTTTCCACATTTATTTGAGCAAGCCCAATATCTTCTTTTAGTCATTTTAGCGCCACATTTATCACAAAACTTTTCTTCGACTTGTTTGATTGAATCAATTCGAGGTATTTTTGATGGATTTTCTTTTGTCGAACTCGAATCTTCATCATCTGTATCAATCCCTTTAGGTGCCGAATTTGTTGCTTGTGTTTCTTTCGGTTGATGTTCAAGTGGTCCAGCTGTGTCTTTTGGCCTTCCTTTCTTTCTATTGGCTTGTATAGGTATATCCATACCAACTGAGTCGAAATTGCATTTTTTTCTTGCTGCAATAGTTGTAAGATGATAACATTTGTAATTTTTTAACCAATACCAACAATTGCAACTACTCAAAGTCCAACTATTTTCATTGAATTTAATTTTACGAATACTAAAAATGGAAGTAATCATATGATCGAATGAAAACCATTTTTTCAATTAATGACTGATTGTATTGTTTACATTGTTCTTTGTTGATATCTATCTTGTCATCAGCAGTTAAATAATAATAATTATCATCTTTCAAATGAATAATTGTTTTGTTATAACTGTTCCATTTATAAGCTTTTACTAAGTCATCCTTTTTAACATTTGGAAATTCATAAAATATTTTTTGATTTAAGTTGTCAACGATTTGAGGCTGATTTGTTTCTGGATCAATCAATGATAATGTAGGTGCACGTTCAGTTGACCATTCTTTCAAAATATTATCTCGACATTCGTTTAGAAATGGAATCAAACCAAAACGTTTTGAATTTAAAATTTTCTTGATTTGAGCATGAGTTGACTCTAATGAATTGCTTGTACTTGGTAAACCAGGTGCAAAGCCTTCATACCAACCATTATTTCCATCTTTGCACCATTGATTATCGAAATACTCTAAAAATGTTTTGATGGCTGGACTATTGACTCTTGACCATTTTTCTTGAAATAATTTAAGAGCTCTTGGAAATAATTCTGGCTCAAAAATTTTTTGAATTTCGCTTATATCGTAGACAATTCGTTCTGCTTGTAATTTGCTAATTGATTTTACACGAATATCAATATTACGATTGACGTGAGCCCAACAATTTACTCTTGTTTTTAAATCGAATACTTTTGCAAATCCGTTTGTGATAGCACCAGCATTATCTGCTATTAAAATTGAAAAATTAACTGTTTTGTTAAATACTTTTTCATGTGTTTCTTTGACTGAGTTGAAAAAAAAACCGAAATCATCTTCATTTTCAGTACGACATATAGCTAATCCGAACGGATGAAAACTTTTATTACGATCAGTTGTACCACCTGTAATAATTGGAAAATTTTCATATGTTAACTTGTACGTAGCATCACTCAAAAAATGTTGAGCATTTTCTGCGATTTTAATTAAACGTTTTGATGTTAAAAACACTCGAAAAATTTGTGATGGCATGGCAGCATATTCAAATTTCCCAACGAAAACCGCGTCTTCATCGTCTGGAATCTCTGAATTATCTTCGCACCATTTTTTGAAATCTGTCAATGAACAATTTTTATTTAAGTCCTTACTAACTGAATTTATAATATGTTGAATTTGATTGTCAGTTGGTGGCTGAATATTTTCTTTGATTAAATTTCTCTTGATTTCTTTTTTTGCTTGTCCAAGCGAACGAAAATAAATAATTTTTCTTTCACTTTAGGAGGAACATTAGCTGAATTTTCTTCGTTCGAATGATTTGAATGTTCATTGTCTGATATATAGACTGAACCACCAATTTCACCATTTTTGACTTTGAAATAAATTGATTTTTTGCAGCCTTTTTGTTGAATTTGCAGTTGAATGTATGTTTATCGCAATCGGCTAGGTTATTTTTTGAATGAAAGTTCCATGCTACATTGTCAAAATGTAAATTTTTGACCAATTTTTTAAATTCCATTAAAGATTCACAATCTTCAAGGAAATCGTACGCTTTAGATACGCTTCTTTTTATTTTCGGCAATTCTTCAGCGTCATTTAAGGTGTCGTTGAAATTATTTTCTAAAATACTCGCAGAACTAGACATTTAATAATAATCAATACACATTTTAGCAAGCTGAATTTCTTATATAGGAATATTTTTTAAATATTTATTAAAAAAGTGTCAAAAAATTTAGGTTTCATTTTAATAAACTAGAGTTCGTTTTAATTAATTAGGTGTAGTTTTAATTGATTTAGTGTCAAAATAAAAGAAAAAGTAACATCTTATTTAATTAGGTGTAAATCTTAATTTTTTATGGTTTACTTAATTAAAAGGGGTATTTTATTAAAAAATTGGGGTAAAAAATTTTAAATTTGGGGTATTTTATTCTAAATTTATGGCCTAGATATTAAAGAGCCTTTGAAAAAATAAAAAATAATAATAATAATAATAATAATAATAATAAAAAATAAGCTACGGCAAGCATGCTTGCGGAGACGTCTTACTAGGAAGACATCTATGGTAGCTAGATGCATTGAAATATAGTTACATAACAAAAACTTTATAACCTCCTTAAATTTCCTCAAGTCCACCGGAATATTTCCATGCTAATGGAAACTAAACAAGCATATAAAGTAATTTTTGGCACGGATTAACATGTGAAAAAAAAATTACATAGTTAAAGCTCATAAGCTTATTATATTTATTTTTTAATATTTAAGTTCTTTGAGACTATGATAAATTTAAAAAAAGCACACTGTGGTAATAGTTGAAATTATTTGGTTTGTTATTAATTGACTTTATAAGCCAAGGGGTTAAAGTGAAATTGAAAATAATTTTTGCACCTATTCGGTTTGAGATCGATATCTATTTCAAAGCTAAATGGTGTTTTTTTTCATTTGTTAATAAAAATAAAAAATTTAATACAATGTTGAATAAGCATTAAAAAATTGCGATTTACTTTTACAATCTTATTACATTGAAATTAAATAGATTATGTTAAATATAGAATCTTAAGTTATTATAGTTTTAAAACAAAAATCTTAATCCTTTTCATTATTTTGTACAATAAAAAAATAGACTTTTTAAAAATAGAAAAAAAATAATTTTGTTTATTAATTTCCTTCTCTAGTTCTTTGTGTAAATAAACTTATCAAAATAATCTTTCATTTTAGTATTATCTTTTTAAACAAAAATTGATTTTTAGAAAATTTAAAAAGAAAAATACTGGAAAATTCACTTAATAATTATTTTTTCTTTGCTTTAAAAAATAAATTTAAAAATTTTGATTTCTTAAAAAAATTATTAAAAAATCTAAAAATAATTTTAGACTTGGTTGGTTGTTAAAATCACTGTTAAAAATACTTGAAGAAAGTAATCAGTTAATGCCAATTTAATTATAAGAATAATCTTTCAATGAATTTGAGATGATTTTTTTTTATCTGAAATAAAATCAGGAAATCAGTCTTATTAATTCAAAAGCTACTTTGTTAAAAATGTTTTCTCGTGATCAGAAAATTTTTTTCTCATTTTTGTCTACGCTGATTTCAAGTTAATATCAATCTAACCATAAATAAAATAAAGAAAAAAATAAACTTATAATGAAACAGAAGATGAAATTTTGAAAAATAATTACTATTTTGTATCTAAAAAAATAAATGACAAAGTGAACTTAACTTTCAGTAAAATTTTACAAATCTTTATTTTTTTAAAATTAAGAAAATGTCATATAAATTTAGATGCGTAAAAATTTTGATTGATATTGAATTTAAAAAAAAAATGTCTATTTTAATCGTGTGCTTGTTCTAGGTTCAAATTCTAGGTAAATTTAGAATTTGCTAATTTAAACGCGTACACAAAAAATCAAAAGTTTATCTTTACTGGGTCTAAATTTTGCTAAATCATTCATCAACGCGATCTCGACAATTCTTTACACTGGGTGTGTGCCTCCCTCTTTCTGCTTAACGCTTGGCATTTCTAAAACTTACACACACCCATTTAAACAAAAAAAACATATAAAATAGTCTAGAATCTGCATATAAATAATTTAAATTTTTTAAATAAAATAAAATTTTTAAGAATTTTCAAGATGTCTTCAAATCCATTGTATTTGACTCCAACTCAGGCTAAAGAATTGGCAGACATTGCCAATCGAATGGTCGCGAAAGGCAAAGGTCTTTTGGCTGCTGACGAAAGTACAGGAACAATTGGAAAAAGATTTAGTGCCATAAATCTGGAAAATACTGAAGAAAACCGCCGTCAATACCGTCAACTATTGTTCACCACAGATAACGAAATTTCAAATTATATTTCAGGAGTAATTTTGTTCGAGGAAACTTTGTACCAAAAAGCCGATGACGGTACTCCTTTTGTTACACTTTTGAAGAAAAAAGGTATCATCCCAGGCATCAAGGTAGACAAAGGAACCGTAAATTTAGCTGGAACAAATAAAGAAACTACAACACAAGGTTTAGACGGTTTGGCCGAAAGATGCAAAAAATACAAAGCCGATGGTGCTGACTTTGCAAAATGGAGATGTACCCTTAAAATTGGTGAACATGAACCGTCCAATTTAAGTTTGATAGAAAACGCCAATGTCCTGGCCCGCTATGCTTCTATTTGTCAACAAAATGGTCTTGTTCCCATTGTAGAACCCGAAATATTACCTGATGGCGATCACGATTTAGAACGATGCCAATCCGTAACTGAAAAAGTTCTTGCTGCTGTCTACAAAGCTTTGAGTGACCATCATGTTTACTTAGAAGGAACTCTGTTGAAACCAAATATGGTTACAGCTGGTCAATCTTGTACAAAAAAATATACTCATGAACAAAATGCTTTGGCCACAGTTACCGCATTGAGAAGATCTGTGCCAGCTGCTGTGCCTGGAGTTGTATTTTTATCGGGTGGTCAATCAGAAGAAGACGCTTCTTTGAACTTAAATGCTATTAACCAAGTTAAACTACTGAGGCCATGGTCTCTTTCATTTAGTTATGGCCGTGCTCTACAGCAATCTGTTATTAAGGCATGGCAAGGAAAAATTGAAAATTTAAAGGCTGCCCAAAATGAACTGCTCAAACGAGCCAAGGCTAATAGCGTCGCGACTTTGGGTCAATATAGAGGAGGTGAGAAAGGAGCTGCTGGAAGTGAATCGTTATTTGTTGCAAATCATACCTATTAAAATTTTCTTAGTAGTTAAAAACTTGTAACATGTAAGAAAAAAAAATTTGCTTTTTTTAATTTGTTTTAGTTCAAATGATGGTTTTAGCAGTAATGAAAAATAAATATTTAGAATCAATCTTTTGATTTTATTTTAATAAAATTATAATTAAATTTTAATTTTTTTTTAATTTTAAAGCCATTTCATTTATTTTTCATTTAGCACTAAAATACTTTTATTTTATGAAAAATTTGTTGAAGATTTCAGATATTAAACAAACATGTTTCTAATCAAAGATTCTTTTTTTTTGATAGGAATCACTCGACATTTTCTCTGGTTAATTGGGATTAAGAAATGAAAAAAAATTTGATTAATCAAAATTTCGATCATTTCGTTTTATTAGTTTTTTATACTTGAAAAAATATCGTTTATTTTCCAATAATTTTATTTTAAAGATCTAAAAACAAGTTCAAATTCAGAATGAGTTTTATCTGAAGTGACTGGAATTTCAAAGGAAGAGATGCTTTTTTTTATCTAAAGTTTAGATGGCAAAAACTGAAAAACCTTCGAATATTTGTAAATAAGTAGCAGCAGAACATTGATAAAAGTACTTTACATTATTTGTATTATTTTTATTAGACTTTTGAATTTGAATTGATTTTATTAAAATTAAAAAAATTTATTAAAGCACTATTACTGGTTTTAGAATTAAATTCTATTTTAAACTTTTTCACTTAAAACTTTAAAGGAGTCATAACAAACATGTTATACTAATTTGACGATAGTTATTAAGGTATTGGGTTGGAGAAGATTTAGGTATAATTGTTATACTTGCTATTCTATGGCCAAAAGTTTCTATATCCGTCTTAAATTCGTTACTATCTTTAAAAAGTGATGGAATTTGTCTTGAATATTTCTTTGATCTGAACTTATTTTTTTCCTCCAAAAGGCCCTGCAGTGAAAGTGGATTTATGCTGTTTTATTAATGAAATCGAGCCAATTTTGGTTCCGAAATTCTTTGAGACTGAGACATAGCTCAGATGTTAGCTTATTAAAAGCTACCTTAAGACATCTAGATTTTTGGAAATCTCTTTTTACTTTTCTTCGTTCCTTAATTAATGTTACAATATTTTTTTTCGTAAGCTAGATTTAAAAAACTTTTGAGAGTGGGGTGGTATGAATGATCTTTTATGAGATGTGTTCATTTAGCTCGACAATATTTTCTGTTTATTATTCTGACTTGAAGACATAAGTAGATTCTTAGTAGATTCCCTAATTTGCTTTTTTAAAATTTAAATTTAAATTTAAATTAAAAAAAAATTAATTTTAATAGAATGCTCAATAGAAATAAATGCTTAAATAGGAAAATAATCACTCCACATATCATCATCTATCAGAACTATATAGTTAAAAAAATTCTATCTGAGAGTGAAGATGTTATTATTAAAATATCTAGGATTTTACAATATTCTGTTTTTAAATTATTATATGCTGGTGTTTTATCATTAATTGTTGAGAGGTTAAGCTTGTTAATAATATTATTTTTATTAAGATAAGGCCGTTCTCATTTTCTCTCAAACAACCTAAACTTTTAGTTTTCGCATTCAGATCACCTCCCATTATAAATTGTTCACGTTTCCATGAGATATCTGGAAAAAAGTCGAAAGGGAGTTCAATAATTGATGTATTGTAAAAACTAGAAACAAAAAAATGATAATCAATTATAAAAAGTTTAAATTCAATTCCTTATTTTACTAAAATAGCTGTTGTTCCCCCATGTTTTTAAATTAAAGTAGAAGGAATTTTTTTAATTTATGAAGTTAATTGAAACAATTAATTATAGATTTTTTTCAAATTTTTACTTTATGTTGAATTAATGTCTATATTTAAAGTGTTTTAAGGTAAATATTTTTTAATTCTTTTAATAAAACTTTAAAGGCAGTTAAATATTTCTTTTATTAATAAAGATCGGTTTCTATCTTAATTGAATTTGTTTACATCTTGGTTTTCTTAACAAAAGTTAGTCAATTTTAAAAATAAGTTCCGAAAGAATACTTGGTAATGATTTAATTTCCATATAAATTCGAAAAAAAAACATTTTTTGAAGGACACAAACGATCTGATTTTAAATTTAAGAAATTTTTTCTAAAAGATTAAATGTTGATCGACAATGTCCTTAATACGAATTGAAATGGGCTGACGATCAAAAAAACGAATTCATTTTAGAGTGTTTTTTTCAAAATGGTCCATTATAGGGGAAAAGTAAAAGTTTAAGGCGAATTGCTTTGGAACTTGGTATTGAATTAGATACAAAAATACAATTAATAGAACTAAAAGATATTCTGTTAAAGCATCCAGTATTTTTGCCTGAAACAATCTTGAAATTTTCGTCAATACGAACATAAAATTGGTTTATTTTTTTGTAATTACAAAATGTATCCAATTTTGAACTAACATTGAAAAAGTGCGATGTTTCAAATATTTTTTTCAGTTTCAAAATAAAAATAATTTTAAGTTGAAATTGCAAGCATCTTCACATTTGAAATTAAACTCTTTAGTGAAATAGAATGAGTTTAATTTTTATTTTGAAGTTTGAAAAAAATATTGAAAATTCTTTTTTAACTTTAAAATAATTCATTTATTTATTTTTTACTTAAATATTTGCCTTTCAGCATGAATAATAAAAATTAAAGAAAATTAAAATTAGTTTTTCACCCTTCAAGTGTTTGACTTTGGGGAACATAGTTTCATCTATTTCGCAAAATTACCAAGTCCGCTCAAATTTAAATTTTCTATGTAATTATTTTTTCTATCTTATATTTTATTATTACTTCCCTTTTTTCTAAATAGATGAAAAATTTCAAAATAGTTTAACAATTTTTAGATTAGGTGAACAAGTTCATCAAACCTGAGAACAAGAATTGTTCAGTTAACAGGTGAACTATAGTTCATCTAACTGACAAGACCCGAAAGACTTTGTTTTTTTCTTATAAAATTTTGACTTAAAAGATAATTGACTTTCGTTTGGTGCATTTAACAACAGAGTACCCAAAAGTCAAGTCGGTTAAGCGGTCTTTTTGGTTAAGATTCTGAACTAAATTTTGCAAAAATTTCTAATTTTTAATAAAATTTGGCGAATAAATATTTTTTTTAGAATTAAACCCATATTTTGTGAATGTTACAAAAGCTTTAAATACTTTGAGAGCTTTTTTTTATAAATTTTAAATTTCAAGTCAAAATTCTGCTCTGATAACTTTTTTCTAATTTAAATTTTGTTTATTTTGATACCATGAACATATGGCTCTAATGGGGTCAAAGGGTCAAAAATACAAGGCAAAGTGATCCAATCTTTGAAATCCTACACATGTCACAAATTTTTGAACCAAATGAGATTTATATCCCAAAAGTTGGTCATCAATGAAGTTTTGGATGCTGAATTTTTTTGAATTTTGTTGATAAGACTTACCGTTCTTGAAATACATTGAAAAAACGGTACTAACAGGCCTATTTTAGACACGTATAGGCGAGAGTATGACATACATAGGTCATATATTTTTTTCATTTTTTGGGTAATTCTCATGCTGAAAAACGTAGAATATTTCATTCCCCGAAATTCTCCCATTTACATACCATGAAAATTTATGAAGCATACGCCTTTACTGAAAATTAAATTTAGCTACAAACGTTTTAATAACATTTCTTATTATTTGATTTTTAGAGAATTTTTTTTTCAATATTTTTTCAGATTTTTAAAATAAAATTTTTTAAAAAATCTGAATAAATGATGAATTAGATTTGATCATGAAGGTGATTGTTTTTAGCGCTGAAATTTTGAATTATTTTTTTCTAAATAAAATTATTAAAAACAACAGCTTTTGTTTCTTCTAAAATAAAATCCATCTGAGACATAAATTAAAAAAAAATCCTTAGCACATTATTTTATAAGCCGATTTTGGAGCTCAAAATGTCACTAACAAATACTGATATGGCTTTAAGTGTTCCTAAAATCGAAACTTTTCCTGACGATCAAGCGATCATAGATACTTTTTACTGTGAAAAATGCTACGACATGATCATTTATTTTATCGATGAATGCGATTTTCTGTCTCGGAAATCGACAAAATTCGAGCGCTCAAGCAAGAAATTCCAAAAATGCTACTTAGATTACAGACTCAGGTTTGATGACTTGCAGTTCGTTTATGACGAATTGAAGGCCGACAAAGAAGCACTCGATGAAGAATTTCAATTGTTACAGCAAAAAGCGCTCACCTCGGAAATGAGTCACGTCACCAAAACAACAACAGTAAATGATACAAAAAAGACATCTAAAATTATACTCTCACTAGATGATATGAAGCTGGACGAGGCCGAAAATGTGGACAGCAAAAAATCGAAATCAATCACTCTTGACTTAGACTCGTTCGATAAATACTTCCTGAATAGTCACATTACCTTAAATCGTTCTCATTTACAATTAATGTTTGATTATTTGGCCAAAATGATACTTAATAGACAAAAGAATTCAAAAATAGTCTTGGTCAATCAGACAGATACCAAGTCAATAAGATACGACAGTGATTTTGACATGAGGAAGGAAGAACTCTTGGATGCTGATGAACATTTGCGCACAGAACTCAAAAATTCACGTGATTTAAATCAAAATTTAGAGTTGAAGATCAAAAATTTGACCGAGTCAAATCGAATATTGACTGAGACAAATTTTAATTTGGTCCAAGAAACGACCAAATTAGGATTCAATTTGAATGATAAGATTGAGGCCGAGCTTAATCAAGTGAAAGAAGAACTAAGACATGAGAGAGAAAAATCTGTCAAAATTGGATCCGAAAATCGAAATTTAAAAAATGAAATTCAACAAATTTACGAAACCCTTGAAATTCAGAATCAGCTGATTCAAAATTCGGAAAATACTAGTAAACTTTTGTCTGACAAAGATAATGATATAATCCAGCTGAGAGCCAAGCTGGATCAAATAAGCAAAGAACATGATGATTATATTTTTTTGACAGATGAGAAAATTAAAAAGTTAAAGCTCGAAATGGGTGAAAAAAGCGAACATTGTTTCAAAATTGAGCAAGAAATGGCACAACTGAAGGAGCAGTACCAAATGTTGGTCTCCGATTCCCAGTACGAGCTCTCGACAATTACCGAGGAATATAGAAAAAATTTATCCGAAGCCAAGCAAAGAACTCAAGAAACCGAAGCGAATAAAAATTTTGAATTAGAGAGAGAAAATTTGGTGAAGCAAATTGAAGAACTAAAATCGAAATTGGAAGAATCCGAAACTCAAAAAGCCTCTCAAAAAAATGAATTCGAAAAATTAATGGACCAAAAATGTAAAGAAATTAGTGCTGAACACGAGGACTTGGTGAAAAAATTAAATACTCAAGTGGAAGAATTGCGTTCCAAGATCGAAAATTCTCAAGATGAATGCAGACATTATAAGACCGAACTGGAATCAGCTTTGAATAAAATAATAAATTTGTCAACTAATAACACTGAATTACATAATGTTGTATCCGAGGAAGAAGAAATGATGATACAAGATAGGAAAACAGTGGAAGCTTTGCATTTAGAAGTTGCCGAGTTGAAAAAATGTCTTGAACAAGCTGAAACTGAAAGTAAAAAATTGAATGATCACAAGAACAGAGAAGCAAGTGAAGAATGTATGGACGTGGATATGGAAACAGATGAGCCATTGATCTTGTTGAACGAGACGAATTCTGAGTTAGGTCTTTTGAAGCAACAAATAACTGAAAAAGAATCTGAAATTGACAAACTTAGGTCAGAATTAACTAGTATGGAGCAATCAAATCAAAAATTAAATTCAGAATTTGGTAGAATGAAGCAGTTTTTTGAATCTGAATTAGCTGAGAGTAGATCAAAACATGCCCAGGAGGTTGAATTACTGAACAATAAAATAAATGAAATGAATAATGAAAATATTTCCTTGGAAAATGAGTTAAAAAATGAGAAAAATATAATGGATACAAATAGACAGAAATTGGTCGAATTGGAATCTAAACTGGCCGAAAATGAAGGACTGATTGAAAATTTTACAAAAACAATTTCTAGTTTGGAATCAGATAAATTGATGGTAGAAAGTAATAAAGATCAAGAAAGCCAAAATTGTGCTAAGTTTCAATTGGAAATTGAGATTTTAAAAGCTGCAATGGACCACGAAAAAGCAAAATTTGTCCAAAATGGAAAATTGATTCAAGATTTGGAATCTAAATTGGAACAATCAAAACAATTAATTCAGTCTTTAAACGAAAAAATAGAGGATTTAGAGATGCAAAAGGGAGAATTAGAATCAACTTCGGAAAATCACCGAAAAAGTCATGATTTGGAAAAAGATAATAGCAGAATTTTCCGAGAGCAAATTCAAAATCTCGAGCTAAAATATGAAGAATGTGTTCGTGAAAATGAGGCTAAAATTTCTTGCTTAGAAAATCAATCATCCGAATTAGGAAAATCATTGGAAAAGTTAAAATCTGAAAATGCTGAAAAACACTCAAGCTTAGAGTCATCCAGTGAAGAACTCAGAGTATTGAGAGAAAAATTCGATCTATTATCTCATGAACACAATTTTTTAAGGCAACAAAAAGAAAATGAAATTTTAGACATGAACAACAAACTGGCTGAATGGAACCAACGCTACGAACAAGCCAAAAGTGACTGGGATCAAAAGGAAAAATTAGCTCTCGCAGAAATTGAACAGATCAAAGAAGAGAATAGAAATAAAACAAATGAACTAGACTGTTTGAGCCAACGATTCAAAACTTTGAGCGATGAGTCCGAATCAAATATTTTGTGCTACCAGCAAAAATTGGAAAAATATTCTACTCAAATTGAAGTTTTAACAATGGATTTGAATAGTTCCAAAAATAAGTTTGATGAAAGTGAATCAATTTTAGAAAATTTGAAAGCTGAACTTGACGCTGCATTAGTTGGAAAGTCAGAATTAGTGTCTAAAGTGGTTGAAATGGAGCAATCTAATGACCGGATAACTCATGAAATAAATTCTTTGAAAACAGTAAAATCAGATTTGGAACAAGCACATTTAAGGCTCGAAAATGAAAACATGGAATTGAGACAGGATATTTGTCGATTGAGGAGCGATTTGCAGAATTTGCGTGAAACTCAAGATTTCGGGGTGACAAATTCAGAAATTTTGAACAGTGAAAACGAGGATCTGCTTGCCAAACTGGAAGAGACTAGGCATAAACTAGAATTACAAACGAATGAAAGCAATAATAGAATGAGAGATTTTGAAAACCAAGTGCAAGTTTTGAACTCAAAATTGGAGGAAGTGAACCAAGAACACGAAGCTTATGTCAATCAAACCAAGTGTCAAATTGAACAATATGAAAATGACAAGCAACATTTGGAGAAAAATTTGACTGAAAATTTAGAAAAAATAAAAGACATGGAAAGTCAGCTAGCTGAATTGAACCAAAAGCAATGCAGTTATAGCCAGCAAGTTGAGCTGGAAATTACCAATCTTAAAAATGAAAATCACAAATTAGATTCAGCTTTGAAAGAAAATTCAAATATGCATGAAAATTTTGTAAGAGATTCGGAGCAAATTATCCTAGAATTGGACCAAAAATATGAATCTCTTAAGAGAGACAATGAAGCAAAAAAGCAACAAATGACAACAGAATTCGAGACTGCTAAATCCAAATACAAGTCTGATATCGACAACTTACAATCTAAAGTAAATCAGTATGAAGCCCAAAAGACCGAACTAGAGTGTTTGATTCAAAAATTGAACGAGACCCATGAAGATAAAATTGTAAAATTGGAATGCACAATTAAAGATTACGAAAAAGAAATAGAGTCGATCAAGTTGGAACATGAGACAAAATTTTGCCAAGAGAAGTCAATTTTTGACCAAACTGTAAAACAACGTGATGAACAAGTGGAACAATTGAAACAAAAAATTTGTGAATACGAGCAAATTAAGTCAAATCTGGAATCAAATTTAGCACAGTTTCAAAAAGAAGAAGTTTTAAGTAAGCAAAAAATCGACCAAGTGCAATCGCAGCTCGAATCGCTGAGCCAAAATCACCAAATTCATTGCCAAGAGACTAAAACAATCATATCAAATTTGGAATCACATATAGCTCAGCAAAATCAGTCAATAGAAACAATAAATGGAGAAAAAAAATGTCTTCAATCACAAATTGAAAGCCTTAATCATCAGATAAACTCCGATGCTGTTAGGTATCAGGCATATGTAGACGAAATACAGACAAAACTGAATGACTCCAAAAAAGCATATGAATGCTTAATGTCCGACAGCGAGCAGAAAATCACCTCAATGAACCAAGTCATAACAGAATATGAATCAAATAAGCTATCAATGGATTCAAATTTAAAAAATTTAAATGAACAATTGGAATCCGTTTGCCAAAAGCATTCCAAATATGTTACCGAAACGGAAACTAAAATGAGAGATACTGAATCACAATTGGAAGAGTCTAGACAATTAAAAGTAAATGCTATTAATGAAAAAGAATGTATCATTGAGGCACTGAACCAAGAAATTTGCCAATTTAAGAATCAAATTGGACAATTGGAGACAGAGTTAAAAAAAGTTAAAACAAACGCTGATAATTTAAATGAAGAAACTGTCAAACAATTAAAAGAACAGACGGAAAAGACTAAGGAAATTGAAGCTGAATACAAGTCGAAAGTGGAACTGTTGCAAAAGTCAAATGCTGAAATGCTTGTCAAAAATGAGCAATTGGAAAAAGATAGAGAAAAATCGAAAGGTGAATTGAAATCAAAAATTGATGAGATGGCTCAATTAGAAATTCGAATGGAAACAATTTGCCAGCAATTGGAAGAACTTGACCAAAAAGTAAACGAAACCAATCTAGAAAATGCAAATCTAAAAGAAATGAATGAAAAATTGAATTTGGAATGTGAGCGAACAGCTAAAGAGAGGGATTCGTACATAAAAACTGCTAATGAAAATATAGAAGACATTAATAGAAGAAATAAGAAAAAATTGGATAAATCTCAGCAAACTATACTTGGTCTTCAAGCTGATGTCGAGACTTTGAATGCCCAAATACGCGACTATGACAGCATAAAATCGCTGGAGATGGCACAGTTGAGCCAAAAATTTGAGTCCAGAGAAATGCTTTTGAGCTCCGAGTGCGATGAATTGAGAAAAAAATGTTCCGAAAACGAGGAAAAAATGAAAAATTTGAGCATAGATATTAGTATTTTGGAAAATGAAAAATCAGAGCTTAGGTCCCAATTAATCAATTACGAAAACCAAATTGACGGACTTAAGCAAGACTTTGGTCTTCGTTTTGAAAGAGAAATTGAGGACTTGAGACAACGATCGCTCGAATTCGAGCTAAAATACAATGATCAATTGAGCCTAAATAAAGAATTGACCACTAAATACGACAATGCTTATGAATCTTTGGTTTCAAATGAGCTCAAGTTTAAGGAGAAATTGTTCGATTTGAATACTGAATTGGAAAAATCACTCGCAAAGCTTGCTGAGTCCAAAGAAATGTTGGACAAACGAGACACTCAATACGCGGACATGGTCAAATTAAAAGAAGCATGTTCAAATGAAGTACACGACTTGCAGCGTCAAATTTGTG
This sequence comes from Brachionus manjavacas, assembly GCA_019054805.1. Lineage (NCBI taxonomy): Eukaryota > Metazoa > Rotifera > Eurotatoria > Ploima > Brachionidae > Brachionus > Brachionus manjavacas. The sequence goes on from JAHQIY010000005.1 coordinate 2,049,756, forward strand.
ACGTCCTTAAGGAAAAAGGAGAAATGGCAAACAGTCTAATTGAATTAACGCAGCAATTGTCCGAACTCAAGCAACAGAGAAATCAAGAACCGTCTGGATCTAACAATCCAAAGAATGAAGAGGAAATTGCTTCGCTCAAAAGCCAAGTGGCAAAATATTCCAAAGAAAGAAGAGCTTATAAAGAAGAGCATAGTCAAAATAAAAAATTCAAGTCTCAAATTGAAAAACAGACCAAAGAAATTGCCAAACTGGAAGAAACTATTAAAGAAATGCAAGAGACAAATGACTTTTTGACCAGACAAATCAATAATTTAAATGATCATATTTATGAGATGAGCAATAAAGAAAATGAGAATGATTCTTCGGAAAATGGTGCTACTCCGTTGTCACGAAAATCTTTAGGACGAAAATCTTTGGGAAACAAGCGACTTTTGGAGATACAAAACGAATCTTTGGCAATGGGTGGCACAGCTCATGAGTCAAATAAATCAAAAGATTTTACTGGTGATAACAGCAGTCAGTTAGACCAAGATGCTAATGATATGGGTGAAATGACGCCATCTTCGGCAAGACGTTTAAATCAATGTGCTCAACAATAATTTTTTTCAATTTTTTTTATTTAAGCATCGAATTTTAAATATCTAAATTAGTAATTAGTCTTTGTAATTTTTCATTTTTATGCTGAATGTTTTAAATGAATTTTTTATCATAAAAACTTTTTTTTTATGTCTAAGAATCTATTTTTTATCAATACAAATAACCAAAAAAATAAAAATTAATTATTCTAGTATCTAATATGTCTAGCTTTTTACTTATTATTAAATTTAAATAAAAAAAAATGTTTGATCGGAATTAAAAAATAAATGGACATTGATAAAATTTCGCTAGAGTAAAAATAATGGCTGGGTTAGGGGCCCTTGAAAATCGGCACCCTTGTGGTGCGGTTTTTTTGTTTTGATGCGGGGTTAGAATTCAAAAAACCTGCAACAATGCTGGGTCAAAAACCGATAATCATTACTTAACCTCGTATTAAAAATTGAAAATTAATTATTAGAGACAGCACTGTCACCAATTGCCACAGAAAAAGTTATAGAAAGGAAAAAAGCCAGAAGAGCAAGGCACACTATGGAATAAAAAGCAGAAAAAATAGAATTTAATGCCTAAAAAAATTAATTTTTAATAAAAAAACATACTTCGTTAGTTTTTTTTTATCTATTTATGATCATATTTAATAAAATTATTTTTAATCACGGACTTTTTTCCAAATTCTTAATTCTAACCCTGCATCATAATTTAGGATCGATTTTTTTTAATAAAAAAGCTATTTTTAATTAATTTGTTTAATTATTAAGTTTTTTTTTTATTTTACTATTTTTAACCTTGCTCCATTACCGAAAAACCTGATTTTTATGAATTTAATTTTTATATTTCAATTTTTTATGCGGGGTCAAGTAAAAATTTTCGGTTTTTGACCCAGCATTATTGCAAGTTTTTATCTTATGCACCATCTGGCAAGGGTTCACGGTATTCAAAATTTTTTACTTTTTTACAATAATTTACCAATCTATAAAAAAACAAATTTTATTGCAAATTTATGTCTTATTAGATTTTTGTGATTTCTTACTATTCTATAAAAAAAAATTTAATCAAAAGTTATGAAAATTAAATCATTTGATTAACTAATATTAAACTAAAATTTGATATAAATATTTTATTAATTTCTGATTAATTTTTATAATTTTTAAAAGCATCCAAAACATTTTTAATTATTTTTTTCTATTTGAATATCTAGCTTTATTTATTTGATATAGATTTTAAATCTTTAAAATTTCAATTAACACTAAATCCGCACTCGAATCTTAAATCAAGCAGGTCATGGTAAATATCTATTTTTTTTCAAAAAAGCTAATCTAATCATTTAATTTCGATATTTAAATTAATATTTTGATTTATATTATTTTTTGCTAAAGAAAATTGATAAATAAATAAAGATTAGATAATTTAATTAATTAGATAAATTAAATTTTCTTCGTCTATTTAAATAGTTGTTGACAAATTTTCAGATCTGTATTGGTAATGAAAAAAAACATTATTTTATCATTAAGGCTTATTTTTCAATTTTTATATTTTGTACTAAATAAATTTTCATTTGATTTTAGCTTTTGTCCTTAAAAAATTAATCGAGCCAATAATTTTCTATTTATATTAATATTTAGATTTAGATTGAAAAATATGAAAATAAAAAAATAATAGCAATTTGATATTTTCTATTAGCTTACTTTTTGCTTTTTGCGTCCAGTCTTTGTCTTTTGATTAATGCTTATTTTTTCTTTCTGTAGGATATAAGAAACTGGATAAAATTTCGCAGTTATTTCCTATTGAAAATTTTGATTGAAAGGGATTCAATTACCTTTCTTTTTTTTATTCGAAATTTTTAGTTATTTCAAATCAATAACACATCTAGCCTAGTGAAATAAAACTTTTTGAACAATATTTCACAATTAAATAAAATATTTAGAAGACTTTATTCAAAGTTATTTAAATAGATTAAAAAAGTTTAAAATTTGACAATATTTGGGTTGAAACAAAAATCTAATCTTCTTTATCAGTTTCAGTCTCATGTCTAGGTATATTTATGAGAAAGTATTTTCTTCCGACTCAGTGACATCAATATTTGTTCTATATTTTGAGAACAAATTTATCGGTTTTTTATCAGTATATGGAATAAAATTTCCATCATTTTTTATCATTTGAAATACCGTGCTTTTTTGTTTTCTATTTTTTCTAAGCTTTATTTATGTTTGAGTGAATTTATGCGCCCTTCGAAAATTAGAAATAATTTTAAAAAATGGATAAAAGCTAACAAAAATTTATCAAAAGTTTGGAATGTTTATCTGGTATAAATCACATACTGATACTTTTTTTTTTATTTTATTACAAATTCTAAAAATACCTAATAAAATATTTATTAGCTTTTATTTCGTTCCAAGCTAGTTCTAGCATTCTCAAATTTTTCTTTTAATTATTCATTAAAAATAGAACTTCGGCTTTTTTGATTACAAATAATTGTTCTCATTGATTTAGAATAATTTGAAATTTTCAACTAAAAATTATTAATGTGCTAAACCGAAAAAAAATTTAAGTATTATTTTATATTTTATATATCAACAAACGCCTCAGAGGCGATGTAGGAATTAAATAAAAAAAGTAAATAAAAGAAAAAATTGGTGTTTTTTTATTAATAACATGTATCTCTTTATTTTATTTTAAATTATTTTACTTTATTTTGATTTTTGATTTGATTTTAAAGGAGCTTAAGTTTAGCTCGGTACAGAAAACAAAAAATAAAAATTATTTTTATTTAATTCAAATTAAAAATTGTGCAGAAAATTGTTTAACTCTTTATTTTAACTTTATTATTTTATATTAAAAGTGTAAAACTGAATGAAAAATAATTTCGATGAAGAAGATCAGTCCGATGCAGTAACCTCTGTGTTAGATCGGATGCGTAGCTCAGTGAGGAAAAAGAGATTAGCATCTCCCATATTACCCGCTAGGATGAAAAGGAACAAATTATTATTATCAAATGTCTGTAATGAAAAAGCATGAAGTTTAACAAAAATAAGTTTCAAATCGAATGCTTAAGATTTAAATCTTTTTAATAAATTAATTTAGCTTTTTTTATTTTTTTTTTACCGACTTAAGTCTATTTATTAAATCATTTTGCTTGAGAATAAAATTTTCAATTTATAAAATTGAAATAATCAAAAGCATTATTTAAAAAATTATTTAAAACAATTCGCAATTATTTACAAATTTATATTGATTTATCATGCCTTTTATTTTATTTTAACAAGAAATTTTCTTTTTATATTTTTACTTCCACTGATAGAGGTTAATTTAAATTACAAATTTTACCGACAATTATTTTCTCCTTTTTTTTCACTTTATTGTCTTTTTATTTCTTTACTTATATACAGATTTTCTTTTAAAATGTTTTATTACCCTCGATGGAGGTAAATTTGGAGAGTAAAAATCGTCAAGTTTTTTATTGACGACAGTGATTAGAAAAAAAAACATTTTTTTAATAAAGCCCTATTTTAGTGTATTTTATAAAGGTGTTTATAATTTATAGAAGGAAAAAAAAATTGAAACAAAATTTATAATATTAGCGCATTATAAAAGTAAATTTATAGGTAAGCTAATTTGGAAACGATTTAAATAAAATGTTCAGGCAAAATTTCTTAGATATTTTAATTCCTTAGAAACATTATTTATACGGCTTTGTAATTATGAACCCAAACAACTTCAGCAAGAACAACAACAAAAAATCCATAATTTAAATCCACAAATTAAACCAACGCATTCCAAATATCACACTGACTAATTTGAGAGTGTGTTTAATTTCAAATTAACTATTGTGATTAGACTTTGCATTTTGTTTTTTGTTTGTTTGCAATCGAACAAACTTTGTTACATAAAATTTAACATGATCAATCGAACTAATCGATCTTGACTTAATATTTTCTTTTATTAAAAAATTTTTTGTTTTTCCGAATAGCTTTAGCCTTCTTTTAAACCTTTTGTCTCTTATTTATATTGAGAAAAATTAAGCAGAAATTAAAAAGATAAAATAAATTTTGATTGAAAAGATATTTGATTTTTACATTAAATAATGTTTTGTTGTCGTAATGTTTACATTAGTGTCATTGGAACAGCTATTTATGCTCCTTCTTTAGCTAATCAACTTTCCAGTTATATATCGACAATTTTCGCTTTCATTAATGACTCTTCATTTATTCAAAATAAAATTTGAATTTAATACATACTTTTAAATTAATAAACAAAATAAAAAATTTGTTTAATTCTATAAAAATAATATAAAAAAATAGCTTAAAAAATTTAAAAATTTTGGGTCTAAAGTCATATGTGATCGATTGTTCACATAATGAGTGACCAGGACCCACCAACCCAATTGATGTGAACAGACTTGATCACAAAATAAATTTGGGGGAATGAGGTGACCAACAAAAAAAACAGAAATAATGTTTAATAACGAGCTCTCAGTCTTTCTGAGTCAACACATTCTTCAATTTCTTCATTCACATCAGTGTTATCTTCTTCATTCGAAGATCTAACTGTATTTTGTCTTGTACTACTTCCCGTACCATCGTCATTCGTATTTTAAGACTCTTCGTCTTTAATAAATTGAAGAATGGGTTGCCCCATAAAGGCTGAGAGCTCGTTATTAAACATTATTTCTGTATTTTTTGCTGGTCACCTTATACCCTTAAATCTATTTTGTGACCAAGTCTGTTCACATCAATTGGGTTGGCGGGTCCTGGTCACTCATTTGTGAACAATCGATCACATATGATCATAGACCCAAAATTTTTAATTTTTTTTTTTACAAAATCTGTAAAGTTAATATTATAAAATATTGAAAGCTTAAATGTAGACAATTTCAACATTGATCTCTTGATCACAAAGCTATTAATCAATCTCGAGCAAAAGTATGCAGACGCTTTTTCTCCTTGAATTTTTTTTTGACATTGGTTCGATTTGCCTAACACAATTCCTTGAATCATTACTTAAATTTATTGAGTCACTTTTTAGCAATTGAATTCTAAGATTTCTACCGTATTTCCTCAAATAGAAGAAAGTTCGGCCATTAAAGGATTTCACTTCCAAAATGTGACTCAATCATAAGAAATAAATAGCTATTTTTTCTTCTATTAAAAACTAGAAAAATGCATGTTTTACATGAGAGATGATTCATAAATTTTTTTTTTTTTTTTTTTTTTATATATACTTTTTATCTTTTAATTTATTCAATACATTAATAATGCAGGCTGAAAAGAGGGTTCATACCGCTCGGATAAGCCTGTGGAGGTAAATCTCCAAAACTATAGTTAAAATTTAAAAAAAAAAAATTCATAAATTTTCTTTTAAACAAGACACATATTCTCTAGAAAAATAACCCAAATAAAGGAAAATTTTTTGACTGAAATACAAGCAAGTTTCTTCTATTTGAGGAAATACGGTAGGTGAATTATGATAAAACAATATTTTAAGAGGAAAAGATTGAAAGTGTGTCTTTTGTCTGTGTTACTTGCACGGATGGAAGAATGGATGATGAAATGAAAATAGAGAAAAATCTTAGTCTGTGGCGTCCAGTGCCAATTGCACTAAACTCGTGTCATAATACGAAAGAAAAACGCTTAAAGTGATTGAATCGAAACTGGTTTAAAACCTTGTGTTTTTAGTGCGGATTAAATCAGCTAGGAAAAGGAATAGCTGGCGTTGCCGAAACAAAACACACAGAACGCATCTCACAAGGCAAAGACAAACAACAAAACTGCATTAAGCTTTCAGCATGGATCAGTAGCATGTCACAAATCAAGTGTTCTAATCCGAAGCAGAAACAAGCTCACGGGACCGACTCGATATTTAACACATATCACAAGCCACTATTTGCATGACATGTATTTAAACATCGTTTTTCTTGTCATTCGCCATATTCTCATGATACCCAAATGATAAAGTTTGTTTTCTATCAACTAGGACACTCGGCTCGGCTTGAATATCAAACAAGCTATAATTTACATTTTAATTGAGCCCTATTGATTGAGTATCTCGTTGATTGATTGTTTGTTTAATGCTTAGCGTTACACACACACACAAACACCAAGTTACTTTACTAGCACGATAAAGATAACTACTTAACTAATCAAATTTACATTAATGATAATTTCTCGCCGCCGCTTATCTACCAGCCAATATGTTACGACTTTTAATCCTTTCTCTCTCTTTCTCTCACACAAGAACAAACGAGGCCGATGTTTGATTTCACTTTTAGATTAACGTGTATTCTTTTAAGTTAATTAAGATTTGAGTTTTTAATATTTATATTTTAAAAAACAAGCGATAAATCTACTGAAAGACTAGGCCGACCATCGGCCAGTGTAAGCCCAAACACATTTCTCGCAAATGGAATTTTTGCAATCATCAAATAAAGTGTCAACAAAAAAAGAGAGAGTTTAGCTCGGAGGCAAAATCTAACTTGGTTAAAAATTAAAGAAAAAAAGCAACAACATCAACAACCAAAAACGATTAACTCTTGTAAATTGATTTCGATAAGGCAAGGCGATTAATCGTCTAATCGTTTTTATTAGCTTGGCTCCTACATACTGTAAGATCAACTATCAAATAAATTAAAAGCTTTAAGTGATCGAGAGCTAGTCAAGCAGAACATGTGCTTCTTTTAGCATCTAAATTGTTAACACATAGAACGGGCCAGATATATATTGAACAAACAAACCAAAAATTGAGGCTAGAAATTATCATTATTCTGAAGGAGCCCTAGCTCGGTACAGAAAACAAATAAATAATAAACGAACGCATCCAATAAATAAGATAAAGAGGTAGATTAATTCTAATTAGCCTGTAAATTAGTCCATCGTGTCAGACTCTATAAAAAGCTTTAGAAATGTCAAAATAAAGACAAAAGACTTTTTTATTTGTATTAAAAGACACCACTACTTTTTGAATTAGGATAATTCAAATAAGAGTTGCACAAGGCTCAGTTATTAGTCCGCTTCTTTTTAGCATTTTCATAAATGACATATCTAATAGAAGAATTAACCGTCCATTTTCTAAATGCTCAAATTACCTCATGAACCATTATTCCTTTTTATCATATTTTATTTTATTTTATTTTTTTCAAAACTTTTAATTTAATTCTATTTTGCCATTTTTTTTGCTAATGCTCTATACAGATATACAAATAAAAAAAAAATTGAGGCTTTACAAAAATCGAAAGGGTCTATTGTTGCCAGTTAGTTTGGAGTTTGATTAGAAGGTGTTCTAAGGTTAAAATGGGCCCAGCAATGACCAAAATGAGGAATTTTTTTTTAATAAAAATTTATTAGTCATAAAGACCGCCTAACACATTGAAAGTGTTAAAACGAATTCGAGCCTTGGCAACAATGACACAAAAATCAAGAGCTGACTTAAGCCTAATTGACTGTTAATTATCGGCTCACAAAAAGGTTTAGGACTAAACAAAGTGAACAAGTTTTTGTTGTTGTTGTTGTTGTTGCTGGAGACTCAAGGTCTTGGGGAATAATGCCAACAAGTGAGCTATAACTTGCTGGTACAAATGTATCGCTACGTTTACTTTCTTTCTTTGTTTAAATTCGATTCTATTCACTATTTAGGCGTTTGTGTTCATTAGAAAATTAATTGAGTTTTTTCTATTTTTAATTTTTATTACAAATCAAACATTAAGTTTAAACAGAGAGATTTTTTTAATTAAAAATTTTCAGCTCTAAAATGGGGCTGTGTTGCTGTTAACTTTGCTCATTGGCTTCATTCAACAGTGTTCAGGCTTGTGTTGTGATCGATTGAGAGGTCGCCAAGCCTTGGCCATTGGGAACAGAAAAAAAGAAGAGACGGAAAAAAAACTTTATTTTAAATTAGCAGGAGTAGTGAATAGAAGAGGACTAATTTAAAATATTAATTTTTTAATGTGAGCTTTATGAGTAAACATTTTTTTTCTGTTTACATTAATTTGTGTGAGAGTTGATCGCTGACAACACAGAATAGATCAAGGTCCTTTTTGTTGTTGCTGTCACTCAAGCCGATCTTGATCCATGTTACTGCTGGTTGTCCTACCTTACTTCGCTCTTGAGGAGTCCATTGGATCTTTTTGGTGTCCGTGTTTCTTTCATTCTAAGGGCATGCGCGAGCTATCGCAGCCTTTTGCTTTTAATGCATTGATTAATGGCTGTGAATTTGTTTGCCTGTAAAGGTCGGCATTTGGAAATGTCTCAGGCCAGTGTGTCCCTAGAATCGTTCATTTTATTCTGCAGAGATCTAAAAAATTTTAATTTTGAAATAAAGAAAAATAAAATTTTATTTAAAAAAAATTAAGTATAGGTAAAAAATGTTGAATAGAAAACGTTAGCTAATAATGCTCCTTTTTAATTGAAACATTCATGGTCAAGCTAATTAATTAATCCAGTAAAGTCGACAAATATGTCACCCTAGGGATTGTGTTTGGCTCAAGCCATTGGTGACGTCTTTTGCAAGCCCTCCCTGTTGTTGTCGTAAAGCTCTTCACACATCTGAGCAGTTTATTGGTCAAATAAAAGAAAGGGTTCTAGAGGACCCAGAGTAGTGTTTTATTGGATAATAGACTCACTAAGCGATCTTGTGCATCATCACCATCATCAATCGACTGTAAGCAATCTGGGTTTACAGACGAGTCTAAAATTTTGTCTGAATTTCGAAGATGAACGCAATGGGCACTTTGATTGCAACTTTTGGGGTCAATTTTATTAGAGAGACTGAGGGTCATGGTCGAAGGACGTATAGTCTAGTGCAGGATAGATTACGAGCAGTGATTAGATGGTGGAATATTTTCAGCCGCTGAGTAAACAGCACACACGGCTTCACTTCGTATTCTAGTTATTAGCAACTAATTTTTGTTTTCTTTTTCTTTTTTATTTTTTCATTTTTTTTTTATTTGGTTGTTCAAGAAAAAATTCCATTTAAATGGAATGCAAAGTTAAAGTAGAATTATTAATGAAAATTTAATTGAATCCAAAACTGCTAGTTAATGCTATATATGTTTTCTATTTTGTGTGTCTCTGCTAATCGAAGTAACAAAATTTAAGCAAAAAGAGAAAAGAAAAAAGAAAAGAGAAAAAAGAAAAGAGAAAAAAGCAATATTAATAGAAATCGGAAAGCGCTGAGCAGAGTTTTGCTAGTCGAGTAATTGCGACTATTAATTTGTGTTTGTTTAACAAAGACATCTCTCGTCTTATTAAAGCAATTAAATGGTTACTAGGCTGGTAGTTAATTTATGCCTGCTAAGGGAATAGATATCAGTCAATGGCATTCGATTCCGATCAATTTAATTCCTCTAATCTCGTTCCATTCAATCGACTAGAGAGACTTGACATGATAGCTGGTGCGTTCAGACCCATCTAGAAATTCTGATTGGCTCGTATGGCTCTAGTCGAATCTGATTGGACGAAAGCCATCAGCCCATCATAATAATTTATGTAATTAAGGCCCGCATTTAGGTCTTAACTAAAAATCTAGAACTCTAAATTTGTTCGAAGCCCTCCATTCGTATATTTCTTTTTGGAAAAAAGCTAAATTTTTATTTGTTGAAAATATATATTATTCTCGGGTTTCTAATAAACACATACACACACACACACATACTCACTCTCATATAAAGAATAAAAAAGTATTTTAATTTTAGTTCAATTTCATTTAGTATCGAGCTTCTATAATTTTTTTGTTCTTTTTAGCCAATTAGAATAAAAAGATTAAATAAAAACGCGTCGACCAACCAAATAATTCGGGCTCCAATATTCCCATATATAAATATACATATTTATATTTATATTCTCTCTCTCTCTCTCGCTCCTTCTCTCTCTCTCTACTTATCGTGTCGTATTATATTATACGTTTATTATTTAGCTATTTAGAAATCGACTAGGACTATGAATAGTAGCATGTCTAATATACCCCAGATCTATCAGGACATGATGCAGAGGTCGCCGTTCGCAGCGGCCATGGCCGCCGCTCAGTTGTCCAACATGGCGCATCAAAAAATGAACGCGTTCGCCCTTCACTCCCAATTGAATCCGATGGCACTGGCAGCACTCTCTCAATTCAAGAACCCCATGAGTCACATGACTTTGAACGAGATGAATGAGACGCGGCGCGGCCGTCCGCCCCGCGCACTCAATTTGTCCGACAATCGAAGTCGAAGCAGGAGCCCGCACAGCAACGCGTCCAGCATCAGCGCGCCATCCAAACCACCCAACACCAGGACATCGACGCCGAGCAAGTCCAACGAGGACGACGACACCCACACTGAGCAGGACGTCGACGAGGACATCGAAATCGACGAAATAGACGAGAACGACTATGTGGACGAGTTGGACAACAGTGACTTGAACACCACGGCCACTTCGACCAAGTCGGTGGCCAGGACCCGCCTCGAAGACTCGTCCAAGCTGACCCCGACGCCGCCAGTCTACGACTTTTCGCTTCAAGCCCTCGAAATGTCGCTCTACGGATACTTGAGACAAAATGATGCCATGTTCATGGGCCATGCCATTAGTGGTCTGCGCTACTTGGCCGCACAGCAGCAACAGCACCAGCAGCAATTGCAACACAAACAGCAGAACAAGTCGAGTCAAGATGATCAGAGCAAACAAGGCAAGTGTCTATTGGCTATATGATAGTTAATTTTAATTGAGTAGCTTTTTTAATTTTTTTTGTTGTTGTTGTTGGCCTATTGGTCAAGCTTGCAGAAATATTTTAATTAGTTTTTTTTTGTTTTGTTTTATTTACAGCAAAAGTAATTAGAGAGAAAAAAAACTTTTTTTTTTCTAAGAAGAAGAAAAGAATGTAAGAGAGATGCCGATTGTTAATTTTTGTGTTGTTAATCAAAAATCACATAATTTAAACATATTTTTGTTTTTTAATTAAGTGGATTTTGTTCGCTGGCCAATGTTTGTGTGTGTGTGTGTGTTTGCCTTAAGGCTTTTGGCTCGAATTTAACAAGTTATTAAATTGTAATTATTGTGCGTCCAAAGCCGAGCCTAGGATTGTTTTATCACGATTGATATTTTCTTTTAACACACTTTTATTTGGCTAGCAGATTAAATGAGCCTAATTCTCGTCTCTTTGTTTTTTGTTGTTTTTTTTTTTAATTTTTTCTGTATAGCATGGCCAAGGTGTGTTAATACTCATTTAATATCTTGGTGTACCTGTCTATTGATTCTAGTTCGCGATTAGTAGTTCATTGTGTACCGAGACCGATGCTACTAGTTTGTTGCGAAAAAGATTTGTGTTGCTTTTGTGACATTGTTATTTTCGAAGAGTGATTTACACAATGTATGGATCTAGTTGAATTGAGTAATCAATTGATCATTCATCTTTTATCCTTATAAACTTATTAGTAAATCATATTTAATTCATCCAAACAAGCTGCATGCATTCTTCTAATTTTATTGCTACTATTTGGAAAAGCATTCAGAACAATTAGAACTAAAAACTTTCATTCTTCTCAAAAACATAACATTTTCTAGTTACTTTTATTGTTGGGCTGTAAGAAACCTGTGTTCTAGCTGATGGTGTCATGTGAAGTAAGCATAAGGCCGAAGGTTCTTTGAATCCTCCCGAAGGAATTCCAAGATAAAAGTTAAAAGTGGGAATTTGTTAAAATTGTTGCAAAGAAATCAAGAACTCAGAAATAAGCTCAAGGCAGTAGTGGTAGCATCCCAATGGCCAATAAAACGTCAGTTATGACGCTTGAAACTGAAAACCTACAAGGGGGATTGTAAGTAGAAAAGTGGGATATTTACTGCGAAACACAGATGTAGAGTCCGAACCTGGAATGTCAGAACCATGCCCTAAACATCAAGATGCGTTCTAGTCGCGCTGGTCATGGATAAATACGGTTTAGAGGTGCTAGGTATATGTGAAAGTCGCTGGACAGAGTCAGACCAAATAAAACCCTATTCTCCACAAGGAGTGAATAAGGAAAAAAATAAAAAAAAGAAAGCCGTGGCTTTCCTATCGTTAGTCTTTTACCTTTTTTAAATAAATTAAAAAAAAGATAGTAAAGTTATAGAATAGAGATGATAGTTAATCATCATTAGACCCATGGTGTATAAGATCTTTCCCATTCAAGACATTGATTAAACACTGAAAAGACAGAACTTAGAATTAAATATTTTTCGAAAGCTAAATTTTGATCGTTTTTGTTGAACCTTATAGATTTTAGTTAATTGAACAAAATCAATTTATTTTTTTTAAATCTAATAAACTTACTACTTAATAACAAAATTTTGGTTATTGATTGGAGATGATTTGTTTTTTTTAGTAAAATAATTCAGGATCTCTCCCAAGCTGTTTGATATGGCAAATAGTGAGTTAAAAACAAACAGAATTGTTATGAGACACAGAAAAATCAACAAAATTATGAATTTTAGAAAAAGAAGAAAAAAGAAAAAAATAATTTTCCAGAATTTTGGTTAACGAGAAATTTATTTCAAAATTAATTTACTTGTTATAAAATTTTTAGTTAATCATATTAGACCGACGGCATATAAGATCTTTTCCATTCAAGACACTTATTAAACACATGCTTCAAAGTTAAACACTGGAAATACCAAACTTAGAATTAATTTTTATACAAAAGCTAAATTTAGGATCCTTTAGCTTAAAAAAGAGTTTTTTTGCCGAAGACTAATTCAGTAAAAATCACTCTTCAAATTTTCATAATTTTTTTTTTAATTTAAATTTGATGAACAAAATAGTAAAAATTTTAAAAAAGCCTAATAAATATTTGCTGAGACATTCTCAATTGAAAACGGTTTCAAGCTGGCACCAGTCATTCAAGTGTCAGAGTGGTTTGTTTCACCACTTTTCTTGGCAACTTATTAGTTCATTGTATTTGTACTTAAATGATTATTTGATCTGAAAATTGACTCTTAGAAGGCAACAACAATATATATTTTTTATTTCCCAAGTTGCTTGGAATGATTTCGAGCCTTTCTTTCAGCTGCATGATAGTGAGTTAAAAAAAATAATAATTGCTATGAGAAACAAAAAAGATTTTTTTAAAAATAATATATTCAAAAATTTATATTTTTATTTTTTTATCTATTTCAAAAGACACCTATTGGGTGATGCGAAAAAACAACACAAATTTAAGGACATTTTAAGTGTTTCTAATGAAAAAGCATAAATTTCGACTTATATACTTGGTTAAGACCAAAAAAATTTTTTTTTTTCTAAATCAAGGAAAATACTACAAATGAAACAATTAAAATCTTGTGTCATTTTTTTTTCAGTTTTCAGTCGAATAATCAATTCATACTCACTAATAAAAATAATCTAAATAAAAATATAACTTTTGTTCAAATTGTTCATATCGAATCAGATACAATCAATAAAAAAAATCCTAAAAAAAAAAACATTCCTAGGAAATTATTCAGCAAAAATCTTTATATTCTTCAAAAAAAGTCCAAACATCCAATTATCTATTAGTGATTTATATTTTATCTATTATTTTTTCTTGATTCTAAACCAACTAAAGCTCGATACAAATAAATAAATGAATAAAATATTTTTGCATGATCTAAAGCCTTTCATTCAGTCTCCTATTTCTTAATACTCTTCCATAATGGAAAAAACTAGGTCCGCGCACCACCAGATAAACCCATCATGCTACATGTTCCCATGGCTCTCGGCAAAAAAATTAACCACCCATTACTCATTTTTTTATTATGATTCTAAACAAAAAATCAAATTTTTGTTCCTTTGATTTAACTTAACTCTAATTGACCATTATCTAATTACAGAAACATTGTCGCCATCATCTTCGTCATCTTCGCCCAAGAACACCAAAAAAAACAGCTTCTCGATCGAACACCTGCTCACATCGTCATCGTCGTCTTCGTCATCGTCCTCATCATCGCCGGCAATAGTTCCCCACTCGAGCAACACATCGCTCTTGACGCCCACCCAACTAGTCGCGCCGGACATTGACAAGCTCGACTTGCCCGATGGACTGCAAATCCGACCTGTCAACATGCACGACATGGTCCACTACGGCGTATTCTGCAAGAAAACCCTACTGCCCAAAAACACTAGATTCGGACCGTATCCGGGCAAGAGCGTGAGCCCAAGCGAGGTGAACAAAAGTGAAGACAACAGTACGGCATGGGAAATGTACACAGACGGAAAATTGACTTCGTTCATGGATCCAAAGCAGGCGACCAGCTCGGCCAAGAGCAACAACCAATGGATGGTCTATGTCAATTGTGCTCGTTTTGCCCAGGAGCAAAATTTGATAGCTGTTCAATCGAGTGGCGAAATTTTCTACGAGACTTGTAAAGACATTGCTCAAGTAGGACCAGACCAAGCCTTGCACTCCAATTTGGACAAACTAATTTTTTTGAATCTTTAGGGTCAGGAATTGTTGGTGTGGTACGGTGATACCTATTTACAGTTCATGGGAATTCCGGTGTCCAGCAAAGACATGGCTGATGAAATAAACGAAAATGAGAGTGACGAAAACAAGGACGGATACACTTGCGACCGATGCGGAAAAGTGTTCGCCTACAGATACTACAGAGACAAGCATTTGAAATACACCAGATGTGTGGACCAAGGCGACAGGAAGTTTCCGTGCCATCTGTGCACCAGATCATTTGAGAAAAGAGATCGACTGCGCATTCACATTCTGCATGTTCACGAGAAACACAGGCCCCACAAGTGCACGGTGTGCGCCAAGAGTTTTAGTCAATCGTCAAGTTTGAACAAGCACATGAGAGTTCATAGTGGAGAGAGACCTTACAAATGTGTCTATTGCAACAAGGCATTCACTGCGTCAAGCATTCTGCGCACTCACATCAGACAGCATTCGGGCGAAAAGCCTTTCAAGGTAGAACAATTTTGAAATTAATTTTTTTTAAAATTTTTTTAAATTTGTTTTGTTTTTTGAACAGTGTAAATATTGTGGCAAGGCTTTCGCATCACACGCAGCCCATGACAGTCACGTTAGACGTACCCACAGCATAATCAAAGACAAAGAAGCAAATTTGATTGTTTAGTGTCAAAAGCCAGACATAATTTAATTTATTGTATCAGATTTCAATGTATCTCGGACTGGTCATTGTTGTACAACTTCCTCTCAAAATAAATTCAAAACTAGGCTAAATATTTTTAAAATTTTTAAAAGAAGACTTAGTTTTTTTTCTCATTTATTTCTGTTTTTGCTGTTGATCTTTTCTAAATTTGATATTGTAAGCAAAAATTGTTATTTTTTTTTCAAAACTATTTGATGATTTGTAATTAGATTTTTATCCTATTTATATTTTTGAAACAAATAAAAAGTTTTAAAGAAAATTAATCTCTTTTAGTTGAAATTTTGTTGAAACAATTTCTAGTTTAAGCAAATATATTTAATGGATCGAATACAATTTCGCATTTGTCGATTCTTAATCACTTGTTCTAAATGAGAACAATGCGAGCTAGTTGTTTGTTGTAAGAGTTCGCATTTGCATGGTCTCAATGTATTTATTAAATTAAATGCTAATTTAGTATCAAATATTGTTTTGTGCAGATTCCATGTCGAATTGGTTTAAGCAAACAATTCCTAAATCCTGTACACAAAGCTCTGACTTTTATCTTAATTAAAAAATGGCAACTTGAATTTTAATTACTCTAAGATTTGTTTGATTTTTAATTTCACACAAATTTTATGTCAAATTTTGGCCATCATATTGGAGAGCTTCTTTGCAAATTTCAGCTCAGCTTATCTATTTCTGGAATTAGCTCTTGAAATTGAATGCGTCTAGGGAATAGGAATCATGCTATTTCCGAATTCCCTTCTTTAATTTGTGCCAATCATGTATATATAAATGCAAATAGCTTGTTTATATCAAAAGTCTTTTTTATTTTAAGACTAATTCAAAATTTTTGAGTGCCAAATGAGATTTTTTTACATTTTCTAATTCAATTTGAATATTGAAAAAAATGCAAAATTTATTAGAAAAAAATTCATTAAATTTTCCCTAAAAAAATTAAAACAATTGAATGAAAAATATTTTGTATTGATTTAAAAAAATTTACAGTCAAAAAAAGTCTCTTTTTCGCGCTTTTCTGTGAATTTTGTAGATTTTATTATTTAAAAAAAAAAATACGTAAAGTTTCGTAAATTCACCAAAATAAACAAAAAAAAGTAAAAATTAAAATTTGGTTGAAAGATATTTTGTGACAAATCAATTTTAACAAAAAATTATTTGCATTTATTTTATGAATTATCAATTTTTGAATTTTTTTTATTCATTATAGTCTTCATTTAGACTAAAATTTGCTCGCACACTTTGAAAGCTCTATTAATTTTCAGTCATTTTTAATTAAATTTTAATAGTTTGCATTCGAGCTCAGATAATTTATTTTAATTTAATTTTTTGTTTATCAAATTTACATTCTTTTTTTCCATTTTTCTATTTTTATTTTCTATTTTAGAGAGTGTCTTAAAAAAATTAGAGAAAAAAAAGAACAGTCTTTACTTAAATTGAAAATCTCCTTTGATTATAATTTAATTCACATGTTTTTTCTTCTTAAATAAATATGTGCAAGGTGAGACAGATTAGAAAAAAAAATTGAAATTATGAAAATATCTCCTAACTTGTTAGGTTTTTGTTAACAATTCAAATAAATAGCTAAAGAGGAGGAATTTTGACTTTTTTTCTCCAAAAATTCCTAAATAATAGGTAAATCGGCTTTTTAGATTAGATTATTAAAAAATATATTTTCTTATGCAATAATATGTATTTATTTTATGGATAAAACGATTAAAATTATTTCATTTTATTCAATGGATTGTATGTTTAAGAAAAGATTTTAAAACCAGCCGCCTATAAATCAATCATACAAAATCAATATGTTGATCAGCAGCAAAATTAAATAAATTTAGTTCGAAATCAAAGACATATTTTTTCTCTTTTTTATTGCATAATTTAAATAGGAAATAATAATTTTAAAAGAAAACACTTTAAACAAGAATAAGCTAAATTTGCTTGAAAATTAACTGATCAGAAAACACTATACTTTAAACCCATTAAAAACCTATGCTCAAGGCAACGATATTTAAATCAAAAGGCGCATCCGAAAAGATTAGAATATTGATTTTTAAAAACCGTTTAAAAATAATATGTATCCAAAAAATTCTAACTAGATTTGCCGCCACTGTAAAATTTATCACCTTTTATTTTCAAAATTTTTCCACTTAATCGACAAAATAAACATTAGATCTTATTTTTAAAATGAAAAACACTTTAGAAACTTGGATGCACACGACAATAGACATGGCGTAAAAATAAATTTTTATTTTTGCGAATCTCAAAATATTCGAACAAGAATTCAGATGAACAATTTTGTTATTATTATTATTATTTTATTTATTATTTTAGATATAGCTGCGTAAAATTTTTGTGCTAAAAACTAGAATTAAATAAAAATAATGCCAGATTGTATAGCAAATAATTTTATTGAATTTATAAATATAATGATACTTATATAAAAAAAAATAATTAGAAAACTTATGCTTTATTGCTTTATTTTACATATCTTCTTTGGGTTCGCCATAAGAAAATACTAAAAATAATAGTGCTGATTCCTAATACCAATGTAAAAATAAGAATTGGAAACTTTCCCTTAAGATGAACCAATTAATTAAATTAATACAAAAATTAAATTTGATTAAATTTAAGTTTACCTCTTCTAAACATTTGTATCCATGAAAATTTGGTTTGCATTCACATAAAAAATTACCTGGACCATTTTCCACACAATGTGAGTTCAAAGTGCAATCAATATGCGCACTGAAATTGCTTCCACATATATTCTTTCGGCCAATGCAATTACCTGATGTGGTGTTTGTCCAAGAATAGCTTCCGCCCGGACACTGGCAAATATCACCGTTTAAATCAGTTATATAAAGCTCATTTAAATTAACAAAACCAGAAAAAGTTGCCAAATTTCCACATTCCTCCAAAGTATTATTGCGAATATCTCTTGAAATTTGAAAAATAAAAAGACTAAATAATTTGATTGTTATGCAAACTTAATTAAAATAAATATTTTAAAAGAATAAATCAGCAAAATTAAAGACTTGAACAATTATTTTAACAACTAAAATTGAAATTAACCTTTGAGATAAATTTGTTCCTATCAAAATATTACAGATTCGATTCAAAGTTTTGATTTTTGATTAATATCATTTAATAGTTATTAAACAACCTTTTTAAGCTTAATTATATTTAATTATACAATTTGAAACAATACCTCAAGCTAAACATGCTCAAATAAATCATTAATTTTTAATATCAACACCGAAAAATTTGGAATTTTCGCACTTGAACTGCAAAAAGTTATATATTTGATGTTTTTTGATGTGGCATTAAAAATCAAAAAAAATCAAATAAATGCATATTTTATCAAAAAAACAAGTGATAGTGCATTTTCTTAAGTTTCTTAAGTAAAGCCACAAATTATTTTGGATTTTTAGAATTTATAAAATTCAATGTCTAAAATTACAATATTTCCGTGGTTCGAATTTTATTTTTATTCAAAGCGCCCACAGTATTTGATAATTTTTGAATATAGCAGCCCATGTAATCAATTGCCATTATGGAATCATTTGATTTTTTGTCCAAACAGCATCTGTAATCCATTGAGAACCCTTTTTCGTCACAAAATTCTTTAACCCTTCTGGATATTGTCGGAGTTTTGCAAAATTCCGGTCTACAAACATTGTTTTCCACAGTTATTGGAGTGATCTAAAAAAAGCTGTATTTTATTGTTGAAATTGAAGGCAAGATATCATCTTACTATCTGTTCCTCGAATTTGGTCGAATAAACTGACGAAAGTAAAAAATATACTAAACATCCTGATATGAAAAACTTCATTCTTTTATTAATTGAAGAAAAAAAAATTCTAAATTTTAGATGTAATTGAAAAAATTATCATATGATATAATAAATTTGTTTAAAGCAAGCTATTTAACAAAGTTAGTTTTGAAATATTTTCAATACTGAAAAAAGCTTGATTTTGTATGAAATTTGAAATATTGAAAAAAAATGAATAATTTTATAAAATCTAGAATTATTTTTAGTACTTTATTAAGAGCCCGAACACTAGTATTGCCCAAATATACAAAAATATCTTCCCGTAATATATTTCTAAATTTTCCAACAAAATCTAATCCATCAAACCCTAATCGAACAGAAAATTTGACCAAGGACATTAAGTTACATTATGAAAGAATATCAAATGAAACTTTGGAATCATTGACCGAACGACTGGATGAATTGGCCGATGAACTAGATGATATAGTCTCTAACCAATATGATGTTTCGTTTAGCAATGGTGTTCTTAATTTAAAACTTGGCCCTGAACATGGCACTTATGTGATTAATAAGCAAACCCCCAATTTACAAATTTGGCTTTCATCACCTATAAGTGGACCTAAACGATTCGATTTTATTGATAATACATGGATCTATAAAAGAACCGGCGAGACTCTACATGGTCTTTTAAGTAAAGAGTTAGGTGATATTTTCAAAACTCATATTGATATGTTTAAATGTTCTTATAGTCTGAGAGAATAATTTTTTTCTTTAAATAAAAATAAAATAAAATTAAAAAATATTTTTACTTTCTAAATAAAGAGCTTTAAATCTCTGGTTAGTAAAGAAAAAAAAAATTACTTAAATATTCTTAGTGAACAAAAGACATCCGAAGAAAACTCTTATTTTGAAGCCAGAATGCACTATGATGTGCCCAAAAGACGAATTTGAGATGAGAATAAAAAATAATTTGGTAAGCTCTTTGGAAAAATTTGTCAAAAAGTATAAAAAATTTCATTTTTAAATCAAAATTACATTATTTTTTATTAAGTTCCAAAACTGAGTATAGACTGGTCAAAGAGTACGGGCGACCAGCTGCTGGCAAAATCATAAAATCAAATGATTTAAGAAATATAGACACCCTTTTGAAAACAACAAATTATTTAATAAGAGAGTGAATTTTTTTAAATTTAATTAAAATTAATTTTAAATTTTTTTTTAGAGTTTACACCAGAAGTAATTTTGAATTTGTGTCCAGATATGAATTTGTTTTTGACCGTCTTCGCTCTGTCCGTCAGGATATGATAATAGCACGATGCAATGATGAAAAGTCAAATAAAATCCATGAAATAATTCTTTGTTTTTATCTTATTGCCGATTACAAGCTATGTGCTTCGAATAAATATGACGAATTCATGAACTATCAGCATGTAAAAGAGGTTCTCAATTTAATCTTATCAAGTCAATATTGTACCAAAAAAGCCTGGTTCTATTCTGTTTATCTTTTAATGAATCTTAAAAATTTTAAATCAGTTAATAATGTTTTGAAAGCTTGGAAAAATTTGAGGTAAAAAAAGCAAAACCACTCGATATTTTAAAATAATTAGTTAAAATTAAGTCTAGAATATCCACTAAATGAATGTATAAGCCTATGTAAGGCGTATTTAAATCGTAATTATGTTCGATTGTTTAAAATTTATAAAAAATTACCGCTTTTATGCCAGCTAGCATTTCATCGTCGAATACCTGAAATCGAAGTGTAATTTTTAAAAATTTTAATTGAAAAAAAACTTAAATTTAATTTAAGAGAAATGATTAATATAATGAACACTGCATATTCATTCAAGAATAGTAAATACTCTGTTGAGAATTTTTTAAAAATAACTTTGTTCAATGGTAGACACAGCTTGGAAAAATATGAGGAAAAAAACTTATTATCCATTGATTTGGATAACAATATTCTATTCTCAAAACAGCATTGCCAAATTAATATAAATGTAACATTAAGAATAAAAAAGATTAAACTTTTAATAATTTTAATTTAAATAAGAATGTTCGCGAAAAAATTGATTTTATCGACAATAAATTGGTCGATATTACAGAAGTAGATTTTATTCTTGAGAGCTACTGTGTTTAATTATTTAAAACATTTATTAAAAAAGAGATTTAATTTTTTTTAATTTACTTTAAATAAATAACTTAAAAACAATAATGATTTTTATTTAACTTTTTAAGTAATAAAAAAATTATTTTTATAATGAAAAATTAGATTTTTACTAGCCGATCTTTTGTTTTAATCCAACTTTTGTTTATCTCTTTTTGCGGCTAGAAAGAACATTTTTGAATTAATAAATTATTCAATTATAAATTTTAGCCGATCTTTTATTTACTGTATTTATAATTCATTTTAAATTGCCTAATTATTAAAAAAAAATTAAAAAAGAAACAAAATAAGGTTATAAATAACCATTTTCGTTTTAAAAATTTTTAAATCCTCACATTTTTTGAAAAATTTCCAAATAAATAAAATTTTGAATTATTTATTGATATTTATTTATTCTAAATATTTTGGATCAAAAAACATGAAAAAATACTTTGTTCTTCTAGCGTCAATGTCAATGCTGGAAATTAAAATTAACTTGTAAGCTGTTCTTCCTTTCTTCCTCTTTAGCTATTCTTTTTCCATTAATTTCCTTATTCATTTTCTTTTCCTTTCCGACTTTTTTTTCAAGGAAAGAAAAGCAATTTTGAACTTCATACAATGTGGAAAAATTACTAAAAGTTTTACTGAGCCGATCTAAAATTTGTTTCTAAAAAAAGTGAAGCGACTATTGTTTCACCCACTACGGAAGTCTGCTAATTCTAATTTCTAGAAGGTTACTCGCTACTAGAAATTGTTGAAGAAAACTAAGTGATTTAAGTGCAGTTTTGGGAGACTTTTAATTAGGTGAGAAATTTTTTTTTCATTTTGTTCCATTTGAAGTTTTAACGAAGTTTTGAGTTTTACAGCAAAAATTTATAGTTTTTTTCTACTTTTTGTAAAATTTGTATTAAATTCTCCAAAACCAAAGAAAAGCTTAAAAAGAAGAAAGGAACAGGAAAGGAAAAAAGTTCTTACAAGTTAGTCTTAATTTTTTCTATACCAATAAATTATAAATTTTAAAATAAAACTACTGAAAACAGCTAATATATTTTGAATTAAATTTTAATATAAAGAGATTTATTTTAAGCAATGCACCTTGAATGCCGTTTCACTGTTTTAAGCACGTAGGTCTGGATTGCATTTGCCTCTGTTGTCCTTCTGTTTCTAAAGGTTTACTAATTCATATACATTGTTAGCTTACGTAAAATTACGTTATTTCAAGTCAAACTAAAAAAAATGATCGCGGCCATAAAAGTCTAATTTTTCGGACATAAAATTGATTTTTGATAAATTTTTTTTAGTTTAAAACAATTTTTTCGCAACTTATTATTTTACATATTTTTACATTTTATTACATAAAATAATGCTATTAACTGTAAAAAAAGGTATTTTTTTGTATTAATATTACATTTTTAGTAAAATTACGTAAAATGGTGTAATATTACACGTTCTACGGTTTAAAGTAAAATACTGTACTATTAAAGTCCTTAAAAATATTTAATTTATTTAAAGGCTTTTATCATGAGGATAAATCCAAAATTTATTATATCACCTAATTAAAGTTTTTACTAGAAAATCCCATCGACCCTTATTGATTGAAAAAAAAAAGATTAAATTGATTAATTAATTTAAATTGATTATATTTAAATTTTTTTTAAAATCTTTAAAAATTCTTTTGATTGAAATGCAAGCTTTTTAATTTTAAAATAAATGTTATGAATTATCCAACAAAAAAACAATTTAAAAATGATTTATAGTTGAATTAAATTATTATAAAAAATATTACAAGTTTTTTTTAATCTTTTTTGCCATTGTTATATATTTATGCTGGCAAGAGAAGAAATTGGACAATCAGTCTAGTTCAGTTTCAAGGATCAATGTTTAAAAGTTGGTTTAGACGAAAGACCATTGTTTGCATAATTTTTAAGCCTAACTCGTGAGAGGGAAGACCTGACATATTAATATTGATTAAAACTATTTGAGGAATAGGAGTCCAAATAAGGGGAAATTTTTTTTTAATTTTTTTTTTCTATCTAGATTTCTAAGTATTTAAAAAATGCATTTTAGAATTTTTAAGAATATATTCTAAATTTCTTCCAACTTATAATATTCTCTATTGCAATTTTAATAAAAGCAAAGGATTAAAATGTATCTAAAAATAATCTTGCTATGTTTATTTTTAAAAATAAACTTTTTAGTTTAAATTTTACAATTCTTTTTTTTGAAATTTTTTGTTAAAATTAAAATTAACAAAAAAAGTTAAATGGCGGCGGAATTCTTTATTCAATATTTTAGACTTCATTTAAATGATCATTTGTTTTATTTCAAGCCTTTTTTCAGTCAATATTTGGCTCCATTGAATCAATTAAAATCAATAAAAATCAGAATAGATAGTGATTTAAAGAAAATTGTTCCACAACTAAGAGATAGCATTATTTGGAATTTATACCATAATCGTTATTTCTTGAAAAATGATAGTATCAACCAATCTGACATCCAAAAGCTTTACAATCTTTTACTTAGTACAAGAGAAAATTTTGACGAGCACCATTTGGCACAACTTTTTTTAATCAACAATTTAACTAATTCAAAAATAGATGCAGAAGATGATTTGAGCATTTTTTTAAGTAACCTGGAGAGTGTTTTTGTTTTGAACAGTGAACCAACTGTTATTTTCAAGAAAGAATTAATTGAGCTTTTTGAAATTCTTAAACAAAATCAAGTGATAAAAAATAGAGTTTTTTTATCTGTCAAACAAGTTTTAAACATTCATGAATTTGATTTTGATATGTCCAAGTTAAAATTAAAATTCTTCAATTGTGATATGAGTGATTTGTATGGTTTTGCTGGCTTAGACACAATTTACCTCAACAACAAACGCCATCAATCTTACCTAAACGATTTTCGACTTTGCAAAATGAATCAAGAACGGATTTTGAAAATATTCAAATTAAATTTTACGCGTTTATTTTTGAATCTCACGAGTCATATAATAGCTCGACACCTTAGAGATAATTTAAATTTGTCAAATTTTAATGATCCAAACGTAAAGACCAATTTACTCGACTTGGGAATTCAGGCTGAAAAAAATCTTTTTACTCAACAAATAACTTGGCTTGACTCGGCTCTCAATTCAAATTTAGACATCGACTATTGCTATGACTTTCTTACCAAAATTCTTGATGGCAAAGAATTACTATTTGATTTTTACAGAACTCATTGTTACCTGAGCCCAGAAGGAAAAAAATACATGGGAATAGATTTCGAATCGTTAGAAGGAGATATTCTATGAATTAATTAAAATTCGATTTAAAGTTTTTATTCAATAAAAATTTAATTTTGAAAATATAAATTTTGAATTTAGTAAATTTAGGAAATTTATCAGATTCGTATTCTTTTATTTATACTTCTTATGGAGATTTTGGTTGATTGTATCAAATTATTTTTTAAGTTAAGTTGAGACAAACCACTTAAAGAATTCGAATCCGTGTCCTCCTATTCTATCTGTTTTATATTTTTAATGAACAGATAAGAGAAATATACAAAATAAATAGACTCATAATTAAAATTGACATAAACGTCACTATAATCTTCAATGTATCATTTTGTTCCTTTAGTTGTACAATTTTTTTTTTGGATGCCAATAAATTATTTTCTTTTTTATCACAGTCCGAAGATAAACTCTTAAAATTACTCATCTCGGATGATAAATTTATAACCTTTGTCTTGATATTCTTCCATCCATTCATCTGTTTTTCTAAAAAAGATTTTCCGAGTGGAAAATTTACTTTTTTAGTACTGAAGCTAACACATTTTGAAGGCAAAAAATAATCTTGATCTTTGGAATAATCAGTCAAGTATCTAAAAAACTCCAAGCAGTGCTGAACCAATTTGCATCTTTTAGTATAATTCAAAGATTTATTTCGATCAATATCATTAACTAAAATTGGCTTAGGACCCAGTGTTTCGAGAAGCAAAATCTCAAAGTAGAAATCTCTTGCCAACTTGAAAATTCTACTTCTGAATTCGATTAAATTTCTATCATCGAGCTGGTGTAGATATTTTGCAGTTTTATCAGGATCAAAGTCTAGCTTGACCAATTCTTCGCGCAATCTATACCGAAGTAAGATGTTATTCCAGTTTTTACTTCCCAATATTCTATCTAAGTATTGTTCAATTTCGTAACTCATTTATTAAAATAATTTTAAATTTTGTTCTAAGAGACATATTTACGAATTTAGTGATTCAGCATATGACACAAATGATAAATTATGTAATATTAAAATTTTTCAATCTAATTTGTTTTTTATTTAAGATGTTCCATTAAGATTTTCACAGGATTATTGAACATTTTTTTTCACCTTTATTTTCTAAAGAAAAAGTATTGTTTGCGGATTTCGCCATGAAATGAAATATTAAAAGATTTAGGTTGCCTCGAAGTCACTTAGTAGAAGAACATTGTTTCTATGACTTGAAAAAAAATATTAAGATTGTAATCTAAATTGGTTGAAATATTGATTTATAAAATAATTTTGAAATGATTGAAAGTATTTGATTCTAAATTAAGACAAGCTTACAGCACAATAGAAGTGATTTAATTCAAATTTTTAAAATGGCAAAAGAAACGCTCAATGAAATAAATATAATTAAAGAAGGTATTCGATGATGGTTATAAAAGAGCTAATTATAAATCGTATGCATTTTTCAATTTAATTACAATCAGAATTGAAACGACTGGAATCGTCTACAAAAACACATTCAACTCTCTCTTAGCAAGGCTTGATGAATGATTTATAGTAAAAGCGCTAAGATTTCAAGGAATTACCACAGCCTTACGACTCAACTTGGCTGGTTCAAGACGCTGTTTTTTTCTACTAAAAATTTTAATCCATTTGTTTATTTTTATTTTTACTATTAATATTACTAAATATAATAATAATAGCTAAGTGGTATTTTGTTAAGCCAGAGTTTTTATCTAATCATATTTAAAAATATAATTTTAAAAATTTCTGTGGAGCTTTTAGAATAAAATTTTTGAAAATAAAAAAGAACAAAATTTCTGTTGTTCCTCAATCTGAAAGCCACTACTAATTGATTTAGAGGACATCGCTAAAAATAAATACAGAGAAAGATCATTTTATAAATTTAAAGATTAGCCTCCTTAATTTAGAGGATTTGATAATGAACGAATTTTAGAATGAAAGAGGAACTAATATTGTGTATTCCTTTTATGTTAAGTACTCTGTATTGATGTAAGTTCCTTTTTCAAATTTAATGTTGTTGTACTGATATAAATATATATTATTTATACTAGAAACAAAAAGCTGTTTTTCTATAAATTTTATCCAAATTTAACTTCTGCTAGACGATGAAATTGGGATTTTTTATAAATAAAATTTTAATTTGCCTGTGAGGCTTAAAATTCCATTAAATAAATATTTTAATTTGGAAAATAAAAAAAGAAATTTTTTTAATAGTCTTATAATGGATATGATAATTCGAAATTGCATATTTAATAATAATTCATTTACGAACAGGGTTGTCAATCAATGGAATACCCTGCCTTCTGTGGTCACAATCGCTGACTCAGTCAATCAATTCAAGAACCGCTAAAATGCTTTTAAAGCCGACCACCAAGTTTTTACCACTTGGTAATTTTTATTTATATTTCTTTTTAATTTCTTTATTATGCACCTCTCTCAGTTTCTTCTAATTTTTTGACTTTTTATTTGTGTATTGTATTGTATATCAAAGTTACCAATTATGTCTATTAGATTACAAAATCTTATCAGTTCTGTAATATTCCTTTTTTTGCGTAGTGTGCTACCATAGACGATCTCTTAGTAGCCCGCCTCCGCAAGCTTACTTGCCTTAGCTTATTATTATTATTATTATTATTATTGTTATTTTTATTAAAATATTTTATTAATTTTTCTTATTACTAAAGAAAATAATTATATTCTTTTAAAAATAATAATGATTCTGAAATAATCAGCAAAATTCTTTTTTCATTTTCTATAGAATTTTTTAAATAATACAACAGAGTTAAAAAAATTTTGGGGCTCATTAGATCTGCTTAGTGCCAAATGGATTGATATTATAACTTTTATATCTTTATTTCTGAACAATTCAACGACTTGAATCAAAAACTTAACCAATCCTTTGAAACAAAAAATAAATTAATTAGAGATACTTGGAATTACAACCAGACCGCATTGTTTTGACATGATAAAAATATAATTCTTTAATAATTTTTCAAAAAAATCTGTGTTAATCACTCATTTTGGACCTAAAATTAAATGAATTATTTTATTAAATACTAGAGATCTTAAGTGTGAAAGTAACATTACCCAGATTGGTTCCGATCGGAACTCTATCTGCCATATTGAGGCACTCTGTTGCACATTTAAATTAATAAGATAACAAACAAAAATAAAATATTGAGGAATCAGAATTCGAGTTATCTCAAATACTTGAGATTTTTCGACTTGATTATTTATTTTACTAAGATGTTTTAATTAGATTTTATCGCAGAATTAATTTGGATCTTTATTGTCTATGTTTATTTTCTTAAGAAAGAGTATTTAATCATGTCAGAATTTGACTCAAACAAGTTGAAATTAAAATGAATTCATCAAATAGTCAAAAAAGAGGAGTAAGTCGATTTTGTTCAAAAATAAAAAGATTCATGCTAAATTCAAAATTTTAGTCGATTGAAAAAAAAAGAAGAGACAGAATAAATTTGTGTCTAACTCAACTAAAAAGCTTGGTCCCAGAAGGTTATTATTTAGTGTTAATAATTAAAATATTTATTTATATTATTTAAATTTCAGCTATTCGAAAGGATCAGTTTGAAAAGCTCGAAAAAGCTGAAATATTACAGATGACAACTAGCTTTTTGAAATCGAACTCGACTTCATTTGATATCGACTTTAAAAGACAAGGCTTTAGAGATTGCATGTTCGACGTTTCAACATATTTAATTAATTGTGAAAATTTAAGCATTGAAAGCCAGTTTTACTCAAGATTGTTATCTCACTTAAAGCATTCTCTCAAATAATATAACAAATAAAACCAAAATTTTGCTTTATCAAAAAAAAAATTTAAAAATTTTTTCAAATAAAATTTTAAAATCATTTTTTTCAATTTGTTCTCAAAATGGAATCGAAAAACGAGTTTAAACTTAAAATTGGCATAATTGGAGGAACTGGACTAAATAATGTTAACTTTTTGCAGGACTCGCATGAAATTGAGTTAGACACCATTTTTGGCGCACCATCTGATAAACTTGTATGCGGAAAAATTAATAACGTAGACTGCGTTTTGTTATCAAGGCATGATAAAAATCATTTAACAGGTCCTTCTAACGTTAACTACCGTGCTAATTTACTGGCCTTAAAAAAAGCTGGTTGCCACATCCTTTTAGTCACGACAGCATGTGGCTCTTTAAATGAAAGTTATAAACCAGGAGACTTGGCCATATTGGACGACTTTATAGACAGGACTTACAAAAGGGAACAAAGCTTTTATGATGGTAGCAAAGTAGAATTTTCCAAGATATGCCACATTCCAATGTATCCCGCATTTAATAATGAAATGCGTCAAGTAATTATTGACGAATGCAAAAAAATGGCAATTGATTTTCACGAAAAATCGACCATGGTAACTATTGAAGGACCAAGGTTTTCTTCTAGAGCTGAGTCAAAAATGTTTCAGCAATGGGGTGGTCACACCATAAACATGACCACGTGCCCAGAAGTCGTATTAGCCAAAGAGCTAGGTATGCCCTATGCCTCGATCGGAATTGTTACTGATTATGACTGCTGGAGAGACCATGTTGACGATACTGAACACGTTGATGTTGCCTCTGTTTTAAAGACATTTAAAGAAACGCTACACAAAGTGACTAATTTAGTTTATGAAGTTGTGCCAAGATTAGCACAGATTGATTGGCAACCAATTTTAGACAAACATTCAAAAATGGTGGAGAATAGTAAAATGTAAAGCTGTTTTTGAATTTGAATTTTTTTTCCTCAAATTTTTTAGCCTAATTTAGGTCATTGTTTTTACATTTATTTAATAAAATCTGATAAAAGATTTGACTTTTATGATAAAATTTTTTATAGTTTAACAAAAATAATTAGTTTTCAAAGCGTTTATTTCATAATTTAAAAAAAAAATGAATTCAAAAACATCGATTTTGCTCTATGTCCCAAATATCATAGGTACTTAAATTTCATTGATTATGATCTAACAACCTTAGTTTTAAATAATTCAATTCAATAAAGACTATTTTCGGCTAATTTTAATAATTTTCGCATGGAAATACATTAACGAGCCGATGATTTTTCTAGTTTTGTACATTTTTCAAATATCATTAGATTGTAAGTATTTATAAATATGCACAATGAAATTTTATCATGTAAAAAAATTTAGTTTTTGATGGATATTTTGCAAAAAAGTTAAATCAAATAAGTACTTTTGGTGCGTGGATAGATGTGGTGTTGGACAATTTTAGTAGAGGAATCTTATGGGTGCACGTATGGAGGGTAATTTCCATATTAAATTTTGAAAAAAATCAAAAATTTAAATTAACAAAAAGTTTGGTTACATTATTTCTGTTATTGAGTGGTTGTCGTTTAGTTTTACACAAAAAGGTGGAGCAAGATGGAAAGAAACTTTCGATCGAGCACCACTTTTAATAAATAAGCTTTTTCAGAACAATTTTAGAAATCCATTGGGAATAACAGCAATTAC
Source organism: Brachionus manjavacas (assembly GCA_019054805.1). Lineage (NCBI taxonomy): Eukaryota > Metazoa > Rotifera > Eurotatoria > Ploima > Brachionidae > Brachionus > Brachionus manjavacas. Next base: position 2,080,114 of record JAHQIY010000005.1, read on the forward strand.
CGCTGGACTTCAAGGTTTGCCTATTTGGCTATATTTTGTCTTAAATTTTGAAAGTTCAGCAACTGGAATCTATTTTTATTTAATTCAAACAATCTTGGCATATTGTGTTATCGGAAGAATCATTTGTCTCTGTGTTGAAGTAATTTAAAGTTCTTTTAAAACAATTAGATTATTTATTTGTATTTTTTATTTAGCTTTGGGTTATATGTAAAAATTTGGAAATAATTTTAGATGAAGATTCGAAAAGCACTTAAAAAATTTGATATTTATTTTAAGATTTTTAATACGCAATAAATAAATTTTATTAGATATTTTTAAATTTAATTAATTAATTATTTTTAAATCTCAAAAAAATTCTTAAAAATTAATATCAATTAAATAAGAATATTACCGTATTCTCTTTCTATAAAGTGCCTCTCTTTCGAAAGAAAACTATTATTAAATATGTGTGTACACAAAATATTGATTTGGAGATAAATATTCGGTTACCTTCGTAGCTAATTTTTTCAATAAAGACTTTATCTATAATGAACCTGAAGAGGAAAGAAAATTTTTATATATTTTTTTTTCATTATCAAGTAAGCATTTGATTTTATAATTAATTTTGATAAAAAATGTAAAATATTATTCGGAACAATTTTAAATGAATAAATAATGCAGTTTTAAAATATTAATTTGGATTTTATTATCTTTTTGCAGCAAGAAATCTGAGAGATTTTATTTAAATTTAAGTTTTTGAGTATAATTATCTATATAGTTTTCCTAATCAAAATTCGTATAAATCCCAAATCAAGTCTCACAGGATTGAAAACCGATTTTATCGATATGATCAAATTGAATTTCAATTTAATTAAAAATAATTAGAAGTTATATTTTTTTAATTTTTACCTTTGTGAAAATAAAGATAGAAAAATAAAAACAAGTTTTAATCAAAAATTTTTTCTGGATAAAAAGATTGTCAACTTTTTTTTTTCGAAAGTTTGAATAATCAATACATTTTTTAATAGAATTTTGGTTGTCACTGTAGAACAAAAAATCGATTTTTGTTTTTTAATTTTGGCTCAAATTTTTTGCTAAACGAAATTAATTATTATAATTTAGAATTATTTCATCCTGTATTAAAAGCCTGACAAACAAGAACCACGCAAACCAAGTAATAAATGAATTGAAACTAAAAATTTCATCTTAAATTTATGTTCTAATCCCATCAATCTATTGTCCTAAAGTTATCTAAAAATTGACATAAGGCCAAAAATGCGGCGGAAATTATTTGTTCAAGCTAGATTTTAATGATAATTAAAAATTATCAGATTTTACTTTGGATTTATCTTTTTAAAATTGTTTTCTGACAAAAATTTTATTCGAAAATGATAAATGTACAATTTTAAAGTTTAAAATTTAATTTCTTTAGATAATAAATTTAATTTTTGCTATTCAACTTGATTAACCCTTAACTTAAGTACAATTCAATTCGAATTTATAATAATTTAGTTTACTTTTGTTAAATAATTTACCATCCTTTGAAATTGTAATAGCTAAGTTTATAAATTTTTCATAAATTTCTTTATTTTAAAAGAATTCGAGCTAATTTTGGATTTAAATGATTTTTTTTTGTTGGCAATTTTTATTTTGATTTAATGGTAAATCATTCAAAAGGAAATATAAATCCTCATTTAACAAGGGAATATCATTTCTGCTTCTTTGATTTCTCAAATTAATTTAAATTAATAAATTTTTTCAAGTATTTAAAAAAAATTAGTCGTTTAAGGAAGCAAATATTAAAGCGTTTAGTCTTAATATTTTAAAAATAAATTTTTTTGAATTTGAAGCATCGGGGAAAAAAATTCGGAAAAAAATCTACTTTATGAATTTTTATTTAACTCTAATTTAGATTAATAGAAAATATGCAAATTTAGCTTGAGAATAAGCTAAAAAATGGAACAGATCAACGATTTTAAACTTCTAGATGACGAAGATGAGAATTTAAGCCAAAGTCAATTGGAAAATACTCAACCTTTCTCTCGGACGCACAGCAGGTCAAGCAGCAGTCAATCATTTACCAAAGAGAGCAAATTTTCAGTGCCAAAAATCAACCCCAACAAGCCTAACGCGAAAAAAATTGAACTGAAATCCATAGATAGACCTAGGAGCCATTCTCCACTGAAATTAAATGGAATTGAAGATTACATCCAGCAGTACGAAAAGCGCAAGTCGACAGAAAATCTGACTCATATACCAAATAAAATTACAATGAATCTAAAAATGGACGATCTCCTGGCATCTAAAAACGAGTCAGCCTCTTATCAAATGTTGTCCGATTTTAGTGTGTTGACAGGTGACATTGAAGAATTTACATCTAAAACAAATCGAATAAAAGCTACTGACTCGGCCAATGATGACTTTGAAGACGAAGAAGACGAATATGACCACAAAGAAGCCCAAACGGACACCACTAACCTTAATTACAAATACACTGCGGTTTACCGCAAAGACCAAGCTACAGGCTCATTTCAAGAACAGAGCAAAATTGTTTTCGAGCACAAAAAGGGCGAATCGATGCCATTTCAACCGGTCAAAGCCAAATCATCTTTTTCACCACCACCACCACCACCACCACTAAATCCCAAATCCCAAATAGAGCTTGCTTTAGAAGCATTGAAAAAAAACTCTCAAAAACTAGATAGCAAACTGGAAAAACTAGATGACATAACACCTTCATCAAATACCTATTATGACATTAGCCCCCTTGACAACGGCCCAACCGAAGGACCACTTCCCGAAATTAAAAGGAAAAATGAGGATTTTTTCAATGACATTTTGTCCAAATCGGACAATTTAATAGCTCAGACTCAGAATAAACTTGAACGGTTGAGCAAATTGGATTCATTAACCAAACCATTAGCTCCTGTAGTGACAGATGCTGTCCAAGAAATGCCAAAACCAACAGCTTCTCTGGCAACTCCTGAGTCTGGCTTAAACAATTCTAAGTCTCTAATTGATCTAAAGACAAGTCAGAGTCAAATAAATATACCTGACGTGAGCAATGCAACCCAGGAATGTGATCAGGTCGATTTAATATTCGATCTTAATTTGGATCAGTTTATTCCAGTAGATAATTCCATAAGACCAGAGGGTTCTTATTTTGATTTATTAGGCTTGGAAAGCAGCGAACCGACACAGGCCACTGAGAATAAGGACACTTTTAAAATTGATGCTGATTTACTTGATTTGGATTTAGATTTAAAGGCTGAAGAACCTGTAGCTTCCTCAATAGACATTCAGATATCAGAGCCCATTGATGAGATAAATGATAGTAATATAGTGCCCGAAGACTATTTTAAAATTGAGCATGAAATACCGAGAAATGAGAGTGAGTCAAATTTGCCACAAGTCAGCAGAGTTGAATCACCGATACAGACTGAACCGGTCAATCCGGCCAAATTCAGGGATGAAAAAGAAAAAAAAACTGTTTGGACTAAGGGTGATCGAGAAGCAGAGTCAAGTTCGTCATCAGATGAAGACGAAATTCAAAAGTTTCAAGTAAGAATCAGACCCAAGGCTATTAAGCAAGAAATTTGTGAAGCCAATAAACCTTTTGTACCTTTGTTGCCGAAACCTCCGAAATCGGCCGAGGAAATTGAGGAATTGAGACTAAGAAGGCAATCTAGCGAGACTGGTTCGATTATTCGTTCGATAAAAGAGAGCTCGTCTTCTGATGATGAGAATCCGATTGTCATTAAACAAAATGAAGAGAGGAAAGAAAGTGTAAAGAGCGAGTTTAATTTAGAACTTCCGGATGATGATGATTCTTTACCCTTGAGTGATTTCAATGAAAAATGTGAGCTTTCAAATTATTTAGATGGGAGCTATGGATGCATTGTTCTGGTTAGACAACCGTTCAGAAACGCAAATATTATGTACAAGAATGCATTGCAAAAAGTGACTGAAGTTAGAACTTGGACGGAATGTTTGGTCAAATTAATCGATTCTGAAACTGGTAAAACATTTACTTTTATTTTGATAGATTCATTTTTGAACACAAAATTGATAAAAAAAATTATAATTAAAAAGTTTTTATAAATTTCGGAAAGATTAAGACACTTATCAAGTTAATGTAACATTGAACGACATTCTAATGGTTAAATATACAAGCCATATTAAACCAAATTATTAAATAAAAGTGATTTAAAAAAAAAAAAACGCAATCAATTTAATTTTAGCCAAGTTATTTTTATATAATTATAATAATAATAGTTGTCCTTTTTCTATGCTAGTGGATAATGAAGAGGCGCTCATCTCCTTTTCTAGTACATTTTTGAGCAACGGCTCAGATCTGACACAGAGACTACTGCATCGAGTTGGTCATCTACACTGCAATTAATTTATAGTATTATTAAAAGTTAATCAGACATTCTTTAAAAAATTTATAATTATTGTTTACCAATCTAATGATCAATTGTATTTAAAGTTGAGAAAAAGTTTTTTTTAAATCAGAAAATAATGAAAACTCGACACTAAATTGGCATTAAATTTGCAATACGAGCTTAAAAACAAAATTAAAGTGAAAATACTAAGGCTTTTTTTTATACTTATTAAAATACTTTAAAGTATTGTTATTTACTTTATATAAAGTTATTTTTGATTCAACTTTAGAATAAAAATATAAGATTATTTTTAGTAATGAAGAATAGAAACAACGTATTGAATAAGCAAATATACGAATTGATAAGAAAATATTTGATTATCTATAAAAAGACCTCATGTTCAATTTATGAGTAAATTTTTATAATCTTATATTAATTTGTATTTATTGAATTATTTTTTTTATGCTTATGTCAAAATAAAAATTTAGAAGGATTCTATTAGATCTTGGAGTTAAGTTAGTTCACTAAATAAGAATATTTCCAGCGATCCCATTTCGTCCATTTTAAATTTTTTTTCGTCCAAAATTGTGAAATAGATCTATCAATTCTATTACCGTGGTGCCTTGCCACCTAATGCGGCATTTATTTTCAGAATTCTGGATTTTAATGCATGCATTTAACCCACTTTTTTTTCCAGATACGCTGCGACTAAAAATGCTGCAGTTAATGCCAAAATTTTGGTACAAATGCCGCATTAAATATGAAAAAAATAATAAAAGTATATTTTTCTGTTTTTTCAATTGTTTCAAAATTTGAAACACAAAAAATGTTCTTCGGACATAATGCATGCATGTAAAGTTAAAATTTTGAGTTTTAATGCTTATGAATAAAGCTGCTAATGCTCAGTCAGAAGTCGAAAATGAAAGTCCCGAAACAGCAGAAAATCTAGAACCAACCAGAAAAGGCCCTGGTGGTCGCAAAAAGGGAAGCAAAAATAAAAAAACTCTAGAAAAGAAGCACGTGAAAGAGAAGCTAGCGAGAGAAAATAATAAAATTTCATTTTTTTTAAAAACAAATAATTTTTATACGGAAAATTTTATGCCATTTTTATATTAAAATACCGTTTTTTTTATCAATTTAAATAAAATTTCGTGACGCATTAAAACTCAAAATTTTAACTTTACATGCATGCATTATGTCCGAAGAACATTTTTTGTGTTTCAAATTATGAAACAATTGAAAAAATAGAAAAATATATTTTTATTATTTTTTACATATTTGATGCGGCATTTATACCAAAATTTTGGCATTAACTGCAGCATTTTTAGTCGCAGCGTCTCTGGAAAACAAAGTGGGTTAAATGCAGCATTAAAATCGAGAATTCTGGTTTAAAGTTCAAGACATTACGGTATATTTAACTGAATTAAAAAATTTATATTTGAATGATTTATTTTTTAAATAATACAAATCAAATTAAATAAGAGTAGATAACAAATTATTTTAATGAAAAATTGTTAATTTTGATTAAAACAATTGATTTTATTTAAAAGAGTAATAAAAATTTGTACATTTATTTAGAGTATAAAACCATCTTTTCAAAAAAGAAAATATTTGATTTTCGAAAATGGATAAAAAGCTCTGTCAGAAAGCTCAAAATTACAAAATTGCTCACAAACTTTCTTTTTCCCATGCTTTTTATCTCTTTTTATTTTTCGGTATTCAAAACTTCATCATTATTAGCAACAGAAGGAACAACAAATTCGATATTACTTTATCCCAGATTTGTCAGATTTTAATTTTTTTATAACAGAAAATTTAACTTTTTTTTTTTATTTTAGAAGTTTTCTTAATTTTATTTATTTATTTATTTGTTTAAAAAAATTACGCCCGTTTTGGCGATTATTAAAAAAAATTAAGTATAAAAAAGAAATATATTAAAATTAAAAACTATTTTTTGTCTATTTTAAGACTTAAAAATTACATGCTTAAAAAGAAAAAAAAATTACATGATTACTATTTTTATAATTAAAAATAATTTCATTTTCAACTTATTATATTTGTTTATTTGTTTGTTTGTTTTTTTCTTCTTTTTTTTTTTTTTTTTTCCTTCATTCGACACATCGAATCTTTATTTTCTTAATTTTAATAATTATTTGATCTTTGAAAAAAGATAAAATGAAAATGAATGAATAAATAGAAGTAAATTGCCAAAAAATAATTTCTCAAGTATTTTCAAGAGATGAATTAATTAAGGATTTTAATAATTTTAATTTTTTTTCTTACTATCAATTAGATAGTAAGAAAAAAATGTTTTGTACAAAAATATAATAAAATGTCAAATCAATATTTTTATTCAATTTTATCTATGATTTTCTCATAATTATGAAAAAAGCTATTTAGCAAAAGTATTAAGTTGTATATTTATTTTTTATATTATCAGGAATTTATGAAAATTTGTCAGGTAATTTGATGACAGAGTTTTTGATTACATTTCTTAGATTTTTTTAGAAATAAAAATCATTCTTCATTAAACAATTTATTATTTATTTATTTATCTTTGCCGAACTAAAGCTCCTTCAAATTAAAAAAAAAATAAAATAAAAATTTAAGTTAAATAATATAAATTAAAATAAAAGTAAAATAATTTAAAATATGATATAAAAGAAAATTAAAATAGCATGAGAATTTAATGATGATGACGATTATGATGTTGATGATAAACGTCTTATTTAAATAAATATATAAATAAGTAATGGCTCAAGCTTTCGTTCCCTTGCCTAGCTAATGAAAGCTGTTCTAAAAGAAATTAAAAAGAATATATATTATTTTTATAAACGTTCGTACCCAATAAAAAAAATACTTCACTGTTTATGTTTTTTGTAAATAAGAAAGAATAAGAAAAAAAAAGAGAAAAAAAATTAAATGGAATATTTACAAAAAAAAATAAAAAGAAGAAATAATTACCCACAATTTAGGTAATTTTTCTTATACTGCTACATTTTTTGATTACAAAGAATGAAAATGAATTTAAGTTTATGATTTCTAGCTCTTTTAAAAAGTTTCTTAAATCATTAATTAATGGATTTTTATTTTGAATCGAAGCATTTAAGTAGTAGTAGTATTAACTACTGCATTGAAATGCGGTACAGTAAGTATTTAAGTAATTTCCATTTAGTTTCCTAAATCTTTCCTCTAGAAATTAATGACAGGTGCAACATGTTAAAGTGTTGAACAGATCAGAAAAGAAAAAATAAACAATAAGGTAACAATTACACAATAGAGTAGGGTATTCGATGTATCTTAATTCGAAATCTACTTTGCAACAACAAACAAAATCCAATAAATTTTTTTTCTGAATTTTCGAAAAATTTAATTTGATTTCATATTTATCAATTGATCTATTTAGGTGGAAAGAAGCTGGTTTTCTTCAATGCACACGAGTTAATTACTTTGTCGGCTGAAAAAGAAACTACCGTAGACAATATAATCGAAAAATATGTAATCAATAAAATTGAAGCTTTGGCTGAACAAGACAATGAAAAAATTCGACCATTCCATGAAATAGAGCTTAAGGAGAGCTATAAATTTACTGATATGTGTTTACAGCAATATGATAATTTTAGTAAAATACACACTTTTAAAATTCAGGATATAATCTTCAAAGAAACACTCCAAATGAGACCTGATAGAATCATGGCCTTGCCGGAAAGATTTCTCAAAAAGTTCACCAAAGCCAAAGTCACATCTTTAATGGATCATACACCTCTACCTTTTGAAATATGCAAATTTGGGCATTTGAGCTTTTCTTATCTGAGATCATTTTTGCTGTTGTTACAAGATGCATTTTGGTCAATACCAACCATAACTCGCAAGAAACAGCGCGAAAAGCAATTACAACAAATTCAAAGTCTACCAATTGCCTCTGCCATGTCATTTACAGCTGCTGCCGCATCTTTTTTCTCACTAGGCTCTAACAAACAAATTCAAAATCCGAGTTTAAATTCGGTGACTGCGAGCCATACACGGGAAGAAATTACGGTCAAAGTGGTTGATGAATACAGAGCTAAGTTAGACAAAGAGAGTAGAATCAAGGAGCACAAAAGTCGCACTCGAGTTTTTTTAACAGTGTTCCTGAATTCAGATGATCCGATTTTAGAAATTGGCATGAATGATATCCTAAGGCATGGCAAAGAAATAGTCGGTCGACATGATATTATTCCAATAAAAACCGAGCAATGGATCTCTCCAGAAGTGTTTGAGCTAAATGAAAAAGTAGTTGATAAAGAAGAGTTTGAAAAAACCCATTGTTTGCGTTGTGTACAAATGCCGGATAACTTGTTGGTTGAAATAATGCGCTTTAGGACCAGACCGCGCCGAAACTATGAACTTCCACTACAGGTTAGATGCTTTATGAGCATTGTTAACCGTGGAGTCGAAATTCGAATTGAATGCACTGTAGCTGGAAGCTATTTTACCAATGTTAGTGATGTCTACTGCGAAGATATTCAGATAAGATTTCCATTACCTGATGTCTGGGTCTATTTATTCCGAGTTGAAAAAATGTTTCGGTATGGAGCCGTTCATTCAACAAAATCTAAATTGGGCAAGATTAAGGGTTTAGATAGGCTATTGTTAAACAAAACAGGCCATCAGGCAGCTTTGATGGAGGCGTCTTGCGGAACTGCAAAATACGAACAAGCATTTAAGTCTTTGGTATGGAGAATTAATCAATTGCCTGTGAAAAATAAAGGTAATTAAAGAATAAAATTTAAAAAAAAATAAAAAAAATATTTTTTTTTTCTTCTTTTAGATATCTATAAGACTCAGTTGTTTATTTGTAGACTAAATTTGCAAGAGTATGATCAATTTCCTGATAATTATGACGAAATAGCACAAGTGCAGTATTCGATTCCGATCTGTGCTTCGTCAAAAAGTCAAGTAAGATCGGTGTCGGTGAATCAGTGCGATGAACCGCCGGAAAAATGGGCCAAGTTAAAAAGCAAGTTTGAGTATGATTTAGATATAAATTATGCTTTTGACCAAGCGGAAATTCCAAATTTGGATATGGATAAGTGCGCCGAGCTTCAGCATTTAAGTCAAACTGAATCTGAAGCTGATAATAATGAAGATGATGATTGAAAATAGAATTTATTTGTAACCCTTAACAATTTTCCCGAGTCCCTATGCAAAATGCAATATGGTTTTTTAACTTCTCTGCTAGTTAGTTATCAAATTATCGTGTTATTTTATTTTCAGATCTTTTTTTTTTTAATTCTGTGTTTAATTTATGAAATAAAAACTGTTAAAATTTCTAATTTCATTTTTGTCACCAATTTACAATTTTTTTCTGTTAATTTTCTTTAAATTTTCAAAAGACGAAAAATATCTAAACAAAAAGGACAATTGACACTTTGTATTTGATTTTTAATTTCTAATAAACTCTTAATGATCTTTATATCAATATATAGTGGAGAAAAAAACTGAATCATTTTATATATAGATAATTATTTTAGGATTGTCTTTAAGGGAGTCCTAAAATAATTATTTTGGATGCACCAAATTCAAATTGATTAATTTTCTATTTAGGAACTATTTTTTTAGAATAAAAAAATATACAAAACTTTTCAAGAAAAAACTAGTAGTAATAGTAGTAAAAATCGAATGACAAGTAAAGCCGTATGGCAATGGCATTTCATTGCCTTCACACCATTTTCTGTTCTATAAACCACATGTCAAGTTTTGCTTTGAATGAATTCAGAGAAACTGCTTCAACGACTCCCTTTGGTAATCGATTCCAGTACTTTACAACCCTATTAGAGATAAAGTTGAAACGTGATGGACAATTTTTGATAAGTCCTTTAACATCTTTGTGTGGCTTCTTAGCTGGTAATTATTTCTCTCAGCATATCTAATTCCACTTTCCAACCTGATAGATTCAAGATTATTGATTATTTTTAATATTTGTATATTTATTTATTCCTCTAGTATTCAGTGATGTTTGTTTAATTCTACGCAATCTCTTATCATACTTAAGGTTTCTGAAGTTTGGAATCATCTTAGTTGCTCTTCGCTGTACTTTTTCAAGTTCTTTTTTATCTTTCTCTAAGTATTGACTCCAAACTTTCCATATTCAATATTACCTATCATTTATAAAAATTTCGAGAAAAATTTCGAATCCGAACGTTTAGACTGAAGGATTTATGGAGCTTTTCCAGTTTTGGCATTTTTAACAGGAAGCCCCCTCGAACCCTCATTTAAAAAAAATAAGGTTTTCATAATAATTTATCTTACTCTATTTTTTAGTCGTCTGAAAGATAAAAATGATAGATTTGATAAGTATGGTGTTTTATCTGCATAAACCATGATCCCTCGCATATTTCACTAAAATTAAAATAAGATAAATTTTTATTAATTTTTTTTTTGCTTTATTTAAAAGTTATTAAATTTATTTTTAATAATTAGCTGATAAAAAATAATTTAAATTATAAACCTGCAAAAATGGAGCTAGAGTAGATGTGTAAAGTTCATTTATCTTTTTTTTTATCATTTTGCGGACTCTTACTTTCTAAAAATAATTTTTCCTAAGCTAAACATACGACTGATTTAATAAAAAATTTGTCCTACATTATTTGTCTATTGAGACTTGGGGACATTTTGAACCTTTATTCTTAACTTAAGAATTCGGTTCAGAAAATGATAAATTATATTCTCGTCATTTATTATTTATTTTAAAAATAATTTTTCTTGTTGAGTATTTAAATTAAAATTCTTTTAAAAGCAAAAAATTAAAATCAAGTTAAAATAATAAACTAATAAAATATTTAGATACAATTAAATGATGTTATTTAAAAATCAAATAAACATGAACATTTTAAATAATTTTTTACTTAAAATTTAAATTGGCTGATAGAAAGATGAATCCTAATATTTTAGGAAAATAAACTTTATTCGTTGAGAAAAGATTAAAAAAAATAATTACAAATATTATCAAATAGTTGAAAAATTAGATGCTTCGAATAATGATTCTTATTAACTCAGTTATATTGATGGTAATTGAGGACATTTTTTTCTTAAAATCGTCAATTTCTTGTATCGCATCATTTGTTTCTTTTCGAAACCGATTCTATGCAAAATTTGGAAAAGGTGTTAGAACAAAATCAATCTTCAAAAATGTTTAGGCTTACTGAATCGTCTAAAACAGTATTTTTCCGACTCACCAATATTGAAAATTTTTTATCCAGATCTGTTACATCATCGGTAAAAAACGGATTACAACTTTTCTTAAAAAATTCATTAATATTCAAGAGAAGAATGTTTTCAAAATAAAATTACTTTCACAATTAAAAATCGGCACTTTTTCTCAAAATATTTTAATTCACGAGAAAAATTTTGAATTTTATCTGTAAGCTGCTTAATTTTTTCCAAAATGTATTCAAGTTTATGCATATAAGGAACTTTTTGTTTGAGAAAAACTTCTTCAGCTGAGATTATAGTTTTGAGTGCTTTATTAACAGCCTCACTTTCTATCATACCTAGCTAAATAAAGAAAAAAGACTTTTACATGGATGTCTAAGAAAATAATTACCAAAACTTACTAAATCAGTCAAGTGATTTTTTTGTTTATTAAAAAAATCCGCATCTATGTTTATTGAGCTTATATATTGGCTTATTATTTGAGACTAAAATTTTAAATTTTAATTATTTTTTGATTAAAATTAAGTTTTAAAAAAAAGTACATAATTTGCTAAAAGTTGAAGATTATTTTCGTAATAATTTGTAAATTCTTTAGTTAGCTCCAAATTTTTATCGATAATTTTATCATATTCTTTTTTCTAAATTCTTTTTTATAAACTTAATTAAAATCTTTTTCAAATTTTACCTTTTGAATAAATAGTTCAAAGCTGATTCGATTTTCATCAAGCTCTTGCGACAAAAAAAAACATTAAAAAGACAATTTACAAAAAAACTTCATCTAAAAAAGTTACTTTTGCCGAAGAATTTCATAATTTCGTATTTTTGTTATCAATTATTCCAAAAAACTAAAATAAAAATTATTTTAACTTTTTACATAAGTATTTCATTTTAAACTAAATGCATAATTTTTCTTTATATAGCGCTTATGAAAATCTTTATTACAATTTTAAAATAACGCAAAATAAAACTGATTATATTGTTAGCTAGGCTGGAAAATACAAAAATTACGTTTGTGTAAATAATAAGAATTACTGCTTGATTCAGTTTTGCGTTTTTAAAATAAAAAAAATTGTTCCTTATTAGCAGATTGGCAAAACAGAATCGATTCAGTTTATCGATTTTTCTTTGGCCAAAGTAGTTTATTTTTCATAATTTTTACTGTGATTAGATTATTTTTGTCTATGCCTTTTAGTTTAAGTATTCTTGATTAATAAAAACTAAAGAAACTAATAGCCGATACCTAATATTAAAAGAAAAAGACTTAATTATTCTTTAGCTTGAAGACAATTAATATCAACTTTTATTATTAGAGTTATTAAAACAAAAAATTAAAAATATTATTTGAAAGAGGCACTAAATCTTTTAGTATCTCTTGTGTAATTTTTGTTTAGTTTTTAATTTGATACTTAAAAAAAAAATATTTTAAGTGCTGTTTGACTTTTTTTATTTGACAAAAGACTTGTTTTTACAAAATTTTTAAAAATAAAAAGTAACTCATTTTTGGAAAAAAAGAGAGGCATAAATGTTATCCAATTTAAAGAAAAAAAATTGTTACCTGTCACAATGAATGAGAATAATTAACTTAATTTTTGAAAATAAAAACTTTTGAAAGTTATTTAAAAAATTTTGTTTAATCCAAATTTTTTGGTTAAATTTCATTCATAATTAAAACATACCTATACAAGGTTGTTTTTTGCTCGTAAACTTTAAATCATTTCAAAAATAATGAAATATTCAAATTAAATTCATGAGAATTTTTCAAAATACTTTACTACTAATTCAAAATAAAGCCCAAAAATATTATTTCTTACAATATAAAATATGATTGAAATTTTTATGATTGAAACTTGGCCCGATTCAAAAGTTAAGTTAGAAATCTAAACGTAAAGCTATCAAGATAAATTTTGATAGAGATCAAAATTAAATTTATTATTAATTGTGTATTTAAGAAATTTAAAATTTGAAACTATATAAACAATGAATGGTCAACTTAGATCAAAAGTTGTTCCTGTTAAAAATGATAAGAAGAATATAACTGAGGAATTTGATCAAAAAATGGCATACTTGAACAAATTCTTGAATTGTATTGACTTGACAAAATTAAACGAGGACGAAATTAAAGTTTGTGTTGCCGAAAGTGTACAGCAGCTAAAAGAATTAGCGGAAAATGAATATTTTCAGTTAAATTACATTCATAACCCGGTATTTTTTATAAATTTTTAAAATTTTTCTTTAAAATTTTAAAAATATTAGATTATAAAACAGTTTGTTCTCAGAATAATCGAAATGTGCTTCGAAAAAGAACAAAATTATGAGGTATATTTTTTTAACTTTAAAGTGGTTTAGACTGCTAGTCTTTTTTTTAACAGAAAAGAATGGAAATGTTCAAAATTATTGAATACCTCATTGAATGGGACGTAGATTTGTGTGAAATAAAATTCTCATACAATTCTCAAATAGATTACGAAAATTTTTTCATTCATTTAATTCCATACATCAAATGGATCCTAAAAGAAAAAAAAGAAAAAAACACAGATTACAACAACAATGTACTATCAGTGTCGCGATCGGACGATTTAGCCGATTTAGCCATATTTTCTTGTAATCCTCAAACTATCATTTCATTCATTAAGACTGTTTCATACATGTTTTTATGTGTAAAATTTTCAAACCTAATCAAATATGGTTTTGTCCAAGATTCATTGGACTTTTTGCTTGACAATATGTTTGTTAGTCCAAGTCTAAGTTCAGAAGTGATAATTATAAATATTTTCAAAAAATTTTAAATTTTCAAAAAAAAATTTATTTCAGTTGACTTTGGCTATTTCGGTGAATATTTGTGGCTTTGGCCGAGACAAGGACTCTGAATTGAAAATATTGATGATCGAAGAAGAGATTCAGCAGATCTTTGATAAATGTTCAAGTCGAGCTGTTTATCTGATGGAATTAAATGTTAGAAATGAATCGTGCAGAAATTTACTTAAAAAAGCACTGAACATTTATTGTGAAAATATAACTTTACATTTGAATGAAATTGATACAAGATACAATATTAGAGAAGGAGTGGTAAAATATAATTGTAAAGATACTTTGCATGAAGAAAGTGTAGTGTTCAATTGGAGACAACTGCTTTACAAAATTGTGGTTTCGGTGGTAAAAATTCTAAGAACTGATTTCGAAGATGAACATAATGAAGTTGATATTGAGCTAGTTATTTATTTCTATGAGCTTTTGAAGGTAATTTATTTAATGTATTTTACCATTGTTAAAAAATTATTATTTTTTTTATTTTATGATAAAAAAGGCCAATCTGGAAAGTCTAACATATGAAGATTCGATGAGTATTGCTCAGAAATTGATGGACATCATAGTAAAAATTAATGAATGGAGCAACAAATCTAAACAATACTTTAAAGCTTATCAATTTAATTACTTAAAATCTTTGTCTTTTGAGCTCACTATAAAATTTATGACAAGTAACTTAAAATGTTTTTTATTTTTTATTTTTCTTATTCACTCCTTGTGGAGCATAGAGTCATTACTTTTGATTTCCACTCAAGTCGATCTTTTGCCTTTACTCTTGCTTCTCCCCATGTTATTCCCATTTAGATGAGCTCTTTCGTGATTGTTGACCTCCATGTTACTGCTGGTCGTTCTACCTAACGTCGCCCTTGAGGTGTCCATTGAAGGGCCCTATTTGGTATCCGTGTATCTTTCATTCTAAGTACATGCCCGAGCCATCGCAGCCTTTTGTTCTTAATGCATTGACTTAATGGTTCTGAATTTGTTCTTGTGTAAAGCTCAGCATTTGACAATGTCTCAGGCCAGTGTATCCCGAGAATCCTCCGCAGGCTTCCAGTGTGGAAGGTGTTAAGGCTTTTCCTGTCAGATACACTCATCCCCCAACATTCACTTCCGTACATCAATGTTGCTTTTACTACACTGTTGTATAGTTTAAGCTTTGTTTCTTTGCTGTAGCTTTTTGATTTCCATGCTGGTCGGAGTCTAGCAAAGACACTCTTTGCTTTAGCAAGTCTATTCTTAATGTCTCTGTGTGTTCCCAACGTTGTACTTATTGTACTACCTAAGTATGTGAATTCATTTACACACTCGATTGGTGTACCATCGATGGTGATCGGGGTATCCAATTTGGTATTTATGCACATAACTTTCGTTTTGGCCACATTTTTTTCGAGCCCGGTTGGTTTAGCATTGTTCGCCAACTCTTGTGTCTTTATATGCATATGTGCTTCTATTAGATATTCTATTAGATATTAGCACCAGATCTTTCGCAAAGTCTAAGTCTTCAAGCTTTGCTGTTAATCCCCATTGTATACCCCTCGCACTGGCAGATGCTTTCTTCATGACATAGTCAATCAGTATTAGGAATAGTGTCGAAGAGAGAACGCACCCTTGTCTGACTCCTGTACACACATTGAAGCTCTCAGATTGTCCTTTTTCCAGAATCACTCTACACTCGAATTTCTCATAGAAGAGTTTTATCAAGTTAACTATCTTCTGTGGCAGGCCATAGGATCTTAATATGGCCCACAAGGTTTCTCTGTGTATGCTATCAAAGGCTTTGATAGCAAAATATTTATTCATAATTAGTCCATAATTATTTTTTTCTTTTTTAAGTTTTAAAAAATGATTTTTGTAAAACTCATTTGTCCGCATTTGAGGGACTCTGGCTGAAATCTCTGGAAGAGTGGGACTTGCTAGCCTTCAAAGCAATATCAGCCTTCTGTCAAGTCAATGATACACTGCAGTCATTTAAACATCTGAAAATTTTAGCACGAGGCATACAAAATGCCTGGTTTAATAATTTTGAAAAACAATGTGCATGCAAATCTGTCAAAATGAAGAATCCAAAAGATTTTATAAATGCTGTTATTATTGATTCAGTAGTAGATCTGGCTTTGGCATATGATACCATTGTTCAGTCGAATCAGGAATGCTTAAAAGATTTTTTAGATGACATATATCCTATATTGACGGTTTACTCAAAGCTTTTTAAATCGATTAATAAACGAGAACACTTGGTCATGTTTGTTAGATTTTATTGTAAAATTTTTCGAATTAAATCATCTATTTTAAAAAATTGTACATTATTTAAGTTAAAATTTTTCCAATCAAAATTATTTTTTTATTTTTCTTTTTTAAAGATGATTACTGGAAAGAACATTTGCAGGTGATTGTGTGTAATTTAAATTTAATTTGCGAGAAGCCATGTCTATTTGATGTAGATAACGAAATTTTAACCTCAAGCTTAGAGATCATAAGGTAATGAAAAATTTTATTTTATCAAAATGAATTTATTTATTAAGTAATGTAATTGTGTTTATGGGCAATGAACAGGAACTTTGGTCATATAAAGATGTGTTCGAAAGTGTGCTTGTTTACGCATGTAAAAATTCAAATATAATACAAATAAATCAGGCATATCATGATCTTTTCTCTCTTTTTAAAATTAAAATTTGATTTCAAACACTCAAGCTTTGAATCCATTTTGAATTTGTAATTTAAGAATTAATTATTATTCTTAACCAAAAAAGATAATAGTTTGTTTTGTTTTAAATAAAATATTGTTTAAGAATTGGCGAATAAAATTTTATAATATAAACTCAAACAATTTCAAAAAGTGTCCTCACAATTTTGAAAAAGTTAATAAACGAATGTTTGATTTTTAATTATCTTTATTAAAGAATGATATTCTTTAAAAACAGCAATCTAAAAAAATAGTCTTATACCAAAAAACAAAATCTAAAATATTTAAAAAAATAGAATAAGCAATTAAGTCAGAACACACAGTATTGATTTGACATGATGGTCGACGGTAATTTAGATGTAATGTAATTTTACTTCTTTTTTGGTAGATTGTAAAAAAAAGTTTCTTTCAATTTTTATTATTTCTTAAAGCTTCTTAATATTTAAACAAAAATTACGTTGATTTTCGATAATTCACACTTTTTTTCAGTAAAAAAATGAGGTAAAAAAATAAAATTTTAAAATGTAATGGCAGCTGTGTGCTTGGAATCATTATCTTGATGAATTTTAAAATTCCTTTGTTTTTTCCTTTTTTTTAGAATTTTTTATTGAAAAAAAGTGTCAATCAACGTAATTTTTGTTTAAATATTAAGAAGCTTTTAAAAATACAAAAACTTTTTTTAACAATTTACAAAAATGAAGTAAAATTACCAAAATTTCCTTTAAATTACCATCGACCATCATGTCAAACAAATACCGTTATTTTGCTATAGAAAAAAGCTCAAAAAATATTAAATAGACTTGACCTTTTTCACTTTCGTCCATTTTCCAACTTTTTTCAGTTCAACAATAAAAAAAGTATATGTTTTTTTCTCGTTTTTAAGTATTAATTTTGAGTCCAATAATCTCCGTCAGATTCTATCAACCTTGCTTATTTTTGTTTTAGATTAGAGCTTGTGAATTTTTTAAATTATTGGGAAAATTTTTTATAAATTTTTGTTATCTGAGTTTAAATTTCAAAAAAATTAAAATTAGAATGTTTTATGGCACTTAAAAAATATATAATTTTATGTTTAGAAAAAAATAAAGAAAATAGAAAAAAAATTTATGCTTTTTTATTAATTTTCCTTTCTTTTCTAAGTTTCTGCTTAGCAACCTTATTATCAAGCCATTTCCAAAAATTTTTCAATGCAATTCAATACAGAACACCTCAATATTTACTCTTAGAACAACTCTTGAACTAATCTAGCTCAATAGGTATATTGTCTTGTTAGAATGATATCTTGTCGTTTGTAAATCCAATCATGGAAGTTGGTTATTTCCTGAAATACTTACACGCTTTTTTTTTAATTTAAGTCTTTCAGTATCAGTCTCTTACTACTGACTCTAGAGACTATAAAAAAAAACTCTAAGGCCATAATATCTCATATAATGCTAAATTCTAATTCTAATTTTAACACTTTTTTTCTTTTTAGATTTGACAAACTCAGTACTTTATGAGAGATATTGGAGGAGGTTAGGTCAGAGATCTTTCTTTTCCGAATTTAGTTTTTTAAATTATCTACTTCAATGTTAATTTCGTCACTAAGCATTATTTTCTACTTTAACCCATGAATCGACGTTGAGAAAATTTTTTTTAACTTGCTTTGAGCTTGTTCAGCATATTGGCATTGTGAATAAAATTCTTGTAAAAAAATTAAATTTATTTTTTGATATTTCGTACTAAAATTACCAATGTCCCACACGTTTCCAGTGAAATATCTTTGCTAATAACCTTCACCTAGCTAATGAAACGAATGTCTCTTTTTGAATTTTGAAAAAAAATTCAGTTCCCATTTTTTTTTAAATAATAATTTTCACTTCTTGCAAACATTGTGCAACCTAACCCCATTGAAATAGTTGAAAAGCTAATTTTGATTTATAAATTAGCAATTATCAATATTAACGGATGTTCAAAAAAGAATGTTCAAAAATTTGAGATTCTTAACCAAATTTTGTTCAGTTATTTTGTATCATCTAATAATTAAAAAAATATAAAAAACTAGTTGCTATAATTTTTATTAACAGAAATAAGCCATCTGGAACACCATTGACTAAAAATGACGAGTGTCCTTTGATGTTTTTATTGTAAATATATGTTTAATGGTTCATTTAAAAGAGCAAAAATACAGATTTAAATGAGCACCTGATCATTTTTTTAAAGAATTTTTGATCAAAAGTTATTTTTTAAAGAATTAAAAATTGACTTTTTGAATTTCCTCAAAAATATTTCGTATCAATATGCTATGCTGCCATATCTTACCAAACAAAGGAAATAATTTGAAAAAAAAAATATTTACAGTGGGTATAAAAGCGACATGTGCCCTCAAGTCGCGACTTAATACCGAACCAACAGCGGCGCCATACCGTTTGGTTCGGTTCGGTTCGGTTTAGTCGGTTCGGTTCGGTTTAGTCGGTTCGTTTGGTCCGGTTGGTACGGTACGGCGCCGCTGTTGGTTCGGTATTAAGTAGCGACCTTAGGGGGCATGTCGATTTTATAATACCCACTGTATTATAAAAACATCAAAAGACACTCGTTATTTTTAGGTAATTTGTTCCAGATGGCCTATTTCTGTAAAAAAAATTGTTACTTCAAGTTTTTTTTAATAATTAAATTAAATATATCAATTAAAATGTCTTAAAAAAAAGCTTCAAGAAAATACACAATCTATTCAAGTTTAAACTTCAATATTTAATTATTAAAAAAACTAGTAGTTACAATTTTTTTACAGAAATAGGCCATCTTGAGCAATTTACCTAAGAATGACGAGTTAAATAAATAATTTAATTTATATAATTTCTAATGCAATGCCAAAGCATGATTTTTTAGTTTTCGATGCTAAGATACAAGATTCTGAATCGAGTGCAGCCTTAACTAATGAAACAGAGAAGGAAGGATAGAGAAAATAAATAAATTAAATCAAAATTTTTATTAAATATTATGTAAAAATGAACAGTCTGTTTCATTTAAAATACATCCATTTGGATGATACATAAAAAATAGACAAGACTTCGTTTTTGCAAAAAATTTTCGATCGTTTTTTTTATTTTTTTCTAAAACCTTATCCAAAATTTGATTCCGAATTCTAACAGTATTTCCTTCACAGATAAAAAGTTGATGATAATTTTTAAGAAGGGTTTTGATACCGCCACATTCACACTTTATTTTTGCAAATTGTTCCTTTTCGAATAAACCAACTATTTCAGATAGGTCACATGAGCGACCAGCGTTCCACTTTGAACCATCAAATTTTTCCAAAAAATTACCCCCACTCAATAGATTGTCTAGAACTTTCCGCATAATAAATGTTCTAAGCTCAATGTCAACATTTTTTGTACAATTTCTACTTGATCTTAGCTTTTCTTGTTCCAAGTCTCGGGGTACAAAATTTGATGCCTTGGAATTCGATTTCAAGGAATTAACGATTTCATCTTCATCTTTATTGACTAAATCATCCATAATACCAATTAGACATACATTACGGGTTGATGGTATCCTTAATTTGTCTCGATACACTTTTAGACCAAAACCAACAAATATTTTGTCCAAATAATTCAAATATGTATCATATCTGGACTCATTTTTTTGTTTTAATTCAAATTTTGAATTAAAATCAAAAAGACAACAAGGTATGAGCATTACATGACACTTTTTACCAAGTCTGTTGAACGCTTTGCGCGCTAGATAGGGCAGCCATGGAGAGAGCTCATCAGAATGATTTCCAATAATCCAGTCACAATCATCGAAAAAATCATTTTTTGGATCAATGGTTCTCTCGATTAGATTTGTTTGTGGAAAGTTGTCCCATACTTTTCGTCTTCTCATATCTACACCATAACCCGAGTAGCCTTGGTCATTTAAAATGTGAACCAAGAGTCCATTGCCACAGCCTACATCTACAAATCTTTCTGGTTTTATATTTAAAAATTTCCATGCTAATATAAAGTAACAAGCTATAGAAATGTCTTCATGAATGAACTTTTCAGGATTTGTATTGGTAAGTTGTGCCCAATTGTTCGAAAACTTTGGCCAGTACAGATCTTTCATTGCTTGGTAAAGCCTCGAGTAGTCATTGACCATATCTGGATACAAAGATAAAGTACTAAGTCTAGCGCATTCGAAATCATCAGTTTGATGGACAGTTCGAGACCAATTTTGAAGCTTTGGCATCAAGTTTTCAGTGAGCCATTTTACCTGTAGAGAGTATTTTTCATCAACACTATCACCACATTCAACAAATAGCTCTAAAGTTTTGTCAATTTTATTAAAGTGAATCATGTGAACAAAGTTGACTGAAGCATATTTTGAACTATCTCTATTTAAATTTTCTTTAGCTGGGCATAATAGAACAAGGCTATGTTGAGTAAAATTTGAATAAATAGCATATTTCACATTGCTGAATATTTTGTTATTTTTTGATAAAAATTCTTTATATTCAGTATTGAAAGATGAAAAGTTGAAATCTACATTTGTGTGTGTAGGTTCAATTTTGATACTTCCAGCTAGCCATTTGTTGACGACTTGCGGCTTATTTAGGTAAATCCTAATCGCACTTTCAAATGCTATATTCTGTTCTGAGGAGTTGTAGCAGAGCGATTTAGCTAATTTAAGTTTAAAAACTGTTATTAAATTATCAAAAAGTTGAGTCATTGATAAAATTTGAATTAAACTTCACAAGTTGATTTTATAATTCAATAAAAACTGAACAAATGTTAAAGCAAATTTTTTTTGGTTTTTTTTTTTGAATAAAGTTAACTATTCCCCAATTAGTGTATTTTGGCATTAATGCGTATTTGAGGTTTGATAAATTTAAAGGACAATTTAGAACTAACTTTTATGTTTTTTTCTTTCTTTTTTCTAAGATCACCTGTTTCTTTACTCTCTTAAAGCTAAAAAAATGAATGAGTAAAAAAAAAGAAAGGAATAATAAAGAATGAGTTTTATTTTGTACTTTGGGTATAATTGGAAAAATTAATTCTTGATCTAAAAAATAGAATCTTTATCTAAAATGGCTATGCATAAAAAGAATTAAAATTTTTTATAAGTATTTGATCATGTTCCCATCGTTCATGGTTGCAACGATGGAACTTCATAAAGATATTAAGAGCAGACTGGCTAAAGTAAAAGGTGCCTTTGCTAGACTCCGACCAGTATGGAAGTCAGAAAGCTACAACAAGGAAGCGGAGCTTAAGCTGTGCAATAGTAAAGGTAACACTGATGTACAGAAGAATGTAGGAGGTTAAATGACTACGGTGGATAAGTAATTAGAATGAAAATAACACTATACCAAACAGAGCCCTTCAATTGATGCCTCAAAAGCGATGAAGATTAGGACGACCAGCAAAAACTTGGAGGTTAACAATCACGAAAGAGATCACCGAAATGGTCCGCCTGGCTGACAAAAAAATATGGGCGACCAAATTACGGCCAACATTTTAGTGGGCGATCCCTTAAACTTTCAGAAAATTAAAGAAAAAAATTTGAAAAAATTATTCAAAAAAATAAAAAAAAATTTTTTTATTTTTTTTATCATTTTAAACATTTATTTTTTTTTAATCTTGCAATTTACGTGGCCGACCGCCAAAAAGTTATTAGATGTTATTAGTTTTATAGATATTGAAATATTCTTGCTTCTCTCCATGTCATGACCATTTCGATGATCTCTTTCGTGGCCGTATTCTTGGCAGTCTAAAAATGAGACCTACTTAGTGATTTTATTTTTTTTGTTAAAAATTCTTATTTTATTTGATTATACTGATTAATTGCAAAATTTCAGATTCAGCTCGATTTTCTTAATTAAAAATATCTAAACAAAAAAAAGGAAAATGTTTTTCCATAAATTCTTGCTAACTACCCCATGGAATTCTGGTGCAAAAGTTAGGATGGTTAGTAAAAAATAAGTCTTCGATTTTTTTATTAGAAACCAGTGATAATAATCTATGCTCCACAAGGAGTGAGTAAAAAAAATTGCAGGGCATTAAATTGGCTTGCTTCTACAATGTACTTTTTTGCATCTTAGGGTTAAGTTGGTCCTGTATGTGTTCCATTTTGGATAAATTTCAGTTTTGAAAAAAAAATTCTTTTCAAATTGCTTTAGAAATTTAGAAATTTTCTAAAAAGGATATTTTCGATTTCAATCATTTTTTGTCTAACTTAGTTTATTTTTAATTAACGTATAAAATAAACAAAATAAAGGTAAAGTTGATTTAAATTTAATTTAACATTTTACAAAATTTTTTATTTGAATACTTTAAAGACAATTTTAAATTCAGCATAAAAATTGAAATATTAATTAAAATAAGTTACCACCGAACAAATTTTTAGATTTTTTATTGAATTTATTTTTAAAGAATATATTAAAACTTAATACTTCAATATGAAATTTACATTAGATCATGAACTCCTATTTGCCCCTGTTTTGATTCTGCGCGATTCTATTGTAAATAATTTTCAGCTTTAAAAATTTAAAACTGGTTTTTATCTACTTTAACTAATTATTAATCATAAAGTATATCAAAAAAAAAAGGTATTTCTTTTTTACTTAATTTACGTTAACTAAATTTCAATGAAAAAATAAAAATAGCCCCAAGCCTCTCAAAAATTCTTGAAATTTATTTTTAAAATTTAATTTTGAGAATATTTTTGGAAAAATTTTAAAAACTGAAAAAAAACTAATGGGTGAAGAAAAACTAGACCTTGAAAAACACTTCAGGAAATTATTAGATTCAAACCAAATTCCAGAATCAAATAAAAATTTTTCAATTGGCAATGTTGACCAATTCAGTACTGAATCAATAAATAATTTTGGCAAGGGCTTTATTCACAATTCCGAAATATTTGTATCAAACGACAAATCTAAACTTCATTCTCATTCTTTAAGTCTCCTGGCAAAGCAATTTTACGAGCCAATTAATAAAAAATTTAACTATGACTTTTTTTTCGCATCACCGTCCAAAATTCCGATATTCAATCAATTTGGTGGTGGCTACTGTCAACTTTTGTCCATTGATTTAAATCTTGGTTCCACTCATGAAAAAGGTCACAATGAAATTATCGGTGAGATTGGATTCATCAATCAGGATCTTGGTCTTTTGTTGTCCAAGTGTATCGCACAGTTGAACCAATATACGAATATATCCTATTCATTTGGATTCAAAGTCGAATATGACAAGAAAAATTTCAGTGCCATTTTTTTTTTACTTGAGCGGTCTAAGAGTCCAAATGAGGAAAAAATTTTAATTTTACAAAATAGTATTCGAAATAACTCGAAAAAAATAGCAGAAAAAAGCTTATCTGTTTCGTTTGATGAACTTATAAATGGATTCTATAATGAAAGCATGTCTCAGTTTAATGTAAATTTAATTTATTCACGCATCATAAATCAAGATAATCTAGAAGTACCCTTGGTTTTTGATTTAAAAATTTGCAATTTTGAAAAACAACAATCTGAATTTGTGACCATTTCAATTAGTACAGATGTGCTCAAAGAAATATTCAATTTGTGGAAAGATCATTTTTTATTTCTTAGAGTCAAAGAGCTAAAAAATGAACACTAATTAATTTTTTTTGATTTTTTCAATTAATAAACCGTTTTAATACATTGAATTTTTTTTCGTAAAAAACCTCTTTGAAAAAAAGTGAACAAATGAAATATGGAATTATTAAAAATCAAAAAAAAATAAAATCCTATCATTAAAGATTGACTTTGGAAGGCCAAAAATCTTAATTCGAAAACAAAATTCGCACTTGCCTGAGCAATATGGACCCAAAGGTTGTACAAAACCATGCCAAGACTGTTCGCTCTAAGCTCGATATCATACGTCGTTTTGGAGTTCAATACCTTAACTGATATTAATTTTTTAGAATAGGAGGCTTCAGTTATAATTAAAAAAAAAAATTGAAGGAAAGTGGCAACAACGAAGCTGCTGCCTCATTAAAAAGAATAGAGTCCATGGGAGCAACTGCCTCCAACTGATACTCTGAGGCATAGTGAACCAGGTTTGACTGTTCCTAAGGTACTTCCTAAACTTGAGCCTATCAATGTGTATGATGAGGCTCATACACCACCATTATTCTCGCCTGTTCATACGGAGGAAGCTGTTGATTTCGCCAGAAACAAAATTAATTTTATCAAAAGTATGATAAAATTAATTTTGTTCCATTTTTTATTCTACACCCGTTATAATAATACTTTTCATTTTTTTTTGGTCTAAGGAAATTTTCATTGTGCAAATATAAAACATTTTTTTGTGTTAAATTTAAATGATTTAATCAAAAGTATGGGTGAAAAAATTAATCGCCTAAAGAATTTAAAATGATCTTATTTGAACTTAATGTATATCGAATTGAAGATACATTTGAGTGTAGCGTATCCCTGCAACAAACAATTTATAAATAAGAAAGTTTTTAGAACATAAAAAGCACTATTTCTTATGTAGGAAAATTCTGAATAAAAAAAAGTAAATTTTTGTCATCAGCTTATCGTGAACTTTGCGATATAGTATTTTTTGATTGATTTATTCTCTTTTCTATTATTTAATATTTATGCAATTAAAAAACTCAAAACTTTTCTTCAACTAACTTGTATCTTTGAAAAATCAATCTTTAGCTCAAGTTTTCCTTCCCTCCTTCTCTTATGAAATTTTTAAGGTAATTAAATAATTTATTCTAAATTTAATAAATTTTTTTTAGGGCAATTAATAACATAGCTTATTTAGTGCATTGAATTTTGCGAATACAAATATAAAATATTATTAGAATAATGAGTTTTTATTTAGGAAAGAAAGTTTAGTTTAAAAAAAAAAAAATATTTTTTGTCGATTTATATTTTTTCAAAAAAAATTGGTGAATTTGCATGAAAAATAATTCAAAAATTCAAAATACTCTACAAAAATATTTGGAAATTTTTTATTTAATTTCTGTGTATTTAGTCCACTCATGTAGAAATATTGAGCAAGATTTCTAAGAGTATCAGTAGTATTTTGAAATTTCAAATAATTCAATTATCCTAAGTAGTCATTTGACTTGGTGATAAAGTGTTCAAAAAAAATTTGATCTTAAGACTGTGATAAGTGATCAATGATCACACATTTTGTGCCCAAAACATCAATTAATTTACCAAAAAATAAAAAAAAATCTTTTAAGTTTTTAAATGTTTAATAGACTTTTTTTATGTTTTAAAAAAAATTTAAAAAATTTTGATTATTTATGTATCTTGGACATGGGCAATTTAACACCATTTTCATTTTTCGTAAATTTCCCACTAATACTACAGGCTATCAGATTTGAGTGCTTGCTCGGTGCTCGATGCTTTTTAGGCCACCAATTTAGCTTTATCAGAGGCTTATACTGGTGCCAAAGCAATTTCCTTATAAATAGCTGCCTTTTCTTTTACGATTTTCAAATCTAACTGGTCAATTTTTTACCTTATTTTTTCAAAGCTCTTCTCCAATTCATCATTTCTTCATCACTTGCAATAATCTCATTATTTTCTTTAACAGTTAATGATTCAATTTTTGCCAATGTAAAGGTCCCAAACACATAATCTTATTAAAAATTTCTTCTTAATTATCCATTTTTTAGCCTAGCATAAATTTTGCAATAATTTGTATTATTTTTTTTTTTTAAAGCTTGATCACAAAGTCGACAATGTAGCAACTCCTCATCTCAGGTCATATCTATCTCTTTTTCTCCGTCTTTCTATATATATATATATATATATATATGTTGTATTTTAGATTTTAATATAAATTTAGAAGTATAATCTTATTTTTTAATTTTATTTAATTTATTAAATCTTTTCAAATTTTAAATTTATTCGATGAATTAAAAACTTGATAAACCTTTTTTTTTTAATAAAAATTTTAAAAGAAAAGATGGAGAATTATATTCTTTAAATATTTGAATGTTTAAGATCCAATTTCTGTGTGTTTAAAGCAATACAGTGATGAATGGCGAACAAGTGCTTATCGATTTAAGCAAATAAATCTACTGATAGGTAAGGTAAATTTGTTTATGTGAAAATAAAGATCAGGTCACTGATAATCGTCAAAACACGTTCTTAATGAATCTACTAAATAAACCAGAATAAAAAACTCTCAAATATTAGCTTGATAAACTGAGGCATGTATGAATAATTGTAGTATCTATCTCTTGTAATGAGCAAGATATAAAATTCAAAAATATAGGTTAAATTTGTTTGTTTATGCTAGAAAAAATGATAAGAATTGTATTCAAGATTTTTTAATCTCAAGCTATCTAGTCTTGTTAGCTTTTAATTTAAAAATTTGTTTTTCACTTAAAATGACATTTAAGAAAACAAATTAAAGTGTTGTATCTTTACTTTATATTAGAATTTATTTTTCAAAGCGTAAATAAATGATTATTTCGTTTAGAATTAAAAACTAATTTAAAAAAGCTATTTATTTCATCACGTTAATCTTTTTAAATTGGTTAAACGAGTAAAATACGAAAGATTATTTTTAAAAATTTTTCTTAGATTTTGAAATTAATTAAGCTTACCTACAAGTAGATCGCTTATTGAATAAATTGAATTCATAAAGCGGCATTTAGAAAAGCAAAACACAATGTTGAATCTATAAGCTTAAGATTAAACTTGACTTATTCAAAAAATAGTATTTGTCTTTTAAAACTAATCTAATTTAAATATTTAATTTGGCAGTTATTTTTTTGTCTCACTAAATATTTTCAATAAATCAAATTTGGGGAGCTTTTTCTAGTCTAAGTAGAGCAAACCATTTCATAAATCTCGAATTTATTAATTTCTATTTAATAATTAATAAAAAATTTAAGCCTCAATACAAAAGTAAAGATAATTTTTCTTTAAGGGCGTATATCATTATTGATACATTTCGATAAAAGCCACATCGAATTTGATTTAAAAATTTAAAAAAGAAAAAAAATAGAGCAAATGATTTATTTTTTTATTTTAAAGTTTATTTTTATTAAAATTAGGTTTTGATTTTTTTTTATTTCTTTCACTATGAAACCTTTTTTCAACTACTAAATAAAGATTTTTATTATATTCTTTTTATTATTGTAAAAAAAAGTAAGTTTTTTTTTGAATTGCAATTATTCAACGTCGAGTTTTTTTAAATCAAAATAAAACTAAAATTAATATTTTTAAATCTTTTGTGTAATTTTTTTTTTAATTTCCAAAGATAAGTCTTTGTGCTGAAGAATTTTATTATTTTTGAGAGGACTAAGTTAGTTAGTAGTTATAAAGTAAGTCCAACTCAATGCAGTTCTAAATTTTAAAGGCATTTAGGTGCTAATAAAAAAATTGCTTGATCAAAAATCAAAAGAAATAATAATTTTTGAGAGTTTGGAGAATTTATAATTTATTAAGAAATATTTATTGTTTTGTTCAATTGAATTAAAAAAAACATCTAAAACCTATTATTCTACTTTTATTTTCTATCTCTGTAACATCTGAGCTTTTACCTTGATTATCTATAGTTAATTTCTGTCATCTTTTCTATTTCATTTTTTATTCACATAAATTTGTATTGCCAAAATGATTTACGATTATGGTCAGCGATTTTTTGCGGTCAGTTGAAGTTTTTTGAAAGTTAGTAATATATTCTTTTTCTGTAATTTTTGTTATAATTAAAACAAATTACAAAATATAAATATAAAAAACATATGTAAAAATAGCTATTGTAAATCATTTTCTGTTAATTTTAAAAAAGTTTTGCATTGAAAGCTTCCAGAATACATCATTATTAATTCTAATCTTTAAATAAATTCTATTAATCGAACCGAATTTGAAAAGAGGCTCCTTTGAAATTAGTTTGGAATTGTCAAATTGAAGTTTATGATCAAATGTAAATTTGAAATCAGAATTTTCAGTTTAATAAAAAAACTATTTTTTATCAATTTTTTAAAAATAAATGACAAAACTTTATTAAACATGATTTGTTTTATCTTAAGTTAAGAAGAAAGTTATATGAATTTTAATCCGAAGCAAAATTTAAACCCAAATCAATATTTTAAAATTTGTAATATATTTTAGTTTGGATTAATTGGATACCTTAAAATGGATTTTAAAATTTTTCTTTAAAATTTTTAAATAAAGATTTTAGAAGAATCAATTAAAAATCAATGAGAAAAACAAATATTTTTTTTTTTCCAAAATTTAAATAATAAACATTTAATGTTTAATTTGTAAAAAAATAAAAAAAGCTAATTTCATCATTTTTATTAAGATTTTTATCAATTATTTTTTGATCATATGATCATGATAATGACTTTCAAGTAGCCTATGTAAATCTCTTTCTTTCGAAGAAGAGTTTAAATTTTTGGCTGAAAGTCCAGCTTAAAAAAAAGATAAAAAGCTATAAGTTAGGTTTTTTTTCTTTTCTTGATTTTTTTTAGTTTTCAAGTTTTTATATTTAACTAATTGTAGAATTAAATTAGTTTCGAATCAAAATTTTATCATATCAAGTAGTTAATTGTATCTGATAAAATATTTTGAAAAATTTATTTTTCTTACTTTATCTGATAATTTAGGAATTAAGCATTGAAAATACCGGCTATTTTTTTCCAAATTTCAAAATTCTACGGCAAGACTTAAATTTTTTTTAAACAAAATTAAATCAGATTTAAAATACTGAAAGTAGAGCTTTCATAAGAGCAAAATAGCATTTTTAAATATTATAAACAATGTAAACTTAACAAATACTTTTGGTCTCTGGAATGCTCAAAAAATCAACTAAAAATTCGAGTGGAATTAATATTTGGATATTTTATTAAAAGTTAAAAATATGAGAATATCAGGTAATACTCTAGAGAGCATTAGTTTATCATTTTTTCTTAAAATCATGGTCAAATTAAAGAAAAAATTTGACAAAAAAAATATATAATTAGAAAAATATTTGGAGAGCATTTTATTTATTCAATTTTGTGCCAAACAAAATAATGAATTGATTTCCATGTTTAAAAATGCTTGAGACGAAAGAAAAAAATTTAAAATAAAATTTCAACACTGACTTAAATTAAGACAAAGACTACATTTTTTTGTTCATACTAACTCTAAAGCTGCAAATGCAAACTAAATGAAAAAAAAACAAAAAAAAACAAAAACATATAATTCAGCTATCTTATATTAAGTCTATCTCGATAAGCGATTCATAAAAAATTTCAAAATGCGCTTTCCCCCAAAAAAAATAAAAAAAATTTAGAAAAATAAATATTCTAAATTGTTTGCGTGTTGCAATCTTTGTCCTTGACTTGCTTGCTATATAAAGAAAAAACTACACGTAGTTGAATTTTCGACAATATAAAAAAAATTCAAGAGTTTTATTAGGTTGTTTTCGACAAGCAAATTTACCTATTTTTTATATATATTTTTTCTAACACATCATCACGTTTTTTTTTAGATTTGAAATTAAAATTCAAACAAGGTTTAAATAGCCAAACTGAATTTTTAGAAGAAAAAAAACTAAATCAACTGGACCGAGTTTGTTTAACGGAACCTTTGACCCTGACAATGAGCGTTGAAATAGATAACTTCAAAGTTGATGAGGTGAACAACTATGACACTGTTTTCCCATCGCTTCCAAGCAACGGCGTGGCCTTTAGTTCGAACTCCGTGTGGAACACCCAAGAGAATAAGCTGGCCATCAAGCGTCACCTTAACACCACGCAGACAATTCATGTGCCCTACGGTGAACGAAAGTACAAGGACCCCAAGTCTTTTGGCTTTGATGCCAACAAGAAGTGTGAGGAAATTGCTGGCAGACTTGGTGTAAAAGTGGAAATTTGTGGCTCCAAGGATCAATCATTGCACGTGGTTATTTCTGGTCTGGAGGAAAAAGTTGCCGAAGCCAAAAAGGTCATCGTCAGCGAGCTTCAAGCCGAAAGGGACCATAAGATCAAGGTGTCCAAGGATCAGCACAAATTTCTGATTGGTAAAAACGGATCTATTTTGACCAAGATTCAGGACAAGACATGCACTAAAATTCAAATTCCCAGATCGGACTCCAACTCGGACATGATCACCATAACCGGTCCCAAGGAAGGAATTCAGCTGGCTATCCATGAAATTAACCTTATCTGTGAAGAACAGTCAAAAACTGGCTTTGAAAGACTTCACATACCAAAATTGTACCATCCGTGGATCAGAGGGTTCAACAATGAAATTGCCAATGAGATATCGAATCGCACTGGCGCCAAGATCAACATTCCACCTCCTCAAATTGAAAAAGATGAAATTGCGGTCTCAGGCGACAGGGAAAAAGTGGATGCGGCCGTGGCTGAAATAAACCGCATTTACGCTGTCAAATCTGAACAAAATGTGACCAAATTGGCCATTGAAATTACCAAGTCACAGCATAGGCTGATCATCGGAAAAAATGGCTCTGTTGTTCAGGACATATTCAGAGATCACGATGTTTATGTCCAAGTGCCTAGACTTGACTCGGACAGTGAGACTATTTATTTGTACGGCGAAGAGGCCAAACTTGGTGCTGCCCTAACCCAGGTAATTGCTAAATCGAATTCGGTCAGGACTGTTAAAATAGATGTTCCGTCCTGGCTGCACAGACACATGATTGGCGAGAAGGGTTCGAACATATCCAAAATAACTGCCGATTATCCCAGCACCCATGTTAAATTTGAGACTGATGACAAGATAACTTTGGAGGGTCCGCCTAATGAAGTTGAAAAAGTCAAAGAAACTCTAGAGAACATAACCATTGGTTTGAAGAAAATATTGCTCTCTGAAGAGCTAGCTGTGGATGCCAAGTTCTATCCTCAATTGATAGGTTCCAAGAAAACCGAGAACTTGGTGGCCAAGTTGAACAAAGAGCACGATGTTGTGGTTCGTTTACCGCCTGAGAATTCCAACTCGAACATTGTGCGCATCGAAGGATCTCCTGAAAACGTGGTCAAAGCCAAAAAAGAACTGCAGGATCTTGTTGCTAGAATGGAAAACGAAAGGTCCAAAGACATCATCATCGAGCAAAAGTATCATTCCAATTTGATTGGAAAAAGTGGCAAGAATTTAAATGAAATCCGAGCCAAATTTAATGACGTACAAATAAATATTCCATCTCAGCAGGAAAAATCAGATATCATCACTATTAGAGGTAAAATTTAATTTTTATTAAGTTTTGAAATGGGAATAGGATTTTATTATTTAGAAAAAAAAATTTTGAATAATTTTGAATTTATAAAATTTAACAGGAAAATTTTAATTTCATTGAGTACTTATTAACTAAGTATTTATCAAAGTTTTTGATCATAATTAACTACGAAAAAAGTTTCCTCGATTTTTGTGGTTTATGATTTCTTTTGAATTTTTATGATAAATATTTTATGACACTAATTAAAAGAATTTTTTTTATATTTAAATTTTAGTTTTAATATCCATTTAGCGATAAAAACACTGCTTTTAAACTTTTGACTGAAAGTATTGCTCCTCTTTAAGACATAAAATTTACTACTTTATTAATGCTTTGCTATTTTTATTTTTAATTTTTGTAAAACAAATCAAATTATTTTAATAATTATTATATATATTAATATTGACCGCTTTTTTCATTTTTTTTTAAATTTTTGGGACAACTCTCATAACCATGATTTCTTGTTCTAAATTCTTATTTAGAAGTTCGATATTGCACTCTTTGCATACTTTTTGAAGATGCGATTAAGCTGATAATGCAAACTCTAATTGCCGAATTTTAGTCAAATTAACAAGTAAAGTAGCTTTACTAGGAGATACAAAGAGTTGATTTTTAAATCTAAAATTTGAAGGGAAGATCACTCCATGATCTCTTTTTTCTTCAAACTCATTTAGCTCTTTGCCATCTGTTCAAAATATAATGCATTACCTAGCATTTTTTTTTATTTTAACTCAATTTAAAAGCACTCACTAAATCTTTTTATTTATTTTATTTTTGATTTTTTGATTTAACTTTTTAATCTGTAGGAGCTTTAGCTCGGTACAGATAAACAAATAAAAAATTATTTTTTAAAACTTGTAGCACATTCATCCTTGACCATTTTTTTATCAGATTTGAGTATAAACCCAATCAACAAATTTGCTGAGAGAATATATATATATAAAAATTATCAAAACCCTGAAGTGCTCTACTAAAATATTCAGTCAAACTAGAGATTAATTTGCTTACGAAAGCTTTTGATCTTTAAGTAAAAAAATGGATAAAATATTTTAGATTTTTTGAAAGATAAGCTTGTGAAAATTTAAAATCCACAGTAAATGACAGAAGTTTTCTGAGCACCTACTTTTTATATTTTTATTTTGATGCTTTTAATTAACATTCAATCAAAATTTTCATGTATAGAAAACAAAAACCCTCTAGATCATTTAAGTACAGAAAAGTCAAAGAATATCAAAATGTATTAAAAAAACGATCTTAAAAGAAATCTTATAAAAATAGTTTAGATCTCTTTTTAATTTTTGAATCCATTTAAATACAAAGAAAAAAGCTCAAATTTTTTAAAATTAGTTTTGGCATTTTTTAACTGAATAAGAATTTAAAAAAAATACTAATTATTTAAATTTGCTTTAAAATTTCTTTAATTTAAAAGGTAACAAAAACGACGTGGAGAAATGCTTTAAACATATGCAACAATTGCTCAAAGAAATGCAGGAAAACAATTATCAAGAAGAAATGCAGATAGTCAAAGAATTCCACAGAATGATAATTGGCAAACATGGAGCTTTTATACGAAAAGTTCGCGATGATACTCACACTCGTATTGATGTACCAGGTGAAAATTCTGATTCGAATGCAATTGTTATGATCGGCAAGAGAGACAATGTACAGAAAGCTCGCCGTCTAATTGAAGAAAAAGTCAGAGAACTGATAAACATCAAAGAAGATTTTGTCGAAATACCGCACCAGTTTCATTCAGCTTTGATAGGAAAAGGAGGTGGCATAATCAAGCAAATTCGACAAGATTGTGGAGGTGTCATAATAAACATTCCGCCTGAATCACCTCCTTGTGACAAAATAACCCTCAGAGGTCCTATCGAAGAGCTCAAGAAGGCCAAGCAAGAACTACTGAAGCTTGCTGAGCAAAAAAATGACTTGTCCTATTCGGAAGAAATACCGGCCAAATCTGAATTTCACCGATTTTTGGTTGGCAAGAACGGCTCGAGAGCTAATTATTACAGAGAAACCTTCAATGTTAGAATTGTCTTTCCTGAGACTCAGACTGCAGAGGGAGGCGATTTAATAGCAATCATTGGCAAAAAAGAAAATGTCCAGAAGGCTCGCGTCGAACTGGAAAAAGAAATCAAAGCTTTGGAGGAAGAGGTTACCCAAGAAATAAGCGTAGATCCCAAATGGCACAAATTTTTCTTTGTCAAGAGAGGCGAGCTCAAAAAGAAAATCAGTGATGAAAATTGTAATGTCAGAATCAACTTTCCTCAAGATAAATTGTCTTCCCAAGTTTTGGTCAAAGGGCCACGTGACGCTGTTGCCTCGGCAATCAAACAAATTCAAGAATTTGTAAATGAAATGGAAAACCAAGTTACCATTGAAGTAAGCATTGAACGCAAGCATCATCCAGCTGTCATTGGTTCTAAAGGAATGAATACAAATCGTATCAGCAGTGATTTCAAGGTAAACATTCAATTTCCGGCTCGTCCAAGCGAAAACAGCGAAGAACATGATCCTAGACAAGACGTCTTCACTATCAGTGGTCTGAAAGAAAACTGCGAGAACGCCAAACAAGCTCTGCTAGACTTGATTCCAATCGAGGAAAATTTCACTTTTCCCGCCAAATTTCACAAAGAATTGTTGGCCGACAAAGCAGAAGTTC
Source organism: Brachionus manjavacas (assembly GCA_019054805.1). NCBI lineage: Eukaryota > Metazoa > Rotifera > Eurotatoria > Ploima > Brachionidae > Brachionus > Brachionus manjavacas. Next base: position 2,115,013 of record JAHQIY010000005.1, read on the forward strand.
TCAGAAAACTAATCAATGACTACAATGTCCAGATAAATGTGCCAAAGAGAGAAGAGAATGCTGATTATGTTATTTTACTTGGTGTACGGGAAAATTTGGAACAGGTCAAAGTTGCCTTGAGCGAAAAATTGGCCGATCTGGAACTAAAAAATTATACAGTTGAAATAACGAATGTAAAGGGAGAAATAATTCCTCAGTTGAGAGGTCGTAGTGGAGCTGAGTGCGAAAAACTGCAAAAAAAGTTCCAGGTCAAAATTTTTTTTGGCCAGAAAGGCGAAAATGATAAGATAAAAATAATTGGTGTTCAAAAAAATGTTGAAGATTGTGAGAAATTTATTCGGCAAAAGATTGAGGACGAAGAATCAAAACAAAGTCAAGAAATTGAAATAGACCAGCGGGTTCATTCGAGAATTATTGGCTCACAAGGCAAAGCTTTGGCAAGATTGACTGAAAAATTTAAGGTTGAAATTAAATTTCAGCGAAATACTGATCTTGTTGTAGTGAAAGGTAAAGACATGGACCAAATAGATGATGCATGTGATCACCTTAAAAATTTGGAAGAAGAGTACTTGCAGGATTTGACCGAGAGAGAGCAGTACATTCATCCATCAAATAGAAACGAAAATTTCAATGGTTCAGTTGAAAATTCACAAGGTTTTGTGGTAAAAGGCGCTCCATGGGAACAAGTGCCAGACACAAACAACATGGAAGATTTTCCCACTATAAGTACATCTGTTACAAATGGTCAAAATGGCCAGAAGTCAATGTGGGGTCTAAAAAAATAGCTTTTTTTTAGCTATTCAATTTTTAGTTATTTTTCAACCATTTATGCAATAGATTGTTTTTCTTTTCTTATTCTCGGGTTCTAAACTTTTAATTAAATTCAAAATTTTGATCTAATCTATTTCATAATATAGTTATCATTTGAAATATGAACTTTTTTGTTATTTTAGACTTTTCATTGAGAAATATCGACTTTAAAAAATTTCAATAGAATGTTTTTATTTTCGTTTATTTATTTTTTTTAAATTATTACTTAATAAACAGTTTCCAGTCTATAAAGTTTTTTTTTCTCAAGCTCTAAAAGCTATCAAAAAAAAATTATAATTGTTGATAATTTTTTTATTAATTACTTATTTCGTCATGACTTTTTTTAGTTACTTTTATATATTTAATGATTTAGCTAGAATAGTTTTTATATTATAATATTATTCAATATTAAAGGCACAAATTTGAAAAAGTTAAATTAATTTATTTACAAGGTGAACAAATGTTATTTTTTTTATCCGTAAAATCAATAGTAGTGTTTTATAATTTGATTTTTTGATATGTTTATGATTTGAGGAGTCCTGGAATAAGCAATCAACTATTTAAAAAAAAAACATTTTTTGTATTGTATTTAAAAAGAAAGTATAAATCCTTTAAAAATAAGCTTTTTACATAAAAGCAAACAACAAGATATTTGTAAAAGCCATTTATTTTATTACATTTCATTGCCAGTCTCTGGACACAGAATCGGTGCTGTCTTAAATATAATGACCCTGCTTTAAAAAAAGATAGATCAATTTAAAATAAATTGAAAAAAAATTATTTTTATTTTCACAAATTTGTAAAAATCTGATCGATATTTTTTTATTAGTGAAAGCTTAAATTCAAAAATCAAATCTAATTTGAAATACTAATTTTGTGACATTCCCCAAGGATTTTTTGAGTTAAACTCAGACCACATCTAGAATATGCAGTTCAGGCCTGGAACCCATATCTAAAAAAAGATATAAGCGTCATAGAATATGTCCAAAGAAGGGCTACCAAATTAGTTCCTGAACTTAAGAAGCGAAGCTACGACGAACGCTTAGAAGCTCTTAGCTTAACTACCCTAGAGATAAGAAGATTAAGAGGAGATTTGATCGAAATGTACAAAATAGTTAATGGTTTAGAAACAATACGTTGGTATAAACCTCCAATCTTCAGAAACCAACAAGCGAATTTTCGTCCGGCTCCAAGATTTCATGACCTTAAAATGGAGAAGCAATTGGTGAAAAACTGCCATCAAAGATACCATTTTTTCAGCAATAGAGTGGTGAATGCTTGGAATAACCTCGGTAGAGAAGTTATTTATTCCAAAACATTGAACGAATTTAAAAATAAATTAGACAAACTAAATTTAGATGGGCTATTACAGTGAGGATAAAACCTCATTTCAAGTGCTTTGCACTTCAAGGCTTTTTATTATTATAAGTGTTCTTTTCGCATGTATTGACGATATGAATTTAAATTTCTTATTGTCCATTTTACTCATTTTGACTTTTTCTTTATTTTATATTTGGAAAATTTTTTCTTATGAGTATTTGATACTTTCTAATTATATTTAGCATTAAACTAAATTAATGAAACATTATCATGAATATTTTATAAAGGAAAAATATTATACCGTCATATCAATGATTTAATCGTTAAATAAAAACAAAATTGATTGTCATATAAAAATTAAACGGGGTCCGGTGCAGAGCCCTGGTTTAGGGATTCGGGTTTGTTGAAGATTAGAGAACTATTAGTTAAAATTAAAATTAATAATTAAACTTTTTATGAATTAAAATCTTTAATTTAATTATCTATAAGACGATTTTATTTATTCTCATATGACAATTTAATAATTAATATGACGGGTTAATATGCATCCTTTTATAAATCGGTAATATTCAAATTCAAGTCTAAAATTAAGTTTAGCTAAACGAGATACGTCGCCAGAAGTCTTGAGCAATTATTCCTGTTTTGAAATTATGATTTTAAACGTGAACGATTAAGTTGAAGAGTCTGAAAAAGTGAGTGCTCATATCCGTATTCTGGTATAGACGTTTCCTAAATGGTTTACAAAAATTTCAACCGTTTCTTCTTCGTCATTTGTGATCACATTTTTGGTATTTTTAGCTTTTTGTCTGTTTTATTTGAATTGAGGTTTGATGATTCATCAAGTTTGTTAATTAACTTCCAATTATTGGATTCGGATTGATTGAAATTCTGCAATTCATGAAATTCTAAATTGAATTTATTTCATTTAAAATTTTTGATTCCATTTTTTACTTGTCTACAAACAAGGTTAAACATTTTTTTTTGATAATCTGTGTAGATAATATTTAGCGTCCTATTTAATTCCCGTTTATGATTTATATGATTATTTAGGATCACTGGAATTGACTAAAGCCTTTGCGGCTTAAGTGAATAGTGATTTTGATTTTGTTGAGTAATCGAAAAAGGATTAAAGAAATTTTATCAAAACAGAGGCTTCTCTTTCTACGTAATCTTGGTTTTCTAAAGAGCAGGTGGAGTGCCTTTTACATATATAATCTCTGATGATATCCCAATATATACTTTTAGTAATTTGAGATTCATTTTTGAATAGACAGGAGATTTTTGAAGAAAGGGATTGTGGTTGATGGTCCCTATTAATAATTCTGTTTGATAACTAACTAACTTGGTTAAAATAAATTGAATGTTTAAATGAAAAATTTTTAGGTTATTAGTCATTATTTGTGAGCATTATGTTGTCCAAGTCGATCGTATTTTCCTCTTTTCATCGGTTGGATTTGATTGCAGATATTGTAAATAATTGTTGCATTAAAGGTACGAAGAGTTTACCTATTAAACCAATGATGCATTAGAGATTTTTATATATGGATTCTTGAATGATATTAACACTTTTGATCAAGTCGATTATAATTATGATTAGTTTTGCAACAAAAGCAATAAATTGTTGAGGATTAATGTTAACTAATTGATCAGGAGCAGAGGATTCAACGCGGTTTGTATTTAAAAATTTTATTTTAAATTTTTTTGTTGAGTTTATTCCATGAAAAATTGGTAGAATTTGGTATATATGATGATTCCAAAATCATTTAGGGGAAGATCGAATCATAGGAAAGTGCAATTGAACTCATGTTCAGCAGCACAGAGAGGCAAGAAAGGGTTAATTATCAATTTTTCTTAAATGATTTTTATAAATGAGCTATTTCTTAGTCGAAAGAAAATTTTTTTAAATTTTAGTAGCATCAAATAAAGAGTCTTTAATTTTATCTCAATAACTTGAGAATTCTTTTTCGCTCGATCGCTTTTTTACAAGTTCGTGTGTTTCCTACTGGACTACTGGACAGAGGTCAGAGAGGCCGGGCGACAGTTGCATAGTTCTGCTATCCTTCTTATAAATTGTCGAGACATTAGCTATTTTACATTCGACAGGAACTTCTGACGAGATCAAGGACTGCAGATCCCACGGAAGATGAACGAGCTTAAGATAAATGTATAATTTAAATATTGCCATTTTTGAAAAAACAACACAAAAGATTTGAGAAATATTGAAAATAATGCAATAACAACGTTTTAAATATTTTTTAAGAACAATCGTCTTACAATGAATGATCTTTTTTTACAATTAAAGAAACACTGCAACCAAGTTTTGAAAAATCAAGATTTTTACAAAAGTATTGAAAAAAAAGTCTAAACAAGTTCTATTTAAAGTACAAAATTTTGAATAGTTGAAAGATTTGATTATCGGCCGAACAAAATTTCTGATACCCGCAACCTTGACTGCTAAGAACGGTAAAATTTACATGTAGGTCTTAAAGAATAAACTTACAATTAAAGTATTGACTTGTACTTTCTAATATTTTTTCCAACCAGTCTAAGCCAGTTATCCCTAATTTCTTTTAACAGAAATGGAAGTTCATTAGAGAGGAGAATCTAAAACAGGATCTTGTGGTTGTCTTTCCTCAAAAGATAAAAGCATTTATTTTTATTTTACAAATACGAATTATTTATTTTCTATTAATTAAATAATTAGGCAAAGGATCTAAAGCAATGTTGTCAAAGTGATTTAAATCAAAAGAAAAAAAGAAAAATTCTTTCACAATAAATTCTCTTCAACACTTTGCATTAAAAAATTTAATTTTTTTAACTTCATTTAATAACATAGCATTGATTCTAAAACTCTTAACAAAATCATTTTTTTGCTAGAAAAATTTTTTAGATGTGACTTACGAAAGAAATTCTTTTAAGTATTAGAATTATACTAAGAAATTCTTTTTAATAAAGTTTATTTAAAAGAATTTCTTTCGAAAGTCTACTACCTTAATTTTTGATTGTACTTTTTTAAAGAATACTTAAAATGTAGGGATTCTAAAATTTAGGTAAACATTGTCTTGATAAAATAATTCAGGATTTTTAGTTTCACTTAGAAATTGCTTTAAAAAGAAATTTTATAATAAAGTAATACTATTCCAGTTGTTTACTTTTAATTTAAAGAACTTAAAAGCAAACAATTAAAAGATTATTTTAAATTTATTAAAAAATTTTTTTTTTAATTACAAATTTTGTTTCATTCTCAATAAATATACAGAAAAAAGTTCTTTAATTTCTTTTAAATTAATTATAAAAAATTTTCTTCTCCAGTTTGCTCCTTTAAATCATCATCCAATTCAAATTCTTCATCAAAAGAAATTGATTTTCGAACCAGAGATTCTTTTGGTAACGAAAAGCTATTTGATTGCATAGGCTCATTAAGCGAATACTTAAGGCTTAAATCATTTTCACTTTTGACTCCAATAATTTTTTTTGTTTTTATTTGAGTTTGATTTGGACTCATGGGAGGTTTGGTTCTTAGTCTGTCATTTTTAGCTTCATCAATCAAAAATGAACGACTAGAATCAAGCCAGTTCTGAAATGGAAGATCCATGCAGCTCAATTTTTTTTCCATTGACTCGTCTCGGTCACTAATTCCACTTATATTACTTAAATTGGCACTCTTTGCTACATTTTCAGCCTCGGCCTCATCGCTCACACTAGATGAAGTCTGATTTTTGTTATGTTTCTTTTTAACTCGGGTTATGACACAATTTGATTTATCCGATTCCATTTGATTCAAAAATGCTTTCAAATAAATTTTGTATTCTCCTTCTTCTTGAATGCCATTTATGGCTGCTATGGTATCGCTAGACTTCATGGTACCACACAATTCGTCATTTATGTAAATTTTATAGCCTGTTATTTCAACAAACAAATTTTTTGGATTATGATTCCATTTTAAGGCCACACTTTTTTCATTTAGCTTTTGCAAGCGAACTTTAAGTGGCGGATTAATTTGAATCTTGGGCTCCACACTCTCTTCTTCGACTTTCTTATACTTGAACTCAACTTCGTCTTCAGTTTCTGATTTCGGCACCTGCTCTTCAAGTGTTTTGCATTTTTCTTCTAAAAGCTTCACCTTAAGCATCAAGCCTTCATTTTCAATTTTTAATTTTTTTGCCAAATCTGTCTCCACTTTATCAATCTGGTTGGTAGAGTCAAAGCTTCCAATTTTTTTGACTAGTTCATGTATTACCTGAGTTGAATTCTGACTAAATTCGACCAGTTCTAATTGAGCCTTTTTCAAATCATCCAAGCCATTCTTGACAAAAAGAGCTTCTCTCTTTATCCTTTTGTATTTTATGTAAAGAATTTTTGGACGAATAAATTTAGACTTCCTCAATCTATATCCTCGGAAAGCCGCTTGGATTTTGGTGGCACATTGGTCTTCGAATGTGTTGCTCACCGGCAAAGGAACCTTAATGTTGTAAATACTCTCGAATTCCGCATATTCCTTTTCTTGGTCCATTAATCTCAGCTGACTTTTGAATTCACGCAGATTTTTTTCTCGCTGAGCTCTCATTTCTTGGCGTTGCTTTTGAATTTTCGAGTGGATCTCCATCGATAGAATGGACATGTCTTCTTTTTTGTCCAAATTATCCTCGCTGTTTTCCTCTGGTTCATTTATTTTTTCTATTTTGGAAAAATTTTGCAGTCTTTTTTCAACTGTGGATGGCATTATGGTAAACGAATTTTTCGATTCGGGCTTAGAATTTGAGAATTTTGCAGGTGAATACGAATTTTTAATTTTCAATGGTGTATTTGATGCTGACTTGGAACTTGGAGTTTTTTTCACCACATTTATTTTTGTTGGAGTTTTTTTAAAAAAGCTCAAGTCTTCTTGAGTTTTGCTTCGCTTACGCAGCCGTGTAGTTCTATTTTCGCTGACTTTAACAGGTTTGTTGAGACTATACTGACGAGATTGAGCTTTGAGGAAATTTTTTTGCTGCGGTAATTTTTGGTTATCGCTAGTTTTTGCCCTGTTTCTTACCACTTTTTTTCTCATTTCTTCCAGTTCCTCACCGCTGACTTCCGAAAATTCGGATATTTGCTTATAAAAAGCATTGGTGTCCAGAGGTTTGATCGGTCTGTTGTCATATTCCAAATACCTGCTCTTCCTTTCACGATCCGAATCCGTGTCCGGGTCCGTTTTCGAATTAATATAACTCGAGTTTTTAAGTTGGTTGAACAGCTTTAAATCTTTATTGATCGAATCACTTGATGAGTAATAATTATTTACCATAATATTATGGTAATCGGAAATCAGATCACTAGTGTGAGCTTCGCTGCTGTCTTTGACCGTGTCTTGACTAGCTATGACTGTCTCAGCTTCTGTTTTCGTAATTTGAAGAGACTTAAGAAATTAAGTTGAAGATTACTTGGTAAAATATAAGTGTTGGCAAACGGAGTGGCGGCAATGGCATGGTTGGTTAAATCTTTTAAGATGTGATTTAAAATTAAAAAGCCATAAAGCTAATTTTCATTTATGATCTATTTTGTAATATTTTGCCAATTAAATAAAATTCCTGAAGAAAAGACCCTGCCAATTCCAGCGCAATCCCGTTTGCCAACAAAACAAAATTCGCCAAATTAACAAACTTCAGTGCTAAAAGAACAACTTTGAATCAAGTATTGTATCAGTAGTGTATTTTGGCCTGGTTTGAAGTATCTTCCTTTGCCTTGACTATGAAGCCACTCAGCTTTTTGACTAATTAAAATAAAATAAGAAAATAAAAAGTTTAATTTTGATTTAAAAATGCGTTATTGAGCAATGTACGTAATTTATTGGTATCCAAGTTAAATAAATTATTTTAAAAAATTTACTGTTCTTTTTGCGTAATAGAAATTCCATCTAGTGTTTGAAGGTTTACACACCAGTTTAAAATGAATGGTCGGTAGTCAAGGAATCTATCAGTAATAAAAGTTAAGGATTTTTTGATAAAGATTAAAAATCAAATTAATTAAAATGCTTTTAAAAGGATATTAATTGGAATAGGAAACACAAGGATTGTTGTCTAAACTTAAACATTCGAGTCGAGTCAACGGATGAAGGTAAGACACTTCATTCAAATCATCAATTGAATTGTGAGAAAGATGAAGATTTTTTATCGATACTGGCAAAAAATTTGAGAAATTTTTTAAGCTTTTAATGTCATTTCCACTCAAATTAAGAGTCTTAAAACAATTAAAATTTACTTCTAATTTAAAATGAAATTTTTTTTTTATAAAGGATTTTTACATGTAATTTTGTCAAAAGACGGATATCACTCAAACAACTGATTGAATTTTCACTTGCATCTAAATATTCTAAATAGATGTTAGATTTGAGTGCATCCAAACTCTTTAAATAATTAAAATTGAAAAAAAAAAAATTATAAATTTAAATAAGACTTTTATTTGATTTCCGGAAATATTTAGCCAAATCAGGTTTTTAAGATGCTTAAACGGTTGCAAATCGATCAATGAATTATTCAGTAAATTTACATATTCAAGTTTGACCAGTTGACAAATGGATTTTATTTCAACCAGGCGATTATTTCCAAGAGACAGCTTAATTAAAAACAAATAAAATTTTTTAACTGAAAAGAAATATCTCACATTTTTCAAGTTATGGAAAAACTCTAGATTTTCCAGCTTATTCAAAAAATTGCTGTCTAAACAAATTGTCTGGACTAAACCTTCAATAGATTCATCGTCCTCGTTTTCAATCAGGATTTCTTCTTGATTGTTTAGAACAATGGATTTCAAATATTGCTTTAGAAAAAGATAGTCGATTCTTTTTAAATTTTTATTAGACAAATCAACTTTCATTTTTTTATTTTTAAATTTTTTACAAAAATTTTTCAAATTGCTCCAATTTTCTAGAAGTTTTGCATGCACTTAGAGTTGAAGTTAAAAATTTGTTAAATTAAATTTTTTGAGATTAATTAAAATAAATTAAATAAAATTTTATCAAATGTATTTTTCTAAGAACCTACAATGAACAATAATTTAATTTTAAATTTTAAGTGATCATTTTTCCTATCGACTTAGCAACAGGTTTTACATTTATTCAAGGATGTGAAACAAAAATGACAAAACCAAATTGGCAATTGATGGTTTAATTTTAATTTCGAAATACATTATGGTTGTTTTTTATTTTTTTGAAAAATTAAAAATTAGAATGCATAAATTAAACTTAATCATTAGTTTTATTTATCTTACTAAACTTTTGAATTCAGTTATAATTCAGTCTTTTGTCTTCTTTAAGAAGAAATGAGATAGAAAAGAGAAGTACTCAATCAATTACGAAAACTCAATTACTAATCTCGGGTATCTTGCTAACATTCCTAGAAAAATAAATTGTTCTAAAATTTAAAAGAAAACCAATTTTTTTTTAAATATGAGAAGATTTTTAAAATATTTTAATATATCGAGTTTTTTGTCAAATTTTAGTGTTTTATTTGTAATTTTTAAAAGTGCTGATTTAAACATTTTATCGAACCTTTTATTTATTTTTAACATATTTTTACCAAAATTTTGTAAATTTTACTGAATTTTACCGTTTCAAATTCGCTTTTTACGTAAATTTTCGTAAATTTAAAAATTTTTTTCTCAATTTTTTTAATTTGTTTAATTTACTGAAAAAAGTTTAAAATAGTCTAAAAAGAGGCATTTTTTTGGCAAAGTAGAAACTTTGCTCAAATTTCAATTTTTTTATTGAGTGATACGATAAAAGTTATAAAACTCAGGTTTAGTTGTATTTCTTAAAGACTTTTAAAATTTTATCTTTGAATTTTTCTGTTTATTTTTCCTTTGGCTTAAGTATTTTCCAATAAAAATAAAATAAAAGTAAAATTTTGAAAGTTGAATTTTGAGATTAGAGAAAAAATTTACTGTCGGGAAATTGTTGGGAAAATAACAATATTTTTATATAATTAATTTAAAAAAAAAGATTTTAAAAGTTTATAATTTTTTATACAATATGACGATGCTTCTTAGCATATATTTAGAACATTTCGTTTCATATTCTGCCGGAATCTTAAACCAATCTTATTTCCGCCTTTTAAGTGTCTAATAAAGGCTAATTAAATTAAACCAAATCAAATCAAAAGTTTTTAATAGAGTTTAGATCAAAGGACTATCAACAACATGATAGTACCTCAATGCTCTGCAATAGACAGATGAATATTGAAATGTTATTCTATGTACTGCAGCGAAATAACATTTTATTTTTTTACCATTTCAAACCTCTTATATCCTATTTTAACCCTAATTTAGTAAAACTTAATCCTTGAATTAATAATACATTAACTTATACACCAATTTAAACTCAATAAACCTTTTAAATATATCAAGATTCTTTTATTTCTATTACAATTTTTGAATTTTTAATTGTCTTTTTATTATATTTTAACTTGTTTTAATTTTTCTTATTTTTTTTCTTTACATTTTTATTTTATTTTGTCTTAATTTTTATTTTTTTAATCTGAAGGAGCTTTAGCTCGACACAGATAAAACAAAAAATAAATAAAGATTATTTAAAAAGAAATTGTAAATTAAGAATTGGAAAAAATTTAAAATGCTATTCTAAATTGACATACAATTATGTAAAAATTTTTGATTTTATATCAGCTCAAATCATAAGCATTTTGACTAGATGATCTTGGGAGAAACAGATGGAAAAGATGAAATCTATATCGAACCAGCATGGAGGGGGTAGCAGACGCTTTTTGCTTTACTAGGACTAAAAGCTAGTTTAGGAAGAAAGAAGAAATTATTTTATCTAGTGGTGCCAGTTTATCAAATTATGTCAAGAACTAAATAAATGTTTTCTGTCATTCAATGAATTAATTACTAATTATTATGAAAATCTTTTTTCGAGAAATTTAGTTCGAATACCCCAAATTTTTATTTTTTTCCTCAAATATTAAATAAAATTGATTAACTCTAAATTAAATAGAAAAACACTTTTTTTTCCAACTTTTTCACACATTTTTTTAAAATTAGAAAACTATTTATTAAAAAAATTAAGACTAAATTAAGAACAAGTGCCCAAATTTTAAAATAAAAAATAAAAAAGCATTTTAATTTTGAAACGAGAAATAATAGATTTTTAATTTTCAAATACTGACGGTTTCTGAAAAATAAGAAGAAATGATAAAATAGTAATTACATGCATTTTTGAAATTAAAATAATCAAATTAATCTTTAATTTTATTTTTGCTATATTAACATCAATTTAAAAGTACAAAGGATAAAAAATTTGGTTATTTTGTCTTAAATTAGTTTTCATTTATAAATAAAAAGTATGAAAAAATTAAAAACAGTGTATTCTATTTTATTTAGTGTTTATTAATTATTTATGTTTAATCATAATAATTAGAGAATTTTATTCCAAATTTTATAAAACATCTATTTTAATCACCCTTGTTTTCTACTTACACTTCTTCATTTCCTTCAAGATAATATTTAATTAACATTAAAATTTTTTAATTAGCCTGGACCGTAAAAAATGGATTTTTATTAGCTTGAAAAAAAAATAACTCAATTCAAAATATTTTAAATCAAACTTTTAAGTTTAATTAATTTCGATTTAAAAAAAAAAATGAATGGGCTTTTTTACATTTATTACTAATTGAAAAAAACGAAATCGACAAACTTCAAATTCTAAAACAGAATGATACAACTAAAATTAAAGAAAAAAAAAACAAAAACAAAATTATTTGTACAATTCTTCACTGTTTTAGGACCTCGAAATCCAGAAAAAAAATTGAAAAAAATTTATTTTTTTTAAATTTTGTTAATTTTTTAATTTTTTTGTTGACATTTTTGGCTAATTTTTTGAGCGGTTGTTCATCCGAAACTAACCATCACCACTGATCCGTAACTTGATCACCTCGGCCATCTTTTCGATTGAAAATTGCGCTTAACAATTTTCTCCCAATCTAAAAACTATAATTTTTTTTTATTTATATTTTTGCTTTTATATGAACGTCGAAAATTTTCAATATGTTGTCGTTCTATTAATTAGAACAAACGAACACTAAGATATCGAGAGTAACAACGAGAAAGCTAGCTACAAAAATAAATTTTTAGTCTAGCCAGTCCGGCCGAAATTTGAAACAAGACCTATTTTTTTCTAAATATTTTATTATATATATAGAGAAAAAAAATTCATGTCTAGATCTAATTGCAATTGAATTTTTTGCATTAGGCCAAATTGATTTTGAATTTAGCTTTGTATGACTAGACTAAATTTTATCGACAGAAATGAGCACAAAATCGGGTTAATTTATACACATAAAATTTTTAACCCAATTTTGTTTATAAGAGCTTAATAGACCCAAATTAAATAGACCGGATAGGCTGTCTGGGCTTTTTATTTTTAATCATATATTTATTTTGAAATAAACATGCTGCTGAAAAAAATCGATTTTTCAGTCTGAAAGTTTTTTTTTGCTGCTTCAGAATTTATGGATTTTTAATCGATAATAGAGCGCCTAATTTCATTTGATTAATTAGTTAACTGAAATCTTTTGAGCAGATGACGTTGACCTGGACAATCTAATTTAAAAAAAGCGGTCTGACATTTTTTTTGGCAAAATTTTACAAGTTGTGTACAGGTTTACGAATTTGGAGTTTTTTAGGCAGACATAGATCAAAATTAATTAAAAATTTACAGCTGCTATTTATCAAGACAGCATTAGATTTAATATAAATTTAATGCCAGCCGAAGTCTTATCTACTGCGCACTCGATCTTGAAATTGAATTTCATTTTATTTGACTTAACTGACCAAAAAAGCAATTAAATATCAAAATTCAAAGCTTAAATTTTCGGCTAAGCTTAGTCCGTAAATTGAAATGCCTTGAAAAAACTAAAAGAACTAGCGGGTTCTGGTCTAGATCGTATCCACAACCTAATGTTAAAAATTTACCTTTAGAGACTTTATTTGAGTTTACTCTTTAACAGTCTGGACCTAGGTCAAGTCCCAAAATCCTGGAAAATAGCAAATGTAACTATGATACCTAAGAAATCTTTTCCGACTCATGACCCTAATAACTATCGTCCAATTAGTATGACAAGTTGCCTTGGCAAGTTACTTATTATTTACACCAGAATATATAATTTTCTTGAGAACAATAGAACAATCTTCACTGCAGATAATCTTTGTTTTCTTATCTAAAATGTTGTGGGGTCTTTTAATAGAAAGAAAAAAGTATGCTGTCTTTATGTTGACATTTTTAAAGCGTTTGATAGAGTTTGGCACGATAGACTAATTTACAAGCATACAAGCCGATCCGAAAAAAAATCTGTTCAGGTACGGGTTTCGGTTTTTACCAGTACACGTAATAATAATTGTCCCTATTCTATCCTAGTGGATAATGGGGAGGCGCTCATCTCCTTTTCTAGTACCTTTTTTGAGCAACGGCTTCGATCTGACACAGAGGCTACTGCATCGAGTTGATCATCTACACCGCAATTATTACCCAGTCGAAACTGGTCCCCCTATTTTTATGATGAAAGAGGTTTAAACATTCGCCCCGTATTGCAGAGATATTTTGAAGATTTTTTCACCCTCAGGTTTTGAACCCTCGATCCTCTGCTTACATGACTAACACGCAAACCATTCGGCTATACGGGCTTACCAGTACACGTAGCCGCACGAATTACAAGTAAATCTCGAGTTTTTCAATAAGAACTCGAGTATTAAGTTAAAATTTTGATAAAATACGTTTTAATACGTATTAAAATACGAATTTTAAAATTAACAAGGTTTTACCAGTTGCTCCGCTGCCAGAATAATAAAAAAAAGAAAAGAGAAATTAGTATTGATTATTTAACTAATTGATTTATTTTATTTAATATATTGAAAAATTCTTGATAAAAATTGATTTTAAAAAAATTTGTTCATTAGTGTTGATTAAATAATTTAATAAATATTTCTGTACAGCATGTCACAAAAAGTTAGAATCAAACTTTTTTTTCTATTTGATTGTTTTTTCTGTTCGTTATATCGTTAACTCGGCAATTTCTCTTTCAGTCTTTGTCTGATTTTTTAAAAGACATGCAATTTACCATCTCTGTTGATCAGTTATTTTATTTTTATCTATTTTGTCTCTTTTTTGTCAAATTTTTAGGGAGTCTTGCATTAAAAAAGCTATTATTTGAAAAAAAAATTCATAGTTAACGATTTTTTTATTTGCAAAAAAACAAATTTTTATATTTTTCAGCTTGATTCTAACTTTTTGTGACATACTGTACAAACAACATTTCTTGTAAGAAAAACTTGAATCAACGAACTTTAATGAATTTGAATATTTTTTTTTCTTCATTTTTTATAAAAATTTATTTTCAAGTTGCAAAAAAAATAATATATATTATGTTATGTAAAAAAATGGATTAAGACAATTATAAAAGCACTCAAATATTAAAGTTAGTTATCGCAAGCATATGCATGAAAATTTTACTTTTTTACATTACTTTTTTTCACACATTTGGGTTTTAAATATTAAGATATGAATAATAAAATATTATATTTTTATTTTTGGAAGTTTTTTAATCATGAGAATGTAAAAATTTAAAATAAGAAATACATTTCACTTTTTATAAGTCTAAAATTGATATCTTTAATTTTTTTTTGATCTAAATTCAATTGAATCAATATTTACTCTTAACATTACCCAGTCAAGCTACAATCGAAGATTTCATGGATGTTTCATCTATGAATCATCTCATTTTTTTTGCATGAAAAATGTTTTTGGATTAAAACAAGGAATTTTTCATCTTTTTCTCTTCAGAATATTAAAAACTTCATGAAAAACTTAGCATTTTCATCGTTGCTTCATTCTTGAATCATCTCATTAATTATGATTGAATTATTTGGATTAAAGCCAAGAAAACGTTCCTGAGCTAAATAATTTGATTGTGAGGTTGTCTTTTTGGTTGTTAGACTTTTTCATTTTGCTTTTGAATTTACTGAATAGATGTTACGATTTTGACTTTCCCTTTCAATAGAACTGATCATGAGAAAAATCAGTTTTTCAAACAGAAATTAAACAAACTTAGTTAGCTGGCATTTGTAAACAATTTCAGAATTTCTTTGAAAAGATTCGAAGAAAAATTGCTTGGAATCATTTAATTTTATTATTGAAAAGCCATTAATATAATTTTAATTTTTGTTTATTTAGATATTGCCTAAAACTTTTTAAATTACCGAAATATTAAGAAAAAAAATAACCAAAATTATAAAATCAGCCAGTTTGGAGAATTCCTTACTCTAATAGCCAAAAGCGATGAAGCTGATACATCCAATAATTCTGGGAGTCGATATTTAGTGATAATTCATGTTCAGTTTTTGATTCAGTTTATCAGCTCTTAACAAAATACGTTATATAAATAATTGGATTGCTTACAATGTTCTTTGATTTCACTTCTGCTAATTGTCTAGTTTTACGGCTATTAACTAATTTTCAAATTTATAAGCAACCTATTGAATTAGAAATTTAAGCCTTTCTATTGAGGAAAATGTGAATTGATGTTCGCCTTAATCAAGAGTCTAAATTAATTTTGAATTATGATTTTGATTATTAAAATCAGTTGAAAAAAAAACTTTTTAAATTTTTGCTCATTATTATCTTTAAAATTATTTGAAAACTTAAAAAACTATCTTTTAATAATTAAATAAATTATTATGTATTAAAAAAAAATCATCGATTATTTTCGATGTATTATACATATTTTCATCGATGAATCTAGATGAAACGAATTTTTTAAAATTCTCATTATAACACGTATGAAACGTTCATTTATTAAAATTTAAACTTAATCCAGTTTGGAAAACCCGAGATTTATGTGTTTTTCGGGTATGGGTACGCGTACTGGTAAAAACTGAAACCTGTACCCGAACAGCTCTTTTTAGTATCGGCTTGTTTGTCTACAAGCTAATTAAAGTTAATCTACCTCCTTATCTTATTTATTGGGTAAGATCGTTTCTGCGTTTAAGATCTTTTAGAGTAAATGTAAATGGTCATCTTAGTGATCAATAGCCTATTAAAGCAGGAGTTCCTCAACGGTCTATACTTAGTCCACTTATTTTTAGCATTTTTTTAAATAACATACCAAAAAGAAATAAAACAAGCAGCCAATATTCACTTATTTTTGCAGATGATTTGGCTACTTTTTATATTTTCAAAAAGAAAAGAAATCTTGCTATTGAAAATTCTAATTAAAGGCTTCTATTGAAAATTCATGTTACATGATCTTTGAGAAAAAAACAAAAATTAAAATCAATCTTGGCCTGAAATTAATGGTAACATTTTAAATAATGAGGAAAAAGTCAAATTCTCAGGCATCACATTGGACTCAAAACTAGGGTTGTTAATCGACGAGATTTTTTTTTTGAATAATTAAAAAAAAATCGATTAAAAATTTCCGATTTTGATTTAAATTTATTCTTCTAAATCGAATTTTTATTTTTCGATCGGACCGACTTGTATTTCTTTTTAATCGATTAAAAAATTTAAATCCACTAAAAATAAAAAATATTTATATATAAATAAATAATAATAAATTTTTTAAAATAGATATTAAATTTAATTTTTTATGTTAAAATGAACTTTTTCAAAGAATTTTGCCTTCAAATCATTTTGAACTCATTCTTGGTTATCTAAAAAATTGGATGAAAAATTCAAAAATCTTGAAAAAAAAAATTCAATTTTAAAATGATACATACAAAAGAAGCTCTTCAGCGTTGTCCAATTTTGAATCATTGTTAATGAAAAGGGTCTAAAAAAGACAAGATAGCTTTCTTTTTTATAATTCAGGAAGAATTTTTAAAAAACACATAACATTTCAAATGCTATGTTAAAAATTTAAAAATTCTTTAATTTAATTCTTTATTCTTTATATTTTTAATAGATGTCAAAATAGCATCTGCAGATGCTTTTCAGTATATTGGTCAATTTATCTTGAAATAAAATATCTAAAAGAAAATGAAGGATTTAATTTTGATAAATAACAACAAATAACCTTATTTACAAATTTCCAGTCCTAAAAACATTAATTTACTATATATTTAGATAAATCAAAACTCGAAATATGTCAAAATGACATCGCCGGTCCTTCTAGTGTTAAATCGATTTAAAAAAGATTGATTTTTTTCTCCAAATTGCAAAATAAACGATTTAATGCAATTTTCAAACTTAAAAAAAAAGACAAATAATATAAATGTTGAGCCTTTAGAAAATTCAAATCAAGATAAGCCAAATAGTACCAAACCAAGTATTCTAAAAAAATTGATGGACTCGAAACCTTCAAATTCGAAAAGTGGAATAGAAGAAGAGATTGAAAATTACTTGAAAATTTCTAGTCCTTATTCAAATGAAAATCCACTTGAATTTCATCGAGTGAATAAGGAAATGTTACTAAACAGAGACAACCTTGAAAAAATTTATTCGAACTGATATTTTGGTTCTTCGCCTTAATATAATTTATTCAATTTTAGTCGTAATCGAATTTTTTTTTTAGTTTTTCAAAATCAATTAATCAAATGATTTTTTATTCAAACATAAAAAATCGATTTTTTTAAAACAAAATAATTTTTTGAAGAAAGTTTAAATTTTTTGACCGATTTTTAAATCGTCGATTATTTAAATAAATGATAAAATTAAAAGCTTTCAAGTAATTTTTTTTAATCGTGATTAAAATATTTAAAATCGACTAAAGCATTACGATTTGACGCTAATCGTCGACGATCGATTAACAACCCTACTCAAAACTTAAAATATCTCTCAAATAGAAAATGGGGCCTAGAACAAAAAACATTAGGTAGTCTCTACAAATCTTTGATAGGATCAATCTTGGATTATACTTTTCCTTGTTTAAATTCATTCTCAGAAACTAACATCAAAAAAATACAAGTTATTCAAAATTCAGCAGATCTGCAAAAGCTGAAATAGATCAGCTACAAAATAGAATATTATGCACCAAGAGACTTTCAATAAACTTAAACTACTAGCAGTCTCAAATTGACTCTTAGAGTTGAGTGAGAGATATGTCAGGGCAGAATTGAGTCATTCTGTTCCATTGGTCGTTAGACTGGTGAGGGAATATAGAGAAGATTTTGAATCAATATTTATCGAATATTCAACTCCTTTGCGTAATTGCTACCTATTAATTTCTTTTTTTTTTCCAGAATTATCAAATATTTAAACATGTCTAACCTCAGCTATTTCAACTTAACGTTTTTAAATTTTTTTTTCATTATTTAATCCTTTTTTATTTTGTATATTTTTATTGTGAAGGAGCATTAGCGTAACACATTTAAAGATAAATTAAAAATTGTCTACTGTGCACTCGATTTTGAAATTGAATTTCATTTTGTTTGACTTAACTGACCAAAAAAAGCAATATCAATTTTCGGCTAATCTTAGCCCTTAAATTGAGTTAAGTTAAGCAAAACATTGATTAAAAGATCAAGGCAGCTCTTTAGGTCAATTTAACTTAAAACTTTAAAATTTTAAAAGAAAACGTAGCACAGTCGAAATCAATAAAAGTAGAAAGTTGGCACTATTAGAAAAAAAATCAAATTTTTGAAATATTGTTGGTGTATTCAAAGATTGAAAAGTACTAGTGACACAGGTCGGGAAAATAACTGCTTCATTTGTAACTCACCTGATAATCTTAGAAAATACTACCCGAAACGGAAACAAAAACACAATGACTGTTTATTTGACTTCGACTTTTAGAATATTTTACTCAAAGACAAACTTTAACTTGGACTTATGAATTTTATCTATTTCAAGACAAATAAATAAATTGTCTTTAAAATTGAGAAAATTTTAATTTTTTTTTAAATTTGCTTGGTAATTAGAAGCGAATTATTCTTTAAATGAGAAAAAAACATAATTTTAGTTTTTAGAAATTCGTTTTATTCTTTTTTTTTAGCAAAGAATAAGTTTATTTTGACTTAAATTTAAATTACAACTAGAGTTAAGGTTACTCTAATTTATTTTTTCAAATTAAAACATTTAAAACATCAATTTTTAGCCCAAGAGTTTAAAAAGCTAAATTTCTAACATTATCTTGATCTTGAATCGATGAAAAAGTTGAAGATGATAATTTTTAGGACATTTTTTTTTAGTTAAACAATTTTTGATTTTTTTTTTTTTATAAATTTGGCGAAAAAAACTGTAATTAAGAATTTTTTATGGTACTTTATGAGTGATGAATACAAATTTAGTAAACTTTTTTTTATTTCTTAAAAGAAAAGTTTTCAAAAAAACCTTTATATCAAAACATGTTACTGAATAAATAAACATATAAACTTAACATATAAATGAGTTTTTTACTCAAAAAAGAAGACAAAAAGTGGCTCCAATATGACTAATTAAAAGATAGTAAAGACGAATTGCACCTGGCGACGAGGAATAAGTTTCACAAGACTTATAAAAGTATTTCTCAGAGGCAGAAGTGTTAAAATTTTTTACTGCTTTTATTCGACTTTTATTCAGATTAAAACACTTCAGCTCTGACAGTCTTATTTAAGTCTGATGCTGTTTCTTCTCTACTGACTGTAGTTTATGAATAAATAACACACACAAATATTAACAAAATTAATAATTTTAAGAAGAAAAATTTATAAAAGTCAATAATCAATTTTATTAAAGTATATGTAATTTAATTAATTATTTTAAAAAAAAATGGAAGATGAAAAATAACACAATAAAAAGATTTTTAAAAAGTCTTGAGACTTTCTTAATAAAATTATTTTGAACATCAGGAAAAAATTTGACATTCATATACATTAGAAAATTACGAAAGTAATCCTCTTCATAATATCTTATTCCAACTTCATAAATATTAAATATTTAATTTTAGCCAGAAATACTTTCGAGCATTAAAATTTATTAATATTTAACATGTTTAAGATTTAAATTTTTATAATTTTTAAAAATATCTGCATTCAAATCTTTTTAATGCACTCAGGTTTTTTAATTCAACTTAATTTAAAAATAAGGTATTTTTTTTATCAATTTTTTAAAATGAATCGCTCTTTTAAATACGATAATTTATCCAAATTTAGAATAAAAATTAAAAACTTCCAAACTTAAAACAAAAACTGTCCTCCTTAAAAGCTGCTCGTTTTCTTTTGAGTTGGATATTGTTTTAAAATTATTAGGGTTTGAAAAGTTTTCAAAAAATAAAATCAGAAAACTGCAAGCAATCCAGAATACAGTAGTCAGATCTATACTTAAGTTAAATTATGATACTACCTCCAACATCGTACATCACGAGGCTTTTAATAAACTTAAATTACTAACAGTCTCGAATCGACTTTTTGAGTTGAGTGAGAGATATGTTGGGACAGGACTGAGTCATTCTATTCCATTGATTATAAGACTGGTGGAGGAATACAAAGAATGTTTCGAATCGAGATATATTGAATACCTAACTCCATTGTATAATTGCTACCTTTCTATTTCCTTTTTTTTCTTGTAGCTTCAACTATATAAACATGTAAGACCCTATTTCAATATTTGTCTTTTAACTTTTTTTACATTTTATTTTAGCTTATTTTACTTTATTTTTATTTTTATTTTTTATTTTTTTATAATTTATTCTGAAGGACCTCTTTCTCGGTACAGAAAAGAAATAAATGATAATAAAGTTAAATGATCAATCAAACTAACACAAAGGCTAACACACTCGGCTATACGGGAAACTGATCACCTGATTTTATTTTAACCACCTGAAAATATAGAATGTTTTAATAAGAAATCATTCAAAAATCACTTACTATTCTTGTGAATCAAAAATCGTAAATTTGAATAAAAATAAAATTTCACCATTTTTATTTAAAAATTATAGGAATGTTGAATCAATAAAAGCTTTAACAATCTTAAAAACACATTAAAAACAGTTAACTAAAATTTTCTATAAAAGTCTTTTCAGCATGTTCTCACTCTTTACTAAAAAAAAACATGAGCTTTTAATAAATGTGAGATGCAGATTCAAGTGTTGAACCAAACAAATACTTCCATGAAATGGGTATTCTCCACTGTGATGGCTACAAATTAATTAATAAATAAAAGATTTTAATTAAAAATTTGAAAATTACTTTAATTAAATAATTCTTCCATTCATTAAAATAATTAACCAATTGAAGAGTTTCTGGAATATTGTTACCTTCATGAGCAAAAACCAACAGAACAGTAGAATTCAAGCTATTCTCTATGCTTGATCTATAAAATTTTTGCGATATTCCGCCTCCAGGAATAAAAAAATCTAAGCTAGGATCTTGATTAGTGCTTAAATTTCCATTGTGATCAATGCGTTTCTCCAAATTTTTCCAATTCAAATTTTGATCAAAATTTTTTTTATTGGATTCATCAGTGGCCAAATAGCGACATTGAACGCCAGTCAATTGAGAATCTAGACGCTCATATGCATGAGAACTTGTTAAGCAAACACTTTCTCTGAATTTTTCATGCTTTATAAAATCAGACAAAATTTGAACAAATTGGTTTCGTTTTCCTTTTAGTAAAGGCGATCTTTGCTGCATTAAAACCAACTTTAAATTTGAATTTTCATATACTTAAATTAAAAAATCTAAAAAAGAATCCTTTTTTTGTTAATCAAAAATTTACATTCACAACTAAGACTAATGTCTGACGAGTTTTGAACAAATGCATTGTGACCAGCTATCGGTTGCACCAAATTACTAATCAAATATCCGCACTTTTGAGTATTTGATAAAGAAGATATCAACAAATCAACAGCCAATTGACCAATGTTACCGACGCTTACACTGGCAAATACAAAATTATATTCGGACCAGTCACTATCTGGATTCAGTTTAACAAATTTATTTTCCATTACGGTATAATTCAGCTTATCTAAATGCTAAAAATACTAAAATATAAGTAGATTATAAAAATCGAATTTGAGTACCTGTGAGTCAGCATTTTTATCAGGTACTAAAGCGCATTTTTCAGTTTCATTAATGCCTGAGTCAAATAATTTGGGATCATCTCTGTCAATAATTTCCCTAATTTACATTAAAAATGAGATTTTTTGAAGCTATGGCCTAGTTTAAATGATTACCATGAAGAGTCGTAAACCTTACTGGGACTTTTCATCTTAGATATCGAAGAACCCATTTCAAGATTTTTTTGTCTAACTGAAAATTAAATCAACTTAAGTAAATCCGCTTAAAAATGTCAACTTTAAGGGGACTTTTCATAGCATTTATCTTAATTTAAATAAAACTTAAATAAAACTATAAGGACAGTTAACATTAAGAATTTTTTTAACAAATAAAGATTTTGAATCAAAAAGAAAAACTGAAACTTTTAATTAAAATTGCTAAATAAATTTTTTTAAATTTAAATTAAACTATATAAAACAATATCGATTATCCTTAATTTTGCCAAATATTGATTATAAATTTATTTTGAAAAATTGTACGATTTTGATTCGAATGTTATTAATTAAGCAAATATAATATTTATTTTAATAATTTTTCTTGTTTTTTAGTGAATTTTAAAAAATTTTAATTTGAAAAAAATATTCTCAGTTTTTTTAGTTTGTTTAATTTTTCTATTTTTCTTCTAATTAATTTTTTTAACACCATCTTACACTCTCAATTTAAAAAAAATTTTTGCCTTTTTTGAAAATTTCAATCGATCTCTATTTATTTGATACTTTTCTTTAATATTTTTAAAATCTAGTTTATTTTCTCCTAAACACGAATTTCAATACAAAACATATAAAAAAACTAAACAATTAAAAAAATTTATTAATAAACTCGTTTTAGCTACCATAGCGAAGCCTTCGGGTCTTGCTCTACGGGTTGTAGCTTGTTATTATTATTATTATATTATATTTCTTTTAGTTTATTTATTCATCGCCTTTTTTAAATAAAAGAAATTTTTTACAAAAAACACTTGATTATTATACGGTTTTATTTAATTTTTAGTCGATTAGTTTTTAGTTTAAAAACTTTCAGGTTTTGTGAAATTCAGTTCAAAAGAATAGAACAAAATCATTAAATAAAAAATTTAATAATTTGTTTTCTAAAGCTTAAAATTAGTTCTGTGAATAGAGAATAGCGCAACAAGTATGTGCTGTCAAAGTCTGCTAATGATGTGCAAAATATCTGCAAATTGCTCTATGCTAGAACGCAGAGTTGTTCATCAGGTCTAAAGTCTCAAGTCAAGTCCAAGTCACAACTTGACTTGAATTTCTTTTCAGGAAAAAGTTAAAAAGTAACTTGAGTTGATGTTTTGTCTTATTTTATTTTTACTAAACTAACTACATGTTAAAATAAAAAATTAAAATTCAATTTGTTACATAAATTTATATCTTTTTTTTTAATTTAGTTTATTTTAATCCTTTTTACTTTATTTTCTATCTTTTTTTATCTTACATTATTTTTTTTTTATTTAATTAACTTTAAGTCAAGTTTTGACTTGACTTTTTGGTCGAAAGACTTGAAAAATAGCGACTTGAGGAACAACTCGGCTAGAACGTAATGAAATTTAATTTCTGCTAAAATTGCAGAGTTTTAAACTTTTTTGACTGAAATCCCAAAAATATTTAAAAAAACTCAAAATGTCAGATCTTTTCAAGTCAACTTTTAATCCTAATCCTAATTAATTCAATAATAAATTTCTATCCAAAAACTGATTTGCATGCAAACTACAATAAATTTTGTTAAAAAAGTTTTTCTTATAAAATTTTTTCGAAAAATAAAATAATTTAAAAAAATAAAAATACTTGCTTTCATATTTAAAGTTTGAATTTTAGTAGAAAGAAATTTATTAAACGTTTATCAATTAATAAACCTAGAAAAGTGATTCGATTATTAAAACGAATACAATAAATGCTATAAAAAAAGAAGACCCCGTCAAAATTTTACCAAAAAAGGTTTTCATACCTTTTATCAAAAGATAATTAGATAAGGAACTAGATTTAAAGATTTTTATTTAACAATTTAAAAACTCAATTTCGATCGGCGCTAATCTTAAAAATGTAGCAAAAATCTCTTTGCATTAGGATCAAATAATCATTAGCACAATAAATACCATAAATCTCTGCATCATTGTCCAAAGATATTAAAAATTGTTTTGCTACTTGAGTTACTAATTTTCCTGTTTTTCTGTGCTTCAGTTCTGTATCTGACTTATCTAAACTTTGCTTATAAACATACACATGCCTTTTGGTGTCTACAACCGCTACATAGGAACAATCGGGTGGACATGAACGAAATTTGGCTTCTTGTTTTGAAGCTTGAACATAACCAAAAGCATAAAATGTGTGCTCATGAGTCAGCCAAATAGCTTCCGATGGTGCCGGATGTGATACTCTGTGCGGTTGCCACACAATGCCGTCAACGTCATGTCTCAAGCACAAAGCGGGTGGCTTATTAGCATTTAGGTGCACGTCAAACAAGAATTTGGTATCATTAACAAAACTTTTATGGGTACAATCATGAGTGTTGCCGTCCATTCGTCTCAGCATCATAAACAGCTCTTCATTTTCTACATTTGCCATCTGTTGCTCATCCATCATACCATCACACTCTTCCAATTGTTGCTCTAAAGTAAAAAGTGACTTGCTTTCTGAAGATTTGGCCAGTGTTTCAGCTAACATTTTATTGGCAAAATTTTGTTCCTCATCTAGTTTATATTCACCACATTGGTCCTGATCTTTCATAAAAAATTGCCAAATTTGGCCAGGGTTGCCTTTTACCAAATTCAATTCTAAATAGTCAGATGTTTCTTGGTTAGTCAAGAACCATGTAGACTCGTCAAGTTTAATTATCGAGCTTAAATGACCACTTAGGATAATGTTGTCTCGAAATATTATTTGTATAAAATCATGTCTTAGATTAACATTCACATCACTTTTGACAACTTTTTCTACACTGTCTTTCTTGTGCAAATCAAGTCGTATTTTAACATTGACTTCTTCATTAGTTTGAGACCATGAGTAAAATTTTTCACTAAAATTCTCGGTTTCCATTTGAACAGTACTAGGTTTTGAAGCTAGCGATTTCGATTCGGAAATCGGCTTTTCTGAATCATAGACAAATTTTGAATGGCTTGGCGCCACAATGTATACACTTTGGCCATTTGTTTCTAGTGACACATATTCTGGCACAGATGAAAAGCAGTTTATTTTTCGCTTTCGCTTCAAAGTCCACTGAGAGTTTTTGTTCTCAAAAGTCAGCCAATTGAGCAAAGTTTCAAACTTAGGTGTCGATTTAGAATCAGCAGTTTCGACCACATTCAAAAGAAGACAATGAAATAGACCATTGTAAAAAAGAGCGTCTTTGAGAACACAAGTGGTCTCCGGTTGACTTAGATCCCATTTTAGCAATAAATTCCAATTTTCGGCCACCAGAGGATTTTCGGACTTCGTCGGAACATCTATTTGTACAATAAAGATAGATGAAAAACCATCAAACACAACTGCTGTGGTCTCGTTTACAAATTTCATTGTCACCGCAGTTCGCTCAAAATTTTCCAAATTTAACTTCAAATTTGTCGGAACTACGCATCGTTGAGGCACAAGCTTTGGCAAATTATAAACCACACGATTCAAGCGTAGTTCTGAATCAAAAAAATACAAATTAGAATCATCGAACTGGTTGACAATAAGCAAATTTGGCATTCCGAATAATTTCAAGTGTTGGTAAAGTAGAAATTTTTGCTTGGACTCATTCGATTCTATAAAGTTGTATGTGTCCAATTTATTCTGTAGTTCAAGTTTATACTGTACAAAGCCATCTAGCGAGAGCTTGTAGCCCTCGAATGAAGGATTGAGCAGTTCTCTGTTTGGATGCAAGTCGAACCATTGGGCGTTATCTTGCTGTCTTGGCGAGGGTCGAATCTGGCTCGACTCTTCGCCTATTTCCATTAAAGAAGCTGAGCTCATTTTAAAAGACTAAAAATCATAGCTTCATTTTTTAAATTAACAAATGGCAAGTTATGACCATCAAAACCAAAAAAATTCAACAAAAATAAAATTAAAATTTATTTAAATTAATAAAAATTAGCCCTAAAAATTATAATTTTGCATGCTTGATGCGCGACTCTCTTTCGAGTTCCTCGTTCTCGAGAAAATAGGCAGGCAAATAGGTGCCATCTGACTTAAGCAATGCTTTATTGGGAACTGTGTTCATTTTACTATCCAAAGAAGTGTAGCCACGATCATACAATGAACAATATGGCAGTCTGAGAGCACGTATAAAATACCAGATTTCACTATAATTCCAGTCCAAAATGGGGCTAACTCTCATATAGTCTGGCCAGTCCTTATCAGTAGGAGAAAATTCAGGCATTGTTTTGAAATAAGAGCTGTCTGTTCGCCTAGTGCCCATCAAAATAGTGTCCAAATCATCATTGCTCGATTTGAGCTCGAATAGGCATTCTTTTAAGCTTTTGGAAGTGTCGTCAAAAGTGATAAAATTAAGGGAATTTTTGAAAAAATTGGTTATTTCCAAATCAATGAAGCTGTCCATTTCGGCAAACGAATGCTTTATGTTTATGATAAGAACATTGAGCGGAAATTCATAGCCCGTTCTGAGAGCACAAGCATAGTACAGATACAGGACAACACAACAGTCTTTGCCACCATTGAATGAAATACAAGTTTGGCGATTGCTTGGCTTTTTTCTAATGCATTTTTCAACTACTGAAAGTGAGTGCTTAATTTTTGCGCCAAGTGTGGACAAGTTGATTTTTTTGGACAAAAAATTAAGTACCTCATCATCCGAATTGGCAAAATGAGCGCTGTCAAAGCTGTAAACTAAATGGTCAGCGTTTACGAATGCATTAAGCCGAGGACTATTCTGGCACAAACGAGTAAATAATGACGCAGTGTGTGAATAAAAATCAGCATTTTTAAGAAAATAAGCAGTGATTTTTGATTGCCTAAGTTGATCGAGTATGAAATCAAGACTAGTAGAGCTAGTCGTAACAAGAACTAATTGTTCGCCTAAATTTTCTAAATGATTTTTTATCTCTAGTTCATCTAGATAAGTTAGAAAAAAAGTTTTTTTTAAATTCAAATCTAAATCTTTTAATTTTTTAAATAAATAGTTAAAAATAAAGTTGTATCGATAGGAGTCTTGATCTCTGGGATCAGTGATTACAACAAGAGATGCACTACTCTTTTGCGGGTTCTTGGTCATAGTAGGATTTTTTAAGATGACGATATTTCTTAAGTTTGTAAAGTGCGTCGATTTCCTTGGTCACGAATTCGCCTCTTTTTATTAGGGCTTCTATTTGGCTTGGATCTGTTACGTTACGGTTCGAATTAAAAGCTTTTCTCAGACGATTCTTGAAATAGTCATAACCAAGTGGATAGTCTTTACCATAATATAAAAGCTTAAAAAGAAAAATTAAAATAAAATTATCCTCTTTTTTTAATTTAATTATGATTTGTATAGTGGCCTTTTTTTGCTGCTTGTTAAGTAAGTCTAAAAACTTACATTTTTGTACAAATTAATCACCTGTGATCTTAGCGAAGACATTTTTAATGAAAAACTTTAAGCTCTTAGAATTACAAAAATAGCTCGTGATTAGTTAGTGCAATTTTATTCTAAAAAAAATCCAACTTTTGAAATTAAAAAATGCTACGTGCAGACCTAAAATCAAATTTAATTTGCATTTTAATTTTGAAATTTTTGTTGTCTTAATTTTTTGATTATCTTGTCGAGTTTATTGAAAGCATTTAAAAGTTTTTATAGTTCGTATTTACTCAAATATATTGAAATTTTTGAAACCAAAAAATTCCAAATGGGGCTAAATTTTACCCTTTTCTGGCAAAAAATAATTTATAATAGCCATTAAAAAATTAATTTTTCATCAATTTATTCCTTTTGAAAAAAGATAGGTAATTGCTTGATTTAATACTAATGTTTTATTTTAGCTTGATAAATTATTGCACTACAATTTAAAAAAAATCTAAACAAAAAATAGATCCTAAATTTTTTTTAAAAATAAATTTCTAAAAAATTATAAAAAAATAATTATCGGTTCTAATTAAAAATTTCAGCATTAAAACTATTGACTTGGTGGTGTAATTGAAGCAAGTAGATATTTATTTTTTTCGCTTTTTTTAGAAAAAAATCATAATTATTTTGACGCTAGGACGAATAGGGAAAATTGTGGAAATCGATGAGTCACTTTACGCTAAAGTGAAGAATTGAAAAGTTATTAAAAATCTAATAAATGAATTGATTTTGATTCTGTTTTTTTTTTGTTAAGTAATTATTAATATGATTGAAAGCTTATGGAACGCTGAGTTAGAATTAACTGATAGTATTGAATCAGTCAATGACAAAATGGTAAATTTGAATATTACTAATACAAAAATACATGAAAGGTGAATTAAAAGTAGAAAACATAAAAGTTAAGTTATGTTCTAACTATAATTTGACTTTTTGTCACGTAATTTGTTCACATTTGAATTTAATCCTAAAATTAATTAAAATATTGGTCACATATTTCTTTGGTCGCCAACTGAGCAAAGTGATGTTGATTACATGTTTCGTGACCAAAAGTAACGTGTAAAAATTTTATTTTATTTATTTAGATTAATCTTAGGTGATGATAGAAGAAAAAATTGAAAAAGTTATTTGAAAGTTGAAAAAATTGATAGTTTATCTTTGATTATTTATTAATAGGAAGATTGAGCTAAGCTTAAATCTGTTTATGGGCGACAAATCTTGAAGGTAAAGTATTTTTTTATCGATTTTCATTATCAAGGTCCAGACGTATTCTGGTAGAATAATTACACGTCAAAAATTTTATAAAAAATCAATCCAGAGCATAAAATTAAAATAAAACAATTAACTCTGGCTAAAAGGTTGTTGGCTCTCAACCCATTAACCCTTCGTTTCAAAACCCTGGGACAAAAAGGGTTTTAAAATTTTGAGTTTTTACACATTACTTAATTTAAATATTTACCTTCTGATCTTTTTTTTTATTACCTTTTTATGTAACCTTTTAATTTAAATAAAATGACTTTTAAAATAAATGCTTTCACTTTTAAGGAAAAAATCTTTTTTTCATCTAATATTCGGAAATAATTTTATTTATTGTTTCTTTGTTATTAATGAATTTTAATATTATTTCTTGGTTATGGTAATCATTTTTTATTTATTTATTTTGAATTCCTAGCAACATTGAAAAAGAATCAAAAATATCATTATCGAGAGAAGAGAAAGAGGTAACTTGATCCAGCTTTTTCAAAGTGGCATCAATTAAGTTAATTGGACATAACTTCCTTCTAGATGTAACTTGATAGCTTCAACAGGACCAGCCCAGGGAATCAGGGGACACCAGAGAAGACCATTAAAAATTGTAGTCAGAGGGAACAATTTTTTATCAATAAAGTAGTAAATGGTTGTAACAAGCTTCTTCAGGAAATGATCAATTCTTGTTCAGTAAATCAATTCAAAAATGAGCACGATAAGTTCAAAAATCCCTAACTATAGAAATTAACTAATAATCTGTTTTGGAATTTATTGGTTTTGTTGGAAGGAAAAAAATTCAATTTAGTTACAGTTTAGGAGCTGGATTGATTTTGTTGGTTGAAGCAGGTCGGTTAAATGTGCCTGGTACTTTTCTATCGGTTGAGAGTTGGTAATTGGATTGAAAGCTTCAATATTTTTATCGAGAGTATGATATGGACTGATCCATTTTGGCAATATTTTGAACTATATTAATAAATTTATTTTGGATAATTATGAATTATTTTTTATTTGAGTTGTGCTTTATTATGTATTTATATTAGATAGGAGCCTAATGTTTAGTTGTATAAACGGTGTAAAAAGCTACCATACTTGCCTTCCGTGTAAGAATTCTCGTAAATTTCTTGCAGTAGCTAATTATTATTATTATTAAAATTCTTTAAAGAATCAAAAAAAAATTTAAAGTTTTTCCTAATTTTTAAAATAAATTGTTTTAAAATATTGAGATAATTTTATTTAATTTTAAAGGTTTAGATATTCTGTACTTAGTTTTTAATACCACTTCTTTTAATTATTTTTTATTAATTTATTTTGAATTCCTAATAACATTGAAAAAAATCAAAAATATTCGATTAGTAAAAACTAAGAAATTTTGTTTTTTATTTTATTATGGCTCTCTTATCAATCCATATCTAAAAAATATATTTAGTTTTAGTTTTTAAAGTTAATTGACCTTTAGATACTTGCAAGAATTCGTTCGAGGATCACAATAGAGTCCTTTGAATGAATTACACAAATCATTGGCAACTAAGCATGCTGAATTCAAATCTAAAGGTCCATTCTGACAATTGACAATATCATAAAACAATATATTTAAAAAAATATATATCAGTTTTAAGGCTACTGAAAAAATTAAACTACAATTACAACAAAAATTAAAAAATCACTTTTAAGTATTTTTCTATTAAAGTTTAATACAAGTCTCATGATAGCAGGATTTTATTTTAATTTTTAATCACAAACAATTTTATTTTTTACGTTTCTTTAGAATAATGGGTATCATCTGTTGTATAGCATTTGTTGCTTTTTTTTAACATATTTTGAATTTAAAATCCTTAAAAGTTATAAAACTTACGTTTTAAACTATCGAACAATTAAAATTTGATTTATGTCTAAAACTTGAACTTCTTTGATAAATTTGTCAATTTTTTTCAATTTTCTATTTTAACTTATAATTTTTCATTTTTGAAAAAAAATTAAATCTAAAAAGAATTTCAATTACATGTCAACCATTTTGTTGCATAAACCGTTTTGTCTTGTAGAAATATCTAGAATGTTCTTCTCATCCTGATAATATCTTGATAAAATAAGACTTTGAACATTGCTGAAAATTGATATCTTTAATTTTTTTTTAATTTTATTCAAAAAAAAACTCATTAAATTTTTTTAGCTTAATATATATTTTAAAATATTTTCAAGATATTTATACCTCTGTTTGTTTTTTCTATTAAATCCTTTGAAATACTTAATAAATTATTTTACAGTTATTTAGTGTATTTACAATATTTTCATTTAGATTATTTTTTTTGTTCTTAATCTTACTTTTTATTCTACCTCAAAGTCAGAAAATTTATTTTAAAATTTATCAGATTTTCTTAATCCTTCATATTATTGAAATTGAAGGTAAAAAAGTTTAATAAGTAAAAAATTTATATTTTACCAAAGCAATTATTTTTTATCTTATTTTGATTTTTTGTAATAAATTATTAGTTAAAGAATTTTTAGACTTAATCAAATTTTTCTTAAAGCAAACAATAAATGAAAAATTGTTACTTTTTATATTTTTACAATATTATCAAGAGATTGCTATTTTTGACTAAAACTTATATATTTATCGACCAAATTTAATTATATCATCATTTTCTTTTTGCTAATGTTAGTTTTTTGTTTTAGTTTAGTAAATTTTCCAGATGGAAAATAATTTTTTGTCCAAATGCTTTATAAGAGCAATTTTGTTAAAAAATATTTAAAATTAATTTTAGCAAGCGAGCAGAGATAAATTTTACTATTGCCAAAAAATGAAATCGAAGAATTTATGCGACATACATTTTAAGAATAATAGTCAAAAGACTTTATACATGCAAAATGATTTATATGAATTTTTTCTATCTAGATAAAAATTAAAAAATAATTTAATAAATTGAAATAAACTTAACACTAAAATACTTTTAAAAATTTTCTCAATAAAAAAGTTTGCTTGTCGCTTCTTAAAAATTGAATTTATTTTAATAATAATATTTCATATACTGCTTATCCTTATCTTTTTTTAGATAAGTAAATTTTTAAAGGATAGCAGTAGTAATAAAAATAGTTATTAAGTTGTGTTGGCTAGAAAAAAAAAAATTTGTTGTCAGCCACGCAATGTAACCGACCAGTTTCAGTTCTGCTCATCTAAAACCAAATTAAAAACCATTGAATGATTTTAAAATTGAAACATTGAACTTTAATTTTTTTATAGCTTATTATGTTATTTATTAAATAAATTGAGTTATTTTTAAACTTTCTTGATTTTTCTAATTTTTTATTTTTAATTTAGTTATAAGAAATTTTATTTTGAAAATTAAATTAATTAAATAAAAAAAATTAAGAAAAAAATTGTAGTTTTAGATTTTTAAACAATTTAAGGACAATCACACAAAGTTGGACATGTCTCTAGACATGCAATCACATCCAAACTAACAACCTGTCTAACTGATTTTTCGAATTCATTCAAAATTGTTTTGCATCTTAATTTACACATTCTATTGCAGTAAATTTTGACTATCCTGGCAATATTAATTTTAGTGCCAAATTCATATCTTACTCGACAACTACCACCTAGAATTGGGGATGATTGTGTTGTTGTAGTAGAGGTTGTAGTAAATTCATATTCATAACTTTCTTCATCAATTTCCGTCATTGAGTAATCAATGTATTCAGGAGAAATTTCGGAAAAATCTGTGGTGGTTCCGACAGGTATTATCATTGTAGTCATTTCGTAAGGAATGCTAAATTCTTCAATGTAATATGGTGTATCGGACGTTTCACCTATTTTGGTTGTTAAAATTGAATCAATGATCTCAAAGCTGGTTAATGTTGAAGTTGTTTTGGGCGTAGTTATAGTAGTGGTAGTAGTAGTGGTAGCAGGAGTGGTAGTAGTAGTGGTAGTAGTAGTGGTAGTTGTGGTGGTAGTAGTAACTTCTTCGATCTCAGAACCATCACCTAGAATCGCAATATCGGAACAACCTATGAAATTTTCCTGAACAGGTCCACATCCGACACATTCAGTGTTAGTTTCTGGATCGCGTCCCTTGTTTAAATAAATTGATTAATTTTAATTAGAAAAACACTCAAGTTTTACCCAACTGTTTCCTGTCACATATTTCCATTGAAGAACGCAGTGTGAGCACACAAAATTTTCTGGTAAAATCAAGGAAAGACGAGCTGTTTCGAGATTATCACTAACTGGAAATTTAGTGCCAGCTCCTTCTCGAATTCTCAAAATAGTTTGATTTAAACATGCCTCAGTGGCATCTGTTTCCCAGCCATCGACTCTACAAATTCTGAACTCAAAAAATCCCCAATGATTGGCTGTTAATATGACATCGACAGGTATTTCTGAGTTTTTGTTATAGGTTCGAACAATTTTGCCAAGATATTTAGAGCCACCCTTTTCATAAGTTCTTGGCTCAGGCTCTTCGTACGGATCACCGCAAATTCCACATTTGCCCCCATTTTTCTCCCATTGATTTCTAAAACCTCCACAAAACATTTGATTGTAGTCGTAGTTCTTGCAACAGCCTAGAAAATCTGAATCTTCAAGCCAAGCACTGGCGCGTGATGGTGGATTAGCTAAGTAACCATGTTGAACTGTAAACTTTACCGAGAATACTGATAGAATAAAAATTAAAAAAAGCTTCATTTTTTTTAAATTAAATATTTAATTTTAAATTTTTAAAACTTTCTTGCTTAAATACCCTAAATATGGTAGTAAACCATTTAAAGCTATTTCTAACTAGAATTACACTCATGGCCAAGCCCTCGTGTATTTTACCATTTTTCTGTTGTTTTTTAGAAAATTTAATTTTTTTCTAATTTTGCAAAAGTAATCATGATATGGTTTACGTAATATTTTATCTTTTCATTTAGTTTGCCTTTTAAATATTTTGTTTCCTTTATTTTTTCAGTGATTGATTGTATTTTTTATTCAAAAATGATTTTTATCAAAGGTAAATGATATTTTTCACCAGATATCATGAAATTTGTATCGGTGCAGCACTTTACCAAAAGAGTATAATGATGTAAACCGAACTTAATTAAATATAATTATTTGATTTCTTGATTAAAGCTTGTTTTTTACCAAATTATTGACTTTCATCATGTAATTGATTAATAAAAAAAATTTTAATCAACATTCCTTTGAATGAAAAACAAAAACTAATTTAAAGGGTTGTTTTTTTCATCGAAGTAAGAATATAAATTATTGATTTAAAAATTAAAAAATTTATTTTAACATTTGAGAAAATAACTTTTTCTTGACAAATTAAATTATTTCATTGCTTATTAAAAATATGAACAAAAACAAATATCTCGTTTTTCTTTAAATTGAAATAACAACCCCTACCTTTGTTTTCTAGGGTTTTTCAATCACGTTTATTTTCAAAAATAACTTCAGTTCATAAAATTTAATTAATTTCTTTTCTTATTATCAAGTGTAAAAAAAAAATTTATTTTAGGACCCTTTTTGGACCACTTTTGGGGTCTAAATACTGCAATTTTGTGTCGAAGGATTTTTCTGTAATTTTCAAATTCGTGATTTAAAAAAAAACTAAAATATTTTATTAATATTAATTCAGCAGTTTAAAATCGAATCTTAGAATATCTAAATTTCATTTTGCTTTTGATGATCTATTTTTTGAATTTATTTACAGGAAAAATAGTATCTAATTTCAATCGCTGTCAAGTAATTTATTTTGCTTAATGATTGATAATTGGGAAGATTGGTAAAAATATTATCTATTTTTTTTAATAATTCTTAATTGAAAATTTTTAAAATCTTAAAAGCCAATAAAAAAAAATTTGTTTTGATGCAAATTAAATTTAATTAAAAATCCAAAAACTTAATTCTAAATAAAAAATTTGCTTTATTTAAAAAATAAAACGGAATGAAAAAAAGCAAATCGGAAATTTAATAATTAATTGAAATAAGACTTGAATTTGAATTTAACAATCAGATAAGAATGTTCAAAGGACAAATCTCTGACTGTATTGTTAACCACTGCTGTGTAGCTTTCCGATCAACCCACTAAAAGCCAATTTAGCCGAGTTCTTGTATGAACTTCTTTTCATCACATCACTCAACTTTTCTTCAGCACTTGGCTGATTGTTTTGACTTTCTTCGCGAATTTTTTGGTAGAGATGATTAATTAAATCCGCTTTAAAAGTATCAATTAGGAGCTTAAATTCGTCCTTGGCTGACAAACTGTCCGATCTAGGACTCAACCTCTCACTCATTCCATTCTTGAGTTAAAAAAGATAGAAAAAATATTTTAAATTTGAATTTAATCTTTAAATTTACCAAATAAGAGCGCAAAGCTTCTTGTTCTAGTTGATCGTCCATTGGGTATGAGTAGTACATTCCAATTAGTCCCACTAGAACTATCAATTCAATATTTCTGATAATTTTCACCATATTTTTCAAATTTTTATGATTTTTATGTCGTTTTTATTTTGGAAATTTCGGGCTTTAAATACTATACTGAACAATCTAAAGATTAAGAAATTACGTGGTAATACATATGTGATGCTTTATTTGAGATAAGGAACAAAAAGTTTTTTTTGGAAAACAACAGAAAGCGTAGGTAAAATAATCGAAACTTTTCAATAAATGGAAAACAAAAAAATTCATGAGCATTTACTGAAATTTAAAAACTTAGCTCATAACACGTCTTGAATAGCAAGCCATGACAATTTTTTGATTAAAAAACTAAAAAGTAAAATTTTGATTTTATAAATTAATAATAACTCAAGAAATTCATCATCAATCATTGACTTTGATTCCTTCAGTTATCTTTGTTTAGTAATTAATTTTTAATCCAAATCGTGGGAAAACTTGACAAGAAAGTCATGCAGGGATAAGAAAATGTGCTTGACGTGCCTAGTAAAATTGTATGCTTGGTGACTTTTGATTTTTTTGGCAAAAAGAAATTCAGTTCAGTGGTACGAGACCCTTTGTAATTTAAATTAAAATCAAACCGAAATAGAATCTAAAAAATTAAATGAAATTACGTTCAACAGGTTTTCGATTTATTCTCTCATTCTAAGAGACATTGTTTTAAAAGCAATCGATCAAATTAAATTTGAAAAGTTCTCTGAGAAATAGTGTCCTGGGATGCGCTCTGATTAGAGAAAATTGGTCTCTTAAATAGGTATGAGTAATTATTTTAAATCGGTTCGACTTTAAAAGGGAACAAACAGAAATTCGAAACTTTAATTATAAAACTTTTAAAATTAAGGTGCTGATTCGGAAAATATTTTCTGCAAGTTAATCTCTTGAAAATGAATTTACAAAATCAGACTTAGTCAAAATTCATTAAATCGATAAATTATCTAAATGTTGTTCATATCCTTAAAAATGTTATCGATTACTTTAATTAGAAGTAGAGAGGATACGAATGAATTTTGCTTTAATGAACAAATATAAAATCATGCTGGCTTCAACCATTATTTCAGCTCTTTTCTTTAAGAGACACCTTCTTCCGGACGAAGGTTAAAAATTTGATTATATAAAAAATTATGAAAAATAAAGTACAAACCCTGAAAACTAAAAACACTTGAAATCAATGGGTCCTAACTAAAAATTTCAAATTTTGATTAAAATAATCGGATTTAATTGATATTTTCTCTGTGGCATTGACTTTTCTAATCTTAAGGATTATAATTTCGTAAAAAAAAATCATTTGTCAAAGGAATCTTTTACACTACTAAATTTATCATGTTCAGAAAAATTTCTATTAAATAAATAAATTTTTAATGAGACATTTTTTTTTATAAAAAAAGCTAAGACTGGTCTAGATTGTGGTTTAATTTCTAAAAGAAAACATTAAAATTTGCTAACAATATCGGAATCAGTGTTAACGAGAAATTTTTTTATTAATTTTTTTCGTAGAAATGGATTGTTTCATTTTAAAATTGGTTTTGTTCAACAATTAATTTAGCAAAATATCTTAGCTGTTAAAACTTAAGAAAATGAAATTTGGCTTCACAATTTTTATTTTTAATTATCGATAATATATCATGTAAATATCTGAGATAATTGAAAAAATTCACAAATTTTCATTCAATTTTTTCATTACATAAAAGATAAAAGAACATTCTTTTGAAACTTGCACATTATTTTTGTCTCAGAATTACACCCTTAAGTAAAAAGTCCAAATAGATCATGTAATTAAAAAATTTTAGCTTCATGAAAATTTTGGGGAAAAAATGATCAATAAGTGTGATTTTTCTAACCTGAAATTTTCAAAAAATTAACTTAAGAGATATTCAATTGTAGAATAAAAAAAGAGAAAAAAATAAGGAAAATTATCAATAATTTTAAAATGAAACAATTCTTAATGAAAAAAAAGTTATATTATTGATTTAAACTGGATGTCGGGAAAATTAAGGTCGCGATAAGAATTTGTTGATTTTTTTTAGTTTTTAAGATTAATTAAACGAAAGAAGATTCGTTTTGATTGTGTGGCATTATAAGGTAATTCAAGATAAAAAATAATTACTGCTATCATTATTTGTTTTTAAAAAACATCTTGTATGCATTAATAAATTTTTCGTTCCGATTAGCTCTATTCAATTCCGAATCAGGAAAATTTTAAAACAATCGAGTTATCAAAGTGCAGTATATAAATTTTGAAATTCTGGATTGAATTAGACAAATTCTAAAAGATTTTTATCAATTATTTATTAATTTCAAGCTAGTTTAAAAAAAGAAAGAAGTTAAAAGAATTAAAAAAGATAATACCTTTAAATTTGAAATAAAAAAAGAGAAAAAATTGAAATCTTTTTAAGAAAAAAAAATTACGAAACATCACGAACAAAAAAATGACCGAAAAATGAATATTTATTTACACACAAATAAAAGTAAACCTAGTCTTTATGTCAAAAAAGAAATTGAGAGCAGAAAAAAACATAAATCGAATTACTAATCATTTAAAATTTACATAAAAGATATAATTTTGTTTATTGTTATTGTTTAAAGTAAATAAAAGTGGCTATACACTCAGTTATATCAAATTAAATTTGAATTGAAGCTTAACTTGTCGTAAGTTGTCGGTGTTAGATTATTGTTGATAATGTGACTAGCTGATGCGGAAGTTGTATACGGCTTTCTAGTCAATGTGCCCATAAGATTAGAGGTTGTAGATGTAGAAGTTAAATGATGGGATATTTCCGAGCAACCATTATGAACCAAAAGCTGGGAACATTCATGAGCATTGGCCATTTTTGCGTACGAAAGCGCATTGCGGCCTTGAGAATCTAATGCTTCGACATCAGCTCCATACTAAATAGCAATAGATAAAATTTAAAAAGAAAAAAATTCCAATTTTATTAATTACCCATATTAAAAGTTGTAAAATGACTAAATTAGATAAGCTCGCGGCTAAATGCAAACTTGTGCGCTTATCAGCTTGACTAATGCATGCATTTACGTCTTCGGGTTTACTATGAGCCAGACATTGAATTACTCCAAAAGTGTCTTTACGGTTTACTGCATCAATTAGTTGCTAAAATTAGAAGAGATTTTTTTAGACTATTTTAACAAATGTTTTTATTTAATTGTATAAATAATTTGTTAAAATTTATAGATATTTTTTAGCAAAATATTAAAAATCTCAAGAAAAGCAACTAAAATAAAATTTATTTTACAAAATGCCAGATATTAGAGCTGTTTAAAAGTCACAAGTCTCAACCCAAGTACAAGCCAACGATTTTAAATTCAAAATCCGGACACATGAATTTTTTGCCGTCCCAGATAGTTATTGTGGCGGCTAAGTTAAAATCACTAAAATTAAAGTCCAAATCCGAACTTTAATTAAAAAAAATGTCTTTGACTTGTTCTTGACTTGTGACTTTTAAACAACTTCAATATACAAAACAAATTTGCTTTAGAAAAATACTTCCCACGGATTAAAATAACAAGTTTAATCGTTTAAATTTATTTTCTATCATATTTCATTTTTTAATCATAATCGAAATAAATTTTACAATAGCTTTTTAAAATTTTTTTGATACCTTCAGCAAATAACAAATTAAATTAAGATTATATATATATATTCTTTAAATATTTTTTTAAATAACTAAAACTGGGGAAATATTTAAAATACTATGTAAGCATACTTAAGAAATTTATTAGTTCTTAATGCGGAAGATATTAAAAATTGTATAGAATTTCGAAATTTAATTCAAATAATTGAAGAGAGAAAAAAATTTATTTACGCAGAATGCTAAAAATGGAATCTTGATAAGAAGATAATCTTCTTATGAAAAAATGTCTTAAAATTAGGATAAATTTAAGAATAAAAAATATATTTTAACACATACTTTTCCTAGCGAAATATCCAGTCGAGGCAAAGGTGCTAAAAAAAGTTTGCCTTCGTATTTTGCTCTGATCCATTTTTCTTTTTCTTCTCTCGATGTGTTGGGACTCGGCTTTTGTTTAGAATACTTAGAACATTGTGCTTCATAAACACTGTTCAGCATTTTATTTCCAATTGAAGTCATCAATTGAACAAGTTCGTTGGACCAGTCGTCCAGTTCTAGAGATCGAACTCTTGATAAATGGGTGCCAAGATTTCTGTGAATTCCTGAACATTCAATGCATATCAACGATCCATGGTTTAAACTTGCCCAAACAGGATCTTTAAAAAATAATTCAATTTTATTTTCTTCAACCATTTATAGCTGATTACTAGGTGCATCACAGTCTGCGCACGTCATGTTTCCTGGTACACTTTTCATTGTAAGTATGGTCAAGTTATCAGCTGTCAATGCTCCATTTTTCGACTTTAACTTGTTTGTTTCATTCAATTGAAGACTAGATAAAATTTGTTGTTCAACTGCTTGAACCCATTCTTCACGTTCTTCGTTGCTTGCTGCCTCAAAATGCCATTGTTTATTGTCCAAAGAGACTATTACAAATTCATAGCCTTCTTGTTCTATAAAAATTTCCCTTAGTTAAATGTGTTACTTAGCGCTTATTTTAAAATATACCATCTCCGTTTGCCTGATCTGATTTATGATTCGATTTGATGCGTCTATGTCTCTTTTTAGAGTTTATATCAATACGAGCTAGATAATTGTTGGAATGATTTTCATTTGAATTTAAAACCCCATTTGCTAAAAAAACTAAATTTAAAGAAATTTCGATTTTTAAATATTTTTTTTCAATAAAAACATAAGTCACAATTATAAATAAAAAAAGTTAAAATTCATCTTTTTTTTTCAATTCTTAATAGTATACATTTTTTTCATTATCCAAACATAAAAATTAATCAACTATCAAAATCAAGAGCCCGATCTGTTTTAAATATTTTAGATTTTTCTATTTAGATAAATATAAATTGTGATTGATTACTTAAAGTAATTAACAATTAAAAACCTAAAAAGATATTTTTTTTTGGAATAATAAACAGTCTCTTTAACCTTATAACTATGCAAATTATAAGAGAGGACAATTCCCTCAATTCGACAAATCCCTATTTAATCTGGTATTTCACATTAAGTTTTTTTTAACTTTCAAACTTTTTTAACTGAAAAATCTCCTGTAAAATTAAACAAAAAAAAGAGTTAAAAAACCTTTAAATTCCAATTGAAATAAGAGATTAATCAATTTAAGCTAATAATTTTCTCTTTTTGTATTTTTTGTTGATTTTCTTATATCTACTAAAAAGAGCTATTTTTCATATCTAAGTATTTCCTAAATGAGTAGAAAGTGGTAAAAAGCCCAAAAAATGGCAGATTTTGTGTATGCTGAACAATAGCGGAAGAAAGCAAAATGTGTACATCAAAATACTGAAAAACATTCTTTCTACTTATCAGTGGAGCTACATTTTGTTTAAGAAGGCCAATTGATTTTTCAACTATACGGCGCTTCAGCACACAGAGCTCATCCGGTAACTTTTTAATTTGTTGAGCAAATAAAAGAGAATTCAGCATGGTGCCTTAAATCATCGGATCTAAATCTAATAGATAATTTATTTTCATTTATGGATGTAATATTGGACAACATAACAAAATGTGTGGTTATGCATTACGGTCATAAAAACAAAGAATTTAATTATTCTATCAATGGTAAACAGTTATCAACGTCAGATACCGAAAGAGATCTTGGAGTTATCTTCAATACAAATCTTAAATGGAAAAATCAAGTGATAGAGGCTACAAACAAAGCAAATCAAATGTTGGGTCGCATCAGGAAATCATTCGCTCGTTTTGATTGTAAGTTATTAAGATCATTGTATTTAACTTTTGTTCGTCCTCTTTTGGAATTTGCTGTGCCTGTATGGTCTCCAATTCTTAAGTCGGACTGTGAGAATGTTGAAAGGATTCAACGCAGAGCTACGAAATTTGTTTCTTCAATTAGAAACAAATCGTATGAAAGCAGATTGAAAGCTTTAAACGTTCCAAATCTGGTGGAAAGAAGAAAAAGAGGTGATCTTATTCAATTATACAAGTTCATGCATGGAATAGAATTGGTTGAAAAAAGCAACAATTTTAATGTCACCAAAATCCAAGGAAGATCTCACTGCTTCAAATATCACAAAGAAATTTCGAGGCTCCAACATAGAGATAACTTTTTTTCAACAGAACCGCTAACATATGAAACTCACTGTAGTTGAAGCCCCCAATGTTAACAGCTTTAAAGCAGGCATTGATTGCTGGATGAGCAGCAATCAATCAAATCTGCTGTCATAGTGTGCCTTATCAGCACACTCGCTGGCTAGCCAGCTACAGTCAAAACTACTACTACTACTAACATAAGATGACCAAAACTAGAGCCAAAAAATGTTTTGGATAGTTTTAAATTAAAGGAAGTACTTTGAAAGCATTGTTTTTTAATCTCCCTTATAATAAGAAAGGCTTAGAAAAATACTTGATTGTTTCGATGGTATGGATTATTAAAAGCAGTTTAGAAAATCTGCTGTTTCTATATTTTTTACTTCTCAAACTATTATTTTTGAATGCATATTGTAATTTTCTAAATGTTTATTATTTGAACACATTTAAAAAAAGTCTAGTGTCATTATTTTTTTTGAATTTTCAAGGTAATTACTCAAAGTAAATAAAAAGTGTGATTTTTGAAATATGTCTATAAAAAAAAAATTAGAAAAATAATAATAAAATAAGGATTTTGAAAACTTTTATGATATTTCAAAGTAAAAGTGAGATCTGTTAAAAAAGATATCTTTTCAAGTCAGAATTAGAATAATTGATAATTTTGAAAAATTATCTTCATCGTATATTAATTTAAGATTTTATTATATTTTACCTTTATATTTTTGAGGATTTGTGATTTTTTGAAAATTTGGGTCAACCAAGTTTTTTGAGGTTTTCAACATAAAATTAAATAATGCGTTATTATGCAAAATTAAATTTTTTTTCAAGATTTAAAATATGAATTTTTCAGCATTTTTATATAAATAAAAAAACAACATGCAACATTGAAACACATTACTATCTTAAATATTAGCCAAAAAATTAGATTTCTAAATGCTATTATAATTATGACAAATAACACATGATCTTAGTTAAATGAATGCTTAATTTCCAATTAAAATTTCTGTCTTTGGGCCTTTACTTTTAGTGAAAATTTTTACTAATTAAATACCATATAATTTTAAGCATATAAGCTTTTAGCTGATGATACAAAAGTGGCCGGAATTGATGATAAATGAGAAAAATAATTAAATAACACATTGATAACTAAAGCATAATAGATAAATTTAATTAAACTAAACTTAACTCATCAAAAGTTTTAAATCTAAAAAAAATGAAATCATAGACTGACATTACTCATTGTCATTAACATTAACATTTTAAAAAAATATATACAACATATAAAAATGGCAGAGTGTAATTTAACTTTTAAAAAACAGACTACCAAGTCACAAAGTCAATCAATCAAATGTAAGCATCTCTAAAAAGAATTAGAAATCAAATTATAGAAACTAATATAGCAACATTTAACCAAAGGTAGAAATGCATTCTCTAGACATGACATGATTAGAAATAGTCTTATCCCAGTTTAAGACCAAATTAAATTTTTACAAAAGTCTAGTTTGAAATGGCCGAGAAAGTTTTTCAGGAATCCAAATGAAAGATTAAGAATTTTTTAGTATAATTTGATCTAAACATGTTCAAAATGTTCAAAATTAGCTCAAAAATGGAAAGTTAATTTTAATCCAAGTAAATCTGCCGCGAATAGCTTTATTCTTAATGAGATACCACAAACTTAAAATGTTGAATACCTAGGTCTACCGATTGGTGATGGCAATTTTTTCTGGAAATTTATTGAAGAAAACTGGAAAAAAGTTGAGAAGGGTTTTTATTCTTTATACGGACTTGATTGTAAGCCAATACTGCATGTCTTTATTTAGTCAGCTTTTTCTGCAAAAAATTTTGTCAATCAATTTTTCGATATCACCTAAATTTGGTCTTTATTACTGAAAATAGACTAAGAGAATTAGACACAAGACAAAATTTATTAATTAGAATCAAAAGAGCACTAGGAATTAATAAATTTACAAGGATTAGACCTCTTTTGGAAACTTTTAATTTAAAGATAGTAGAAGAACTATACATGAGACACAAGATATTCTTATTGAAGCAGTTAAAACAAATCTCGGTGTGCTGGAATATCTTGGCATTCCTAAGTGGTAAAAATAAACAGTTTGATCAGAAAAACATCTCGTTTTGCAAACAACTTAATAGCGTGGAGAAAAAGACTCATATCGATTTCACGGATTATAGTTCCAAGACTACAATCTTCAATCTTATGGAATTAAATTTTGGCTCAATTTTTTGCTCAATTTTTTATAATTTTTACAATTTATTAAATGACCTCCTAATTATTATATTATATATTTTATATTTTATTTTTTTCTTTACTTTCTATTTTCTGATATGAAATTTAGAAGGCGAAAATTACTATGACTAAGACTATTTTTTTTATGATAAATATATTGAATGGCAATTGATAAAGATAAATTCTGAAACTTTGCGATAATTTTAATCTCAGACCGTAATCGAACAAAAAGAATACAGATAAGTATAGATGATGAAACAAAATTTTCAATCTTTAATATTTTTAATTCATTATTAAAAATATTTAATTCATTATTTTAAATATTTTTAAATCAATTAGTCGTATTTCGAATTACGCCAACTCTAAATTAACTAAACAAACAAAACATGTTTTTTCATTAACTTTTATTGAAGCTACTTATTTAACTTTTAATGTGAAAACATCGCCAAACTTTAATACTCTTATAAAAATAATGTTCAGTTCAAAATTTTACATGTAGAAAAAGTTTTTAACACAAGAGATTGAATAAAATATTAAATGAGAATTTTTGTAGAAAAAAAACAAGTAATAATATTTTTGCTTGATTTTCATCATGATTAACTTGAATTTTATTAAGAAGTATAACAGGAACGATCTTGTCCTTAAATTTAATATTTCAAAATTTTGTTTTTTTTCCAAGAGCTTTCATGTTAATAATTTTCATCCGGTTTATCTTTTATTGCTGCCTATTAAAATTATTTTAGGGTCTATTTGACACCAACATTCTATCAGACCTTTTTAACATAATAATAATAATAATAATAATAATAATAATAATAATAATAATAATAATAATAATAATAATAATAATAATAATAATATAAAGCTACAGCAGACTAACTGCGGAGCAAGGCTATAAGTAGCCTCGCTATGGTAGCTGTCTGGTTTTAACATAAATCCTTATAATGATAAAATTGTGTTAATAGAAGAAATCAATTATTTT
This sequence comes from Brachionus manjavacas, assembly GCA_019054805.1. Taxonomy (NCBI): domain Eukaryota; kingdom Metazoa; phylum Rotifera; class Eurotatoria; order Ploima; family Brachionidae; genus Brachionus; species Brachionus manjavacas. Next base: position 2,159,760 of record JAHQIY010000005.1, read on the forward strand.
AGTTTCAAATATTTATCAAGTTTGTTTTTAAATTCATTTTTGGATTTTGCATTAGCAACCTCTACTGGTAATTTGTTCCACTCGTTTACCACTCGATTTGTCAAGAAGCTATCTCTTTTTTTAATTAACATACAAATAAACCTTTACTGTAAACCAATCTTTTTAAAACAATAAAAAATGTTTAACATACTCATGAAATAAATAAAAAAGTTTACATAAAAAAAAGTATTAAAATTAAAGTTAATTTAAAGTAAATATTAATAAAATTTATTTTGAATATTTTTATCAATGCATTCGCTGCTTTTTTTACCACAAAGTTTGAGTTTGTTAACGAAATCCACAAACTTTTGTAAGTTTCTAATTGCCAAAAAATGACCACACATTTTAAATTAAAAGAAAATATTTTTAATTTAAATGAGTGGTTTTAAGTTTTGATCTGGTGTCTGCATTTAAAAAGGTAGGAATATTTATTTTCTTGTTCAAAAAATTCCTATTTCGAATTATTTTTGGCGAAATGTTTGCACTTACTATCAGGAGATGATTCAAGTACAAATTGGGTAAGATTTTTTGAATAAATACTTTAAGTATGCTTATCAGATTTTAGTATGCTATTAAGGTATTTGGTATGCAAACAATTCAAGTATGGGTATGCTGAAAAATTTTGCTAGTTTGTTAAAAAGTTTTGCCCGTATGCTAAAATAACAATTCCAGTATTTTATAAATAAAATAAAGTACCAAAATTAGATTAAAAGCAATTTAAGTAAATATTTTTTCTAGACATCAAATTAAAGCACATCTTATACAAAGCAACGATCAAAAAAAATACTTACTCAAAGGGATTTAAATTGAAATGAAAAAAAAAGAAAATTATTAAAATAAAAGTAAAAAAAAAAACTGAAAAAAAGCAACTAACCGGGTTGACTGACCAAATTTCCGTCGTCACTTAAATGATTTTTAGAATTCGAATCAAATTGATGTGACATATTCGAGTTTAGATTTAGGGAATTGATATCTTGATTTAACTTTTGAGCATTAACAAATGGATTTTCAATGCCTAGGAGACTTTTGCCTATCCTAGGCTTGTTAGCACCCGGTATTTTTATAGTCGTTTTTTGCAAATCGATTTCTTTGCCATGAACATCGTCCATGTAATCATTCATGCTCGGATAATATCTGAGACTGCCATCGTCATTTAGAGTCACAAATTTTTTCTTCCAGTCTTTATTTATAGTACTATTTGTTTTTTTATACAAAAAACCCTAATTTAAAATAAAAAAATAAAAAAGAACAAATTTTTTTTGCCTCAATTTTTATTTCCAATTAACCTGTTTGATAGGTATGGACCGACCAACACCCATGTCATTGATCCTGTTCTGCTTTTCTTCTTTTTTGTTCGGCGTGAACAAATTAGACCTGCGCCGATTGGTGTCCTTTCTTTTTTGATTTGGCGTCGAGCAAGGAGTAATGGCGGCCTGATTAGGCTGCTCGGCATCCTTCGTTCCATTCAGCTTTCCATTTTGCATGCTATACGGCTCTTTGAACACTGGGGTCTGACCGGCCAAAAGATTTGACTGCGAATGCACAAGTGGATTGACCAAATTTGGATTTGCCATAAAATAGCTCGGACCCGGCTGAGGAGAAATGTTCATGGGATTATTGGGAGAGTGGTTGGTGCCGATTCCGGTCGAGGCCGAGACCACTTGTTGATTTATCATGGAGCTCGATGTTGTCAAGTTGTTTATGTGACTTCCAGCCAAAAGGCGCACTGAGCTTTGGCCATTTTGCGGCGTGCTCGGACGATTCAGGGTCGGACTCGAGTTAGATATGCTATGTATCATGTTCGACCTGAACTGGATCACTTTTTGACAAGCTTCATGAAACACTCGTTCCACATGAAGGCCATAATTGGAACAAGTCTCATAATAGGCACATTTTTTGAGCTCGTAAGCGAGGTTGCGAGCCCTAGAGTCGTCTATTACACGCGGATTACTTTCCGATATGTAATCCTGGGTGCCGACCAAAATGAACGGTATGTCGGCCAAATTTCTGTAGTTCAGCATCTTGGTATAGTATTGGTGAGCAGTCAGAAATGATTCTTCATTTTCGAGGCTAAACACAAATATGACCGCGTCGACCCAGTGGGTAAATTGCATTTCGGGCGGTCCTCCTTCGTCTCGAATGAGCAGCAGATAAGACTGGTTGTCGATGATTACTTCTTTTTTGAATCTACCGCCCTCGGGCGATTCCTCTTGGATGTAGGTTCCGGTGAGGAATCGATGAACCAGCGAGGACTTGCCACTGTTCACCGAACCCAGGACGCCCAGCTTTATATCTGGAACACTCCGACTCAAAGTCCATTCTTGGCTATTCACAAAAGAGTCCTCTATGTTCACAATGTGTTCGCGGATTTGCTGCTGCAGATTAAAGTCTTGTATGGACTCGATTAGATCGTATACCGAGTATATGTTGGGATGAACGGACTCGAAGCGCTGAATTTCTTTTCGTATGAAGAGGCCATTTGTTATCTGCTGCTGCAGTTGGTTTGATTTTTGCATCATGTTTGTATTTGGTTTAATAAAGTGACTGAATAGACGGATCAAAGAGGATGCTGATTTACTATTGAACTTGGTTAGCTTTTCATTATTGTTCCTAGATTTGTTTTCTGTTGTTAAAAGCATTTAGAAATTCATTTTTTTATTATCTTTTGAGAGAAACATAATTTGGGGAATTAAATAAGAGAAAAAAAAGATGAAGATAAGAAATTTGCATTGAATATGTAAAAAAGTTTAGAATTTTCTGATTTTAGTCCTTTTTGCTCATTTTTTAAATCTAGTACATATGCTGCGCCATCAAATTTATTTCTCTTCTTTCGGTTTAATCCAACTTTATTACTCGTCTCAAGTGTCAAAATTTTTAATGTTTTTCATAATTTGTCTGCATTTTTGGTAATTTAAAAAAAATTAACTTTTTGATTCTAATCAGGATTAGAAAGCTTCCGTATCAAGCATCACTTTTAATTTCATGTACATTGCTTGAACATTTAGAATATTACAATAATATTGTCTGCTAGTGCAATGACCATGTAAAAATTGACAAATTAATTATTCTAATTTTTTTTTTTTAATTTTTAATTTTACCTACTAGCTGATATTTAGATCAAGTTAAAATTCTAATCCTTGACTCAATAATTAATTTATTTGCTAATATAATTTTATATTATCTATCATTTTATAGAATCGACTCTTTAATCTTTTTTATTTTTATTAATAGGTATTTTTATTTAAAAATTAATTTAAAAAGGCTTCGAGCTAACATTCGAAAAGAGCGCATACTGCACAAACGAAGTGAAGCTCCTTCTACTCAGTTAAAACAATAATAAAAACAAACCAGCATATTTTAAATTACATCATTAAAAATAATTTTTTTTTTTCTTATACATAAATACAAATTTTATTTTTACTAATGAAATTAGTCTTTGAATCCTTTTCTCAATCTAAAAATACTACTTTTAATTGTTTTTAGCCTCATTTTCAAAAACATCAATTTTCGTAAACTTTTGCCTACTTTTCATAGAAATAAGTCAAACTTCAAGTCATTTTCATTGAACTTTTTTTTTTCAAGAAATGTTATAACATTTTTTTAATATTATTTCAGAAATAAACTCAAAATTATTTTATCTTCCATTTGAATTTCACATTTTTGTCTTTTTTCTAGCCAAAAATTAAATTTATTTACAGAAAATAAAATAATCAGCTCTACCTTTATTTAGCTATGTTCTAAAATTTTTTTTATTTTAATTAAGAAGATGCAATAACTCCAAATGTTATCCCAAAAGAACTTTAAGTTTACTTTATTTCTGAGAGTAGTATGCAAGAGTTTAACGTGGTAAAAATAAATCCAAAAAAATTTACAAAATTTAATTCCTTACACATTTATGAAAAAACGAGGTAAATAAAACTTGTAGGTGTTAATCAGAGTTGTTTAAAAGTCCCAAATTAAAATCCAAGTCATTAAAAAAAAATTCGGGCTTTAAAATTATTTAAAAAAAAGTCCAACACTCGCTTGGCTTCCATTATAACCACCTGGGACCACAAAAAAATCATTTATTTGAACAATTTTTAAAACCGGAGAAAAAATTGACTTGGGAATCTCGGAACGTCGAGTCATCAAGATTAAGACAATTTATTATTTTAAAATACTTAAGAGAATTTTTCTGGTCATTATATTCATCGTGAAAATAAAAAAATATAAGTCTTTGACTCGGACTTTTGAAAAAAAAAAAAATCCGGACTTGACTTGAAACTTGTGACTTTTAAACAACTCTGGTGTTAATCGGGAATCTAATGGTCTATAGAGACTAATGAGATCCAAATAATATTCCATTCGATGACTAATTTCTTAAAAGATAATTTCCAATGAGTCTTAAAAACATGAATTTCCGCATTTAAATAATTCTTCTTTTAACGAAATTGATATTTCTTTCGTGTCCTCATAATAATCAAAATAAATAATTCGGCTCAATTAACGCATCATTGACTTTTAATTTGCAAATTTGCTTGACATCAATTTTTTAACTCTTCAAAAGATAAACTCTGTGACTAAACAAGCTTTATTTTTAATTTTTTTATATTACAAAGTTGTCACTTTGAAAACGTCTTATCTTAATGGGTAGATAATAACAAATGTATTAGTAATAATCGTAGGCTTCTTTAAAAACACCTTACTCTGGACACTGGTAGATACAAATTATTAATATTATTATTTTTTTAATTTACATATTAAAATATATAATAAAAAAAGATTAATTTAATTTAATAAAAAATAAAAAAATTAATATCTGATTTTTATTCAAATGGACTGTACAATTCAAATTAATTTGTCAGAATATATAGACTCTTCTTTTTTCTTACTCGACTTTTCTTTTTAAAAAAAGTGTCATAAATAAAATAAGATTTATTTAAAGTGAAAAAAATTCAGTCTATATTCAGTCTCTGCAAAAACACTGCAAAAGAATGCATTTTTTCATTTAAGCCATTTAACGGGTGAAAACAAAGTTTCCAGACTAAGTTTTTTTTTGTCATGACTTCCTCATTTTAAACCCAATTTCAAAACAGAAATCTGAAGACATATTTGAAATCCTCAGAATTTTTTAGGACATTTTACTTGAAATAATGATTTTATTGACTTGCTGAAACTAAAAAAAAAATTAAATTAAAAGAGATACCCTCTGAAATCGTGTGCATTTATACTATGAAAAAATTCGTGCATTAGGAAGAAAAATTGTCGACCTGTCGATCATAAATGGAAATGCCAATTATTACTCCGACAACAAGCAGCAGACGTCAGCTAGTGTTAAATATAATAAAAAGTTAAAGTTCGAGAAAAAAACTTTAAGCTTGGGTTGCTGTGTCTGCGAAAGAATCTCAGAGTCATATATCGTTTAAAAGTCTACTAAGATGGCTGGGAAGCGAAAAAACTCAATCAAATGAGGCTGAGGATGCTAAAATGTCTGCGTGAAATCAGTCTAATATCAATACAGACCCTATAGGAAGGTGTCAAAATTCGAATAAATGATATAATAGAAAAAAGTTTGTAAATAGACTTTGTAAAGCTTTAAATTCTCTTTATAAATCACTTGGCTGTAGTCTTCATTCTTTAAGAATGAAGAAGTTATGACCTTTTGAAAAAATTCCGGTAACCTTGTCTTGATATTTCAAAAAAAAATTTAAATTTAATAAATTTTTTTCGCCACAAATAACTCTAACATTATTTTTTAGCGTTTTCATTGCAAAATTGCTCAAGCTCTTCTTAAATATCAACTTAACTATTTCCAATTTTTTAAGAGATAAGAAAATTAAAACAAAATTCAATAGAATATGTTTATCAATTTATTTTTTTAATTAGAAATTTTGGTGTAATATTCAAAAAACTAATGAAAAAAAATTAAATAAAATTGTGTTAAATATCTGTCAAAATAAATTACTAATTTAAGCTGAAAATAGAAAATTAACTTAAAAAAAGGCATACTTTCAATAAAACTTAAATAATTCACTTATTCGGTTTCAAAACTTTTTTGTTTATAAAAAAAACTAGAAATTAAAAATATGATTTTGTTTTATCTCTGTATAAATATCCTAACTTAGCTTAAATAAAAAAATCAATGTTTATTTTGGTTATTTTTTGCATTCAATAAAAATTATTAGTTTTATAAAAAGTTTAAGAAAAAATTGAGCTTTAATTTACAGAATAATAATTTATTAAAAAATCAGAAAAGAAAAAAATTTTAAAAGAAATTTTATGTAATCTGTTTTGCCTAAAATTTCTTAAAAATCTAGATTCCAAAAAATTTATAGTCGATGTCAGAATTCCTTAGTTTAAATTTTTAAAAGAATTCTTTAAAAAATAATAATCTTTTAAGTGGACAAAGAACTCAACTATCATCTCACAAGTTGTTTTGGCACATTCATTTTGAACTCATATTTTAATTTTAAAAGCTTAAGCATAAATCTTTTTTATTAACTTGAAAAAAAAATTTAATTATTAACTCATTAGTATTTCAAAAATCAAAATTTTTTGAAATAGTCTCTGAATTAATTTTACACACATTCTAATTTTTAGTGAAAAAAAGATGATGATCTAAAAAATCATGACCGAAAAATGTGAACAAAATATGTAAAAATTAATCTAGTGATGAATTAATATTATTTAACAGATCTAGTTTTTTATTGAAATAGCCTTACTCTAAAAAATTCAACCCAAAGTGCCAACTTCCACTAGGAGTATGAGCTACGCAGATTTCTTAATTAAAATTTACCTCAAATCAATAGAGAAAAGAGGAGATTTGATCCAAATGCATAAAATTGTCAGTTGTCCTGAAAAACTATACTTTAACCAAAAGCCTCTTTTTGGAAATTCAAGGGCTGTCTAGAGGGCACACTTAAAAATTATGTCACAAGAATTCATAGCAAGGGAAATAAACAACTTTCACATTTCAGTCAGCGCCAGAATTAATTTTTTCTCAAACAGAGCGGTAGGCTTGTGGATTACTCTTCTCAGCACAATTGTAGAGTCAGACAATATAAACAAATTCAAAGCAAGATTAGGCACGCTGCTAGCAAACAGTGCAAAGAGTTAATATTCCTCGATTTGTCTAAGTAAATCTAAGAAGTACTAGTTACCTTACTGCTGGATAAGATCCACGCAATCATACTACTACTGCTGCAAAAAAGCCCACTTAAATACTAAAAATTTTAAATTAAAGCAAACTCTATTCTTGAATGAAAAAAGAAGATAAAGTAAAATGAGCCCAAGTTTGCTAGACCTAGATATTTTCTGAAATGAGTGATTACCTATAAAAAACGACTTACGTGTTTAAATGAATAAATTTATTTTGAGTTTTAATTTTTCGTCTTTTTAAAAGCATTAAAAATCCGTCTGAATAAAATTTCATTTTCTTAAATTTAAAAAATTCAAATTAGATCTTTTGATATGCAATGACATTTGAGCAGGTCAATAATAAACCTTAAAAATTCGTAAAGTATTTACTTATAACCATGAGCTGATTGAAAAATAAGATCTCTGCTTTCGAATTTATCATTTTTTGTAAATATTGACTCGGTTCCAAGACCGGGTCCTGATGCATTTTTTTGTTGCTTAAAAAAATAAAAGTACATGATTTAGGTCTAGTATTTCATAGAGTGTCTGTATTCACAAGTGTCCGTGCTAGATCATTATTCTTTTATTCTTATCTTGACGGACATGATCGAAATAAAAAAAAGTGGTTTTAAAAAAGATGAATGTCTTTAATTTTGAGGCAAAAAATAGAAAAAAAATGTTTTCACTCAATCGAGGCTTCTAAATATCAAGGCTTTAAAATGGAGAAAATTAAAATTAAAGGCCAAGTATGGAAGATGTAAAAATTCGATTTTTCACTCAACTAATCGAACAAAAATATTGATTTTTTTCAGCTGCTTAGTTCTCGAGCTCAAAATCGATAAGATCGATATTTTGAATTCTACTGCTTATTGATCGATTGAAATAATGAACAAAAAAAAAATATATTTGATTTGTCCGACCAAAAGAGGCGTTTATTATGCACTTTGAAATGACTTATAAAATCTGTCCTGTTTGAAAATTTAAAGTCTTGCATAAATTTTTTTAATTATTTTGCTAAGATTTAAATTCTAGCAATTTGAATAAAATTTATTTTTTTATTTTTTTTTTGTTTCTCTATTTTTGTCTATGTCACAAATTGCTTCTTAAATTAATTAGTATTTAGAGTAATTTTTGGGGTCCTGATGAAGTTTACAATAAATACTGAGGACAAGTGTGAAGCATACGCTCACGAGAATTTTCATGTAGCTTTCTTTTTTATTAGAATTAACTAAACTAGCTGTGATTATCTCTTTTCTGAAGGGCGATGCATTTGCATTTGACTCCCGAAACCGGCTTATCTTAATAGGAGGAAACGGGAGGACTGGTCTGATTCATCTGGACCAACTTGACAAAGTAGTGTGCTCTATTGACTTAAAATCTCCATTTAAATGGCATGTTTCCAATTATGAATGGGACCTGTTCAACTCTAACGAAAGTGAACGATATTTACAAACGGTTTGGTACCAAGCAACTAAATTTTTAATAAATTTGTTATTATTTAATTAACCTTTAATAGAGAAACAAAATCATAGAAATAGTAGACGTGAAATATTTGGAAAGTATTCAAGTACTAGAGGGACATGCTAGAAATATTAAGTGATAAAATTTTAGATGACAAAATTTTTTTTTCTAATTCTACTCAGTCAAGCTAAATGGGCTCCGATGAAAAGAAATGTTATTGCATCCACATCTGCCGATTCTTTTATAATGCTTTGGGATGCTGGAAGGTAAGTCAGTGTCATGGATTTATCTGGAAGTGAAATTATTTCATGGTGATTCTAATTAAAATTTTCGATAGCACTAATTTGAGATAAATTAAGAATGCTTTTGAAATTTGAAAATAATTTGGGCGAATATCTTTGGTAATTAAATTTGGTAAAATACAAATCTTTTGATCCTTTTTGAATTCGACCAACAATTTCTAAATAGGCTATTATTCAAAAAAAAAGTTTAAATTTACTTTGATTAACAAGTGATTAAAATTTTTTTAATTTTTCTACGAATGCAACTAAAGTAATTGCATAGGTAAATTTAAAAATCAAAAAAATTTCTTATATTTCATTCCTTCATGTTAAAAATTAATTTTTTTAATTAATAATTAATTTCACGAGCTTCTGATTTTTTTCTTCAAAAAATGAAATCTAGCTTCCTTTTTAACACTAGAAGCACCAATACGTCAAATGAAATTTTGTTTTTGCTACGCTAAAATTAAATAACTCATAAAACTAAATTGAATTAAATTTGGTTTTCTATTTGCATAGAAAAATGCTGTTAGTCCTTAAGCAAATGTTTTATTTTACCCTGGGTACACGATAAACCATTTGGGATCAAAATGACGCACTTTATACTGAGAAATTCAATAAAATTAAATTTTTTGTCCCTATTTTAAATTAGGTTTAGAAAAAAATTTAAAATTTTTATTTTTATTATTTTTATTATTATCTTGCGATTTTAATTTTAATTCTTGATTTTAAGAATAAACAATTAAATTTTATTTTTCACAGATCAGCAAAACCAGAGATTAAAATTAACTCTATTGGTGAAGTTGATTGCTTGTCCTGGAGCAAATCCAAAGAGAATGTCCTTGCTTCAACTTTCAATAATGACATTAAAATATACGATATTAGAGTAAACAAAAATAATTATATTTAATTGCACCTTTATAAAAAAAAACTCAAATTTTATATTTTTTAAAATTGATCTAAAAATATTTTAATTTAATCTGAAAAAAGCAGAATTTTTTTTTAAAAGGTGTTTATCTTAAAAATTAAGGAAAACTAAAACTGAAATTTAAGATGACAAACAGAGCAAAGAGATACTTAAAAAATGCACATTGTAAAAAAATATTTAGTCTCGATTGGTGTAGTGTACCCGGTGAAGAAATTCTACTAAGTTCAAGCAAAGACAAAAACATAAAACTTTGGAATTTGAACATGCTCAACGAGAGATTGATGGAAAAATTAATCGAAGAATTTCCTTGTTGGAAGGCCAAATTTACAGTAAATAAGCTCAGAATATTTTTCGAATATAAATTTCCTTAAAAGTTGTTATTAGCCTTTAAGTTTTTGTTTTGGCGTTATTCCGACTTGCCAGTCTAATTTTTTGAATACAAACTTTATGCAAAATAATATTAATCACCACTTACACAAAGAAGAAGTGGCAAAAAATGAAACTTTCCTAATGACTTGTCAAATCACAGCGCTGAATGAAGCGAAAATAAATAGAATAGTTAGCAACCAATTTGATATGATAGTAGACTTTGATTTTCACGTAAATGATGATTTAATGGATGTAATCACATGGAGCAGAGATCAGAATATAAGAGTCTTCAATGTTAATCTGCAGCAATTCAAATCAGAATCTGACAAAAATTTTAAAATCAAAAATGAGGACGAACTGGGTCTCCATTCATTGAATAAACAGCATCTAAGCGCTTTGCATCACACCACCAATACCACTAACAGTTCACGGAAGAGCTCTTTTAGTGAAAATTTTAATGGAACATCGCCCAACAATTTCAATGTAGTAAGTCAATATATGAGCAATGATCGTGATACTTCCTTTAACTTGGCTGAAACAGCTATATTCAGTAATGATTTTACCAGACCGAATTCTCAAAATTTAATCAAGTCACAATCAAGCACAATTTTGCCTCATGAGTTTCTAAAAAAGTATCCCAAATGCTTTGGAGCTAAATTTTCCGGCTTACCCGAAAATTTTATTTTGTTCACCAATGAAGGCATCTCCATTTCCACAAAATCAAAGTAAAATAAATTACCTATTATTTTTTCTAATAAATTAATTATTTTAAAGGGAGTCCGAATATGGTTTATCATCTTCGTTAAAAAGGGTTTAACTTATGAAATTTTATTTTGAAAAATATTTTAAATTAAAATAAATTCAAAGAATCGAGTTCAAGGAAATAATCCGGGAAAATCAAAAATTTCAAGTTCAAAAAGTTTTCTCAAGCGAATAATTACTAAAGTTGTCATATTTGAGATAGCCAATTCCTTGGCAATTCGAAGAGACTTGGCCGAAAAATATGAGATCAAATCAGACAATTTAGAAAAGTTGTGCAATCAAAATATTCAAATAGCTGCTCAGGCCGGTAGATATGATATAATAAAAATATGGGAATTGTTTAAATTTGTCACATATACTGGCAATTCATCTGATGAAACAACAAGTTTAGAATTTGGTCTGCCGTGGCCTTGTTCAACATTTGGTAGGACATTAATCAATAACATAATTGATAATTACGTGGCAATGAATGATGTACAGAGTGCAGCAATGATTATATCTAAATTAAAGTTATATGACTTAAACATGGAATTAATCAAACTTAATAATCAGCCTAGAGATTCAGTAGAGAGTCAGGAAAAGTCGAAAAAATGCAGTGTAAGCTCCTCATTTGATGATAATAATGATAGATCTAGTTCAATTTTTGAAAATTCGGAACTATCTGACATCGATATTCATGAAAAACTATGGATAAATAATAAAAATATTGGGTAAATAATTTGAAAGAATATTTTTAAAATTTATTCTATAAGTTAATTAGAAAAAAGAAACCTTATAATAAGAATATTAAATTAGTTTTAAATATTGATGTTTCTAGTATAAGAAGTAGTAGTAAAAAATACTTCTCTTACCATCCATTTTGTGTGCTTTCTCAAATTTTATTTTTTAATTTTATTTGGAGAAAAAATCATTCCATTAATAACTTTAACACTTTCATAAAATCACCTTTCGTTCTTCTTACTTTGAGGTCAGTTAACTCTAACAACTCAAGTCTTTTGTCATATTCATAATAACGAAGTAAAGGTATGATCTTTATTGCTCTCCTCTGATTTTTTCCAGTTCACCGATTTCTTTTTCTAAATATGGAAAACAAGAACTTATTGCAAACTCCAAATGAAGCCGTAGAAGCTGTTTTAGCATTCTCAACGAGTCTAAATTTAAATACCTGAAATTCTTTGATATCATTCCTAGCATTTGGTTTGCACAATTTTTGCAGTATCCATTTTAGGTCATTTTGAATAGATACCTGAATATTTTTCGAGAGTCGTTTTAGATAGTTTTATAGTTCTATATTTATTAAAAATCGCATAATCATTATTTAGAATAAGCAATAGTTTTGATTTTTTGAACCAATATGCATTACAAGGCATTTTTCGATTTTTAAATCAAGAGACCTGGTGAAATACCAGAATGAAATATGATCTATGATCTTGTTGAAGTAAAATGCTGTCTTATACATCTTTAAACAATTGATAAATTTTTTGTTTCATAAGCAAATTTCTCACATTTATTTTTCACAACATTTGAGAGATCATTAACAAATATCAAAAATAGTAGCGGTCCTACATTGATGAAAATAAAACAATTCTAAAAACAAAATCTTCAACCCAGTCAATTGTTAATCGATTAAAACAATAAGCTTTGAGTTTAAAATTAACAATTTTTGTGAAACTCTGTCAAAAGCTTCCGAAAAATCTTTGTAGAATATGTAAATAGATGAACCTTAATTAAAACCTGACGAAAAAAAATCTAATTATTCAAAAAAAATTAAAACTACGGTAAAGCTTTGCATCTATAGCATGAATTTAAAAAATATTTTTGAATCGTTTTTATCCTCTTAAAATTTTTTTCAAAGGATGTCATCATTATCCTTTTTGGAATATTATAATAGTTTCTCTCAATTAGAAGGATTTTTGTCATAAATTCATATTAATTATTAATCATAATAAATGAAAAAAATTGACTAATTTAAAAAATATCTGCTAGAAGTTACCAAGCAATTCAAGCCCAAGAGTTTAGGATTTTCATTTAAGTTTTTTTTCATTTCGTCTCAGTTTAAATTTAATTAATATACTATATTATTTTAATGTTCAAGTGTCTATTATTTCAGTTTAATAAAAATAAAAATAAAAATTGCCATCAAGTCTTGTTAAAAAGTTAACTGAAAATTAGAAATTATTTTCTCAACTTTTTCTTTTTCAGTTAGCTTTGGTCTTCCAGCTTTCTCTTTTTGCAAACACTATGCTTTCACTAAAACCTAGAAATCAAGGAAAAGCTGATGCAGTATCTTATTTACTAAAATGCTATTTGGTTCTCTTTGATTAAAATGTCAATTACAGAACTCAAAATTTTAATCAAAATTTGAAAACATAATAAATCGTTTCTTAAGATTTGAAATTTAAAATTTAAAATTTAAAATTATCAAATAAAATTATTAGTAAAAATTAAAAAAAAAATATTTATTTCTGTTCAATTTTAATACATTTTAATACCAACTAGAGCTCTTATTGTAAAAACTAGTAGAATCTTGTAGTATTATAAGACTTTTTTTTGAAAAATAATTAAAACAAAAATTAAGAATTTATTTAAAATAATGATAATATTGATTGATTTTTAAAATTTGTTTTTTCATAGACTTTTGGATCCAAATCGAACTAAAGACTTTGATTTATTATTGAATACATACTGTAATTTATTGCATAAATGGGGTTTATTTAACAAACGAATAGAGATGATGGAATTTCTAAGTGAAAAGCCTCAAAACATGGATAAAAAATTTGGTAAAAATTATTTTATTTTATTTTATTTTTTCCTAATAATTATTAAAAGAGTGCTTTAAACGCTGTAGCAAATGTTCAACTCCGTTTACAGGTTCAAAATGCAGTTCTTGTAATTCCTCCTTGAAATGTTCTTTATGTGAACTGCCAGTTAATGGTTTGATATTGTATTGTCCTGCATGTGGTTGTGGTGGTCATTTTGATCATTTGATTGAGTGGTTTGAGCGTCACGATGATTGTCCATCAGCGTGTGGTTGTCGATGTGTTGACTATATCTAAGACTTATTTATTTTTTGCATTTATTTATAACATTAAATTATTTAATAAGATTGATTTGAGATCTTTAAAACACGAGTGATTTCGTAGTTTTCTAAAATTTTTCACCATTAAATTTTCTATATTTAATATCTATTTATTTAATAAGACTTGCGAATTTGTTTCATTTTTCTAATTTAGAATGCCAAATGAGGTTTTAAGGCTAAAAATTCAGTTATTAATAGATCCATCGAGTAAAGATTTGCTACTTAAGGAGTCAAATTATACCAATTTCTGGTACTGTTTGGATACAAACAAACTTGAATTAGTGGAACAATTAAAAAAAGATATTTGTTTAAAAATATTTATTTCGAATTTGACAGATTATAGATCACTTTCTATTCTAATAGATAATTTTGAAGTTCCGTCATTTGAAACAACTCAATTATTTCGGGATAATGACACAATTCAAATAAGCTTAAAAACAGCTCCTCACTTAAGTAAGAAAAGAAAAATTTTCGAACCCTTTAAAGAGAATAAAAAGCCGCATTTAGAAACCAATTTAACTGAGCTTGTTAAAGATAAACCAATTCAAATAGTGAAACCATTTGAAGCAGCTCTGATCGGAACATCAATGGTCAAGCATCTTGATCCAAACAAAATTTTCCAAAACAAAAAAAGCTTTTTTAAGTCGATAAGTGGTGGTAGAATTTCTGATATTCAAGAGTTTATTAAAAAAAGAGAAGGATTTTTCAATGATTGTCAATTTATTTGTCTTACATGTGGAAGTAACGACTGTGATTCTTATAATGATATTCAAACAACTATCCAAAAGTGTCTTGATTTAGCAACATATATACATTCCAAATATCCCAAGGCTATACTCATATTTAATGAATTGATACCAAGATTAAAAACAAAATACATTGATTTGGATTTATTTGAAAAAAGAAGGCTTTGTTTTAATAATTTTTTAAATTCAAGTCTTAAGTTGGTAGTTCCGTGCGAGGTAGTAAAGCATGATGAATTCGAAGAAAAATCAAAATTGGAAAATCTACTTATGGATGGTGTGCACATTAATCCAATTAGAGGAGTGCCAATTTACATTGACGAAATCAAAAAATGTGTGGATTTTCGGAATTAAGCATCGTTTTTTATTAAAATTGATTCAAATTTGTGAATAAAATAAAATTTCTATTTGATTTTTTTTATTAACTAACGAAATAGTTTTCGTTTTGAAAATAAATAGAAAAATTTCATGTTATTGAAAATAATTACTATTTCTAACTCATGTCATTTGAAAAAAAGTTAAAATACATTCAGTTGATTGACGCTTAGTTTATTTATATTTCGCAAGATTTTTATTTTATGAATACATTTTTTAACCTTAAACTTAAATACTATTTTTTTAAAGATTTTATTTTTTTGACATATCAATTATACTTTTAATCTTTTCATTCAATTAATTTTTTATTTTGAATTTTTTAATTATTATTCATTTATTAAAAACATTCCAATAATTGAAATTCAAAGTGAGCATTATTTTCATAATTAATTTTAATGAAAAAAAAAATTCTAAATATTAAAAATATATACAAACTTTGTATTTTGATTATTTAAATAAATGAATAATAATTAGAAAAATTAAAAAAATTAAATTTTAACTCCAAAAATACTACATAAATTTAAGGTAAAAAATGAATTCATGAAATAAAAATCTTGACAATTAGATGCTTTAATAAGTCAAGAGTGAATTATTTTGATTTATCAAAAATTTAAAAAATTTGTGCGGTTTATTAAGCTTTTAGTTCTAGATATAATTTCAATCAGGAGTGGGGATTTTAAGTAAATTTCGAAATGTCATAAGATTTTTCAAGTAATTTTTTTTTTGAGATTTTAGCTACTAGGGAACAAAAAATTTAATTTTTTTAATAACATCGATAAAACTTCTTAGATTTTTTTTTCATATTTTGCATTCTTTTTTCATTAAATAAACAAGTATAAATTTTTTTTCAAAAATTAAAATCTTTCGATTTCACAACTTAATATAACTACCTTTTTTAGATGTCTTTGCTTTATTTGATTAAAATTTATGGCAAAAATACCAGCCTTTTTAAGGTAAAAAATTATTCTATCTATTTTTGTCACTTAAATTTTCATTATTTTGCCTCTAATAAATTTTCTAAAATAACTAAGTTATGTAAGTCCAAATGAAATTTCATAATTTTGTTATTTATACTTACTTTTAACAATTTTTAATTTAAAACGCAAATAATCAAAAGAATATTTAAGATTATATTATTTAATAATTATAATCATCTTTTAAATAAAATACCTTCAGCAAATTCAATTTTTCCTTGATAACCAATATTTTACAAACATAATCATGACAATATGTTAAAACAACAGAAACAATCGAATTCGTGAGGAAACATAAGAACTTCTGAAAATCTTTCATGAGCTCCATAGCTACATAAATTTAAATTCATCATATTGATTAATCAAATCAAAAATTTTTGTAAAATATTGAAAAACTTGATCATTTTCAAATACTTTTTATCATTTAGCAATCTTAAAAATTAGTTCCAACTTATCATTAAGATACCTTTTTCATATTTTTAAATATTTTTAATCCTTCGTAAATATTTGTTTTTAACTCAGTATTAAGAGCTCGAAAACCTGATTTTGTTGCCAAAATTTCTTTTCTTTTCATTTTTAATTAATTTGAATTTAATGATGCTCTGCTCCTGAGACTTAACAAACAATAAAAAATTTTGAAGTATAACCAATTCTTTATACAAATCAGCAACAAACTTGTTAATTTGATAATTTATACTGAAGATTGACATATTCTTAGATTTAAGTTTTTCTAGTATCACAATAAATCAAAAATATTTTAAAAAAAAATTTCACATTTTGTATGTTTTAGCAAATTTGAAAACGGTGTTATTCTCCCTGAGATAATGTGTTTGTGAAGAATAATTTTAAAGATAATATTTATGTATTATTTTAAATTTATTATGATGGAAAAGTTAGAAAAAAGTTATTTTCAAAAGTTTTAAAAAATGTGTAAAATTGGTGGATAGTGTCAATATTAAATATTTTTTTTTCTCTCTAGGCGAATTATTTAACAAAAAAAAACAATTTAGAAATTACATTTAAATTTCCCAAAATGTGTTTCAAAAATATTTAGATTAAGAAATTTTCTCGGTACTTCAATTCAATTGAAATTTTGCAAAACGCATCTTTTTTTGAGTTTAACCAAAAAATTTGTTTTTAATTATAGTCTAGTGTGCATTTAATTTTAATAAATTAAAAAAAAAAGATCATGGATCGAATGTTTACAATTGTTTTTTGTTATATATATTTAAGAAAAAATAAATTATAAAAAGTTTCCATAGCATACTTTTAATGTATAAAAAAATCCAAATTTTTATTTTTCTTTAAGAAAATACTTAACAAAATTTTCAGATTAGATGCCAAAAAGCTAACATAATTAGACAAACACGATTTATTTATAATTAATAGAACATTTGGGTATAAATTATTGAAATTAATTTTGGGAATGATAAGAAATATATTTGTTTTAGAGAAAATTCGCAAGAAAATAAAGCGTTCTTAAATCTTAAATAGGAGCTTAAAAGTTTATATTTATCAACAACAGCATATTTCTTTGTCAATTTTTTCCTTTTTCTAAACTAATTTACACCATAGCAATTTTTTTATTCTTTAACTAGGATATTTTTGTAACAATTAAAGAATTGATTGCTAAATTTTTTATTCAAAATTAATTTTAAAAAAAATTGAGTTCAAAATTTTAAAATTACTGATTTCTTTTAAAATTAAAATTTATTTTCATTCTAAAATTATTGTAAAAAAGCGGAAAAATAATTACAAAATTCGATTAGGAAAGCTCTATCTAAGACTAGGTCCACACGAGTCGGATCGATTGGCATAAAAATTCATCTGGTTAAGCGAATAATTTGAGAAACGATTGTATAAACTATCATAAGCACTTCTTCTTTTTAAAGCTTTTGTTCTTCTAGCGCAAAAATTATCCGAGTAAACCGGCTCTTGGCAAAATCTCATGTTGCTTTTTGTTCTTAGCTGCGCTTTGGGTGCACTCTCAGACATTTCATAATTTATATTATACTTTTAGATAAAAAAAAATTAGAATGTTGAAAAAAAAGGAGCCTTTTTTGATCGGAGTAGCTGGTGGTATTAGCTCAGGCAAATCAACCGTGTGCAAAAAAATTATCGAAGAGTTAGCCAAGTTAAATAACCAGAACCAGAAGCATGTCCTAGTAATAAGTTTAGACTCGTTTTATAAACCATTGAGTCAAGAGGAATTGCAAAAATTAGAACGCGGCGAGCTTAATTTGGATCATCCATCCGCTTTTGATGACGAACTTGCCTACGAGACCCTAATTAATATCATAAATGGAAAAACTGTACAAATTCCTTTATACGATAAAAAACGATATACATTTTCTGGAGAGACTTTAACAGTAACAGCGGAGAAAACTCCAGATATTCTGATTATAGAGGGAATATTGGTGTTCTATTATCCGAAGATAAGAGAATTGTGCCAAATGAAGCTTTTTGTTGATTGTGATGCGGACACTAGGCTATCCCGGAGAGTCTTACGTGATATGAGCGAATATAATAGACATTTGGATCAAATTTTGTCATATTATCAAAAATATGTCAAGCCAGCTTTTGAAGAGTTTTGTTTGCCAACAAAAAAGTATGCTGATGTTATTATACCAAGAGGCGCAGAGAACACAGTAGCAATAAATTTAATTGTTCAGCATTTAAATGATTATTTAAACTCCTCTAGAAATGAGTCACCTAAATCGGAGATCAATAACTTGCTTACAGTCTCGAGCAACTCGCAATCAACAAGCTCAATGAATTCATCTAATTCAAGCTCCCCAAATAAGACTCCAACTAAGCGAACTGATATACCCTATAGGCCGCATTAATTGGCAATTAAAACGAGGACTCTAAATTTTTTTTCAATTTTTTTCCTATTTTAATAAAAATAGATTTATTTTGTAATTTTTGAATGAAACCAACTCTTCGAAAAATGATAAATGTTTATTTGCTTAATATTTGAAATTTAAATCAAAAAATGAAATAAAAGATTCAAGCTAAATATTTTTTTTTTTTAAATTAAGATAATCGTTTAAAAAAAATAACTCAAAAAATCTTTGACAATATAAAAAGATAATGCTGTATCCTGTAAAATAGTTTTTAATAAGTATTCGAGAATACATCAGAATTTTTAATTACTTATTAATATTTATTCTCTAAGAATTTACTTTATGCATGTGAATTTCTTATTATTACTTCCTTTTAATAAAAATACTTCATTCATTCAATTAAAGATACATTCAAAAATATAGGGAAAAACGTATTTTTGAATTACAAAATAAGTTAATCATCAGGAAGTTTTTAATCAAATATTCATAGACTTGCACTTGCCTCGTCATCAAAAAAAATATGTCTCTGATTACTCACAAATTAAGATCTATGAATTTTTAGATATCAATTCTATTAATTATTATGAAAAATTCATATATTGCCAATGAAAACATAAATATCTAGCATATGTCTTTTTCAAACGTTATTTTTAAACAAGGTTACTTAATGTTTACCTTACTAAACTTAACTTTTATGTAGTTTATGTAGTTTTCAAGATTAAAAGGTTAAAAAAAGTTTATTAAAATATACTTTATGAAACATTATAGAATAGGAAAAATTCTGGTGACAAAACGTAACTTTTATCTACTCTTGTAGTTTCAAAATTAAAAACCTTAATGTGCGAGTTCAAAAATAAATATTTTATATGAGACAATTAAAGTTAATGAAAACTAAACTAGGGGTTTGGATTGATTAAAGGTGATGAAATTTCTTAATAATAGTACATTTAGGCTAAGGAAATGGTCAGATTTAATAAAAAATATTAAAAAGATCGAAAAATTAAAATAGAAAACAAATTCTTGATTATAAAATTTTACAGAAAAATTTAAAAAAAAATGTTAACTACATAATTATTAAAAGCTAGTAAAAAAAAGAACAGATAATTACTTATTTTAAAAATATCTATATAAAGAATCTTCTAATTGAAAATAAATTTAAAAAAAAACATCAATTTTTTTTTAAAGAACACTCAAAAACTGGGTGGTAAAAATTTAAAAAAGTAAAATTTAATCTTTTTAATTCATTTCGAAAAAAAGGCTTAAGATATTAGTTTTTAATTCTGTGTAGTAATAAATAGTAATAAAAAAAATCGAAATGATCAAGATTTTAAACTTGAAAAAATCAAGAATTTCTCCAAAAGTCAAACTCTGACTAGTTTGCCGAACTTAAGATAAGCCAGTTATTTTTATTGAATTTTTTTAAAATAAAATCAAAAAATTACTTTAGTTGTACAAAGGAAACAATTTGTGACTATTTTTGCAACTAAGTTCATAAAGTCTCTAGTATCTTGTATCACACAGTCGACTTTGTTAAAAGTTGCTGTCTTACCAACCGTGACTTGTTTCAATTTATTCTTTAGTTGCTTGAAATTGAATGGTAATCTTTCGAGTAAATGAACAAGTTCGTCTTTTAAATAACCATCAGGAACTTGGGAGACAAATTCTTTTAGAACACCGTATAATAGAATACCATTTGACAGAAAACCTTCGGCATGCTCGAACAAGTCTTGTGTAGTCCTGAGACTTCCTTCTCCCCGAGTGAACAAATGTATTTCATAAGCCGTTTCGGACATTATTTTTGCCAACTTGACAATTTCGTTTTGCGGCTGATTCCATTTGTCTGCCTCATTGTCTATTTCAGACTGAATAAGCTTCATTTCTAAGCCTAATTTAGCTATTTTGCTCCTTTCATTCGAATCTAATTTATCAACCGGTTTGTAAACGCCACGTATATTCGCGCCATGTTTTCCTGGCCGAGGCAATGATAAATAAACACTTTTATTTTGTTTTCCTCCCTGAAAATTTTCCTGAATTTCTTTGACCAACACAGACAGGTCATTAATTTGATTTTCCCAATAATCACAAAAAAGGTTTAAGTTCTCAATACTAGACTTACACTCTGGATAAAGAGCTACAGCACCAGAAGCAGACTGAATTAATTTTGTCAAAAAATCGAAAATACTATGATGGTGCTCACAAGTTACCTCAAAAACATCCAAATTACAAATATGCCTGAGCATTCTGCAAATTTCAAGTACATGATCTGAGTACTCTTTAAATGTGTCCAGTGTTTCCACAAGTAAATCGTATTGATTTGCAAAAGAATATGTTTTTATACTGTTTAATAAAATGGCATCCTGATTTCTTCTAAAAAGTTGGTTGGTCAGCTGCAAAGTTTCTATGATAAGAATTTTTTTTAATGACTCGCATTCCTTAAGGATAAAGGACGCGGTCGGTCGAGCCGACTCTAATAAATCGTTTTGATTTGGCTGAGAAAATTGGACAGTCATTTGGCGAATTTCGTTCTGCTTCAAATATATATCTTCTCTTTGGCTAATGTTTACCGAGTTGGTAAAATCGTGGGTACTTTCGATAAGCATATTCAAGTACTCTAGAACATTTTCATCATTTTTCTCATTTAACATGTCATTCTTGGCCAGTTCCAAAGCGTCTTCGAACTGGCGCATATAATATGTGAATGACGGAGCAAATTTTGCTGAATAGCTGGCTGGATACAAAGGACTGGTGAGTTCAGTTAGAGAACCAGAGTTGACGATCAAAAAGTGCAGAGTTTCCAGTGCTTGTTGCAGCAAAGAAAATACCAAATTAACATTTTCTTTTGCACATTGGCATTCAGGGTGCTTTAGATATGCCTTTGAATCAAAATAAATAATTTAAAGTTAAGTAAATTTTTAGTAAAGTTTAATGAATCAATTTGATTAATTAATTAGTACAAAGAATAATATTTAACAGGAAATATTTAATACCATAATAGAATTTGTAAGAAAATCTCCTTTTCTAGAATTTCAATTCTTGGAGTTAACATTTTTTTTATGCATCATTATAATTCGAGTAACTTTTTTATTTTAAATTTCGATTCAAGAATCACTACGAATCCGGCCACCAAGTTTTTACCACATAAATTTTTTTATATTAAAAACAATTCCTACTACACCTCTCATATTCCGTTCATTTACCCCTCTCAATTTCTTATAGTTTCCATCTTACTTTTGTAGTGTAAAAAATGTATATTGACTCTAAAAACTTATGCGTTCTTACATATCTGTAATTTTTTTTCTTGTATAGCGCAATGACCTCCTAGTAGGCCGCCTCCGCAAGCTTGCTTGACGTAGCTTTTAATTATTATTATTAAATAAATTATGAAATATCTCTAGTTATTGAGTTTTTTTCAAATTTATTTAGATTATTAAAACAAGAAAACTATAAATATTTATTATTGAAAAAAATTATTGAAGAATCTAGATATTTTATTTATTTTCGTAAGAATTTTTTTTTACAATAAATATTTTTTCAGAAGCTTAGAAATAAAATGGATCTTTTAAAAAAATGAAATCTGAATATAAGTAAATTAAATTTAAATTTATAAAATGAATATTTTAGTAATAATTAAATTAATTCCTCAAAATCACGATCTAAACTTAAATTGGATTTGTGAAATTTGGTACAAAATAACAATACAAAATATTTGAAAATATCAGCTAATTTATTTTTTTGGTGATAGGCTAAATTCAATAGTTTTGCAAATATAAAACGAATCTAATTTTTAAATATATTTATTTTAATAAAAATAATTTAGGCTGAGTTTTGGGCGGCTGAAATGGAGACCTTGTCCTTTCTTTCAGTAACATAAAAAAGCATAAGCATATAGAATCTAATTAATAAAATTTTGGTTAATTGACTTTAAATTGATAACGTTATTTTAATTAAAAAAAATTTAATTTGATTATTCTAGCCAAGGAAAGATTTGTTTTTCTAATCGAACCGTAGGGGTCTTGAACAGCTTGCCCTCACATGTGGTCAACTCATCAACAAAAATCAACTTTAAAATCAAATATGATAGATTCATCGATTCAAATAATAACTGAAAAAAATATAATAGAGTTATTTATGTATAATTTACATTTACTAATAGAAATTTTATTAGGATTACACACACAAAGTAGATTAAGAAGGAAAACAAATGGTAGATAATGAAATACTAAATGTTGAATGTAAATCAAGAGGACAAACGAACCTCCATATTTAATCAAAGCTAAAAAAATTATTAAAGTTATTTAAAAACTTTATTAATTGTCCGTACTTTAAACTTAACTAAATAAACATATTAAAAATTAATTTCTTTTTTTTTTAATTGAAAAGCATGATAGCATGTCTATTTGAAGTAAATTAATTTAAATTTACCTCTTTTCAAACACTTTCCATAAAATAATGTTAAGCTCACTTTTGGAGTTTTTTTATAAAATAATATTAATTTTAAGAAAATAATCTTTCTTTGAGTTTATTTTAAAAAATATCAATAAATTTATCAAAAGTTAAGAAATTTTTTTTAGCTGTAGGATTAAGTCACAAAAGCGAACTTGAAACGCCATTGGCATACTTAATTTTAATTTAGGCCAAATATTTAATGATCAGAATTATCATTGAACTGGTCTAAAAATCTTATCAAAAAATCAAAATTTGAAAGAAACATTTATCAACTTTTTTCCAAATCAAATAACACAATTTTTTTTTTTAAATCATGCTCATAGAATTGAAAACAGTCCCAATCAGCTTTTGTATTAACTGCAGCTAAAAGCACATAATTTTACTACTATATAAACTACTAGTTTCTTTTGTATCTTCGGATTCTATTTAAAAAGCTTTAAACCAAATTTATTTGCATTATTTATTACTTGGCTAAAATTCTTGAAGTCGAAACCCTGAGACTTAGCACTAGGTGGCTTTTTAAATAAAATAAAAATATAAACATTTTTACTTAAATTTTAATTATATTTTTGAATGTATTTAATAGACTTGGAGGAATTTAAATGTTCTGAAAATCTTAAAATCTTTGGTATCATTTAGCCAATCTAAAAAATGTTATTTTTAAGCATTAACAATTAAAAAATTTATAATTTAAAAAATTTGATAATTTTACAATTTTAAATTCCTATTTAACCATTTAATCTGATCCCTAAATTTAAGGTCACTTTTTAAATTGATCACAAAATTTTTCAATAGATTTTTTTTTCTTTGTCACATTCACAAAAAAAGCTATCTTTTATCATCGAATTCTCCTGAAAAATTGATTATTACCTTAAATGATGAAAGTATCATGACTGTAGATTTTTCAAGTATCCATCTAGTCGAAGACATTTGAGATTTTCTCTTTTCATCCTTCAAGTCCTTAAATTTTTCTTCTTTAGTTAATTACTTGTAAATTAATTCATTTAAATTTACATTTTGACGTTCACCACTTAAATGCGCCAAATCGATCAAATCAGCTCCATATTGGGAAAACAAGTTGACAAAACTGTAAATGTGATAGCAATTTTCTAATTTGATCAAACTTTGGGCTACTCTATTTTTCGAATTCAAAATCTGTTTAATGATTACAATATCGGCCAAAAGTAAAACTTTAGTAACCGAGTTTAACAATTGATTAGCCGAGTGTATCATTGAAACTTTTTCATCTGAAAAAAGAGAGCCTGCATTAGTCGGCGTCGTAATCACACCGAGCACATTTACAATTGAATCAGGCGTTTGGGTCTGAGAACGCATAGATTGGCCGGCTACTCGAGCTTCCCTGCATGCCTCCAACATTTCACATCTGATACTCTCGTTCTCATAAGCAATCGACTCTCCAACACTAACAAATCTCTCTATTGCCAAATTGACAGTTTCGCCAACTTTACATAAAGCTTTTGCTGTTCTTTCTGAACAAGAATTGGTGCCATTCTGTGAAATCCTCTTTAAATTATCTTTAAAATTTATCAATGTTGTTATCTTAATTTAAAAAAATTATTCTAAAAATCAATTTTTTCAATTTTTAAAGGTGTACTTGTGACACTAAAGGAAGCAGAGTGCTCTCTATGCTTTTAGTTTTGATCCTGAAGCATTCACAATCATTTAAATTATTGTTCGAATCGGTAAATTTTATTTCACTAGCTGTTTCGGAATACTGATTCGAACTACATTCAGTAGCCATAAATGATTTTTTTATTTCTATAAAAAAATTCAAAAAAATAAATTCAAAAAATTCAATAAAGTTTTTCCAAGTCAGAAATCTTTTAATTGATAATACTTGTTCCATTAGATAAAATAAAATTGGCTCACTACTTAAATAATCAGTCTTATAATGGATATAATTATAAAACAATATTTTTCATTCATTTAAAATCAAACTTTTTTTAAGACATGATCAAAACAAGGCCTAAATATGTCATGTCACTCAAGCCAACTTAGTCGAAATCGAAATTAATATCTTATGCCTGGTTTTAGCACTATGAATACCGAAGATACTTAAAGCCAAAATCAGGATAAGAGTTTTAGCTTGAAATCAATCTCAAAAAACTAATTATTGTAAATAGATTAGATAAAAAGCGATAAAAAATGAATAATCATTATTCCTTTAAATCGAGCAAGATTAATGATTTTTAAAACGAGGTCAGTGATTTGAAGTGACCCGGTGTTGCTGATCTCACTAAACATTTCTGGTATCGCTGCCATTTCACAGTTAGCTCATTAGATAAAAACATTATTTCAATCGGTTTTTATGAATTTAATCAATAAAATTATGAATTAAAATAAAGAAAAGAGTTGCATAATAAAATAAATACACATTATACTTTAAATTGGAGCTTATGTGCATGTAATTCTGTACTTTTGAAATTTAGTACTGCATCTTTATGCTTAAGAAGAAAAAAACAAGAAATTCCGAAAAAAAATTTTTAATTTTATTAAACTATTTTTTTATTTTGTATCAATTAAAGCTACTTAGTTAAGTTGGACCTATTAATTGTATTATTTCTTGTAACTATGAACCCTTTGGGCTCAGAAAATTTCAAAATCCTTGAAGCTACCCCGAAAAAAATTTAATTCTTTCAAATATGAAAAATTGAAAACCCGTGGGTATTTCAATAATAACAAAATAAAATATTAAACAACTAAAAAATTCATTATTTATAAGTTTCGAATTTAATTAAAAAACGCTCTCCTATGCAAAATGTTTGATGTCTTATCAAATGTGCTTCTACTTGGCCACTTCCTGTATGAATCAAGACTAGAAAATAAGGCCAAATTAAAGCTAATAGAGACAAATGATCAAAAACATGAAATTTCAATAAAGTTTAATGCTTAGACAAATATTTGCCAAAACTTGACTTGCTAGAGCACAAAATGACAATCGTTCGGGTTAATCTTGAGCCAGAAAAATAGAGTAGAGAATTAATCCAATTTGTTGCCCTAGAACGCTTGTTGTCATTCACTAGTTGTGTAGTTATAAAATCGAACTTTTCTTTTCTATCAAAATAAACAAAAATAATAAAGTTTAAATTTAATTCAAAATAATAGATATGAAATGAACCGAGATAAACAAACTATTCGTTTTTGCTGAATGTCAATTAGAAATGATGCAATTCAACAATCTCTAATTGGGGCATAGAAATGGATTCTAGCTTGATGCATTTGTTCAGTTTGTTTATACGTAGGAGCTTGCTATTCGAGACCGGCATTTTTCCCTCAACTTAACTGGTAAACTAATCATAACAAAACTCACGATCGAAAACAAATTGAATTTTGAATTAAATCTGCTTCCAATTTTTGCGAATAATTAAAATATCATAAATTGAGTCAGCACTCGATGTTGAATCAAGTCTATGTTATTCTCATTTTTGAAAGCACCGTGGATTATCAGTTTATTTTTTTTTGAATAAAGAGATTTCTTTTACTTTCTGCTAGCTTGATTTCTAGTAATTTATGTACAATATCACTGATTGTATTTACGTAAACCTTAAGAGAAAATCATGATAAAAAAATTAATTTATTTCCTATCAAAAAATTTAAATGTCAATGCATAGATTCAAAAAGTTAAATCATAAATAAAAATTGGTAAAAAACAAGCTAAAAATTGATTATGAGTCCTCGAATAAATAGTTCACCCTTTTGAATCCTAATCTGAGCATGATTTAAATTAAAAATCCATCACTTTCACTACTTTCTAATTAATGAATTATTTAAGATGTAATTCGAGCGCTCAAAGCTTTTTGTGGGTAAAATGCGCTCCAAATTGGGTAACTTTTAAAACAAATAAAAATTAATTGAATCATTATGAATTCAACTCGAGTGTTTATTTAATTCAAATAAATTAAAGTTATACAATTTTTTTAAACTTAAATATTTTAATTTTTTGTTTGAAAGTGACTCTTAGATTTGTTTCGTGACCAATTTTGTCTAGAACGACAAATTGAATTCATTGACGAGTACAAAAATAGTAAAATTTAAAAAAAATTTATTCGAAAATTAAAACTATACACTTTTAAAAATTCATGTCGAGTAAAATCATTTTTAAAATTATCTGTGTCTAACTTTAATTACTTTCTAATTGACCCTGGATGAATTGGAAAGTATTTGATCGAATCGTTTTAGGGAGCTTTCGATCTTAGAATTAAATATAATAAAATTTCACAAATGTCAAATCTTTCAAGCTTACAAGTTCAATTTGATTGATTGTATTTGACAATATTGACTTCCAACTTATTAAATCGCTTTGTAAAAATTTAATTAAGCTTTCATTCAGTATTTCTTTTTCGCGAGCATCCGGTTGACAAGCGTTTAAACTAAAAAATTTAAATTATGATAAAATAAATTTTTTGTTAATTTAAAATCTTGTACAAATCTTATTTTGCCCAGAGATTTATCAATAACAATGCTTTGAGCAAACAAGACGCATCTTTAATTAACTTTTGAAATAAAAACTTAATAATCTAACAAAAAATTTGTTTGTTTGTTTAATATGTCAAGCCTTATTTTTCTTTTGCATTTATTCTTGTTTAGCTCATTAAATTTACGAATAATTTTAGCCTAGACTAATTAGAAAGTTTAATTTTGTTAAATTAATAATTCACTTTAAATTTTTCTGGGTTACTTAACTGCAAATATTATGCAATTAAAAATTCAAGTATCAAAATAAGCCTATTTAATTTGAAAAAAAATTGATATAGTTTTTGAATTTGGACTAAAAACTTCTAAAAATTAATTATCAATATAATTTAAAAATAAAAGGTTTACAATTTTTTTTATTCATTGAAAAAAATACTAATCTAAATTTTATTTTACTTGAAGAGTCCTTTAACAACAACAATGTGTTTCTATAATTTTTAAGGCTTTTCAAACAACTGTAAATATGAAAAATATTTTGGTTTTTAAATTACCTTTCATTTAAGCGCTCCTTGAATCAAACCTATACTAAAAAAACCTTAAAAATTGCCTTGTTCGAAGCTTTATTAATTTTGTTATCTTAAATTTTTTTCTCAGCTTCTTCGCTCAATGTCAACTACAGTGAGAATATGGCCAATTTTTTATTAATGAGAAATCCAAAAATTATCTTGATATTCAATCAATATTTAGAAGAAAGATCTGACTAAAATAAATGATTAATCTGAATATTTATTTAACCATCAAAAAAATTAACATCGAACACTCAAAGATTAATATCAATAAATTATTACTGAATTTTAAAACTTAAAAAATATTTTTACTAAAATTTTTATTTTTTGTTTATATTTTTATTCAAAATTTTTATGTTATGTTATGTATAACTTCATTCTATCGAGTTCTTTTTTTACTAAAATAGGATACTGGGTAATTTTCTATTAAAATAAGCCATAAAAAATCTTTAGTTTTTTAATAAACTTTGATGTTTTATATAATTTGACTTAAGAATCTTTATTTATATTTTTTGATTAAACCTTATTTTTGGTTTTACTTGCAAAAAAACTTTCAACATTGTTTCCGGGGTTTAGTGTATTTTTTTAATTTTGATTCACAATCATCTCTGACTGAATTTATTATTATACAAAATTTGGAAATTTGGAGAGTCAAATTTTGATATTTAATCTTATTTCAATCAAAAAACGAAAGAATAGACTTTTTAAACTGCTAAAGGTGGACGAGTAAAAAAAAAGTTGATTTTTAGAACTAAGGTTGCTGAAAAGTATTTTTTTGAATTCAAAATTGCCGAAAATTTTTCTTTTCTTTTGAATTTGATAAGCAATTATGATTCCATAAGAAAATCAAAAAAAAAAACTAATAAAAACTAAAAAAATATTTTTTTAATGGCTTAGTTTAATAGTAAAAAGTCTTGTATCCTTTGATTTGTTTTATAATTAAATTATTAATTTTAAAACAAGATAGACCAAGACCAACTGTTTAGGCAATGTTAAAAATAGAAGTTGAATTGTATCCAGAATTTAATTATTTTTGATATTAACAAATATTCACTTTTTTATAATTTTAAATAATGAATAAATAAGATTTGAGGAAGAAAGATTAAAAAAAACTTACTTTATTTTTGATGACTTTAGAGTTTCGAAAACGGTATTTTCTGCATTGTTAAGTCTGAAATAAAGTCTCAAATTGAATAAAAAAATAAGAAAAATAAAAAGCATAAGCCAGTAAGCTATTTTTGACTGTTCAAATTTCCATTTGAAAACTTTAATTCTATCATCATGAACAATGATTTCATCTGATTCAAAAATTTGTGCTTCGTTTTGTCTATTTTCTTGTTTAGCTTTCGGACTTTGATCATTATTCTTCGAGCCCGGATTACACAAAACTAAATTTTTGTCTTAAAAAATTAAAAAAAAAATAAAATTCAAAATATTAGCTTAAATTTACCTATATATTCAAAGCACGATTTCATATTGCTAAAAGTATTGCGCTCAATTAAACCACGACTCATTAAGTTGGGTTTTTTTTTGTAATCAAGTTTAACATTTACGATTAATTTAGATGTTTTGGATGAAACTTTGGTGATGCAAAATTTGGTAATTATTGCCATACAATCGGCATACATTACTCCTGTAGCCGAAACGTCAGTTTCAATAACATAGCATTGATTTTTAATTTTTTTCAATATTGTCTGCTTTTCAGTGTTATTGGTTTTACCAAAAGCTCCCACGTCGACATTGTATTCAAGCTTTCGTGTATCATCTATCCATTCTTCAGCCTTCAGATTAAGAAATTTATTTGCAGCTAGGTATGCTTTATTAAAATCAGATTCTGTGTTAAACAGACAATCAAATATAAAATCGACACTTAAATCGTAAACATTGTTCAGAAGTTCCTTTCCATCGTGGCTAGCACAATCACATTCTACTTTTTTATCTTCAAGATTGTTTTCTGCAAGTTCCTCTA
Source organism: Brachionus manjavacas (assembly GCA_019054805.1). Taxonomy (NCBI): domain Eukaryota; kingdom Metazoa; phylum Rotifera; class Eurotatoria; order Ploima; family Brachionidae; genus Brachionus; species Brachionus manjavacas. Next base: position 2,190,148 of record JAHQIY010000005.1, read on the forward strand.
TTAAGTCTTCCTTTAAATTTGGCTCAACACTAGAAGAGCGTGATTTAAGGTCAATTTTCATTTCCTCTTTTGGTTTCTATTAACAGCATTAAAATTTTAAAAAATTATTACAACAGTATTATTCAACTTACGGTGAACCATTGTCTTTTTTTTTTCTTCTCGTCAGCATAAGTTTCTGAATTTGATCTAGAGTGACCTTTAACAAAATTGTTTATAGCCTCCTTTGCATTCGAGAATATTTGCATTGGATTTGAGTCCTTTTCGTCTGTTATATTCTGTTCACTCTTATTCATTTCAATTTTTTTTTCTCTCAAAATTGTTCAATTTGCAAAATAATGATAAAATATTATAATAACTCAGAAAAGTATGCTATAGCCTCATTTTTGACAAAGATAAAAATAGATACCTCTTATGAAAAATAAAAGAATGTTTGAAATGGTCTTATATTTGATAAAACTAAATCTTATTTTAAAATAAACGATGGCTCAAATTTAATTAAATTTAAATTTTATTTTTTTATTGATATAATTGAAAAATTCAGTGAAAATTAATGTTTTTTTTTTTAATTTGTCAAAAAACTTTTGGTCTTTTAATAATAGATACGGTACCTTTTATTTGTATTATTTTTTTGTTTATAGGCTTTTAAGATGTCTTATAAATGAATTCATCCATTTCTTCGTTTTTTCCCATTCAGAAAAAATTGCGAATTTACATTTCATTTTGAATAAGATGGCATACAAAATCCAAAAATTGATAAAATGTCTGAGTTTTATCTTAAACCAAGAGAAAGATCAATATTTAAAAGTTTATAAAAAAAATAATTAAAAATTGACTTTATTATAAAAATAAGATATAAACTAAATTTTATTTTGACCAAACACATTAGTTTTCAAAAAACTTTCATCATTTGTTTTAATAGTAAAAAAATAACCTTCCCTTAACGATCATATTTTTTTATTTATTTTTTATTCATTTGTATATCTGTACCGAGCTATTGCTCCTTCAGATTAAAAGAAAAGAAAAAAAATATTAAAATAGAATAAAATTAAAAAAAAAGAGTTTAATAAATTAAACAGAAAGTCAAAAAAGGTATATTTTAACAAAAAGAAAAAAAAATTGAAAATATGAAATAAGATTTTAAGTATAAAAAAAATTTGTCATTGATGTTATAAAGACTAAAAAGTTAATTATCAATCTTGTTCTTGAAGCCATTAATGTTCTAAGAATGAATTCAATTCATTCAAATTTAAATTAAGTTAATTTAAATTTTTTGGTTTAAAATTGGATAATTATAAATTATAAGATCTTAATTTTTTGGCTTTAAAAAAATTAACAAAAAAATAAAATATCTTACTTTAAAAATTAAGTTGTATTTTTATTTTATTTTTATAAAGAAAGATGGGAATTTTAAGGCTAATTTTTTTTGCATTTTAAATTGTAGTAGGAGTAGTATTGTTGACTGTAGCTGGCTGCTCATCCAGCAATCAATTCCTGCTTTAAAGCTGTTAACATTGGGGGCTTCAACTACAGTGAGTTTCATATGTTAGCGGTTCTGTTGAAAAAAAAGTTATCTCTATGTTGGAGCCTCGAAATTTCTTTGTGATATTTGAAGCAGTGACCTCTTCCTTGGATTTTGGTGACATTAAAATTGTTGCTTTTTTCAACCAATTCTATTCCATGCATGAACTTGTATAATTGAATTAGATCACCTCTTTTTCTTCTTTCCACCAGATTTGGAATGTTTAAAGCCTTCAATCTGCTTTCATACGGTTTGTTTCTAATTGAAGGAACAAATTTCGTTGCTCTTCGTTGGATCCTCTCAAGATTCTCACAGTCCGACTTAAGAATTGGAGACCATACAGGCACAGCAAATTCTAAAAGAGGACGAACAAAAGTTAAATACAATGATCTCAATAACTTACAATCAAAACGAGCGAATGATTTCCTGATGCGACCCAACATTTGATTTGCTTTGTTTGTAGCCTCTATCACTTGAATTTTCCATTTGAGATTTGTAATGAAGATAACTCCAAGATCTCTTTCGGTTTCAGACGTCGATAACTGTTTACCATTAATAAAATAAGTGAATTCTTTGTTTTTATGACCGTAATGCATAACCACACATTTTGATTTGTTGAAGAGATGAAGCCAATCTTGAGTCCACTTGAAAATTAAATCTAAATCTGATTGAAGTTTCACTGCGCTTATTTCTGATACCGTTTACGAGAATATTTTTGTATCATCTGCATACATTTTGACAATATTCTCTATTCCTTTTGGTAGATCATTGATATAAAAAACGAACAAAAGTGGACCAATCACTGATCCTTGTGGTACACCGCTAAAAATCTCAACCCAATCCGACAAAATTTCACCTTGAACAACTCGTTGTCTTCTATTTTTCAAGAAAGCTTCTATCCATTTTAGTGTCAGACCATCAAAGTCATACGATTTCAATTTAGCTATTAGTCGTCTGTGCTGAACAGTATCAAATGCTTTCTCAAAATCAAGCAGAATTACATCAACCGGAATACTTTTGTCCAGACACATTGAGATGAAATCTAGAGTTTTCATAAGATTAGATGTACATAACTTTTTCTTGACAAATCCATGCTGTTCTTTAGATATAATATTGTTCTTATAAAGATAGTCTTCCATTTTGGTTCTTATTATGCTTTCCATTATTTTGCACGGAATTGAAGTTAAAGACACGGGACGATAATTGCTGGCCGTTGATTTATCACCTTTTTTAAACAATTGAGTAATATTTGCTGATCTGAATTGTATTGGAAGCTGACTATTAGATAAAGGCTTTCTGAAAATTAAAGTTAAAGGAACAGCAAAGGCTTCTGCACAGTTTTTTAGCAATAGCGAATGAAGCTTGTCTACACCACATGATTTATTTTGATTATGGTCTTGTAATTTTTTAAAAACCACTTCATAACTAATATCATTTGGTTCAATGTCAATATATTCTGAACAGTTTTCATTTAGTTCAGCTACAAAAGGTGGAAGCTCCCCATCTTGTTCAATAACAAAAACATCTTGAAAACATTTATTTAGTAGATTTGATATCTCTTTCGGTTTTTGCGTTAATTCATTGTTTGACTTCTTTAATGCTTTGATTGATTCTCTGATTACTTGTTGATCATTAAGATATTTGTATAATAATTTTGGATTCTTCTTAGCTTTATCCACTAAATTTTGTTCATAAGTTAGTCTGGCTCTTTTTATTTCCGAAGAAACTAATTTACAGATACTTTTGTAATCATTATAAAGATTCATATCCTTCCAGTTACATGAACGGTTCCTGTATCTAAGATTTTTCTTATTCCTAATTAAGATCTTGAGATCATCTTTTATCTAAGGTTTTGAGATACTTTTCTTTTTAGAGCCATTAGTCACTGGAATGAATCGATTACTAGCTTCGCTGACATAGAAAATAAACTCATTGTACATTTCCTGAATATTTAAATTCTCAAATAAGTGCACCCAATGAATATTTGATAAAAAATCAGAAATTTTTTCAAAGTCAGCTTTACTATAAAGAAATTTTTCAATAATATATGATTTCTTACTAACCTTGTTTTTGAGTACAAAATTGAAAAAGATAACCAGATGTCCTTTATTAATGTTACCAAGCACAAATTTTGTATCGATTGCATACACACTACCAGACTGAGTCGTGAAAATCAAATCCAAAGTGTTGACAGCTTTTTCGTATGACATTTGAAATGTTGGAACATTTACATGCTGATATAAAAAAGTGTCGCTTAGCGTCTCGCTGAATTTATGTTCGATGCCATTTTCGTTTAAAATTTCTGAAACACAGCCATTTGACCAGATGATTGATGGAAAGTTAAAGTCACCCATTATTAGAATATCCTTCAAACCTCTTTCATCCACATAGTCTTTAGCTTGTTTGAAGACTAAATCAAAATCGTTCATTTCAACAAAATCGTTTGGCCTATAAAGACAGCCAACTAAATACTTTTCACAGTTAAAGTTAACAACTACCCAAATTTGTTCTATTTTACTTAAATTAAAACCTGCATCATTTAATTCAAATGAATCGATATTTTCATCAATGTAGAGACATACACCCCCGCCTCTGCGTCCATCACTTCTGTCCTTTCTGTACAAATTGTATCCTTTAATGTTTGCATTTGAGTTGATCTTAAACCAAGTCTCACTAACTGCCACAATTTGTGGGCTATATGTTTCAATAACAACACTGAATTCATCAAGTTTATTGTTCAAGGAAGTAGCATTTAAATACATACATTTTAAAGATTCGAGATTATCGACACGTGATGACGCTTTTTATGAACGATTATTGCTTCTTGAATTTGACGATCTGATTTCCACGAATGCCATATCGAAAGGGCGAGTCATGTGAAAGACCATTATATGCTTCGTTTCTTTGTTTCCTCAATTCATAGTCTAAAGCTCTTTCGGTTTCAGTCAAATCTGGACTAAAATTGATATTAGATATAAAACAGGCTGTTTTATATCTAAAAACAAATTATTATTTTTAGAAATAACAAATAAAAAGATTTCAATATTTATTAGTATAAATTCGATTTCCATAAATTTTTAAAGCAATTTAAAAATTAAAATTAAATTTTAAAATTATTTCAATTAACTATACATATTATTTCAATTAAATTATTTTTTTTGATTAAAAATGTTGGATACATGAAAAATACACACCCCGCATTTAATATTACTAAAATTCTTACCTGGGCGTTTTTAATTTTGTGTACTTAATTTAAAAATACTTATTCTTAAGAAGTGACTTTGTATGTTCAGGATCAATTTTTTTTAATTCGGATTCTGAGATGCGAAACTGTGGATTAGGGGAAAGGGTTTTTGTGACAAAAACCCTTTCCCTTAAATAGTATTTAAGTGAAGAATTAATAGAAAATAATCCCGATTTTTAAAATAATCTCTCAAAAAGAACATTATCTATTTCTTGCTAAGAATACAGAAGACAATATGACATTTTTAAAGCAAGAATTTAAAATCTGACATAGCTAGTTATTTTTATTTTATAAAATATCAAAAATTTTATACAAAGTTTTAAAAGTAGAACGTCACGGTTGTATTTTTTTAAAGTAAATTTTCTCTTCTATTTTTTATTTCTAATCTATCATTAAAAAACATTCGATCCATTAAGGATATGGCATAGAAATCCCTAATATGAACTTTTTGGATATTTTTTTCTAGATTTCAATGAATTTTTCGGAATTTATGATTAAATTAATAATTTGACCACTAGTTCAGGTAATATGACGTCTTAAAGTTTCGAAGAGTCAAGTTGTTTGAAATGTCATATCTATTTTTTTTTGATATTTAATGTTATATAAATCAAAAATCATCGAATACTGAAAAAAAGAGATATTTTCATTTCATTGACATTGTCTTTAAGGGCTCAGAAGGTAAAAGTGCATTAGGTTAAAAAATTTTAAAATTTGATAATTTAATATAGATTCAAATGCTGAATAACACAATAAAAAATCAAACATTGCTGGGCATCTATTCTTTGCATTTACTAAATGTAAAGATTAATTTTTATTTTAAAACGTTAAAAATGCTTAAACAGACCAATTAAACGATAATTTCAGCTTGTTTTCTTTAAATCAGCTTGATTCTTTACAGAGAAATGTATCAATAAATATAAAACAAAGGTTACCCAAGATAAAAACAGTTAAAAGAGAACAATGTGAATTTTGGAACAAAAATAAATAAATAACTTATTTTTTTATAAAATTCTAAAATTGGTTCTGTAAAGTTTATAAGTTGGCACATTTAAGGAATCACCTTAATATAGTTTGTGTAAATAAAATGAGATACAATTTCAATTTTTTAAATGCGAATGGATTTTTTTAAATTATTTCATTAATTAGATAAAAAAAGTCATTTTGTTTTATAATTTCAAATCAAAGATTTTATCTTTAGATATTAATCTTTGATTTAATTAAAATAATTTTAATGTAATATGCTTAACATGCTATGAGATTTAGAAAATAAAAATTTTTTATCACTCGATTGATACAATCGATTTTTATATTTAAATGATTTTTTTTTAAAGTTAATTTTGAATTTTTTTATTTCAAAAGTATTTGTATCTAGCATTCAAAATTAAATGTAAAAAAAAATTCAAATACTAAATTCCAAACAAGTAATAAAATGAAAATAAACTTATTATAATCATTTTTTACTTAAGGAGATAATTTTTTGGAACAAATAAATTCCAAAAAAAAATTTTTGCATTTATATTTTTATAAAGACTAAACTAACTTTCCTATATTTTTTTTATTTAATTTTCAATCTAATAAATGAATTATAACCAAAGTAGTTTATCGAAAATAAAAGGGAAAATGAATTAAAATTATGAAAAAAATAAAAATAATAATTTTTTGATTTGCTTTCCAAATCTTTTAAAAATTTTGCAAAAGAAAAGGAAGTGAATGCAAATCATGTTCCCAAATTGTGATGAATCTTACAATCAATTAAAATATTTGGTAATCTAGTTCCTGAAAAAAATCTACTTAAATAAAATGATTTACGCTTAATCTTACAAGTAAAAAAAATTTGCATAAAAATGGTTTTTGGGGACTTTTATTGTATCGAATTTTTAAATGGACGCATCATAAGAATTAGATTTTGAACTCAAAAGAAATCTTATAGTTTATTTTTTCAGAAGTTCAATTTTTAAGAGTTTCTTTTTTTCGAGTATATAAGTCTTTAATTTTTTTTTGTCAGATGCTTGAATTTCTTTTTTTTATCTAACAATATTTAAGAATATTACATTATTTAATAGGTCACTACTACGATGTTCAACTATGAAGTAGTTACCTATTGTTGACGAAAGAAATTTTGCTGACTAAGAACACGCTTATAATTATGCGATTAATTTTTATTATGCTTATTGTTCAATTATTAATACCTTATGATTCAAATTTTTTCATATAATTATAATTTTTTTTTTTAAATTTGAGTACTCAACAAAAAAGAAATAGCAAGTTTTTTTTTGAATGCTTTATAAATTAAGTTCCCACCTTTTTTGAATCAGTGGTATTCTATCTTATCTAATTTTTTAATAAAAGACAACTGTCAATAGAGCGATGATATTTTTTATTTTTGTATGAAAAAGACTTAATGTACAATGAAATTTTTGGCATTTTTGTTTTGTTTACAAATCATCGTATCCGGCCAAATCCAACCAGGTGATTCAACAAGAAAATATGAAATTATCAATAGTATTTATGAACTTTATTTTGACAATGTTTTAAACAACTCACTGGCTGATGTTAGCAGCTTCGACCGGTACAAAAGTAATTTCAAATCGTTCCAAGACGATGTTTTAAAAAATCGCAATGCGATTTGTGATGTTGACAATGTCGAGTTTACCGACCTGGGCGCTAAAAAATCTCAATTATATAAATGGCTAAATCAAAGCAACAAAATTAGTGTAGTTCCCGAATTACTTCATTTTTTTAATGAAACTGTATATTTTTATAAAAATAATTTTCGTCCTTTTAAAGTAATTTTTTTTCAGTGCCTCAGCTCGGATAGTTTGATCGAAATATTCGTAGATAAGAAGTCTTATCAAAAAGACTTTCAAAATTTGGTAAAGATTATTTCAGTCCAACAATCTAATAAAGGATGTGACATGTGTTTTAAAAAAAGACACTCTTCTACCTCTGTTACCAAGTTAGAAAGTAATTTGACCAGAATAAAAATTTCAAAAAAATTTAATTAAATTTCTATAGCGTGGGGTTACGGAATATTATTTGTAGGACTAATTAGTTTATCGAGCTTGTGTGGGGCGATTGTTATTCCTTTTAGCAACAAAAAAATTTATAAAAAAATTCTCATGCTTTTGATCGGGGTTGCAATTGGTAGCCTAGCAGGTAGTGGATTCTTGCACTTAATACCTCAGGTAAATAAATTTTTTATTGATGATTTGTTTAAAATGAATTTTTGACAAGGCGTATGGTATAACTGAAGATGAGAAATACTCCGGTAATCATGCGTATGTTTGGAAAAGTCTGGTTATCATGTTCGGCATTTATTTGTTTTATTTGGTGGAAAAATTTATGAAGATAATGTTTCAGCGAAGAAATGTAAGCATATTTACTTTTCAATTTTAAATTTTAGTTTTGAAAATTTGTTTTTGCTTTTAAGACTTTGAAGAAAAATTCTTATTCTGTCAAGCATTCTCGAAATAAAAGCGATAAAGAAAATCCTGTGATTCTTGAATCCATAGGCTATTTGAAAACCCATGATCCTAAGCATGATCCAAATATTGAAATGAGACATCATTTGAGTCAAGAAGCTTTAGTAAATTAGTTTTTCTATTTTTTTTAAATAAAATTTTTTAAAAATAATTTATTAATTTAAAGGCAAATTATCAAAATAAGGACCGAAAAAATAACCACGGACACAGTCATGGGCTGGAAAATTTAACTTCAGTTGCACCAGTGGCATGGATGATAATTTTCGGTGATGGTTTACACAATTTTATCGACGGACTAAGCATTGGTGCAGCTTTTACCGAATCAGTTTTTAAAGGAATCAGTATTTGTTTGGCGGTAATGTGCGAAGAATTTCCGCATGAACTCGGTGATTTTGCAATTTTAATAAATGCTGGTATGTCCTATCCTATGGCATTATTTTTCAATTTTTTGAGTGCATGTAGTTGCTTCATCGGTCTAATAGTTGGTATACAACTTGGCGAAAATTTCGGAGCGAACGAATGGATATATGCGATTGCAGGTGGAATGTTTATCTATATTTCATTGTGTGGCATGATACCAGAAATGAATGAAATTGGCGAAGAAATAGAAAAAGACTATCTGAACGAAAAATATTCTATTCTAAATGATGAATGCAAGACTTTTAGCGACAACCAAACGAAAAAAGGTGACCACCCGAACGATACCAGTCAAATTTTCGACTTGTCAATTAAAATTAAAGTATTAGTTATACAAAATGTTGGAATTTTATTTGGCTTTGCCTTTATGCTTTTTATGGCAATGTACTCCGAACTAATTACTATTTAATTACACACATTATTCAAATTTAGATATATACCTTGTTCTGAATTATTTTTGTTTTATAAATATAAACTTAACAAAAAAATTTAAATTTTATCTTTAAAAATAGCTTTAGTTCACCGTAGCATTGAATCTTGAATTAAGCCCGCACACATAGAAACAAAAATTAAAAAAATAGATTCTATTTTTACCAAAAAATCAAATCTAGTAGACCTATTTTTAAATTTTTAAGAGAATTTAAAGGTTTCAAATCTTGCAGGTTTAATTTTTAAAAAAATTTTTTAAAAAATTTATAAAACAGAATTTTAAAATTATTTATTTTTATTTGGATTTCTATGGTCTATGAATTATTCAAAACACATCATTTTCACAAATAAGCTACAACTCTGTTATTAAATATTTCACTAATGCGGTCAAAAACAATCAAAACTTGTACTTTTTAATTAATATTAATCTATTCTTCAATGATCGTGAAGGAAGAAGAGTAAAATATCCAAGAGAAAAAAAGAAAAAGAAAGAAATTTTGTTTATTTTAGAACTTCTAAAATAAACAAAATTTCTAAATTTCAAAATTTCAAAATTTCTGAGATTTTTTTAATTGAATTAAAAAAATCTCTTTATCATTTATTTTGATGTGGGCTTTCACGTTTAAAAAAATTTATCATATTTTATTTTTATCAAAGGGATGATGAAGCCGGCTAACCGAATTTTTAAAAATTTTATTTAATTTTAAGGTAAATTTTATCATCAAAAAGTATTTATTGTAGATCGAGATATTGAGATTAAGTTTTGTGATCACAAAATTTACCTTGAGGAAGAATACATTTATATTAAATGAGCGCTTGAGAGAACTTTTGACACATAGTTCAACCCTTTCATTAAGAAAGAGGGACTAGTTTCAACTGGGTAATAATTGTAGTGTAGATGATCAACTCGATGCAGCATCCTGTGTGTCAGATCGGAGCTGTTGCTCAAAATATACTAGAAAAGAAAATGATAGAAAATGGACAAAATTATTTTTAACTTTTATGGTAAGACCGCACTTAGAAAATGCGGTGCAGGTCTGAAATCCATTAAAAAAAATGAATGTGAATAGATTAAAGAAAGTACTGGAACGTGCCACAAAAATTCTGTTGACTTTCAGTGGTACAGATAAGATCGACAAAAATGGGACTAATAAAACTAGAAAAAGAACAGTGCGAGGAAATCTGAAAACCCTATTGAAATGTTTAAATTAATAAACAGACTAGAGAAGGCTGAACTATTCTCTAGATTCATTATCTAGATCAGTAGAGATATATTGAGAGCCAGTTACATGAGAGTCCAAAGGGAAAGATTTCTTGCCATGTTTAGAAATGATTTTGAAACTGTTGTGACTGCTAGGGATATTTTTTTTAATAGAGTGGATCCACCCCAGAATAGGCTGTCTGAGAGTGTAGTAATATTTAAGCAAACTGAAAGCTTCAAGGTGGCTTTAGATAAGTTCAACAAAAATGTCTGCTACAGTACCACACAGCGACTAATCAGTGATGGGCTCAGGCATTTTACCTGTTCGAATGTCGCAGTAATAACATCTTAGCATAAAACTATTAAAAATTTCGTGATATTAAAATATAATTATACGAGAAATTCTTGTCTAATTTGTGTTCACACCTTAATTGTTGAAATTCAAAAGCTAGTTTTATTAGATTATTTAACTCCTTCTTAATTCAATATTATAATGATTTTCCAAAAAAATAAAATAACAGATAATGGATAATTAATAAGCGTCTTTTTTTGTTAATAATGCATTTTTTAATTTTTTAGAAACTTTTTTGATCGTCATAAATTTATTTAAATGTCCATAGAATTTAACTTATAGTCAAAACATCAAAAGCATGTATATTTTGATCAATTTTATATTAATAACTCTTCTTCAAAGCGTCTGGTGCTTGAGCGCTCAGTGTAAAATTTTGAAAAAACTCAGTGAACACATCAGCTCCTTTCAAATATTAGAAGATCAGTCTTACAAACCTCCATTTAAGTGGCATGAAAAGCAAGGTTTGTACCGGTCAGATATTCGAATCAATTTTTTTGGAAGTCCGGCTGCACGAAAATTAAGGAATGGAAAACTAACATCAGTCTTCGATAATGACATGTTTTCAACAGCATGGATTATTACAACAATCCTCGAGTCTCATTTATATGGAAAAGGTGTCCCTCTACTAGACCCAAAGCGTCTTCAGCTTGCTCTTGAAGCCATAGGCTCTTTTCGTGACAAAAATGATAAAAACTACTTAAAGAGTCTGGTGAGGTCATTCTGGCCACAAATTTACAATTCCACTTTTGACATTTGGCAGCAGCAGCCTGATAACATCCGCAATGTGGCACTAAGTGTAGAATATGTTCCATGGGACCGCATCATTAAGCTTCTACGTGACCTAAAATTGGAGAAATATATTAAATATGTAGAGGAATTACGGAAGCGCGAAGTAGAAATTCTTGACGCCTTTTCTATCCCTGCTGATTTCGATGACAGTTATCTAAATCTTGGTCTAGGTGCTGCTTTATTCCGGCTAAAATCCGAGTATCCTTTTGCCTATCAATCATGGAAGCAAAACAACACCGACACTCAAAATTTAATCCAACTGACCAAAAAATATTCATACCGACCATTTAGTTCTGACCTAAACGAAAACAGTATTGATCCCAGAACTTACTTTTATGCTCGTGGATTCATTCAACAAGCTTCAAGGCAAAACAAATCGCTAAGTTTGATATCAACTTGGATACAAAATGTAGATGAGCAACGAAAGCTAAAGCAAAAGTGTGTGTCCATGCCTTTTAATGTAAATAATGTGGATGTGACTGTGGCTGCCAATTCTATTTACGGAATTACTTCAGGAGCTATTTTTAATGTGAACGATTTTCGAGAATACTTTTTAAAAAATCAAGAATTGGCGCAAATTTATTTGAATACTAGCTTTTTTATATCTTGGGCTATAAGTAACAATCTTACGGCTAGACCCGATTTGGCCCAGGTATACTATCCAAGTACTTATAATTTTTTGTGGTATGCGAGTCGAACTTTGTTCCTAATTGAGAGTGAGTTGAAAAAATTTTATTACTATGGTAAAATTGGGAAGTATGAAGAACACTTTGTAGATTTTGAAAAAATAGAGAAAATATTGATTCAGGCAAAAAATTTTTTACAAAATGCTTTTGAAACAGCAGTGACTAGATATCTGGTCAATTCAAGTGTTCAAGATGGGGAAAATAGAACTTTTTTTCGAGATTTTTTAGGACTTAACGACACAAATATTTTTGGCAAGCAAGAGTCCAATAATGACGATTCTTTGTTCAGTACAGCACAAGCTGTAAACATTTTGATTGCCACTTGGACTTACCAGTGTCCGAAGACACAATCTTTAAAGTGGAAATCAAATGCTGCTAATGATGTCAAATTGTTGGTGAAAAAGAGTGTAAATTGGTTGCATCGAAACATTTTATGTGGAAAATTTAAGCCTCTGAATTCTTTTTTTTCCGGAAGCGTTAAAGGTTTTAGTACGTTACCGTTCTGGTATCCTGCTAATATGATTCAGTTTTTAAATGGTACAAATGTCGATCCAAGTAAAATAAATGAAAGACAAATTAATGATGTTATTTATGCAGTTAGGGGCTTTATCAGCGAAAAAGAATATCAGAATATGCTCGCTCAAAAACACTTTGGTTTTGATACTCCACTTGACTTTCATGGTTATAACACAGAGGAGAATATTTTTCCTTTTTGGTCATCAGCGCCATACACTTATGCAGTTTCACTGTTAGCTCTTTCCCAGTATCAAAATTTGGAGAAATAAATATTTTTTAATTATGTGTAAATAAATATTAGTCAACAAAAGAATAAAGCTATAAAAATTATAAAAAATTAATCTTTTTTTTTACTACTTTGAGTAGTAAATAATGAAATAGCTTTACTAGACCAAATCACACAAATTCTTGACCAAGCTAAATATTTTTAGATTAAATAATTCTAATTGTCTTAAAACATATTTTTTTAAAGAATTTGTAAAAAATTCTAGTTTTGAAATTTATAAGCAAACTTACTAATTTTTAATTCTGAATAGTAGCACTCGGTTAAAAGCACTATTGCTTTAGATTTTAATTCTTATTTTATACTTTTATCAAAAACTTTATTTTTCTTATCAACAGTTCTAATTTTCTTTGAGCCGCTTCTAATTTAAATACATTTATTCTAGAAAAAATTAGTTCTAAAATTCTCTTATGAAAATTTTGAAGCTATTTGAAAGAGACGAAATTCAATTATATATTAAATCTCAGTTACCCGTACTTCAAAATTAATTGATTTTTATTTAAAGAAATTAAAATTCTAATTTGTTAAAAAATATTTATACATATTTAAATTAATTTTCTTTTATTTTGATATATTCACTTTATTTCGAATAGAATGTCAAGTATCTTAAAAAATTTAAAATTTAATAGTTTCTAAACAAAAAATTCATCTTTCATAAATTCAACAAGCCACTTTTAGAAAATCTCATTCAATATTTGATTTGTTTAACTTGCAAATTTTCAACTCTTCAAAATTTACTGGAAGCGTTTTAAAAAGAAAATCTTTAATTTAATGAATGGTTTACACTTTGTTATTCATGTTTGGTCAAAATTTATCGAATATGTTTATCATTGAAAATTAATGGAAGGTTAAGACTAAACGTTACAGAACGATAAAGAGTCTTTCTTTTTTTGTCGGTTTTTAATTCCCTTTTATTTAAAATCAAAGTTGAAATTAATCGTAAGTTTTTCTTGTACTAAATTTTTTTTCCCCAAAAATGTCCACTTAAGATTGTATTTTTTCCCTCCTTATTTGATTAAAATTAAGAACTACTTAAGTTTTTTTAATTTATCAGTTTAAATACTAAGCTTTCTAGGGTGCTTGGTATATTGATATTGTTTACTTGATAATATATTTGGTTTAATTTTTTGTGTTTGAATTACAAAATGTATCTTATGTTGAAATCACATTGAAAAAGTGCGATGTTTCAAATATTTTTTTTTCAGTTTCAAATAAAAAAAAATTTAAGTTAATATTGCAAACATTAAAAACGAGTTTTTTTATAAATTTTGACTTAGGGTTTGTGATATAAAGGTCCTTTTAAGATAAAATTTGACGCTTAAGAAACTATTTACGCTCTGTTTTACATTTTTCATAAATTGAGTATTTGTTTAAATGCACCAAACGAAAGTAAATTATCACTTATGTCAAAATTTTATAAGAAGAATATGGTAAACTATGGTTCACCTGTTATTGGAACAATTCTTGTTCTTAGGTTTTATGAACTATTAGTTAACCTAATTTAAAAAAGCTAATGTAATGATAAAAAATAAGATAGAAAAGATAATTACATAGAAAACTTAAAGTTGGGCGGAGTAGGAAAATTTTTCGAAATAGATGAATCTATGTTCCCCAAAGTCAAACTCTTAAAGGGTGAACAATTTATTCTAATTTTCTTTAGTTTTTATTATTTATGCTGAAGGGCAAAGATTTAAGAAGAGAGCGCATTTAGGTTTTTGGGATTATGGAAAGAGTAATACCAAGTCAACCAGATCAAAGCAAATGCTATTTCTAAAGCTCCTCCAAAAAAAAAACCTAAAAAACTTTTAACTAATTTTTATATTAGTTTCGAGAATAAGGCATTCTATTAAATTTTGAGCTTTATTCAATTTGTTCACATAATCTAAAAATCTTTCGTCTAATTCTATTTTGAACAAAAAAATTGGGTGAACCAATAGTTCACAATACCTGAGAACAAAATATTTAAAATATTTAATTAAACCATTTTAATATTAGAATATTTCTTTAGTTTGCTGTTTTTTACTACACTATTGACTTAAATTAGACATGTACTTCCAATGTTGTTCCGAAGAAAGGTCTTTAATTATCTATTGTTCTTTTTTGTTTTTTAATAAGGTTTTTTTTTATTTTTTTTTTTCACATTTGTTTTAATAAAAAAAATAAAGTTAATTAAATCAAAATACGAATAAATTTAAGGTTACAGGAGAATGGAGTTATTAATTTTTAATTTGATGGATAAAATATGGACAATTATTTGATAGAAGTTTGAAAGGCACCATTCGGAGAAGGTAAGTTTTTGCATCTTTCCTCAATTAAATATATATTGGGCAAGCAATTGACTATTAGAGAGGTGTAAAGAAAATATTGGGTGAGCGATTGACTATTTGAAAGGTGGAAAGAAAATATTGGGTTTTTCTAAGAAAATTTGTTTTTGTCGACTCAATTGCTAATATATCATTTTAATTTATATTAGCTTTAATATTGTGCGCTCTTAAATAAAAAATATTCAAAAATTAATCAAATTAAATTCGGACTTTTTTAAATTAATTAACTACTATTTATCAATAGATTAATTTGAATAATTCGATTAAAAAAGACAGTAACTATGCCTAATAAATTTATTTGAGAGGCATAACTTTTACTCCATTCAACCTCATTTACAAATCTTTTAACATTTAAGATTTTTTACAACCATTGTTAAAAAAAGTAATTTATAGATATATTTGTGAAAAATATTTTTATGTTTGGCTGTGACTTTCAATTCAAAATAATTATTTTGGAAATTAAAATACTAAATTAAAGAGAAAATAATTAAAAAAAAATTTTTTTTTCAGTTAATAATAAAAATATTAAAAAAATAAGATTACAAAGTTTCTCACCAAGAGAAATTAACGACTTTCACGCTGAAATCAGCGCCAGAAAGATATTTTTCTCAAATAAATTGGGAGACTAGGAAATAGTCTTCGAAGAAAAATTGTAAAAAGTTATAAAAAATTCAAAAATAAAAAATTCTAAGCTAGCAGCCATTCCAAAAGAGTTAAGCTGAATAGACAAGATGTCTAAAAGAAACAACTTTTTTAAAATTTTGAAGCAGTCACTAATCAAATCATTATTTATATTCCTTGTTTTGTCTAAGTAAATCTTAGAAGTATAGCTTTTGTGGATAAGATTCACCCAAACTTACTACTAATTCTAATACTTCAAGCTTATTTTGCCATTAAATAAAATACTCCAAAAAAACTAATGAAGATATTGTCCGATAAAAGAATAAAAATAAATAATTGATAGTTAAATTTATATTACACCACCAATACTCAAATTAATGCTAACAATTTTTGTAATCATGAATATAAACACACTGTGAAATTTAATAAATAACTTCCCATTAAAAAGTATAAAATGTTAAAATTTTTGTTTTAAAGACTCTAAATATTTCTGCAAGTGTTACTAGTTGAGACTAATTTTGTATCACTTTGGATTGCAAAAACTCCCGAAATAATAATAAATAACAGGCGAAATAATTAAGGTAAAAGTAATCAACTTAATTTATTTATGATAAAAAAAGATACAAATAAGCCAAGATATTGTTTAAATAATTCAAATTCGACTTAAACTAGAGAAAAAAATAAAAACTAAACCTGAAATTTAATTTTTTTTGAAATTATAATGGTCCTTAATAATTAATAATCTTTTGACGGCAATGAAATGAAAATATTAAGAATATTTTTAATAAAGATAATTAAAACTGAAAATTCTTGACAAGAATTTTTTTTGTAAATAAAAATGATTTTTTATCACAAAAATAAATTTACTTTTTAAATATACTTTATTCATTTAAAATGACTTTTTTGATTTAAAAAAATAAACACTTTTAATACAAAAAAACTAATTTGAACAAAGTTATAATATAATTTTTCACCAAATTCTAAAATTTTTGATTTGGAAAGTAAATTCGATTATAGTTTTATAGAAGAATGAACATCCAAGATACTCCAATATTTGCTAGATAAAGATAAAGACCAAAAAGAAAAAAAAAGTCGATTATTTTGGAGTTTAAAAGTAATTTTAAGGTATTTAATTTTTTTCAAAATAAAAAATAATTTTATAAATTTTTTTTTTGATCAAGTTTTTTTAATATTTAAAAAAATCTTTTTTGTAAAAAAAAAGTATTTTTATTTAATAAGATCGTTTATACTCTGAAATTCATTTTTAAAGGTATAAGTAAATAAATGCAGGTGAAATTAAATTAGCGATAAAAAGTCATAGGCTAAAATTTTTCATTAAGAGATACCAGATTTCACACTCATTGAATAATCATAGTTTTAAATATAATCATGTTTTTTTTTCAGACTTACTACTAAAAAAAATTGAAACTTAAATTTTTTTATAAACTTCAATATGCCAAAAAAAATCTTTATATCTGGGAATAAATCGTGTATAGTTTTTAACAATCTAACTAGCGACGGGTCTATCAATGAAAACAATTACTGACAGAGTGAATATTAAAATTTATAATAAAAAACTGACTAAAGACCATTAGAGAATTTTGAAATGAATTAAACAAGATATTTGTTATATTGTTTATTTAAAATAAAAATGTCTTTGACAAAATTTGAAATTTTGTCAAAAATAGAGCAACATAAAAAATATTTTTAACATGATTGGAGTTCTTCAAATAGATTTTGTTAAATATCTTTATGAAGTTTTAATACGGAAAGTGCATTTATGGAGTTTGTTTTTAATTATAACTAAAAACACTTATAACTAAGTCAATTTTTTACATTTCTAAATTTACAAAATAAAGATACCTTTAGATATGTGTTTTTGAAAGAAGTATCAATAATCAATTGGTATAATAATCAAATATCTTTGTTCTTTAAATAAACGTGATTATTTAAATTTTAGAATTTTTTAATTCTAATGATCAATAAAAAAATATAAAGTACCTGACTCGAACGAGAAATTTTCTTAATATTTAAATTTGCAGATAAAAATAAATAAATGCATTTAACCATCGAAAAAGATAAGTTTCAGATAAGCATTGTGATTCAGACGCTCATTTTTAGTCAAATTATCTTGAAAAATAGTTTTTATAACTTTTTTTTAAATCATAAGTGTCTTAATTTATTTCAGGTATGAAAAGTATTTAAGCTAAAAAAAGCATAATCATCATAAAATTTATTTAAAAATAACTGTGGTATAAAATTTATTATTTTATTTATTCTTATTTTATAATCATAAAATGTTTTTAGTTACTATTTCATGTTTAGAAATACAATTTGTAAAATTTTAAATCACGCATTATTGTGATTTTTTTCATATTGAATTTGAAGAATTGACTATTAAATGTTTTTACTATTATATTGTTACAATTGACTATTATATAGTTATTAACACGAAGCAAAACATTGTTTTTCAAACCTTGGGTAATGTTAATTCAAATTTTTGAAAAACTTAAAAACTTAATTGTTTGGAATAAATTAAGTATACCGATTTGAGAGAATCATGATTGAATCCAAAAATCTAAGATTTCCAAACTTTGATTTGAATATTAACTGAATTCAAATCTTAGTTAATTTAATTTTTAGCAAATAGTTTACAATAGTTTAAAAATATGGATTTTCATCAAAAAAGAAAAGAAAATATATATTCAAAAAAAGGTAATTCCGATGAAATTTATTTTTGAGCTCATAATATTGTATTTTAAAACTAACAAATATCTAATTACATAAACTTGTTCAGAAAACGAACATTTAGGATCTAAAATTTCATATTAAAAAAATTCAATTAAAAATTTATTAAAGGCTATTTGATTTAATAAAAAAGTATGGTTTTAATTGTCTTTAATTTTTCAATGATCCAAATTTGTTTGTAATCATTGACAAAAATTCGTCGAAATCAATACTTCCATTCTTGTTTGTATCAACTTCATTTATCTGTAAAACAAAATATTAATTATTCGGATTTTTCTTAAGCTATTTAAGTTCCACTTTTCTTTATTTCTTTATTAAGTGATCAAATATTTTTTTAGCTTTTATAAAATAAAAATAAAATTACCATGTTTTGTACTTCTTCTTCACTTTTATTAAGGCCAGTTTTTTCGAAAACTTGCATCAATTCAGCTGTAGTTATGCGACCATCACCATCAAGGTCAAATTCATTAAACGATTGTCTAAAAAACTCTTGCTGCTCGGGACTTAGTTGTTCAGCCATTTTTTATACCTTAAACGCTGTTTCGAATCTCATATTTATAGTCTCATTTTTATCATTAATCAACCAATTTATTCAAATAAAATGATTAAATATTTGAATTACTAATTTAAAGTTTAATCTTTATGATAAGTTATTTTATAAAAGTTAAATACATTTAAAAAATTTATTACAGGTGACGAGATTTTGATTACGGAATGGTTGTAATATAATTATTTACAGAATTTTTCACATTTCAATTTTTTATAATTTTTTTTATATTATTATTATTTTTACGCGAATAATTTAACCAATCTTTTTCTAAAATATTTCTTTATCTAGTTTGACTACTGTTAACTATTTGATGCTAAAAAATAAAATTCTTATTTGAATTAAAAAAATATGATTTTTTTTATAGATTCAGAAATCATACTACATTTTTGCGGCTTTTTTCTTGAATTCGCCTTACAAAAGAACTGAAAAATTCCTTAGAAATTTTATTTGAGATAAAAAAGTAAAAACTCGAATTATTCTTTTATTGAAATTGATGAGCCATTTTTAGTTGAATAATTAAATTGCAACTAAAAAGATGGTTATAGGTTTATACCATCCTATAATTTATTGGAAGTATTTAAAGATTTAAGATAACTTTTAAAGTTTATTCAACTTTTTGTCTTTCATTCTTGGCTCGAATCCTTTTTAGCTGATAAAACAAAGTTAGAAAATAATTTTAGGGTTTATAAAGATTTTTTTTGCCGTAATATTGATTAATGTTAAATTTATTGAATCGTATTTTTAAAGTAGCAGAATTTATATGCAAATTTTTTTTTCAATTTACCTTAAAATTAAAATAATTTAAAAGTTTTCTAAAAATAATAATCAAAACAATGCATATTAGAATATTCAAGAATAAAATTTTGTAAAATTTTCATTTGAATTTAATCATAATATTAGAAAAAATGTACACATGATCTCTATTAATTCTTATATTTAAAATTCGAAGCTTCAAAAATAGTTTAATTTATCTTTGTGTAGAGTTAGATAACATTTTTTTTTGATTATTAGCAATTATTGAGAAATAAAATTTCGGACGAGAGTGTATGAGTATTGAGCAATATTGCACCTAAAATAAGAAACAAAATTTAAAAAAAATTTTTTTTTAATAGCTTTGTATTAGTTCTTGAGAAATTTTATTTTTGATTGTTTTTTAGCGTAATTTTAGCCACAATTTTTGGATACAAACAGACTGAAAGAATAATTCTAGACACAAGTTCTATATTTTAAAATTTGAAATATTTTCAACATATCATAAACAATCTTTAATTAAAATAATATACCCAAAATAGTGAACATTTTTAAAATATGAAATTAATTTTTACGAAATTTTTTTTTATGACTCGAAGTTTAACTGAGTATTTTTTCAAGACATATGTTTTTGTTCCCGAACATTTATTTTATTTTAAAAGCAGACTTTTTCAAATTTTAATGGATGAAGTTGATTTTGCAAACTTGATTTTTCTAATTACACTTATTGTAAAAGAGTTTTTATCTAAATAAATTTAATAAGCTGATTAAAAAATAGACAAAAACGATATTCGACTTGACCTATTATTTCTGTTTAAATGAATTCTAATGAGATATGTCAAAGATGATTCTACTCAGCAATAATTCAAATTAAAAATTGTTTTTAAGTTTTTTAGAAGTGGGTAGTCAAAAGAAGAAAATTTTTGAACTTTTTTAAATAAGATTTTTACCAATTTTAAAAAATTAACTGCAAACATTATAAATAGCTAAATGCATTTTGTTTCATAAAGTTGCTATTTAGATGGGAGACGAAATGGCTTCCAAATTCTAGTAATTTTGAAATCAGGCAAAAGAGAAAAAAATAATAAACTTTAAATAAATTAATAAAAAATAGACTGACTATGAGATGTAAGAAATATAAATATTCTTGTAGCATGTTTTTGAAATTGGTTTCCTAAAATTTTCGATTGCTTAATTTTTTCATTTTTAACAAAAAGAAAATGAAAAAAAGTATGATGTAATATAAAAAATTGCTTGAAAAAATTTCAATCAATTATGTGGATTTTACTGTTGAGCATATTTTGGATTTAAAATTTTCTAATGAGAATTTCAATTTAAACTAAGCATTTAAAATGTGTGTAGTTTCTTAGGTGTAAATTAAATTTTTTTCAAACTGAACTGAAATAAAACGGAATTTCAAAAAAATTCAAGTAATTATAAAAATAAAGCATAAGGCAAAATTTCATTTTTGAAAAAAAAAGTTAAATAATAGTTTTATTTATTTATTGTCAGGATAAACATTTATCTAGAAATGACTAACTGATAAAAAGCTAATTTTTTAAAACTCTTCGGTTTATGATAAATCATTAATAAATCCTTTTATCATGTTTTTGTTTCTTAGCAATTTCTGTGAAATTCTATTGAAGCTTTAATAACAAAATAAACCAGCTATTTCAGTTTCAGTTTAAGAATGGGATTATTTTTTTAGTATTTTTACCTACTCAACTAATTTTTTATAATTTTAATAGAAATTGTTTTTTTTTCTGAAAAATTCTCAGTTGTTTTTTCTTTTTAAGACTAGTTACTCTTAAATGCCATCAATCATTCGTTGAGATAAAAAATTAGAAAAAGTGGATTTTTTTCTTTTATTAATATACCAAAAAAAATCAAAAAATGAAGAGTTTAAGAAAAATTTTGAATTCAAAAAATTATCTCCGAATCGTCGTCCTAGGAGCATTGATGTTATTGAGTCTGAATTTATTATTAAACGATCATCAAAAATTAAGCCGCAAGAATCGTCATGTTCACTCAGTTAAATTTACAGAAAAAAAGCAAGAAACTCAAAAATATGAAAGCAGCGAAGACGTTACACAAACTCAAAATTTTCCAGTCCTCGAGGAATGGACTGAAATAAAAAAGGTTTTTAGTAAAATAGTTCCTGATGATGACAAAAAACTAATCAAGAACTATTGCTCCGAAATTCCAACAAAAATTAGAAGAAGAATTAAGATCAAAACAGTACCAGAAAATTTTAGTGCATTTAATTCCAGTATTGGTAAATTTAATCTTAGTGAGGGCATTAAAGATGGTGGTAAATGGTCGCCTAAAGACTGTCAGGCCAGACACAAAGTAGCTATTGTTATTCCATATAAAAACAGACTAAAAAATCTCAATTATTTTCTCTATCACATGCATCCATTTCTACAGCGACAAGAATTGGAATATCAAATATTTGTAGTTGAACAAGTAAACAGTGAATTATTCAACAAAGGAATTCTGATGAATTCGGCTTTTCTCGAGATCCGAAAAATGTATAATTATACAATTCCAGACTTGTACTTGTTTCCATTTGATTGTATTATTTACCATGATGTTGATTTGCTTCCAGAAGATGATAGGATATTGTATTCATGCCCTCAAGCTAAACCGAGACACTTATCAGTTGCAATCGATAAATTTAAATACAAGATTTTTTATTACCGTCTTATCGGCGGAGTTCTCAACTTTAGAGTTCATCATTTTGTCAAAGCAAATGGGTATTCAAATGAATACTGGGGATGGGGTATGAAATTAAGAAAAAAAGCTTTAAATCTTTTTTAATTAAATTTAATATTTAGGTGGTGAAGACGATGATATGGAAGTAAGATTGTCAAATATGCATATTGGTTTTGAGAGACCAAATATAAATATAGCTCATTACAGTATGTTAAAGCATGATAAAGGAGTGGCTAATCCTCTTCGAAAAGTTCTGCTAAAAAAAGCCAACACTCGTTTCCAAAAAGATGGTTTGAATAATGTGAATTACACATTGAAAGGTGTGATAAAACATCGTATGTTTACTCATATTCTAGTTGATGTTGGCAAAATTCCTTTAGACATAAGCCAAAATATGACTACCACTAAAAAAACACTCAAATTTAAAAGTCCTAAGTTAAATAATGCAACGAGAAAAAATTGAATCATCTTTTATTTTGTTATATCAAGTCATTGTTTTTTTTAATAAATTCTCGAACGATATTAAAAAAGTTTTTTTTTTTGTTAAAAAGACACAATATAATCTTTTTCTTGAATTTAATTTTCGAGTTGAATAAATTAAGTTGTTTTTTTTACTTGAAAATTTTTATTTAATTTTAGTTTATCTGTATTTATTAATATATCAAGTTGTATTCATTTTTTATCTTAGAAAAAAAAGATCATCAATTTATTACCTAGTTAACAAAAATCTACCTATTAAATGTATATAAACATATATACTGTTTAAATAGTCTTGTTGACATTTTATGAATTAAAATTAAAAAAAGAAATTTACAATAAAAAAATGAAAACAAAATCAGTTAAATAAGATTAATCTACATACTTTCCAAAGAGGACTAATTTGATTTACAAGATTAAGAGGCCTTCTATCGATCATACTCTTTCGAATCTAAGCCTTTTAAAAATAGTTCTTTTCTGAGTCTTGCAATTTTACTAAGAATACTTAAAAAATAAAATCTCAAGAAAATAACAATGACCGATGTTGACCTACCTATATAATATTTATTTTATTCATATTATTCAATCTTAAAAGATATTTTAATATAAGATTTCAAGTTTAAAATCGTTTTGAAATCTATTGAGAAAAATTTAGTTGAAAAACATATTTTTGGATGAAAAATATTTAAGCAATTTTATTATTTGTATTTATAAATTAGAAATTGGAATTATTTGAAATAACTTTAGAAAAGATTTTTTTTATAATGTTTAAACTTATAATTTATCAGGAGATTCAGTTAATTTTATGAAAAATATTTTTTGAAATTAATAAACCATATTTTTATTTTTTATTACTCATTCATAATTTTTTTAGCTTATTTTTGGCTGCTAACGAAAAATTTTCAAAATAAACGTCTTAAATTCTTGTGTTCGACAAAAAATTAAAAAAAAAATTATCTCGATTCTATAATATGTTTTTAAATTAATTAAACGTTAAAGAAATCTATAAATAAAGAAAATTTATTAAAGTATGTATTTTTCGTTTTGAAAAACTAATTTAAAATTCAAATTCAAAAAATTCGCTATTTTAATAAAAAGAAATCTAATTTATTAGAGTTAAGTCAAATTTAATAAAAACTACTTCTTTTATTATAAAAAAATATAAAACCTAATTTAAAAAAAAAATTATTTATTTTTTGAATTGCATCTTGAACAAAAAAATATCTTCTTTTAGCCATTGGCATGTTGCAAGTTAAGCACAATTTATTTTTTTCATTTTGACTACCATTGTCAAGTTATCTTTTTTTCGCATTTGCAGGGGCATTTGCAGAAAAAGATCTATTGATACTTCTGTTTGCCCATTTAATAGCTTGGATTTCTCCATTCTTGATACTTTATTAGACACTTTCAAAATCTTAAAAGTCACATAACAGTTGATAAATTTTCTCTTTTCCTCTTGTAACAACAACAACTTCATCATCAATATCATCAGCGTCCAATATTGACTCGTCAGGGTTATTCAAGAGAGTAATTTCGCTACTTGACATTTTTGGAAATTTTTTGCTAAAATAATTTTATTCTTTTTAAGTTTTTAATATCTGTAACCATTTTTTACTTTTTTTACCGTTATTTAATAATTTTAAGTGTTGATATAAGTTTAAATCTTAATTGAAATATATTTATTATTTAATTCAGGTTTTAAAAAAAAAAACGAACCACTGATAATCTCTTCTTCCTTATTCAAAAAATTGTAGAATCATTTAATAGAAAGAAGAAAGTTTGTTCCCTATTTTTTGGTATCTCCAAAGCGTTCGATAGGGTTTTGCATGATGATCTTATTAATTAACTAATAAAGATGAACCTTCCCTCTTACCTAATACATTGGAATAATTCGTTTTTAGACTCAAGATCATTTAAAGTAAATATAAATGGTCACATAAGTGATGAATACCATATTACTGCAAGTGTTCCTCAAGGCTCGGTAATTAGTCCATTACTTTTTAGTATTTTTATCAATGATATTCCTAAAAGAAATAAAACAAATAGTGAATACTTTCTTCTTTTTGCTGATGACTTGGTCACATTTTATATTTTTAAGAAAAAATGAAATCTAGAAAATAAGATAAACAAATACTTAGACGAACTAGAAAAATGGCTCTTCAAGTGGAAGATGAAAATATCTGTTGAAAAGTCTTGCTTCATTGTCTTTACTAAATATAATAACGAAAATAATAAAATTTTTCCATGTTTAAATTCATTTTCATAGACAAACATTAAAAAAATTCAAGTCTTACAAAACTTAGCAGTTCGTTTTATACTTGAACTAAAATATGATACTCCTTCCAATATTTTGCATCATGAGGCCTTTAATCAACTTAAATTCTTAACTGTCTCGAATCGACTTTTTGAATTGAGCGAAAGATATGTAGAGGGAGGACTGCTTCATTCTGTTCTATTGGTTGTCAAGCTGGTTGATGAATATAAAGCGGGTTTTGAATCAAGGTTTGTTGAATACCCAACTCCATTGTGTAATTGCTATCTTACTATTTCTTCTTTCTTTCCTGAACTGTTCAATATTTAAATACTTTTCACATGTCACCCCTTACAATTTATCAATTTAAATTGTCTTTTTACTATATTTTAACTTATTTTTATTTTTTTTATTTTTTTATTTACATTTTTATTTTATTTTGTCTTAATTTTTATTTTATTTTATTTTTTTTTAATCTGAAGGAGCTTAAGCTCGGCACAGATAAAACAAATAAATAAAAAATTATCAGAGTCTAAAAATATAAACAATTCTAAGATCATTGATTTTAATGATTGAATTAAAACATTCAAACCAATGATTGTTTTAGAAAAAACAACATATATTTTTATATTTTCAATTTTTTAAAAAAGAAACAATTGAAAATATAAAATATCATTCATTCAAAATATTAAAGAACAGATTTGATTCAAAAATAACAACTTGAAAATTACAACATTTCAATTTTTTTTAATTATTTTTTTCAAATCTGGATCTGAGAAAATAAGAAGAATCCAAAAAAACAATAATTTTTTTTTTCCATTCTATTCAGATATTTTAATATCTCTTTTTAATTTTTGTATTTTTTTTATTAAAATTATTATTTAAAAAATATGGATAAATTTATTTTATTTCATTTCAATAAAATGAAATAAAATAAATTCTTCAAATAATTCATCTAAATATTCTGACTCCACTCATACGCTGATTATTTTTATATTCTTTACTTTGTCATTTGAAAATTTAGTTATTGATTTGACGGGTTAATATGAATCCTTACACTTTGAATAATCATTGATAATTTAACAAATAATTATTTAAGTCAATAAAATTGTTAATTTCTAGAATTAATAATTTAATAATTTTGAATTCCAGCATTCTAAAACTCTAATTTTGACTTAAAAAGTTATGTAAAAAGATCAAAATTTTTTGTCATTTTTAAAATCATAAGTTTTTCATCTAATATATTGTATTGCTTTTTCATTCCTAATTTTTGGTTAAAAGCTTTTTATTATCATAAAATTAAGTTAAAAAAGGCATTTTAAAATAATTGGACATATTGAGACTCTATAAAGGTCTACATGAATTAAAACCATGGCAACTACTATTGAGATACTCTCTATAGACTTTCAAAGATAAAAAATTTGAAAATTAATTTTTGAAAAAATTTTACAAATTCTAAGTTAAAATAGCCAAACAATCAATGGAACCAGTAAGTCAATTTCAACGCTATGAATCATCTTACCGGCTCTTGAGTTCGGAATTTAATGTCATAAAAGATGAATTAAGCGAATTAAAACAGGAATTTACAAATGTCGTAGAAGAAAATAAAAAGTTATAGAATTTTTTAGTTTTCTGATCATTTTATTTAAGCTAAATTATTTTCAGATTGCGAAACGACCTAAAAGAGGCTCTTTCACATCAGATAGCGGATATTAGCCCTGAACTGGCTCAAAACTTGAATGATTCGGACAAAAATGTCTTACAAAATTATGAAAAACAACTAGATTTATTAAAAAAAGTAATTTTTAAAAACCTGAATTTCCCCAATCGTGATTAATTTCGATCAGGAAAGAGAAAATGCAATGAAAATGTGGAAAGAATCATTGCTTATAATTTCGCAGCTTGAACAAGATTTAAAAGTAAAAATCAAAAAAAAACTTTAAAAAAAACTGTATTATTTTAATAAAAAAAAGAATTTACAATTTCAAACTGCACCACAAACAATGACTTTTGAGTTAGAGATTCAGAGAAAACAAGAAGAATTCGCTAGACTTCAAGCAAATCAGTCAAAAGAGATAAGTTTGCTAAAAGCTGAATTACACCAAAAAGACGAAGAATTAATGGAAATGAGACTAAAGCATAATGATTTGAACATCCAAATTGAAAGCTTAAAATCGGAAATTTCCAAAAAAGACCAAGATAGACGAAATATGATCAAGAAAGAGTACGGATATGATGATGCGTTGCTTTCATTGCAAAACGACATAAATGATTTGGAAACTAAGTAAATTAGAAGAAATCAAGCTTAAATTTTTTCTAACATAATTTCTTCAAAGACTCATGTCTGTGAATAAAGATAGTCAAAATTTAAGAGATAAACTTACTGATTCAAACAAACAGATCAATGAATTAAAACGACAAAAGTAAGATAAAAGTAATTTTAATCCTAAAAAATTTTTTATTTAAAATTTTCAGTTCTGAACTTGAAAATTACAATTCGGACTTGAAAGCAAAATTTGAGGCAGATTTGCAAATGCTAGATCAACTAAAAGAAGAAAAGAAAAAAGTTTTTATTAAATATAATTTTTCGGACTCAGTTTTGATTAATTTTATCTTTTAGTTTGAGTTTATTGAAATCCAGACTAGGGATGAACATGATCGACTTCATAATACTATTAATGAGCTTATGGATGAAGCAGCTAACAAGACAAGACAAGAGATCGAATCGTTGAGAAAAATGTACAATGCAAATTTGGAAAAGCTAATTGAAGAATGCAATTCCTTAGAAACTGTAAGAAATTATTTTTTTTTAACTAGATTTTTATTAATCACGTAGATGTTAGAATTTTAAGACATATCACTATAAGATAGAGGCATGTATCTAATAAATTTAAAGCACTGGTTAAAATTTTTGATTTGAGACATGTCATATACATGTAGTCAGATGATAACCATAAAAGGGAAACTTGAAGTTCATGATTACATGATCAAAAGATTTACTAATCAGGGATAAAATTAGTTTTTAAATTTATTTTATTGATTAAAAATTTAATGCTTTATTTTATAAATAAAAAAATAAATCTCTATATTTTCTAATTGAACTTTAATAGATTATTTTAAAATCTTTGTTTTGAGAACTTACAGTACTGCTACGCCATGATGATTTTACGTGAATTTATGTAAACAAAAGTAAAAATACCCATTTTTACGTAAAGATAGTTTTGTAAATTAACGTTTATTGACGTAATTATACGATAATTTCCGTTATTTTACGTAAGTTTACTCATTCTACAGGAAATTCTAAAAGGATCAAAAAAGCTATTTTTCTTGAAATTTTTCAAAATATAAGCGTTTTTTAAATTTTTGGCTATTTTTATCTAAAAAATAATGAAATTTTGAGGAAATTTATGTATAACATGAAATCCCAATTAGTAAATTTACGTAAAAATAAGAAAATGTAAGTTTATGAATTTTATTTTGTTTTGTTTATGCATGGTTAAATATTTTTAGTGATTAGACCGATCTCCATTTTTTTCATTTACTATTTTATTACCTTTTTATTGAATATTTAAATTTTCTATATAAGATTGGCATTTTTCAAAAACTAAAACTGCTGTCTCATCAGCGAAAATGTATTCTTTAAAAAACACAGTCTCTTTAACGATAAAACCAAATCAAAGCAATTGTGGCGATAATTGATTTTCAAAAAAGCTTGAGTCACGAAAAATGGCAATCTAATCTATCTAATATAAATAAATTTACAAAAAATAACTACCTTTTTTTTTAAATCTAAAACTAAAAATTTTGATTTTAAATCTGCAGATGATCATAAACTTGAATTTGAGACTAAAAAAAATTTTTGTCCAAAATCAGTGACCACTTCTAGAACATGTCACTAATTTTTCGACCAAAACAAATTACTGTTGACTATTAATTTAAAATTTGAATGTTTTCTTTTTTAGAATGTTTTGAATGTTTTTGACTTCATCGTTAATGACGTGATCACTGATCTCGAATTTAAATTAATTAGACCAAAATATATTCGCTCTTGACTTCTTAACGATAGGTCCTGCACCATAAAACTATTTAAAATCATTTTTTCTCTGCAACTAGTTTTCTAATTTAAATTTCAAAAAATTTTCTACTAAATTGAAATAATAAGTTTTTAACAGTATTTTTGTTAATTTTTTAAATTGTTTTTTATTTTCAAAATTAACTAAGTCTCCATTCTAACCGACCAAAGCTTTACCTAAATTGTTTTTTAAAAAAAAATTGAGTTGAAATTTTTAAGAACTGCTTTAGCTAAAGCACAAATATAGCGATGCAACAAGGTAAATGTAATTTTTTTTTTATTTCATTAATGAGTCTTTGACGTGTAGGAGTTGATCTTAAAATTTAAAAGTAAATAAAAATTAAGGAATATTGATGCTTAATAAGTCTTTTGTTTTTTTTCTATCTGAAGTAAGGATCAATTCTTAATAACTGTCAAATATTATTTTCAATTTGGTCTCTAAAAAAATTTTTCCTTTTCTCTTTAATTTTAAGAGAAATTTAGTATGTAAATTCAATAGCTAAAATAATCAAAGAGAGAGCAACTCCTTGTCTATATTTAATAATGAGAATAGCTGTTAAACACAGGCGGACAATCAGCAAAAAAAATCGTTTCATTCAAAGAACCTGTCTGGTTAATTATTTAAAATGTCCTCTTTGCTCCACTGAACATGGCAACCTAAAAGCAGAAAATCCTGGAACCAATGCAGAGAAAAAGTATAAATGCTTTTAACAAACAAAGAGGCAATTAAATGCTAAAGCTTCAAAAAGCTTAACTCGTTAGGGTCGCCGTATTCATTTGCTACTCCAACTATTTTGATTTGGGATAGCATTTTAAATTTTTTGTTATTCTTAATTTAAATCTAAATAAACTAAAAGATATAAAAATTGTAAATAAGATTTCCTTTTAAGAAAATAATAGAGAAAACAAAAAACATATAATCATATAAAAACAAATTTTGATATTTTATTCGATCTACATTAGGACTTACTTATTTTATATACCACAATTATTGAATAAAATACCCCAAAATTTAATTTTTTTACACCAATTTTATTAGAATAACACCAATTAATGGGAAAAAAAATTTAAAAACAAAATGACCCTTTTTTTCACATTGACACCAAATTAATTAGAAAAATACCAAAAGTATTAAAAAAAAAACTTTTTTTTTTATCTACTACAAAAAATTTTATTTTTTACCACATTTATTTGGACAAGCCCAGTATCTTCTCTTAGTCATTTAAACTCCACATTTTTCACAAAACATTTCTTGTCCTTGTGTAACTGAATCTATTCTTGGTCTCTTGGATACATTCTCTTGTATTGACTCATCATCATTAGAATCGTCATCAGATTCAATTCCTTTTGGTGCTGAAGTTGAAGCTTGTGTTTTCTTTTGGTTGATGTTCGATTGCTCCAGCTGTATCTTTTGGTCTTCCTTTTTTTCGGTTAGCTTGTATTGGTATATCCATTCCAATTGAATCAAAATTGCATTTTTTTACGTGCAGCTACTGTTGTTACATGACAACATTTTTTATTTTTTAACCGATACCAACAGTTACAACTACTTTATGTCCAACTGTTTTCGTTGTATATTACTTTACGAATACTAAAAATAGATTTGATCATCTCATCGAATGAAGTCCAGTTTTTATCAATCAATGTTTGGAGACAAAAATATGAAGTCAAGTCTTTTATACAAAGGATGTACTTTTTAGAAATTATTTTAGATCTTAGTCTAGAATAGACGTCCTTAAACTTTTATGAAAATTAAATAAACTTTTATGAAGTACAAAATGAACATTCTTTTTAACAAAGAGAGGGCAAAAAGTCCAAAAACGATTTCCTTTCTTAACTAAGAATTGAATAAACCTCTAAAAAGGACAAAAAGAATATTCTTTTAGACTTTAAAATGACAAAAAGATTAAAAAGAACGTCTATTCTAGACTGAGATCTAAAATAATTTTTACAAAGTACAAAAAGAACATTCTTTTAAATAAAAAAAAAGCAAAAAATACAAAAAGGATGTCCTTTCCTAACTCGGAATAGAAAAGGACAGAAAGAACATTTATGGATCCATTTAAACATATATAATTGTTTTATCTTAAAAAAGAACAAAAAGAACAAAATAGTTTTTTTGTTGTCGTTGTCAATAGATGCTTTAACATGAGAATCCTAATTCCACAACCTTTTATTTTGTGTGAAATCACTTGAAAAATTATATTGATAAAACTATCGATTTTAAATTTGTTTATAAAACACTTAACACATTTTTTTTTGAAATCTGAATCTCAATATCAATCAGGGTAAACTACTTAATTGGTATTTAAATGTTTTGTAGTCATTCATTTATTTTATAAAAAAAATAAAGACATTACTCAAAAAATTATCTCATAATACACAGCTTGCAAAGACGGCTTCCGCAAGCCTGCTTGGTGTAGCTTATTATTAGTTTTATTCTTATTATTATAATATAGTTTCTTATTTGAGACATCTAAAGAGGTTGTTAGGAGGGGTAAGATGAGTGAGGATTTGATAAAACATTTACCTGATAACCCCTTAGAATAGACATGACATGTCTCAAATGTCGAGTAATTACTTTTTTTTACTTATTTTTTATTTTTGTCCAGGAAAGAAACAACTTGGGTGCTCAGGTGGAAAAATTGATGAGAGCAAAAAAAAATTTAGAAATCGAATTGGAAAAAGCCTCGATGGAAAGTTTGCGATTGAACAATCGCGAAAATTCAAGCTATGAAGATATCTACCGAAGATTTTGCGCCATTGAGCGAGAGAAAGAGCAAGCTTTGCTGAAATTAGAAAACAAGGAAAGTGAGCTAAAAAAACTGCGAGAAGATTACGAAAATGATAAAGGAAAGAATCATCAAATTATTTCCGAATTTACCGAAAAATCTTACAATACCAACCGCGAACTCGAAAAGTTATCTGACGAGCATGCAAAAGTTTTAAACGAATTAGACGACATTCGCAATAAGCTTGGCCAAGTCGAAGCTGAACGCAATGAATTTCAAAAAAAACTAACCAAGCAAATTCAGTTGCACGAAAGCGAAATTCAGCTAAAAAATACAGATCATTTGAACAAAATTAAAAACATGGAAGATAGTCATTCAAAATCCATTTTTGAACTCAGGCAGCTTTTGAATATGCAGCAAAGAATGAGCAATAAGTAAGCTTTTGTAAGTTTAAAGAAAATTAGTAAAATTTTTGAATATAAATCAGATGGAAAGAAGAATGTCACACTATAACCCAGCAAAGTGAGGCTAAATTTTTGGAAATGAAAAATAATTTCGAGAATTTAAGACATCACAACGAAAAATTGACTCACGACTTACAACAAATGAGAGTTAGAGATCTAGATGTAAGAGATAAATTTAAAACTGAAGGGCATTTTTAAATTAAAAAATCAATTTTTGATGCTCAAAATGATCAAACCAAGTTTTAATTATTAAAAAAATTGTTATTATTTAAAATAATAATTTCAGAGGTATATTTTTGGATTTAACATACTTTTTTAAATTTTAAGGTTAACTCTGTAATAACAAAATGAAAATTGCAGAGTGAATACCATCTATACAATTTTGAAGTAAATTATTTTTTGCAGACTTATGAAGAATTTACCTGTAGATTTAACAAAGTATGTTAAATCCAAAAATATATCTCTCCACAAATTCTATTAAGAAATTACAATTAATTTCATAATTAAAGCTGGATTTGATCATTTTGAGCATCAAAAATAGATCATTAATTCAAAATGTTATATTAAAGTTAATAATCATGCTCAAAAAATATTATTAAGAAAAATTTTAAATATTTTTTAGAATTAAAATTTATTACAGAAGCAAGTCTTCTAAGTAAGCATTCAATGATTCAATGAATTTTTAATGTCTGCACAATTCTGCAACAATTTTTTTGATGCAGAATTTTTCACAATACTTGGTTTTGGTTAAACATGGTCTGTATAGCATAAAAATATATCTCTGCATTAAATTTTTAAATTAAAAAATACTATAAAAACCTTTTTTAAAAAATATTTTTGAGCATGATCAGTAAATTATGATCATAAACTTCATACTTATATGTCTTTAAAACAATAAAAAATCTGAAATCAATATTATTTGATTTAGAATGAGAGAAAACTCGGTATTTACAGTAATAAGATAAAAAATTTAGAGCAAAGATGTAAAGACGCTGAATATCAAGCGACAGAAGCCACAAAAAGAGTACTTTTTTTCTCATAAACTCAATATTTTAAAATAATTGTTGTTATAAGATTGCAAAGCAACTTGCAAGAGAGAGAATGATTGAGTACGAAAAGCATTTGTTGGAAAGTGACCTGGAAAAAAATAAGTTAATAGATACACTATCAAAGTGAGTTATTACTCGGGATTCGTTTTGTTTAAATAATTTATATTTACGTTTCTAGGGGAAAAAAATTTCTAAAAAGTGCAAACGATGCACCAGAAAAATTAAATTCAAATAGTGAAAATTAAAATTTTGTTATATTTCCGATTGAATTTTTGTTTTTTTTAAATAAAGTTAGTTGATTTTTCATTTAATAATACTAATAAATTAATGCAACTTTTACTTTAATAGCCTGTAAAATCCTTTTTTTTTTGTTTTTTTTTTGTAAAAACTATTCAAAGATTTTCAAAGCCACTTAGCTTCTTGTCTCGTAATGAACTGAAATTTTGAGAAGATGATGCCAAAAATACCTGTCTATTTCATTAACAATTTCAAGCCACGTATTTTCCTGATAATCATGTTTTCTCTTCTGTGAATCCCTATCGACACTAAAGATGTTCTTCTAAAATAGGCTCCATACTTAAACTGCATATCTAAGATATAATGTTACAAGTAATGTATAGAAATTTTTTTATTTTTTTTTCATCCCGGTAAATGAACGAATGCTTAATATAAGTAAGAGATTGATTTTCTTTTTCTGGTCACTGAAATTTCTGTAAGAAAAATTCATATTTTTTGGTTTACTGAATCAAGTAATTTTTTTGATCATGTGCAAATTCAATACTAATTTTTAGCAAAAATTTAATCAAATAAAATTAATTTGAGAATTTAAATTAAAATAATTGCCTAAAAATGACTAGTGTCCTTTGATGTTTTTTATGGTAAATAAATATGTTTAATAGTTTATTTTAAAAAGCAAAAACAGATTTAACTATTTTTCGATCAAAAGTTATTTAAAAAAAACATTAAAATTTGACTTTTTAAATTTCCTCAAAAATATTACGTATCAATGTGCTTTTTAGTAAAAAAGTTATTCAAGTTTTGAAACAGAATTCACAACCCCTAATATGATTGAAATTTCAAATTAATTTAAAATAAATTTGGATTCTGTTTGAATTTTTGAATTTTTTACCATGCTAAACATTTAGTAATGAAATATACAGTATCTAAATATTTAACTTATTTTTGTATTTAAATAAATAATTACAATTCTAAAATTGAGTTTTTTTTAAATTTGATCAAATAATTCAAACTTGTTCATAATTTGAAAAAAGAAAAATCTGTTTTAAATTTAATATTTGAATTCAAACAAAAATTAAATTCAATTGTTTTAAATCAGTTCTAAAGTGATTATGTTTTAATCCCTACTTTTATTCAAAATATTAGCAAAATTGATAATTTTGAATAATAAAAATAAAAATACTTGACATAAAAAAAATCCAATAGAACAAATTCTTTTTTAAATTTATTTAAAATCATTTTAAATTATTCAAATGTGTTCAAATCTATTTAGTCATTATTTTTAGTTAATTATTAATCAAATTTTCTATTTAAATCAATTTTCATTATTTTAATTTTAACAGAAAAAAAATAAATAATGCAAAAAGACCAAATTTTAAAATTACGTAAACAAAAATTCAATTTTTTATGAAAAATACAAATTTAAAATAGAAATTTTTCATTATAGATACATATATATTTTTCACCAAATTGCATGAATGCTCCAAGACTGACCGGTCTTATAAAATATCCTACAAAATTTATTTATTTACAATTTAAAACATAAATGTCAATCTAATCTTCATGCAAAGGTATAACAAATTTAGCTCCAAAAGGCGATTGATACTTTATATTTACAGAATCAAATATTTGCTTAGTAAAACCCATATCACAGAGGTAAATACGTCCAGAATTGTTCGACATTTGCATAGGTAAGATAGGAGTTAGGCACCATTTGGACGGAAGCACATTCTCTTGTACTGATGGATCAATGCTCAACACATTTGCCTTGCATGTCTGAACAAATTTTTTCAAATTTTGAACATTTGCCTGATTTTTACTCTTTAGTAAACAAGACTCGTCAACAAACGAATCAAGACCATTCAAAATTAAATCAATCGACTTGATTTTATTCAAATCATTAACTCCTTTTAAAATGAAGCATGAAACCGAGTCAAAATTTGATTTCAAAAAATTTAATTCATTTTTAAATTCTACACTATCTTCTTCATTTGACTTCATAATCAGCAAATAAATTTTAACAGATCTAATTGATAGTAGTCTTGATGTGCACAAGGCATAAACTCCTTGAATACTATAATTATTTGCTAGTACTAAAATTGAAGGCTTCTGATGATTGTTTTTTGGCAAAAAGCGAATTGAGCCTCCCAACAATTGAAGACACATTTCGGCGCAACATCTTCCCATACACTCAATTTGTCTCTGTTTGTTAAAACCATAGTTGTATGATTGCTCGATTAGAGTCTCTTTAAGACTAAGATCAATGCAAGGAACTATAAATCCGTCATCTGTTACATAATTTTTACCAATAGAATATTGGTTTGGAAGTTGGATTTGGCGAAAATTTATCGGCTCTCCAGTGTCTAGGATCATTTCATCAAACCGGTAATTTTTGGAGCCTGTTTCTTTGCTTAAGTGTTGACCATTAGTAGCATGGCTTAAACTGTGTCGGTTTTCAGCCGATTTGTGTTGCTTTGAAACTGATGAAAATAAATTATCTACTGAAATTTGGTGATATCGGATAAAAGTTGACTCATCACTTGGATTTTTTTTGATCGAATTTGTGCTCTCATTGAAAGTTAAATTTTTAGACTGACGCGGGTGTCCCTCCATTTTTTCATAAAAAGCATTTTTGTCAAAAAGAGCCAGATTTTTTTCAAAGTCAAAGTCTTCTTCCAGTGAGTCTTCGTTCTGAGAATTGAAGCAATCCTGGCTATTTTGTTGATTTCCATTATAGTTTCTCTTGGGATATTGATTGTTTGGTGATATAATTTTGGACCTATTTCTGATATTCATTTGACCAGGATTTTGAATAGTCATTTTAGGCTCTTGAGATTTTTCGGTTTCGGTTATTGGCTTCAAAAGACTTGCTGCCTTAATTGGGTCGGCCAAAATTTCTATATTTTCTATTTCGCTTGTTTTAATATCAACAAGTTTGTCTCCCAAGTTAATTCCATTTTGAAAACAGTTTTTTAGCTGAATGATGGAATTTTTTGTATCTATTATATTTATCACTCCTTGAAAAAATAAATTTTTGCTTTCTACTGAGACCAAATATCCAACAAAATTGTTGTTCGACATCATTTAATTACAAATAATTCACTCTTCAATCTGAAAAATCAGTTTTTTAATATTAAAAACGCTATTTTTTTGAAAAATAAAAATGTTTTGGGAATTGATGAAAATTATATTTTGAAAAAATATGCCAAAATTTTGTTCTTCTCATCAATTTATGGGCAAAATTCCATCTTGAATAAAAAAAATAAATTTCAAGGTTCAATTCTAAAATTTCTTTCTATAGAAAAAAATTTATAAACGACTTGCTAAAAATTAATTCACTCAAATTCATGTAATCAATTCATTAGTTGCATTTTTTTTTAATGAAAAATTCCAAGATAGCTTAACAAATGTATTTAATTGTTTACTATCTTAACTTTCTACCTGTTTATTATATTATTTTAAATTTAAAAAAATAAACACTTAAAAAAAACAAATTTAAAAAAAACACTTTATAGTAAAAATTTTATTTAAATATGCTAATTATTTCAACCCAACAATTGGGTGTTGAAGAATGAACATTTGAAACTTTTTTTTCAATTATTTTATATTTCAGTTTGTTCTTGTCTAAAAAAGATAAAATTTTTTTAAATTTTTTAGTCCATTTTAGATCTCAATTACCTAATTGGTCTATAAAAATTTGATATGTCGATTCATTTCTAATTGTAGAAGCAATAACAGCCCTGAGATTTTCAGGATTCGTTTGACATGACCATATAAAATTTAATGTCCTTACAAATGGTTCAATTAAATCTGGATCAAAAATAACATCTAAAAATTTAAATTTTGATTGTTTTTGCTTCATAGTTTGAAAATTTATTCATTTTAACCTGTTGCTAAAATGACATCCAAATTGTTGTTGATTTGATTTTTATTTTGGTCAAAGTCAAGCCAATTTAATTCAAATATTGAAATTAATTTATCTTCATGTTGAATATTTAAATCAAGTCCATTAATTTCTTTCTCGTCATAATTTAAAAGTACATTTCGTTCTATTTGTTTTAAGACTTTACCATGGCAGTCGGTGAAAAAAAAGTGTCTGATAAATCCCCAACTTAAGCATTTTAGGCCCAGAAAGCCCACACCAGAACCCAATTCTAAAATATTTCTTTAAATCTTTTAGAAAAAAGTTGGAAAATATTAAAGCTTTTTTACTTATTGTCTAAAAAATTCTTATTTTTTTCCAAAAAATTTATTAGCTCATAACAAGCAGGCCATATATGAAGACCAGTTGTTCCACTTGTTATTGCGCTTAAAAATTGTTCAAGGACTATTGGTTTGTTGGCCATATCTTCCTTTTGAAATTTTTATAAAGTGTTTTTCAAAAATGCTTCCAAAAAATACTTTTAAGAAGCAACAAACAAAATATTTTTCTTCATCGAAATTGATTTCACTTTTTTGCTTGTTTAAAATCGAAATATAGGAATCATAAATTTCTGAGTCGATTTCATGATTTTTGCTTTCTAATATGGAAATTATCCTTTTTAAAAATGATTTTCTATATTTAGAACTCGGTTGATATTTTGTTAAATAGTTATCATTTAAAATTGATTGAATAAGGCATTTTTGAAGACAATCTAAATCGCCTGATTCAAAGAAATCAGCAAGAAGTGTTGATGAATCATGATTCAAACCATATAAGCATTTGATATCAATCAGCAAATTTCGTTTATCTCTATTCAAATTAACAAGCATTTTAAAAATTGAAAATTTAATTAAATGTTTTTTTTAAACAATATATATCAAGATATAGTTAGAAAAAAAAGACAAAAAAATATTAAAAAATGTTTAATTTATGAAAAACATAGTTTTTTTGTATACAAAAAGCCAGTAAAAATTGATTTTTTCATTTATTTTCTCAATAAAACCTTTTTTTTATTAATTTTTAAGTTATTTTATTTTTTGTATTTTTATAATTTTAGACTAGAATAAATAAATGAAGTGTCAGACACTTGTTTCTAGGCTAAAGAACTAAACATTTAATACAAAAGAAAAAATCTAAAGCTTTGATTTCTTTCTTTTATTTTCGAGTCTTAAAGCTTAAAGTTCGTTTAGTTTTTGATCTATATTTTAGTTTTAACTTGTAGATTCGATCAAAATTATTAATAATTCATTTGAATTAAATAGATTATCAGTAAAAATTAAAATTGTTACCATGGTGAATTTTAAAATTTTGTTCATGACTGTAAGAAGTTGAAATTTAAAATATATTTTTGTGAAAAAAAATTCAAATGTTTTATTTTGACCATAATTGATTTAATGAGTGTTAAACCGATTTTGAATCGAGCATTCAATGACCAAATAAGCGATTCGGACCGTTTCAAAGATATGTCACAATTTATTTACGAAAAAAATTCTCTTTTATTCAAAGAATACTGCAAGAATACAGCTGATTCCACTGATTTAGATACAAAGTCAGATAGTAACAATGCTACGGAAAAAAATTCAAATAAAACCAAAAATGAATCCACAATATGTGTAATTATATAATTGAAAATTGTTAATAAAAAAATTTATCCTAAAATTTTATTTTATTTATTTTAAATTAAGACAATTAATTAGACTGTGGCTTTTTTGTTGAGTTCCATTTGGACAGCGTCCCAAAGAGCTTTAATGTTTGCTGCACCAAATCCCTGAGCATGTCCCACTCTCTGTATCAACTCAAGGAAAACGGTCTTTTTTTCAAACAGAGGCTGAGTAAAAACTTGAAGCAAATAGTTTTTTTGACCACTACAGTCTATTTCTTTATTCTGATCAATGACCTGGTGAGTCTTTTCATCAATTTCGCCGTCTAATAGTATATGGTTTTCCCTTAGCAAATCCACATTCATTCCACAATCCTGAATTTCTTTGATTTTATCTTTCTTATTTGAAAAAAAAATAAATAAAATTAAATTTATTTTGAGTTTTGGATCCTAATTTACGTTTTCATAATAAGAGTCTGGCGTGACATAATATTTAACCTGTTCACTATTCATTTTGCTATTTTGCACTGATTCGATGATGTCAGGAGTATTAAGTCCAATATGCTGAATACCTGGACCGTCATGTTCATCTAGAAATATAGAAATTTGATTTTTGCTCGGACTTTTTGCATCATCAACATCGTCAATCGGCTCTGAGATTACAAATTTGAAGTCATTGTCAGTTGAATTTAGTTCAACACCAGTTTCGGCACATAACCAATATTGTATAGCTTTCAAATTCATTCCAGACTCGCCAGTTCTGACCATCAAGCCATTCAGCTCTTCTCGGTTTATACGGAACCGTTTCATATTAAAAACATTTGAATACCAATCGATTATGTGGCAGGATGTATTTTTATTTGTAGCATAAGTCAAATGGTCAAAATGAGTAGCAAGAGCATCTCTTTTTGGATCTTGTGCTTCTTGGTCCGGTTCGAAACCGGGTAAAAAGTTTCCTTTGTAATTCTTCAAGTCAAGTAATGTGTGGGCAACTCCGGGTATGCACGAACCGATAATTGCGGATTCGACATAGCCATTTTTTGATGCATAGTCGTCTTTAAGAACATGTTTTTGTTTTATAATCGGAACTTGGTGTCTATTACAATTGAATAGGACTCGGTCAAGATCGGTTACCCTAAATGCAGCATTAAATACTGTATTTTTTCTATTAGTTATTCTTTGGTAAAGATTAAAATCGCTTTTTTCGATTTCTGCTAATGAAGTCTGAAATGTGTCGGATGAGTTTTGATCGAAATTGTTTTTGTCGTTTAGGTTGGTGATCAAAAAGTTCATGCAATTTGAATTTAGCAAATATTGATCATATTTTTGACATTTTTTGCTCAGCACTAGTCTAAATTTGAATCCATTTATAAAATAATTAAGTAACTTGTGGCTCGATGAAGTCAGTATCTCGAAATGATGTAAATTATTGATCATTTTAAAAAAAGAAAATTATTATTTTGATTGTTGATTTCTTGGTTGAATACTGTCACATGAATGATTACGTTTGCTTTGTGGTTATGTAACTTTTACGGACTCTAGTTATCTGTACAAGAACTAATTTAACTCAAATAAAATGCTTGAAATTTTTCATTATTTTTTTTTAATATTTGCAATTGGAAATTTTTGAATAAATTAATTTGAATTGTGAGCCGTCTTGAATTTTGGTTTATAAAATACTGATTTGAGATTTTAATTTTTCATGAATTTAAAATAAGGTAACATAAAGAAATCAGACTTGTTTATAAGTCACAAGTCTTAAGTCAAGTCAAGTCAATGACTTAAATTTTTTTTTTTTTTAAGTCAAGTCAATGATTTAATAAATCCATATTTGATATCAATAAAGTAGTTGCTTCCAAATTCCTGGACGTTAATCTTGACAAATGTACTCTGTAAATGTAACCAGATTTAGAAAATAATTCTTTCAACTTGTCCAGATGAAGCAGGAATTGATAAAAATTTTTGTCATGACTTTGACTTAAATTTTTGTGACTTAGACTTAAAACTGTGACTTATAAACAAGTCTGAAAGAAATGCAGAAGATTCTTTTTTTTTAAATTTGTCTCTAAAATATTAAAATTTTATTCGTTGTCATTTTTTTTGACTAAAGAAAAACATCAAGAACATAACTCCGAAGTATGATGCGAAATTCAAATAATATAATATTTTGCAGTTTTTAACAAAATAATTCTGAAAATTCCACTTTTAGTAAATCATTTGAAATTTTGAAAAAATTAAATATCAGCAACAGAGTAAATTGAGAGAATTTTGTACGCATGTTTTCATTTTCTAAATAACTGTGTCCAGCTTATTTTTCATTCCTCTTTCTATGGTCCATGTGGAAAAAATATTCTGAATGATTTCTAAAATTATAATTTGAAATTTTTTTGTAGCAAATAATCAAAATAATTTGTAAAGTTCATAATGCAATACATTTTAATTTGAAAATTTAATCAGCATTTAAGAACTTGAAATTAGTTGACTTGAAAATGAATATGAAAAACCAATGAGTCACATGACAAAAATTCTTATGACATCTTATCTTATTAAATTTGAAAATTTTAGATAGCTTGTTTAGTAACAGAGTAATTAAAGATTAGATGATTCGGCGTTTATATTCATTAGTCTTCATTAGAGATATACTAAATCGAAAAGTGCTACTTGGTTTCAAAAAAAGAGGATTTGGTAAATTTAAATGGAATGGCTTGGGTGGAAAAGTGCACCCAGATGAGTCCATAATTGATGGAGCCAGGCGGTTGGTTTTAATTATTTTAAAAATCTAATTTTCTTGAAATTAAATGACAGACTTTAAGAGAAGCAAAAGAAGAGGCTTGTGTTGAACTTGAAAATCTAAAATATATCGGCTATTTGGAATTCCAGTTCGAATACGACATGAACGATATTATGGCAACTCATGTCTTTTGTGCGGATGAATATTGCGGAGAAATTGCCGAAACGGAAGAAATAAGACCCCAATGGTTTGATTACGATGAAGTTCCTTTTGACAAAATGTGGAAGGACGATAAATTTTGGTTCCACTACATGCTTTCAAATAAATTATTCAAAGGCTTTTTTTTGTTCAAATCAGACCAGGAAACAATAACACATTATGAATTAAATGAA
This sequence comes from Brachionus manjavacas, assembly GCA_019054805.1. Lineage (NCBI taxonomy): Eukaryota > Metazoa > Rotifera > Eurotatoria > Ploima > Brachionidae > Brachionus > Brachionus manjavacas. The sequence continues at coordinate 2,232,701 of JAHQIY010000005.1, forward strand.
GTTGATAAATTAGAATAAATTTTAAAAAATTAAAATTATTCTTTAGACCTTAAACTAAATCAGGCGATAATACACCTGACCATTATTTATGAAGAAATTGATAAATTTAGATTAGGTATTTAAGATGAATTTTGATGACGATGAAGATTTAGAATTTTCTTTTAATCCCCAATCGACAAAGTAAAAAAATGACTTTTCAAAATTATTGTTTATAATTATTTAAAATTTAGCAAGCTAGCTTCTCTATTTAAGGCTTCGTCGGAACAAAATTCCGACGAAACTTTAAAATATAAGGCTTCAAAGCAACCAGTTCAGACTCAAGCATCTCAATCTGGTCAGCAACCAACATCTTCTGTTATTTTTTTTAGCGCTGTTCAAGCTTTTAAATTGTAATTTTTTTAAATTAAAAAAAAAGTAACTGATTTAAAAATATTATTAAGTATAAATAATCAATATAGTCCACAAGGTAAGTTGGGCATGGCAATATTAAGCAATCCTGCCAATACACAAGCGGCCTATAGAATACTTTTATACGTGACTAAAACTCAGCCTGTAGCTACAATTAGGATAACTCATGATTTTAAAATTTCTCTCCAAAAAAACAACTATGTTAGCTTCTATGATGAGTCAAGGCAAGTATGGTCAATTTTATTCGAATCTGAGGATTCAGTGTCTAATTTTGCCAAACAAATTACATTGTGTAAATGCAATTTGCTCAATGGAAATTTGCAGAATGACAAGTTGGTTCAAGATTTGAGATTTAATGACTCAGACTCTGAGCAGACTGTGGAAAATAATGATTCAATCGAAGTTTCTACTTTGGTTAGTTCATGGCAAGGCTTTAAATTAAATGAAATAGATAACACAATTCAAAAGCCATTTAAGCTTAGATTAGGCAAAAACAAGCTTCCAGCTGTAATCGAAACCCTTGTGGTTAAAATGAGGCAAGGCGATCGACGATTGTTTGTTCTTAATGGAGCTTTATTCAAGTCGGTTTATCCGAGTAGTTCAAATTCTCCTATATTTTATGATATTCATATATTACGAATAAAAAAAAATAAAGAAGAACGTAGCTCATCAAACGCGGATATTTTGGATCAAATGCCACCAATGCCGAGTATTGAGACCGAGTCTAGATCAAGGTCTGAGAGTATCAAAGAAAAGACAAAGGTTATTAATGATCAAATCAATGATGTAAGTAGGATCATAATTGTAAAAGAAAATAAAAAGCATCTAATTTTAGACAAAATTTGAAAAAGCTAAAGTTATCTCGCGAATGGCCAAATTAGGACAGCAAATGATACCGGGATCACAAAATCAACCAAATAGTCAAATGAACGATGACTGGGTAAGTTATTAACAATTTTGAATTAAAGATATTGTAACACTCAAAAGAAAGAATTAAAAATAATCAAATTCTTAAAAAAATTCTTGATTAAATTTTATTTATTCAAAATAATTAGGTATCTATGTAATCTTTACGTTGTTCTTAGGTATATCCAATGGTGATACCTTAGCTCAAATCACCACTGTAATTAAAAATACGAAGATAAAAATTGAATATTTTTCATTAGGCATAAAGTCTGTTTGACAAATAAAAACACAAAAAGTAAAATTAAATTTTGAATTTATTTTTCATACTTATCATGATGAAAGCTTTTTGAAAAATCGATTTTTTGCTGATCAACTGAAATTGAAGTTTTATCTTTCTCTTTATTTTTGCTTTTTCAAGCTTGATTTCATCTAAAACGTAAAGTAAAATCTCAAATAAAAATAAATCTCCTTAAACTTCAAAAGGTTCAAAATACATAAATTAAATCATATTTAACAGATTTATTTTCTCAATTTCTTTATAGTTTAAAGATTATTTATTTTATTTATTTATTCAAAATACGCCTCGATTTATTTATTCATCGTATTTAAGAGTGATTGATATTTCATTAAATAAAATTCAACAGTATTTTATCCAAAAAAAATTATTTAAATTATATTAATATAATAATAATATAAGGAACAACAAGCTAGCAAGCTAGACTTGCAAAGATGGGAAACAGTAGGATCCCATCAATGGTTACTGAAATTATCAAATTTTTTCTTAATTAAAAATTAAAATTTTGAACACTTCATCACTCATCTTTTAATCAAAAAATTATTTTCTAACTGTTTAATTATTTATTAATATTGGAGATACAATGAAAAAAAAACATGATACGAATAGGCATCACAAATTTTTTTATTTAGACCTTAAACTCCTTCTGAAAGTGTACTAATACATTTAGTGCTTTGCAGACTTCAGAATTTTTGCATATACTTAATTTGAACGATACAAAGTTTAAGCACTTTGCAGAACAAGTTTAAGTCTAAATAAAATAAGTTTTTTCAATTTTAAATTTTTGTATTGTTCTTTGTTCCAAAATCAACATTTTCATATGAATTGACCAAAAAAATTCTTTTATTTTAAGTAGAAAAAAATGATTAAATTAAAAAAAAATTTTCAAAATCTATTAAATCTATCATTTTTTCAAGTTATTATCTTTTCTCTAAGTTGGATCAACTCTGCAATCTGTATGGCAATAAATTTAATGATTCAAATACAAAAATTGAAATTTGACATTTTAGAACAAATTTCATTTGGACTAAATTTCTAAAAGTATTACTCAAAACTAGACTTGACTTTTATTACAATTTTTAAAAAATAACTTGTTTAAAAAACTTTAACTAACTCAGTTTTTTTACATATCCATTTGCTTTGTTCAAATATCACATTTATTTGCATTTTTAATTTAAAAAAAAAGAACATATTTTTTGTGTGAATTCAAATTTAAAGAATCATGATCCTTTAAAGCACACTTTTGACTATAACTTAAAGAAGTAAATTACAATATGATTACTTTTATTAAAACTTTCTCTTTAAAGTTTAGCTTTTAAGTCCACGTACTTATATCACAATGGTTTCGTTAGTTTTGTCACAATTGAAAATTTCAATAGCTCGACTTTAAATTGTATCTTAATGTAAAATTTGTTGATAAAATGTTAATTTTAATTTTGGAAAGTTTTAGTCACACGTTCATTTTTAATTATATCACGTTGAAGTCTTCGACACCGTACCCCAACAATTTTAGATAAAAATGAACGTAGCTAAAAAACGCCAAAAAATTCTAAATGACACTAAAGTCGAAATAATTAAATTGAAAGAGGAATCGAATAAAACCGACAGCGAAATAGCTGACATTTTCGGTGTAGACCGATCGACCGTCACAAAAATAGTCAAAAAAAAAGAGCTTTATCTAAATCTCGAAAATTCAGATAAAAAAAAATCGCGCATTCAAAAAGCGCCATTTTTCCTAGTCGAAGAATCTCTTTACCAATGGTACTGCGCTGCATTAAAGTCAAGCGTGCACATTACCCATAATCTCCTTAAAGAAAAAGCCCTCTTCTTTTACAATAAACTCAAAGAGGACAACGAAATGAAGACCTCTTTCGAAGCCTCTGAGGGTTGGATAACTAACTTTCTTAATCGTTATGACTTAAATATTAAAAAAAGTGTTTCTAGTAGTGTAAATAATGATGATAATATTAATGATCAAGGTAGAATTGAAAACGAGTCTTATGAGAATCAGTCTTATGACTATACTTATAACGATAGCGAGTCAGAAGATATGAATTTTGTAAGTTTTTTTTTGATTTTTTTAATTTTAAAAATTTTCTTTTTTTATGACTAAAAAATGAGATTTTTTTCATTAGACTTAGAAGATCTAAAATTATTCCAAATAAAATTTAAAAACAAAAATATGTGACAAAAATGCAGGTTTTTCAATTTTTTATTTATTTTAATACGAAAAAAGGTACACATTTTTCAGTTATATTCAATTTTTTTTTTAAATTAAATAAACATTTTTCTTTCAAAAATAAAATTTAATAAAAATTAAAAAAATTCAAACTTTTTCTTTTTGAAGGATACTTCTAAAGTTACTGATTCAAGTCGAACAGAGGATTTCAATCAGACATATCAAGAAGATCTTTTAAGCCAGAGTGGAAACGAAAATATGATACAGGACACTCAAGCAGCCAAGCAAGCACTGTTACTGCAGAAGACTTTACAGCAACAATTGCTTCAAAATCAACTAGCTCAAGTTCAAACTCAACAAAACCAACTCGCATTGTTCAAGAATCCGCTCAACAATTCATCATTATTTAATTTAATTGATCCTAATGCCCAAGTCAATATGATGACACAGCCTATGCAACAAACAGCTCAAATGAGTCAGGAAAATTCATCCGTAGCCGCCAAACTGGACTTGATCAACGAAAAACTTGACCAAATTAAACAATTGTCACAAAGCAGTCAACTTAACATGCCCAGCATGGAAACTCAGGTAGTGCTGCAAAATATTCAGCGGATAGTCAAAGAAAATGAGCAATATAAACAAGAATTGTATGAAAAAAGCGCCAAAATTGAGGAACAAAATTTGAAAATTACCGATCTTTTGCTCAAAGCCCAAAACTACGTGGAACAAAGTCATCAATATTTAGAACTAAAAAACTCTACGATGCAAAATTCTTCTGAAAAAAGCCAGAATAAAATTCTCGAACTGGAACAGGATAAAATGCGGTTGACATCCGAGCTAACAAAATTGACTAGTCAAATAAGTGAACTAAATTTAGAAATTAACAAAATTAAAAAAGAGGACCTAGAGCTTAAACAGCAGTTGAACGAAGTAAGCAAAAATACCGATCAGTATAAACAAAACTCCGAGAGACTTCTAGTTGAGAACGCCGACTTACAGGCCAGATTGGACACGCTGATTTCTGAGCTAAAAAAAGAGCGTCAATTAAGAAAGACCCATGAGACCAAGAACGAGTCAAATGAGGAGGAAATTGGCGAGTTAAAATCAAGCCTGGCTCAAGCTCAAAGATTGCTCGAGGAAAAGAAAAAAAAGTTCGAGTCGGACCGCGAGTTGTTTGAACAAGAAATGGATGAATTAAAAAAGCTACATTCTTTGGAAATCAATCAGTTCAAAGATAAGCTACTAAAGGCCAGAAGCAATTTAAATGATCTGCAAAAAGAACAAATAAAGCAGGTGGAAGAGGATTTAAACCGAGAATGGGAGGCCAAGATGGAAAAGCTTGTGCAGCAAAATGAGGCAAAATTTAATAGGAAAATTGCTGAATTATCTGAAGAAAATGGTGTTTGGAAAAAGCAGCTAGATGAAGCTAACGAAAAGTTAAAGACAACTCGGAGCCAAAGTTCGAGCAAAGAAAATGAGACCGAAAAGCTAAGACATGAAAACGAAGATTTAAAAGTGTACAAAGAAAGATACGAACGACTACAAGCTCAGGCCTTGGCGATGAAAGACAGATATGAGACTAGAATCAAAGAATTGCTAGAGGCTGAGCCTGAATCCGAGATTGTGGCCGAAGAAGTTAAAAAATTAATGAATATTATGTACAAAATAATCAAGTCACAAATTAAGCCTGAACAGTATTATTCCGGTAATGGTATTCTAATTGCCATGCTCAAAATAATTAAAATGGTCACTTTACAGCTTTTGGATTCCAAGAGTGAATATGAATTTGATGAAGAGAATGATTTTTTTTCACAATTCATTTTTATACCTGAACCGATGAACACGAATAAAGAGGCATTTGTCAAACAAGAATCAAAACAGGTCGAGGAAACTGAAAATTTCCAAGTAAATGAAGTTAAAATTGAAGTAAGCGAAAATAGTGTAAGTCAGTCGATGGACCACGGGGAAGATGATCATTTAAAAGCTAGTCAAATAGACCAGGACATTCAGAATGAAGAAATAGTCGAGGAAACAAAAAGTGAAAAAACAGAACCGAATTCTGATGACCAAAATACCATGGATATTCAGCAAATTGAGCCAAATGAAGTTATTGCTGGTGATCAATTGGAAATAGAGAAACAAGCTGATAAAAAAAATGAAGATAATTTAGAGCAAGAAATTAGCAATTTGGAAGATGAAGAAGACATTTACGCGGAAAAAGTTGAAGAAAAGGTGGATTCAGAATTTGGAATTTCTAAAATTGAGGAAAAAATTGGCGATGAAAAAGGTCAGAGTATGAGAAAAAGCCTTTTTGGAGAAAGCGATGAAGATGAAGATTTGTTTAGTACCAAGCCAACCGAGACCAAATTGTACGAGTAAGAGAAAAAAAATATTTTGTAAGTTAATTTTTAAAATTTGGATTTTTTTAGAACTGAAGGCGAATCGCTCCGAGCTGAGCAAAAAAATGAGGATAAAAATAAAAATGAAACCCCGAGCAACAATCTGGTAATTGAAAGTTTCCCTAAATATTTTTAATAAATAATTAATTTACGAATAAAAAAGGCTGCAGCACCAGCTAATTTCAAGTTTTCACCACCACCTTTGTTCGATGATGACGATGACGATAATGGTGAAAAAGATATTGATTGGTTTAAATGAATATTTAAAAATCACAGTGCATTTTAGCTTGAATTATTTTTTTAAATAAAATATGCTTTTTTTGTTTTTTTAATAAAAGTTAATTTATATTGAAACCTGAGCAGATTCTAAGTTTTAAGATATCTTTATTCTTATTGTAAAGTATATTAATTGAATTTGTTTTTTCTTTCTCAAAGCTTTTACTAAAACGTTTTTTGATTTTTTTTCTATTTACTTAGTTCTATAAAACAGCTTAAAGGAAACAGGAATTTTTTATTAAATTTCACTAGATTAACAATGAATTTTGGTAAATTTGAATAGATTTTTTTTCACAATCAAATTAAAATTAGAAAAAATTGGTTTAAATTTCAGAAAATTTTATGTAAATTTTTTTTCTAAAATTATTTTATTGTCCTAAATCATAAACCGTAGTTAATCGCGCTTGTTAATTTTTTTTTTTAATTTATTATCAAAACGCTCTCTAATGATTGTAATCGATTAAAAAAAAATTTTTCAGATCTACGTGGAGTCCGATGGAGGTCATTAAACTTTAAGTCAATATTCGGTTTATGATTTGAGGCACAATAAGATAATAAAATATAAATTTGAAGAAGTAAGTCGTTTTGGTTTATAATAAACTTGAAGTAAAAAATTGATTTCTTTTAAAAATTTAAATCAATTAAATCAGTGTTTATTTTAATTAAATCAGTGTTGTCTATCAATCTTGGTTGAATAATGCTTCGAGGAATTCATTTTTATTATTTAATAAATCAATAAAGATATGGATTTAACAAGAAATTTTTGTTGAATGAAACCTTTGATAATCAAGCCATTAATTTAAACTAATTTAGAAATAAACAAATATTTTCGTTTGATTTTACGTTTAAAAAATAGACTTCCAGCTCTTAATGTTGTGAACAACTATTTTTCATAAGGAATGCTTAAATGTTATAAGAAAAAAATTAAATAAATTAGAGTGTTTAGTCGGATTCTTAAGCAAATAAGGTGTTTTGATTATTTTTATTTTTCATTTCTGGCATAATTCTATCTGCATTCTATTTCAAGACAAAATTTTTTGTAAAATTTTTTCAAGATTAATTGACTGAAACCTAAAAATTTAATTTCGCCTTATTTTTTTGTTATTGTGTGTTTTATAACTCCAATAAATCGTTGATAAAAAAAAAGTTTTAAATTCGAATTTCAGCTACCAAAAATCAAATAGTAACATGATATTGACTAAATAAACAGCATTTTAAAACAACTGTACATTATTTTGACAATCGATATTTAAAGAATGAATTTTAAAATTCAAAACGATTCCATGTCGAGCCTTAGCCAACGCTATACAACCACTTATGTAATTAAAAAAGGCTATTTTAACCTAGTTCGTTGTTTGTTGTGCCTCGGCGCTGATCCAAACTATGTCGAAGAAAAAGAAAACCTCAATCGAACTTCATTGATCTACACCACCTTCATTAAAGACAATAGATGGGCCGAAAATGTGGCATATACATTGCTGGAGAACGGCGCCGATCTAAGCAAATCTGACTCAAAAGGCCTAAACCCAATTCACTATTGCTGCACATTCGGGAGACATGAATTACTCGAAGTTTTCCTTAAAAGCGTTGATTTCGACCTAAGCCGTTCACTCGACTTAAAAGGCAACTCATGCATGCACTACGCCATTCGTAGTGGTAGCATCAGATGTGTAAATTTGCTCATTAAGAAATTTATTTCTTCAAACTTTTCAAAAAAAATGAATTCAAAAAATCGCTATGGCCTAAGACCGATTGATATCCAGAATCAAGAGAACGATTTAGCAGAATGCAAGAAACCTCTGATAGATCAAATCAATTTAGTGAATAGTAAAAAAATAGGTGAGCTCAAGGCGAAATTGGAGATTGAGGCCAGCTTAAAAGAAAAATTGAACAAAAAGAAAACAAAAAAGCCCAAAAAACCCATTGACAAAGAACAATCGGTGACAATTAACAACGATAACAAAATTGTAGAGGGTTTTTTTAATACCCAACTAGATGAATCTGAATTTTTAGCTAAAACTGAAAGCAATCTTTACAAACCAGCACCAAAGTTAATTTCAAACTCTAATTTCAACCACTTTAACGGAAAAGTAAAGACAAAGCATAAAAACGAGTTCAAAATTCCGAAAATAGTAATTGATGCAGTAGAGATTGACAAATATGATGGCGAAGAAGCAAGTATATGCGATGCTTTACAAACATCCTCGCTGTTCCATAATAGTAACCAAACTTTGGAACTCGAATCAGTTGAACAAATGGAAACAAATGAATCAATTGAATTAACTTTAAAATCATTTTTGTTGACTTATAAAGAATTTTTGTCTAATCTTATTGAGTATAATGATTTATTTTTTGCCAAAGAGCATATGATAAAAGATGGCTTGTATTTTAAATTGTCTCGAGTTGATAGACCTATATCTCACGAAAATAGAGTGAAAGAGAAAAAAAATACTTCAGATTGGAAAGAATCTTTGCCAAATGTATTCTCGGCTTATGAAACTGAGTTGACTTCTAGTTTTCGAAATTCAATTCGGCCTCCAGTGATCAAAAAGGTAAAATCAAATCAAAAATATTATGATGACTTGAAAAAAAAAGCCAAACAAGTTGCTTTAACTCGGAAGAAAAAATCAAAAATTATTATTGTAAGAAATAGTCTTTTCCATAAATTGTCGTCTGGGAGTCAACTTTCGCTATCGCCAGAAAGTTATTCAGAAAGTTCGGTGTTTGAAGACGAGCTTTCAATTTTGCCCTCAAATGGCCGAGCAAGCACATTGAGTGTTTTAAGAAAAAGAAAAGAATCGTTGATTTGAAATGCTTTATTTTTTTTAAATTTGACAAGAATTTTTAGTCGATTGACACAATGAAGTAAAAAATGTGAAATAGTTCAAAAATTCTGTTAAATCACAGTCGCTTGATTGGCAACCATCCGTTTTAATTAATTTTTCGTTTAGATAAACTCTTAATAAATATTTTGATTGTAAAATTTTTTTTTCACATTTGAAAAGAAGGAAACCGATGTTTGAATTAGTGGGATTTAAAAGGCTTGTTTTGAATTTTCTATCCGGGTTTATTGTTGTAATTTTCTCGAAATCAAAATTCTCCTGGCTTTTTCCAATTCCTAATGACGCAAGAAATGAAAGCATTATATCTCCATGTGTAAAATATGCTGCAAACTTGCTCAATTTATTATCAAGACTTTCATAACTAAATAAATTGGATTACTTTTTAGATAATTGAAGAAATAAAAAGAAAAACTTTTTTTAAAAATTTTTTTTCAAATAAATGTTAAAAATTATTACTACTATTATTCTTATTTATTTTCAATTTACGAAATTATCATTCTGATGATGATAAAATTCTTAAAGAAAAGTAATTTAATAAAAAAATTAAAATAAATTAAGTAGAAATTTATAAAACATGAATTTTTTCCTAATTTTCCTAAATAAAATTTTCCTTATGTGCACAATAGACTTTCAAACTATTGTTTTATATATTTTTTTTTATATTTTTATTGGTATTTTACTTGGCAAATTTTATAATTACTTTTGAACAATTGTAAATATACTAGTAATTTTAATAAGAGTACTGGAGGTCCGCGATTGACGCTCCAACTCCCAAAATCGCCCTAGTTGCGGCTTTCTTATTTAAATAAATAAATAAATAAATAAAATTTTCCTTAATGACCCATAAAAAACTATCATGTAATTTAATGAATTAATTAAATTCTAATGTGCATTTTGAAGATTTGAAACTTTTATTTATTGAAAATAAAATTGCCTATGAGGATGAAATAGGCCGATGATACTCAAAATTTTTGTCTAATTAAATTATTTTGATGATTATAAAATTGAGAGTGAATATAACGTAGAGAAATTAGAAGAACATGTAGCTGATTTTTGTGACACAAACGAAGAGATTTACAAAAATTGGCTTTAGAAATGCTCAACAATTCTCAGCAGTTTAAGAAAAATACTAATTAAGTGTTTGAGACCTTAAAATGAAGGGTTAAAAATTTTTATTAGAAATAAAGAAAATTTTTATTAATTTAATCTGGCTGATTTTTTCTGTAGAAAATTTTAAGGAACTCGTAGAACAAGAATTTAGCTCGAATTAGCCTGAAAATTTGAAAAAGTTTTAACTTTTAATCAAAGTGAATAAAAATGAAATGACTTAAGATTTATTTAAAATTGCATTCAATTTTTAAATTAAAAATATCCTTTTGAAAAATGATTTTAAGTAAAAATGATCTACAATTTTTTTAATTTTTGATTTTTAATGGAATTTTTAAATTTCTGGTTTGAACTCAAATCGAATTTTTTTCTATTTTTCTATTTTTATTTTTCTATTAAACTTTTTTGAAATTAAACATTAAAAATTAATTACCCGTTACGATATTCTTTTAAGCTTTCCATCAAATCTTTGATTAAATCACAAGCCATCATTCGACTAATGTCATATTTATACCCATATTTACAATTATTCTCAATGTCTTCTTTATATTCTAATAATTTCATTGTATCCGAGTCAAAAAATTTGCACCAAACCGAAACAGTTTTATCAATTAAAAATTGATATTGACAAGCTTTGAGAGCTAAATCAAAAGCTTTATCTTTAAGAAATCATTAGTTTTAAAAGACTTTATTAGATAATTTTTAACCTATATTAGTTGAGAAAAAGCTGACTCCCATTTGTTTTTGAAATTTGGTTTTTATGCTTCTTATACCCGCTGAAAAAAAATTAAAAGTAAAAAGTTCTGGGCACATGTTAATGTTTGAATTTATATCCTTAAGAAATTTTACAAAATTTTATCGAAAAAATTTAAAATTGAGTACCACAAGAAACTTGTTGCAAATATCAGTATATTTAATTAAATAATCTTCATCAATTTCATTTGTTTGGATGTTTACTCTGAAAGGCCAAAATCTAAATACACCTCGAAGATAATTTTCAGCAGTTTGCTTCGTCCATTTGTAATCAGTTGATTTAATTTTAACTTGATTCATTAATATTGTCTCATAAATAAGATTCTTTAACCGAACCCATGTTCTTAAGCCAAGCATTTCAGTTGTCATATTTCCATATGGAGTGTTCAAGTTTTCATCTCTCCAAGAAACCTCCCAATTCCAATTTTTCAACAAGTCCAAATCTTGGTCACTCAAAGAACTTTTATCTTTAATTTTTAATTTCTTTAGAGTTGTCATTTAAAAAATAATTATAGAAAAAATAAAATCTTTTAAAAAAATTTTTTCAATTAACTTCATTTTCTAATAATGAAAATTTAAAAAAGCCAAAAAGATTTAAAAAATATCAATAAAATTATTTTAATTGATTTCAAACGGCAAATTTAGCTTACTTGATGAGATAATCAAATTCTTCAAATCTGGAAGAAATTTTTTTATTTCTTGAATGTCTTCATAAACAGGATAATTAGCCGCGTGACGAATTAAATGCCAAAATCCGATTTGTTTGCATCCTTTTAGATTTTTAATTTTTATTTTTTGCTAATTTTATTTATGTTATTTTCAAAGAAAGAAAAAGAACCTGGAATTGAATATTCATCATAATTTAATTTTCCTGCAATTAAATTGTAATCGGTTTGGCCACCCATCAACTTGAAGAATGACTCATCAATGGTTTGAGTGTAAGAAAAAATTATTAATTGCACAATTACAAGCATAAATAACATGGTGATAGACAATTTTATTTTTATTTAAAATTAAATATATTTTAGAAAAATTAAAACACATATTTTCCATTTACTCATATTTCTCTGTTTATTTTAGGATTGAAATTCAAAAATCAATCTTAAAAATAATAAAATAGTATAAATTTTCGTTTCTATCAAATTTTAATTGAAAATCAATTTAAAGTATATATTTAAATTAATCAAAAATAAAACAAAGTAAATATTTTTAAATTCAATTAAATAAGATTTCTGATTCTTATTCACATTAAAGCATGACAGTAATTATAAATTAAAAAATTTATAATTTTTGAATTTTCCAGAGGAATTCTAATGCCCTTTAATTTATTCGATTTTTGTAAACAATTTAGACATTTTTTTTTAATATGTTTTTCTAAAGTTTTTTTAGTTAAATTTTTATTTAATCATGATGAATAAACTTTGTCAAAAATTTTAAAGTATGCTTGGTATGAATTGTATTTTTAGAAACGTTTGTTATTGTTTGTTGAAAATATTGTCAATTTTTGGAAAATTAGTCTTTAATTTAAATTCTCAAATAAGATTTAAATAGATACAAAATGTTAATTTTTAATCGAAATACTTCATGTTATTAAATATAAAGGCAGAAAAAAAGATAACTCAATTTTGGTAAATTCAGCCGATTTAAAAATAGTCTTTAAATCTTTCACAGACTGATGTTTAAAATTAGCATAGTTATTTATAAATTTTTTCTTAGCGCATATAATTAAATGCTTGGATTTTTAAATACATTTAACCTTGTTTTATTTTAGATCACAAAATTTGAGAGTTCTATTGACTATAATTAAATAGAATCTGAATAAAAAGTTACCAATATGCATCTAATTTTAATTAAACGCAAAATAGAACCAAGATGTTATGACTTTAAAGGTAAATATATATTTTTTTTAATATTTGTTAAAAGAGTAAGAAATATTAAAAAATGTATGACTAAACAATTGAATCGTAATTTTAAGCAAAAATTTATTTTTATGAGAAATTTTGATTTTATTTCAAGATAATTTTTGTAATTTAGTTTCGAATATATAAAATTAGAGAGTTTATTTGTAGAAATGATTGTATAAAAAATTTTGATTTACTAATATATAATATTGTTTATCTGCTTATTTAAAAAATGTGTTAACTATGATACTTTTTACTTGACCATATAAAAATAGTAATCTTGCCAAATTTGTTTTTTTGAATTCGATTTACTATTTTCTTTTATATTTTTTGACTTTTTATTATATTAGTCTCCTTTTTGATAAATAGAAAAAGTTTAAGCATATAAGTTTAATTATATGTGATTTTTTGTTGCATTAACAAACAATAATTAACGGCATTAGATATTCAACAAAGATTTTTAATCTCTTGATTTTTATAGAGATTTAAATTATTTTAAGTTATCAAATTAAGTTAAGGAATTAACTTGCAAGCAAATTTTTTAATAAAATAACTTTTGTACACTTATAATAAAAATTGTGTTAGAAATTGTAAAAATAGAAAACTTAAAATAATATAAAAAATATTAAGTTAATGGTACAAGGCTATAAATAACAAATATGGAGATTCAAGGAGATTCAAAAGTTTAGAAATAATATTTAAGATTCATGTTTTTTTTTATAAGCCTGAATAGTGATGAGAACATAAAGATTGTGAGAAAAACTTTTCGCATTCCAACAAAAAATTCATTAAATAACAGATTTAAAGAAGTTTTTCTTTTATAGTTTTAAATTTTCCTGATATTTCGATGGAAATTTAAATATTTTAAAATAAGATGTTAAGAAAAGCAAATCTTTAAAATTTTAAAACGAAAAAGCGTATCAAAACTTTAAATATCATAATTTCGTCCTAACTTTTTGAAAATGTCACCATTTTTTTTAAGAACTTATTCAAAAAAAAGAGGCATTAAAATTTTCCAATTTATCGACAAATTTTTATTAAACATATTTCAATTCGTTTTTTTTTAAAAGATTCAAAAGATTGATTGATTTTTTTTCAAAATTCAAAAGGTGAATTTCCTTTTATGATCAATTATTAAATTAGATAATTTTAAATTTTTTTCATCTAAATTTCAAAAATTAGAAATAAAATGAAATTAATGTTATTTAATTTTTAGAATTGGTGAAAAAGTTGAAAAATATGGGAAATAGAATTGCCTCTCCTCCGCGGACAAAGTCAATTTTTCATCTAGATAAAAATAGTCTAAGCGAGGAGGAAATTTTTTATTTGTTAGAGCATACCAAGTTCTCTCGGGAACAAATTTTGGAATTTTATTCAAATTTTTTGCGCGATTGTCCACATGGCTATTTGACAAAAAGACAATTTTTGAGAATTTTCAAAACTATATATCAAGGTGAAAACATGTGTGAAAAAAGTGAAAAATTTTGCGAATACATCTTCAGAGCAATTGATCGAAATTCGAAAAATTTTATAGAATTCTCGGATTTCATCATGTATTTTTACATAGCCTCATTCGGTAGTCAAAATGAAAAAATCGAATTAGCTTTCAAAATTTTTGACTTAAATAAAGACAATGTTATTGAAAGAAGCGAGTTTCGTCGAGTTTTTCAAGCTTTGCTAGACCTTACTTGTGATCAAAATGCTAAGCGACCAAATATTCGTCAATTTGAACAACAGCTCGATATTTTGATAAAGCGTTTGGATAAAAATGGAAATCGGATAATCGAATTCGACGAATTTCTCAATGGCTGTCTTGAAGATGATTACATTGCGGATCTTTTGGTCAACAAGATGTTTAATTGTTAATTTATTTTAAAATAGTTCAACTTTATAATTATAAAGAAAAAAATATTTTTTTTTGTATATTGTATAAATTTTTGTTGCATTATTATAAAATTTAAAAGAATTTTGCCACGTTTACGAGTTAAGTTAAAAATCAAAAAGTTTGATTATACTCTTTTATTACTCAATTTAAAAAATTAACGCTAAAAAATTTTCTAAAAATATTTTTGTTATTAAAATTTAAAATTATTGAATATTTTGACAATTTTTTATTTTTTCACTACGCTACTGGTTACGGTATTGATTGGACATGATGATTGACGGTAATTTTCGTAATTTTTACGTAATTTTACGCAATATTACGTCAACTAGTCTCTTTAAAGATTTTGTGAAACTCCAAAAAGATCTAGACACACTCAACAAATAGTGTTTAGAATGAAGTATGCTTTTTGATGAAGATACATATGCAACGTCATACAAATCTCGTAAAAATAGGTTTTCTGACCTGGGGCTAAATATGGGTAGTTTTGATATTGGTAAATATTTTGAGTTTGTAGATTCTGAATAGGATCTTGGAGTGACTCTTTCATCAAATTTAAAATTCTCAGCGCATATTAGAATGCATGCAAATAAGGCAAATACTATATTGGGTCAATTACGGCGAACTTTCAGGTTCTGGACCGTTGATGCGTTAAGGTAATTTGTTTGTAAAATATAAGACCCCATTTAGAATATTCCACAGTAGTCTGGTCTCCTCATATAGCAAAGGATATTATAGAGTACTTGAGAATGTACAGATAAGAGCCACAAAGAAAGTACCAAGAATCCGTAACAGGGGATATAGCAGTAGACTAGCAGTTCTTGGTTTAACTAGAGTTTAACTAAGAGAAAAAGGATATTTAAATCAAGATAAAGATCATGATCAAGATATTTAAATTCCAAACTGGTATCAATCAAGTAAAATGGACAAAACTTTCTATTAGATGTAACTCGTTAGCTTCATCAGGGCTAGCTTGGGGAACCAGGGGACACCAGAGAAAACCATTAAAAATTGTGTTCAGAGGGAACACTTTTTTATCAAAAGAGTAGTAAATGGGTGGAATAAGCTTCCTGAGGAAGTGATCAATTCTTGTTTAGCTAATTAATTCAAAAAAGAGCTAACCTTAATTAGGAGCCGGATTGGTTTGGTTTGGCTGGAGCTGGTCGGTTAAATGTACCTGGTACTTATTTTTTATCGGTTGAAGGGTGGTAATCGGATTGAGTTTCATCAAAAGTATGGTATGAACTTATCCAGTATGTAAATGATTTGGACTTGTATTAATTCATTTGTGAGAGCTACCAAAGTAGTCTTCCGTGTAAGACTTCTCCGCAAGTTTCTTGCTGTAGCTAATAATTATATCAAATTACAATAAAGTACTTTTTTTAAATTTGGTAGATTTTATTATTTTTTTTCTAAAAAAAAATAATTACGTAGATTTTCGTAAATTTACACTTTTTTACAGTAAAATAAAGAAATGAGGCAATAAGGTTAAAAAATTTTTCAGTTTTTTTAATTGTCTAAGGTAATGGTAGCTGCGTGCTTTGAGTCATTATCTTGGTGAATATTTTTGCTAATTTTATTTATGTTATTTTCAAAGAAAGAAAAAGAACCTGGAATTGAATATTCATCATAATTTAATTTTCCTGCAATTAAATTGTAATCGGTTTGGCCACCCATCAACTTGAAGAATGACTCATCAATGGTTTGAGTGTAAGAAAAAATTATTAATTGCACAATTACAAGCATAAATAACATGGTGATAGACAATTTTATTTTTATTTAAAAATTATATGAATTATTTTACAATATTAAAATTAAAAAATATGATGGCATAGTAAAAAATTTTGATCAAATTTCATTTTTCAAATTTGCTCAAGTATTTTAAATGCGTAATTAAATTTCAATGCAGATTTTAAAAAATTTGTAATTTTTCAAAGCTTTATTTTTTAAACATCCAAAAAAAGATTGTAATTTGTAAATATGCATTGAAATTTAATTACGCATTTAAAATGTTTTGATAAAGTTTGAAAAAAGAAATTTGATCAAAATTTTTACTTTGCCAATTTAATTTTATTTTTAAACTGAGTTCTGAGTTACTAAAAATTTAACTTTTTTGCCTTATTTTTTAATTTTTTTTAACCATTTTCTACAATGAAGAAGTCTGAATTTATGAAAATTTACGTTATTTTTTTACAGAAACAACTTTAAAAAATGTCTGCAAAATTTAAAGAAAAGTATTATAAAAAGACTATTTTATTTAGCCCTTTAACTATTGACGAATAAATTTTCGTAAAATTACTAAATATTGAGTAAATTATCTTCGACCATTATTTCAAATCAATAAGGAAATATGTGATCATGATAACTTACTTATATGGAGTATCAGAATGTTGATTGAGTCTTAGTTTTTTAAGCCTTAATAGTTTAATTTTTTTGAATTTATTTTACAAATAAATTGTTGTAGCCTTCGAAAGGCTGAAAAGATGAACGAGGCAGAATTTTAAATAGAGAAAAAAATTATGCTTATGATATGATGAACCAAACTTTACAAAATTTTTAAAATTCCTAATTAAAATCCAACAAATAATGCAAAATCAAAAAAGTGTTCTAGAAATTTTTTTTATGTGACAAATTTATTCAAGAATTTCATTTCTTAATTTAGACAAATTAAACATCAATTCCGAGAGAGCGATTTAATTCAAAAATTTTAATTTAAATAAAATAATTTTAAACAAATATTGAACAAATACTTTTATTTGGTCTGCTTTCGCTCAGGTTACTTTTTAACATTAAAATTGAGCATATTCTTTAATTACGGCTTTTATATTAGAATCATTACAGTGGATACCATTTATTTAATCGCGATAGCATTTTTCAAACTTATTTGAGTCTTCCATTATCAAGTCTAGCAGATCTTATAATAATTGAGATAAAAACTTATAAGAAAAAAATCTCAAAATTTAAACTTCATAAAACATGTGTCACTAATTACGTTTAACCATTATCTAAAACCATCAAAATCTCAACATGGAAAAAGTAGAATTGCCTAAAAATAAATTTGAAAAAACGAATAATTTTCGTTGTCGAAATATGCTTGTCTAAAAACTAACCCTTAGGAACTAAGAAATCAATGTTCCTCTTTGGGTTTATACAGATTTTCTTAAAGTATGAGAAACTAAATTATACTTTGAAAGATGAAGACTGATAAAAAAATTTTATTTTTTATTACAGTCCGTCCTTGAGCCCAAATCAGATGAACTAAGAATCATTTTTGTGATATGCTTTTCCAATTTCCAAATTAAAGAAATTTCAACTATTGAAAAGCAATTAAATATTCAAAATTGAGGCTATTTAAAATCGATTAATTTTGCCAAGATTTGTATTAAATTTTTCAACTAGGATTGTATTTAATGCTTGTTTAATAATCTCTATCTATCAGATTGACATGTTTAAAAGAATAGAATTTTCAAGGTCAAAATAAGCACCATTCTTGGATAGCTAATTAAAATTAATTGATCTAATGGAACTAGCATGAAAACTTTTGTTTCTTTTTTTAGTGCTTATAAATAATCACTTTCTTTAATTCAAAAAAATTTGAATATTTTAAATACAATTTTGAATCTAAAAATAATTCATAAATCAATTTGCCAAGGACTGAAATAAATCTATCTCTTTGAATTTAATGAATTGTTTATAATTGTCTTAAATTGGCGGTTTTGATCTAAAAATAAAGATAAAAAAATAATCTTAAGCTAAGAGCGTGTAGTTTAAAATTGGTCAAAATTCAAGTTATCAAAAATTTAGTAAATGAAAAGAAAACAATTTTGTTTGTTATAGTGAATTGATATATCTATCCGAAAAGAAATAGGTATTCTTCAATCAAATTATAGCAATTTATTTTATTAAAATAGTTTTATGTCAAAGATTTAATTTTTAGATATTTTATTAGTTATTGCTTCTAAACTTTCTCTCTTATAAGATAAAAATTTTTTTTAATTTGTTTTTTGTTTATTTGCTTAAATTGATTTAATTTTTACAATTTTAATTTTTTTTTGGATAAAATTTTAAAGTTAATTTAGATTCTTTAAATCAAACATATTTGATTAATTACGACTTAACGATAATTTGATTCTATGACAGGACTAAATATGAGTTATTGTTTAATATTCTTATCATACAGTTGTTAAACCTTAAATAAATGAAAATTTTTAATGAATCCGAAAGATAAAATTAGGCTCCGAAGCATCTTGATTTTAAATTTTGTTTAAAAATATTAACTTGTTTAAAAAATGACTAGTAAAAGTCGTTAATTACTTCAAATCTTTAGTTTTAAATATTTATAAAATCAGGATTATCTGTGGGTTGGAAATTAAATCATAGAGATTAGATTATTTCGCAATAGAATATATCCTAGGTGAAAAAAAAGTAAACAAAAACTTAAAAAAATTAAAAATCTATTTATTAATTTTTTTGAAGTTTTTAATTTATATGAATTAAATTTTATTTTTGAAGTCAACTTGCGGGGTCCTTTAGAATTGGTTTTTATTGAAGAAAAAAAGGTTTCAAATTATGAGGCTTCAATTTTATAACTAAATCAAATTTTTTGCCAAATCAAGTGAGCAAAAATCATTTAAAATAAACCAGAAAATTTTATTTATCTATTTATTAAGAAGAAATTAATTTAAGAAATTTGAATTATTTTAGCTTTGGTTTCTCTACTTGAGACCTAAATTTCAAATTAATAAACCAAAACAATTAAATTATTCAATTGAAAATAAATAAAATTTTATAGTTGTTAATTAACAACAAAAGATATTTTAGTTTTCAAATCAAGCACAAGTTTTAGACCAGGGTGTTTTGACTCAATTGATATAATCTAGTTTAAAAATAATTGAATTATTTTTTAAATAATGATCCCAATTTTGAGTAAAGTAAGTTATAAATTTTATTTAGACTAGCACCAAGGGTTTTAGTGTTCAAAAATTGGGATTCATTGATGAGGTACTAGAGTTATGATTAAATTTTGAAATTTAAATTCTCATTAACCTTGCATTAGAATTCGGCAAGACTCTTTCAAAATTATTTTTAAGACACTTTAAAAATGACTTTTAATTGTATGAGATCATAATATTTTAAATCATTTGGCTTTCAACACCCAAATTAGATTGAAAAATATTGGCCTAAATTTAAAAAAAAAAGTAATCATTGTTAGAAGCATTTGATTGAAAAATGGGTGATTCGAGAACATATGAAATTTAAAAATATGTAACTAGTAATTGAGTTGGCTATAAAGTCGAGAGTAATGAAAACAAAATAAATTACAGGCTTTTAAAAAATAATTTGAATTAGAATAGCCAGACTTTATTTTTGTTTTGAATTAAATGCTGGTTGCAAATCAACTAGTCCAAGCTTTCACTTTCAAAATTTGAAATTCTAGTTGACTTAATTTATAGAGATGAATTCTGCTCCGATTATTTTCAGACTTGTTCTTAATTTCTAGAAGTAAGAAGGTGCCTATTTGTTCATTTGATCAATATATGCAATTAAAATGATGCAAAAGCAAACAAATCTGAAAACCAAGATTCCAACATGGCAAGCAAAAACAAAATCTATCAGCAAAGATAAAATTGATCAATCCAAATCAAAAATAGCAAAATTGGATAAAACATCAGTGCCATTATCTCAATCATCATCTTCTTCATTAATGTCAATACGTGCTGACTCGCAAACCAAGCATTCTCAAACACAATCAACAAAAAACACAAATCTTAAGCCAAAATCAAAATTATATAAGTAAATAAGCACCAACTCCTCTGTTAATCTCTTAATTATTTATTTTTTTTACAAGGCCATCCATTATAGAAAAGAAAAACTTGCCAAACTTTTCTTCAAAATTAAATCCGAACTATAACAAAAAAGATTTACTCAACAAAAAATCAAGTTAGTGTTTTTTTATTTTAATTTCAATTAAATTTGATATTTTTTTTATAAATTGCTGCCTAAACTTTACGTAATGTGATGATAAGTCAAAATTAAAAAACAAATAAACCAATTGGGCTTTATTTAAATGCTTTAAGTTATCAAAATGTTCATAATTTTAGTTTGATAAGAATTTATTCGGTTAATTTGTTCTCGGTCAAAAAGAAAATTTTAAATTAGCTTTTAAAAATTTCTTAACGTTGAGAAAATTTTCCTCAATTTTTTCCATTGTTTTCAAAAATACTCTAGAAACTTTAATATAATTATAGACTTAATTGATCAACTGTCACTAGATCATTATCTTAGTTTTATTGTATTTATTTCGTAAATGAGTTCAATTGACTTGTTAAATATGATTTTAATTTTAAGAAGAATTAAATTTTATTTTTAAGATGATATGTGCGCAAATTTTCCCAATTCCAAAGAAAATCAAATTCAAAATCAGAATGATAAAAATGAACTAAGAGAAAAAGTTAAATTCGACAAAGTTCTCAAAGAAAAGAATATGTGTCCAACAGAGATGGCAAATGATAGAGCTAAAATTTGGATGAATCAAAATTTAAAAACCTGTGACACAAATGAAGACAATTCAAAATCACTAGGCCAACATTCGGTAGATACATGGAAAGAGTCGATAAACGAGTTTAAGAGAAAATTTTCCAACATACCAAAATTGGACATCACTGAGACTAAAAAAAGTTCGCCAAATAAAATTGGCACTGACAAGTCTCTGAGTACAAGTCTCGTTTTGAACCAAGAGCCTACCGATAAACAGTAAGCTATTTTAAGTGTTTTTCTAACCTTTTTTATCTTAAAACTAGACTTTTCTATCAATTCGAAACAAATATTGATCAAATACAAAAGATAGATTTGGCAAGATCACAAGATCATGCTTGTGCTAACCAAGATAAGAGTTTTATAAAATTAAGCTTTTTATTATAGATAGTTTCAATGTGAATTTCAACTTTGTCTAAGTTAATTAAAAAAACTTCGGCTTACTAGGCGATTTGTGCGGGAAATTCATTTTTACTAGGTTACATAAGATTGATTAAAGAGCAAACTATTTGAAGGCTCCCTAATTGGTAATTTACAATATGAGCTTATTCCGTTTGAGGTTTTGAATTTAGATAGGAAAAAATTGGCTCATTTTGCGGATAAATTGTTTCGGTTTGATTGCAAAAATTTGATAAATTAGATTAAAATATTTGATCGAATACGAATTAAGTTGAACAGCTTTGTATGCATCAAAATAAGGAAAATTTCTAGCCTTTAAATTAGACAAAAGTTAAAAGTTTTTTTTATTCGCAAAGTTTTGCTTTTCATCAACTTGTTTAGTTCTTAAATTCGCAAAATTCTAGGTCGATTTTTTTCAGACTTAGAAACAGCTAATCTTTAGCTATCAACATTAGCCATTAATTGCTAAGGTTCAAAAAATTCTTTAAATATATTAAATTTGTAATCAGCAATTTAATTATATTAAATTTAGTGTGTAGCGAAAAGTTGGATGTGACACCCAACTTTCGGCTCATTCATTGTGGCCGTGGTGTCACCAGCAAATAAGCAAACTTTTATTTGTTAAATTTTGATATAATATTACTTATGTACAAGTCACAAGAGAAATGCTTAGAAGAAAGAATCAAGCTAATCGCTTGAGAATTGTTTTCTAAGCTTATAGATCTTTTGTTACCTCATTCTATTTTAAATTTACTTAACCACGAGCTAGATGCGCCGTTTTCCAAACATTTTCTTATCTAGATTAAATAAAGAAGAAATCAGAAAACATAACTTTATTTTTCATTCATTCAAAATTTAATAAATTTTTTTTAATTTAACTGATGAATGGATTTTTATTTGAAATTTTTTGATTTAATGTAAGAAATAAAAAATCATTCTCATTTAAAATTTGAATCAAAAATTGACTTCTCATTTTTAACATAAATAAGAGTTCAATTAAGATAAAATCACTATTTCTTTTATTATGACTGAAATGTAATTATCGTGTGGAATTGTTAATTTAAACTATATATTTAATTACATTTTTATTGTGATTACAGAATAAGAAATATTTAAATTTTTTATTATGATTAGTTATGTATCATTCAAATGACTTAGATAGTAAAAAAGTAAAAATTTCTTAAATGAAAAAATCTTGGTAAAATTTGTTTAATTTTAATACTTTGATTTGACTAAAGTTTTTATTTTTTTTTTTTAATTTCAAAGCTTAATTTAAAAAAAAAGAAAAGGAAAAGTATTCCTTCATAAAGACAATTTAGTCTGTCGTATCTTAGTATTTTTTAATTTTTTTAACTTATTAAAAATAAAAATAATTGCGAATCGGAAATCAAAGGTGAAAATTAGAATAATTTGAATAATCAAAATAAAAACCTAATTAACAAAAGATATTAATCCAAATGTAAAATTCTTTTTTAAAAAAATGCTAGGTAAGATAAAGTTAATGATTTTTTTTTAGAAAAAAATGAAGTATACTTTTTAAATTAAAATAAAAAAAAAAGATTCTAAGCATTCTTGAAACAAAAAAGGAATAATTTGTCAAAAAATAAAATTGAGATTTTGATTTTTTCTTTTAGTGTCGATTAATATCTTATTTTTTTCAAATCGGATATTAAAAATAATTTTTTTTTGTGCAGTGATGCCAATGAGAGAATTAATTCTTAGATTTTCACGTATGAAGATCTTG
This sequence comes from Brachionus manjavacas, assembly GCA_019054805.1. Lineage (NCBI taxonomy): Eukaryota > Metazoa > Rotifera > Eurotatoria > Ploima > Brachionidae > Brachionus > Brachionus manjavacas. The sequence continues at coordinate 2,256,327 of JAHQIY010000005.1, forward strand.
TTAAATATTGAAAAATTTTTTAGGCCAAGATTGTTAATCTTAAAAATTAACTTTAAAAAGTTCTCATAATTTTTTGGTGAGAAATGTTCTGCAAAAATATTGTTTTCAACTGTAAGGTCTTAATTAAAGGTATTTTGAAGTCAGTGACTAATTTAAATTGAGATTAATGCATCAAAAAGCCTAGGGTGTTTAAGTCAAAGAAATTTACAAATCAAGCAAACGATAAAATGGTCAATAGAGAAATTAACTGGATTAAGAAAATTGACGAGAATTGAATTCGATGCGGTGAAAATAATTTGCACAGCTTAATGTGGATTAGGGAAAACAAAACTAGCCAAGAGAGTTGAAATTAAAAATCAATAGTTTTAATGAAGTGCAAAATTTTAATACTAATTTGAATTGGAAGTAGTTTACACTTTTAGTATATTCAAATGGGAAAGATGTTCTCATAGCAAATAAATATCCGATTTCGTCCTAAATTTTCAGAATTTGAATAGTCAAATATTTATTCTCTAAGCTCGTGGATAAGTAACAATTTGTCTCTTAAATTATCTTCATTTGAACACTACTTAATCGAGTTTTTGTTCAAATTAAAGAGCCATTCCATTTTAGTCGCCTTAGTCTAAGAGGCTTCAAAATTTATTTGCATTTGACTGAGATTTGTTTATTTAATTTTAATTCATTTGAGATTTTTTGTTGTTGCTAATTTTCGTAATAAGCTCGAATGTAGCTTTTAAATTTGAATAATGGACCTGGTTATTGCGTTCGACGTCCTCAAGTCAAATATTTGGTTTGTGATTTGAAGTTTCTTCATTTCAGCTCATATCTTGAATAAATAACTAAAAGGCTTAAAATTATTTAAAATTACAATTAATGCAAATTTGTGAGTCGCTTTTTTATTTCTTATTTTTGTTATTGCTTTTATTAGTATTCTAAAAAATTGAAAGTTTTTAATTAGTTAGATGACCCTAAAGAGAATGGACAATATCACAAAAAACAAATTTCCATTTTTGCTTCGCTTTTGGTCGAAATTTCAAGCTGATTAAAATTCATTGTTTTTTTTCTGTCTAAAAGATAGTCGACATTTTCTTTTTATCTTAGCTAATATCAAAATTAAAATAAAACATTAATGATTAATTTTTGTGAAAAAAGTTATAGTGCCCAGAATCATAAATTTTAGTCAGACATATTTATTTCGCTTATAATAACCTCAGTAGGACTCCATCAATCTAAGTGTTTTTTTTTTTAAATTAAAACTGGTAAGTTTTATTTGATTTTAAATTTCAAAAATAATAAAAATTAATATTTTTGATATTCATTTTTTTGTTGTAATGATTCTTGGGGAACTACACGGCAGTTTGGGATGATCATTGATTTTTCCACTTTCAGCCTCCTGATAGAAATGAAAATTTCTATAAAAAAATAAAATTCAGTTTTTAATAAAAGATTTTGTAAAAAAAAAAAATCTAAGAAATTTAAACGCTATGCTTAAATTGACTTAGAAAGAAGTCAAAAGTTAAATAAATAATTTTCTCTCTAACAGCTTTAACACTTAACTGAAGCTCTAAAAAAATTATTTAGAACTTAAGGATTCTTTTTATTAAATAAATTTAAACAATAAATAAAAATAATTGTTTATTTATTAAATTAAAATTAAAATCAAATCCAATATAAGTTTATTCGAAGAAGCAGTTTTTACACTTTTAGAAAAAATAAATCCAGGAATTATTTTAATTTTCATTTTAGTTATTCAATATGTCAGATATTTAGGTTTGAAATTTTTCAAAAAAGACAAGTATATTATCCAATATTGAAAATAAAATTTAATCCCAAAGCTACTTTTAAGTATCTTTGAGATCAAAATATTTTTTATATGCTTTATTTTCTATCGGGATTAAAATACAAGTCGATTAGAGCATTTTTAGATATGATTAAGTTATTAGTAAATTTGATGTGTATTTAAAATTTTTAATAAAAATTTATTGCTCTTAAAAGTGTGATTTTGAACAAAATTTTAAACAAATTATTCAAAACTTCAATATCCTATTAATCTTGAAAGATTAGTCGATTTAAAAGTGGGCAAATTTAGAAGATATTTTTATATCTTAATTAATCAGCTCAAAAGATAATTCTTGTTTAAATTTGAAAGTTTAAATTGTCCACGAAACGCTCTTTTCATCTTATAAATTGCTATTCATATGATCTAGAGTTGGGCATCATTCATCAATGTCCAAAACCTACGAAAATAAAATGATCTCAAAAGTCAGCTAGACTCTTAAATGGACAATTTAATATTTCAATATTTGAAATTTTAATCGATACCAAGAATTAAAGATCGTGTTGAATTTTGTTGATCAAAGTCAAACATTGATTTGAATGTAAAATTTCAGTCTTTAATGAAAAATGATTTTTTAAAATTAATTTTCTATTTGACTTTTTAATGTTTTAATTATCGATATTTTTTTCAGTACTAGGGGCACAGTTTTGCTAGATTCCTGGAGTATTTGAAACGCACTCAAAATTCCCAATAGTTGTCTAAGAATCAAGACAGGTGTAGCTTTTTTTTATCGCAACTATAAGTATATGATTTCAAAGTAAATGGCCACATAGTTAAATTATTACAGACGAAAAACCCAATTCAAATATCAAAATTATGTTTTGCTTTTGATTGAATAAATTGCTTTGAAAAAAATAAATTTTTAAGATATCAGGATTTTTTTCTAATGTGACTTAAAAATTGTATTCATTCGAAAATTTTGTATTTAAAGGTTTTCCAAGTAGAAAAAAAATTTTCTGCTTCAATTTGTAAAATAAATTTAACTTTTTTATTATGATACCTTTAATATGTCCAAAATTTTTTGGCGAAATTCTAAAAGTTCATTTAAAATCATTTGCAATTAAGCTTAATTTTTGGCAAAGTTTTTGACTTATTAAAATCCTAAATATAATTTTATTAATGTTTGTTATGTGTGCATTGAATTCTTAAATATTGTAAACAACAAATTACTGAAAAAATTTTGTATTAAGTGCGTAACAGATGATCTAAGTATTAATCTAGCTCTAAATTAGAGAGAAAATAAAGCTTTTTTTTTAATTTACTTTAAGTTATTAAAAAACAAGGTGAATAGAAGTACTAACAAAAAATAGTGTTATTCATAAGTTATTTGGACTAATTTTAATTGAGTAAAATCTTAGGAGGTGCTGAAAATAACAAGCTTGAGAATCTTTTAGAACACTCTTTGTAATATTTAGGAGCCAGTGGGAGCTTTGGCCAAAAAATGTCAGAGTAATTTATCGTAAATTTTTGTATCATTTGTGAATTTTTTGCATAACATTGTGAATAAATGAACGTGAAAACTAAATTTTTCATTTTATTTAAAGATATGAATCAATTTGCCTCACCGATTCAAAAAATTTAGATAAAAGTGATTGTAATTTTTGAGATTTTATTTAAAAAAAAGTGTTTAATTTTTATAATTTAAGCCAAAAAAAAATTAGTTGAATTCCGTCAAAAAGAAAGTGTGTTATCTAGAAAAAACTATTTGTGCTCAAAAGTTCCCACAGTAAAGCAAATTTTAGCCGATTCTGTCAATGATTCCAAGCCAGACACCAAGGATTCAAAACCTGAAATGATGCACAACGAAGCACCTAAGAAAACTGTATTTCGCAACAAAGACGACTCAAATAGCAGCGACAACTGTCCCCAAAACCAGGAAGAAATTTTGGAAGAGTTCAAAAATTCCTTAAATGAATTGATTAAAGCGTCTAAATGGACCAGAGAATCACAAATTGGAAATCGAAGCTCTCACATTGTGTCCTTGCATGAGCCTAGTTTAAACAGTGAAGAAAGAAAGCATCACGAGCGCTTGACGATGAGAAAAAGCACGACCCTTAGTGACCATCATGCATTCAATGTTCTAAATTTTAAAAATCAAACATTCAGCATTGATAAGTCAAAATCGTCTGAGTTTTTTAAATTGGCGTCTAATCTGCCATCAGATTTAAATTCGAGTTTATATATTCAAACGCCTCAGGTCAGCAAACAAACTGATTCAATAGGTAATTCACGACAGAAATTAGAGCTATTTAAGTCTTCGTCATGAGTTTTAATAAACCAAAAAAATGAGTATTCCTTTCGAATAAATTTAGAAAATTTAACAAGTTTATTAAATTTTTGTCACATTGAAGAACTAATATTTTTGAATTTAATTTGGACACCAAATTGCATGATCAAGATTGGAGTTTTTTCTCCATCCATCAATATCTATTGACTAGATAAATATTTAATAGCTCTGTGCACTTATCAATTTAATTGAGACATTAAAATGTTTGAATTCCGGCTAGATTTTAATTATGATTCAAAATTTATCTACAGGACCTAGTTTTCTATTGTTTTACGAGCTCTAGAAAATTTTCTTAAATTTCATTTTTTTCGGCTACTGTGTTTGTTAGAGCCCATTATTTCCGAGTAATTTAAATACCTTGAGGTTTGGATAAAGCCCTGATTGTTATGCTTAATTTTGAAGTAAAATATTTATCCTTCAAGGTAGTTCAACTAAACGAAATTTAATAATTGCGTATAGAGAGCCAAAGCGCCACTCGAATCTAATTTAAATTCAAATAGCTAAATAAAAACCATTAGTAATTTGTATTCTTGGGCCAAATGAGACTTCAAGTCTTGACAAAAATTTAAATTTAATAATCAGATCTTACGCTACATAACACTCTACACAAGATCTACAATAATAGAATAAAATTCTAGTTTAAGCAAAGAAATACAATTTGTCGAACTTTTTGACGGCGACAAATTTTAGTCAAAAAATCTTTGCTCTTAGACTAAAAATTGATTTTTTTTCAGGTAATCAACTGGTATCGCCATTATCCTCAAGCCCGTCTGTCCTGAACACATCCCTAACATATTCATCCGACTCCGCAAAGTCCTCGTTGCAAAACATCCGCTCGACAAGTTCAAATAATCTAAACGATTCCTCATCTTCATCGTCGACCACTTTGCAAACTCAAAAACAACCTAGAAATGAACAAAACTTGTTGACCAGTACTAAGGTAAATATTTTGCGAGCACATGTCTCTAGAGGATTAGCCGATTTCATAAAACAAAAATATTAATTAATTTCCAAATTGATTTTAATTGATTGACCAAATGAGTCAGTGTCCGATTTATTTTGTGACAATTAAACATAAACTTTGGTTAAACTATTTCAAGATTTGTTTAAGGTTAGACTCAAAATCGAAAATCTCCCAACATAGATTTATTGTTTGCTCAAATACCATGTTTATTTAGCATTTTGGTGATTATCTAAGCGATTGAATTTTTTGTAAAACAAGTTCGAAGATTTGTTAAATCCAAATCATCTATCGCTGTTTTGTTATTCAATTTAAATGTTTAAATTGGAACAAAATTTATAATTAAGTTTTGGCACAATTTTTAATTTTCGACATAAAAAAGTTCTAGTATAAACAATTAGTCCATTTTTTTTCTTCGAAATTGAACAAAAGACTTTTAGACCATTTCAAGTATTTGAAATAAGATGCCAGTCAAGTCTAGATATTTTAATTTAACTTAAATAAATTAAAAAGACTGTTAAGATTTTTTAATTTTTTAATTTTTTTTTAGAGATTCAGTAAACCAAAAAGTGTGTATCTGACCAAAGAAGACATTTCAAGCAACACGCATGCCAACGATTCAACCAAACGATTCAGCACAACTAGTGAAATATTGAGCAAAAAGCCATCGAATCAAGGTAATTATCCTGGTATGATAGATTTTTTTTTCATCAAGTCATAAAAGTTAAGTCTCAAAAAATCGGAATTTATTAGTAGTTCTGATTTTTAAAGCCTTGAAAATACAAATCAAGTTTTTAAGTGTTGCGCAATTTTGAATTTAAATCTGTGTTTACTTTTTGAGTGTTATTTACCAAATGGTAAAGCCTACGAGCTATCAAAGCCAAGTTTTTATTTTTTTGTTTAAATTAACTTTATTTTACAGGCGAAACTTTGAATTTGAATTAATTTAATAAAAAATGTGTTATATTTATTAAAAATTAGATTAATGTCAAAAATTTGTTTCAGATTTTTATAAACAAGCACTTGTCCTTTAGATTTCTTTTCTTCAATAAACAAATATTTTGAAAAAAATATTTTTAGGATTAATGTAGGCTTATATTTTCTTAGCAAGCTTCTACAATTTTTTAAGTTGAAGTTAGGCAATTTTTTACTGATTTTGAACAAACTAAATAAATTTGTTATTGTCTGATAGTTAATAATTAATAAACGATTTAAAAAAAACAATTGATGTAAATTTAACTATAGTTAAAAACCTGCTAAAAGAATTGAGTAAATAACCACAAATTTGGTTCAAAAACAAAAAAATTTTTTTTTAAGATTTAGTGGATAAGAAAATATCTACATTTCAGTCCAATTTAAACCAAAATCAAAGAAAATCGATTCAGAGATTGAGCAATTCGGAAAGTGTACAAAGTTTTCAAGTGATTGAGAAAAATCCACAGCTAAATAGCATGCAAAATTCACACGATCCTCGCCGATATTCGGATATGAAGCATTCGACATCAAAATCATTGAACAAATTTCAATTTGAGACCAACAGTGGAACTCAGGTGACTCCGCTGCGAAAGTCAGCAAACTCGTGGATCGCTCAGTCTTTTAGGAAAGCATTTAGTAAAATTGACAAGAAAAAAATGAAAAGTCAATCTCAGCTGAACCAAATAAGCAAAAATACTATATCAACTTTGTCCATTAATTGCAATGAGAATGAGGCTGCTAATGAAAAGCCAAATACCGACGATGAAAATGAAACAACTCTTAAAAACAAGCTTTCGTTGCCGAGGAGCTCGCACGATTGCCTTAATGACTCAGAATCAGAGTTTGATGACGATGAAAATTTAAAAAAAAATGAATTTGTGTCAAAGCATTCAAAAAACTTAATAATGACCAAAAGATCATATAGGTCCGAATCAGAACTAGCTTTCAAAAATTTGAGACAAAAAGAACTGAATATTAATCATCAAGTTAATAAAACCAGTAATTTGATAACTATAGATAACAATATGAGCAAAATTCGCGAGGGTAAAATTCCTTCAAAGCTTAAAAATCACAAATCAGTCTCGTCATTGTTGACCACATCAATTAGTTCCAACCAAATAATGGATCAAATTAATTCAAGACAAAGACAAAACCTTAAAATCCAAGGGTCAACGCCTTGTTCCCCAAATAGTTCACAAAAGTTTATAAATAGATGGTAAATTATTTGAAATAAATTTTTTGAAATTTACCTTTTTTTTATCAAAAGCAATTGTAAATTAAATGAATCAATGGTTACTGATTTAAAAAAAAAATTGACCAATGCTGAGAATAAATTGACAGATATTAGACTTGAGGCGTTGTCTTCTATTCACCAAATTGATCAGTTAAGAGAATGCATGGACAAAATGAAGGTAACTAAATTTTTGTTTTTTCTTCAAAAAAAAAAAAAAAATACTCATCTAATGTAACTTCAGTTCCAAATAAATATAAAGGAATAATAGGGAAAACAATAGGACGAAATTCACTAATTGTCTACCTTAAAAACAATTTTAAACAAAATTTCGGAATTTTAGCACAGTTTTTAATTTTCAAACAAAAATTAGAATTTAAAGCTAAAAAGTTTCATACTTGAAATTTTTTTTAAAACCACAAAATAAATTCTTGAAACAAACGGCTTGGAAAAATTTAAAAAAATATTTTATTAAGGATAATTGATTTTTAAGAATCCAAATAGTGAAATTAGGAATTAAATTCTCCTAGAGAATATGTATCTAAAGTGCTTTCTTGGTTGTTTGAAGTTATTGTTATTTTCTGACTCGAAAATTAAATCTCACTAAAAAGAAAATTTCAATTCTGCTACATATTTGTTGGATTTCAATTTATCTGTCTTAACTTATTTCCGTTAATAAAAAGTTAGATCTCATTCATAAAATGCATTCAGATCACTTTATTTCAATAAAGACACAAATGCTTTTAGGAAACTTTTCTGCAATTGATCCAAACAAAAATGGCAACAAATTTATACCAACAAATTAAACTACTACAAATATTTAGGAAAGAATTAAAATTCTCTTTAGATCTTTAGAAACATATTCAATATGTTTTAACGATCAATGTAGTAGAGTAATAAATTTTTTTTAAACATAAATTTATTACTCTACTACATTGATCGTTAAAAATCCACTATCTTTTATAAGATTCTAATTAATTTTTTTATAAATTTTCCTAAGCGTTTATTAAGAATTTATTTCATGGTCTTGAAAAAATTAATTTTTAAAAATCTAATTTTTTAAAATTTAATACTTGATAGCTTTGAAATTTTAATTAATTTTATTTGGATCATTAGAAGAAAGTTTCTTTAGGCTATTTATGTCTTTATAGAAATGGTGATCTGAATGAATTTTACAAATTAGATCTAACGTTTATCACATTGATTAGATAATTGCAAACTTTTCGCTGCGGTTAATTAAACTTTAAAAAGAATCCTTAAAAATATGAGTTCAATTGAAATTTAAAATTTTTTTAAAGCAGGTATTAAAATGAGAAAAATTTGAATTTGATTTTGAATTTTTAAATTGTAGCCTTTAATTAAAATCTTAAAAATTTATTTTAAATTAAGAGGTCTTAAAGCTTAATTTTTAGTTAAATGACCAGTGCTGATTAAATCATAAATCCTTTTTCTATTTTATAATTCAAAGTATTTCTAAAATTTTTTAAAATAAAATTAAAAAATTTCGCAAACAATTTATAAATTTGGAGAACAAGCTTAATAAAGAGTCTATTTTTAAAAGAAAATAGTTAATATTTAAAATTTTAAGAATGAAATGATTGAGCTAAAATCAGAGAATAGCTTGCTAAAAAAATATATTCAAGAAACAAAGTGTGACCGAGTTGACGTTTCGAAAGCAAATGAACTGATAAATAATTCTGAAAATACACCAGATGCCGAATTGTCTGATAAGATTGTCAATATGCTTCAATCAGTTAATAGAAATATGACCAACTATTATTACTCATACAGTTTGTTATAAAAAATAAAACAAAATTTAAATAAATAAAAATTTTTAAGATTTTTTACTAAATGATGAAAATGAAATGCTGCTAAGAAAAGCCTTAGTGACAATAGATTGCTCATATCAATTGCAGTTTAGTCCCAACACTGATAACATATCGATAAACAGTTATCGATTGTGCACCATAAATATTGATAGTAAGTTAAAATGGCCTTTAATGGACGGAATAGTGTCCTATGTTTTCAAACGCTACATAAGCAAACTTGATCAAAACAAATCGATTGGTTTGAATCAATACTCAATAGACAGGTACCAAATAGGAGACATGGTTCGAAGAATCAGCGATCCAAAGCATCCTGATTTGCTTCCTTTTGGTTATCTAATCGGAAACAATTGTGTCATTAAGATATTCCTTAAAGACGACTCAAGCCATGTTGACACTCTTTCTTACGAAACTTTGATTCCTAAATATTTGCTAGAGGATTACGTTACCATACTTGAAAAGCATAGATTACTAGCCATAAGCGGATTGTTTAAATTTGGAAAGACTTATCTTATGTATAAATTATCTCAATTTGTTTGTAAAAATTCCCAAAAAAATTTTGAAATATTTTATTTAAATATTGATGAGTTAACCGGTTATGCGTGTGGCAACTCGTCTCCAACAAATTTAATGAATACACTAATGTCAAAAATAGATGAAAAACTTGCGTTTCTGGAACAGCTAAATCGTTCTCTAATAATACTGATAGATAATTTTCATGTTTTGTTTAATACAAATGATTTTGAATCGGCTTATTTTTTGAACTACGTTTGCCATATTAAAAACAAATACAAGTAAGTTGTTCATTTTTAATTTGATAAATTATTAGTTATTTAAAAAACTCAGAAGAACAAGAAAATAAATTTTTTTTTTAAATATTGTTAAAAATCAACAATTTCTTGATTGAGAAAAAGCTTCATCAAAACGATTAAATCTAATTTATTAATTTTTTGATATTATCATCCAAAATTTTACCTCATAACTTTAAATTCTAGATATTTTGGTGATTTTTTAGCAGAATGTATGAGATTCTAAATTCTAAGGTACATAGAATTAAAGTATAAAAAGGAAACATTCTAAAATGTTTCTAAAATATTTAGCTGGTTCTGTATCTGTTTATGGAAATCGTAAAAAATAAGATTTCCATAAGTCTCTTTGGTATTAGATATTTAAGAAAATAATTTGTATGATTAATTATTAGTGTCAAATTCTGAATTTTTGGATTGCTAATTTTATTGCAAAAAAAACAAAATTTATCAGCTGATTTACAATTTTGAGTTTTTTATTTTTAGTCTAAATTCAGAATGCTTAAGTCTTTCAGCATCAATGTTTAGAAAAAAAAATATTCTTAAAAAAAAATTTAGTGCTTGTCAATTCAGCAGTGCCAATATTTTAGTTGTTAAAATTTTAGCCTTTATAGATTTCAATTTAAAAATAACAATTTCTAAAGTTATTGTCTTTAACAAAAATACCCTACATAAACTATGTTTTTTTACTTCAAAATTAAAAATAAAATTGAGTTTTGAATAATTACTGATACGTTGTGGTAGATAAATTTAAATTTAATTAAAGATAATTATTTTTTTGCCCTGCTTCTTTTTGTTTTATTATTTGAATACTAAATTTTTTATTGGAATGTCTGTTATTCTTCTGATTATAATAAATATTGTTTGAATCAAATAAAAAAATAAAAATTTGATCACAAAAATGTATTTGGAAATTAATTTTAAATCTTATTCTACTTTGATTTATTGAAAATATCTAAATTATTCTTGTTTTATTGATAATTAATACAAATTAAATTTTTATTAAAAATAAAAAAAAATTTCTTGGATGGTTATCTGTTTAAAACAAATTTTAAATAATCCATGAATATTTAAAATAAATTTTACTCTGCTCTGCTTAATCTTTTGTTTGAAATTTTCTAGATAAATTTCAGAAGTTAAAATATAAATTGTTTGGAGGATATCTGTATAAAATATTTCATTGTTTTTTGACCGATTTTTTAGTTTGAAATTAACAAAACCGACTGATAAACTTTAAAATAAATAGATAGCCATAATTTATTTATTTCAAGCATAAAAATTTTCTATTTACTTACAATAGATCAAAGAAAAAATAAAATTTCAAATTTTTTTTTAGTCAATTTATTTTTTTTATTCAAAGTGAAAAAAGATGGAAAATTATTTTCTGAGTTTAATTTTTCAAATAAACTTTAATTTAATTATTTTCTTAAGAGCTTATTTTATAATAACATGCAACGAAGCGAATTCAATCAATTCAAAAAATTTTCAAATACCGCTGGACTTTTACAACCATTTCAAGTATTTTACTTTATTAGAAAGCGATGAAAATATTTTCCTTATTATCTATTAAAGATGGGTAAATCTAAATATTCACTATGAAGAATTTCTACAATACTACCTCAATCGAAATTTAGTCAATTATCAAGTAGACAATAACAAAGCAAAACAGTCATGTGCAATTATGGAAAAAGTAGTCTGGTTTATATGCGAAGTTTATAGACTTATCAATGATTTTATTTCTAAGCTGGGCTTAAAGAATTTTATTTTAAGTAATTTTTTTACATTAAAAAATTTAAAAAAAATTAAAATAAATTCAAGTGCCAATTAATTTTATGAATTTGCCATTTGGAACAGAAACCTCGGAAAAATGGTTCATTGAGCAATGGAATTATAGCATAATTCCTTATTTGAATGATCTATTCAAGTTTAAGCTTGAAAACAATGCTCCAAAACAAGCCGATCCGGTTGAGTGGATTATTAAAAACTATGTTTGGTCGAAAAATTCAAATTCAATTAGTATTAATCAACGCTTACAGCGAATTAAAATAGATGAAAAATATGTGACAAAAGGGTTTAGAGCTTCAGCATCATCAAATGATTCTGATTTAAGTTGCACAGATTTTCCAAGTCATTCAGAAACCGGAACTCATTTAGTACTTTTAAATTTTTTAAAAAATTTTCTCTAATTTACGTTTAATTAGGTCTCAATGCTACTCAAATTGCAGCAAGCTACTAACCTGACATGTAAAGATGAAAACATTTCAAGTGGCTATTATGATTCATCCTCCTCTAGTGCATCGACGTCTTCTACTTCACCAAATTGTAATTTCAAACAGACAAATTGCATTTTGTTAAATTCACTTGCAAATAAATCCAAGATAGAATCGTCTCTTTAGAAATTTGTTTCATTTGAATGTTTTATTCTGCAAAAATTTTTAATTATTTTTTAAATTTATTTTAATAAAAAAATTACAAAGTTTTTCGTTTCAAATTTTTTTTTAATTTCCAAAAAATATTAACTTGAAATGAATTTATTTTAAAATTTTAATTTTTTTTGTTAACTGAATAAAAACACTATGTATAGATTGCTAACAAAATATTATCAGACAAGAGATATTAGTACATAGAGCTTTGTAAATAGTAAAAATTTCATCAAGATGTTCTTGGGAAAACAAGAGATATCGTTTTTTTTAAATATTATTTTAAATTAATTCAACATATTTGTTTAATTCAGGCTGAGAATTTTTAATAAAGTACCAGAAGAAAAATAATTAGACGAATTCAAAAGCTTTTAAATCAATTTTTGTATTTTCAAAATCTTTTCATTATTCAAAGGGGTCTGAATTTTTAGCTTTGTAAAATTTAGTAAAAATTGAACACGTATTTATCCTTTTTCGAAAAATTTTAAATAAAACAAAATAAAACTCAAAAAATTGCTTCATAGTGCAACAAGCTTTTTTGAGACTCTTTAATCTTAACACTAAAACCCTAAGTATTTTTCGTTCTTATTAAATCCAAAAAAGATTTATTAATTAGGAAATATGTTTAAAAAATGAGGATTTAAATTTTTTTTTAAACGAGTCAAAATAACTCATTTAGTGCTTCAAGTGTTAAATTGAATTTCTAATTTATTTTTTTTAATTAATCAATTCAAAACAAGTTTTATTGATGCTTAATTATCTGTTTCTTTAGTCTATGAAAAAATTATTTTAGGTTAGAAATCTTTTAAGTTTTTAGTGCTAGAATAGTTTATTTATATTTAATTTTTTTTCAAAAAAATTTTTCAAATTTTACAGAATTTTATCGAATTTTTGTTTTTGAAAAATTTGCATTTGGAACTCAAAAATGATTATCTTTTAAATAAGGCAAGATAATTTAAAAAAATTGTACAAAATTTAAAAGAAGATTAAATGTTTCAAAGGTTAATATTCAAATTAAAACCTAGATTATTTTAATTTTTATAATTATTTTTTCTAAATAATATTAATTTCTAGTTTTATAAAAGTGTTTGTAAGTGCGCTTTGTATAAAAAAAAATATATCAATACAACAAATTGTTTATAGTGAGCAAAAAATTTGTGATATTTAGGTAAATAAATCGATATGTATAAATACGATTAAGGGATACTAAAATCATGGAGCACTTGAGTATCTAGAGGCCTGACTTTCTTAAAACTATTTTCCAATTTTCTCATAAAAGACGAAAGCTATCTAGAAATATTTATCTAAAAGAAAGATAAGCAATGATTGATCATTAGGTAATAAAAGTTAATTTATTTTTTATGATTTATGCAATAAGGAGTTAAATTTATTTGGCTCTTATGACCACTAAGTCTGTGATTATCCCGCTAGTACAAAATCGAGTCTAACCCATTTATCGATCTTTAAGGAGCTTTTTAATTTTGTTTTCCCTTAATATCTAAGCTTATTTACAAATTCAATCGGCTAAGCGTCTTATAATGGTCGAAAAATGCTCATCTAATCTAAATCGAACACATTTTTCCTATTTCAAAAATCATCGATAAGCAAAAAATCCTATCAAACAAGTTGAAACTTGGATATCAAAGCCAGCTAAAGAATGGATTTCTTTTTAATTAATTAAATATTTAAATGAATTATTTTCTTATTAGCACTCATTAGATGCGAGTCTGATAGGCGAAATGTAATCTGTTTCTTTAACTTTATTTGTTTTGAAAAATAGACTAAATTTTTGAATAAAATCTACTCTCAGCTTAATAAATCATGGTTGTGTTTATCAAAAAGATAAATCGGTTTTTACAAGATAAACATTTAATCTCGGAAAAACTGTCATTGATTCAGCCAGCAGATATGTTTTTTTTCTAATATAAAAGCTATAATTTTATTTGGTCCGTGACCGAAGTTTTCTATCGATTTATCAAAATTACGACTAAAGCCATATCTTTCGTCAGACTGGTCTATTAATATAATTTCAAGTTTTTTTAATTAAAAATCGAGTCTGCTATCTTTGTGGATGTGAATTTATTGAAATCAATATTTTTTAATTATTTTTTTCTCTTAAATAAATTTTTTTTCTGACCGATAAGATACTAAGAATTCGAATGATTGCAAAATATCTAGGCTTCGATTAGAGATGACAAGTTTGACGAGATTTTTAAGGTAAATAGCTTGCATCAATAGAAACTGGCACGAAATTTTCTTATTTGTTTTCATAACCTAACTGGTCATTAGTAAACCTAAGGAGCAATTCTTGAATTTTTTCGAAACTAGTGAGATTTAAGTGTATTTTAAGCGAATTTGGCCAGGTTTGTTGTTTTAAGATAAATACTGCTTTGATTCACATAGAGCTTACATTCGCTTCTGACTATTATTTTCCAACTCAATTTAGTGTTACAAATTGATTTCAATTCGATTTGAACGATCAATTGATTTATTGGAAATTGAAAACTATTTTTACACAGGGGGTAAAAATCTGCACATTTTTCCTATTAAAATACCTTTAATTTATTTTTATTTTCCCATGCAGTTATTCGAAAAAAACCAAAAATTTATCTAGACTTCTTTATTACTTTTTTATTAGACAATTTTATTTCGATTTGGTATTAAAAAAAATAAATATATTTTTTACTTGTTGGAAACTAATTTTTTTCTAATTTTTAGAAAAGTAAACCAGGACTTTTTTCTTAATCTCTATTTTTAAAACAATTAATTAAGCCCAATTTTTTATGCTCCTAAAGTCCGACAGGGATCTAAAAATTTCTACCTTTTTCATGCAATCTTATCAGTCAGTCACAAGCACATTTATCAATTTTGCTTAAACAAAAAAATGAAAGTTTTTAAGAGAATTTATTTTAAAATTTTTTTAGATTTGAATTTTCTGTAAAATATCAAATATTCAACAATTTAATGAAAAAAATGATAGTTACTATTTTGGATTATTTTAGGCAATCGAGGAGTCGAAAAACTCCTCGAGCTTTTGTATATAATTTATTTTTGGAGCTAAATTAAACAGTTTAAAATTAAAATAAAGAATAACAAGTTAAAGATTTTTTTCTAATTAATTTAAGGGTAAAGTTCTTTTTCAATTGAACTATTAAAAATAGGGGTTGGGGGTTAATTAAAATTTTTTAAGCTTTACTGTTTTTATTTTAGAAGAAAAATTCTCAATTTTAAGTCTCTTTTTCTAAATAAAATTTTACAAAAAATTGCTGCGCATCAATCTTTCATACCAAGTTACAAAATAGCAATAAAAATTGTAGTTCAAATTTTAATTTGAAATAAATAAAAGTGAAAAAAAAATTGAATATTTACAAATGGATTTCTTTCTTTTTTTTTTCAAATTTCAAATTTTACCTTCAAAATTTAAAAAATTTCAAATTTCAAATTTAATAGTGCATTTAATTTTTTGAGTATAAATTTTACTACGACAACAAAATATCAAAATTTAAATTTTATTTTATTTTAATACTATTTTGCATGAATAGATAGCTATTCATCCAAAAATTGTATAATTTACACACTAACAAGGTACGAATAAAACTAATTAGAAAATCTATATACTTAATAGTTTTTTGGCCGAGTTTTATTTATTAAAAAAATGATGCTTTAGTTCGGTTCAGTTAAAAAATATAAATATTGATCAAAAGCTGAAAAAAAAGAGGTGTTGAGTATTTTTTCAATGTTAAACCCGAAATAAGATGGTACCGAATAGATGAACATTTGGCACCTACCAAGAAAAACAATTCTAACTAAATGCTCTATTGAAAATTATTATCCACATCTTTAGAGTAGCTAAAATAATTTTTTAACTTAATCAAAATCAAAACGAGGCCTTTGTTATTTTGTTACATAAAGTTAGATTTGTTAGTTTACTTTTGGAGATAAGCATGAGATTTTAAAATAATAATGGCATACTTATTAATTTTGACCTTAATCTAACAAGTTAATTTTTTTAATTCAAAAAAATTTTAGCAAAATTTTAAGGCCTTACAAACCATGATCGACGTTTTTATGATCATTATCATCACCAACTTTTATCTAAATTATCTCCAAATCGGTCAAGTTTTGTAAACTTTTCAACTAAAACCGAACACATCCTGAAGATAAGAGCAGCTTTTGTTTAAAAGCGATTCAAATAGGCTATTTTTGAAAGGAAATTTTGAGCCCTATTTAAGAATACTTAGCCAAGTGTTCGGTCTAATAAGGAAGTTGATTTAGAGCAAAAATTTCCATTAACCATCTAATTGATAGGTACTGAAAATATTTAAAAAAAAATCGATCGATGTTTAAAAGGCGATTAAAAGCTTTTTAAAAAGTCAGACAATCATCTGCATGAGCTCTTAAATAGCTGTTTAATTTAATCATGTGAGCTTGGGCAGGATTATGTTTTGAAGGCGCTACTTAAGCTCATTCAGGGCTAAATTTTCGCCGCCTACGTGACTTGATGGTGATTTGAAAATTTTTGACAAATTAAGTCCCCATTTTAGCAAAAAAAATTAATTCGATATGTTTTTTATTTGAGAAACAAGTTCAAGCAAATGAGCTCAGCAGACAGTAAAGCAATTGAATAGAATTTGGGGCGACAGTTGATGTTAAATTTAATGAGTATAATTTTCTAGATTTTAATTAAAACGATAGGGTAAGTAACCATCGAAATATAGTTTACTCAAGTGGTTCCAAGAAGCAAGTGTCTCATGTTTGATTAAGCTCTATTTAATCTAGAGCCACATGCAGGTCTTTTGATCTGCTGGACACTGTCCGCCACTTGCTACCATAAGAAATGTGCTTTTCATTTAGTGATCGCTTCATGCTGTTTGCTGATGTCTTGAGAGTTGGACTCTCCGATGATAAAGAAATTATCAGCAATGGCCTCGGGCTTAAAGAGCGAAAATCTGTTGATGTTCATTAGCTGTCGATTCTTCGGACATAAAGCAGATTCAGAACCCGAAACGAAACTCGGTCAGCTGAAAATCAATAATTTCTCGGACCGAATCAATATTTCCGAATTAGTCTAGCTTGATTGAGTTCTAAATTGAACGGGTAAATAGAGATAGTCCGAAGATGATAGAGACATTCTAAATTTACAATTGAGACTGGCCACCTACTGGATACTTAAACAAACAGCTTGGTTGAATGAGTTTCAATTAAGTTTAAAATTAAGTTAATTGTTCACTTCACTTGCATTCATAGACTAAAAAGATAAAGTGAGAATAAAATCTTGGCAAATATTTTATTTTATTTTTTTTATTAAACAAAAAGGAAATCAATTGGAATGTTTAAATTTGTCCAAATTAAATATTGGAGATTTAAATTTCAACTAATAAATGACCGAATCAATATGTTTGTCTTTCTTGTTTATGCATGTCCAAGTTATTGTTTTGTTTGCCAATAGTGATTGACACTTATCTATACTTGCTTTAAGATTAGTTCGGCTATAAATTTTTCTTCTAGCCTCATCGGATACGATTCTATTTTTTTTTCTAATTTTGAGCTCCGATTACACTTGAACCTTGATTTTTGTTTTCAGTTTTGATTGACGTTTATCTCTTCCACAGCCAATTTATCTACAAGAAATTATTTGCATTTCATTTTTTTTTATATTTTTAAATCTTAATTTGTAACGCTACAACTTTTGTAGCCAAAATTTGTTTCTAAATACATTGTCAAATTAACCCAGCTGCTCGAAGACATCTTAAAAATTTAATAAAGAAAAAAAACATTAAATTTGGCCCAAGTCTTCTAGACCATTATTAATTTTGTAACTAGTTCAATTTTGGCATCACGTGATTTAAGAGTTACAGCGAGACCATTAAGAGGACATAACACACATAAACAAAAAATTCATATTCAATTTTGAAAAATTAATTTTACAAGGTGTTTTTGAAAATTTTATATTTAATTTGAAAAAAATTTATGTAAAAATATTTTTTTTGTCACCTAGGTCATCTAATTGAATAAATATAGTTTTTTTAATTGTAACTCTCTTTAAGGTACAATAAAATGTATAAGCTAAATTAGCTTTAATTACACTCATTCTCAATATTTTAAAGATCGGAGAATTGTTTGCAAATTAAGCAATGCGTTAAATTGATGCCTTTTTCTATATGAGACTACTTTGACGATTGGAAGTCGTTGAAGCTTTGGTGTCAAAAGAATGACATTTTATGGCTTTTGTATGATATATCAAATAATTATGAGCTATTTTGGAAAATTAAATTTCTAATGAGAATTTAAAAGCTTTGAGTGTTTGAAGTTTTTTAACTCGAGACCTCTTGAAGGAAAGGTCTACGTTTATCGAGTACACAAGGTGCTGCATCTAAAAGATTGGATTTTTTTTCTATTTTTTTTTCTATCTTAAAATAAATATTATGTAATTGGATTTTATTTGTTTAATTGTTGATTTTGTGTTCTAGACCGATTCGATACGAAACAAAGTCAATTCCATAAAAAAAAACAAAAAACACGATTTAAAACTATTTCTTTCGGATACTCGAATTTAAGACAGTGTTTTTTAATGTTTTTTATTTGATTAATTGATATTTTATCTATTTAGATTTAAATTTTTAATGATAAATTTTGGCTCTAACGAACTAGGATACGCCAAGCAAATGCTTCAATGATACAATTGAACAGTTACGAGTGGAATCAATAATCGCTTGCCTTTGGTATAACTCAAAATTTTCAAGCTGAAATAAAAATGCTAGCCAAACTTGGGTAAATATTTTTTTCAAGATTTATGATTTCAATTTTTTGAAATTGATTTACTGCACCAGTGTTTTGGTTAACGATTAATTTATCATTTTTAACCCTATTTTGCTTCATTTTAGGAAGCTCCCTGATTAATTGCTTTTAACAACATAATTTTAAATACCACATAGATTGAATCAAAACCTTGAATTGAAATATATCAGTACTTGGGTTCAGGTATAAAATTATTTCTGCTTTTATGTCTTTTAATTAGAGGAAATTTTCCAATCTTTTGCTAAAACTACTTATTTTTTTTCAAAAAATCAATGCAAGATGTAAGAGCGAAAATCTAATTTTGAATTTTTTTATTTTTAAATTTGAATATCTGCCAAATGAAATTGTTAAGCATACTTTTATTACGATTAAGCCACGTTCTCGTCTTCGATATCATTTATTATTTACTTTAAAATTTTCTTTGGTATTTTTTATTTTCTAGATAATAAAAATAATAGCAAAAAAATTGAATTAAGTGTAATAATTTTGTCAAATAAATTTTAAATTTTCTCAAGAGAAACATTGATTGTTATAAAAAAATAATTATTGAACAATTTGTTTAATTAGATTTTTTGATTTAGGAGCAATTCGAGGCCAAGAATTTTTTAGAGGTAACGAGATATATTTGTTTTCTAAATTTCTTTATTAACAAAATGATTCAATTCAATAAATTTGATTGAAAAATTTTGCAAGCTGAAAATAAATTTATAAATTTGCTCGATGATAAATATCTTTTGTATTAAAGATATAATTTAAATAGATCAATCTAATTACATTTTTCATAATTTAAAATAGATCCATATATTAATTTCAGAATATCATATCCGAATTTCATCTCGAACTCTTAATGACATAAACTTGAAACCTTCTAATGCAACTAGTGCACCGGTCATATAATATTAACTATTGATTTTCTTGTTCGTATAAACTTTCAAAAATGATAAATGATAATGGCCAGGAAACCCATAAATTGTAAATATTATCTTTACGTGATTTCCTTTGATTATAGAATTAAGCTGTCTTTGTGTCGGAAGATGCAATTTGCAGCATGGAATTTGACCCGTATAAAGAAGGTAGAAGTTTCGGTACGGCCTGATTCCATGCTGCTTTTACTATACAGACACATTTAGAATTGTTTTTGTTATCGACTTGCTCAATTATTTGTCTATAGAATTAATTATAGAGTCTTAAAACAACAAAAACAACTTAAATTCATGCAAATCTCAATAGTACTAATAATGTCTCTCTCAATTTGGAGCTATCTATTCAAAAAATATCAATATGGATTATTTATTATCAGTGTAAATCGAAATTCCAGTCGACTTGTTGTTCTCTCTTTGAATTCATCTAATTTAAATCAATAATTAGGCGAATAAATTTTTATTTTTGAAGCCAAATAGTGGAACAGAAATTAGCATTAGTCATATTAAAAAAGCTACTTGGAAATTAGAAAAAGTGAGTAGTGAAGACAAAAAGACAGATGAAAATGACAAAAATTTAAGGTACTCTTTATTACCAATGTTACGCCTTTTGTTTTACAATGTCTTTATTTTCTATCATATCATATTGTCTAAATAATTGCCAATTATATGCATTTACAATCAAACGTCTTGGCAATTTTGTTTTTGTTTACATTGATTCCCTTGGTCATAAATGGTTTAGTTTTTGTTTTGTTTTTTTGTTTGATAAAAATCAAATATAAAATAAAATGCCTAAATTTATCATTTGGAAAACAAAAAAGTTAAAATTGTCTTTAAATGATTTGCAGAACAATTATTTTAGCAAAAGAAACTGAAATACTGGAGGCGTTTTTATACAACTTTGGGCAATAGTTAAACACGGTAAATTAGACCAGAGGTGTTTGTTTAAGAGTGGTATCAGTTAAAAACATAGCCTAGGGCCCATTTTATATATTTAAATCGACAATCTATTGAACCTAGTAAAAGGATAGATCAAAACTATGCAATAGCATTTGGAATTTTTTGAATATATAATAAGTGGATGGACTAGTCTGGACTAATCCCCGAGAAATTCAAATTAATTTTATTTAAAATTCTCATTTTTTCGAATAATCACGATTTTAGCTCTAAATTTAATTAATTTGATCAGCTTGCAAAAAAGTAAATGCAAAACTTTACTTGTCTTGACACTGTTTTGTATTGATAATTTAACTTTAGGCCAGACTTGCTTTACAGGGACACGCAAACATATCGAAAAATGTATAAAAGATTTATCAATTGACTAAATAAATTATTCGAATTGAAAGATAACCAAATGTTTATTGAATATTAATAAAATAGATAAAAAAAAATTTTTTGTTTTCAAAAGGGGTGAAAAAAAACTTCATTCTTTGGAATTTGACTCGAAAAGTCTAGATCAAATATTTGTTCTAATTGTATAAGAGCTTAATACCAATTAATCCATTTTTTAACTATAAGTCGATTGACTTTTTTTTTTATTTAGAATAACGAGTCCATTTAACAAACGAAAAATTAAGGAAATAAACAGTGCAAAGCAAATGCTGCAGCAGCAGCAGCAACAACAACCATCTTCAAATCAAATCGGTTCTCTGCCATCTCAGAATGGATCAAGTATTCCGACGCCGAAAAAAATTCAATCAAATCTTCCTGTTTTTCACTCTAGCGTTCATCGAAATTCCAATCTCATTTCGTCAACTGACTCAAGTAGTTTTGATAAACTAAATCTTGTCTATCGATTGCTATTTGAATTTTGGTCCGCAATATTTGCATTTTGAAGAAAAAAAATTATTCTATTAGCAATCAATAATTTTTGACTCAAAATTAATTTTGTTTTATTCTTTATAGGCCTAAATAACAGTAAAAAAAGCTATAATTCCAGTAGATCCGGTTCACCAAGCAGCATAGCCGAGTCGACTACATCGTCATCTCAATTTAGCAAGCAAGCAACTTCGAAATTGCCTCAATTTCAGATGAGTTCGAACAGTACCAATAGTATGGGAAAGGACCATCGCAAGATTGGTATAGCAAAACCTAGCAAAACATCGATCCCACAGGGTCAACTTACTTCCAGTAAATTAACTAACCCGAAAATACAGCAAAGTTCTTCCATTTATTCGAACAATTCGGCAAATAAACAGAATTCCGATAAATCAAAGTAAGTTTTAAATTTTTAAATCTTAATTCTTTTATAAAAAAATCTATGTGAACAGTTGGTTTGTGAGTTTTAAAAAGATTCTATTTATTTCTGAGATTAAAAATAAAATTTTGATTTAGATTTAAATTTCAATCAAATTAAATAAGTAAAAAAAATCTACTGAGTAGAAGAAAATATTAAAAATAAAGTTAGAAAATTGAATTATGGCATGACATTTATCACATTTATAGTGTTGATTCGAAACCTGCTCTAACCTGAATCAAGCATTAAATTTTTTTATATCCAGATTATTTAACCTTATAAAAAGACCGAAGTTGGTTGTTTTAGAATGATTAATTATCTGTTTTATTTGACTTAAGCAAAAATTGTAATTGATGAAGATAAATTAAAAATAATCTTAAAGATAGAAAATTTGAGGTAACGCTTATTAATTAAATTATTTAGAAATAATTAATTTAATTACTTTTATTTAGGGGAAGAAAGAAAATAGTTTTTTGTTAGCTAGAAACTTATTTCGGTTAAATTATAAATCAATTTTAAAAATTTATCTGGACGTAATTTTTTATTTATAAAATATGCTTCGAAAAGTGATTTTAAGTTATTTGATTTTTTAAAGCTTAATTATTAAAACAAAATTCAAATAAGAGATGAGAAATACATTTTAGATAAATAATTAAAATATTCAAAAAAAATTATGTTTAAAAAAAAAACTATTTATGTTTCATTTTTTAATTTCTAACTTCCTCTCTAAATTATAATAACAACTACAAAAGTAAAAATTTATTTTTTTTGATATTAATTAAAATGAAGCTTAAATGCTAAAATAATCAAATTTAAGGAGGATTTTAAATTAAAATTTGAATATAACACCTAAGTTGTAAGCAATTTCAAAATTTTTTATTTCAACATAAAAATAAAAAATTTTATACCCATCAAATATAAAAATTAAAAAATTTCAATCAATAAAATGAAAAGAAAAAACCAAATTAGTAAAAATAGAAAGAGTGGAACTTTTGAACCTGAAGTTAAGTGAAAAAAATTTTTTTATAAAGAAGAAAAATTATATGATTAAAAATCTTTTTAAAAAAAGTAAAATTTTTAAAATTTATTTTATAAAATGGTATTCTCAATCAATCATGTAAAATATTTGTATGTGGAGAAATAAATTTTATATGAGGCAATTTTTTTTTCTATTTAACTTTTTTGAAATTTTGAAATTACTTTGTAACATTTAAACTCAATACTTAAGCATGTTAAAATTTGAAATATAAGAAATTTAAAATAGAAAAAAAACTTGCCATATACCCATATACCTAAAAATTTGCTTAAATGTTATCGCTTATGCCATTAAAATTTAATTCAATAACAAGATGAATTTAAGTAGATTACAAAATTACTTAAATTGATGGAATATTAAATTTCCATTTTAAATTTTAGAACTTAGATCTTCGAATAAAATATTAACAAATTCAAATTTTAATTAATTTAATTATGAAAATTTTACAAATGATAAAATTGGTTAGTTTTGGATATTGTTTTTATCATTATTCTTGGAGAATTTTCTAAATTAAATCCACAAACCCAAGCGGAAATTAATTCTTAGCATTTCATTAATATTGTTAATTATTTGGTCAGTTAAACATAATATTGTTGTTGATTCGAATTTTTTTTTGATTAAAAATATTTACATTTCATAAAAAAATAAATAAATTAACTGTTGTAAAATATTTGAAAAAAAAACAATTCTCATTGATAAGAAAATTTTCAACCATTCTTATCAATGTTTCGAAAAAATTAATTAAATATCTCATTTACATTGTTTAGACATGCTCGAGGCTTCAAAGCAAAAATTGGTCTATTTATTCTCGTTTTGGTCCATTTAAAAATATCAAGGTTAATAAATTATTTCAAAATTGAGATGTTGCCGAAGCGAAATTCTAGGCGACAGTTCCTCTGGGCACTTTTGCTTACTTATTTTAATTTAATTTTTTAAAGATCCTAAACAAAAGTATTGTGTTAAGCCTATTGTTCTTATAGAATCGATAACACGACATCTCAAAAGGCTATTTTTCAAGGAATTAAAAGAATTCCATTAAATTAACTTAATTAAAACTAATTCTATTTAATTAAAACCAAATCATGGATTTGAATAAAATCGATAGCACTTAAAAAAAATAAAAAAAAACATTTTTAATATATTTTTTAGTTTAACTTATGTTTATT
The DNA here is from genome assembly GCA_019054805.1 of Brachionus manjavacas. Lineage (NCBI taxonomy): Eukaryota > Metazoa > Rotifera > Eurotatoria > Ploima > Brachionidae > Brachionus > Brachionus manjavacas. Next base: position 2,280,826 of record JAHQIY010000005.1, read on the forward strand.
CAGGTTTGTTTAGAAAGCTGTTTTATATTTTCCGGAATAAGTCCATCAGCACATAATTAAAACTTTTTATCATTTCACGGTTCGAACATTTTGCCAAACATCACTAATTCCGGTTCGAAAATATCATTCCAAATACCATAGGAATTAAAAATCGATTGAGTTCAGATAAACTAGATATTGATCACGAAATGATTAGAATACACGCGCTCTTATCTTTTATGTCTACATGTCAATACGACATTTGGACTCCCATTTTTAAACTCAACCCCGTTAACATTGATTTTAACAAATAAAGAGTCCAAAATGTCAAATAAAGATAATTTTCACATCCATCGACTTAAAGCTTTTCTATTTGAGCATTCCTTAAAGTTTTTTTTCTTTAGCTGATTCCTTATCTCATTTTTTTTTCTAAAGAAAAATAGGTTTAGTACAAAATCAAAATTTACAATCACAATCTCAATCTCAAATGCCTGTACAAGTTAGCAACGTACCTGTACAAGCGGTAAATTCAACTAAATTAGCTCAAGTTCAATCAAAAAAACCAACATCTACCTTTGGTTTATCAAAATTGACCAAAGCATCTACCAAAAATGAACCCGAGGAGCAAAAAAGCTCAAAAATACCGAGCACCATTTCAGGCATAAAGCCTCAGCTAAAATCTCCGTCTATTCAATTTAACTCTAATTCTCCACTCAAAATTCCGGCTGTTTCTCGAATAGCGGCCAATAATTCCACAAGACAGCCTTTATCAACTCCGAATAAGCGATCCAATATTCCATCGAAGCCTAATTTAAGCTCTAGTACTAGTAAAAATTCGCCTTCAAAATCAAATTCGGCCTTGCTGGCTCCAAGTACTAAAAACGAAGAAAAAAAAGAGACAGAAAGTAAAGAAAGCGATTTGGATGATGAGATACTTGGTTCAATGAATGACATCAATGAAGATAATGTAAATGAAGAAGAATTTGAAAAATTTTTGAATTCAAATTTGGACGAAGAAATTGTTGAGAAGTAAGTGCAAATTTTAGTTTTAGTTGAACAGGTTTTCTAGGCCATAAACTAGTTCATTTATAAATATTTTAGCGATAAAATAACGCTTTATTATTATTTTCAATATAAACTTTAGAAATGAAAATTTTTAACCTGATGACCAAAATTAGAAAAGGTTAATATTTATAAATGTTAAATTTTCATTTAAAATTTAGTACGTGTGTTCAAGGCAAATATTTCGAGGAAAAATAAGAAAAACAAATTTTCTCTTAAGTTATGCAATTTAAAGTAGAAGTTAAATAAAATTTTTGATTAATTAAAATTCCAAGTTCATCCGCTATGTGTGGTGGCTTTTTTTTCCATGATGACTTAAAAATTGTTTTGACTACTTTTTGAATGAGCTTCGTTTACTTCTACAAATTTTTTATGATGAATCCTTAGCAATTTGGAAAAATAATTTGCTATTTTTTATTGTTGTACTCAGTTGAAATTTTTCTATAAACTCAAATTTGATCGAACAAACTTTATTTATTTCCTCAGAGTGTGCATTTTATGAACCATTTCACGGACAGTTAGAAAATTTGATTAATTATCAAGATTGTAAATATGGTTCTAACTGAGCCATATAAGACCTCAAACAGATTCGATAAAGATTAATTGGTCAGTAAATAAAAATTCGCCAAGGGAGCATTAATTTGGACCATACTTGAATCAGCATTTTAACTTTTCTGACTTTAGAATTTAGCTTTTAGCAGGAAGAAAAACTAAAAAAATTCTTTTTCATTTCATATACTGACAGACTGGACAATTAAAAAAAAATTAAAAAAAAGGTGTATATTAAAAGATTTAAAACTGAAAATCGATATTTATCAATATCGATTGATTGATTTTTCAGTATATAGATGAAAATAAATAATCTTATTTTGGTCTTTATATGATTTATAGCTTTAACCCTATGACATTTCTCATTAAGTTAAAATTAATAAGTTTTATGTGCACAAAAAAAGCATATGCTGATTAGATTAGGAGCCCGTGAATTTAAATGAGCTTAGAAAACTGATATTTAGCCATCAGCAGTCGAGAACATATTTTATTAATTATTTTTATTGTTTTTTTAGTTGTAAAACAGAGTGTAGCAATAAAGATGAAAATTTATCAATAGCAAGTGAGTTGCCGTCACCGCCGCCACCGTGTTCATCCGAATTGGAGCCTAAATCATCATCTGTGACTAACTCTATCAATCATCCAAACATGCCTGTCAATTCTATCAACTTAAATTCGTTCGGCAGATCCAACACACTCGATCGTAAATTAAAACCACTCAATCAAGACGCGTCAAAATTTAAAAATAATAGTTTTAAACAGAATGCTGATGATAATAAGGAGCAGCGAAATAGTCTAAATATTCAACTGAAATCACCAAGTTCAGGCTCCTACAGATCCAGTTTTCAAAATTCGTCATCCAAAAGACCTTTGAGCCAGGAGCCAATCATGGAAATAACGGCTGAAATACCCATTGACACTTGTCATACATTTAATTCAAATTATAGTTCTGAACATGGCTTTAATCAGACAGGAACAATGTCCAAAATTCAGCAATTATCTTATGAGCTGGAAAATGCCAAAAACCGAATACTTTCACTAACTAATCAATTGAATTCAAATGTAAGCATTTTTTTTCTATTGCCCTTGAAAAATTTGATTTTAATTTGTTTATAATCTAGTATAAATAAGATTTTTTTCATTTAATTAATGAGCATGACTGATTTTCTAAATTGATTATTAAAAATATGTTTGCTCTTGAGTTTTTCTCTTGAATCTTAAAAAAATCTTGAATATGTTAAAATATCTTGGGGATTAATAACTTGAAAAAAAACCTGAATCTTTATTTTATTTAAAGAATTTTCAGAATATTCACATTTGAATTTGCAGAATTAGTTATTTCCTAAGAAACCGAGCACAAAACCGTAATAATTTCAATATGGTGATCTATTGAAAATTATAAAAATCCGAGGTATTGTCTATGAGCCTAGTAAAAATCATGCAAAAAGTTTTAAAAAAGTCAATCCTTTTTAATGCAAAAAATATTAAAAAAAAATTTTGCTTATGTCATATAAGCCCGTGTATTTCTACACCTAGTATGCAATCTTTTACGCGTCTTTTAATAAAACATGACCAGTAATCCTGACTTCTATTTAATTAATGCTTTTAGTGTTAGCTTTTTTTATTTAATAATAAAAATTCAAAGAGGATACATAAAGTTCCTAATTTTAAAGTTTTTTTAATAAAGTATAAAAAAACTTATAAATTAATTAATGTTTTAAATTAAATAATGTTTTTTTTTAAATTAATAATGTACCATACTTGACTTTAGTGGTTTCATTGACAATAGATGAAAAATTCTCTATATTTCCATTATCATTACCCTCTAATACTTCATGTTCTAATTTTCCTTTCATTTTATCTATCTTACCCAGCGATCACTGTAGATTATTTTATTTAGTAGCACCAAGAAGTTTATTTTTATATTTTTCGTATTTAAATTATTTCAAAGAACATAAAAAACATAAAATAAATGAAATATAAAAAAAGGTTGAAGATGGTGTAAGATAAACAAATTAAATCAAAATTATTTGAATAAAATTTTTTTTATTTTATCTAAAAACTAGATGCATTTTAATTTAAGCATTCATACGGAAGGTAAATCATAAAAAAGTCATTTTGACCATTCGAGATCTCTCAGTTTAAAACCTATGGATATAAATTTATCTAAATTTGAATTTTTTTTGAATACAGACAATTAGTTAAAAATTTTAGCAGATAAGTTAATTTTTTCTATATTCGGGAATGCATTTTTTTTGGACTAAAAAATTAAAGGAAATAGTTAACTCCAAAATTATTTTTATTTCATATTATTCAAAATTAGTATTTTCTATTGATAAAGTAAAACCAATTTTTGAAAGAAAAATAGAACAAGTTAATCGTAAATTTATAATTCTGGAAAATAATTTGATTAATTTCGAATTAATTTCGCCCAAATAAAACTTCAAATCTACAAATAAATAAAATTAAGTAAACAAGATTAAATAAAATATTTGTATTTTAAACAGTTTTGTATTTTTTTTCAATAATTTATTGCTCTACGAAAATATATGTATTTTAATTTAAGGCTCAGCTTGTTTACACATTAGAACAAACTATATCAGCAATGTCAACCAAATTACAAAATGAGGTCAAAAATAGCCAAAAAAAGGATGCCACTATAGGCGAATTAAAGTCTTATATTGATCATTTGCAGATTAAATATCCCAAAATTTTTGATGGTGAAAAAAATGCACCATTGTCTCCATTTAATTTGAACAGACACAACAGCAACGAGAGCTTGAACAGTTTAAACTCAATGTTCAGTCACCGCAGCTACCAGTCTTCCGTAGTCACTACGAATACTGAGCCTTGTAATGATAATTTTAGCAAAAAAAAGAAAAGCTGGTTGAGAAGTTCGTTCAGTCGAGCATTCCGCAAAAATTCATCTAGGTACAAAAACGACAACTCGGAAAATAAAAGCGTTGATGGCAAAAGCTATTTGTCGGATGTTGAAGAAAAAGAATTGATAGACAAAATTGGCTACGGCGAATTTTCTTTGCCAAATTCGCCAATGCACCAACAAATTTTGAACTCTAGAAGAAACGAGACCAAGTCACATGAAGAATGTGAAGAATTTCAGCGTCTTCTGCGCGACAAAGAAATCAAGCTGACTGACATTCGTTTGGAAGCATTGGCAACAGCTCACCAATTAGACCAGACTAGAGAGGAAAATTTAAAAATGAAAATCGAAATCGACCAGTTGAAAAGTGAAAATCAAAGAATGCAGCAGCTTTTAGGCCAACAGACCCAACTTTTGCATCACACTCCGATCTCTGTTTCATCTCCATCACCGTCAGCATCAGTTATCTCCTCATCCTCAAACAATAGCAAAATGAATCTTTCACTAAGCAACAGTTCACACAATGTGGAAAATTTGATTTTTAACCACACATCCACTTCCTCTGCCTCATCTGTGTCACTTCTCAAGAGTCCGATCTCAAACGGCCTGAACTCTACAGACTCAAACATGAGCGAAGGAAAACGAGTCTTGATCTCAATCTACATAGGAAATTTAGATAATCCTCTGGATGATCTTGAACAAGAACAATTTAATGGACAAATTCTAATTGGAAGCATAAATTTGACCACAAAAACCAAATGGGACACTTTGGATTCAATAATTAGAAAATTATTCAATGACTATCTGAATAGACTAGAATCTAATTCGATTGAGAGTGGCGGACTTGGCCTTGGATTGGACTCAATTGATTTCTACATTGTCGGAGACATGTTCCGTAAGACTTTTGATAATGAGCAAAAAGTTCCTGATTTGCTTCCCTACGGCTATTTGGTCGGAAATTTTACCAATATTGTTATAAAACTAAAAGACGCTTCTAGCAATAGTGTCGATTCGCTGAGCTATGATACCCTAGTCCCCAAAAATGTGATGCTAAGATACATATCCATTGTTTTAGAGTTCAAAAATTTACTTTTGTGCGGCCCTAGTGGGACTTGTAAGAGCTACATAGCTCGAAAAATAGCCGAATATTTGATAAAAAAAGAGAAAAAAAGCATAAATGAGTCAATTGTTTATTTAAATGTTGAAAATAAAACAATTAAAGATTTAAAAAATTATTTAAACAATTTGGAGAGTTCAGATGACCCATTAGTGTTGATTTTGGACAACCTTCAGTTTATAACCAACATTCATGAAGCTTTTAGTGATTATTTTAGCAACAACTTAGTGCATACAAAGCTTTTTTACATAATTGGCACAATAAATCAGTCAAATGTTACAGCTTTGAATCTTCATCCAAATTTCAAATGGGTTCTGTTTGTAAATCACACTGAGCCTGTTAAAAATTTTTTAACCAGATCATTAGAACGTCGTTTGGTTGATCAGATATCGAAAATGAACGAAACAAAGATGAATCAAATGGAGGTCATTATTGACTGGATTCCCAAGTTATGGATACATGTTAACAAATACATCGAGGTATACAACTCGGTTGATTTATGCATAGGCCCCAAAGAATTTGCCGCTTTTCCATTTGACTTTAAGCAGTCGTCCGAATGGTTTATAGATTTTTGGAATCACGTTTTGGTACCGCTGATAATAAGCTCGGTCCATGAGGGAATAATTGTTTTTGGTACTAAATTGGATTGGGAGGATCCCAAATTGTGGTTGGCACATACTTTGCCATGGCTCAATTTTGATGGTGCTATAATGAGCCGTCTGAAGTCAATAACAGCCAAACAGGTAGGCTTGGATCAACTTGAGGAAGAGATTGTGTACGAAGAAAATAGGCGTTATTCTTCTTTTCCGAATACACCGTCAAAAATTATGAGCAGAAATAGCCATGACAATGACAAATTGTTAACCATGCTTATGAAGCTTCAAGAAGCAACTGGTCTCAGTGGTCAAAATCATCTTTTACATCTAGACTCCAATACGACTTTAGTTCAAAATATTAAAAGTTTAACTTATTCGAACCATGTTTTTAATAAGTCTAATTTAATCGAATCTTAGGGCTTACCAAATATAATGTTATTATGTATAAATTTTTATAATTTAATAAATTTTTTTATTTAATTAATAAATATTTTTGGTAATATTGAGAAAAAATTTTCTTTTAGCTCTGTAAAAGTTATTATTTTGCTCGTTCCAAAAAAGACTATTTTAAGAACTTTCTTCTTATTTATTTCATTTCGAACAAGACTTCTCTATGTTAAAAAAAAATTAATCTAAGTAACTCTAAAAGAATAATTAATTTAATTTAAAAAACCAAAGTTAGTATTTAGCATGAAAAAACTAAATAATTAATTTTTCATTTTTTTTAATCATGTAAAAAATTAAAATTTGCAACATTAATTTATTTTAAATCCAGACAAACTCAGTTAGATCTAACTCACATTTTTGTTTAAAATTCTTTGCATACCTTCAATTTATATGTAATGAAACAATTTTTGAAAACAACTTTCAGATAAGTAGTAGTAGTAGTTAACTGCGGTATAAGCATTTGCCTATACTATTACCAAGTATCTCATCAGGTACTTTTAAGAGTCTTGACTAAAATCTTGCCCGACAGGGGTCTTTAGGATTTTTTTTCAAGATTCCCATCCGAATTCTTATCAAATCCTAAGAGATAAAATTAGTCAAGGTAATATCAAGATTTCTTAAAGGAATCTTATTAAGATCAAGATCCTTTAAAAAGAAATATGAAGATATCGTCAAGATTTGAATCACGATTCCTAATAGATTGCTTTAAAAAGAATATGCCCAAATCAGATTCTTACCTTTAAATTTCAAAAATATTCTAAAGCCAAGATTCTTATATATTACTTAAAAAATCTTGAAGAGTAGTAATATGAGGGCTTTCTAATTATTCCATTAAAATATAAAATGATTTTTTGTTGTTAAGACATTTTCTTATTAATAGAATGGTTTTTGTAATGTAATTATTTAAATCAAAGTTTTTTTTGATTAAAAAAAACGCATTGTTTGATAACGTTTGGACTTATTTAATTGACAAAATAAATTTTCAGAATTGAAAACAAAATAAAAATAAACCCACCAAGTCAAAACATTATTATCTAAAATAGCACTAATAATGTAAAGTTCAATAGCGGAAAAAATTACTGTATTTTCTTATATAAATGCAACTACTATAATAACTCATAATTGTTTACTTTTCATTTTTATTCTGATACTGAAAATTTATTTAGTCTATTTAAAGAATAATTTATAGTAATATGTATTTTTAAATTAATCATAAGTTAGTCTTAATTATCCTGAATTAATCTTTAATGTCTTAAAGTCCAAGATCCTTAATAGATCTTGTAAGAATCTAAAAATTCTTAACAGTTAAAATTTTTTTGCTCAAAATAGGATTTTTTAAGACCTATAAACTCTTAATAATCCTTTTAGACTTTTAAAGATTAGTAATTAGGAATCTCTATCGTCCAAGCTTAGGATCGTATACTGTCCTGGATCAGGATTTTAGGCCGGAAAATGCCCAGATTCCTCACAAAATTCCTTGTCAGATCCTAATTAGGATTCTATCAAGAACGGCTTCCTGGAAATAAATTTAATAGAGCTAATACCTGTTATTGGTACCCATGATTGGACACTTGGTTACAACTTGTTAAATTAATGAAGAGAATAATCAAGACGACAAGTTATTATAATCAAATAGTGTTACAATTTGCTTAACTTAATCAATGTATATAAGGAGACGGAAAAAAAGATTAGCACTTCCCCTATTTCCGCTAGGATACTCAAGGGACATATTAATGAATATGCAAAGAATATGTTGATAAAACATACGTTTGATCAAGTTTTGATGAGTCTCATGGTCTCAGTCGTCCTTATAGCCGAATGGTTTGCGAGTTAGTCATGCAAGCAGAGGTCGACGGTTCAAAACCCGCTGAGGGTGAAAAAATCTTCAAAATATCTTTGCAATAAGGGGCGAATGATTAAAACCCCTTTTATAATAAAAATAAGGTGACCAGTTTCGACTGGGTAATAATTTCAAAAAGGTTCAAGAAAATAAGATGAGCGCCTTCCTATTATTCACTAGGATAGGGAAGGGAAAATTATAATAATTATGGTCTCAATCGATAAAGTATGTTCACATCAGCAATCAAAATTGAAAGTTAAGTTGAAGAACTATTCATTCAAAATCAAGCTCAGGTTGTTTTCTTAAAAAAGAAGCGGTCCATCATAATCCAAATATTCAAATGTTCAAACAAATCAACAAAAAACAAAAAGAAATAAAAAGGCAGCTAATTAAATCTAAATAAATATAAATCTCACCTTTTTCAAACATTATTATTACTTTTTTTATTTTTGTTACTTAAAAATATTTTTGTGTCAAATAAAATACTATTGTAGCTTTTTTGTATAGTTACATTATCAGATTATAGATATAACTTGTTATTTGGAGATTAGTAGTTCTAAACTTTTCTTAATAAAGTGTTCAACAAAATGCTTATCATTCACACACACGGGCTCTACAGTGGTGTTCCGCATTTTGTATTTACTCTTATATTTATCCTTAATAGATAGCAGAAAAAAATGCAGAGTTTTTATGAAGATATAATATTTTTTCAAGATAATAATAATAATAATAATAAAAAAGCTAAGACAAGCAAGCTTGCGGAGGCAACCTACTAGAAGGTAGCCTATGGTAGCACATTGCGCTATACAAGGAAAATTACAAATATACATAGGTTTTTAGAGTCAATTATTTACAGCTTAAGGTAGGAAAGAATTTAGAAGGAACTGAAAGGGGTTTATAAAAGATATTGTTGAATCAATTAAACTAAAATTAAAATTGTCATGCGGTGAAAACTTGGTGATTCCCCTGAAAACTTGATAGGCTAGCCCGGACTGGGAGAGTGAGCTGCTGTGGATCTGTGTGTTCGTCTAATTAACTTCTTTGATGCCGTTTAGACTGTTGGATCATGTCGCCTCATGCACAGCGCTCGTGAAGGGATGTCAGGTTGAGGATGGCAAGGTGGTCCTCATTAGTCCAGTTCCTAATTCTCCGAATTAGCTTGGTAGCTCTCCTCTGCACGGTCTCCAATAGCTTTATGTCTTATTTGCTGGATGGGGACCAAACAACGGCGGCGTGTTCCAGATGAGGCCTTACGAAAGCACAAAAAGAGTCCATAATGTTTCGATGGTCCAGTGTCTCAAGGTTCGTTTTAGCTGACCGAGGATACTCGTAGCTCTATTGACTCGTTTTCGAGTGTGGTTAGTGAACTTTAGATTACTTGAGAAATTTAATCTTTCTGGGTGCTGACATAGGCTTGTGCCCTTCTGGAGTCAAGATCCCCCATCAGTAGCTCAGATAATATTGATATTTATTTGATCTTATAAAATTAAAAGAATAGATTCCTTAGGTCAAAATTAAATAAAAAAATTTTAATATTATGCTTCCATTTTTTTACAAAAAAAAAGAAAATTATATTATATAGTGGGCAAAAAAATTGAAATAAATTTAAGCTTAGCTTTTCTAAACTGAATTTCATTTTAATTAATACCTTGATATTTCTTTAATTTTGGAATTTAAATAAAATAAAATATTTCCAATTAAAAGCAATTCAGATGTCCGGAATAATTGCCATAACTTTTTTTAAAATCTAGATTGAAACTCTCTTTCTATTTCTTAAACATTAATGTTTCGAAAAAATACTTAAGCCATTTCAAGTATAATCTAAAATGTTCATAGAAACCCTTATAAAATGGCGTCAAATACATTTCAAGAAACAAAAAGCATTTATTATAAATCTAAATAAATCATTAAGAAGACTTCTTATAACTTAAAAAATTTTACAGCTAAACTCCAAATGTCGACTATTGAGAATTTCCAAATTTAAATACATTTGAAACCTAAGATCGAGCATAATAAGCAATTAATTCCATACTTAGAAAAAGCTTTTAAAAAAAAATATTGGGTTTTTTTAGTTTTACGGAAATCCTTAACTTCTAGAAAATTTTCCAATTAATTTGATAATAAAGAGATTTTACAGAAAAAAAAACTAGTTATATTTAGAAGACTTGACAGTTTAAGGTTTCACAACTTTAAATTTTATTTTTTTAAACAAAATATTTAAATGTTGAAAAAGTCCAATAAATAACTAGTTACCTTTTTATTTAAAAAAAAACAAATTAATTTTTTTTTAAATTTTTTAAAACTTTATGTTGATTAGAAATTTTTTCAAAACATTAAAAATATTGATGATAAATCTTGTGATTACCAAAAAAACTTTATTATTTTTAGTATTTCTATCAAAAACAGTCTATTAATTAGTTGCATATAATGACTCTGAAATTAATCGACAAGGACCTCAGAAGTAAATACGCAGAAGCTCTTTATAAAAATGAAGCTTCATATGACAAAGAAATCGAACGAAAAATGAATCGTCTGAATATAGATTATTTTCGTAGCACGCAAAATATCGACTCCGGGTCGCAAATTTTTTTGAACAAAGTCCGACACAAGCGTGCTAAATGGGGCCAAGATGATATGCGTTTCCGAGAACATTATAAACTAGTTTGCCGAAATGTGCACAACAAAAAACTTGACAATCTAAGGCAGATTTTTGATTCTCAGGCTAAAGCTTACAAAATCAAAATGTTTGATCCAATTCTGCAAGCTAAATTTAGTATCCTTGAACAGCAATCTTTGTCTGAAAAAAAAAATGTTTTCTCGATTTTCAATACCGAAATTCAACCAACTAATGACTCAACATCCTTTGTAGATATGGAAACACAGAAAAATCAAAGTATGAGCACTATTCCGAAACTACCGAATATCAGAAATCCTAATACGAATAAGGAAATAGATTATGATTTATACATGAAATATTCAAAATCCGATCGTGATTTTTTAGAGAAATCTCCTGGTAAAATCGAATTGACGGTGACTGATGTTGGCAAACAGTACTTGTCAAATGAGAAAAAAAGAAAATCCACGCTAAGAAAACAAAAGATAAAATATTCCCGAATTCAAGAAAATGCTGTTCAAGATTCTCGATACAAAAACTTGATCACATTTCTTGCATAAGTAGTTTTTTTTTGAATTAAAAAAAAATTGATTTAGCACAAAACAAATAAATAATAAATAAACAATTAAATAAATTACCAATTGATTTTTTTTTTAAATATTCAAAATAATCGCATTTTCTATTTGAAGTTTTATGCATTCAATCCACTTAAAAAAGGGCCAACTGTTTTATAGTTTTTCGATAGACTGGGTATTTTATTTTATTTCACTGAGATACCAAAGATCACATGAATCTTAGTCTGGTGAGTAATGGTCAATATTTATTACACAAAATATAATAAATTCAATTTATTAATTCAATAAATTCAATTTTAGGGAATTTATTGTGTTTTCATGAATGTAAGACTTATATTGTGATTCAAGGTTTTTTATCTATTTGTTGCCCAGTGTTGAACTTTGGATTTAATTTCTTGGATAAAAGACAAATAATAATTTTTTATAATAATTGTTTCTATTCTATCCTAGTGGATAATGGGGAGGCGCGACCCAAAAGTCAACAATTTAACATTAACTTTTTTTCATTGTTAAGATTATAAGAAATTAATCAGAAATATATACTACTAATCAATTGGCAATAATGAAAAAAAATTTATTCAAAACATAGAAGCAAAAAGTAATCAAAAAATAATTTTTTAATTTTTGTTTTATGTGTAAGACAGATGATCAACATTTTAAGACGAAAAATTACTGAGAAATTGTTATAATTTATAAATTTAAAATTTAATGCTAAATTGGTTCAATTAGTTTCCAATAATAATAAAATTGGAATAGCTTTTAAAATAATTTGAAATATTTTTTGTTAATAATTAACTTTAAATTTTTTAAATTTTTTTTTCAATATATTTTAAAAAGTTCAAAAATTGCATTTGTTCTTGGTTAACTACGATTAATAATTTAGAATTCTTTACCATAATTAATCCTTTGGATGTTTTTTTTATAATGATTTTTTCTTATTATACACTTTTTACTGAAAATACAAAATAATAAACTAATAATTGGTATATTTTTAACCGAACACTTAAGTTTAAAATTTTGACCAAATCATTAAAAAATTAAAAAACCAAATCAATTCGACTACAGGATTTGTTATATGGGCGCACATTTTTTTAACGCATATACAAAACTTATTAACAAACATGGGTTTTTTTTAACAAACACCAACTTATTAACGCACTTAAAAGTGCGCTAACTAGATAAAAAATTTTCAAAAAAAATATGTGTTTAAATATTTATTAAAATAAAATCAGTCGACACGAGTTTTTTTTATATAAATCCTTTAAATTTAAATAGATGGGTCCAAATTTTAATTTTTTCCTATTTAATTATCTTTTAAATCCTTGTCAATATTATTGAGGGAGTCGTTTAGTTCTATTATCCCTCTTTTTTCTTTTGGCTTTTTGGTTTTGCTAAATTTTTTTTGGCAGAATAGCTTTAAGCTATTTTAGTCCTTAAATTCATATTTTTAAAATCTTAATTAAACCGATTTTTTGTCAAATGTGCGTTAAAATAAAATTTATGTGCGTTGGAAATATTTCAAAATTGTGCGGTAGCTAGTTTTTGATGCGTTGTCCAGTAAATGTCTGTAAAAAAAAAATTTGTGCGACGGAATTTTCGGAATGTGTAGTGGTTAGGCACACACTTTGACTACATTGCTACTTGAAACTGGTTAATTTTTCCTAGATATTATTTAAAACTTCAAATTTTATCTAAAATTTTAAGTATCAAAACATTCTTTTAAATCTTCACTAAAATATCGACTGAATTCTTTATTGATAAACCTAAAAATTAGCCCTTAAATAGAATTTTTATCTGACATTTATTAAGCATCTAGAATCGTGTTAAAATCACCAAAACCAAAATTGATAAATTTAAATCAAAGTAATTAAATGATATTTTTGTTCAGCAAAATTTCTTAATCTCAATTTGAGCATTAATTTCAAGTATTAAAAATTTATTTTTCATAAGTCAACTTAACGTCTAACAATGAATTATTAATAATTAACTATACTTTTTTACTTTAATCATTTAGAATTAGTTAATTTGCAATAAAATTTTTCAATCACTTTTTAGAATAGAGAAAAAAGAATTTTCTAAGAGTGATATGTTTGATTGAAATTAAGAAAACAGATTTGAAGAAGCCGTGAGGGCGTTGGATATGACACTATTTGTAGTTTTTTTATTACCTTTTTGTAAAGAAAATTTTTATTCATATAAAGTTTGGTTGCTATATTTTTTAAATATTGTGTTAGTTTGAACGAGATTTAAAGGGATTCATTCACATAGTTACGAACTATTTCAGATTTCTTTTTGGAAAAATTTCTTGTCTGTTCAAGTAAATTTCAAAGGTCAACTTGTTTTTGGTAGCAATTGAATGTGTTTTTAAGATTTAGTAAAAAATACTTTTAACTTTATCTCACACTGTTTATTAAATTTTAAATCGTTTTTCCAGAATCATTTAAAACTTTTATTGAAAAAGAGTAAAAATTACAAATATGAAAATAAGGAAAAGAGAAAGATGATCAAACCTTTTTTTAAAGTATAAAAAAAAATATTCATGTAAAAAAATCTTACTGTGAATTATAAAAAATAATTAAAATCCATAAGGAATGCTACAAAGATGGTTCTTACATCATCATTTTCAAAAACAGGACTGTTTATGAAAATTAATTTGCAATTTATTTAAGCATTATTAATGTTGATCTTTATATTAAAAAAAATTATTCTAAAATTATGTTTTTTTTTCTAAAATTTTAAAAAAAGATTTATTTTTGAAATAAAAGAATGTCAGGATATTTTTTTTTGTGTAGTAATAAGTGATAATATTTTAAAATTTATGTTTTAGTTAAAATTCCAATTTTAAAATACAGCTTTTTGCTGCTAGAAATTTTTTTTTACAATATTTTTTATAATATATTAAATTACATAATTTTTCATCTTCTCTGATTTTGATTTAGTAAATCTTTTCCATTAGTTTTCTCTGAAATTCACAAAAAATTATTTTAACAAAATTTTTAACTCAATTTAAATTTTTTGGATCAAATTTCAATATTTGAAATTTCTTTTTCATGAATATTTTTTAACCTGGCATTATTTCAATTTCAATTATCTTTTGAACAACTTATTTAAATTTCGAATACTAAAATGGCCGAGATATTATTATAGCAGTGATTAAAAAATAAAGAGATTTAAAAAAATTAAATTAAGAATTTCATATTTTGTAATTAGGCTCTTTTCCTAATTAAAAAAAAAACACTTTTGGTCTGTTCATAATGATTTTTTGCTTCATTTCGCCTCTTATTTCTCTCATGCATTTTAAATCGTTTTCTTTAATCTAAATGTCTTTTTGGACTTTTAAATTTTAATTAATAGCTAAAACGCTGGCGATCAATCAAGCATTAATTTAGCAAAATGATGATTCTTTTTTGAAGATATTATAAAATATTTTTTAAATTAATAGTAAACATTTGTAAATCTAGATTACAATTTAATGAGAATTGTCATTGTATTAGTTTTTTTCATTAATTTACCCACCATAAGTGTAATGAGGAAAAAAAATTTAAATTTTGAATAACCTAAAATATTAAAGATAGATTTAAACAATTATTTTTTTTTCAAAATTTTCTTTAATCTCATAGACAATTTTGTAATATATAATTTTTAAGATGTAACTTATGACTCTACACCAATATTTTAATTTTTTTTTTGATTTTTATTTATATTTTTGATAAGGTTTTCCAAAATACCATATTTTGGTATTTATCTTGGATTTTTCAAACAGCTAGAGTTCAAAATTAAAAATTTATTTTTGAAATTTTGTTTAATTATGAGGTTTAGCTGCTCATAAATTTTTAAAGTTGCAAAGTATCCATTTTAACTCAAAAAATGTTGCAGTTCATCATTGAAAAGATTTTTTTTATAGATTGAGAACAATCTATACGAATTTAAAGAATATCGTGAAATGTAGAAAAAAATAAATATTACTAAATCTATGATTAGATTTTATTAATAAATTTCTTTATTAAATGATGATAAATTTAAATTTATTTATTTGTTTTAATTCTTTTATTTTAAACAGGTTTTTCAAATTTTTTTATTCATTTACATTTTTCCACTTATTCTATTTTTTTAAACGAAATATTTTTTTTTAATTTAAAAATTCGCACGATTATTAGATTCGATTTAAATTTATTTTCAATAATTTAAAAATTCATAACTTTACGTAAAATAATTTCGATTTTATTTTATTACTTTTTTATTTCGATATTTTTTAGATAATTTGTTTATTTATTAATCGAATCAACCTCCTTTTTAGCAGAATCAAATTTTAAAGTTCCAAAAAAAAAGAAATAAAGATAAAAAATTTGATTATTACAAAAATAAAAAAAGCATCTTAGATAATTGAATAAAACACATTTTAGTAGATTAGTAAATAATTTAGAAAAATAAGAAAAACCTAGAAAATGAGTCTCATTATTTTTTAGCAGTTCATTTACGATAGTTCTGAAGTTTGAGATTGCCCATGCAAAGTCTTATGGAGTCAGAAATTCCATCTCTTGTGGTTTATTCCCTTTTTAAACTGTTTTTGAATTCTATAACATTTTTTAGATAATTTTTTTTTGGATTTGAATATTTATGTTTTAAAAAGAAACTATTTTGATTCTGAGATTTATCTATGGTTCCGTAATTTTCATTCAGTAATATTTAAAATTATATTTTTTTAATAGATCTTAAAAATTCCTTTCTAAATTTGTCTTAATATCGATTAAAATTTTACTTGTTTATTTTTCAACAATTCTAAAGATTGTTGATCTTTAATTAAATCGATTTTGAATATCTTTTTTATTTTATAAATCACTTAAAAATTTTGAATGCAATAGAAAAGAAAATTCAATTAGTTTTAATTGGAAATGAATTTTTTTATCATTGAAATTTGTTTTTTTGTATCAAATTGTCTTTAGAACTTATTTTTGATGAAGTTTACGTCATGATTAAATTAATATTTGTTTAGAAGCTTTATTTTCATAGAATTTGATTGTTGAGGTGGCAGAGTAAATATTTTGAATAAAAAATATATAGGGAAAAAAATATGATATAGAGAAAATAATTAGAGACTTTGACTTCTAACTTCTAATCAGTTAATTAAATAATTTTTAATTTTTAATGAGTCATATTAAATTTTAAACTATAAGTTAAAATAAGTTAAAATTTTCAATCATTTTCGCAAAATGTAGAAAATTTTTCACTAAATTTCACTGACTGAATGATTTTGTTTACTTTTTTTAAAGCATTTTTTCCATCTAAATACAATGATTTTTCAAAAGATAAATTTATTTTTAATTTTAAATTAAATAGAAATAACCTAAACTTTTGTTTTGTTTATTATGATTTATAAACCAAAAAATGATTCGATTTCTTTTAAATAATTAAATGAATTCAATATATACTTTTTATTATTCACAAATATATTTACTAATAATAAAAATAAATTTATATATTAATATATTTTTTTCTAATTCTAATTTAAAATTTACAATATTTAATTCAAAATAAAAGCAATGAAAAAGTGATGACGAATAATAGGGAAAAAATCATGTTCGTAGAATGCTCAACTCAAAATTTTTAAATTAGTGAAGATTAAAATTTATCAGCGTAAATTATTTTTATATTTAATGTTTTTTTTAAATGATAAAAATTTTGAGAAAAAATTTCGACAAGGTGTACTTTCTATTTTAAATCTTCATTTTATTTTTATTTTTTTTAAAACAAAATTCGCAGTTTTTATAAAAAATTCTTATTTTATATTGATAGAAGATAGGATGAGTCGTCACGCGTCTAGACCAGCAAGCGACTTAAACCAGCGTTTAGATTTGATAAATAATTTCAAAAACAACCATTTGCCACATGCAAAAAACACGATCAAAAAAAAAATTGACAAAATGCCTGCAATCCTGACTGATATTCAGCTAAAAAATTTAGATAATCACAAATATTCGTCCGGCGGAAGCACATTGCTTGATCCTTTGTTTCAACCATTTTGGGGGTGGCTTGTCGAGCAAATACCCTTGAATATAGCGCCTAATTTAGTCACTATTATAGGACTTATTTTAAATGTAATTACGAGCAGTTTATTCATGATATACAGCCCAAATGGCGATCAAGAAGTATTAAAATAAATTTTTTGTTACCAAATTTTATTAGATTAATTTCCAAGCTACCAAGATGGGTACTTTTTTTGTGCTCGTTGGGCTTGTTTATTTACCAGTCTTTGGATGCCATTGACGGTAAACAAGCCCGACGAACTAATTCAAGTTCTCCCCTAGGAGAGCTGTTTGATCATGGATGTGACGCGATCAGCACTATTTTTGTTACCGTGGCTTTTGCCGTTGGAATGAAACTTGGCAAAGATCCATGGATCATGTTCTCTATGGTTTTTTTGGGAATGAGTGCATTTTATACAGCGCATTGGCAGACATATGTAACTGGGTCTCTTAAATTTGGAAAAATCGACGTCACTGAAGCACAGTTTACTATGTATTCTATCTATCTATTTGATTCTATTTTTGGTGGTTCGATTTGGTTGTATAAAGTATTTTTATTTTATGTTTTCCTTTATTAAAAATGATTTTTTTTTCGTAAGCTACCAATTTTGGACTTGGAATTGCGCTATGTGCCCTTTATTGTTGCTTTTTTCGGGTCGGGATCTTCTATTTTGTCAAACATTAACACGATATCTAAAGGCGGAAAGGGAAAAAATGGCTCCAGTGTGGCTGTAAGCTTAAAATTTAGTATTAAATATAAAACTATAAAATCTAAAGGACTCTAGCATTGTTTTTCCGGTATTTCCACTGTTATTAATTATTTTCTTGGCATTTTCGATCGCAAGCAAGTCCCAGACAGTTTACTTAGATAACAAGTGTTTGTATCTAATGGCTTTTGGAATAGTATGGGCCAAAATAACAATACAACTAATTGTAAAATTTGATTTTTTAAAATTTAGAAAATTTTATCTTAATCCTTCTTGTTCAAGGTGGCGCATATGACAAAAGGAGAAATTTTTCTGCTCGACTCATGTCTATTCGGACCGATTCTTTTACTCTTGAATCAGTATTTTAGTTATATCATACCAGAATTTATTGTTTTATGCTTCGCTTTGGTAACTCTTATAAAATTTATTTTTTGAATTTTTTATTTTATTTTTTTTTTACAAAAAGATATTTGCAACCATCGACCTACTAAAATATTGTAGCAAAGTATGCTATCAAATATGTACTCATATGAATATATATTTATTCAAGATAACACCGGTTACGAGCACAGTTAACAAAGAACATTAGATTGGTTTAATTCGCAATTTTGTGTAAAATTAGTTGAGTCTTTAAATCAGAAAACAATTAGAAGACATTTTTTATTTTATTTATTTTTTTATCATTTGTTTGAAAGTTTAGAATTTTAACAAAAATTTTTCCTAATTTTTTTGTATTTTTACTTTTTCGGTGTAATGAATAAAAATGTTAATTCAAAAACTTTTTTTAATTTTCTTCATAATTTTCCAAATCATTTAAAAATAGAAGCTAATCTAAAGCGTTTTTATTTATACTTTGGATGTTTTTTAAAAAATTTTCAAATAAAAAGTATAAAAAACATGGAAAATAAGTTTAATAGGAAAACAAGTTTTTTATTTAGTTTTTACAGCATTTATTTCTTTATTCATTATGTAATGCATTCATAATCCAATTGTAATAAAAGTTAACTCGAACATACATCGCGGGCCCATCTGCGCAAAATGGAGACCCAAAGGAAACGATACCTTGAAAAAAAAATTATTACTTTTTGAATTAATAGGCTAAAAATAATTTAAAAATTGTAGTTAAAATTTTTATTTGATAATTGAATTTGATTAAGTTTAGCCATTTTAATATTTGACCAATTTTTTTTAAACATTAATGTTTAATAGAGGGATTAATTTTTTTAATTTATTTAATTATTATAAATGAAATCGTTTTTGAAAAAAAAATCAAAAAATCTCTCACATTAGCTGGACCGTAAATTTAAAAAAACTTAATCCTAATTATAGCTTCAAATGGAAGATTAAATTTAATTTTCTAAAATTTTATTGATGAAATTATGTTTTTATAATAAAAACAAGCAAATTGTTAATTACTCTTTTTTTGATTAGAAAAAATAATTTATTTTAAATCATATAAAATAAATTATTTATAAATATTTTAAGTAAGTTAGGTTTCTAAAGCTGTTCATAATATCCTTTATACCCATTTTAATCCTAAATTAAAATAATCACATATTTCAAATGCATAAAATTAAATTCAGGGAAAAGAAGTAATTTAATTTAAAAAAATTGGACAATCAAAATTAAGTTCAAATCCGTTAAAAACATAATTTTTAATGATGACTTATTTAGCAAAAAAATAATACTTAAATCATTTCATTAACAATAAAATCGTCTTTAAAATTAACTTTAATAATTTTATACCAAATATTTAAAGTTACTGCATTAACACATGACCCATAATGTCACATTAAAAAATCTACTATAAATTTGGATCAAACATCAGCAATTAAAATGCAATTTTCATGGGGTTTAGTTTCAAAATTAATGACATGTTTAAATGGAATTCTTAAAACAATGTTTTTTCTCTTTACTTTGAATTTTGTTAATGCAGTAAAAGTGACTTGCAAAATTTTGGGTCTGGTTTGAGTTTGCGACCCATCGATCTCTTATTTATCCAAGAAAAATTAGTCTAACAGTTAATCATCAATCAGATAAAGTCTAACATAGACATTGTGCCATTTAATTCATAGGCTTAATATTTGTCGCTGTAAAGAAATACTTAATAGCTTTAAGTTTGAAGTTTTAAAAGTTTTAAAGAGTATTTTGGTCAAACACTTAGGTAATTAAACATGGTTGCAATTCTTACCATATAAAAACCATTGACCATTTAACTGGGCCATCAATGGTCCACCTGAGTCCTGATTGCATGAGTCCTTGCCCACATGAGCTTCGTAGCCAGCACAAACATTAATAATCTCATCAAATAAATGATCGTAGTCTGGCGGATATATATATTTACAATCGTCAATAGGAAAAATTCTCACATCTACATAATTCAATTTATCCGGATAATTGGACCCGAACTTTTCCGTATTTCCCCATCCAGCAGTGTAAAGCTTACTCGATCCCAATAAATTATCAGTTTGATCGTACTGAAACAAACATAAATAATCAACTAAATAGTCTCTTGGTACAGGTTTTTCTAATTTTAATAATGCTAAATCGTTTTGTAGAGTATTAAGCACAAAATTTGGATGGACAATCACTTTGGATACTCTTCGCTGATTAATTTCATCATAGAGCTTTATATTTGTTTTGTCAACAAAACCAAAAAAAACACGAACAACTCGTTCTATATTCGGAAATTCAGTGTTAAAACTGGATTCAAAATGCATACAGTGTGCCGCGGTAACCACATAATTCTTATTAATCAAAGACCCGGAGCAATTTTTTATGAGTATTAAAGGCGAATTGGGATTTTCACGGTATACTTGGGCTACAAAGACTATCCATGGAAAAATTCCTTCTTCAATGGTGTCTCCACCAATTATTCTCACCGATCTCATCAATTCTTGGGTTTTTCTGGCAACTCCACAGCACGAATCTGTCAATTGATCATCGACTTGACAGCAGTAGGGACGAGTGAATTTTGAGCTATATTCAACCGGTTTCGAGGACGAGTCCGGGATTTTATTCACATAACTAAAGGGTACATAATCTGAAAAACAAATTGATTTGGAGCATTTATTTTGGGCGTCTTCAACAAAACCAGGTTTGCAAGCACACAACGGATTTGTGTTGTTTGATTTAGATTCCAGACAATATCGGTTATCTGAACATTCTGGTAAGCATCGGGACGTTTTTTGTAGAGACAAATAAATTCCTAAAAAAATAGCCACCGCTATTAGTACTAAAATTAATGTTACTAAACATATTATTGAAGCTATGATTATGGGTCTTTTGGATTTTTTAGGAGATTTTGGCTCAGATTGCTTGAAATAATTTCTTCTTTGTCTTGAATCAATTGAGTTTACATCTGAATCCGGAATGGTCCATACACCAGCACGCTTTTTATTTTTGTTGATATTTAAATTGCTAGCAATGAAAGACGGATTCTCGAATGCATAATTACCACCGGTGTAATCTGGATTATTGGTTAATTGAGCCTGGGTCACAGCTAGAACTCTGTTAGGAGTTTGTATTGACCGAAATATGTCGACCCTGTTGAGCGATTTTTCGTGTTCAGCTATTTTGTAAGATGTTTTTCGAGTCATTTATTAAAAAAAAATTAAAATTCTAAGTGTTCACATTAAGAACTTTTTCTCCAAAATAATTATGCAACACGGTAAAAAAATTGTTGAAAAATTTTAAATAATTTATTTTGATCTTTTAGGGTTTTAAATTTTATTTTATTATCTAAATTATTTAAATTATTACTAGACTAAATTCGAATTGTGATTCACCATTTATTTGATAAATTTCTTTTTTTTTGGATGAATTTTTATTAATTTTTGAGTTTTTTTCAACTATCGAAAAAAAAATTAAGCCTCTTTGTCTCTATTTAATATTGACTTAACCTTACCTTTAGACAATTTTTTTGTGACAAATTTCGTCTTAAAATTTTGCTTTAGATGAGTTGTAAATTTAATTTTTTTTTGATTTATTGTTTTTTAAATGCTTGAGCTGGTTGTAAGGCTTAAGAATTGTTATTTTAGCTTTTGTTTAAAAATAGCTTATGTGTATCCGCACGAGATTTAAGTTTTTTTATACTTAGATCTTTCAAATTGGCTCAGCAAACATTTTGGTAAGTTTTAAAATTAACAAACATTAATATGTTTAATATAGCTAAGCTTAGGTGTGTTTTATCTCATAGTTTGCTCAAGCATAAATTTAGTCAAAGAGGTATATCTTGTAAAAAGCCAAAAAATATTTTCTGACTACGAAGTGAAGATGCTGAGATTTTTTTATTATTTTTAGCTTGAAACCTGCTTTTTTAAATAATAAAATTAATAAATGATAAATTCCATTACCAAAATTTTTCAATATTTTTTTTTTAATATTTTTTCAATTTTGAGTTAAAACTAATATTTTAATTTATGTAAATAGAGCAGGTGTCTGTCCCCATATTTTCGTTAATTTTCATTTGTTTTCTTTGTGCATTTTTTAATCCTCTAGATATTTTTTTTATTTTTTTACGTAATGAGTAAATTAATTAATTTCTATTTTTTAAAAATTACATGTTCTTTTTTCTGAACTTGAATTATCGAAATTTATTTTTATGATCCGAAAATGAAATAATTTTTTAGAAATTTAATTTTTCTTTAGCCAATTTTAATAATTTAATAATAAAATAATTTGATCAATAATTGTTATTTAAAAATTTTCTAAAATTTCTGATGACACAAACGTAAAACAAAATTGCCCTAAAAAGTCGATTTTTCCATAAATTTCAGATTTCATGAACGTTTAATTCAATTCATAGAAATTTTTTTAATAGCAGAATATTTTCAAAGAAATTTTTTTGTGAACTAAATAAACAAAAAATAATTCATACAATATACGTCAACTCATCAAAGCACTGCATCTAAAAATCTTAAAAATCATAAAAAATCAAAATGTTAAAATATCCTGTTAAAACATTCACCATTAATGGGAATAATTCAGGACTGCGGCAGAACCCTTGTTTTTTATTTATTCGCCAGATCTCTCACCATAGGTACACCTCTTCTAATCCATTAACTAATTTGAACATTTCAATCACATCCCATCTTACTCTTCTTTCACTCAGCCTTGACAGTCCCATTCTAGCGAGCCTCGTTTCATAAAACATATTTCTCAGCAAAAAAGGTATCTTTGTTGCCTGTTCTTACACCTTCTCTAACGCATTCAAGTCCCTTTTCGTGCTTAGATTCCATACCTGCACTGCGTAGTCTAGATGATCATAATAAAATAAATTTGCCAAGATTTTAAGACTTTTAGAATCAATGGAACATTGCTTGATTCATCTTGTTTCATTTTAAGACTAATTTTTAGCTATATTTACAGTGCTGCTACGATACCTTGAATTCACCATATTTTACGTAAATTATGGTAAATTCACGATATTTTACCATATTTACCGTAAAATTTGGTAATCTAAAAAAGGGTATTTTTCGTAAAATAACGATGATTATCGTAAAATACCGATAATTACTGTAAAATTCAGCGAAAAAAAAAATTTCCAAAATTTCTCGAAAAAAACCGATTTTCATGAAAAAAAATTTTTTTTTGAATTTTTGAAAAAGGAAAACAAAAAAAGTTTAATTGAATTTTGGGACGAAAATTGAAGTAATTTTCGGTAAATTTTTGTAAAAAAAAGGTAAAAAATGGTAAAGATTCAACAGAAAAGGATATTAAGTACGAAAATGTTAAATTATATTTTTATACACAGAAATTATCAAAAATCATCTATATAGAGCTCTATAAAAAAAAAGATTTTTGAAAAGCTTAATATCAAAAGTAAAATAATATGCTTTAAATGAAATCAAAAGTTAGATATAAATTTTTTTTAAAAGCTGGGCTTGTAAAATTTATTCCAAAAGTATCAACATTCAAAGAAGCTTGGGACAAGACAGCTAACAGCTTTAAAGCAAAAAAAGCTAGAAAATGAAATTTATTTTGTAAATAATGTTTAAATATTAATTTTCATTATTTGTTTAGAAAAAAAAGTTAATGAAATAATAAAAAAAATCCATTTTTCCTTTTCTGTTGAATTTTTACCATTTTTTACCTTTTTTTTAACAAAAAAATACCGAAAATTACTTCAATTTTCGTCCCAAAATTCAATTAAACTTTTTTTGTTTTCCTTTTTCAAAAACTCAAAAAAAAATTTTTTTTCATGAAAATCGGTTTTTTTCGAGAAATTTTGGAAATTTTTTTTTTCGCTGAATTTTACAGTAATTATCGGTATTTTACGATAATCATCGTTATTTTACGAAAAATACCCTTTTTTAGATTACCATATTTTACGGTAAATATGGTAAAATATCGTGAATTTACCATAATTTACGTAAAATATGGTGAATTCAAGGTATCGTAGCAGCACTGTATATTTTTTTAATTTTGTTCTTTTAATTTGAAGTATTTTCACAAAACCAACTGTTGCTAGTTTTTTCATTGAAAAATTTTCTTATTCTGATTTAGTAAAAAATTTTATTAGCTTTCTATAATTAAGTTAAATAATAAGATATACTTTTTTTCATGGTAGCTAAACAATTTTTAATTCGAGCTCAAAAGAAGCCTTGTTTAAAAAGCAAGTAGGCATTTTAAAACGTATCCCCCCATAGTTTAGCGAACAAAAACAACTCTTACCTTAAAAGCATCTTAATAATTTAACTTAATTGTTTATTCAGATGTTCAAGGCATTACCTATTTATATAAGACTCATTTCTGTTTAACTCAAAAATAATCTTAAAATGAAATACTTATCTCTTTTAATAATATTATGTATATTATTAAATAATATTAGTTCGCAATTTTGTGGACGTAAAAAATTTAACCCGACTTTTGAACAATGTTGTCGAGGAGTAGTTCAATCTTCTTTTGGTAACAAAAAATGCTGCGGCTTTAATACCTATGACCCGAATTTTGAACAATGCTGTGGTGGTGCAATCCTAAAAAAGAACATTATCAAAATCCGATGTTGTGGTAGAAGACAATACACGCCTACATTTGAAATCTGTTGTTTTGGTCGCATATATTCTAAGTTCGATGTCAAGTATTGCATGAACTATTATAACAATTATTATTAAATTATCCAAAATATTTTTTTAAATCAATCTGAGAGTGTTAATTTTTGTAGAATTTATTAAAAGTTTATTTAATTTTAATGGAAGTGTTCACCGGATAAAACTCGTAGAAAAAGAATTATTTAACAAGACTTGTTTGAGCATCTACTAGAAGAATTGCTGTATTGTAGTGCCTTAAAAGAAACAATAAAATTATAGTAAAAAATTTTTTGAATTTTTAAATTTTACAAATCGACTCTAATGAAGTAATAACATAAAAAGTATGTGTGTGTTTGGAACTTACACATTCGGAAAACACAGCAAAAAATCGAATCTGCAAGTTCCAAAATAACACATGCGGTGTAATACGCATGTTTTTATCGATTTCCCTCTCGTTTTGTAAATGGAAGGATAAGGTTTTTGTAAATCAATGAATCAATTGTTTCCCCTTTATTTATGAAAATTAATTGGAATAACTAAGTTTGGCCTTTCAAAACCCTATTTTGTTAACGAAGGTGTAAATATTTATCAATTTTTTAAAATAATTTTAAAAATTAACTTTCATAAATAAAATGGAAACAATCGACTCATTTTTTTACAAAAACCATATCCTTCTATTTGCAAAATGAGAGGGAAATCAATCATGTGGTATAAATAAATGAGTTCTGCAACAAGGAGCAATACCGGTATCCGATTATTTCTACTTGAGATTATTTCTATTAGAACTTGTCAAAATATTACTTTTCAAAACATGTTTGTCAAAATAAGGCATATTCAGCAATACCACATACTACTAGGATAATACAAAATTCCTGTCGAAATAATTTACATCTGTTTATTTCTAAAGAGATCTGGCCTCCTTGAACAGACAATCTTCTCTTGATACAAAAAATTTGGTTTGGATACTTACAAAATTTAAAAGTTATCTTAATAAAACATAGAGTATCATTTTTGACATTTTGAAAATTTGGTTATTAATTTGGAGCTAGAGAAAAATTTTTTACACCCAGGGTTTCAAAAATAGCAAACCCTTTAAAAAGTTGTTGTTCTTTAAGACTCAAAATCTCAAAGATAAAACTTAAATATACTAAAAAAGTATATATATTCTGAAAGAGCATAAAATTCTCTACATGCTAATGTAATTTAGAAAAAAAAAGGGTGTGGCGGTTTTTGTTGGCTAAAAAAAGGAAAAAAATGTGTTTTTTCTGGTTTAAATCGTATCTCCTCCGAGGGATCAATTATGAGCCCACTTTTTTTTTTAAATCTAGACAAAAATTCTGAACAGATCTATGGTTTTACTTTATTGCTTTATTTTTCTTTAAAAAATCTCTTCAAATCATGTGATTTTTAACAAATTTGTCAAATTTGAATTCTTTTATTAGAATTTTTTAGATTAAACTAAAGAATTCGATATTTTTAGGTGCTCAACTACTGTTTTTTTCGACTTTCCTGAAAAATATGCTTTTGGGACTTGACCGTATGTCGCACCATTATTGTAACCTCCTAAACACCGTCTTTGGTGTTATTTATAACAGCATATTAGAGCAAGAACAAATCAGACATTTCCAAGAATGATGGAGCTTTTAACCGAAGCAAGAGAAAAGTATTTGGGTTCTGAGCTTTCCAAAAAATTAATTATACGATTTGCCGGTGTTTAGGAGGATACAATAATGGTGCGACATACGGTCAAGTTTTAAAAGCATATTTTTCAGGAAAATCGAAAATTGGTTCAAATTTATTTAAAAAATTGGGAAAAATCCACTTTCAAGCAGATCCATTTTTTCTTATCTTTTTTTTCTCATCCAAAAAATCAAAGTTGAATCTATTAATAGGAAGGAAAAAGTCAACGATTTGTTTTAGACATTTCGAAGGCTTCTGACAGGGTCTGGTATGACGCACTAATAAAGAGGCTTATGAATCAACTTAATAAACTTTAGAAACTATGGAAATAAAATCATTGGGCAAAAAGAGAAAAAGTTTCTTGGTATAAAATTCAAGTCTAAATTTAATATATTTTTTGGAATAACAAATACCCGACTCCTTTGTGTAATTGCTGCCTTACTTTTTCATTTTTCTTTCCTGATCTGTTCAATACTTAAGCATGTTGCATCTGTCATTTTTTTTCATGTGATTTTGATTTCTTTAAAATAATATTTGAACGTGTTTTAATTTTATTTAAATTTTACTTTAAATTTTAATTTTTTTATATTTTTTTTTAATTTTAATTTTAATTTTTATTTTGTTTCGCATTTTTATTTATACAATTTATTTTTTTTATACTTTAATGATTAAATGATTTATTAATAAGATAAACAATATATTTTAAGATACTAGAATCATTTATTTAGATACAAAATTAATTTGTAGCCGACTTAATAATTGCTTTTTGATCAAAAGAACATTTTAAAGTTTTCAACATTTAAGCTTGCAATTTCCAATAGCATTAATTAAAATTTATGCAAGTTTTGTTGCCTAATTTGAATTATCTAATTAGAAAGCTTTTTACAAAAATTTAAAATAACTATATAATCTATAACTTAATTAATAATTATATTAATTTTAAGTTAGGTTCAAGTTGGCTTTTTACTCCAAGCGATTAATAGAATTCAAACGTTGACAATATTTTTTTTCAATCGATTTAAAAAAAAAAAACTTAAGGTCAAAATTAACAAAAGGAGTTATTGAGGCCGATTTAAAATAGAGACAAATTTTTTACACATTGTAACATTAGAACTTTGCAAATGGAAAACTAATTAAAATAATAATATATAATGCTCTATGATCTAGAGTTTAAAAGTTCAATGAATTAATTTTTCGCTTGAATAAATTCTTGTGAGTATAAATAAACAAAAATTATTTAAAAATAACAAAAAAATGTACAAAATACCTTCAAATCCTACAACTAATGATTCAACATTCAAAACTGTTTCGAAAAAATAGTTTCTTGCAATTTCAATCGATTGGTAGGATATCGATAAAAATCATCATAAATAATATGACATCTTCGTAAATTACTGGAATTCATATCATGAATCACAGAGCCTTTTGCACGCACAAGCAGTCAAACCAGCATTCAACTTTTTGACCTGCACTAAACCATTATCGTCGACCTCTAATTAAGCAAAGTGTCTGACCATGTGTAAATAATACTCGACACATGCCACCGTCGAGCTCAAACGGTGCCGTCAGTGGAGCATTATAAAAATTAAAGACAAAATTTTTTTTGAATAGGTTTTTATTTGCACTGGCGATTAAATCACCAGTGTTATTATTAAGGGGACAAAAATCTATACATAATCTAGAGTCATTAAGATTAGAGTTATCAGATTCGGGACTCTCTGTCTCTAAAAATAATGACTCTAATTATGTTTTTTATTGTTACTAGTAATCAATTGTTTTTTTTTCAAGTTTATTATGTTAATGGTTCAGTGTGGGTCTCATCTACCATTTGATACCATATTTAATCTTAAATGGTGGAATCATGGCCGATATTTCCAAATTGTGTTCCATGCGCTTTCGATATTGTTCGGGCGCTACCAATCCGTTGTTAACATACCACCAATATACATGGTCATTCCAGTTACAAACGCAGTAACAATGCAAACAATAATAAATATTCATTAAGGTTGAATAAATAAATTTTATCTAAAATAAAAGTTCAAATAATTTTATGTGTTTTTTTTTAATCCTTATCCTGAAATCATGTCCTTATTTAAGTTCTTAAGTGACTGTTTGAATACTCTTTATGTAGACTTTCAGTTGTTACCAAATTAAAAGTAAAAACTGGTAGTTAAAAAAATCAATAAGTAACTTATTATTTATTTGTTTAACTAATGTTCCTTTAGATAAGAAAAAATATTTAACTAAAACTGTTTACACAATGAAGCCTAAACCAACAAAAGTTGTCGATAGTTAATAATTATGTAATTGCTTACTGTAAATTGAAGTTTTTTAAATCTCCTTCACCTCTTTTTAAAAATTTGAAAAATTGTTATCAGGCTGAATAAACTGTCTCATGTAAAAATGAACTCAATCAAAATCAAGCACAATTTAATCGCAAAAAAATAACAGAATATTATAGTGTAATATTTATATAAAAAACAACATCTATATACAAAACATATTGTTTATCTAAATTCACATATAGTCTTGAGGCTCTCACTCTAAATTCGACCACAAAGGATTCAATAAATAAATTACAGAACAACTTAATTAGACAAATTTTTGGTATAAAAGCCTGTCACATATCACGAGTCTTAAAAGTACTGAAAATATTCAACTTTGGTGTTTATTTTTTTTCGAAACTAACTTTAATCGATACAATTAAATATAATTATCTCTCATCACAATTTTTAAAATCAATGCTAAGTGACTCCCCCCTTCTAATAAATCTTTTTCCTCCGATTTGGTACTTATTTCCAAGTAATTTAAAATCGAAACCTCAAAAATTACAGCAAAAATAAACCAAATTAAAAAAAATCTTAAAATTAATCTAATTAGTAATGATGGTTTATCTGATTCAATTTGGTAATGTTTTTGAAATTTAAAATTTAAATACTACAGAACTCTCTTGAATGAGCTAATTCAAAATAAAAGAAATTCTTGAATTTTGGTCCAAGTTTTCTTACTTTCTAACTTTCATGCCTTTTTCTATTTTTGAACTAACGTTGCTTTTTTATTCGAAAATTTTATTTTTAGGTTATAATTTTTTCATTTAAAAAAAAAACACAAAAATCATTTTTTTTCTTCTTACTTCTCCTTAAAGGAGGTTAATTCATTTCAATAATAATAATATAATAATAATTGTGTGATGATATTTTAATCATATTTTATATTTTTACAAGATAAAATAACTATTTTTATAAATTAAAAAATATTCGTGAAATTCAAACGGAAAAAAAGTTATCAAATAATTTTTGCATTGACCCTCCTGGTCATCCATGTCTTACGATATTATAAAATAAGAAAAACCTTTTATTTTTCATTTATATTGAATTAAATATTAAATCAGTAAAAAAATTAAAATCTGAAGCCAAAATTTTTTTTAATTTTTATAAATTTTTATAATAGGTTTTATTCAATAGTTCATTAGATTAATTGAAATAGTTCATAGAGTCTTATCCCAATCACTTAGTAACACGTAACTCTAGTGGTCTAATACTAAAACAAGTCAAAATTATTTAATCTTTAAATCAATCTAAAGAATTAATTAATTTTAAATTTTATTTCTGACAATGCGCAATGTAAAAATTTTAAGTAATAAGTAATTTAAAGATAAAAATATTAAAATTTAAAGATTTTCAATTTTCAAATTTTTAAAATAGAGGTCAAGGAGATTTAAAAAACTTCAATTTACAATAAAATCGACTGCAATGGAACAGTAACGGCCATAGAATTTCATTTTTCAGATCAAAAAGAGATCCAGGACTACGCCTGACTATTCTTTTATTAGAAATATTTGTACAAATATTTTCATTTATTTCATTCTCTTGGTAGTTTTTTTATTTTTCTTTTTTTTATGACATTGAAAATATTACTAATCTTCTGTATCGGTTGTTTAACTCTTCGAATCTAACTTTCACGGATGACCTACCGGTAATGCCTCCCTTCAGTCTTACTCTTCTCCTCCTTGTTCAACACGTCTCTTCTTTCTCTCATCTGCTTCTCTCGCACTCTGTTCGGACATATATACCTCTCCGTTACCATTAATTTCTCTCTATTTTGGCTTCGACAGTTTCTATCAACTTCCTGTTTAAGGCGGATAAAAACCGGCGGAACACTGTTTGAATTTGTCTGTCTGAATCTTCGAACGGGATCAAAATAATTTTTTCTCACATCAATAACTTAGAAAAGCCTCTTAACCTGTTCTTCAAAATCAATGCTTGACTCTTGCTTTAGACCTAACATAACTAGACAGTCTTTTTTTTTCTCTCTGGCATGATTTTCTGCAGAATTCGTCATGTCTATTTGCTAGGATGATAAAGTCTGAGAAAGTCTGAATTTTTCTCTTTCTCCAGTTCGATGTCAAGTATTGCATGAACTATTATAACAATTATTATTAAATTATCCAAAATATTTTTTTAAATCAATCTGAGAGTGTTAATTTTTGTAGAATTTATTAAAAGTTTATTTAATTTTAATGGAAGTGTTCACCGGATAAAACTCGTAGAAAAAGAATTATTTAACAAGACTTGTTTGAGCATCTACTAGAAGAATTGCTGTATTGTAGTGCCTTAAAAGAAACAATAAAATTAAAGTAAAAAATTTTTAGAATTTTTAAATTTTACATATTTCCATAATAAACATGTAAAAAAAATAGAACAAATGATGTTATGAAACTCAACGATCCAACTATTATGTAAATCCAAGCCATAAAATAACATTTACCACCCAACCAAGACACATTAGCAAGAATTATAGACTTTCTGCCATCAAATTGTTTAACCATGTAATCTTTGAAAAAAAAAAATTAGTGAAAAAAATTTTCAATCAAACACATATTCTAACTATAATCAATATCAATAAAATAATTTCCTTTAGGTAATTTCATTATTCGAATTTCTTCAGGTTTAAAAAAATTGCTCAATGCTTGTTCAAAGTCTGTTCTATTGATTCCAAATGAATCATTTTTTTCAAATTGTTTCAGAAAATATTTAATAAGCGCATTTTTATTATCAAGTTTATGAGCTAATTTTTGATTTTCTTCTAAAAGTATTCGTCCATAAAGTTTGCGAAATGATGGAAATGCTGCTGTCCTCATCCAAACCATCAAATCTTCTAAACTTTTATTGTTCGATGATAAATTAATCTTTCGAATCCGGGATTTAATTGAATTTGGGGAATGTGAATCTAAAAAAAAGAAAATTAAAAATGGACTTTTTTTTTCACAATTAATTAAATATTTTTATTAAAAATATAATTAAATTACTTAATAGGTTTGAAAATCTGTATTTTCGATCCGTGTCCCAAGCTAAATCACCTTTGGAAATATTTAACTGAATTGATTTGTTAGTTTGTTGATTTATATAAAATATTTTAAAAGTATCTTCATTAAAATTTTAATTTTATTTAATAACTTAATTTTTTAAAATAGATTACCATTAAATAGACTATTGGAAATAGCTCCACATGGTTCATAAATATATTTTTTTTGACTTTTTTCCATTATGTACCGGAATGGTCCGCATTCAGCTGTTAAATTTATATTTGAATCATTTTCCAAGAATTGATTTATATCCACTGATTTTACATATTGCCTAATGTTTTGATAATAGTTATCTAACATGTAGTACACATAAAGAGTTTCATTTTGAAAATTTTCTTCGCGAAAATAAATACGACAAATACAATGGTACGAAATGTTTCTTAAAAGCTGGCTATGGCAAGTGTAACTTTGATTTTTATAATCCAAACAGTCTGTATAATCATATTTTGCTTCGTATATCTTATTAAAGCTATTATGCAAAGTTAAAAATTGAATGATAAAAATTTTACATTATTTGAATTGAAATATAAAATAATTCCAAGGGGTAAAAAAGCAATTGAACAAATTAAAAAAAGATTTATAACAAATTTTGGTGTTAGAAGTGGTTTCCAAGCTTTAATTTTTAAAGAAAATTAGATGAAATAAAAAATTAATAAAGCTAAACTTACCATTAAGTTTTTGTTGGTATAAATCTTTCTCTAAAAAATATTTTTATTAAATTATGATAAAATTTAATATTTTTACAAATTTTATTTTTACCTAAAGGCCTATTGGAGTATTCATTTTTTTGACTATGTCTTGAATCATCATCAAAATAATCATCTTTAGATTCTTGTAAATTTTGCCTTTTGAATCTAAATTTTGCATTTAAATAATTTTTTAAGCTGCGTTGAAAAGTTATTCCATTGTTATCAGAAGATTTCTGAATGAAACTGGTTTCTTTAACAGTAATTTCATTTGGTAACAAAGAATCAACTTGAGGATCTGTATTTGGATCACTTTTGTTTGAGTATTTTCGTCGTCGTTTATGTTCTAACTTAGTTTTATTCATTTGATTTAAGGCCTTTTTCTTAATTTTGTGAAACTCTTCTGTCTAAAATACAATGCATTGTTTTTTTCTCAGTTAAATTACCAAAAAATTTGCTTTCAAAATGCTGAATATACGTAATATAAGAGCTTGTCAAAATGAATCTTAAACTTATTTTATTTTTTTTATTGCTTTTTTATTTTTTTTCAATTAAATATCAAAATTAACTAATAAATTTAAATTAAATAATTTATTACATAATTTATGCCTGATGTTTTAGAATTTTGAAAGTTTATAATTTCATGAAAGACATTTTTATGCTGATATTCACTCTGATCATTATTTGCTTCGATGAAATCTATGTAAAAAAGTAATGAAAAAAACTTTAATAACTTTGTCTTAAAATTTAATTAGAATTATTCATTTAAAATGAATTTTAATATTATCCACTTTAATATTTTAATTAGGATGAATCTTTGCTAAAACCCAATTAAGAGTTAAATATTTTTCAAAAATTGTTTTTTTTTTCTTATCTCCTTTGCACGAATTATTTTATTAAAAGTTTTAATTTTCGACAGACATAATTTAAATATGGTTAAATTTTTCAAAATAAAAGAGAAAATCAAATATCTAATTAGATTAAAAACATGATTTGATTGATAAAGGAATCTAAAATTTTCCAAAATATCTAACTAAAATGACAGAAAGAACTATTTGTTAAGAATTATACCAAAAAATCTTTAGATTATTAAAACTTTAATAACGTAATCATCCGAATTGAGTGACATTTAATAAAAAGTGAACACATTTTAAAACTATTAACAATTGTTAAAGCTTATATAAAATTCTTTAAAAAATGATAATTGAATTAATTATGGTTTTTAACTATGTTAAGGTCGGATTTTTTTTTTTACATAGGTCAAATTTATTCATTTTTTAAGAGATGTCATTAAAATTGAACATTACTCTTTTTAAAGCCAGTCCTCATTTTTATTGACATGTCACTAAATTCAATCACCTTATTTCTAATTTTAAAAAACTTAAGTTATGTTAGAAATTTTATTCTAAAATAAAATTTATTGCTGAAGTAATCTATTTTTTTAAATCTAAAATTTAATTTCATCTAAAAAATCGACTTTTATCAAAATTCAATGAACTTACAGAATGAATCAGCTGGTCCAATGCTTACCTAGAAGATCAATTTTTGACTTGGAGAAATAATATTTTGGGTAATTATTTTTTGTTTTAAATTCATTAATATCAATTTTATGTGTTAAGAAAAAAAGAGATTAAGTTTTAATTTTTTTTTATACTAATTCACAATTTTAGATAATAATTAGAAATTAGAAAAATAGAATATTTTTTCTACTTTGAAAATTTTATTTTCATCTTTAAAATATTTTAAGATTTTTGTACATCAAATTCAACATAGCACTTTATAAAACTTGAAAAATAAAAAATAAAAAGCATGTGGCTTAAATTTTAATATCTAGCGAAAAGGAAAAAATAAGCAAGTAATTTAAAGTAAAAAATAAATTAAAAGAAATATATTTTAGTCGAATTGAAGAGATTTCTTAATTTAAAACTGTAATTATTTAATCTTCTAAATCTTTCTATATTTAGGCTTTTTGAATATTTTCGAAATGCCAAATACAAAAAATTAACTGGATATTTTTAAATAAAATTTTATTTAATGAATAAAATTATCAATAAACAATTTTCAAATATTCTTTTTTTAAAATTAATCTACTCAAACAATTGTTTTACTTTTCTAAATGACAGTAATTTTGGAGTTTTTAAAATTTTTAATTAGCAAATGCGAAATTAATACTCAATTTAGCATAATATTCCACATGTGAATATTTAGAAAAATAACTATTTCTAATAATGGAATGCGAGTTGATAAAACTAATTAGAATCAAATTAGATAAAACTTTATTTTTTTAAACATTTGCACGAGGTTTTTATACATAATTGAGTTTTTTATCCATCAAAAAAATAAAGTATTGCATAAATTTATAATTTTACTGAAAGGGCTTTTGTTTATTTTTGTAAATTACACATTGACATAATACTTATTAAAGAGAATGCCATTGAATTTAATAAAATTGGTTTCAGTATATTCTTTGTAATTTTATAAACTAAAATAAACATGACATTTAAAAAGAACATCTAAAATTTAAATTAAATAAAGAATAAAAGCTCTCATAATCGATTTAACTCTCTGAATTATCAATTCTTTTCTCAAGTCCATAACCAAAATTTTTTATGTAATCAAGACACAATTTAAAGATTTGCATAAAAACTGAAATCAAAAAAATCTTTGCAATATCTTATGCGACTGATGGACCGCATGTCACAAGAATTGAGCAAGTTTCTGTAATGAGTTTTCCTAGACCCAAAGGTTAAACAAGCATTGAAATATTTAATAAAATTTTAAATCTTTTGAACATTTTCATAAATTTCTACTGAAATAATTCGCCACAAAAAAACACTCGCATAATAAACTTGGTTCTTCTATTACCCATCTAACAGTTGTCTTTTTTTCATGAGTTTTAATAGTTAATTTTTTATGCGATTTTAGATATTTTTATGAGCTCGAACCATTAAACTAAAAATAAGCTATTTTATTAAGAATTATTTTTGAACGACACTAGATATGGAGAACCAAGTATAATGTTCAATCATTTCTATAGAACAAGTGTTCGCCGGTTCGAAGAAACTTAAATTTTAGTTAATGTATGTATTTTTTTTAATTTTAAAAACAAATAAAATCATAATTAAAACACATGATCTACTTGCTTTGGTTTAAGTAAAAATAACTATTTTTCTACAAAGAAAAGAAAAAATATTTCAAGTAATTTTAATTGAAAAAAAATTAAATACAAACCAAAAAAGCTTGAGTAATTATTTTAGTATTTTAAGTTTTGAATTATTCTCTGTGAATGTAAGTGAAGGACTAGGGGAGAAAATTTAAAATATTTCAAAACATATACAAAACTTGTGATTTGTAGTGTAAGTGTAGCGACTTTGGTTTCACACAACTTTAAAGTCTGCTAAATCTGTGCACATATCTTTCAAATTGCACGCTATTTAAAAGTATGGAAAGTACGCAATTAATTTGCAGATTTTTGTATTCGAAATTTGCATGAAGTTTGACAGTGGCAACCAAAATACTAATTATGAATTTTGGTGGAGGAAAATTTTGCCATAATATCAAATAGATAAATGAATAAACTAGCTGTCAAGCAAATGTACATGTCATATGGGCTAAGACTAGATTAACTGGCATATAGAAAAAGTCTTCATGAAAAAGCTTCTTTTGTGTGTATCTCAATTAATTTTGGAGCATAATTTTCCTTCTCTTGTTCGGATATATTGATTTATTTTGAATTATGAGGAACGAAGAGAGGCAAAGCCATAGCCAGACAAGAGCAGAGAGAAAAAGCGGTGCATTAGCATATGAGGAACAGAAAGTAAAACAAGCTCGTTTAGGATAGATAAGCGAAGAACAAGAGAGAGAGAGTGAGTGAAATGGAGAGGAGGGGGGGTAAACTTGGCAGATGAAACCGCTTATAGAAAAGCAAAATAATCAATATTAAACAGTGGCCTAATAATTTATGCTGTATGTAGAATTGGCGGCAAATTTTGTTAGCATAATAGATGCTAATTAATGCGCGAAGCCGTAAGGAAAACAAAAAACCGTAAAATTAAATTGAACTCTTCACAAAAATCAATTCAAGTTTTGTTCAGCTTTTCGTAAATTTAAAATGAAAAAAGTTTTAATTTATGCTGGCAAGTAATTATTCTGTCTGAATGCAAATGAGTGCAACATGATTGAGGCCTTGTTGAATTGGAATGCCGTCATCGTATGCTAGAAAGCCATTGAACATAATTTATTCGGCTCCAACTATTCCAAACGAGTGCGCTCTTGCTCTTCGCGATTATGCCTCAAACGGGGATTTAAGCTAAGCCGAAATTTGAGCGAGCGAATCGCTTTGTCTAACTGCAAGCCAATGCTAAATTTCAAATTTAAAATAATAATAATTAATTTAATAACAGTGCAATTTATGAATATTTGATAAAATAATAATGATAATTTTTTCCTCTCCTTTAAAATATATATTTTTTTTAATAATAATAAAATACGAATAAATTTTTCTATCTTCTACTAAACATAAAAATACAGAACAGTCAGTTACTAATAATATCATAGGCCACAAAAATGCACATATATCATTTTCTCAATACCCGTTCAGAGTCGTTTCCTGCTCCTAGTGGACCCGCTGCGCTCCAGCCAGCCTATTCGACGTCTCACGCTCATCCAACCGACCTCCAAGACAGCCGCACTCACCCCCAATCGGCTGCCAATTTACTATCACTTTTAAAGCCTGCACATCACTTCTAAGTGTTCGCCGTGTTCCTAGAACTAGATGCTCGGAGCCCCTAAAAGTTGCCTGAATTTTTTTGTCTGTGATTTGTGCGGCCTTTAAGCAAGGTCCAAAGCTAGGCAAATAACTAGGAATTTTGTTAATTGACGTTTTTGTCTGAATTGTTTGAGAAAAACAAAGTAACCTTAGTAAATTTAAATTATTCTTTGCTTTAACTCGAACGCAAATATTTGAAAACCATAATTTTAGAAAATTCTAAATATAATTTTTTTATCATCGATTAGTTTAGAAACCAAGTAGAATTTTCTTTTCTTTTTTAGATTAATTTTTGTTGGCATTCATTTTTAGAAAAAAAAATTTTTTTTCTAATTTTTGACTTAATATTTGTTTCAAAATTTATTTGAAAAAAAAATTTTTTTTTGTCTAATCTTTGACTTTAGAAATCGTCGATCATGCTTTTGCTGGCATTCGAGAGAGAAATTCTATCAAGGCCGCGTTCCATGTCACAAGCTACTCAATCAGTCATCACTTGGAACATAAAAACTAATTTTATTCTAAATATTTATAAATCGATATACTAAATTTATTTCTCCATGGCGGTGTAAAGTTAAAATCAAGAGCTCATTTTAATGAAAAAAAAGAAAAACTAGTCAGTGAAGTTAGCTGCTGTTGAAACAACACTCCGGATTAGGTACAAAGTTGTCATGGAGCTCTGCCAAAGCTTTAGATTAATTTTTTTCATTTTTTGTTCCAAAGCGAAATTAAATTTATCACTAGACCAAACATTTAGCTTAAATGTTGCTCTAGCTAAACAAATGTTTGCTGAGCATTGGTTTTTCTATCTTCTTTTTTCTCTCTCTCTCTCACTCTCTCTCTCTATTTTCTTTTGTACAAGTAATTTTAAATTTCTCTAAAATTAAAATTATAAATTTTGTTATAAGTTTAGAATTGTTTAATTATTTTGTTTTAATTAAAAGATTTAAAAGCAAAAAGAATTATAATGGAACATTCGAATAAAATGATAATAAAAACATAATTCAAACGAACAACCGTACCATCGTAGCTTCAAACTTTGACTAGAATTGCATGAAAAAATTACAATGAGTAAAGCTTTTTTTCTGTTATTCTCATTCAAAACGTTTAACAAATAATAAGAAAAATATAAATTAATAAAGCTAGAAGACGACTAACAGTTAATAATCATAATCATAACAGCTCACTTACAAATAATAAAAATAATAATAAAAATAATAATAATAATAATAACATTCAATTGAAATTATTTTTAAATTTAATAAAGTAAAACTATTTCATAAAATGGCGTGCTGTATGTCGGCAGAGGCGCGCGAGCAGCGCCGAATAAACCAAGAAATCGAGAGGCAAATTAAAAAAGATAAACGAGACCAGCGCAAAGAGCTCAAACTGCTGCTACTTGGCACAGGCGAATCAGGAAAGTCCACGTTCATAAAACAAATGCGGATTATTCACGGCTCGGGATACTCGGACGAAGACAAACGAACATTCATCAAGCTAGTGTATCAAAATATCTACATGGCGATGAACTCCATGATCCGAGCCATGGAAGCGCTAAAAATACCGTACAAAAATGAGCAAAACGAAGTAAACAAATCTGCTCATGGGTACAGGAAATATTTTAGTAAATTTTGTTTTTTAGGAATATGCCAAGCTAATAAAGGCAGTTGATTACGAAACCGCGACCACTCTGGAAGACTCTCACGTTATTGGTATTAAAAACCTCTGGCTTGACCCCGGTATCAAAGAATGCTACGACCGAAGGCGAGAATACCAACTTACCGACTCGGCTAAATAGTAAGATCTTTTCAACTAATATTATTTATGAAAAAAATAGAAATATTTTTTCTAACGAACTTAGGAGTTTTTAATTTAAACTAAATTTTTAAAGGCATGAACATTTATTTAGGAAAAAGTCATTTTTTCAAAATAAAAAGTATAATGAAAATTTGAAAATAATGATTTGAAAAAAAAAGATATTTTTAGAAATTTTTTAAAAATTAAAATTGCATTTAATTTTGCGATTTTAAATAAAAAAAAATCTTCTTAAAATCTATGATTCCGAAAAAATATTCTTTTAATAAAAAAAAGTTGATGCTTCGAAAAAAAATTTTATTACAAGAGAATTTTTAATTTACAATTTTATTTTTCTAAAACTTAAGAATATTTTGTTTTTTTAACCTGTTGAGAAGAGAAAATTTATTTTGTTTTAAACGTATAAATTGGAGAAAAATCAAAATTAAATTACATAAAAATACCAAATTTTTAAAAGGTATGAACATTTATTTTAAAAAAAGTCATTTTTTCCAAATGAAAAGTATAATGGAAATTATACAACTTAAAATTTGGGAATAATGATTTGAAAAAAAAAGATATTTTTACAAAAAATTTTCATAGCAACATCAAAAGACAATATTAAAAAGAAACTGGATGATTTTTAGGCGTCAAATCAACTAAAATACAAAAAAACTTCTTTTAAGTTTATTTATCTTAGTTTTGTAACTCATTTCAGCTACCATAGTGAGACTCTTAGTCTTGCTCTACAGGCTAATGCCTGTTGTAGCTCATATTATTATTATCATACTTTTAAAAATGATTCCGAAAAAATATTCTTTTAATAAAAAAAGGTTGATGCTTTGAAAAATAAAATTTATTACATGAGAATTTTAATTTAAAATTTTTTTCTAAAACTTCTAATTTAGAAAATAAAAAAAATTAAAAAAAAAAACTTTATTCAATTCATACTTTTATGCAAATTTTAATTTTTAAAATTTTTCCCAAAATTAATAATTTCGAAAAAATAGTCTACTAAATAAGAAATATTGATACTTTTATAAATTTTTTTAAAATTAATTTTTTTTAATTTTCAGCTATTTGGATAGCTTGGATCGGATATCGACGAAAGACTACTTGCCCACAGAACAAGACGTGTTGCGTGTTAGAGTGCCGACCACGGGTATTATCGAATATCCATTCGTTCTAGAGAATATAACATTTAGGATGGTTGATGTGGGAGGACAACGAAGCGAACGTCGCAAGTGGATTCATTGTTTCGAAAATGTTACATCGATTATGTTCTTAGCCGCTCTCAGTGAGTACGATCAAGTGCTAGTTGAGTCAGATAACGAGAATCGAATGGAAGAAAGCAAAGCCCTGTTTAGAACCATCATAACATATCCATGGTTTCAGAACTCGTCTGTTATTTTATTTTTGAATAAAAAAGACTTGTTGGAAGAAAAAATTATGCACTCACATTTAGTAGACTATTTTCCAGAATTCGATGGTAATTTTTTTACTCAAAAATTCTGAAAATAAGCAACAAAAATTTTATGACAAAAAATATTTTTAAAAATATGCTAAAATTAAATTTTGTTTAAAGGACCTAAACGTGATCCTCAAGCAGCCAGAGAATTCATATTAAAAATGTACGTTGACCTAAATCCTGATAATGATAAAATAATTTATTCACATTTTACATGTGCGACCGGTAAGCTCACAAATTTAGATTTTTTGCTTTTTTTTTAATTTTAAATTTTTAGACACGGAAAATATTAGATTTGTTTTCGCAGCAGTTAAAGATACTATTCTTCAATTAAATCTCAAAGAATACAATTTAGTCTAGATATTGAATCGTACTTTATTTTTTTGCTAAAATTTACAATGGATCAAAACTTCAATCCAATCTACAACAAATCAGCAGTGCCAAGCTTTACGTTTGACCAAAACTAAAGTTGTATGAATAAATAACAGTTGTCTACCAAAAGGATATACCAAACTCGTTTATCTTTTTTTTTCTTATATTTAATTAAATCAATTAAAATAAGTTTACGTTTGTGTGCTGTGGCTTACCGTAGAAAATTTTTGAGAATCTTATAATTTTTTTTCATGTAATTGTGTAGAGAGTACGTTTAAGCTTAATTTCTTAGGAAAATGCTCTTGAAAATGTCGAAACTAGTCTTTCATTTCATCGAAGTGAAACCCAATTGAGCATCTTTTTTCACCTTGAGTCAATCGAGTCATACTTTTTCTTCTAAAATAGTCATTTTATTTGTAATTTTTTATTCATGGACTTTTTTTTGACGTAATTTATCATTTTTGTATTTCAATAATGATGTTATTTAAAATTCTAATTTTGTCGTATTTCTTGACTTCAATTTTCTTTAAAGAAAATAAAATTTGTTTGCTGTTGCATTTTTTTCAAAATATAAAACTGAATTTCATACTTTTTAATCTCAGACCATTTTAATTGTTAATGTTAATGACTTTTTTTTATTTTACTAAAATCTCTTAATTTTTGCTAATGTGGTTAATGGATCATCAACTTTGTCTTGTTTAGTTATGAGTTTTGCAAACTCGGAGTGTCTAATGGTTGTTGTTTTGGGCGCGAAACGCCATGTGACCGAAAACTTAAGATTTAGAACATGTTTTGGCTTTTATGGCTAACAATTTTATTTCAAGGGACTATTTTTTTGCTTTTATTTTCTTTACGAACCATTTATAAATAATATTCTTTTTATAAAATAACATCATTCAAATATTAAATAGACTTAAAGACTTAAAACAAATTTTCGATTTTTTTTCAAGGAATCTTTTTCGAATTTTTAATTTTTAAAAATTTAATTAAACTTACTTAAATTGTGTGCTAATAAAAATTAAAAAAAATGAAAATATAAAAAATTCTTTTTTTATCGAAAAATTCCAAACCTACAAAACCAAAAACCCCAATTACGAGTTCTATTTAATTAAAAACACTAATTTATCTACAAGTTTAACAAAATTAAATAAAAAGAAATAGAAAAGATTTTTACTTCATGTTGTTCAAAAATATATATCTCTTAATAACAAAAATTTATTTGAAAAATGAATCACAAAAATAAAGAATTA
This sequence comes from Brachionus manjavacas, assembly GCA_019054805.1. NCBI lineage: Eukaryota > Metazoa > Rotifera > Eurotatoria > Ploima > Brachionidae > Brachionus > Brachionus manjavacas. The sequence goes on from JAHQIY010000005.1 coordinate 2,323,627, forward strand.
AAAAAAAGATTCTTAAGGATCACGATATTTCTAAAAAAAAATAAATAGTTACGATAAAAAAATAGTAAATTAAATAAATCAGAATGTGTTTGTGATTTTTTGTTGTTTTTTTTTCTACAAAAATTCCAAAATAAAGCTTAATAAGATACAGTTTACATCAAAATCCCCTAGTTTTTGAATCTAAAATAAATGCTAGCTAAGTAAATAAATATACCGAGCTTAAAAGCCATTGTTTTAGATTTTCACATATTAAAAACTTAAATTCTTCAACTATTTTCATTTAGACGAATTATATAGAAAAAATTAAAAATTAAAATAAAACAAGTTGGATAGATGAAAATTTAAAAGAAAGGAAAAAAAAGTTAATTTATATTATTCCAAATGTAAATTTTAGCAACTTTTTTAATTTAGAAGTGACAATTTAATTTTTTGGTGATAATGGATATTAGTTTTTGGTTAAAATTAATTTATTTAATTTACAGTAATAAAAAAAGGAGATCTATTTCTTTCTGCTTGCAAATTTTTTTTATAACTGCTAGTAAAAAAAATTAATTAATGATGGCTAAATTTTTTTTATGCTTCTAAAAAAATAATACCTGCTAGCTAATTTTGACAATAAATAAAAGAGAAAAACCAGTTAATATTAATCGACAATTTGAATTAACACTTGATAGCAACAGCAACAAGCTACTCCTTTGGAAAATTCGTTTCAACAGTATTACGATTTATCCAATGTTATAAATAGTGAAAACTTATCAAATCCTTTACAATTAGATGAACCGAATGATTTAAATATTGATCAAAATTATCAAGCTGATGCACAAAAAGCTTCAAATGGTCCTAAACTCCGTGACAGACCTCGTGGTTCTACAACTAAAAAAAAGAAATACAGAAAATAATTCTTTCAGATAATCAAAAAGACAGTGAAAAAATTAAATTTGATATTTACATATGATATTTTAATTTTTTTTGTCGGTACTAAGCTTAATTTCTTTTTTCTTCTTTCCAAACTTAATATGAAAAAAATTTAATCAAAATATTTTGGTTATTTTCTTATACTTTTATTTTTTCTATCATAAACATAATTTTACCAGCAGGTGAAAAAAAATTGCCAGCAGAATAAATTAATTACTATCATTATATTAGCTAGCATAAAATTTTGCTATCAGAAATAAAAAATTTACTAGCAGAAGAAATAATGTCCGTAAAAAAGTATCAATCTTAGCATAATTTTTAAGATCAAAATATGTCTTGTTAATTTAATTTTATTATTCAAACTTTTTTAAAAAAAATAATAAAAACAATAATTAATGGCTTAAATTAAAAAACTTGAATTTTGTACGAAATTTTAAAGAAAGTATTAAAAATAGAGAGAAACTACTTTAAAATTATTAATCTCTTAATATTTCTCCGTTTTCTACTTTATGTGTAAATTAAAAGACGTCTTCTCCTCCATTGGCTTTTATTTTTTTAAAGCTTCCGCTTCATCCCTTTTATGTTTCATTTCTTTTCTTTCCCTTTTCTTTCATGAAAAATTTGCTTTTTCGTCAAGACTCAGTATTAAACAGAGTCTAATTTATCACTTTGATAGCTATGGTCTACTTTTTATTTCTTTTAAATTTTTTAAAGATAAAACTTTTCTATAAAATAATAATAAGAATAAGCTACAGCAAGCAAGCTTGAGGAGATGACCTACTAGGAGGACATCTCATCATCATCATATGGTAGCCGAAATTGCGCAGAAAAGATGGAAAATAACAGACAAATACATTATTTTTTTTTTTTAGTTCAGTAAGAGTCATTTTTTAATTTAATCTAAGAAAGTATTGTGTGGAATTAAGTAAGTATTACTTACAAGAATTTTACAAAGTAAAAATATTCAAGAATACAGAAATAGAATTACATAATTAAAGATTACAGTTTAAATACCATTACAAATCAAATAAAATAGAATTACAATGAAAAATTGAAATAGAAGAAGTATACAATAAAAAAAGGTGGAAGGAACTAGTGCGCGTTAGTGAAATCATATGCTAGACTTGAAGGCGTCGTAATTATTCTTGAACTGGTTGATTGATTGAGAGTCGGTAACTTCGGCTGGCAGGGCATTCCAATGATTAACAACTCTGTTCGTGAAGAAGTTGGGCCTCTGCATACATTCAGCTGCCCGGAGAGTCTTCTCTTATGTCATCTTATGTATGTAGTTCTTTCACATAGACTGGTTGCTGGACCAGTCTGTGTGAAAGAACTACATTACATCAGAGGATTCACCCAGGACACTTCGTTGAAGCCATTGTCGAACTTGAATAGCTGGATCAGATCCCCTCTAATTCTGCGTTCATGAAGTGGCGTCAGACCTAATACAGTGAGACGGTCTTAATAGCTCCAGTTTCTGACTCAAGGCACCAGCTTGGTAGCTCTCCTCTGAACAGTATCTAATGCTCTGATGTCTCGCCTACTGGATGGTGACCATACTGATGAGGCGTATTCCAAATGGGGTCTCACATATGCGCAGTAGAGGGTCTTTCAGGTGTCGATGGTCGAGAACCTGAACGTTCTTCTCAGCTGCCCAAGAATACGGTTAGCTTTGTTGTCCTGAATCCTGATATGACTAGAGAACTTTAAATTACGGTCGAAAGTGACTCCGAGGTCCTTTTCATATTCTACAGATTTGAGAATGTGTGGTGCGTCTGACTCGCCCATGTATAATTCCATGTTGGCTAATTTGCTCTAACCAGACGTGCTAAACTCCATTACCTTTCACTTGTCGACGTGAAAGAGCATGCGCCACGTGTTAGACAACTCCATAAGTGCATCGAGGTCCTGTTGCAGTGACGTGAGGTCATTATCGCTACAAATGATAGAGTTTGCTGTCATCCGCGAATAGCTTAGCAATGTGGTTGACAACTGAAGGCATGTCTTTAATGTAAATTACGAACATTAACGGACCGAGGACGCTGCCTTGCGGGACGCCGCTTGATACGTCGATTCATTCCGCTTTATGTTGCCCGATTACCACTCGTTGCTGCCGTTTGGATAATAAATCACTGACCCAGTTGACAAAACTGTCGCAAAAGCCGCATGCGATCATTTTGGTCTTGAGGGACGAGTGAAAGACTCTATCGAAGGTCTAAGCCAAGTCGAGGAATACTACGAGCACATGCAGGCCTTTGTCTAGTCAGTCACTTATGCGATCGACAGTCTCTAAAAGATCAGTAACAACGGATTTTCTCTGTACGAACCCATGCTGCTCAGGGGCTATGGAATTGTTGCTGTAGAGATGCTCCATAATGACGTCACGTACTAAGCGCTTCATTAACTTGCATGGCACTGAGGTCAAGAAGATCGGTCTATAGTTGCCTGGCGAACTTCTGCTGCCTTTCTTAAAAATGGAACTTATCTGGGATAGTCTCCAGGCGTCAAGTATCCTGCTGCTGATTAAGGAACGGCTGAAAATCACACTAAAGACTTCAGAAAAAGCAACGGCACAGCTCTTGAATACTTGGAAACTCCATTCGGAGCATGGGTCGAAGATGGAATGAAGACGCTACCGAACTTGACGTTAAGGAGGTGAGCTATCGTACCACCGTCTGTATGGAAGACACCTTCTCTGTCCTCCAAGCCTTTGATGGTTTCTTTGCATTGCTTCTGCCTGTTGATATAATTAAAAAGCAGTTTTGGCTGACGCTTACAGACCCGGACAAAAATTTTTAAAATTAGTTTTCATTAGATTAAATCCGTTAAGTTTAATTTTTTTTTAATTAAATTTCACAAGAATTAGATTATTAGGAGGCAAATAACGAGTAAAAAGAGTTAAGTTCTATTTGCTATGAGATTTAGAAATACTTTCCGTTTTTTTTATAAATTTAAAATCTGTATAATTCAAGTCACAATTCGAAAAATAAATATTTAAATAAATTGATCTTACGATGTTATTTGAAAAAAAATGGATTACATCATTAATTAAAATTTTTTACAAGTTTGTCAAAATTAATAATTAAAATTCAGGCTAAAACAATATTTTTGGGCACAAAAAAAGTTATTTTCGTCTTTGGCTTGACAAAATAGAAAAAGAAAAAAACTCAAATGGAAAGAAGAAGAAATGAAATTGTTAGGGCTGCTAAAAGACTAGCTGTGTCTAAACTGAAAAAAATTAAACAAATCTTTACATTAAAAGCAAAGAAAAAATTAAAAATAAATATCGAAATTAAATAAAAAAAGAATTTTAAATTTGACTTTTTTATTCATGGTTTCTTTTTTTGTTGTCTTTCTTTTTCAATCTATCATAAATTAGTACAAAACTATAAAATTACTTTTATAAAAATAATCTACTAGCTAAGCAACAACATGGATTTGTTAAAAATAGATCATGCAACAAATCTTTTGGAAACATTGGATCATTTTACTTACAAATGTTGATAATGGAACTCCAGTCGATGTTGTTTTATTAGATTTTGCTTTTGATATAGTCCTTCATAGGAGACTATTCTGAAACTAAAATCTTTTGGAATAAACGGCCTTATTTATAAATGGACTGAAGCTTTCCTTAGTAACAGGAGACGAAGAATTGTTCAAGAAGAAGTGATGTCAAGTTGGGCTGTAGTATTGATAGAGTCCATCAAGGATCCTTTATTGGTTCGTTTCTGTTTGTGATTTATATTTGCCTGATATTATTCGAAATATCTCCAAATGCACAAGTGCTTCAAAGGGACCTAGATGCTGCGTATCAATGGAAAAATGACTGGCTTTTAAGTTTAAAAATCAGCGGTCATAGTGTGCCTGATAACACACTCACTGGCCTCTAAGACCAGCACAACATACTCTCCTACTGGTACTCCTACTACTACTAATATCCCGTTTTTTACTTTCTTTTTATTTTTTTTTAATCTTTTTCTTTTTAACTCTTAACTTAATTGATCGACTTTAACGACATGCGTTATATCTGGATATTCAGAATTAACGACAGTGTCTTTTAACATTAAGAAGATTATTTAACGACATGTCGTTATGTATATACCGAAATGTCGTTTAATAATTTTTCTGAGACTTGTGACTTTTAAGTAACTTTGATTTTGAAAGAAAGTTGTCGTTCGTATTAGAATAAGGGTAGTTGGGATACTTTCCTTATTCATAAAAATACAAGACTCTTCGTTAAATAATCTTCTTAAATAAACTTTAAAAGACAGTCATTTTTCCATTGATACGTCCCTTTGAAGCACTTGTGCTTTTAGATTCATTTTTGAAATTATTTTAGTATCATATCTTTTCTAAACTTAGCTTTTACTCTCCACCTAGGAATCTCATATTTGAAAAGATGACTCATTAACCCACTCAAGTCAGAACAACTTTTGGTTTTGAAAATTCAAATCCCAATTGGTCCAAGGACGAGTATTTGGGTATCAATGTGAATTTAACTGACACCGTAGAGACATTAACATCGAGATAAACTCGAGACAAATCTTAACATACCACGGAAAGAGCGCAACAAAAAGTTAGAAAAAAAACTCACGTTTATTTAAGAAGGAGCCGATTACTTGATTAAAATTTAAAATTCGGTTGATCAAAAAATTAAAAATTATTTTTGTTCAGTGGACTGAAAAAGGAGATTATTCTTCTTAAGGAAAAGCCTTATGAACTAAAGCAGAAATTAGAACTGGTCTCTGAAATGCTTAATGCTTAATCTTTGACTTCAGTCTCATCAATTTTATAAAATCTATCCACACTACTTACAAAGAGAATTCATTAAAAGAGTAACAAGGTTTTCTTACTCTATCAAAGCCAAACTTATTTTTATTGCAATAAAGAATCACCACGTTCAAATTTTTTATATCGCAAATTAATCTTAATTATTTCTTCAAATTCTTTTTTATTTTGAAAAAATTACTCCTTCAAGTAGTCACAAACGAATCCTACGTCGTCTTATAAAATTTGTTTTCTTCCAATTTCCATCGTTCTGAATTTTTCCAAATAAGTGGAGCTGTTAAAATCAATTTAGGAAAGTTCTCCGATATTATTACATTTTTTTCTACATTTATTAAAAAACTATTTTATTTTTGTTTTATTTTTTTTCTTTCATTACTTTACATAGCCTTTAAGTCGTTTAATGAAATAAATAATAAGAATAATAATAATAATTAGCATCTGATGACAATTTGCTATTTAATCATTTGTGAATTTTTTTAAGTTTATTTATAACATTGAAATATTTTAAAACTATTCGGATGAATAAACAGATAAAGAATTAGTAAAATAAGTTAAAAAATTTAAAAATACAAGCGTAAGCGTTGGCATTATTTTAAATCTCTTGGTCCTTGTTTTTTTCCCAAAACTCTTAATAAGCTAAATTTAATGCTTTTTTGCTTATTCTCTCTATCTTTTGGCATTATTTTTATATTTGGTATTTCCATATTTTCCCGATTGGTACTTTTTCAAAACATTTTCAACAGGTTTTTATTAATTTAAATAGTGAGTAATTATAAGTTTTTCTTGATCTTGATAGTATTTTTTAAAGATTTCTATTGATGGACATTTATGGCATCTTAAGACAGTTCTTATAAATTACTGGACCATCACTTTTGGTTGCGTCAGATGCTTTTTTGGCACCTTAATTTCGCTATCACTTTATCATTCATTATATTTACATAACAAATCTATTCATTTTTTAAATTGTAATGCTTTTTTAATTTTTTTTTTTACTAGGTTTAGGAATTTTTCTCTCATGTATATGTTTTTATTTTCTTTCATGTATATGCTTAAGTCTAAATTCAGTGTAAATTTTTAAACCTTAATCAAAACAACAAATTAGATTTTGGTTTATTCATTTTTATTTTAAGTTTATTTGAAAGTTTTTTTTGCTAAAAATCCTGCATTTTCTTTGAAATAAGCAATCGATAATAAACGATAAAATAAAAATATGCAATTTGTTTGCAGAAATTTTTTAGACTGAATCTAGATTTAACAAATTGTTTTACCTTGAAATATTTTAGTTTATTTATAGAATCAAGAATAAGAAATTTTATTCATTTTTAAATTTTGGCCAACTCCAGGGATAATGAATTTGGTGTCAATTCAGAAAAGTTTAAATAACTTTTTTATAAAAAGAGATAATTTTATGTTCTGTAAAGTGCTTAATTTTAAGAAAATTAACTTAATGAAGTAAAATAAGTCAAAAGCTCTGTAAACTTCTGCACTTTGCAGGACTATAAAAAGTATATAAACTGTTCAATTACTTTGCAGAGTTTTTGTGGGCATATATATTGAGATAGAGCAATATTGCTTAAACATTTAGCATTTTAAAAAACTAAATATTCCTTAAAGTAAAAAAGCTATTAAATTTTTTCTGAATTGAAACTATCGCATCGAAAAAAACTTCACAACCCCCCAAGTCCATTAACTTAACTTTCTCAAATACTAGAAGGATTGTTATTATAAATAAAATTTTACCAAAGAATCAATTTAATTATTAGGTTTATAAGTTTTTAATTTGAAGATATTTAGTAATATTTTTTTTTTAACTCATTTAATACCTTTTCAAATTTTTTATTTTTTCAAATTTTTAAAATCAAATTATTTTCTTTGTTCTTGTGATTGAGAAAAGGCTATGATCCATTCCAAACTATGTGACTGATTTTAAACCCAAACTTTACGTTTAACAAAATAAACTAATTAAATCAGCAAAGTTATTATTTCAAATAATTGTCAAAATCAAGAAAAAAAAAACCTAAATACTTGAATGATCAAATAATTGAGTTTAATTTGTTGCAAATACATTGATCAATCGACAATACTTTTTAAAAATTTTGGCATAAAAATCTATCTAAAATTTATGATTTACAATTTATAAGAATTCTAATTGTTTTTTCATTTTAAAACAGACTTTAATAACTTAAAGTGCAAAGAAAGATAAAGATAAGAATGAATTTAAGCTAAGCAATTAGCAAAAAATCTGATCCTTTATTTAATTCTCACCCCGGAGAACAAATAAAGCCAAAAATAAAATCTGATTTTGAATTGATAAGCATGATTTAAACACAATTTAGAAAACTCACAAAATGATCTCTCGAAATAAGAGAATTTTATTGCTTCAAGTGAAAACATATTGTTTTAGAAAAAAATGCATATATATCATGATTAATTTCAAATCATAGTCTTAAGTAACCATATAAAAAGATAATAAATATGCATGTGGAAATAAAGATTTTATTTGGTTAAAATTGTCATCAATAAAAAAAACATTGCAATCGGATAACTTATCATTAAATTTAGTTATCTTTATAATTTAATAAATTTGCGCCTAAAGTGAATTTTAGACGAATAGTGCACACTCTATTAGACAAATATGGTTTTTAATTATACTTTATGTTTATACTAAAATTATATATTTTTCGTTTTAGTTACGATTTATTTGCATACAATTTGCTAAATTAAACTTAGGTCTAAAATATTTCAATAATTTTGATTTATATCTAATAGAAATCAAATTTATGCCAATAAAAGATAATTGAAATTTCTCCATGAAATTCTTTGTAGCCTCACATGAAATTAAATAAAAATCTAAAAAAATTGTATTTGGATGGCATCTAATCCTTCACTTACCGATTCCAGTTTATAATCTTCTCTTATTGATTTAAAACATTAATTTTTTAAAGATTTGTTATTTATTGTTTTAAATTTTAATCAAAATTAAATGATATTGATGATTTAAATTTAAAATTATTTTTCGAAGCAAGTCTTTAAAAAAATGACTGCCTTTTATCCTCTAAAGAAACAAAACTTTTTGTTAAAGATCACATCTGCCCTACTCTGGATCTTTTAACTTTAGACTTGACGTATCATATCCATCAATAATAATAATTTTCTAAGCTATTAAAAAATATGAAAGCATAATATTAAAAAGTTTATAGAAAAAAATATTGTTTTGGATCTTGTGATGGAAAAAAAAAATTTGCATTCTTTCAAAGAGATTAAGGAGAAAATTGATAAGATAAAGTAATAAAAAATAATTTTTTTCAGAAAGAAAGCTGTTATTAACATTAAGAAATTAACAATTCAATGCGAATATAAAGAGCATAAAAATATCTCTTTTAGAGATTCTAAAATTCAAATAAAAGTTTGTTTGCGTTCTTAGTAAGAGTCTCAAGACTGAAAGGAATGACTAAAATCTATTCCAAATTGTATTTAATAAAAAGTGAGTTAATAAACCTGATTGAAAATCAAGACAATATTGAAAAAATGACTGAAATGAATGTGGAAATGAATAAATTGGAAAAACTCATATTTAAATAATGAAAAATCATAGATTGATCAAGTAAAAACAAAAGAAAATACTGAACATTATTTAAAAATAATTAAATTAATTTGAAAATTTCAAAATGATGCCAAAAATCTATTGAAATTGAATTTAATCTATTTTTAATTTGGAAAAAAAATATTCATAAATTTTGAAATAAAATTGAGTAAGTAAATAAATAAACTATTAAATAATGTCTCTTTTATTAACCAAAAATAATTAGATATAAATCGAAATGCTTCATGGAGTTTATTTATTTATTTCGAAAAACACCTCTTGGGTGATGAATAAAAAAAAATCAAGAAAAGAAAGGAAAAAAATGCATAATTTATAAATTAAAATAAAATATAAAAATTTTAAAGTATTATTGAAAATAATTAAGAAAATAATTATCTGTCACATGCTATTTTGAATAATTTAGTGATTCATCCCAAGATAGCGTCTTAAAGGCAGATCGGCCTTCTTTTGAACCCCATTTTTGTAGAGATTTCATTAAATTTTTTTAATTTAAAAAATGACAAACAAATTTAAGCTAGTTGAAGGATAAGTCTTGTATTTCAGCGTACAAATTTAGATTTTTTTTTGTTTTATGAAAATTTAAATAAAAAGAATTTTTTTTAATTAACACTAATTCAATTTTAAATTTACTTTAATTTTAAAAGTTTAAAGAAAGCAAAATAAAAAAGTTTTTCGATTTATTTTTTGTAAAAATTGTGTAATGTTGCAAGGTAGCGTTTCCTTTCATTCACTTTAAAAAAGATTTCTAAATTTTCGTTTTCTTCAGCCTCTTCAAAGCATATTTTTGTCAGTTGGTGTTCTTCTTTTTTTTTTAAATGTATGACTGATTTCAAAAGCGATTTTTAAAATAAATTTTTACTTAATATTTTTTTTTTAAAAAATTAAAATAAAAAACAAAATCGTCCGGTAATTTTTTATCCTGTTTCCAAAACAAGAAAAAACATATGGCAAGTTTTTTTTTCAATTTTCCATTTCTAAAAATAACTGCGTAATTATATTTCAAATTTCATTATTATTTTTATTTATTCATAAAACAATAATAATAAATTTATATCATAAATTTATGTTATAAATAATACATAAATAAATTTTATTTTTTTTACATAAATACTACAAAAGTTTTAATTTTAAATTAAATATTCAAATATTGAGATTAACAAAAAAAATTAAAAGTCTTAGGTAAGTATTTCTTTTAGTTACGGTTGAACAATTATATATCAAATTTTAACATTCTTAAGTATTCAGTTTTAATGAAACAAAGTAATTTAAAAATTTCAAAAAAGCTAAATAGAAAAAAAACTTGCCACATGATTCCTTATTTAAAAAATTATGCCTTTTTCTTATTTTGTAAAAACTTTCCGAAATCTAAAAAAGGAAAAATATAAATTCCCGTTACCCAAATTTAGAAAATTATCTTTATTTTAAAAATAGTGTTTATTCCGTTTTCTTTTCCAATAAAAGACCCCGAAATCCAATTTAAGGAACAGTTACAATTTTTTTCTTGAAAAGATGCCGAAAAATGTCTACATTTTTTTACTTATTCACCGAAAAAAATTATACTTATCAAAATAAAATTATTGAAAAGCGATTTAAAATTCTTTACAAAAACAATTTATCTATTTTTTTTTTGTGAATAAAAACAAACTGTACGATACGTAGCAATTTTTCTACAGAAATATATTTAAGTACAAAATTTATTAAAAATCAGACATGTCAAAAGAGAAGAACTTGAATGTTTGGAAAAACCCATAACTGAGATAATAGCATCTTTAACAGATGTATCAAAAATTGACCGACAGTCAGCAAAGAAAGTCTGATCAGTAAAAGTAGATTTGAAGAAAATCAAAGAAAGGACTTGAAATTCTTGTACAGACATTCAAGTAATAAAAACTATTAATATTTTTAAAATTCTAAATTCTGTATTTAATATTATAAGAAAAAAATGGAATGATTTGAACTTTAAATTGAAAATAATAAATGCAATGGTAGATAACATTTCTTTTTACTTTAATTTATTTGATTGTTTAAAACATTTCCAAATAGACAAACAAACAAAAATTTAAATAAGTTTATTGATTGAAATACAAATGACAAAAAAAAGAGTTAAATTAAAATCAGGACTACTATTTACAAAAATAGACATAAATTCTAGAGAATTATTTTCTTTAAATGCTTCTGGCTGGTAAAAGCGTTGCACTGAGGACCTAGTCGACCAAAAAAAATTTAGAAAAATTTTCTAAAATAATTAAATTTCAAATGTTACATTTTTTGTTTTCACTAATTGCCTTGAGCCAACACTGGTGACAATTGACGTGCCAACAAGCAACACTCACCAACGCATCATTACTAAACACTTGCAAACAACCCAAACATTTTGATAGATTATTCTCCTCCGAGAGCTCATCATCACACACTTTATCTTGATCATGAGCCAAGGCATTGTCCTCGTCATCAACCACATTAATGTATTCCTCATTCTCTTGGTCGCCGTTATCTAAACCCAAACAAAAAATAAACAGGATATTTGTTTTAAACGACTAGCGTACTACATACCAAGATTAGTTTCTCTTCTTAATCGTTTATGGGCCATTGTTCCGGCTGACAATTCACAATCAATCTCATCAAATTCTCTCTGCAAAACAAAAAGGAAATATTTAAAGATCATCATTCGAACAATAAAAAAAATAATAGAAATTTTTGCCTACTTTATTAATCGCTTTTTGATTTGATCTGCACGTATCCACATTTTCTTTTGAATGCTTGAGACGTTGAATACCTTTAGAAGAAGAAGAGAAAAAACGAATATTAAAAAAATAGTTATGCAAGATTTGGCCGGCCAAAACTAACTTTTTCTCATTGATCTTCTCACACGTTTTTCTTTGATTTGCTCATATTTCTTTAATTACAAATTAAACACAAATTTTCACAAAAAAACAAATCAAGCCTACCAAGTATCGTTGATTGTCTTTTTTGCTCTTGTCGCTTTGATTCAGCACAAATTGCTCATCGAACTTGACCAATTCGTCTAATTCAAAGCCTAAATGGGACTTTAAATCATTTAAATTGTTCAATTCAACGCCGCATATAGGACACTGCATAAAACCATTTGAATAAATTGAATTATCGTCTTAAATAGAAAACAATATGTCAAAAAGCCATCAAATTAAATAAAATTTTTTGTTGCTCATTTTTTAATTAATAGCTCATTTAATCAAATCCCTTGATTGAGACCAAAAAAAAAAAAAAATTAAAATCGGGTCCTCTTTTTTGTTTGCTTTTTTTTTTAATTAAAATTTAACCCAAATTATTTGCCTAATTGAACAAAGCACGTAAAAGCACTCACTTGTCCTCTTGAGCGAAAAGGAACAGCTAGACGAGGAGGACGAGGACGAGTAGGACAATAAATCGGGCGTGTTGCGCTCACTGAAGTTGTGCGCGGCGTCGGACTCGTTCAGCACCGACTGCTGCTGGTTGAGCATGGAAGACTCGAGCAGAGCCGACGATGACGAAGAGGGCGAAGACACCGAGCTGCTGGAGGCGTTGAATTGGCCAAAGTCGGCTGTGTCCGTGTCGTGGGTCTTTTGTTTTTTGAGCTCGCCGAAAGCGGGCCTCTGGTATTTGCTCAATTGCTGGCGGTAGCTGTTGACCATCGAGGCGGCTAGCTGCTGCGACCATGCCAACGCCAGATTGGAGTGCGGCGCCGGTCTGCTCATCTGATGGCCGATCAAATTGTTCACACTGAACGAGCTGCTGAACTTGGCCGGCTCGTGCTTGTCGCTCTGGCTCATTTGCTGCTGAATTTGCTGCTGCAAGAGCATCAATTGGGCTTGCTGTAAATTAAACATGTTCTGAATGTTGTTGGGCCAAATGTGGTTCATTCGATTCATTTTATACTAAATGTGACTTTGTTTTTACTTGGGAGTTGTATGTGCGAATTTCGATCTGAAAGTGAAATGTAAGAAAAATAATTTTTTTGTTTGTTGGGAATTTGTTGAGAAAAACAAATCAGAACTAGACTTGCCTAAGCGATAACTAAAATCAACTAATTGTGAATTAGATAAATAAACTTGTTGAATATGAAAAAATAAATTATTTCTAGATAGAATTTTTGTATTGGCTTACTCCACTTTGATTAGACTAATGAACGAATCGAATTCACTAAGACAATTAGCTCGGGGCGGAGTTCAATTGAGAACCAAAAAAGAGAAAATTTTTTTTTAATTTTTTTGCTAAAAACACTATGATGACGCCTAGTAGGCAACGCTTGGACAAATGTGATGAAATCAAGCTTTAATTTAAACGGCGCTACCAGGCCTCATCTCACTACACACTGCAAATATTTATCTTATCCTCTCACTTATTCAAATCTCATCAATCATTTCTGGTGCGCAACAAAAAACTTTTTAATAAGAAAGAAAGAGCCAACAAGTTGATAGAAATAAACAATTTGAACAATTTGAAATTGGCATTCTTTTTGGAACTGACATAAAGAATAAAGCCTAATTTGAGTTTAATTGAAAATAGTGATTTGTGATCCCGTTTTTATATATAGTTAAATTTTGAATTTTTTTATTGTTTCTCATAGATTCAGACTATATTTCACATTTCACATAGCACCTAGTTGATCGAAGCAGACTTATTGATTAACTTCTAGCTAGATTCTTGTGTTTGATAATCAATTTTATTGACTGATGGCTCTTTGTCAAAATTGGCCAACTTTATCACTAGCATATCACACTGCAATTTGAACTTGGCGTGAAATACTTCCCTAAGAGATGAATTTATTTATAAACTTGGAGAGTGACTCTAAGACTTGTTTGATCCGGATTTTTGGTCGAATTAGATTTTATAGGCTCGAATGATCAAAGAAGTGTTCAGAAATTATGCAATAAAAAAAAGTGAAAAAATTTATTGATGATCATTGTGATCAAACGAAATTAAATTATTTTGCTATTTTGATTTTGTGGCTTAACCTTTTGCTTTGACCACGATAAAAATCTTAACGAAATAAATCAAACAACAACAAAAAAGTATAATAATACTCAAAGGAGTTCGATTTTCTAATATATTTATTTTCGGTCAAGAGATTTTTTATAATTGTATTAATTCCAATCAATCAAATTTTATTGATACTTACTAAATTTGATAGCTTAAGAAAAAGTTGCCTTTTTGATGTTCAAATCGGGTTCAACATTTGCCAAATTAGAACATCGCACTAGAGTTTTATCCTAACAAGCTTAATCCGATCAAAATTCTTGAAAATTAATTTAGTGAAATTGAAAAATAAATTTAAATAAAAATTTTCTTGTCTATTTGATTTTATTTGATAAAAAAAACATACAAAAATTTCCTAGTCTTCATCTATCAGCACTCGATCGAAACCATTTGAAGGTAGATTTTTTGCCAAATTTTTAAATATATAGAAAAAAAAATTCAATGAATTTTAATTATACTTAGTTGAGTGGAAATGGAAAAATAAAGTGTATAATATTTTTCCAATCAAGTTTACCAATTAGAAACGAAAACACAAAAGCTCCTCGGTTATTAAAATTTTATTGATTTAAATTAAACAAAAATAAAATTTAATTGTCTAAATTTGGATTTTTATTTCAAATAGTCCAACGTAAAACACTTGATCTGTCATTTAAAATTAAAAAAAAACATACTAGATCACATTTGTATCACATTTTCTAAATTTTGATTGAAAATTAAAAATTTTCGCTTTAAAATTTATTATTTCTCATCTTGTTTTGTTTTATTGTTTTTGCTCATAAATTCTTTAGTATTCTTCGTTAAAAATTCCTCTGTCGTGCTAATTTATCACTAATCGGCTGTAAATTTACTTTCACAATTTTTTTAAATCTCTCAATTAATATTCAATTTTGATGTGTCAACTTATTACTGAATTAATAAGTCAAACTAAACAAATAATTTTATTATTTAAAAAAATCAAGAACGAGCAGTTCTTTCGAACCCAACTCCATTGTATAATTGCTACCTTCTATTTATCTTTTTTTCCTGAAACCTGAACTATGTAAACATTTGCCACATGTAACAATCTATGTCTTCTAAACTTTCATTTTTTTTTATCTCATTTTATTAACTTTAATTTTATTTTTTATTTTTATTTTTATTTTTTTAAAATTTATTTTGAAGAAGCCCTAGCTCGGTACAGAAAACAAATATATAAATAAAATAATAGCAGTTCTTTCGGACGGCCAATGTGCCTTTTTTTAGAACAATATTTTAAATAAAGATTTAGTTTTAAGTTCAAGTTGAGAGTGTACAAAAATTGTTTCAGTTTATATAAAAATTATATACAAATGAAGAAAAAGAAAAAGGAGTGTCAAATTATCAATAAGTAAAACTTAACAACTAATAAATATTCTTTAAAATTTTATTACCAAAAATTTATTTAATTCAATTTTCCTTAGCTACTGACCAGACCATAACGGGTGAATACAAAGTTTCCGGATTTAGCTTGTGTTGTCATAACCTACTCAATTTTAATGCTATTCCAAATCTGAAGACATATTTACAATCCTCAGAGTTTGTTTAGTATTCATATTATTAATTTGAAATGATGATTTAATTGACTTGATGAAACTAAAAAAAAACAAGTTTGGGTTGCTGTGTCTGCGAAAGGAATCTTAGAGCCATATATCATTGGAAGTGGTAATGCAATTAATCAGATTATTTATCAAGATGAATGTCTGAGCAGCTTCCCTTCATCAATAAGTATCATTCAGAAAAAAATTTTATATTCTGGCCCGACTTGGTGAGTTCTCTTTACGCAGAAGCGTCATTGAACTTTATAATCAAAAATTCAATCGGTCATGTCGAAAAAATGGATTACCCTTCAAATTTGCCTAAAGCTAAACCTTTTGAAGATTTTTGGTCAATATTCAAAGGAAAAGTCTACTAAGATGGCTGGGAAGCGAAAAAACTCAATCAATTGAGGCTGAGGATACTACAATGTCTGTGTGAAATTAGCCCAACATCACTACAGACCCTAATGGTAGGTGTCAAAAGTCGGGTTGACAAAAATCAAAGAAATGATTTAATAGAAAAATTTTTATAGAAAAAACTTCGTAAAGCTTTAAATTCTCTTTCTAAATAACTTGTCCATAGTCTTCATTTTTTAAAAATGAACGAGTAATGATCTTTCGAAAAAATCCCGGAAACTTTGTCTCCACCCGCTACTTGTTTCTGAAAAGAAATTCTTTTCTTATTGAGGAACAATAAGTACTTAGATTACATTGAAGAGCTGCACACAATCTATTTTATTTTCAAAAATAAAAACTAAAACTAAAAAAAAAATTGCAGAAAAAACACCTAATGTTGCGCCTTTTTAAAAGGAAAAATAATTTTTTAGTCACGGACCAAAACGACAAAAAATAAAGCATCATAATATGAATTCAATTCAATTATTGATTTGATTAATTTAAAAAATAGATGCTTTTTGAGTTTTTTGAGATTTTTTTAATTTTAATTTTTCAAAAAAAAAAGAGAATAATCGAATTTGTAATTAATTTCACAGCGACTAATTGTTTGATAATTAGTCGCTGTGAAATTGTTTGATAATGGAATTAAATTTCTTCTTTTTTCTAAAAAATTATTTATTCCGAAATTGGCCTTGAGTAGCAAGACTTCTTCTCCTTTTGACTTTTTTATAAAAGTTAAAGAAAAATGAAGAAATATTTAACAAGCAAACACTTTTTCAACCATCCATTTACTAATTATCTTCCAAATGCCATAAAGTTGCATTTTGCTATTAACAATAAAATCTTAACATATTTTTTGATTAACCCTCTTAAAATTTTTTTTTATATTAAGCTTATTTAAGTCCAAGTATTGACTTGTTGGAAAAAATTCTAAAGTACAAGTCAAGACTTTACCTTGACTTGTGATCTTAAAACAATTCTGTATATGTAAATATATTTAATCATATTTTTTGAAAATTAGTAAATTCTGATATTTTTACAAATTCATGCAAAGTTTGATAAATAATGATAAAAAACGAAAAAAAATATTTCTCTCAAATCTTCTTAGAAACTTTTAATGATTGCGTTCGATCTAGTAAATTAAAAAAAATAAGTTTGCATTTAATTAGAAATTTTATTAATCTCGCAATAAAATAAAATCAAAATTTAATTATCTATTAAAATTTTAACAAAACATGATGAGCATTTGTAGAAAAATTTTCTTGGCCAAATATTTGAATATGCATAATTCGAATATTTCCTGGTAACACAAGAGAAACTGATTTATCTTATTTTTCGTCTTTTTTTTAGTAAATTACGTAAAAATTAAAACAATCAGTAAAATAATCAAACTTATATTTTATCTTGTTTTTCGTTAGGTATCGTATACATCAAAATTTACGTGTTATCAAAATATACGATATATATATATATATAACATATAACAAGCTTTTCAGAAAGTAGATAAAGAAGAAAAAAAAATTTCATAAAAATAGGATATTCCTATCGAATGCAAGCCATAAAAAGCTGCTTATTTACGAATTTTTGGAAATCTTAAAAATAGGTTTTTATTGACGGTTTTTTTAAGCATATCTTATGAACGGAAAAAGATTAAAATATGATCTAAGGATCATTAGAGAGCTAAAAATGTTAAAAATATGACTATTTTGTTTGTTTTTTCAAAAAAAAAATTTATCATGAAATTTTATTCTTAAAAAAATCATTTTGATTTTTTCAGGAATTTTTTAAATCAATTCATTGATTCGTAATTCACAAAGTTTCTATTTATTTTAAGATTAATATATTTAGATGTATTTTTGTTTTTTTTTTGCTAAGGGATGTTGTTTATGAAGAACAAAAAAATTAAGGAATAACAGCACCTATGAGCAGTTGATTTAATCAATAAAAAAAAAAATTTTTATATAATTTGTATTGAAAAAAAAAATTTTAGCTTTAATTTGACAATTTTTCAATAATAATTTTTAAAATCAAAATTATACTTTTAGACCGAATAGATCTATTCCTACCTAAAACTAAGAAAGTTCTCATTAAAGAATCATTAATTATTTTATAGATAATTTCCAAACAAAATAATTTATTTATAATAATTTTTAAAATCAAATTCAAGAGATTGCAGTAAATTCTCTTTCTGAATTATTTTTTATGAAAAAAAAATGAACAGTTTTCACCAAAAAATTAAAATACATTCAATAATTAAAGGATATAAATCATATATTATTACAACAAAATATTTGGAAAAATCTAAATATTCAGATACAATTTGATTGAAGCTTAAGCTTTCTGCTAATTAGTAAATAGTAATAATTTTTAGATTTTTATCAAAAATTTGTTGTTTATATATTAAGAAAATGATAAAAATGTATGTTTTTTAGTTAATTATCTTTTGAATGTAATATCTTGAAGTCATAATTTTACATATTAGAAATTATTTTTAAAATGATTAATAATTAATGATTCTTTGCTGTGGTAATTTCTTTCACTTTATTTTACAAACTATTTAAATTATTCTCATCTCATATAATTGTATTTTATGCCGTAAAAAATCGAGTTTTTGAGCTCTAAATACTGAGTTAAAAAACAGATATTTACCGTTACTGGAATTATTGAACCATCTCAATATTTTTGGCTTACTTATTGATTTGAAAAAATGCTCGTGTATGCATTTTGGAAAGAAAAAGTCAAAATTTTTATGATTAAAAGAATAGTGGACACCAACTGGTTTCTACTCGATGCTTGGACAGATCTTGAAATGAGAAAAGAAATGATTTAAAATGGAAAGGACCAAGTAAAGAAAGTAGTTTTAATACACAAAAGAGTACTGTGTACGCCAAAAACCAAAAATAATGAGCTTCTTGAAATCGTCAAAGGCGATTATTTCAAGAAACTTGCTGATAAAAATATGTATCTAAGGACTGAACCACAAATGAACAAAATTTAATGAATCTTAAAAAATTTTATTAAATTCTTTTAATTCAGAAATTTTCCATTTATTAAATTATTTCATTATTAGCTCTTGTTTATTATGAAAACAAAATAAATGATGTATTTAAATTTGGTACAATGCTGATGTAACCATTGTCATAAATTCTGAAAAAGTTCAGTACAACTCTATCATACCTTTGTAAGATTCTAAATATTTTGTGTCTAAAGAATATTTTGCTTAAAAAGTGAAATAAAATGAGAAAATTTATATTAAATAATTTTATTTTAGAAAGTAAAAGAAAATATCCTGATCGAAAAATAGAGAAAACAAAAATAATTGAAATTAATCACAAAAAAGTTAAATGACTGAAAATTTTTTTTGGACCTACAGTTCTCAACTAAATAGCTTAAAAATTGGCATCTAAAAATAAAGAGAATTTTTGAACAATTGAAATAGTAATGTAAGATTATTTATTCGATTAAAATTGACCAGTCTGTATTGATGTTGACACCCGGCCTACGAATTAATAGCACATTTGATTTTGAATCAAATGAAAATTGCAATTGAGTTGACTTGCTACTCGATTCCTCAAGCGTGACTTTTTTGGGCTCGGCTTTGAAGCCATAAATAATAACTCGTTCTAACCAAGCATATGTCTTGAATAAACTACTCATCTCAAGATTCCTTTTAAAAATTAAATCAAATTGTTTTAATAAATTTTAAGCCCAATTACTTTGAAACCAATTTATTGTTGGAAAAATTGAATTCTCGGTAGACGAATTCTTTCGAATTGTTATAATTGAACGTTAAGCCGTCATCAAAATAAAGCTGTCCACTTGCTGAACCTTGCCTATCAAGACAAACAATAAGAGTAAACGGGTCGTCTGCCATTTGGGTTGTTGATCTGCGCAAACGGAATTTGTATGGAAGTATTGATCCTCCTCTGTGAAAAACTGGAACCTATGAATAAAATTTTAAAATTGATGAATTTCAATTTTTTCAGAAAAATACAGTTGCCAAAGTAATATCAGTAAATGTGGTACTAGATCCACCTTGAAAAGTTCTCAATGATTTTACATCATACCATATCTATAATTAAATTTAATTTTTACACAAAAAAATTTAATTTTAATTTTTTGTACTTCATTATTTCCAGGAAATTTTACATCAACTGATGAAGCACCTTTGGTTGTAATTGGTTTGACCATGATGGCAGAACCGACCATGTGCTGGTCATCAACATCGTAAAATTCATTTTCCTCTGGAAATTCAACCCATATCGGCAGCATTGGTGGCTTACCGGTCTTCTCATTGAGGTAGAACAATGTATACCAGTAATAAATGAGAGAATATCTAGAATGAATAGCGTCTCTGATTATATTGATAGCCTCTTCGCCGAATACCCAAGGTTCTCGTCGCTTGGTATCAATATGGGCATGCGATCTGAAGAATGGTTGATAAGCTGCGGCTTGGTACCATCTAATCATCAACTCAGAGTCTGGATTTTTGAAAAAACCTCCGACATCAGAACCACAAAAAGACATTCCTGTTACACTAAAAGTGAGGCACATTGGAATAGATATTTGTAGATGTTCCCATTCGGCTGTGTTATCACCAGTCCATACAGCACCGTATCTCTGCGAGCCGGCAAAAGTTGATCGGGTCAAGATAAATGGTCGACGTTGGCCATTTGATCGAGCCATGTGACCTAGATACGTTGCTTTTACCAAATTTTGTCCGTACAAATTATGTACATCACGGTGTTCAAAGCCGTTCAAATGCACAGCGTCTTTTGGAAATGTTATCTCAGGACCATTGAACATGCTTGGCTCGTTCATGTCATTCCAAGTATAGGTGTCCAATGTAGTGCCTTTGTAATTTTCGAGCAAAAATTTTGTTGACCACCAATCTTTTACTTCATCATTTAAAAAATCTGGCCATGCAGATGAGCCTGGCCAGCACCAACCATCCAAATCATTACCATTCTTATCTTTGACAAAATATCCTTTTTCTTTAGCTTCTGAGTAGACGTGATAATTTGAATCGCTTTTTATGTGCGGATCAACAATGGTGACCAATTTGCGACCATAGCTGCTCAAATGCTCCATCATTTGGTCAGGTGTTGGGAACTTTATTGAATCCCATGTAAAATAACGTTTATCATTAGTGTGCTCAATGTCCAACCATATAACATCCATTGGAATTTGGTGCTCTTCGAAGCCTGCATTAACATTTTTTACATCATCTTCGTCATTATAATTCCATCTGCACTGGTGATAAGCTATTGAAAACAATGGAGGAAGAGGAGTGTTTCCAGTTAGTTCACCATATTGTCGGAAGACGTCAGTTGCTTTTGGACCTAGCATCAAATAAATGTCGATTAGGCCACTCTCTGAAAACCAATGTGTATCGATTTGTGGAATTTCGTTTGATTTTGTTATGAAATCAGCCACTTTAGAAAATATACTCTAAAAAATTTTATTTTAATCTATAAAAATTAGCCGTATTTTTAAAAATTACCTTATCAGCTTTGTTGGATCTTACGTCTATCCATGTTTCTGCTGCGTTCAACCATAGTAAGCCGACAGTGAATTTTTTGCTTAAATTTTTAAATAATTGTTAAAAAAGACAAATCAAAAATAAGAAAAGTTAATTTTAATTATTTAAATATTATTTTGTATGTATATTTTCCTGATTAAGATTCTTTGTCAATTTACTAGTTTAAAAATAGAATTCTCAGATTTTAAAAAATATTTTTACTAAGTCTATTTAAAACTTCCTTTATGGTACCTCTACTGTGATTTGAAAAAACTCCTTAAAAACATAAATTTCAAAAAAAAAATTTCTTTACAAAAAATATGACTTAATTATGTTTTTTTAGAATTATAATTAAATATCGGTCTTAATCGAAAAATAAAATTTATAATTTATCTCTAACACAATTAAAAAATATTCTAATTTTTTTAATCTTTAAATTAAGCAATCTTGGATATTTTTTTAAATATCTTTATTTAACATGATTTCCATCCGTAAAGCCGAATGGTTTGTGTGTTAATCATGCAAGCAGAAGATCGAGGGTTTAAAACCCGCTGAGGGTGAAAAAATCTTCAAAATATCTTTGCAATAAGAGGCGAATGTTTAAACCCCTTTTATCATAAAAATAGGGGTACCAGTCTCGACCGGGCAATAAATACGGTGTAGATAATCAACTCGATGCAGTAGCCTCTGTGTCAGATCGAAGCCGTTGCTCAAAAAGGTACTTGAAAAGGAGATGAGCGCCTCCCCATTATTCACTAGGATAGAAAAGTGACAATTATTATTATAACATGATTTCGACCGGATTAAAGCCATTTATTTATTTAGCTTTAAGAGTACTGGTTAAGCTTTACTGGATAAAGTGATATCTTATCGAGAGCTCAGCAAGTCCAAATCCAAAACTCTTTATTAACTATTCTTAACGAAATAATTCAAACTTGATTTAATTTTTTTAAGAATTTATTTTTGCTTTATTATATTATAAGTCTCTTTTGTCGTAGGCGCTCATCTCGTATTCCAGGACCTTTTTAAGCAATGGCTCCAGTCTGGCACAGAGGTAACTGCATCAATTTGATCATCTACACCTCTATTATTATCAAGTAACTTTTTTAGATGGCTTTTATTTCTGGAACTTTAATTTCCAATTTTAAATGATTTAATTTAAAAACATTTAAAATAATCGCCTCAGATTATTTATCTTGAATTAAATTCAAAATTGATTTAGTTCGAAAATAAATTAAATAGTTATCAATAAATTTTAAGAGATTTATTGAAATCAACTTATCAATTAAATAGAAAAATATAATTGAAATTTAATTTGAATGATCATTTCAAAGAATTAAATAAAGCTTTCAACCACACTTCTTTATTATTCATTAATATAAGCTTCTCAGCAATACAAAAAATACTTTACTGATTTTAACAAAATAAAAAATTAAAGCATGGCTATAATTTATTTTCATACACATTATTTAATAAATTATATTAAAACAATTAAATTATAACAGTGAATTTATCAAAAAAGAAAAATAGTTTAATTTATAATTTTTTTCGAATATTTGAAAATGTAATGCACTTTTACAATCTTTATAAATGGGGACTTAAGTTTCTATTAAATAATCTTGAAAAGGCTTTAAAAAGTGATATTAAATAAGTTTGGTTACTTTAGGAATTGTGTTGATCACATTTTTTGTGTTCTAATTAGAGGGATAATAATTTAAATTTTGTGATAAGAAAATTAAAAGATTTAAAATTTTCAGTTCAGAAACAATACTAATTCTTTTTCATTTTCTAAAATTTTTAATATTTGGCTTTAAAAAGGCAAGATATATATTTGGCTTATAAAATGGTGAGTTAATTTTTTTCCTAGTTAAAATATAAATTAAGTCGTTTAAAATATCACAATACGAGAAAAAAAGTAACATTGTTGTTGAAAACAAAACATTCAAATTTTCTTACTTGTGTGCCAAAATATACGGAATTGAACCATATAGTGCCATACCATTGTTAATTTCATATTCAAATACATCTAAATTGTACAATCTGTATGGATCAGTTCCTCTGAAATTTAATTTTTATTAAATATGATTCATGTTAGATTAATGTCAAAATTTTACTAACGCTGTAGATCTAAGAGCAAATTTGTCTGCATGCTGTGGAATACCATAAACGTGCTCAAAATCGTGAAACGAAATATCCATTCCAACAGATTGAGGACCTTAATTAATTTGAAATCAAATTAAATTTTACAAACAGTACTAAATTTGTTTAACCATTTGGTTTAGAGTCTGTATGAGTTTTATATGTTTCTTCCCACATATCAGGCTCTTCTGAATCCTGGGATTCATTCTGAACTGGTTGCTCAGCTTGAGCCTCGGCATTTTCTTGCGGCTGTTCTGGTGGGACTCTTAAAAAAATTGATTTTAAATAAAAAATTAAATAAGAATTGATTTCTCACGGTTTAGTTCTTAAATGTTCAAATTTGAGTAAATTTTTTGAATTAAATGATGCAACCAAATAGTCTCCAATGTAAAATTCGGTTTTGAGTGGGTTTGCATACAAAATAACTTTATTATTAAGGCCATTTTTGAGCTCGACCAATTCAGAGTCCTTGCGTACAACAACAAAATTTTCCTCTTCAAGACTGTCAACGACTACACCTTCAACTTCGTACCTTTTTTTCAGTGGATTTAATTCATTGAATCTAAATCTTAATCGATTGTCTTTAAGCAAAAATAAGTCTAGTTGGAACAAAACTGAGTTTTTCACGTTCTCAACTTGACAGCCCAAATGACCATTATCTATTTTCAAAGTTGCAAAATCAGCTTTGTAAGTTGGCTCACCAGGGTTATGGTCTCTTTGACGTCTGAAAAAAATTACTTAAATCTCAAGCAAATTAAGGGTTTCATTATTTTACTTGCAAAAGCCTGACTGAGCACATGACTTAAAATTATTCCTATCTACCGATTCGATAGTTATAATCAGACAAGCTAGAACCAACAGAGTTTCATGTAAAAGTCGCATGATCTATTGAAACTGTGTCGCTCAAAATTTTTAATAATTGTTTTTAATATCTAGGTATAAATGCTATTCCAGAAATCTCTTCTTTTTTTTCAAAAAGTCAAGAAAGTGGATTTTTGATAAAATTCAAATTAAAAAAATGAGAAATTAGTTTTTATTGTGTCCCGATGCTTAACTCAGTAAAGTATATGCATCTAAAAATTGAAAAGAAAATATGAA
Source organism: Brachionus manjavacas (assembly GCA_019054805.1). Lineage (NCBI taxonomy): Eukaryota > Metazoa > Rotifera > Eurotatoria > Ploima > Brachionidae > Brachionus > Brachionus manjavacas. Next base: position 2,348,636 of record JAHQIY010000005.1, read on the forward strand.
AGCAAAGGCAATATATGAAAAATTTGAATTCGCAACTAAATGGTTTTTTAGAACGACACGACAGCAAAAAAAAATAATGTTTTAGTTGAACCAAATGCACAGAACAATATGAAAATAATTTTATTGATTTTTGCTAAGTTAAAATAAAATTAATATTTAATAGTCTAAAGTAAGAGGTGAATACAATTTAAAAAAATTATTTTTTTTATTTATTAAAAAAATAAAAAAATTTGTTGCTTATCTTGCTAACAATGGAAGCACCAAAAAGTTAAATTAAATTATTTTCAATAAAATTAAAATTTTGTTAATCTAAAAATAAAATTGACCAAAAAAAATAAATACTTAATAAAAAGAATAAAGAAATTCTATTTAGAATTATTTAGTAGTGTAATTTAGCTTTCAAAGCCAGCTTTAAAATAACTGTTGGTGCTTCAACCAATTCACTTGGCAAAGAATTTTATAAGTTTACTGTTTTATTATATGCTAAGAAATTAAGTACTAATTGAACAAAAATGTTTCCTTTTTTGAAAAATTAAAACGATTCATAAAAAAACCTGAAATATTGGTCAACATTCTATTTTTCACTTTTATGCCAAAAATAAAATCCTAGGCTCTTTTTTTAAATCAAATCCTATCTTAATGATGTTTTGTTTTTTGTCTTTTTGGCGCGTGAAAAATCTATTTTAGGTAATGGTTTAAAGAAAAAACGAAACAGCAATACTAAGAAAACCTTCTTTTTACTAAAACAGTAAATTTATGGAATTTTTTTTGGTCTAAAGAAAACAAAATAAATTCTCCACTATTAAATGACAATCTATCTATAGAGAAGTTGGGTTAAAAGTTAAATATAAATTTTTTCCAAAATATTCTGCTAGGAAAATTATTGATTATCAATATTGATGAAAAATTATGAAAATAAATTTTGAAATTTTGAATATCATGAATTTAAAAAATAAATTTCGAATTTATTATTTATTAATTATTTAAATAATAAAATCCCGATTCAGTCTAATCAAGATTTCCAATTAAAGGAACTAATTCTATCATGATCATAGTCAATAAATATATCGCACAAGTGGTAATAGGCTAGAGCTTGGAACAGGTTTTGAAAGTTAAATTTTATCTATTTGTTATTAGTTAAAGGTGATGTCAAGCCAGCGTATTCAAGACGCTTGAGATCGAAAGACCAAAGTAAACCAGGCCCAATTCTAGTAGAACTCAAAGAAGAAGCAAACAGAAATCCACTACTCCTAGCAGCCAAAAAGTTGCGAGATTCAAATAATTTCAAATCTATTTATCTTAGTCCAGATTTGACTGAAACCGAAAGAGCTTTAGACTATGAATTGAGGAAACAAAGAAACGAAGCAAATAATGGTCTTTCACAAGACTCGCCCTTTCGATATGGCATCCGTGGAAATCAGATCGTCAAATTCAAGAAGCAATTATCGTTCATCAAAAGTGTCATCACGTGTGGATAATCTCGAATCTTTAAAATGTATGTATTTAAATGCTACTTCCTTGGACAATAAACTTTATGAATTCAGTGTTGTTATTGAAACATATAGCCCAAAAATTGTGGCAGTTAGTGAGACTTGGTTTAAGAGCGACTCAAATGCAAACATTAAAGGATACAATTTGTAACGATTTTGTTGATATGAACGATTTTGATTTAGTCTTCAAACAAGCTAAAGACTATGTGGATGAAAGAGGTTTAAAGGATATTCTAATAATGGGTGACTTTAACTTTCCATCAATCATCTGGTCAAATGGCTGTGTTTCAGAAATCTTAAACGAAAATGGCATCGAACATAAATTCAGCGAGACGCTAAGCGACACTTTTTTATATCAGCATGTAAATGTTCCAACATTTCAAATGTCAAACGAAAAAGCTGTCAACACTTTGGATTTGATTTTCACGACTCAGTCTGGCAGTGTGTATGCAATCGATACAAAATTTGTGCTTGGTAACATTAATAAAGGACATCTGGTTATCTTTTTCAATTTTGTACTCAAAAACAAGGTTAGTAAGGAATCATATATTATTGAAAAATTTCTTTATAGTAAAGCTGACTTTGAAAAAATTTCTGATTTTTTATCAAATATTGATTGGGTGCACTTATTTGAGAATTTAAATATTCAGGAAATGTACAATGAGTTTATTTTCTATGTCAGCGAAGCTAGTAATCGATTCATTCCAGTGACGGATGGCTCTAAAAAGAAAAGTATCTCAAAACCTTGGATAAAAGATGATCTCAAGATCTTAATTAGGAATAAGAAAAATCTTAGATACAGGAACTGTTCATGTAACTGGAAGGATATGAATCTTTATAATGATTACAAAAGTATCTGTAAATTAGTTTCTTCGGAAATAAAAAGAGCCAGACTAACTTATGAACAAAATTTAGTAAATAAAGCTAAGAAGAATCCAAAATTATTATACTAATATCTAAATGATCAACAAGTAATCAGAGAATCAATCAAAGCATTAAAGAAGTCAAACAATGAATTAACGCAAGAACCTAAAGAGATATCAAATCTACTAAATAAATGTTTTCAAGATGTTTTTGTTATTGAACAAGATGGGGAGCTTCCACCTTTTGTAGCTGAACTAAATGAAAACTGTTGATATTATTTATGAAGTGGTTTATAAAAAATTACAAGACCTTAATCAAAATAAATCATGTGGTGTAGACAAGCTTCATCCGCTATTGCTAAAAAACTGTGCAGAAGCCTTAACTGTTCCTTTAACTTTAATTTTCAGAAAGTCTTTATCTATTAGTCAGCTTCCAATACAATTCAGATCAGCAAATATTACTCCATTGTTTAAAAAAGGTGATAAATCAACGGCCAGCAATTATCGTCCCCTGTCTTTAACTTCAATTCCGTGCAAAATAATGGAAAGCATAATAAGAACCAAAATGGAAGACTATCTTTATAAGAACAATATTATATCTAAAGAACAGCATGGATTTGTCAGGAAAAAGTCATGTACATCTAATCTTATGGAAACTCTAGATTTCATCTCAATGAGTCTAGACAAAAGTATTCCTGTTGATGTAATTCTGCTAGATTTTGCGAAAGCATTTGATACTGTTCCGCACAGACGACTAATAGCTAAATTGAAAGCGTATGGCTTTGATGGTCTGACACTAAAATGGATTGAAGCTTTTTTGAAAAATAGAAGACAACGAGTTGTTCAAGGTGAAATTTTGTCGGATTGGGTTGAGATTTTTAGCGGTGTACCACAAGGATCAGTGATTGGTCCACTCTTGTTCGTATTGTATATCAATGATCTACCAAAAGGAATAGAGAATATTGTCAAAATGTATGCAGATGATACAAAAATATTCTCGCAAACGGTATCAAAAATATGCGCAGTGAAACTTCAATCAGATTTAGATTTAATTTTCAAGTGGACTCAAGATTGGCTTCTTCTCTTCAACACATCAAAATGTGTGGTTATGCATTACGGTCATAAAAACAAAGAATTCACTTATTCTATTAATGGTAAACAGTTATCAACGTCTGAAACCGAAAGAGATCTTGGAGTTATCTTCAATACAAATCTCAAATGGAAAAACCAAGTGATAGAGGCTACAAACAAAGCAAATCAAATGTTGGGTCGCATCAGGAAATCATTCGCTCGTTTTGATTGTAAGTTATTTAGATCATTGTATTTAACTTTTGTTCGTCCTCTTTTGGAATTTGCTGTGCCTGTATGGTCTCCATTTCTTAAGTCGGATTGTGAGAATCTTGAGAGGATTCAACGCAGAGCTACGAAATTTGTTTCTTCAATTAGAAACAAATCGTATGAAAGCAGATTGAAAGCTTTAAACGTTCCAAATCTGGTGGAAAGAAGAAAAAGAGGTGATCTAATTCAATTATACAAGTTCATGCATGGAATAGAATTGGTTGAAAAAAGCAACAATTTTAATGTCACCAAAATCCAAGGAAGATCTCACTGCTTCAAATATCACAAAGAAATTTCGAGGCTCCAACATAGAGATAACTTTTTTTTCAACAGAACCGCTAACATATGAAACTCACTGTAGTTGAAGCCCCCAATGTTAACAGCTTTAAAGCAGGCATTGATTGCTGGATGAGCAGCAATCAATCAAATCTGCTGTCATAGTGTGCCTTATCAGCACACTCGCTGGCTAGCCAGCTACAGTCAAAACTACTACTACTACTATTTCTTGGATTACCTCAAGGTTATTGTTTAGAAGTTGGTAGTTTAGTATGAACCACCAAGAATTTCATCCTCACTAGATCCCGCTAGGACCGTCTATCAAATCTCCTCGTTAGACGTATTGAATCAGCTAGTTTTGCTCCAATTTAAAGCGAAATAAGGAAACTATCGAACATTGAAACCAATGTCCAATGTAGGATCTCTAATGACCAGGATCAATCATAGCTGACAAGAAATAATTGACACTGATCAACAAACTCAAGGAAATCAAATTGAAATTATTTTTTATTTATCTTTAATTCAAATTAAATTCAATGAGATTAAATACACATAAAGTAAAAACAAATTTTGAGCTAGATCTTACAGTACTGGTCAAAAAAATAGGTTAGCTGATTTTTTTTGTATTCAAAATTTAATTATAACTTTATTCGTGAAGTAATTCAATAAAGATTAATCTTTTTAATACAAAAATTAGATCAGGAAATGGTTAACGTGAAGATGAATGTGGAGCAAAAGGATCCACATTCAAAAAAGCTTGGGACAAGGCAGCAAACAGCTCAAATCAAAAAGAGCTAAAATAAAATGATTTTTGAAAATAATATTAAAATATTAATTTTTTTCAGTTGGCTTAAAAAAATTGAATATACAGTGGTGCTACGATACCTTGAATTCACCATATTTTACGTAAATTATGGTAAATTCACGATATTTTACCATATTTACCATATTTACCGTAGGAAAACAATTAAAATTTTTAACATTTTTCGCCTTTTTTTGCAAAAATTTACCGAAATCTACGTAAATTTTTGTCAAAAAATTCAATCAAATTTTAATTTTTTTCCTTTCCAAAAATTCGAAAAAAAAAATTTTTTTTTTAGATTACCATATTTTACGGTAAATATGGTAAAATATCGTGAATTTATCATGATTTACGAAAAATATGGTGAATTCAAGGTATCGTAGCAGCACTGTTTTTAATTTTATTTGAATTTTTAGCTTCAATCAAAAATAAATAGAAAATATTAATTAAAAAAGAGAACGAAAGGTGCTATTATTGATTCAAATTTCAATTTAAATTAATTTTTTTAAAATAAATATTTAAAATAATGAAATTTAAAATAATTTAAGAACTTTTTTCAGCAAGTATAAAAACTTATTTTATAATGCACCAAAAGATTTAAATCATCAAATTTATGTTACTTTAAAAAATTTGAGTTATTTTTAAAATTTTACTAGATCTTCTCATGAATAATAACAAACAACTAAATAAATATGTTGAGATTAAAATCTTTAATTTTTGTACCCAAAATTATCCGACAAGCTGGATTTAGAAAAATTGAACTTACCAGATCGGCCTCTATTTCTACAACAGTTGTATCTTTTGCTAAATCAAACAAATCAAATTCAAAAAATATCAACACTCTCAAAGTTAAATACAACTCTGGGTAAATTATGAAGCAAAAAAGAAAATTTTAATCAAATTTTACAAAAAGAATACTTGAACTAAATCACCGAACTTTGGCAAGACTTGCTGATTCGAGTGCTACCGGAAAATTTAATGACACTAACATATTGGTTACAGTTGTTAACAAACCTCGTCTTTCAAGTGCATCATTTCTTCCATTAACAGTAAAATATTTAAAAAAAAAATGTCAATTTTTTTAACAGTTTGTTTTTTATGTTGACTATTTGCACAAAGCCTCAGCTGCCGGTAAAATACCAACAAATTTTTTACGAAGAGATTTAGGCGCTTCGAACTATGAAATCTTAGTATCAAGAATGATAGATCGGTCGATTAGACCATTATTTTCCACAAACTACAACAACGAAATTCAGGTTTGTTAAAATAGAAAATAATTACCAAAAAAATAAAATTCCTCATAAAGATTGTGTGCAATCTGTTATCTTATGACGGAAAAGATAACCCTGACGTTTTATGCATAAATACTGCCTCTTTTGCACTATACGGTTCAAGTTGTGAGTGGAACGGCCCCATTGGTGATTAAGAAAATTTTAATAAATTTCAAAATTTTAATTTTTTTCTAGGCTGTGTAAGAGTTGGCATGGTTGACAATGAACTCGTGATAAATCCTTCCAGAAAGCAATTAGAGAGCAGTCCATTGAATATAGTTCTAACTGTTGGACCGAACAAAAATATAGTAATGATCGAAGGTTGGGCTGATAATTTGGAACAAAGTAAATTTGTAGACGCGCTAGAATTTGGATGTGAACATGCCTATAAAGTTGTGGAGCAAATTCGCTTAACAAAATTGGAAAAAGATAATCCAAATTTAAAAGCTGATTCTTCACTCCTGTCAATAACAAGTGAAGATGAAGTTCTTGATGGTTCACAAATCAATCTAACTGAAGTACCAACTCCCAAACTGTCATCTGACCCTGAGGTAAACCAAGAAATAGATAACTTGTTCCAAGCTCTTGCCTATTCCCACTTGTACGACATTTTTACTGACTATGAACATGATAAGCTGTCACGTGACAATGCCATAACTCAAGTTAAAAATTCAGTCATTAATTCAATTCTAAAGAGTAAATCGGACCCTGAACAATCTGCAGGAACAGCATATTCTTACTCTACATTGAATGATTTATTTTACAAATTTGTTCGCAAAGTTGTGCGTAATTTAGCTTTGGAGGAATCTAAGCGAGTTGATGGCCGTAAGCTTCATGAATTGAGACAGATAAGTTGTAAATCAAATCTATATCCATCTTTGCATGGATCAGGCCTTTTCCAAAGGGGTCAAACTCAAGTCCTATGTTCAGTAACTTTTGACTCTCCAGATTCGATGTATCGAAGTGATGCAATAGCCAACATGATGTCCCCTTCGCTGACAAATATCAATAAAAATTTTATGCTCCATTACGAATTTCCTTCCTTTGCCACTAATGAAATATCAAGAATAGGCGGACGTGCTGATCGCCGAGAGGTTGGCCATGGCGCTCTGGCCGAAAAAGCCCTTTATCCACTAATTCCGAACGAATTTCCATTAACTATTCGTTGTCTATGCGAAGTTCTAGAGTCGAATGGTTCAAGTTCAATGGCTTCTGTAAGCGCGTCAAGTATAGCATTATTGGACGCAGGTGTTCCAATCAAGGAACAAGTTGCCGGTGTAGCGATGGGGATTTTCACCCAATTTGACCAAAATAAAGAAATTAAAGACTACAAAATTCTCACAGATATTTCCGGATTTGAGGATTACATGGGGGACATGGACTTCAAAATTGCTGGAACTAGTGAAGGAATTACAGCTGCTCAGGCTGATTTCAAAATCGATGGTCTCCCTTTTAGGATCATTAAAGAAGTAATCGAAGCATCGAAAAGTAAAAATTAGATAATCATGCGAGAAATTTTTAAGGTTTCAGAACCTTGTTTTAAGATGCTAGACAAGAAATTTTGCGATTAATGAACAAAGAGATATCTAAGCCTAGACAGAGCAAAAAATCAAATCAGCCCATTCTTAAAAATTATCCTGTATCAATTGTACAAAGAAGTAAATTGATAGGAGTTGGAGGCATGAATTTGAAAAAAATATACGCCAAAACTGGTGTAACTGTAACTCCAATTGATGAAAATAATTTTAGTATATTTGCTCCAAATCAAAATGCTCTCGATGAAGCCGAAGAATTGATCAAAACTTTGATTGAACAACAAGTAAGTTATAAGTTAAAAAAAATTAATTTTTTTTTACTCTTTAACTTTCGAATTCAAAATTTTAAGCAACAAATTTTTTATTTTAATAATAATGTTTAGTTAGGAAAATACAAAATAAAACTATTTTTTGTAGTCGGGTCTGATTGAACAACAAACCCAGAAATCACTTCAGCATACTTCAACTTTTAAACGCACTTAATTCAAATAATCAAAAATATTCTGTTTAACATACTAATTTCGAGGTATAGACAATGAAAATATTTAAAGAAAAAATCCTTTTTGTACTTTTTGTACTTTTTCAGAATATTATTTTATTTGACCCTCTTCCTTTTTGTACTTTCTGTACTTTTTGTTCTTAATGGTAATAAAAAACCTTTAATTAATCAATATTTTAAATATAAATTTTATATTGAAGTAATTTTTTTCTTACCTTCAGCATACCCGAATCCCTAAACCAGGGCTCCGCCCCGGACCCCGTTTAAGTTTTATAAAATGATTAAAATTACCATTAATCAAAAAAAGTACAAAAAGTAACAAGACCAAATAAATTATTTTGAAAAGGTACAAAAAGTACAGAAAGGAAAATGATTTTTTAAAAGTTTGATTTCATTGTCTATCCATGCTAATTTCTTATTGACTTTATCATTTTTTTAAATAGATGAATGTCAAAAATATTGTTAAAGTGAAACAATTCTAACTTAAACAAATAGCTTTTATTGTTCCTTTACGAAAGCTTAATGAACTTTTTTTTAATCCAATTTTTAAAGAACTAATTTTTTATTAGGATTTGACTTGAAAACTTTTCAAACTTTTCCAAAATTTAAAGATCCATGTTTTTAAGATTATGTATATTTTAAAGCAAAAAAGTATTCTAACAATGCACGTATACTGATAAGATATTTAGGTTAACTAGAAAAATTTAAAGTATGTAAAAACAACTAACTCTTTGTGGTTAGACATAAGCAGCTTTCATTTCATTCAGATTTTTTTTATAATTTTTGTGTAAAATTTTCAATGATTGGAAGCTCCAATTTTTTCGACCATAAAAAATCACATAATTTGCTTGAAAATTTATTCTTTCAAAAAGAATAAATTACATTAATACTTTTAATTTTGATATCTGACTGGCTTAATAATATTTTCACATTTTTTCCATTCTTTTATTTATTTAAGAATAATATTTTTTTGAAACATAAGTAATTTAATACTAACGCGATGCAATAATGTAATTTAAGTAATTTTTAAATTGACGGAGAAAAATGTCTAATAATTTATTTAAAATTTATCTTAAATTTTTTTTCCAACATTTTAGCAACTTAATCTTTGAAGGTGAAAATCTTCAAAAGTCTTTAAAAATGCATCATTCAAATCTTTAAAAATGCATCATTGAATTTTATTTTCAAAAGTTTTAAAGTTTGATTGTTGGCCATTTAATGGCAAAGTAAAAATTTTTTTCAAATTTCATCTTCAAAATTTTCAAATATAACAAATAATAATTTCTTTCTTTGCAGGAGTTAATAAGCGAAAAAAAATATGATTTAAACAGGTTTAATATATAATGAAATTTCCAAAAAAATACATATTATATAATAGAAAAATTTTTAAGTAAGCTATGAAAATATAAGTAACTTAATTAAATAGTAAATTGAAAATTGATTGAGATTTATCTACTATTGTATTAGTTCATCTTGATATAAATATGATTATTATGATTATTTCTATGAATGCTTCTAATCTTTACCTTTTCAATACCAATTGAAAATTAAATACAATATTTTTAATCGATCCTTGGTAATTTATTTGATTTATTTTTCAGTTGTAATAGAAAAGTTTTTAATTTTACAAGCAAAATCTTAAATAAAAAAAAAAAAACCTATTATTCATTACAGTAATAGTCTAAAATTCAGAATCTCAACTAAAAAATCATATTAATTTTAGTAAATTATACCATGATTCATCAGAACCATCAATTGGTGTTCAGACATCCACTTCAATTTTTTTTGATTAAAATCAATTGATTCATTATTTTGAAAAGGTGTGTAAATTACATATCCATAATAATCTACAACAAGTTGAGTCTATTTAACAATTATTAAGAACGTCTTGTAATAGTTGATATTGAAAACAAAATATTTAAAAAAATGCTTATTAGCTTTTTATCTATTTTTATCAATGCAAGAATGAAAAATAAAATAGAGCTTTTAACTTATTTCGAAAATTTTGAAAAATGAGATTCGAGCAAAATTTTTTTCTGCCAATTTAATTAGAATTTCATAAAAAATCTAAATAAAAAAAAGTTAGATAAATTATCAAAAAATTGATTTATCAAAACATTAATTTAAAATAATTATTCATTTTTGTTTATTTAAAGATATTTCTATAAAGTAAATTATTGTTACAATTAGTTTACATAAAAGCACATTAAATTTTTACAAATATTATAAGTCAGAATATTCCAAATAAACTCTGATTATTCTACTAAAACTGAGAATAATTGAATCTAAAAGCTCTGATAAATTTCAAAAAAATGAAATTTATCAACAATTTTGTTTCTCAAATTGATCAAGTCATTAAACTTAATAAATAGTAAAAAATGATTTTTGAATTTTCAAATATTTTAACTTATTTCATTTTATAAACCAGTGATGACCATTTCGGAAATAATTTTACAACGAAGGATTTTTTTATTTTCCAACAGCTGTAAAGAAATTAACTAAAAGCTATTTTCAGAAAATTCTCCCATTTTTTCAATAATGAATACTTTAAGTTTGCTTCAAATTATACTTTTAATCACAAATAAAATTAAATTTAATAATAAGACTTTTAAGTATTTAAAAATTAATATTTTTTCTAGAGAGAACCTGAACTCGAATTTGGAGCTGTTTACAAAGCAAAGATTGTAGAAATTGTACCTTCAGGTCTATTGGTTCAATTGTACCCAACGATGAAGCCAACTTTGTTACCAAACAGTCAACTAGATGGACGAAAAGTGACGTTTTTTAATAATAAATTTATCTCTGATAATGTTTCAAAATATTTAAGATTGTTCATGGGAGTGCTTCAGATTATAAAGTTGGTCAAGAAATTCAAATCAAATATTTTGGGCGCGATCCGGTAGATGGAAAAATGAGAATTTCCAGAAAGGCATTATTTAAATCTAGTTTACCAGCTCAAGATTTATTAAAATAAAAATTTGTCCAGTTTGTTTTTGTTTAAAATTTTTGAATAAAAGTTTTAAAAAAAGAGTTAAATATTTAAATATTTTCGTCGTTTAAAATTTAGTTGCCAAGACAATTTGCTCAAATTTGGAATAAATAATTAGCTGTTTTTCTTACTCCTTAAAATTTTTCTTCGAGACTAAAGATGAACAAACAGAGCGCAAAAAGCAAACGAGAAAATGAGGAAAAACTGGATTTGGCAGCTAGAAGAATTCAAAAATTTTGGCGCAAATACATAGTAGGAATTGTTTTCACAAGTTCTAAATTACTAACGAAAAATTAAAAAGGATCTTCAAGTTTTTAAATATTATAAAGATTTAGTTGTCTTTCACAATGAAGGTTTGGCAAAAATATTATTTTCCATATTTTTTAATTGCTTACTTTAAGGTGATCCGGCAATAATAATGAAATATATCAATCCAAACGAAGCTAAGCTGATTGACCCAGCAAGTGGTATTCATATTAAATTCAGACTAGCAGGTCAACAATTTCCACCGACCATTCATTATAAAATTTTCACCCATCGACCGATTCAGGATATTTGTGCGAACGCCCCTAGGGACTATACTAAACCATCTACCAAATTAATAAGTGCCAAAATTAAAAACAATAGAGAAAAAGACTTTCCAATTGAAAGTAATAAATCTACTAAAAAAAACTGAGTTGATTCTTATTCTTTTAAGCTTATGATGGATGGTACCAAAGAATCGAAAACAATGGATGGCGACCAGTGTCAAATAAACACTTGCTTCAAATGAATCTCGATTTTTATTACGGTGTTGAAAAACACAGTAAGCCGATTGTTTTTTATCACTCAAAAGTAATCTGATTAATCGAGAAAAAGATATTTTATTTTCCATTCTGAATAGATGCTGCGTAAACAGGACATAGATTTGAAGAAAAAAAAGAAAAAAATCGAATGGATGAAGAAATTGTGAGTCCTTTAAAATAATAATTTTTTTTTATTTTAATTATTCATAGATACATGAATGGAATGCTTCATCCAAGAGGAGAAGATGATGAAACAAATCAGATGATTGAAAAAGCTACGAAAAGTTTTTTAAATTCTTATGAGCATAATGGATTAGACAATATAGCCGATTGGGAAGTTGATGAACTGATACAATGGACCAACAGCCTAAGCTATGAAGAGTATGAGTGAATTAGATAAATAAATTTTTCATAAAAATGTCTTTTTAAGCTATTATAATGATTGGAAAACAATTGGAACTAGTGCTTTATCTGAAAAATTAATTAGTAATCCTTAATTTATTTCAAATTTCCGTTTGATTATATTTTAGTATAGTTGAAGAAAAAAAGTTACAACAAAAGCTTTATTTGAACCAACTCATTACGAATGAGAGTTTAATAGATGGCACCACAAATAAAGAAACATTGAGTTACTCTGCTTCTATGAACAGTTCTAGGAATGAAGATTTTCATTCGAAAGAAGCATCAAATTTAAGCAAATCATCATTTTAATCAAATAGTTTATTTTTTTCGGCGGTGATTTATTTTTTGAATTAGTTTATTCATTTTTTAAATAAATTATATAAAAGCGATAAATTATTTTTTATATTCAAAAAAAATTTTGCTTCAAATAATTAAAAAAATCTAAAAAAAAAAAGATCAAGAAAATAGAATTAAATTATTAAATATTAAATTTTAAATCATTTTAAATTTTTTTTGAAAAATTCATGATTGAATCAGTTAATACATTATAATTTTTAATAAATGCCAGGTACCAAATTCTTAAAGAATTTTTAATAAATGTAACTTAGCTTAGAATTATTTAAATGTAGATAGAATCTGTTTAAAAAAAAAGAAAAAGAAATTAAAAGAAAGATATTTTTCTTTTTATCATAACCGTAAAATGTAAAACGGCCAAAAAACAGTCAAAAATTCAAAATTTTAGATGGTTTTTTTGAAAATTTGAATTTTGTCACTTTTTTAACTAAAAGGAAAAAATAATATTAAAAAGATAAATACAACGAAACTAAAATTAAATCCCGCCAAATTTTTTAAATTGATTAAGAAAATTTACAATCTTTTGGAAGAATAAATATTGAAAAAAATAATACTGAGAGTTGTAAATTTAAAATCTGATTTTTCGAATTTTCAATTAATATATATTTTCGATCAATTTTCAAATTGATCGAAAATTTTATGACAGATTGGACAAACAGACTTAGCTTTTGATGAAATAGTAAAAATATAATCTTTCAAAAGGTTTTTTAGAGATAGTTTTTCAAAACCAAATATAATTATATTAAAAGATTTTTTAGAGATAGTTTTTCAAAACCAAATATAAATTATATTAAAAGATTTTTTAGAGATAGTTTTTCAAAACCAAATATAAATTATATTAAAAGATTTTTAAGATATTGTTTACTGCAAAAGATACGCAGTTTTTTCTTTTTACAACAAAAATTTTTTTCATAATTTTTCCTTTTTAAATTTATTGAATTTAAACAAAAACTTAATTACCATCTTAAAGTATAATATTTATTTTTATTATTTAAATTAAATGCACACCTCGATAGATTTATTGAGAATACCAGTATTTATAGAGAAAATTTATAATATGAGGTAAATTTTTGGTTTTCAAGTTTAATTGCATGCATCATCTCAATGATTTAAAATAAAAATTAAAACAACTAATTTTAGAAAACGAAAAAATTAAAAATAAGCTTTAACATTTAATATAGCTTAGCATTTGTAAAAGATTAGGGTTAAATCGATTTCTTTGATCATTTTGCTAAATATTATAAATGCTGAACAATGACTCAGCTGATGTTTAAGTTTCTGGTTTATTTAAGATAATGATTTAAAATTTTTTATAATATAAGTTGATCGACATTTCACTAATTGAATAAACCATTTTTTTTCAAAACTAATATTACAGAATAGAGAGAAGCAGCTAGAAAGAATCGAGCGTAATCCATAGACTTAATAGGCTTCCGTAACGTCTTGTATCTGTATCTAGTAATTGTGATTTTAAATGAGAATAATCATTTTAATCATCACTAATCTAAGTAGTAATTTTTAGCTAGACAGCACAAAGTCGATTCGACCAAAAATTGTTTTATAATGAAATGCCCAGCAAAGAAATAGAAATAATTTTTTCGAAATCCTTTTTTTTTTAGATAAAATTAAAAAAAAAAAAAATTTGAATAAAAAAATACTATTCAATTCTCAGATTTTAGTCATTTTATTAAAAATTCATTTATTTTGAATATTTGAATTTAATAATTAATAAAATTTTTAATCTTCACCGATATCTCTTTTGACTTGTTTAAATAATATTTCAAAATTTAAAAGTTAATCATCACCAGACTCATTACACGCCATTTTATTAAACTTGTCTAGTCACATTAGCAATTTTCTATTTTCATTTTCAAATAATTACAAATTAATAATATTGAAGAGCTAAGGTATTCGGATTAACAAATACATTTGATTAATTTGTTGTTTTTTATTAGAGAACCATTAGAACAAAGATTATTTTTTATTCATAAACTAGGCATCTAAAAGTGAGTTTACTAATTCAAATATTTCATCATTTAAAAAAAATATAAATTGGTTGCATTGCGTATGGAAAATTTGACAATTTCGGTGTTGTCTTGAGTAATTGGGTAATCCGGGACAAAACAAACAAACAAAAACTAGTGTTGAAAAATAATTAGCGGGATCTTAAATTCGATCCATTGTTTTTCCCCCAAAAAAAAGATTAAAAATATCAAGCTAAGAAAATTGTTCATTTAAATTGAAATGGACTTTCGATTTAGCAAAATGAGAAGCCATAGAAAACAAGAGGCCTAAATTTGCTTCTTAGATATTGTGCATTAAGTCTAATCTCAACGAAATTATTAGCAAATAAAAATTTCAACTTATATATAAAATTAAAACTTTTTTTTTGTTTAATTAGAACAAAAATTGACAAAGATATAATGAGCAAATGGATTTTCTAACTCAGAAATGGAAAATTTTAAAAATCGAAAATTAAACTTAATACTAAGACTGTGGTTTTTTAATACGTTTACTTTCGGTTTTGTTTTAAACTTTATTTCATATTTAAATTCAAATTGGTTACGGAACAATGTTTATACATACGGCCTATTTGAATATTGTGAAATAGCTTTGACGAATGATAAAAATTACACCTTTCCAAAACAATCTTTTTCATGTAAATTTTGGTCAAACAATTCAAAGCCAAGTAAAAATCTATTGAATTTTTTATTTTTATAAATTTGTTTCTCACAATCAATTTTTTAAGAGTTCATAAAATATTCTGTTGGTATGCTAACCATGGCACTTGCAATTCATTTTTTGTCAATTATAATTTTTTTTGCGATTCTTTTTATATTTGAAAAATACATTGAAAAATATAGGAAAAAATTCAATTTTTTTAATCTTATTTTGACTGTTTTGATACGTAAGTTTGAAAATTTTTTCTTCTTAAAATTTTATGTGCTTTTTAAAGTTTGTTTATATGGAGCAAATATTTTGACATTTAGCTACCAATCTGTCTCAACTGAAAATGACCAAAGTCTTAGTTTTTGTTTTTGGTTTTCATTGATCGGATTTTTGGCTACCTTATTATCGATTTCATTTTTTCTTGTCAATTTTAATAAAAATAATTCTGAAAAGTAAAAGCTGAACATTTTTGAAAAAAATTTTTTGTTTAATTTTTAAATTTAGCAAAAACAGAAATCAAGATTATCAATCAATTATTATGTCACACATTTCAAAACGTCAACCTTTTGATGAAATAGTAAATGTAAACATGACTCACAGTGAATCTGAACAAACTCTGACCAAAAGCATCACAGGTTTTTTATTTTTATTTATTTTTTATCTTTAACTTTAAAAGTTAATTAGTTCGGAATTTGACACAGTTTAAATTTAAACAATTATACGAGTTTTTATTTGGAAAAATCCGAACATTTGTAAGCAACAAGGCTTGTCTAAAGTCAAACCAAGGATCGGTAAAGAGCTGTGATGATTCAAATGCCACGACCATCTATACCAATTCGAGCAAGATACAAATTTGTCCATTACATTCCTTAGTACTACCGGTATGTTTTTTTTTGAAATAACATAAGTTTTAAGAAAATTAGAAGCAGAAAAGTCTAATTTCAATTTACTTTAATATCTTAAAAATTCAGTCTATCAACTTTCAAAATTTTTCAATTCTTAAGATAAAGGTTCATAACTTCTCTAATAGAATATTATTAAACACAATTTAAGTTAAATACTAAATATAAAATTATCAAATAACATTTAGTTATCAAACTTTTAGAAGCTTAACAAAATCGATGATTTAGCTACTACTAGTATTATCCCAGATCAAATTTTGTCAAAAAGAAAGTGGAATCTTATGGCCATATGAAATTCAGTACAAATTGAACAAAAGTTAAAGATAAAAAAATATTCTCAACAAAAAAAAAAAACATAATGGATCATCTTTTGTTTAAATTTTTTGTCAAAAATAAAATCTTTAACTTCTTTTATCAATCATTCAAATCGATGATCAAATTAAAATCTTACTGATGCTCAATTTTTTGTCTTTTCGATAATAAAAAAAATTATAGGTTAAAAATAGGTGCTACATAGTAAGTTTCATGATTTTGCAAATTTTGATTTTTCAAATAAAGAAAATGTATCAACGTCCATGGTAAATGTATTGCAATTTACCATTTTCATTTTCCTTTTACAAACATTGATAAAAGGAGAACTTGAAAACTAAGAGTACAGTCAACTCACGTTAATCCGAATAGAAATCGCCTTAAGAAATCATTGTTCGGATTAAAATATTCGGATAATCAATTTTACCAAAATTAAAAATTTTTTTATACAAAAATACATTCATTTATTTAACAAATTACAAATTAACTATCGGAATAAAATTGACAAAAAAAATAATTTAGTTTCGTGACAAGAAATTAACCAAGCTTGGTTGTGTTAGGCTTGATGCCTTTACGTCAATGAATCTTGACTTAGAATAAGATATACAATCAGCATCTTTGTCATTCATCAAAGATGATTGTTCCATAAGCAAACAAAAAATTTTTAAAGCCTTCAAAAGCCTCTTTAGATCCAACTTTAACAACCTCCTCTTGTATTTGATCAGCTTCTGTTACATTATCTTCCAACTCACATTCTGGGGACTTTCTTACCATTTCAATGATGTCGGTGTCTGATGAGCTTAGAGACTAAAATTCATATTCGAATAAAAAATATTTTTATTTGGAAATTTGAAAAAAAAATATTGAAAACTCTTTTTTAAATTTTAAACAATTCATTTATTTATTTTTTGCCGAGTAAATGCTCCTTTAGAATAAAACCACATGAAAAAACTAAAAAAAGCTAAATAAAATAAACAAAAAAAAATGATAAATAATTCATTAGATTTAAGTTTATATTCAATCGTTGAAAAACTGGATCTAGTCGGTTGGGTGAACAATAGTTCACTTATTATCCGAAAAATTCTTGTTCTCAGGTTTTGTGAACTATCACCCAATTTTTTTGTTCAAAATAGAATTAGGTTTAACCAAAATAGAATTATCTGAACAAATTGAATGAAGCTATTTAATAGAATTCCTAATTCTCGAAACCGATGTAAAAATAAATAATTGAAGTTAATAATTTTTTTGTTTTTTTTTTAGAAGGAGCTTAAGAAATAGCATTTGCTCTGATCTGGTTGACTTGGTATTACCCTTTCAACAATCCCATTTACCCAAATGCGCTCCTTACTTAAATCTTTGCCTTTAACATTAATAATAAAAACTATAGATAACTAAAATTTATTTTTCACCCTTCAAGTGTTTGACTATGGGGAACAAAGACTCATCTATTTCGCAAAATTTAACTACTCCGCCCAACATAGAATTTTCTATGTAATAATTTTTTCTGTCATATTTTTTCATCATTACATTAACTTTTTTAAATTAGGTGATCAATTTTTAGATTAGGTGAACTAATAGTTCATAAAACCTAAGAACAAGAATTGTGAACCATAGTTTACCAAAGTCTTCTTATAAAATTTTGACATAAGTGATAATTTACTTTCGTTTGGTGCATTTTAACAAATACTCAATTTATAAAAAATGCAAAACAGAGCGTAGATAGTTTCTTAAACGTCAAATTTTATCTTTGTATCACAAACCCAAAGTCAAAATTTATAAAAAAACTCCAAGTTTTTCATGTTTGCAATATTAACTTAAAATTATTTTTTTATTTGAAACATCGCACTTTTTCAATGTTATTTCAACATTGGATACATTTTGTAATTCAAATACAAAAAATTAAACCAAATGAATTTTACATGTAAAGGAATGGGAAATAGCTCCGAGCCCGATAAATTTTGTTCGGTTATCGAATTATTCGGACTAAAGTGTATTCGGATTATCGAGACTTGACTGTATCAAAATTGATGACTGTCAATTGATAAGCTAATTGATATTTTGATTAATTTTCCTTTATTCTTTCTTTTTTCCTATTTTTTTAAATGTTCTTTTATTAGAAAATTTAATTTTTTTTTTATGTTTTCCTTAATGGTAAAATTTTGTTATCATCTAAATTTATGATAAAATATTTTTTAATTTATTTTGAGTTTATGCTAATGGTTAAAAGTCTGGACAAGTCCTGTCTCTTTGTTGTTTCTAGATTTAAATATTTTATAGCTAATTTGTTTCAAGTTTATAGAAGGTTAAATATTTTGAATAATTTTTCGCTTGATTTAATATTTGCTAAAAATTTGATTATTTTTAAAGAATTCTTTAAATTTTAGACAATGAAAAAAAGTTCTGGTTTTCAGCATACAAAAATGATGGTTTTGCCTTTTGGACGCTTATCAGGAGTACATAATAAAATTCAGCCAAATAATTGTAATGAATAGATTCAAATAATTAAATTTGAATGGAATTTTTTAGTTATAAATTGTATTATTAAAAAACAAAAATAAAAGTATTTTATTGAATTTTCCAAAAATTTTTCACCATTTTTACATGAAGCCCAAATTCTTATTGCTAGGAACATCATAAAGATGCTTTTTTATTTGGGCCGCTTGTGATCTCTCATCTAAAAGATTTATGGGTTTGATAACGTCGTTCAATACCTTTTTCATTGGATGAGTATTTCTACCATGAGCTCCCAAATAATCAATAACGCGAGTTGCATAATCCTCGAATTGCTTGTCCTCCAAATTCATAAGTTCGATTTCTTTTTGAACAAAATCTTTGTCAGCTTTTTTGATACGTTTCTCCAAATCTTTTCGTTCATTCTTAAAATTTTGATCAACTAAAGATATTGAAATTAAAATTAGTCAAATTTACAGTAAGTTGAAGATTTGTTTTGGATATTTCGTCCATCTTTTGGTGTCTTAGTTTATTCTGCTCCAATTCGAACATTTGATACATTAAATCAGTTTCCATCTTTTTTTTCATCAATTCCTTATCTTCTGTTTCTTGAACTAATCTTTGATCATCTTTTCGTTTGATCTTAAAAATATTTTAACATAAATGTAAATCATTTTTAAAATGAATACTGTTTCTAATCTATGCTTGTGAATTTCTCCCAGTTCTTTTCTAAATTTCATTTCCTTGAAAAGTTCTTCTTGAGCTAGTTTGGCTTCGTTTTTGGCTACGGCTTTAGCAATTCTAAATTCTTCATCTTCCACTTGGGTTTTTAACATTGCCCCCAAATTAGCCATAATTCTTTCCTGTTTCTCTTCTTTTTCCCTATTAATTTAATTTTTAATCAAACTTAATTTAAATATTAATAAAAAATAAATTGACTAACTGAAATTCAAATTGGAGATTTTATTTTAACAAAAAAAGAAAAATATGCATACATTAAATACTTTTGTCACTCTGTTTTATTTATTCTTGTTGTAAAGACCTCAATTTAAACATGAATAATTGATTTAAAAATTTCATTTAAAACTTCTTTTAAAAACAAAAAAATAAAGATTATTGAAAATTTTTTTCCTATTTAAAAAATTAAATTTTTTACTAATAAAAGAAAAAAATTAATTGAAAATACTTTTCCCTCAAAAATACAAATTGTTTTTAAATTTTTATCATACTCAAATTTGTCAGCATTATCATTCTCTTGAAAAGTAAAGATTTTTTTTCAATTCGGATACTTAATTAAAGATTATATTCGAAAATCAAATTTCCTATTTTCCCAATGATTTTATTCACCTGAAAATCTGAATCTAAAAAACTATAGTTATATGAAACCAACTGGTTTTGTGAAATTCAGAATAAAATGTTAAAAAGAACAGAAAAAATGTTAAAAAATTGAATAAATTTTTTTCTAAAGGTCTGAACTTAGTTCTGTAAATGTAAAATAGTGCAACATTCAAAGTTGCATAAAATATTAAGGTCTGCTAAATTTGCAGAGTTTGGCAGAAATTAAATTTCAATGGTGCATTTTGCGAAATTTTGCACATCATTAGCAGACTTTGACAGTTGATGCAACTTTGAATGTTGCACCATGATGCTGAAGTTATCTAAACTTATAGAAAAAAAGGTTATTCAATATTTTTTACACCTTGTTCTGTTCATTTGTACTGAAATTCACAAAACCTAACAAACTGAATAAAATGAAAATTCTGATTAATGCTACTAAAATAATAAATTTAACAAAAAAATTTTAATGGAGATTCATCACATTTCGTTTTAAATATGCTTTTGTATTGATTTGATAAATTGAAATAGAAATAACCAAACATTAGTTTATGCGACCATCGTCATTATTTCAAAAAATTCTTTTACTTGTAACTGATATTTAATGTTTTTGATTTAAATTTGATTTATATTTTCGATTTTATATTGACTTATAAATTAAATTAAGTTAAGTCCACAAAAAATCAAAAAATTCGCAAATCTTTTTGGTCTTGAATTTTAGAGTCTTAAAAAGACAATTTTTTATCAATTCATTTAATAATATTAATAAAAATAGCAAAATTTGTTTCTTTTTATTTTTCTAATTCTAATCAACAATTTTTTTTTTTTACACTATTTCTTTAATGACTTAATTTATTTATTTTTAGAAAAATCCTTTGATAATAGTAAAACTTTTTTAAGTATAGCCTCCTTCAAATTAAAATCATTTTTTTAATTGACAGTGGTAACACCGTTTTGGTGAGAAATTCTTAGTCATTATTTTAAATTGTCTAATCTTCTTTCAGATTTAAAAATTTTCCACAGTTCCAAAGATTTAAAATAAAATATTTTCAGAATCAAAGACCAAGACATGTATAACTAGTCTTATAATTTTCTAGTCGCAATTTTTATTTTTTTTTTATTTACCTTCGAGCCTCTTTCTCTCTATGATATTTAATATTGGCCATTTTTTTCTTCGCCGAAGCATAAACCCTAATTTCCTCATTTTCCTCCTCATCCAATATTTTCTCTGCTTCTAGAATTCTACGCCTGTTAGCCAAGGCATTATCGTAGCTTTCTTTAAGCTCTCTCATTTTGTTTAATCGAATCATTTCAAGCTGATCTCTTTCGGCCTGGTATTCTTCTGCCAGTTTTCTCAATGCTTCGGCGTCCTTTCGAACTTGATCTTTTTCTTTTTCGCGCTGATAGTCGTGGTCTTGAATCCTAAAGCACAAAAATAAAATCAAATTAAACTAAGAATCTAAGATCTTACTGTTTCTTGTGGTGTTCATAGAGTTTTCTGATTTCTTCCCTTTTTTTTTGATATATTTCTTCGTCTTTTTTATATCTTTCTTGCATCATTATGTAAGCCTGCTTGTCTATTTCGTCCTCTCTAGCCTTGTTAAGTTGCTCAAGGATTTTCTTAATCTCTATTTGAGCCTCACGCTCTTTCAAAACTTCCGTGTATTTCAACGCACTCTTCAGGTAAAAATTGAACAGATTTGTTTTTAAAAACAGCATTTATTAAAGTTACATGGAAGGTTTTTATACGGTCTGTTTCATGATACTGAAGTAGCTTGGCTTGTTCAATAGCTTTTCTTCTTTGTTCAGCCATGTACTCGGCATGTTCAAGATCAACTTGGCGTCGCTTTTCCTCCAATTTTTCCTCTCGAATTTTCTTCTGCTGAAGTTTGTGCTTTCTTGAGCCTTCAAATGTGTTGTTCCAGTTTTTGGTCAAGGCTTTGGATTTTTCGTATAGTTCTCTTTTTCGTCTCAACTCGTCTTGTGCTTCTTCTTCTTGTTTTTTATGGTTGTTCAGGTGACCTGAGATCCGATCCAAGTCATTTTTGGTCAAAATCAGCAATTTACTCGCATCGACTGTCAAATCTGGCGGCGAGTTAATCGGTGGCAAAACAGGACCTGAAAACAAATTTTTTTCTTTTTTGTTCCAAAACTAAATTGATTTTACTTGAGCTACTTTTGTTTAGTTTAGGCAAGGTCATGTTCATTTTATTTGGCAATAAAACTTTTATAAGAAGATTTGCATCGATCTAATCGAGTCTGGTTTATAGTCTATCTTGGTTCAGTATAGAAATTTGGTGTATAATTTTCATAATTTTTGGTTATATGCTAGAAGTCTTTATTTTCTGTTACTAAGCAACTAAAAATTTGAGTTCTAAACTTGGAGAATATTAAAAAAGTTGAAATAATTAAAAGCTTTATGTAATCCAGTTTCTTTTAGAAACTGTTTTGTTTTTATTTAGAAAAAATTTTAAACTAAATTACGAAATTTATTTAAACTCAAATCAAATAAATATTTTTTAAACAAATATTACCAAAAATTTTCTTTTTTCTTTAAGTTGATATATTTGAAAAATATTTGTTCTGATGAAAATAATTATAAGATATCAATTACTTCATTTTTTAGTAATTAATCAAAATAAATTACATTTTTTTTAATTAAATTTTTTTAATCAAATATTCAAAAAATCAGGGCTTATTTTGAATATATTTTAGTTCACATTTTGTGATATTTTAAAATAAAAAAAATACTAAATGATTCTTTACTTTACAGATAAAGTTAAAATAGTAATCAAATTGAGAAATTTATGATTATTAAATACTAAAATACAATGACTCGATCAAGTTTGTGTGCTCGCAAATAAAAATAATTATGGAACTCAGCTTAGAAAATTTTTACTTTTTTAAACTTTTAAATGATCTACTGAAAATAGGCTTTTATACGTAATCATAATTTTTACGGAGTTTTCTTTTTTTTGTTATCTTTTTTGCCTATGAGGCTTGGCACTAATGAAAAATAATAATAATAATAATAATAATAAAGTAAACTAAAATGATGATGACGAAATTTTTATATCCGGATTATTTAGATATTTTAAAGTTTTTCTACTATTAACGACTCTCAAAAAAAATCTTAACCAATTTTAGTAAATATTTAGAATTTTTTAAGCATCGATGCTATATTAACTTTTTTAAAAATATAATCTCTAAAAGTAGAAAAATTTGGATTTATTACGAAATTTGAAATTTTTACCAAAATTTTTACAATTAAATATTTAAAATTAGAAAAAAATATCTTTTTAATTTATGATGTCTCTTCTTTAATATTTTATCCTCAAAACCAACATTACCAAATATTAACTCATTTTTTGACAGATTCTAATATGGTTATGCGGTCTTTCGAAATAAGACTGAATCTAAAATGTCTAATTAAATCATTCTCTATTCTTAGATTTATCTCGTTATATAGAACTTGATTCATTCTTGATTCATAAAGTTTTATTTATCAAATAAGACTTCAATGTTTTAAAATTTTTCTAAAGATTATTTTAAAAATTAGCCCTTGAAAAATATTACAAATAATTCAGCAATTGCTGAACATGAATAATTCTAAAAAAATTAGTTATATAATTTTTTGAAAATGAATAAGACATTAGTTAAGAATTTTTTCTAATTTTTTCAAAAAGAAAAATGTCTAATTAAGTCTAATTCTCTAGTCATACTGAAACAACTTGTGTTTTAATTATACCTTGTATCAGATTATTTAATATTAGCGTCCATTCCTCATATTATCTTAGATTGATATTTTATTTTTATTTGAAATTTAAAATTTTTTTATTTATTAAATAAAATTTTGATAACTAAATTGAGAAAACTATTTATTCATTAAATTTAATTATTTATTCAAGTACCACTAATACCGATTATTTAATGATATTTTCGATTTTTAATTTTTCTACAACTACTTTAGTTACTCAAATTTAAGAAGTTTTTCGATTAAATCAATATAATTGTGAAGTGGTTTTCAAAAAAGTATAAATAAGAACAGCTTATGGTTAGTCTAAAATTAGTTAAAAAAATCAAGTAAAACATCTAATATGTACTTTTTTTAAGTTTACTCAAAAACTAGAATTTCGTTCATTTAGCTAAAATTTTTTATCAAAATTTTCATAGCATGATTTAACGAAAAATTTTAAAAAATTTCACGCACAATAAATCTTTGCTTATTAATCAAAATCAGATTTTTATTAGAAAGCCAATTTACGACAAATCTTTTGTTAAATTTTGATAATATTTATGTAATCTTGTAGATTTTAGTAAATATTAAGTTATTTATAATGAAAGACGGTTCCAAATTGATACCGTTTATTCTAGTGTTAATTCTTAGGTTTGGCTAAAACCCATATTTCAAGGTAAGATTAAAATGTAAATTGCTTAAAAAAATTAAAGAAAAGAAAATCAAGTTTTATTGTTTTTTTTTTAATTAAAAATTAATTTTAATTACTTTATAATGTAAAATAATAGAAAATTAATTAAATCAAGATTTTAAAAGTAAATTATTGAAGATTAAATGCATGCTTTTTTAAGGAATTTTTATAAGTCTAGAAAAAATTCTTCTTTTGGATAAAATAAACGTTTTGAAAATGAAATTTAAAAAATTACTCGGTTTTTAATTTCCTCGTTTATTTCATATAAATTTCGAGGAAAATTAATTATTAATGTTAAAATTGATTCAAAATTATCAACAAACATAACTCTAGCTACTAATAATTTCTTTATCACGATGATGGCAATAGTTGGAATTGAGACGATCCAAAAAAATTTTGGATAAATAAATGAACGAAAAAGCTCTATTTTAAGGAAAAATTTTTCTTTCAAAAATCTATTCTTTCTGGTAAGATTTTGATACCATAGCAATTTTTTACAAAAAATTTTGTAACTTAGACGACTATAAAGGTTTCAAATATTTTATTTCAAATTCCAGAGATGTTTGATGATCATTTCAAATTTTTGTATTCATTTATGACTTATAATTAGATTTTTGAAAATTAAGTCTCGATCGATCACAAATAAGTTTTCTGTATAAATTCAAAAGCATTTTATTTTTGTAATTGAAAAAAACGCTAAAATATTATACAAAATTATATATAGTTTAAAAAATAAAATATTCTTTGTGATATTTAGAAATCATTTTAAAATTTTAATTAGAATAATTTTCATAGTGAAATTTTGTCTGCATAAATTGAATTAGTGATTTTTCTGATATCTAATTAATTCTTTTAAAAAATAGTTCATTCAAAAAAAAAAATCTTGAATAGTGGCACGAAAATATTCTCATCAAATCAAGAACGATTGATTTTTTATAAAAAATATTCTCCAATCTATTCAAATTAATTTTTTAAATAAAAAATTATCGAATCTTCCTTAAATAGTTCATCATAATAAATATCATAAAAATTATTCTAAGAATTCTCAGAACAAATTACATAAAATCTATCTTAGATTTAAAGTAATATCAATTAGCATTTTGATCAAATTTTATAAACCTACATTATTATAACTTGAATTTTTTTTGTATTATGAATAATTTCTTTTCATCTAAATAGATTGGGGAATATGTGAAAAACATTTGATTGTTAATTAAAAATATAACAATGGTTCTGAATTTAGTAATAGATGAGATATAATTCCAATATCAAGTAAATACTTATTTCAATTACTCAATAGCTTACCTAGAAATCTAAGAAATAAAATACTCAGTATGAGATAGTGTTGCTGCAATCAAAAGACATTGAGATTAAATAATTTTAATAATTTGGTCTATAAAATAAACCGGGCTTTTAAGTTTTTAAACTTAGATTTTTATCAAAACAATAAATTAAATGATAAATTCTTTTAAGATTAGAATAAAGCCAATTTATTTAAATGTTGTTATATGCATAACTTAATTTAAAAATTTTATTTTAATTTACATAAATGAAACAATCTTTTTAATTTTTTTAATTGATTGAAATGAATTTTTAGTTTAAATTGTTTTTTGTATTAATTTTGGTATATTAATCAAATGATGCTACACTAATAAAAAAGTTGATGTCGTATTTGGTATCATTTTATTTTCTCCTTAAGAAAAATATAAAGTTAGAATCATGACTAGTAGAATTAATCTAGGATTTAATTCTTTTTTCTATTTCAGAAATATTGAATTTCATTTTCTCTTCTCATCTTTCTTACAATTTCCTAGACTCTTTCCACTCAATTTCCTTAATCCAAAAAAGCTTATTAAATTTAAAATTTTTTAAAATCTATTCAATAAGATCTGTCCTTTATTTTCATTTTTTTTTTGCTGGACCGTAAAAAATGCTTAAATATCAAGTTTTTGATACCAACTAATAATATAATCGATTAAATAGAGTCTTACCAACACTTCCACATTTAACTTGAATTTTTCGACACTTCCACATTAATTTAAGGTATGGAAAAATAAATTTTTAAGATCCTTTATTTAATTTTATAATAAAAGGCTATGCATTTTTATGGAATATTTATCCTCATAAATTAAAACAAACAAAATTAAATGAATTCAGTTTGAATGATATTTATTTTTCTTATTCACTCAAGCTTAAAGGTAAGATTTTCTAGGAACTCGAAGAGGTTCGTGGTGCATAATTTAAGCCGTACGAATTCATGTGGTTTTTTACTAATCAGTTTTTTTTTAATCAGACATTTCATTTATTCACTTCCAATTATATTTTGATCATGGATTTGAAGTGATACTAATTGAAAATTAGCTTGAATTTTATAAACGTCTAGATGTAGATTTGCATCGCTAATATTTTATTTAGTATGAATATTTTAATTTTAATATAAACAGATTTGTGAAAATGAGAAAAAATATTGATTAAAACGAAATCTGCTTTGAATGAGCTTAAAAATCAAAAAATTTTGTCAAGTCAAATTAGATGAAAAATTAGTAAGGATTAAGTTTTTATCTAATAAGTGTGATAGATTTTATTTTACATGTCAAAATTTGAAATTTTTGATTTATCAGAACGCCTTCATATACTTAAATATGAGCTTATAAATCTGTTCCAAGTTGGCAAACATTTTTGTGTTGTTAAGCCTTTAAAGCAATGACGAAATCTTAATTTTAAGTTTGTTCAAGACTCATTGATGTTATTCCGGCGTTGATTTTAAATTATCACTTTAAAATCTGACAAATTTATTATTTTAAAATTTTTAGATTTTATTCAAAGAGAATTTAGTTGCTATCCGACATTTTATTTATTCATTTTTTCAGCATTTATTTTACCCAAAAAATCTCTTTAGTTTATTAATATTAATTTTTTAAATTAATAATGTTAGTTTTCTTAAATAGCTGTTTCACCATTGATTAATATGAATTTGAGCTTATATTTTTAAAATTCTATTAATATATAATTATTCCTAAAGTTTTAAATAGCAAAGTGTCTTGAGACAGATCGAAACACTATCTAAATATTAAGAACTCGGTTTGATTTTATTATCCAAAAATTTCAAACTAATGATTAATTTGTCAAAGCCGAATACCCAGAATTCAAATAATTTTTAGTCGCATATAAAAATTAAAAACAGATTAAAATTGTCCAAAAAATAATTGCATGTACATTTTCGACATGATAATAATTTCCTTGGCTTTTTTTTTAGATGAAATTTGCCATTACATAATTCTCACTGAAATTGTTGAAGAATAAAAATTCTTTTTCGTAAATTCCGTTCTTTCGGCCTGAGAATTTTTTCAATTAAGGTAAAAACATCCGATCATATCTAAGAATCTGAGAGTTTTCGATTTGAGAATGCTTAAGAGTTTAATTTTAATAATATATTTCTAAACCATAAAGAAAATTTGGTTAATTTTGTAAAAATTGATCTTAAAAATTCACTTTAGTTGTTTTTTTAATTTTTCCAAATTCACTCACATAAAATCTAATTTGTAGAAATTGCTACCAGAAAAAAAATTATTAACTTCAAAATTTGAAATATAAGCTGAAATTGAAATAGAAATAGAAAAAATAAATTTGGTTGAAAAAAATCAATATTAGAGTTTCCCATTCACTAAAATAAATTGGAAATTCTTTATGCTGTTGATTCATAATAAATACATATTTTTTAATTTTTGTTTCTATTTCGTTGTGTGTCTCTCTATTTTCTCAGCTCTTTTTCTCTTCCTCGTGATTCTTACGAACTTTTTTTGCCGATTCTAAAATTTTTTTGATAAAAAATTTTTGTTTTAGGCATCTGCATTAATATTTCAAATTAGCAAATTCGAATTAAACTGATTGGAAAATTTATCTTAATTCTTTTAAAAAACTTCATCCGTCACCATTATCTAAATTCAGGATCAGTTGCATCAATGTCTATTATCATCATTTTCAAATAATCATGATTTCAGAGACTTCTAATTAAATTTTTTTAGGCTTTTAAGCTATTTTAAATACTAGAAAAACCTGCTCTAAATATAAATCTCATTGTTTTCAGTATTTTTTTATAATCCTTCTGGAAGAGTGAATTAATACAAAATTTAATCGCATTAGCCATTTTTTATTCAGCAGTCTTTTTAATTTTATAATCTAAGTTAATTTTTTTTCTCGAAATGTTGTCAAAAAATAAATTCAATTATGATAATAGATTTTATTATTGAATGTATCATTTGCAATAATAAAAAAAAGTCTCGATGCGGTGTAATTTCATAAGAATTTCAATTCAATACAATCTAGAGAATTATCTTGGATTTTTTCTAATAACAAATTTGGTTATTAGCTGTATTTGATGATCATTTCCGTTTTTTTTCAGGAAGTACCACGGATTTAGGAAATGGAGTTCTGAAATTTCAGTCAAAATTAATTGTGAGAAATTCAAAACTATGGTTTTTAAAGTCTCGCGAGTCAAAAAAATACCATTTTGTTTTTTAAATTCTATTTTGGTGTAAATCCTCAAGTGGAAGTATCAAAAAGTTAATTTCCAAGGCGGCAAACAAGAAATTTGATCAAATTGTTTAATTTATGGCATTGGTTTAGGAGTCAAATTCAAATTTTAATTTTCTATCAATTATTTACCCTGGAGAAGTCTTAGAAAATGTCAGTGAGAAAAATGCTATCTTTGAGATTGCTCAATAAATTTTATTTGTGTGCTTGTTTTAAATGCTGTCAATATTTAATTTGGCAAAATTTACATTATTTCAATTTGCCAACCTAGTATTCTTGCCAAATATCGTGATAATTAATTTTTTAATCTAGCCAGCTATGAGAAATGAATAACAAAACAAAGCAAAGAAATAAAATTTTATTGATTTTTATTTCTTTGCTAATATTTAGTTTAAATTCCAAGTTTAATCAAAATCAAAAAATTAAGATGGAGAAAAAGGGTGAAAATTTTGATTATTTTTCTAGATTTTATATTTATAAGTAATCACACACATGAGCATCGTGTGTGTACGCTAATTATACCAAGTTGAAAAACAAAGATTTATTTTCAAAATTATTTCCCATATTCAATTTAACTGGAAAAATAGATTTATCAAATTGTATGAATAGAGAGAAGGCAGAACAATTTCTGAATCAATTCGTGCCTAAATTTATCCAATTCAACAATAGGTTAATATTATCAAATTTTTTTTTAATTTATTTTTTTCGCAAATTTGAACATCATGCCAAAGTTATGGGTTTTTAGCATGCCATATTTGAACTAGGTCCTAATATTGATTTTACATTTTAGCAAAATTTAGTTATTCATCTAGAATTAATAAATCGGCATTATCGTCATTCAAATTGTAGTCATGATTGTCACAATAGTTGCACAAAAATCAAATAAATTAATAGGAAAAATATAATAAAGTTGATTGGAACAATTTTAGAGATAAATTTCTATGAACAGATTAAATATTCATTGCTTTTATTATAATTTCATGATAAAAATTTTGTATTAAAATTATTTAACATCATTCAAAACATTCTTAATCCAAAGCATTTTTAATTAGCTTAATAGTAGAAAATTTTTTTATATTGATATTTTTTTTAAAACCATGCCAAATTTGTTAAAATTCTGCTGATCGCTTTAATTTCTTAGTGAAATTAGGGAGTTTTAAAAATTAATTTTAAAATTAAATATTCATGAATCAGTGTTGAAAAATAGATGAGAATAAAAACACACATACGCAATTATTGATAATCTTTTTTTTTTTAATTTCAGGTCTATGCATTAGGATTAGTGTCTTGATTAATCTTAAGATTTTTTTTTTGACATAATATGAAAATTCAAATTTCCTACATTAATAAAAAGATTGTCTACTAGAAAATGTAATAAGTCGGAATGAAATTAAATTTTTTTTCTTTTATTTGAAGGAAATGTTTAAAAAAAATTTTTTTCTATAACCAATTTTAAGACAAGCTTAGCAAAATTATCGCACTTTTATGCTGTTATTCTAGAAGTCGATGATGACAATGTTGGCTTTAAATCATAAGTAATTGATTTAAAATTTGAAGTAAAACAGCAATTAATTTCCTTTAAATTAACAATTCAATTCACTTGAAAAGCTTAGTTTTAAACTCATTTAGAGCCAAATGAACCCATTTACTCAATAAAAATTAGCAAAAAAAATGTCAAAAGTAGAAACGCAAAAATATTTTAGAGCTTTTTATATAAAATAAAATTTTCAAGAGTTTTTAAAACGTAAATATCTTTTAAAAATTTTGTTCTACCAATTTCGCATAAAAATATCCAAACAATTTTGTTCTTTGTTCATTGAATTTTATATTTAGAATGATCGATTAGATCTATTTTGCTTGGTAATTTAGAAGGTCTCTTAATACGATCACCAGTCTACATTTCATAAATGATGATTTCAGAAAATATAATAACATACTTTGAGCATTTAATCTCTCTAAATCACCATTAAAGTCTTGATTGTCTAAAAAAATTATCAAGTCGAAGAAAAAAAATCATTTTGTATTGAGGAGATGTTTAAAAATGTTCTTAAACAATCTTAAGTAAAAAGTCGGACTTTATTATTAAGAAATTGAATATGAGTAGATTGTAGACTCAAAATTATAAGTAATTTACTTTAAATTTGAAGTAAAATAGCAATTAATTTGCTCGAAATGACAACTCGAGTCACTTATTTCCTATTGTAAATTATTTCCTTGTATCTTGATTTATTGATTTATTTAAAGCTAGTTTTGTTTTTGAGTTAATTGAGAATGTAAAATAATCGAAGAATTAAAAGCCTTTTTTGATAAAAAAAATTAGCTCGGAAACCAAGTTATTCATTTATTATAAATCTAAAAAAATTAAACAAAACGGAAATTTTCGAGGCACAATTTAAAATCAATCATTAAATGTAAAGTTATGCCATCGGAAATTTTGCTTTCTTCAATCGTATCCATTAAAAATGCCATCAATAGCTAATTAGTAAACGCCTACAAATAATTTAAAAATAAATAAATTAAACTGTTATTAATCACTTAAATTATCACTTAAAATAATTATTTAATTTTTTAAATGGAGCACCTGAAAGCTAATAAAATTGTTTTTGTTTTTGTAGATTAAGGAAATGAGAGAAACTAGCCCGAATGAATCAAAGTTATCGATTATTTTTATTAATGCTAATAAAAATAAAACCATAATTGCAAATTGCAATAGAGCCAGCATAAGATGTTTGTGAATTTATTTTATTATTTCCTAAACAAATCCGTGATCGTCGATAACAAAAGTCAAAATTACCAAGTAAATCTAAAATTTAATTTGTCAAGTTTAATCAAGTTGAATTATAATGAAAAATTATTTCAATTGAAAATCAATACATCATCAACTAAGATAAAATCAGTTTTTCACAAAATGGCCCAATTGTTCAGATTTCTATACACCGATGACAGGTCGAGATCAGAAGTGTTCACTTTTATGATACCAAGCAACTTTATTCTCGACATGGACACCGAGCTGAAGTCACGTGACTTTACTTCGTCCAACCAAAAATGGTCGCTGTCGTTCCACAAAAACAGCGGACACTTGAACACATTCTTGACTTTGAAGAGTGTCCATGAGGGCATGACGGTGACTGCCGACTACGGCATTACTTTGATAAACCGGGAACACTTTACCAGAAACGAAGCGTTCACCGAAAAAAGCACCAAGTTCACGTTCGAAAATGCGTCACATGGTCGCAAAAGCTTCGTGTCTATCGAAGCTTTGTGCACCCTCGACTTCATGGACGAGCGAGGAAACATTCAATGCGAGCTGGAAATAAAAAATGTAAATACCGCATTCACCTACGACACCCAGATACCGCCTACACCCACTTACATTCGAAATTCATCCGAGCTCAAATACACCAGTGGCACGTTCTCCTTTGGCAATTACGAATGGAACATGTGCATTCAGCCAAAACTTGACTCCATGGGAAACATTGCATGCTTAAAATTTTACCTATGCCGTTTGTCTTCACTAGACCATTTGTGTCGAATCAGCTACCGCTACAAGTTTATCAACGGCGGCTTTGTGCACGACTCGGGCGTCATCGAACAGTATTCGGACATAAACGGCGCTTCTAATTCGTACCGAATGGACAAGATAAAAGAACTCCTACAAATAACTGGAAAATTTGTCATCAGAATAGATCTTTTAAAAATAAATAGCGTTTTTCCCATCTTTTTGTACCCGTTTTTGCCACAGCCACAGCCCGTTCATTTCTATGACCGGGACAGACAAGCGTGGATGATGGAGTCCTGCATTGAAGATAATTGTTTTATCCTAAGACTTTTCTATACCGATATTAATAATATACCCAGTGGTTATGTTAGAGTTATGTCTTTCAATATTTTGGTCAGAAATCAAAATTCCGCAGTCTATGTTTTCAAGAAACCTGTTATTAAGTATTATTATAAGCGCGAGTCTGATGACGGACTCGAAATTACAACTACTATTGATGTCAATGAGGTAAAAATTTATGATAGAACTTAGAAAAAAAACTTTTTTGTTTTTCATTAGAAGATTTTATTAGAATAAATTAAAAAATATTAAAAAAGAAAATTTCTGTTGAAATTTAATTAGATAAAATAGAAAAAGAAAATTATCTTTTTTTCGCATTTTGTCTTTTGAAAAATTTAGAAATTTTCTAATTAGATTAATTTTAAAAGATAATGGCTGAAAATAGTGGATATTTAGATCAAGAAGGTTGCATTACTATTGAAATGGAACTGTACTACAGTCACTTGTTACATCAACCCGAATATAGTCATTTAGACGACATTATAAGGAAGCAAAAGTTACAAATGCAGTAAGTTAATAAAATACAATGATGATTTGACCTCCTGTTTTTGCGTAATTTGACGTAAATAATGGTAGAGATATTTTTCAAAAATAAATCAACGGATCATTTGATTATTAAGAATTTTTATCGAAATTTATCTTAACAAAAATCAAAATTTTTGAAAAGGTAAATTTGGTCTTGGTAAAAAAATTAAATTTTTACAAAAATTCTTGATAATTAAAATGATTCGTTTATTTGTTTTTGGATTACATCTTTACGATTTTTACGGTAAATATTGTCAATTTTTTATTATGTCAAATTATTGCTTTAAATTGGATAGAAAAATAAGTATTTTTTGTTAATTTTAAAGTCGAGAAATTCAGACACTTCAACAAGAGAATTATTCGCTTGAAAAACAACTTCACGCGATTCAAGGAGCCAATGTTGGTGTCAATCAAGCCCAAGGTGCAAGAACAAAAAGTTTTGAGAACGCATCGGCCTCTTCAACGTCAAGTAGTGGAGTCGGCACATCCATATCAAGTGCAAACAATCCAAATCCAAATGTCAATTCGAATCCTAATCAATCAACACCAAATGTAGTTAAAAAATACTACGAACAAAAATACGGAAGTACGACGAACATGGCCGGATCGGCAAATATGCCTGTGGTCAATGGACAAAATTTTTTAGATAAAAATCCACCATTACAGCAAAAAGTGGGCAATTCTCGTAATGGGTCTGGACTTTTTAATCAAACATTAGGTGCAAATGTAAACAACCAAATACCAAATAATATGAACAATCAAATACCCAACATTATGAACAATCAAAATAATCCGAACATGAATAACCCAGATAATCCGCTTGGTGCCGGATTAAGCTCGTTGACTTCCACATTTTCAAGTGGCATTGCAAATCTAAAATTAACTGCTACGAATTTTCAAGCAAATAAATTTACTTCAAAGTTAATGAATCCATTTTCTTCTTGAGGTCTTTCAATTTAAAACAGCTTATTTTCCAAATTATATTCTAAAACCATTTTTTGAATTAATTTTTTTAATTTTGCCAATCTAATTTTTTGTTGCGATTTAAATTGTTTGTATTTTTTTTTCTTATTATTATTTTAACCCAAATTAATTTATTTATTAAAAATTAAAAAATAAATCTAACTTAATTTTTGAATAAAAAAATTATCAAATGTTTGTTAACAACCAAAAAATCTTTTTTATTCAGCATTCAAATATCATTTCAATGTCATGTATAATTTTACAACGCAACTTTGGCGCAGGGAACAAATATTATTCCTCCCATATTGAAACATGTTTTACTTCCTCGATTTGTTCGAAATTTGTTTTTCGAATTTTAGATCAAGAGCATAAAAAAAAATTATAAAAATTTTAATTTTTCTTTTCACAATTTAAACAGGAAATTTAAATAATTTTGTTTTTCTATTAAAAAATTGATCATTTTTTTTTGTAACACCTCATTATATCTAGGAAAAATTCAAGTATTACCTTTAAATGTATGGTACAGCACGTGGCTAAAAAAAGTAGACAGCATTTCTCAGAATTTTTAAATAATCGAAAATTTTCAAATGTAATCTTTTTTTTAAATAATTTTGAAAAAAATCGTTTGATTTTATTAATTTTTTTTAAAGACACATTCTTTTACATACTTTTTATCTTGATTGTTTTACATAATACAAACTTTATCAAAATCCAGTATCAAAACTGAATAAATTTTATAGAAATGTTTCTTCTTTTTTCCAGGGCAGTTCCAAATGGTTACACCTTCTTTTCAGCCATCATGGCTGCAATATGATTAAAATATTATTAAATATATGTGTACAATTGGAATAGAAAATAATATTTATATTGTATTTACATTATTAACTTTAATTCCTGCTAAGAGTTTGGTGTGTTATGGGGGTTTTGAATCAAAGGTGGTTTTGTACTTTTAATTTTTTCTCGAGGAATTTGAATCAGAAAGTCCTGGATATCGTGAGCTATTAATTCATGGTTTTGCTTGGTGGTGATAAATTTTGAAAAAAACTTGTTTGTTCTTTCATTGATCAAGTCGATTCTTAGCTCTTTGTGGATTGATACTTGTCCTTAGTGGAAAACATTTGATGATTCTCAAGACCCGATTTTGCATTTTTTGTATTTTGGCTTTTATCTTTTGAGTACCTGATTGAAGCATTAATGACCGGAGCGAATGATTTCATGAGTGAAATATTTAAAATTCTGTTGATTTCAAAAGAAGATCCCCATTTAAATTTTCTGATTAGGTTAGTTTTGGAGATTTTTTTTGAATTGATAGTTTTCAAATGTTCTTTGTAATTGATTTTAGGATCTAACTTAGAACCAAGGAATGTTGGATTTGGGTCGAGATGAATATGTGAGTTCTCGATTTTTATTTTCATTCCATATGTTTTTTCATCATTTTTTCGAAGACCAGCTTTGGTAAATGTTGTGTCTTTTACTACTTTTGGATACCCAAATACAGAGGTCATCTTCGAACAAGGCTATTTTTAACATTAGGAGGAATACTGTTAGCTTTATCACTAAAAAACAGAATAAAAATATTAGGACTCCGCAGTTGATAGACTTATTTGTTGAAATTGGCAATTGTAGCTGATTCTAAAAGAGCGATTTCCGAGAAAGTTTTCAATCCATCGGAGAAAAATGTAATTTTAAGGTAAAATGTCCGAATGACAATGACTTTCGTTTGAAAATGTTATGTTCGCGTTTTAATGGTTTTTACAAAATCAAATTATCGAATAAAATTCATAAACAAAAAATTGGCTATTCCTAAAACGT
The DNA here is from genome assembly GCA_019054805.1 of Brachionus manjavacas. NCBI lineage: Eukaryota > Metazoa > Rotifera > Eurotatoria > Ploima > Brachionidae > Brachionus > Brachionus manjavacas. Next base: position 2,385,005 of record JAHQIY010000005.1, read on the forward strand.
GGAATGCGGATTGTGGAATTTTTAATACGGAATTCCTCATATAATTACTCAGTTTTATTCCGAAATTTGACATACTAAAATAAGCGGGTCTATAGTGATAAATGACCAGTACCCCTCACCTAGGGACCAAGAATGGTCACCTAATTTTCGAAGGGGCAAAATGTGACTTAAAACTCTTTTCTTTGATCACGTAATAAATTTTTTAGTCACTTTATTTTTTTATTATTTAATATAACTCCTTCGAAACTTAGGTGACCAGCCTTGGTCAGGTTAGGTGAGGGATACTGGTCTCTTATCACTATATGCGCAAATAAGAATTTTAGTACATTTTTTTTTAATTTTTTATTTTTAGTATCAGAAAATGTGGAATAAAAAAATTCGAATTTAATAGTTTACTTTTGAAATTGAATATACAAAATCTACATTATCTATAAAAAATGATTAAGATATTTAAATCAACATTTATCAAAAAATAAATTTGTGAAATGAAGTCGTCAAAGCAGTCAAAATTCTTGCTGAATTTGATCACAAATATGATAAAAAACAAGTAATAAGTGGTCTATTTTGTCCATGAATACCACCATTAATTTTACTTTATTCATCTTCATCACATTACAAAAATAAATTATACATTTTCAAATTTTCATCATTCACTAAATTACGCTAATAAATTCCTCAAATTTTTTTTATTAAAAAAAATGTTAGGGGAGTACCCCAGGCAGTTTAAAATGTTTAAATGTTTAACCTCCCTTTCAGTTCCAAGTTAAGTAGTTTTCGGTTTTGAGAAATTCAGTACAAATTGTTAAAAAGAACAAAAAAAAATGTAAAAAATTGATTAAATTTTTTTTAAAGGTTTAAACTTAGTTCTGTAAATGCAACATAGTGCAACATTCAAAGCTACATCAAATATCTAGGTCTGATAGATTTACAGAGTTTTGCAGAAGTTAAATTTCAATATAATCAAGCGAAGTGCTTTTTGCAGAGATTTTGCACACATTTAGCAGACCTTTACAGTTGATGCTTTTTTGAATGGTGCACCATGCTCCTTTCACATAATTAATTTTAAACCTTTAGAAAAAAAGTTATTTAATTTTTTTACACTTTGTTCTGTTCTTTTGTACTGAACTTCACAAAACTGTAGTTTTGAAAATTAAAAAAAAGTGAACAAATTTTTTCCAAGACAAACAGATAAAAATTATAATTCTTTTTTTTTTTGGATTAGTTGAGATAAAACCCCTCTAATAAATCTTTTTCCTCCGACTTAGTACTTATTTCCAAGTACTTTAAAATTGAAACCTCAAAAATTTCAGTAAATATAAACCAACTTAAAGAAAATCTTAAGATTAATCTGATTTCTAATGATGGTATATCTGATTCAATTTGGTTATGTCTTTGCAATTTAAAATTAAAACATTACAGAACTCTCCTAAATGAGCTAATTCAAAATAAAAGAAATTCATGAATTTTGGTCCGAATTATCTTGCTTTCTAACTTTCATCCCTTTTTCTATTTTCGAACTAATGTTCCTTTTTTATTTTTGTAATTTTATTTTTAGATAATAATTTTTCATTTTTTAAAAAAACACAAAAAAAAAATTTTATCTTTATTTTCTTTTACTTCTCCTTAAAGGAGGTTAATTCAATTCAATAAATAAATAAATAAATATATTTACCAAAAGGTGTCCAGTTTGTGTGAAGTTGTTTTGTTTGAATCTTTAAGTCATCGTTATTTTGGTATGGTTCTTACACAATGAAATTGAGGACTTAATCAATTTGCAAAAAGAAACAAATAATTATATTTTATTCCTTATAATACAATTACAGCAATACAACAAGATTCAAATGAAGGAATCAATCTTGAATCACATTGAATATTTTTAAGATCAATCGATTTTTAATGATATTTTATTTTTTTTGAATATTAATCTATTGTAAAAAAATGTTTTTCAATATCACCCAACAATTAATTAATAAAAAATAAATAAATTATAAAGATATTTATTCAAAATATTTTAATAAAAGTATAAAAATTAAACGCTAAATAATTTTTAAAAATCTTTTTAAATAATTGGTTTATTTACACAAAATATGTTACCAAATCACCGCAATCAATAAACTTGTTCTCATTTGATTGTTGCATTAAAAATTTGTTCGGTTGAGAAATTTTTGGAATATAAACAGCATCATTTTTGGGTTCACATTTTTTAATAACATTTTTTGTATGTTTTATGCTTTTATGTGCCGAATACAATTGAATGGGTATTTTAGTATGTACTTTATGATCGTCTTGAGCTACTGGTTTTTTAAATTTTTTGTTAATTTTTTTGATAAATTTGTTGGAAAATGGTCGCATTAGATAACTAATTACGTCTTTGCAATTAGTTTTTACAGTCGTATCAGTTTTTTTCTCTGTTAACTTTGAAATCTCCAATTCATTAAGGCTAACATTTTCAATGGTATTTCCAATGGCACAATTACTTAGGCCAGAGAGTATATTTTCTTGTGAAGTATAAAGTAGACAAGAATCTGGCAAATTAAATTCTTGAAAATTTGAATCTGACAGGTCATTACTTTTGAACGATTGAGGACTTTGATTGCAGGGACTAAAACCTTTGTAAACAAACCTGGGCACCGGAGTTTCTAAAGAGTTTTCATCGCAACTTGGATCTAAGTAACAATTGCTAAGGTTGAATTCAGAGCTGGTATCTTGTGAGTATTTCAAATCAGATGGATCGATGAAAGCAGAATTGAAAATTTCCTCGGACTGACAATTGAATTCCATATTTTGCATTGTTGCACTTGAAACTTCAGATGACTTTTATATTGTTTGTAAAGCAAAACTAATTGATGAGTTGGAATTCGGTGAATTACCTTATAAAAGAAAATTTAAGATAAAAAGATTATAAATTGATTTAAAAAAGTTGCGGTGTTTGAATTGTGTCCGGAATTGATGAGTAAAAATTCGTTCTGGTTCGTTTGTAATGTGTAATAGTTAAAAAAAAATTTGATGACTTTTCACAGCTTAAACAGAGTATTTATATATTTGCTGAGTAAATAGTTGCAATTAGCAAAGTTTGTGAAGTCCAATAATTAAAAATCAATCAATCAATAAATTAGATTTGTTTGGGATATTTAATTAGATAGTAATATTGACTAGGTAAAGGAAGCCAAATAATTTAGCAAATTAAAAAAAAAGTTTGTCAATTAAAATATATTTTAACTAAATTTTAGGCAAAGTTATTTCTATCTAAAATATTTTTAAAGCATATCGGTACAGAAAGCAAATAAATAATCAGTTTATCAGTGGTTGTTATGCTGTCTTATCTCTAGAATAATTTTAATTGCTATATAGAATTGTTATAAATTCTCAAAAAATAAAAAAAAATTTATTTAAATTAAATTGTGTAAAATGTATAATTTGGTATTATTTGTTATACTTATTGGTACATCAATAAGTCCAATAAAGGTAATTTGCCGTTTATTTTGAATTGAAATTTTTTTGACCCTTAATTATTTAAAAAAGAATATAAAATTTTCTTTTTTTCTAGGGAAAAATGACACCCCAAGAGAAATTAGATAGTTTAAGAAATTTAATGCAAACTCTAGGTTATGGTGCTTGCATTATACGTAATATTTTTGAAAAATTGCTCAATTAATATTAATTTTTAAAAAAAGCCCAAGCAGACGAACATTTGAGTGAATATGTATCAGATTATGACAAGAGAAGAGGATGGTTAAGTGGTATTCAAATTATCAAAATAAAATTAAATTTAAAATAAATTTAAAAAAAAAAATTAAACAAAGGATTTACAGGATCAGCGGGTACTGCTCTTGTGACCAAAGATTTTGCCGCAGTATGGACTGATAGTCGATATTACTTACAGGCTGAGGACCAACTTGATTCTTCGTGGAAATTAATGAAAGCGTGTATTTTAGATTTTTTTATTTTTTTTAAAAAAAATTTTCTATATAAAAAATCTTATTTAAATATTCCAGCCGATGAAGATACGCCAACTATTCAAGGTTGGTTAAAGGAAAATTTAAAGTCTGGAGAGAAAGTTGCTGTGAATGCTAAATTTTCCTCAGTTAGTAAGTTTAATTCTGATATTTTTTTTTTATTTTACATTATAACTAAGATACATGGCAGAATTATGAAAAAGTATTGAGTGGATCGGGAATTTTATTGGAGAGTCCTTCTTCTGATTTAATTGACCAAATTTGGCCTGAGAGCGAAAGACCTAAACAACCAAATAGTACAATATATGTTCATGATTCAAATTTTACTGGCAAGTATCAGTTTTTATTTGTTGATAATTTGAATATATCTTTTCCTTTCGCTAAATTAAATTTTATTTAATATTGGCGTTAGCAAAAGATAAGCTCTGAGGGTTAAATCTTTTTTATCATTATTTTTACTTTTAAAGACTAAATAAAGCAATTAAGTTTTGAAACAATAATTACTTAAATTATGTTATTAAATATTTACTTTTCTGCAGTTCTTTAAGAGTCAAATTGACTAAAAAAAAATTGTTAATTAAGTTTAAAATATTTGAGAACCTAGAGCAAGATTAGGTTTACCTCAAGTCTTTTAAATTAAAATCAAATGTTTTTATCGAAAGTGTACAATAGAAAATTTATAAAGCCAACTAAATTTTTATTCAAAAATAAACTTAATAATCAAATATGATAATAAATTAATCAAGTGATTATATTGTATAAAATGATTAGAAATAAAATCCTTACAAGAAAATTAAAAAAATAAAATAATTTTAAGTAATTTTAAATTCTTTACTTTATATTAAAAATATAATTTTGGAAAGCTTTTCAATTAATTAATTTAACTTAGTTAAATCAATCGATTGAACACAAGAAAGATAAGCTTAATTTGATTTTCATTGACAACCACTGGTTGAGAACTTAAAGTATTTCAATTCTAAAATTACTTTGAAAGACAGTGTTGGACATTTTTTAAGTTTTTTTTCGATCAAGTCAATTTTTATAAAAAGTTGATAAATCAAATACTTGAATTTACTAGTATTGTAATTTTAAAAGTGTTTTTTCTTTGACTTTGTTTCTGTTACTTATCATGAATCAATTTTTAAATTTTTTTTGTTACTTTTAAAAAAAATCTGAGCATATTTTTACGCTCTGTAGGATGGTCAATACGAATCTCTTTAACCTTTTAGTAATATGTAAGAAATATAACTATGTAGAGTCGAGAATACTTCCTCGATAAAAAATAATCTTTAAATATTAAATTTATGATGTATTTCTACTTTTTTTATTTTTTTAAATAAAGTGAATAATTACATTCATTATTTGTTTCGTGGGATTTAAAGGTAGGTTTAGACTTGAATGATTGATTATTTTTAATAAATGAAATAAAAGAGAGCTCAAAATTGAGATTTCAGTAATGCAATAGAAGAGAGACAATTTTTTTTGGTTTCGAAAATTAAATTTACCTTTTCTATTAGGGCGGTATTTTATTAAAAGTATAATTGATAGCTTGATGAATTAATAGAATCCATCATTAACGTAACCTTATCCTTTATTCAATATTTCTACATTGAACCAATTAACACTTGAACTAGTAATTATTAGGAACTTGTGATTTTAATTTTCGTTTAAAGTGCTGCATTTGTGTTTCATGAAAAATATATGAAAAAAATCATTAATCTTATTTACAAGAATATATCGAAAATATGTCAAATAAAACAGTACATCATTTTTAGAAAAATTGAATTAAATTGAAAAAAAAATTGTGTAATGATTCAATGAATTTGAATATTGAGTAAATTTATTTTTATGAAAAACCGATTGATTATTTTAAAGATAAACTTAAATCTGAAATTATTAATTTTCCTCTTTTAATTGTGACATCAGGTCAGGTTATTTTTTTTTCTTCCTTATTCACTCCTTGTGGAGCATAGGGTCATTACTTTTGATTTCCACTCAAGTCGATCTTTTGCTATTACCCTTGCTTCTCCCCATGTCATACCCATTTCGATGAGCTCTTTCGTCATTGTTGACCTCCATGTTACTGCTGGTCGTCCTACCTTACGTCGCACTTGAGGTGTCCATTGAAGGGCCCTTTTTGGTATCCGTATATCTTTCATTCTAAGTACATGCCCGAGCCATCGCAGCCTTTTGTTCTTAATGCATTGATTTAATGGTTCTGAATTTGTTCTTGTGTAAAGCTCAGCATTTGACAATGTCTGTTCTTGATTTCTTTGTAACTAATTTTATATACTTAGGCGGTCGGGTAGTTAGCCCTACGTGCTTGCAGAAGAGCCTTTGGTATACATGATACCTTTTAACCGCGTACTTTCTACTTCGAATTCCTCCAGGAGGATTCGAACCATCGACCTTTTTGCTTACTACACTTTTTAAGCGGCACTTTTTGTCGAGCTGATGGTGTAATGGTTCGATCAGCCGCTTAAAAAGTGTAGTAAGGTCAGTTTATAAAGTACTTTAAATGTTAAGTTTTTTTGTTTTTCCAAGATTATGTGCTATTTGGTATTTTTTAGAAATTTCGAATTTCATTCTTTTTTTCAGTTTATTTTTGAGTTTTAAACTTCGCTATTAAATTAAAATAATAAGAAATCATGAAATAGAAAATCTTTCATCATTGAAGCATGGATGTATTGAAACGAACTTTTTTTTTTTAAATTATAGTTTGGGGAAGACCCCGGGCAGTTTGTAATGGTCGCTCCCTCTCAGCCCCCGTGATAAATTTAATTTGATAAAATGAAAAAACAAAATTTTTGAAAAACAGAATCTAATAAATGTTAGACAAAATTATTTTGACAGATTTGTGTTGAATACAAGCATAATGGGTTTTAACAAAAATAAAATTATTCAAAAAAAATAGAATTAACTTGATTTCACTTAGAAAGCTTTATTAGATTGAGTCATTTAATTCTTTTTTTATTCTTCCATTTAAGACTTTTATTAGTTTGTATTGAGAGTTCTTTAAAATAGAGAATTGATTTTAAGGGAATGGGAGCTTTAAATATAAAATTGATGGGTCTCAACTACAGATTCAATTCAATTTATTGAAGGAATTTTTAATTTTCAATGTAAATATTTCGTTGAAAAAAAAGACTTAGCCCCATTCAAAACCAGCATAACAATTTTTCTATAATTTTTGAAGATAAAAAATTTAAACTGAATAATGTTAGACTAAAGAAATATTATTATTGAAAAGGAGATGAGCGCCTCTCCATTATTCACTAGGATAGAATAGGTACAATTATTATAAAGGAATATTAGAAACAAATTGATTTTATTTGATAATTAAAACTCAATGAATTTAAACTAATTTTAACTTTTGAATCTTATTAACTTATAATAAATTTCAAATTTCTGAAGTGCTTTTAAATTTTCTAATTGAGTGTCTTAAAAATTAAATTTTGATTTTTTAGGCTTGAGTTGGAAGGAAAAAATTGAAAAAGTTCAGCAAAAAATAAAAGACTCATCTGCTGAAAATTTGGTAGTTACGGCTCTTGACGAAATTGCTTGGGTATTTAACTTAAGAGCTGAAGATGTTCCAAATAACCCTATGTTTTTTGCTTACGCGATAATTTTTGCTGATACAAACAAAAACTCTCACAGGTAAAGCTTACAAAAAATTTTATAGTTCGATTTTGATATAACTTATTTATAGACTGTATATAGCACCAGGCAGAATAGATACTGATCTAGAAAATTACCTAAATGGTGTAGAACTTAGAGCTTATTCTAAAATATTCGATGATATAAAGCAAGATTCTATGAATAATTACAAAACATGGATATCTCCACAATCTTCTTTTGCAATATATAATTCAATCACAGACAAGGTAATCAATTAATAAGTAAATTTTGTCGACTTTATTTTTTTTAAGAGTCGTATGATAAACAAACCATCACCTATTAGATCTTTAAAAGCTCGTAAAAACGATGTTGAATTGAAAAATTTAAGAGAATGCAATGTAAAAATTTTGACATTTAAAAAAAAAAATTTAATTTTATCTTAGATTAGAGACTCAGTTGCCAGAATTCGACATATGTATTGGCTGGAAAATGAAGTAAAAAAAGGCACAGTTACAGAAATGACATCAGCAGAAAAATTGGAACAAATTCAAAGAGAAGATCCATATTTTAAAATGAAAAGCTTCTACTCTATTTCTGCTGTGGGAAAAAATGCAGCAGTTGTTCATTATTCGACAAACCAAGGCGACAACTCAAAATTAACTCAGGATAAAATTTATCTTCTAGATGCAGGTGGAAATTATCTTGATTGCACAAGCGATATCACTCGGACACATTTTTATGGAAACCCCCCATCTGAAATTAAAGTAAATGAATTGATTAATTCACTTATTAAAATTTTAAATTATTGAAAAATTAGTTGTAAATTCAAACGATATAAAACAATAAAAATAATACAGAGTTTAAATTTTTCAAATCTGTAGAAACGATTTACTTATAGTTGAATCTTTAAGTTGTACCAAATTTTAATTTTAATTTTTTTGACCGAAAATCGGTTTATTCACCTTGAGTTAAAAAAACATTAAATCTCTTTTTTTAATATTTTACAAAAAAGATTTCAATTTCATGAATTATTCAAAAAAATTTTATCATTAAATTTTTCAGATGGTTTCTTTTTTTAAAGAATGAAATTGGCAGCATTTTTTATAAATTATATGTATCGAAAAATGTATGCTGAATAGCATTTAAATTATAATTTTCTAAAGAGATCATTCAAATTTTAAGAGTCAAATTTGAATCGTATCATTTAAGATATTGAAAAAAATAGCTTTTGGCAAACTTAATTATTTTAATATCGAAAAAAATCTATTCATTAAATCAACTAATTACTTAACAAAAAAGGACGCTTATACCAAAGTATTGCAAGGCTCAATAAATTTAGCAAATATTGTTTTTCCAACTGGAGTTTATGGACGTGAATTGGACGTTTTGGCCAGATCACCTTTGTGGAAAGATGGTCTCGATTATGGACATGGAACAGGGTAATTATTCAAAATTTAGGAAGAATATTTTTTTTAAATCAAAAAAAAGTCACGGAATAGGTTACTTTTTGTCAGTTCATGAAAACCCACCGAGAACTAGTTATAGTTCAAGGAGCTCAGATGATGAATTTTTTGAGCCAGGCATGATACAATCAGATGGTGTTTTTTGAAAAATTAATTTTAATTTTAGCTCCAATTTAATTTTTGTTTGACTTAGAGCCTGGCTATTATGAAGATGGCTATTACGGGATCAGATTGGAAACAGATATTGAAACAGTAAAAGCCAATACCCCTGTAACTCAATTTTGTTAGCAATTTTAAAATTTTTGTTGACGCTTAAATTTTTAAGTTTAACTTTCGAAACAAAACATATCTGAAGTTTAGTCCCTTGAATTTTGTTCCATTCGAAAAAAATCTAATTAATGAATGTCTATTAACAAATGAACAAGTAGATTGGCTAAACAAATACAATGAAGATACACGAAGCAAAATTTTGCCAAGAATAGAAAAATATGAACAGATTAAAGAGTATCTTTTAATGAAAACAGAACCATTCAAATATTCGCACACTTATAGCCATTGTCCTGCATATCAAAAAAATGCGTCACCAATTCAATTTAATGCTAGAAATTTTTTTTTTATGATTTTATTTAACTTAAGCTTGATTTAAACTTCTGAAAAATGTTGTAATCAAAACTAAATTTTAAATGATTAAAAAATAATCTAAGTTTATTATTTTATAACGATAAATAAAAAACTAAATAGCAAACAAAGTCTAAAAAACATTAAAGAAAATTATCTTATCATCTAAAATTTTATCTAGTTACTTTTAGACGTTTAAAACACCGAGAATAAAATGATATCCTTTCAAAAAAAAGTTTAAAAAATTTTCTTCTAAAATGATAAATGTCAAGTTATTTGCTAGAATTTTATTTGGATTGACCTTACTCAATTACTCCAGAGTAATATTATGAAATTCAAATTTTATTCATGATTTCAAAAGAATGTTTTCTTTGTCAGGCAGGTCTTTCGATGGAGGAAAAATTGACAAAATTAAGGACTACGATGAAAGATTTGGGTTTCAATGCTGTTATTATTCGTAATTTTTTAATTAAATTTAAAACCTAAAAAAAATATTTTATAGTTATATAAAAGCATCAGAAGATGAACATCAGAGTGAATATGTCAGCAAACATGATGAAAGAAGGGCTTGGATTTCTGGATTCACTGGTTCAGCCGGAACGGCCGTAGTTACCGAAAAAAATGCTGCTCTATGGACTGATAGTCGTTACTATATTCAAGCAATTAAAGAGCTTGACAGAAAATATTGGATTCTAATGAATGCTTGTAATTTAAATGAAAAAATCTTTTAAAAGCTCAGTGAAGCTTTTTCTAGGCTTAAATAAATCACTCCTGATTTTTTTGCCAACTTTAAGAATTTCTTTACTTTTGTAACTCTTTATTTTTAGAGATTTTCATTTTTAAGATGATTTTTTTGCTACACTTCCAATCACATAAAATTCCGCTGTACAGCATTATTAATTTCTATCAATTTTAAGTTAATGAGACTATTGCTGGAGCCAAAAATCTAAAAATATAAATATTTTAAAAATTTTTCCAGGAAGATATAAATGGTTTTCCTTAAAACCATGCTTAAAGTTATTTTAAAAGTCTCCAACTGCTCACATATCACCATATTTTAAATCAATTATAAATTATAGAGATTAAAAATCATTTTGGTACAACCAAAATATTTTTTGTTCTGTGTCTTTAATCGAAAATTTAATTTCTACATAGAAGATGCAAAAACTTTTTAAAAATCGTTTATTCATCTTTTAAAATGCGTGTTTTAGTAACATTGAGAATTTCGGAACAAAAATGAAAAAACTTAATCAATTTTTTATAAAGAAACTAAAATCGGTTCTGTAATCATTTTTAATTCAGTTTCTACAAATTTATTCTCTAAGTGCTAAAGAACTTTATTTATTTTTTTTTATTAAATTAAAATTAAATATTAAAATAAGATCTATAAAACAATACTATTTCTTCTCTTTTTTTCTTAATAAAAATAATTTCAAATAAAATTCTTAAAGATGTTTAATTTTTGTCTTTTGAAATATTTTATTAAGTAAAAAAGGAGTAACAAAAATTGTTGCCCTATGTTGGAGTTTTTTTTTAATCTTTTTTATCTTTGACTTTAATTTTTCAAAAAAGGAAACTTTTTTTTTGTTTTTTGTTCTAAAATACACAATACCTGTTTTAGTACTTGAAAAAGTAGAAAGTACAATATAATTAAGCTCGTAAATAAGGTTTCGTTTTTTTTTAGTTATTTTAGCTTAATTATTTTATCATTTTATCTAAGCTGAAAAACCTATCTAAATTGAAAAGAAATAAAAATATTAAATAATTAAGTGGTCTGAGAATGAATGTAAAAAAGAACCAAAGTTTCTAAGAATTAGAAGTGGCATGATTTAAAAAGAATCAGAAAGAACCAAAAATTTATATAACATTTTTATAATTTAAATAAAAATTACTAACTGTATTTTTGTATTTTGATATATTCAATTATTCAAATAGAAGCAAGCTGAAATTTTTTTTCACCTTTTAAAGAGCACCATAAAGTACCAAAGAGTTCATTGTTCAAGTCACTTTAATCTATTAGTGAAGCCGCTTCTTGTCCTTTTTCCAGCATATCAATTCTACTCTGTTAAACAGAACTCCATTCACTTATCTTTAACTCAATTTTAATTTTCAAAAATATGTATTTTAATTTTTTAAAAAATTAAAATCAATTAAAAAAAAAAGATCTAAACCAAAAAAAAAAAAATTTATTGAATTGATCAAAAAACTAGGATTTGGCTCATCGATGCTTTATTTTCTTTAAAAAAAATTAAATTTTGAAACCATTATCTTTTTAGCAGAGTCAAATACTTTAAAAATCGAACAATGGCTAGAAAAACAACTATCACCTGGTCAAAAAGTTGCTCTAAATGCCAAATTAACTTCAATTTGTAAGCAAAATAAAGCGTAATAAATTTCAAAATTAATTCTCAGTTTCAAATTAAGCTTCGTGGCAAAATACCGAAAGTCAATTGAATAAATTCAAAATTTCACTACATAACCCGAATGAAGATCTGATTGATTTAATCTGGCCAAGCGATGAACGTCCTTTAAAACCAAATAGTGAAATTAAAATTCATAACATAAGTTTTACTGGAAAAAAATGGCAAAATAAGGTTGAAGAAGTTCGAAAAAAATTGAATGAAAACGAAGCTGGCTTGTTCGTAGTTACGGCTCTAGACGAAGTTGCTTGGCTGTTTAATCTTAGGGCGGCAGATATTCCTTACAACCCAATGCTCTTTGCCTACGCAATTGTTTCCAATACCACTCAAGAACTTTATATTGATCAAAACAGAATTAATGATTCAATTAAAAAACACTTAGATGGAGTTTTAATCAAGGACTATGACCAAATAATAAATGAGATCAAGAAATATTCTTCCAATGAATTCAAAATTTGGGTATCTCCCATGTCATCTTATGCAATTTATGATGCGGTATCAAACAAGAGTTTGTTAGTTAGTAAAACATCTCCAGTAAGGTCATTAAAGGCTCGAAAAAATCCCACTGAGATTGAAAATTTAAAACAATGTCACATTCGAGACTCAGCTGCTCGTGTTAGGCATATGCACTGGATGGAAACACAACTTAAAAATGGAAAAAAAATAACTGAAAAACTAGCTGCCAAACAGCTTGAAGAAATTCAAGGGTAATTTTAAAAATTAAAAAATTATAGAAAAAAAATCACAGATATTTTTTAAGGGAAGACCCATTATTTGCCATGCTTAGTTTTGATTCAATTGCAGCTGTGGGTAAAAACTGTTGTTACAAAAATCTTAAATTTAATGCTAAAAATTAAATAAGGTGGAAATGCTGCCATTGTGCATTATTCTACAGAAAAAAATGGTGAAGCTGTTTTAACTAATGATAAAATATTTTTACTTGATGCCGGAGCAAATTATCAGGATGGCACAACAGATATTACTCGAACCCATTTTTTTGGTCAACCCTCTCGCAAAATAAAAGTAAAAAATGAAAAAAAAAATGCTTTTTTTATATAATTTTTTTTAGCTTGCTTATACCAAAGTTTTACAAGGATCAATCAACTTGGCAAAAGTTGTTTTTCCTGCAGGAGTTTATGGAAGGTCCGTGGACGTTGAAGCAAGGAAGGAGTTATGGAAATCCGGATTGGATTATGGACACGGCACTGGACATGGAATAGGCTATTTTCTTTCAGTACATGAAGATCCTCCATCTGTATCATACAATTCAAGGAGTACTTATGATGAAGCCTTAGATATTGGAATGGTACTTTCTGATGGTAAATTTTTAAAATAAAAAATTGGAATATTTTAAGTAAAACATTTTCAAGAGCCTGGCTATTACGAAGAGAACGAATTTGGAATTAGACTAGAGACTGATCTTTTGGTTGAAGTAGCTAAAACTGAAGTAAAAGTCATAAAAAAAATTCCTACAAATAAAAATTTTCTTTTAAGTTTTCTTTCGGTCAAAGAAAAAATTTAAAATTTAGTACTTTAAATTTTGTTCCATTTGACAAAAATTTGATCGATGAGTGCTTGCTAAGCACTGACCAAGTGGATTGGTTAAATGTGTACAATAATCAAACAAGAGCTCATTTGAGTCCTTTGTTGGAAAAGTATCCAGAAGTTGAAAACTATATGATGGAAAAAACAAAGCCTTTTTTATATGCACATGCTTATCAACATTGTCCAACATTCATTTTTAAACAGAATAAAAGTTCTGGGTTAAATTCGCTTCCAACAACAATATTGATTATTTTAGCTTCATCGTTAATTAAATTGTTTTTCTGAAGAAACATTATTTGACAAACTAAAAAAAACTAAAAATAAATAAAATTTTAAATTTTATAATTTAATTTTTATTTTTTTAAATACAGCGGTTCTAATAAAATCGTAACGCCGTTCGGCCGGCCATGTCGGCCAAGGTGTTATAATATTTTTAAATTCAAAAGACGAAAATCAAAAAATAGAAGATTATAGAATCTATTTATAAGTTATCAATTTTGTATTTCCGTAATTTCAAAACTAATCAAGCGCAATAAAAACTAAGACAACAATTGTTTCAGTACATTTTTTCAAAATTCTCTGTAATCGAATTTCCCTATAACCGATTAATCAAATATTTACTGTACCAAAAGAAATAGTCCTATCAAATGACATAAACGAATTTAAATATAAAATTTTTTTGGAATTTAAATTTTAAATTCTAAGCTGATCTGTTTAGACTAAAATGAGACTTGAATTTCACCAATTCCCTAAATTGCAGGATCTTACGAAAGAAATTTTACATGAAATTGCCTCTGATCTCATCAATTTCATACTCAAGATCTTAATCCAATTGGTCGTCAAAGTTTAATTGATCCTACTAAGGATTTGTAAAGATTTACTACTATTTTTAGGTTTTAGACCTTATATCTTATTCGAGAGATATTTAATTTTATTTAACCTTAATTACAGCTTTCTTTAAATTCATCCATCATAAGACAAAATTTGAGTTTCAAGTGTACAGTGGTTCTTGCCAAAATAAAACGTTCCGTTCCAGAAAAGAGATAGGAATGGAGACGCATTTCTTAAAAAAACATTTCCGTTTCGTTCCATCTATTCCGTTCTAACCAAACAAATGATAAGAACGGAATGGTTAGAACGGAATAGATGGAACGGAACGGGAATGGTTTTTAAAGGAATGCGTCTCCATTCCGTTCTCTTTTCTGGAACGGAACGTTTCATTTTGGCAAGAGTTACTGTAGCGCAAACCCTAAGGCGAAAGCTTTTCATCATGATTTAAATTGTTACCATATATTTTAAGATCAAGGTTAGTTTTAACTCTTGCTTTTTTTTCAAAGATCATGCAACCTGACTTTTCAACAGACATTGTTCAACTTCTTTTAGGTATATATCATGTTTACGAGATTTATTTTCTTTATACCAAATCATCTGCATAAAAGAAGTCCGTTCCAACCATTAGTTTGGTTAGAACGGAATGGAACGGGAATGTTTTCTTAAGGAATGCGTCTCCATTCCGTTCTCTTTTCTGGAACGGAACGTTTTATTTTGGCAAGAACCACTGTACACTAGAAACTCAAATTTTGTCTTATGATGGATGAATTACCCATGAATAATTTAATGTTGGAGAGTTTACCATGGTCTAAACGAGAGAACTCCGCATCGATATCATGCGCCATTAAATAAACCAGTCAAAAAATTTGTCTAAGTCTTGTTGTAACAATATCAAGTCAATGTTATTACCAATGGCTGCCACAATTTTGAAGTCATCGGCAAAAAGCTTGGAAGAAATAAAAAAAATAACAATGGTTTACGTTTTTTAATTTTTTTTTGCGATTTTTAATTTTCAAAAAAATAATTCTTTACATAATTTTACGTAAAATTATTACATTTTTCTATTGTGAATGAATTCATCCAAAAAATTGGAAGATTAAATTTTAAATGAAAAAACTCAAAAAAGAGCCAAATCTAGCGACTTTGTGATTTTTGAAAGTCGGTAATTTTACTAAATTTGTCGTAAAAAAGCGTTAATTTACGTAAAATTTTGTCAAATCTAATAGAGTCGAGTATTCAATATATCTTGATTCGAAACCAGCTTTGTATTCTCCTCCAGTCTGACGACCAATGGAACAGAATGACTCAGTCCTTCCGTGACATATCTTTTACTCTACTCAGAAAGTCGATTCGAAGCTCTTAGGAATTTAATTTTATTAAAAGCCTCGTGATGCTCGTGATGATTATTTCAATTTGAGAATATATCCAAATGCTGTATTGCTTTTGATTTTCTGATATTATACAATATTATGATCTTGAATCATTCTCTTCAGTCCTTATTCATTATAGCCTTAGCCTTTAGCTATTTCAATTCATTGTTTTTAATTTTCGAATTTTAAATTGATTTTAAAAAATTTGTTCATATAAATTGATTAAAAAATTATAAAAATTTTTCTGTGTAAACAAAATTTTTTGCACAGTGGTTAAAGTTAAACTGCATAATGGTAAGATAACAGATATTTTACGTAATTTTACGTACTATTACTCAATTAAATGTAATAATATGTAATTTTCTGTAATTTTTTTTAATTTATACAGATATTAGTTAACTATATGTTTTATTTACTAAAAGATGATTTTAAAAAAGCGTCATTTATTTTGATTAAACGTCAATAAAATTAATGTAAATTAAATGTATTAATTGTCATTGAAAAGAATAAATGTAACTTAAATGTATTAATTGTCATTAAAAAGATTAAATGTAACTTAAATGTATTAATTGTCATAGTCAAAATGGTAACATATTTCAATGAACCATGGCTCGAATCTTACGACCCCAATAAATAATTTTATGGGGAATCGGGAGGTTATGAAGATATTCATGAGGCTTTCGACGAATAAATCGAAGCTCAAGACAACTTAAGGAACACTTTAATTGAAACTGAGGTAGAAGAAGGTAATAATGAGACTACCCTAGCAGCAAATTCCTACAATAACGCTGTTATCCCATTTAATAATGTGGAAGCATATAATTGGTGTTGATTAAAGCCAAGGATTATTCGAGTCCTTTCCAGCTGAAGCTTGCGACATACCTTTAGGAAAATAAAGAGGAGTAGGACGACCAAAAAGGAATTAAAAGCAATAGTAATGAAATAATTGAAAATATTTTCTTAATTTTTTTATGATTAAAATTTTTTTTATGAATCTTTACTTTATAACATTTAATTTTATCATGTGATAACTAATTACTTAAAATGACAACTATTAATTTTAATTTACGATTCATACATTCAATTGACTAATTTTTATGTTGACTAATTAATATAAAAAATGAAGATTTGATCTTTTTTTAATTGACGTTTGATCAAAATAAATGACACTTTAATATATTTTCTTTTAAAAATGATTCGAAAAGTGAAACAATAAAACTTTTGTATTAATAAATAAAAAATTAAAAAACAATTTTATTTCTAAAATCATCTTTTAGCAAAAAGATATAGGCACTTAATTAATATTTATAAAAATTAAAAAAAAAGAAAGAAAATTTTATATTATTACATTAAATTGTGTAATTTTATATAAAATAATGTAAAAAAAAGTAATAATTTTTTTATTTCAAAAATTGTCAAAATTCGAAATTTTTATTAATTTTCCACTTTTCTTCTAAAATTCAGTTTTTTTTGGCCGTTTTCTGCGTTTTTGGCCAAACTTACTCAAACTAACGTAATATTATGTAAAATAATGTTAGAAAGGATTTATATGATATATGATACCATTAAATAATACTGAAAAGACACAAGATCTTTATTTTGTAGATGGTGAAAATATAGGGAAATTTTGGAACAAATATGATCTTTATTCCATATTTTTTCCCCAGAATTTCAAGTTTTTTAGACCCCATGAAAGCCGGGTGCTTAGATAGAATTTGTTTAATTTGTTCTAATTTTATTTTTGCAGGTAAATCATATAAAAAAGCTTAAATAAGATATACTTTATATAAGGCTGTAAAGATTCAGACCCCCCTAGCCAAAAAAAAAAAACCCCTAAAATTTTGGCTAAACCTAGGTTTTCATATACGTAGAATCCAAAAATGAGGTCGAAATCCATATCTGGAGATAGTGCGGACGTTTTTCATCGCGCGAACTTTAATTGGAGATTTATTTTGTTTAAATTATTTAGGATTAATATTTTCATATTAAAAATTTTTGATTTAAATTTTATTTTGATTATTTTTTTATGAATGTAATTTGAAAAAAAATTATAAAAAAAGTAAAAACTATCTAATAATAAAAATTAATACATTTTTTAAGTATTTTTAGTTATCAAAAACTAGATATTTATCATTATAAATGTGCTCATTTTTAAATAAGGCAATGTAGAATAAATTAAATTTAATAAATTTCCAAAAAACGAAATTAACTAAGAAATAGTTAAAAAAAAAAAAAGTAAAAAAGAAAATCGAACTAATACATCTGTTAGGAATAATAGGCTCGATTTTAACAGTCACAAACCTTAACACTCAAATAAATGACATATCTCAACCACTTGGCAAGTTGAAACCATAACAAAATAAAATTTACAAATCTAATACTTTATTGAATACTGAATCCGCTAGTTTCCTCGATGGCAAGCAAAAGCTTTTCATACAGAGTTTCAAAATTTGTATAAGGCGGTAGATCAAGCCGATTGAAGCAGGTGTGCGCTCGCGGCAAGGCGTCCGGCGTACCCCATCTTTCGATACAAAACTTTCTCAAACCATTGGAACCGCGGAGCGCTGCAAAGCCCTCAAAAGGAATACTTGACGTACCGGTAACAAACTGCAGCAATTTTAACTTTTGTTCATTATCAAATTTGTCCACAGCTTGCCAAAACCATTGAACATTTTGATGGCCCGAGTGATAGCCGGACCTATAGTCCGTGTTCTTTTTCCAATCGCTGATATCTATTTCATAAGTGCCACACAAAACAAGCTCAAGCTCTCTGGCATCGAACATCTGCACATACTTGGCGTCTAACACTTCATAAAAGCCTTTCACTAGCGCCTCGGTCTGTTTCTGCACGCCTCTTTCCACTCGCCACTTCACCACTCTCTGAATATACTCCCATTTATTCTTTTCCGTCACTGCTATATTCCTGCCATTTTCTTTCAGGTCTCTCTCGATCAGCTGGCCGCACTTGTCCTCGGTCACACTAAAACTCAAGTCCAGTATGTCCGTGATATCGTTGTCCTTGATCCAAGTGAGCGATTGACAGTACTCGGGATCCAGAGTCTCCAGATCGCTCAAGGTCCAATTGGTGTCTTTGAGCAAGGCTTTGTAGAACGGCCTAGTAAAAAACGCGTCCAACAAATACTGATGGATCAACGCAACTGCTAGGACCCTGCCGGCAAATTGGAACCATTCTAGCACATGTTCCTGAAATGAGCTCATGTGACTTATCTGCACAGTGTACATATCCGAAGCGCTGTATTCGAATAGGCCGTAGTACGGATTGAAAAGCTGGCGCGAAAGCAGGTAGAAAAATTCTCTTGCTGGCCCACCATAGTCAAGACCTTCTTCTCCCTGAAAACAAATGAACAATTTGTTCTTGCGCAGCTCTTGTCTACTTAACTGCATGAATTTAACTCTGGCATCGTCTAGCAATTTTTCTCTGCGAATTACGATCTTGGACTTTTGCGGACCTTGACCATAGCCCTTGGACTCGAGTTTTCGGTAAAAATTTCTGAGCTTTGAATGAAACCCGCGCTGATAATCACGTCTACTATTCAGTGGCTTTTGACCCATATGACTGGTGACCACAACAGATGCAACATTGACTGGCTGACTTGCTACTGCTGTTGCTGGTGCCGCCGCCGCCATCGCCGCCGATGGCGATGCCTCAACACTCTGCACACTAAAGCTCATTATTGAATCATCCAGTTGACTTATTAGGCTGGCCAGATCCAAGTCCGACGACATGCGGTCATAAGCCGACCGACCATTTTGTCTTATTAAATTTATTTTATCCTTTTGTTTGGAGGTCAAGTGAATGTTGAGCTTTTTTAGGGTGTCAAAAATGTTCGTTTGCTGAAAAAAGCCGACCACACGGTCCGAGTAGGAAATTTTCGGTTTGCTCACGGTCGGCTCACTCGTTTTGGAAGAAGTTGGCGCAGGATTTTGAGCAGCTGGAGTGGGCACTTGGACGCTTTCTTGCACCGAACTGGTCGGAGTGAGCTTGGATTCGGCTCGGCCCGGAGTTAAATTAGTAATGGTTGTTATGTGACTCTGGTTGTTGATCTGCGGTAGACGTGGATCTATAAAAGTGGTCGATCTGGAATTATGATCGACAAAAAAAACCTTGCTAGACTCGCATCTGGATTCCCAACCGGGAGGAAATGGAAGATTTGGATCACTGAACGTGTTCAATAAGCGAACCAACTCTTTGTTGTGCTGATACTTTTTGTAATAAACGCCTGGATTAGCTCTTATTTTGTGCAAAATGGGGATCAGAGTCGTGCTTTGTTTGAGCAAATCTTTGGCCTGTTGGTTTCGCTTGATCAACGCGGACAGATCTTCGCGCAGAATGAATTGAGCGCCTGGTTGGTTCACTATTTGCTCGGAGTGAGCGCTCGGCGAACTAGTCGCTGTCGAGCTCGAGGTGCTGGGCTGCTCGGCACTTATTTTTTTGCACTTGTTTGAATAGATGGCATCGGGATTCTCGTTGCTTGAGCTCATGGTGCGGCGAATGCTTTGGTAGCGTTTGTCAAGACGTTGCTTTTCGATTTCGGTGTTTAGAAGCTGATTTGTTATTTCCAGATTGCTGTTCAATTTGGGACGCTTCCATGTGGTAGTGCGGCTCATGTGGTCTATGTAAAACACTCGGCCCAAATGGTCGACCCTGGCCTCCCAGTATGGCGGCAAATCGCCGCTCTTGGGCGAAATGGGCGCCTTCGAACTCTTGCTGAACGGTTCCGCATCGTTCAAGCTTGACAGTTGGCTCTCAGCTTGGCTCTGCTTTTTTGTTTTTCGGTAAGTTTTGTAATTAAGTAGATTAGATGATGTGGTAGCTATCATTGGCTCGGTGTCTCGTGGCTGCTGAATCAAAAGACTCTCACTCAATTGAGGATTTAGATAGAAATTTTCTAACATTGAACACGACAATGAGCTGGTAATAGTCAAGTTATTCAGCTTGGATAGAACATTATCTATGTATGATCTTTAAAAATAGATAAGATAAGAACTTTTTTTTGATTCACAGAATTAGAGCTATTTTTAGAATTTAAAATAAAAAAAACTACTTACTTTTCAATTTGGCATTTGATGTCTTCATATGGAATATTATTCTGTCGACTTTCACGAAGAAGTTTAACTATTTGATTAAATTCTAAATATAAATGGAATTAATTTCTTATTTTGATCACAATTCTGATATTTAAAAAAAATATCAATTTTTTAAGACTTTCGCCCACATTTTTAATTTAAATTGAATCCAAAAGTATCCTACAGATGAATAAATTATTAACTAGATGGGTAAGACTTTATTTTTAATAGATAAATTTACTATTTTTTGTTTTCCAAAAAATGAATAAACTCATTTATGACTAGATCGTATCTGATTTATTCCAAGAAAATAGCATTTACTTTTTTCTTGGCTTGAATTTATCGCAAATAGCAATTTTTTAAATTAAACACAGTTTTTATTTTTATTTTTAAACAAATATAATAAAAAGTAATTTAGTTTTTATAATGAAAAGCATGGTTAATTTTTTATTCAAACTGAAATTAAATTAAATTAAATTTTTCCAAATTAAGTTTTATTAAAAAAACTTGATAAATTGTCTTGAAAAAGATTCAAACTTCAAATTTGAAAATTAGATGAGAATTATTTTTTTAAATTGTTTTAAACGTGGATATTAAATAATCTAATTATTTGAAATCTAACACTAAATAGATACATTTAATAATGAATTAAGGAATTAAAATATTAATTTTCAAATAGAGCCCAAAATAAATTAAAATAAATAATTTTTTTCGATGAAAGTTAGTAATAAAATTGAACTAATAAACAGAACATTTCATTTTGAATTATAACTTTAACTAAGAAAATTTCTTGAAAAGCTTAACCCATATTTATTTTATTCTGCTATTATTGACTTAAAATTTAAATATTTTAAAATATTTAAAAAAAATTGCAATTTTAAAATTATTGAAGACAAAATTAAGATAAAATATGAACTAAAATACCTTATTTATAGACTATCAAATAATCTATCATTAAATTTCGCTTTTAATAATGCGTAGAATATAAAAAGCTAAAATATTTTAGGATGCTTTGGAGAGGTTTAATTCTAAAACGCTATTAACGATCTTAAGTGATCGACTTTAGATAAAAATCAAGATTTATAGATACAGGAATTTGAGAAGATCATTCTTTAATAAAAAAAATTTCTCAGAGATTTTATTTATTAAATTTAATTAATTACAAAATGACCTATCAATGATTCAAAAAGACCAATTATCAAAATAATGTTTCGCATGAGCCCTGCGTCTGGCTAGTTTATCACGTTTTGATTAAAAATTTTTGGCACTTTAAAATATATTAGCATTTTTAATTGTTAGAAGCCTAGATATAGTGTATTTCAATTAAATTTAATTGTAATTTATCTAAAAGTACTTAAAAAATTAAAAAAATTTTTTTTTGAATTGATTGATGGATATGTGGGTTTGACAGAACTTTTCAGCTAATGAATGTTTTAAAGATTGCATCAAAATCAAATTAGTCAATTCCTAAATATTTAAAAAGTGTAAACAATGAGAATAGAAATAAGATTAGCTAAAAGAATTTAATTAAACTAAGCTTATCAAATCTAAATATGTTGATTAAACTATAATTTATTGCAAAATTTCATAATTGTGTTTATACTTAATCCTGTTAAGTTGTTTGAATTTCGGGCGTTAATTTTAATAAAAAATGTTTATATTGATTGAAATTGTGAAATATTTGCCTATTAAAAATCAAAAAATGAATTCAATTTTTTGATAGTTAAGATATGATGGATTAAGTTAATTGCATCCCGCGAGTAAATAAAAATATCCATCTTAGACAAATAGACTCACTAAACTAGATTACAAATCGATTTGTTTATTTTAAATCTTAGACATAAATATTTAACACTTAAAAACAAGTGTCTGAAAAAACAGCCTCTTTGATGACCCTATGCTTATGAGAGCTTAATTTTCTCATATATTATTTTTCCATAGAAAGATTAATTGTTCTTTTTGCTAAAAAAATTTAATAATTTTTACTGAAATTCTATAAAAATTTATTTGTCACAAGAGAGAAATGAATAAAAAAATTGATGAAGCTGAAATTAATGATTCCTTTCATTATTTCAATAATTAATATTTTATGAATAATGCGATCTATGAGCATTAAAGCTGATTTCAATTTGGAAATATTTAAATATTACCCAAAAATTTACATTAAATTTCACAACTTTATTTCAGCTGATTAACAGTATTTATTATATCTTAAATTATAATTTGTTAAAGATGGATGGTTTTGCTAAATATAAATGATAAAAAATTCAAAATAAACATTTTTTCCTGAGCAAAAAAAAGCACATTTTCTAGAAAATTTAAAATTAATCAAAATTTTTTTAGAACAGTTGAAATACGCTGTCTGGAGACTTAAACATTTTTTTATTTTATTTAAGATGTAGCTTTAAAATCTCATTAATTTTTTGTTTAACAATAAGAAGTATTTATAATTTTTCATTTTTATTTTGACATAGAAAATTTAAAAATTTCACTATAAATGATAAATAAACGACTTCAAGCATTAAAAATGTACTTAATTGTTTAATGTATGCTTTTGAATTTTTAATGTGTTTTTTGTATTATCCAAAAAATTGACTCGATGCTTGACACAAATTTTTTTATAAGCTTAAATAATAAAAGGGTCTAGTGACTCATCAAAATTCAATTTATTCGCTTGACAAATTCAGAAATTGGATAAATTGAAATTCTAGAAATTGTTAGGAAAAATCTGCATTGAAATGGAAATTGTCAAAAATATTTTAGGATTCCATCTTGGACATTAGATTGGAAATCTTCACCTGTAAAACAAATTAGTCTTCAAATTTTCAAACTTTTTTTAATCAGTCTTAAAAAAAAGGTCATTTATTTTAAGGAGTTAAAAAATTTTTGTAATATTTTTGTCACCATGGGTTCAAATCATTGGTTTAAAAATTTAATTTAATTAAGTAGGGTTATATTCAAAAACGTAGATGAAAAAAAATTTAAGACAGAGTTTTGAAAATAATCGTTTCATCAATTTTTTTAGAGTCTAATCTTAGATGGTTCGCATAAGCCTAAAATAATTAAACAGATGCTGAGTTAAAACAAAATTTTGGAAAATTTATAAGTTGTGATATCTTCAATTTTCGAGTTATCGGCTCAATTTTGTACAATATTAGATGAAAAAATAAAAATGAGTATAATAAATTGATTTTTTACTTGATGAGTTTTAGATCGATCAATAAATTAAAATTTTTTTTAGTTCAGTTTGGATTTTCATCCTTCGAATAATTTAGGTTCCTTGAAAAATATTTTAAGACTTTACCAAAATCATTTAAGTCTTAAGGATCTAATAAGTTATTTCCTAAGTTGTCACAAATGCGGATTCAGATATCGAAACCTAATGCTATGTAGACATTTTTTATTTTCTTAACTCAAAATTTAGAATAAATTCAAAACATCTAAATATTTGACTTGATAAAAAAATTTTAAAAAAATTTTATTTTACAAAAGTTGTCAACAATTACCTTTTTTGAGATGGTCCAAAATTTTTTCCTGTTCTTTGGCAATTTTGTTTCGATCAGTCTTCCTACAATTGCTGCTTGATTGAGTAATATTCGGCTCGGATCTAAATTTTAGATCGCCTAAGACAGAATTGCTGATTAAAGGCGCCATTATTTGATTAAATCTCTGCTGGTTTCGTTTGAGGTACAAATTTTGGCGCTTTGAAACTTGACTGATTAGATCGTCCCTGTGAGTATTCAACGAGCACGGATTCGATTTGCTCGAATGCCCATTCAGGTGGATGTAACTAGATGTGTACTTGATGCGCTCTAAACTTTTACTTCGTTGCTCATAGAACCTTTTTTTGGTCGGTTTGAGCATTTTCACATTGAAGTTTCTTAATGATTGAGTCATAAGAACTTTGGAGGAATTTTTGGCATTTGAGGATTCAGCATTGAGAGCATCGACCGAATTCGATCTAGAATTGGTCGACGAAGACGAAGAAGACGGGCAAATATCGTCGTTTTCGTTCGAGCTGGATGAAGATGAGCTAGAAGCTTGCTGGGTGCTTGGCGGCATCGGGTTGTATGAGTCATCCGAGAGGGAAGCGGATGCGGTGGACGAGTTGGATGAAGATGAGGATACCGTAGAAGAGGGCAGTGAGGTCATGTACGAAGTTTTAATAGTTAGATTTTTATCTAAAGTTTGACTAGTTTGTTTTTTGCTCTCGTTGAATAAAGTTTGGGAAAAATTTGGCATAGAATTGTTCCGGTTATTGGTCGAGTCGATCCGGGTCGGATTAGAGAGATCAGATTGAAATTTCAGTGTAGAGGATGGTGTTACTGTGCCTGAACTTGACGAGCTTTGCGAGTTTTCGTTGCAATTTAGGGAAAAAATTGGCCGGCCATTATGGTTATTGGTTTGGGAAAATTGGTCTTGTGATTGATTATTCATTAATAGCGGGGAATCGAGCAGACTATTTGAACAAGCGCCATTTAGACTGAAGTTTTGAACGGGAGTTGATGGAGATGATATTAATGATTGATGTAAAGTCGAAGCTATCAATTGAACGCTCGAGTCGCTGTTTAGATTGTTATCAGATGTCGGAAGTTTGTTCGCTAAACAAAAATAAAAATTTTAAATTTTTTTAATAAGTCTAATGAAAAAAAAAACAAAGTAGATTAAATAATTAATTGTTTTTAATTTAAGCATTTTTTTCTGTACAGTGTGGCATAAATTAATGAAACTTAATTTAATAATTTAAAATTGAGAAATTTAGTTCGAGTACCACTAATTTTGAATAAAATACTTCAAATTTTTTATTTTTTTGCCCAAATATTGAATAAATTTCCCAATTATTAAGTTAATACATAAAAAAATGAAATAGAAAAAGTACCTAAATTACGAGAAGAGAGTGTCTGTTAGAAAAAAGATAATATTCAATCGGGTTTTATGCTGGAATTCATGTCAGCCATATTTTTCTAGAAAGTTGCTAATGTCATTGAAGTTTTTAGCTTCAATTTTAAATTAAAATAACTTTTAGCAATTTGGATTATTGAAGTTTTTGAAAAATTCAAGATCGTAGCAATAATCAAAATAAAGCAAAATAAATGAGTATATTTTTACGGAAGTAGTTAGCCAGAAAAGTCTTCTATAAGTAAGTGTTTAAAAATTAAGAAAATAAGATAATTTTACACTGAACCTTTTGGTCTTGAGGTCTTTTGGTGAAGCAGATTTAGATTTACGTCTCATTTTACGTTAAGAGCTTTGGCGTCTTTTGAGCGAGTTAATTGTAAAATGTAAATTTGCTTTATGTTTCGTTAATTTGAGAAAAAGTACCAAAATTTTGTAATAAAAATAAAGTAATCTTATTTTCTTAATTTTTCAAAACTTACTTATAGATGATTTTTCTAGATAACTACATACGTAAAAATATACTCATTTATTTTGCTTTATTTTGATTATTGTTCCATTTTTGAATGTCGATTTTAATCGTCCTTTAAAATTTCTATTTGAACCTCAATTATTAATTAAATAGTAAAAAATTTTTTATTGAATTTGGCATGATTATTCGATTTTCTGAATAAAAAAATTCTTTTATAGAAATAACTAATTAATTCCCTTATTTAATAATTATTTTTATTAAAATTGCTACTATTTCACAGAATTTGTGGTAAAATTTTCTATTTTTGTGGTGGAAAATTTTTAATTTTGAGATTTTTGTATTTCTTTTTAATGCGGGAACGGTTTATTAAAGTGATTCTGAATATCTAGAGTTATTTACCTAGGTCTTATTGCAGAATTAAAATAAATAATTAAAAAAACTTTTCAAAATGAATGAGTAAAATTGATAATGGCGTTAAATAAAAAATATTAATAAAAAATAACATTACTTTATTACACAAGATCTTAATAAGGGTTCGATTAACTGGTAAAATAAATCTTATCTGCATTCAATAAAATCTTATTAGTATTCTCAAAATTTTCAAAATTTCAATTTCAAGGTTAATTAAAAGGGCACTGCTTCCATCTTTTAACAATCTATTTATTCAAATTCTAGGTAAAAGTATTCATTTAAAAATTTAAATAATAGTAATATTTTTTAAAAATTTGAAATAATTTAATAACAAGACATTCAACAATACAGAATCTTTTCTATATAGCAAACTGTCTAGCATATCCTAATCTAGCATCTATCTAACATAAATTTTAGATTATTTTTGAATACTTTGCTCACAAATATTTTATTTTTTGAATTTTTCTAAAACAAAGAATTTTTTTAAAATAGATCCAAGAATCTTCACAATTTCTAATGCTTATTGATTTATCTGTTTCGTGCGACAATAAATTACTGTAAATGCATTGCTAATAAATTTACCTTTTACCTATTTGGAATAAAAAACCAACGGGTTTGGTAACCTTGGGTTTTTAACCTTGGTAAAAAATTGGGTAAAAGACTACCGAGTCTGATTCGATACCCGAAAAAAATGAGTGGGTTCGGGATCGGGTCTGGGTAACAAACCCAAACCTCATACTCTAAAAAATTATGGGTTCTTATCTCTGCCTATAGTATATATAGTACCTTTTTCTTGAGCAGTGACTCCGATCTGACATAGAGATTCCTGCATCGAGTTGATCATCTACCTCTAGTTTTTTAATATAAGTTCTGAGAATGAATTTAAACAAGAAAAAGAAATATCTAAAATTGATCCTATTAAGGATTTGTATATATTTCTAAGTGTTTAGTATTTCAGACCCCATTTTTTATTTGAGAAAATTTTAATTAAATTAAGCGTCGAATTACACTGTTCTTTTAACTCATCCAAAATTGGGCTAAACATTAGTCTTGAGTCTAATTTAATTCCTAATAATTTAATTTATTACCCTAAACCTTGAGGTTAAGATTATTTTTTTTTGTTTTAGCTTTTTGCAAAGATCATTTAAAATGACTTTTCAACAGAGATTTTCAATTTCCATTTGAAAAGCTATTGCCCGAGCTCTTTAAGGTGCTTTTTAATCATGTTTTGGAGATTTCTCTTCTTGTTAATAAATAAAAAATGTAGCCTTATCATCTTCAAAAAGAAGAGAGTATTGATTTTACTTCTTTTTGATACGTAATAATGAAAACACTAAAAAGAAGACAATAATTTTAAATATATTTAAAAATACAAACGACACACCATCTTCCATAGAGTGGTATCTGCTGACATTACTTTCCATTGCAAATTTCGATTCCTATTGCAGTAATTATCGTTTTCTTTGAATATGATAAAAAGTTAAACTAAATTATGAAGATTTTTGGATATTTTAAAAAGAATGCTTTTTATGCTAGAAAAATTTTTAGCATGCTAATACAACAAACTCATCTTGATAATTGTAATTAACAGGTACAATGCTGGGCAAAATAAGTATGTTTTATTTAATTTAATAAGCTAAATTTATTGAAAAATAAATGAAAATTAAAAATAGATGAAAAAAAAATTCAAGATAATAGGATCAAAAGAAAAAATAAAATTGTTCGATTTTTGAATTTTCATACAGATTTGTTAGACAAAGCAAATAAAAGCGCATTGTTAAGATTCATATAGAGAAAAAAATAATAATATTTTAATTTGGTCAAAAAAGAGTTTACTTTAGCCTTGTGATGCTTCTAGTGTCATAATTCTCTTAATTTATTATTTAACATGCTTAACCTAGTTTTAAAAATAAAATCGTTTAAAAAAAATTGATAAACTGTTCAAAAAATTTTTCTAATTTTGTAAAATGAATTCTCGCAAGCTTTCTGAAACCCATATTTTGGTCAAAAAGAGTACGTAAAAACTTTTTAAAATTTCATCAAGATTTAGATTGGATTTTTTGTGTCAAAAAAATTTTGTATGATTCTTAGAGACCCAGAAGCGTTTTCTAGACTTCTTATTATCTTGAAGTTTAAACAAAAAAAAAAACAATTTTAATCAGAATGATAAATTGTCAATATACAGATTAAAAATATGATTTAAAATTGAAAGATAAGCTATCCCATTTTAGAAAAAAGTGGCTTTCTAGGGGGTATAATTAACCATTTTTATTTTTAAATCAGGTATTTAGCCTTAAGACAACTTCCACAAAGCCTTTATTCCGTTTAATTTAATCACAACTCTCTTAAAAGTCTTAGCAAAAATTTTCAAGTATTATTGAAATAATGACTGCAATTTTTTATGAAAATAAAAAAAACAAATTAAAATAATTTTAGTATCTAAGGGTTATTTGATTTTTTTCCAAATTTATTCACACTCTGAATCAATGAACTAAGAGATTTAGTTTTTTATTAAAAGAAGGTAAAAGAAAAATAAATCAAAAAGAGAAAATTCACTCTTTATGACAGATGAAGAGAATTTTCTTATTTTTCATAGAAAATCGATATCTTTTAAAGCTCTTTAAAATTCGACTCAGAACTTAAGCTTATTTAAAGACTTTTAAAAATAAAAACCCCAAAAAAACTCGCATAAAATTTTAAATTATTAAGGATCCGAATCGAACATAGCTTCACATAAATTCGACAATCTAATTAGATTTTCATCTTTATGCATTTGACTATTTGTTAATTTAAATTTCAATGGACTCTTGAGAGCCTTACAGAGATAAAAAGACAGCAACAACAACAAAAACAAAAAGAGCAAATTTTATAACAACCCCAATTTAAAATTTAGGCAAAATTGTGAGCAAAAAAAAAAAATTTTAAGAAATTTCAATTTTAGACTTTACCTGAAAAAAGACAGAATGCGAATGATAGCGATCCGGTGACATTGTCATTATTGTTTCGTTTGGTTAGATTAAAATTACAGTTGCATTTTCTAAATCGAATTGCGACAATTTAAAAATTATTTAGAAAAAAAAGCAAAGGTAAATGCCTACCCTTTGTTCAATCTAGCTTTGTCTATCAAGCTTTCCAAGTCTAAAATGACACGTCCCAAAAACCGATTAATGCTCGGTCTGGTGCGTGCAAACTTGTCCTTTACTTCGATCAACAAACGATCGCTAAATTTGGATAAAATTAGAAAATTTTCATTCTTCCAATTTGGAAAGCACGTATT
The DNA here is from genome assembly GCA_019054805.1 of Brachionus manjavacas. Classification (NCBI taxonomy): domain Eukaryota; kingdom Metazoa; phylum Rotifera; class Eurotatoria; order Ploima; family Brachionidae; genus Brachionus; species Brachionus manjavacas. The sequence continues at coordinate 2,414,970 of JAHQIY010000005.1, forward strand.
AGTGGCCACGTAAGTCTTGTACTCGCGTGCATATCCGCTCAGGACCTCTTGGCCATTTAGACTGTCCAGGGTCGAGTCTATTGATTGACTAGTGTTGGGCGTAATGCTGCGATTGGTCACGCCAGAGCTGGGCACAATGCTTATTTTGACGTAGGGGTCCGGGTTGAAGAACATGCCTTTGCGCAATTGGGCTGCCTTTAGGTCGCTGATTCGAAAAGTGACAAACTGCTCGCTATTGCTTTGGCTTATGAAAGTCAATGGGTCAAAGAAGTGCGCATCAAAACCTGCAATGATGACCTTGAGGCTGACCGATTTTGCGAGACAAGTCTCAGGCGTCAGCCCGCTATAGTAGCGAAATTCTACTTGCGGGTCATTTACTAAATGGGACGATTGCTTAAGCCTGTCCAGCGGCCATGTCAGATGTCCTATTTTGGAGCCGTTTACTTTCTGGAAGTCTAAGGTGTCGTTGGCATCAGTTGCGATCGGGCTGCAGATGCCGATCCAGTCGTTCATCGAAGTGGGCTCGATTATGTTCCATGATATGATTATTTCGCTGTACAGACTTAGATTGAGCTCTTTTACGTTCACAAACAACACTGATTTGTTCAAAGTTGTTTGGGCCAAGCTGTGCGAGGAGCTGAGCGACATTTTCAGAGACATCGAATGGCTGGTCTTGGCTCGAAAATTTTTATCATTCCCTGTCACTTAGCTTCTAAATAAATAAAGTTTGAGAAATAGAGAATTAAAAAAATTTAAAATTTTTATTATTTTTCACAAAGGTTCACTTTTGAGTGCAAAAATTAAGTGAATTTTAAAAAAAAAATTAGAAAAAAAAATTTAGAAATTGTTCAAACGACGTTTATTTTGTCTTTTAGAAAATTTTTGATCATTAAACTGGTTCAAGTGGGTCAAACGAAATTCTTGAAAAATTGAATTTTGTTAAATTTGTCCATATTCGAAAAAAAAATTTTTTTTCAATTTTACTTAAATTCCTCAATAAGTCTACTTTTCCCAAATTTTTTCAATTATTAGCTCTTGTAATGCTCTTTTTAGATAAAAAGCATATCAAATAAATAATTTTGCAAATTGTCCAACTTCTAAATAAATAGGTTAGCGAAGAAAAAAATTTGGCTTCGATACTCGGGACTAACAGACTTTAATTTAGCAGAATTAGAATCTTTTTTGCTACCCCTCGCTTAAACGACACAAACTTTTTATATTTGTAATAAATTGTCTGTCCATTACCGTCTAGAAGAAATACATTTTTATCATAATTGACAAAATTGCTATGTAAATAAAATAAAACTTTTTCAAAAAATTTTTTTTTAAATACTCCTTCCCTTGTAGTCAAATGCCCTACTAAAAATTGTTAATAACCGGAATTTTTCTTTAAAAAAATCCCCTCTAAAAAAGATGAAAAATTTTTTCGATTTATTCTTTCTATAATTTTCTGATCCTTATTCCATAATCCATTGAAAGTGAAAATTTTTTTCAAAGTCCAAAATAAAGTGATTAGACAGTGACGACAAATCATTATCTTAATTTTATTCATCATAATTTTAAAAGATGAATAACAAAAAAAAGCTTGTACAAAAATATGTTTATTGTGAGCACCTAAGCAATACAAACTAAACTCGTCATGGCTTGGAAAAATTTGAGGAAAGTCTCCCATTTAGAATTTTGTTTTATTAATAAATGGAAACTTATTATTTTATTTTGATAGTATTTAGAATTCAAGGTGTTAGACTCACAAACAAAAGGAGACATTAATTAAAAAAAATACTAATACTCGAAACAAACAAGAGCTAGTGTTTGAAGTATATTGATTTTTCGATTGACATATAGACGGTGATGTGTGTATTTAATATGGAATTATGATGACTAGTTTTTGTTTGAAACGGATAACATGAATTATGAATAATTCAAAGAATTTCGCTATAGTTTTTATTAAAAAATGAAAATTAAAAAATATTAAAATTAATGAATATATTTTGATCTATTATTTCAGTGCATATGTATTTGTCTTGGGTAGAAATTTTTGTCTGAACCATTCTGAGCAATTTTTGCATAAAAAAAATTGCAGATTTCGCGTTTCAACTTTGCAAATATTTTAGAAGACGACCAAAAAATTGTCCCGAAAAATAAACTCCAAGTTCATTTGCACAAAAATTTTTTTATTTTCTATGAGTATTTTATGAATCGACTTGGATCAAATTTTACTGTGAATCGAAATGAAAAAACGTTGTCTCAAAGAATAGGAAAATAAAAATTTTAACCAAGTCATTCACAGAATAAAAATTTTTTTGTTAAAAAACAGCACTTTTTGTACAAAATGTAAGAAAATTCACAAAGCCCAAAATGAATACATTGATCGAAATTTTTTTTCATAAAAAAAGATTCTGATGATAGCTTTTTAAAGAAATAAAATTCCATTATTGATTAAAAAAAAACCAAATATAAACGAATGCTATTCAAACCTATGAACATAAACCTGTAGCTAATTTACTAATTTTGCCATCCATCTTTAACTTGAAGTAGAGCTGAAAATTCTTCCAAATAACAAAGATTGGATAAATTAGACCAACTATCCTTTTTACTATTAGAATGACAATAGTTGATGAAAAATGAACGTCAGCAAGACTTAAGCTAAACTCTTAAACTCGTTTTATAATTTATTTAACGCCCATTAAAATTATGTACACATTTTTTTTTCTAAATAAGATACTACAATTTTTTAGAATAAACACAAATATTAAAAATAAACAATTAAAGCTTTTATTATTACAAAATTTTTTTTAGCGTTTAATTTTTTTGAAAAAATATTCAACCAAAAACGACATAAAAAATTTATTTCTTATTACATTTATTAGGACGAGCCCATTATCTTCTCTCCATCATTTTACTTCCGCATTTTTCGCATAATTTTGAATCTTTTTTGGTATTTTCGTTATGTTCCGCTTCTATTCTTGGTCTTTTTGAAACCATCTCATCTTCAGAATCTACGTTCGATTCTATTTCTTTTGGAGCTGGACTTGAAATTTGTGTTTCGGTCGGTTGAATAAGGAGAGCTTTAAATTCTGTTTTGGGTTTTCCTTTTTTCTATAATATTGACGGTAAAATTAACTTTTTTCTTTTTTATCAATCCAACATTATAAAATTTAAAACGAAATTAAGTGGAAATATAAAATAAAAAATAAAAAAAAACGATTCAAAAGTTTAGAAATTTTCGCAATTTAATGTTTTAAATGAGCGCTTTGAAATCCGAAATGTGGGTAAAAAATTGTTCCAATTGTTTAATTTTTTAAATTTTCGGAATTTCTAAACTTTTGAACCATTTTTTTAAAATTATTTTAAACGGAAGTTATTTGTGATATTTAAATATTTAAAAGTTAATCATATTTTTATTTCGAGTGTATTTTATTCAAACGCTAGGCTAAAAAGAAAGACTTTCATTCATTATGTGCTGTCTGGATTTTTTCCCTAATCTTTTTAAATAAATAAATAAATTTTTTTGAGTGTGAAATAACAAAGTGTAGAGTGAAAATAATTCTTCTAATTGGTGTTTCATTTTTTTCATTTGTATTCAATTAGTAAGCTAATTAATAAAATAAAATAATTAATTTCTACAAAAATTAATTTTATTTACTAAATTATTAATATAAAGTATTCTTAAAATTCAAACCTTCTGTAACCAACGGGGACTGCCTATCAACACAAACAAAGCATTCCACACCGTCTTTACAGCTTCTGGTCATCGAGCAAACTATGAATCCAAATACAAACTAAAACTACAAATAGACAACCAACCGATCTCTCTAGATCCCTTTCAATTTTTTTAGGTATTCAATTCGGTCCTAAACTGTGCTTCAAAAAACTGTTCGAAAATATCAACACCAAGGTGTCTTAGATAATCAATCTTGTTCGCAGATCAAATGCAAATGTCTTAAACTCACTGTCAATTTTGTAAAATCATTTTCAAAAACTTCATTCTGTTATCATGCTCAACCCAAAAAATCACATCTTACCTCCAAAAACTTCAAAACAAGGTGCTTAAACACATCAAATTTTTCCATTTTGAAACCAAAATTGGTACTATCCACAAATCCCTAAAATTAGGTTAGAGACCAGATCAAAAAAACTTTTGTACAAATTCCTTATCAAAAGGGCAAATCATCAACAACTTATCCAAGATCTCGCGTCATATCACGTCCAACCCACAGTTAACAACTGCAATGCAAAATTCAAATCACTTTTTCAAATATTCGTATCTATTTTAGATGATGTTTAAACTTCAATTTTTTCGCTTAAAACTACTTTGTATTTTTTATTTTTTTATCTTATTCGTTTTTTCAATTCGTTGGGTTAAAAAGAAGGACTTTTTCTGTGCTGCCCGGAATTCCCTCAAATTATTTATTTATTATTATATTATTAAAATTCAAAAGTATCGCTAATATTTATAAAAATTCATTTTCCTGGAACCATTTTAAATAAATTTTCCAAAGTTAAACTAATGTGAATAAAGTAAGTCAATTCTTAAAATTAAAGACACGAGTCTTTTAAAATCTAGATCAAAATCAAGAATGGTTTCAATTTAATTTTGAAAGATTACCATTATCTTAAAAATTTAAAATTTTTGAGTTTTTAATTGCAGCCTGCAATCAAAAACTCAAAAATAACTTTTCGGAAAGTTATTTTTTTTAGCTTTTTAAGTATTATGATATTTAAATTTGATTTAGAATGTCTAAGTATTTTAAAAGAAAGAATCTTTGATGCACCTGAACAAAAGCATATTTCATAAAGTTTAATAATTATTTTCCCAGAAACAGTCATCAAAAAAAAATTTTTATCTTTAGTTCAAGCTTTTGGTTTGAAATTTTGAATTACGATACGCTTTAATGATTATTCTGTTATTACTCCTTTAATTTTTATTAGCTTTACCCACCAGACTTTTTTACTTAAAAGATTAATTTTAGGTTCTTTTTGAAAAATCAACAAAAAACATACAGGTAATACTTTTTTTCAAATTAAATTACTTTTAAATACCGAATTATCAAATAATTTAAGAACCCTTCAATTTTGTTTTATATCACAAAATAGGTATTTTTTAATAAAGTCTTTGAATAACAAACGCACAGACTATTAATCTGTTTAAGCCTACTTGTTTTATTTAATAATTTCTGAAAAAATCGGCTTTTATCAGGGCGTGTGTTTGAGCTTGTAATGTTTACATTAGTACCCTTGGGCCCGTCTATCCGATCTTCTCGTAAGACGTATTGGAGCAGCTATTTATGCTCCTTGTTAACTTAAACGCTCATGGTTAAGTTAATCAACTTTCCAGTGATATCGACAAAGATGTCGCTATATCACATCTTCCCCCGCTTTTATAAAGCGAATGCTAGGGAACTGTCGACCATTGTGACCACTGCCGGATCACCAATGACCGGGACCAGCCATAGACTATTATTTTTCCCAGGTACTAACTAAACCTAGTCAGGTAGCCGTTGCACGCACTATCAGCATTACCGCCACCGAGAAGCACTTTATTAGTCTTCTGGGGGGCTTTTATCCTCGTCGCCAGATGTAATGTTTACATTAGTACCCTTGGGCCCGTCTATCCGATCTTCTCGTAAGACGTATTGGAGCAGCTATTTATGCTCCTTGTTAACTTAAACGCTCATGGTTAAGTTAATCAACTTTCCAGTGATATCGACAAAGATGTCGCTATATCACAGAGCTTAAAGTAACTCTTTTATAAAATAAATTGAGAAAAAAAATTTGCCTAAACAATTCGATTCAGGCAAAAAAAATGTGTTGGTAGTCTATTTAAAAAATAAAAGAAAATTAAAGCTCATAATTTCGTTTTTGTTTTCATTATTCTTTTCACATGCAAGCATCAACCATCAACTATATATAAGAGTATATATTTCATTTTCGAAAAAGTTTTTTTTAGTTTCAAAAAAAAAATTGTCTTTTTATTGTTTTGATCATATGACTATTTTTAATCACATAAAAATTAGATTAAATGTAATTTTATTTCTAATTTATCGTACCTAATAAATCAGATGATTTTGCCTAATGGCGTAGAAAAATGTTTTCTTTAGCTGTGCTAAAATTTACCATCAGGTCTGTGTTAATTTAATCAAAAACTTTGATTTATTAAAAACAAAAATTTTAGATGCAATTTCTTTAAGTATGTATAAAAAGTCTCGCAATAAATATTTTTTGAATTTAAATTATCAACTGGAATCCTGCTTGCAATGTTAAAAAACAGCAAACTAAACAAAACCGACTGAATATAAATTTGGCAATGCTTTTTCAGAATTTTTTTCAAATAAAAGCTTTTTTCGTACACTTAGTTATTTAGAAAAAAAGCTTCAAATTATTTGATGCGAATTCGAAGCATAAATTTAACAAAAACGAGAAAAAAAAATTCTATTCGTAATTCACCTTTCTACGATGAAAGTTGATCAAGCACTTCAAACAGATTTTCAAAATTTTATCTAATCTATTTACATTATGAAATGTTTCTAAATTTTTTTATGTAATTTTAGATAACTATTTATTTAGTTAATCAAACAAAAAAGTGTTAATAAAATAAAAAAGTGCGATAATAGCCGTGTGCATTAATGAATTGGTCTTAGGCAAATATTAAACTAATTTATTTATCTTAATAAATGTTACCAAAGAGGTGATTTAAAACTAAAGAAAAAAATTAAATCTTTAAAAGACTTAAATTTAAAAAGCTAAAATGAAGCTAATAGAAGCAACTTTGGCCAAACTCAAGTCCCGTTTTCTTGTTTATGACAGCAAGATTAACTGGATAGTATTTTGTTTTATTTTTTGCTTCACTATCGGTATACTTTTGGCTCTAGATTAAGATTAAGATTTTCAAAATTTTTTATGCAGGAGCATGGCTAGATATCAATGGATTATGGTGCGAACTGCCAATAATGGTTGCCGAACTTCCAGAAGGTAGTTAAATTTTAAATTTGGAACAAGTTAAAAGGTGTTTTTTTAATTTTGAGGATGGAAATTACCGAGTATTTTGTCTGCATCAACACAGATTGCTCAAATTGCGCCATTTACATACCTAATTGGTCGTCGGATTGCTCCAAAAATATTTACTTATGTAAATGTTATTTATGTCATTTTGTCAATTGGTGCTTTATCTTGCTTTTTGCTCTCCTTTTTCTGGAACACAACAGCTGTAATTTTTAACCAAAATCACAGTATTGGACTGATCGTTCTAAACTTTTGTCTAGCGCTTTTAGGTAAATGAAAATCTTAGAAAAGCATTCATTTATTTATAAAATGTTTCTATAATTATATGAATGTAAAAAATTTTTTAAATAAAGTTTTATTAATTTTTGTTTAGACGGAACATCCTCGGTAACATTTTTACCATACATAGGAACAAATTTTGTTAAAGAATACATAATACCGAATTATATCGGTGAGTCGTTGGCTGCTTTGATTCCAAGTATTTTGGCTTTGATACAAGGTTTGGGACAAGATCCCGGTTGTCACAACGTTACTGACCCATTGACAAACAAAACAAGCCTGGAGGCTATTCAAATAAAGCCAAACTTTTCTGTTCGATTGTATTTTTTGTTCATGTTCGGACTACTGTGTATAAGCACCGTTGCTTTCACGATGTTAAACTTTTCTCCAATTGCAAAACGAGAGAGGAAAAGTGCTAAAATAAGCAAAAGATCGCGTAGAATTTCGGAAAAATCTGAAAATGAAGTTTCGCCTGAAAACGCCATTAATTCGCAGACAAATTTAACTTCAACTGATCAGCAAAAGCCAGTGTCTTCTCCTGTACCAGTTGAGTCCAATCGAAAAGAGCAGGTTTTCCTCTTATCAATCATTTTCTGGGTCTCTTTTTTGGCATATGGAACTCTACCAGGCCTTCAGTCTTATTCAACTTTACCATATGGTAATTTTTGATAAATCTTGAAAAAATTTAATTAAAATCAATTTTTCAGGTAATAATATTTTCAATTATGCAGTGAATTTAAGTGAGTGTTTATTTGTTTAATTTTTACTAAATTTTATTTTTATTTTTTTCAAAGGTTTTGTATTCTTGCCATTCTCTATTATTTTTTCAATATGGTCCTATGAAGCATCAGTTCGACGAATTGCTATAGAATTTTGCATCGTTTTAGTTTTCACATTTTACATCATATTCTTGAGTGTTTCTAGTCCGTGTCCGCCTTTTTTAGGCAGCTGGCTAGGTCCATTCCTGACCGTCTTTTCATGGATACTGACTCAAATGATGTATATGAGAATAAGATGCTTAGTAGCTGCTAGATTAGAACGATTTGGTGAAAAAATTTTACTAATTTTAGGAACTCTAACTATGGTCGGACAAATTTTTGGTGGTTTAATAATTTTTTTAGTAGTTAATGTATATGGCTTATTAAAGGACAAAGATTATTGTGCTGTTGACTACCACGATTATTGTTACTAATGTGTTAGATTTTTTTGTTCAATATTTTGGATCTATTTATTCTAAATAAATTAAAAAAAATTAAAATTGTTCTTCATAAAGTTTTTTTTTAGCTCTTATTTTGTTGTTTTAAAAGAATTTATAATCTACTCGAAAAAGGTCAGTAAACAATTCCCTAAAATTCAAAATTTCTTATCTCGAATTTTAAATACATTAATAAATGCGATGCATAAACAAAATTTTCAATAAACTCAAAAGATTATTTTTGATAAAATTTCACCTTTTTAATTATCTAATCTAAACTTAATCAGCAAATTTTAATTTTCAATCTAACATTACCAAATTAAAGATGGTTTAGAATGAAAATAAAGATGATAAAAAAATTCCGTGAATACAGCTCAAAAGTAGACTGGTCAACATTTGTTCTAATTTTGAGCTTTACTTGCTCGTCGTGGATTTGTGCTACTAGTGTCTGGGCCCAGTTGCCACTAATCATTTACGAAACAAGTGAATCATGGAGATTGCCGTCGATATTAACTTTACTAGCACAACTTGCTCAACTGGGCCCAATGGTCATTTTTCCCTTGCTAAAACGATGTTTACCAACAAAATCTATTAATAACAAAAGAGTAATTTATACTAAGTTAATTGTTGAACTAGCAGCTTTATTGTCACTTATTTCCTACTGGAATAAAACATTCTATTTATTCGGAGAAAATAGAACCTTATTTTTGTATTTTATTAACTTCATTTTTAACCTCTTCGGTAAAATTTTTAAAAATTTATTAAAATTTGTTAACTTTATTGTTTTAGACGGTATGTCTACAATTAGTTTTCTCCCTTTTATAAACGAGAATTTACCTCAAGAATATGTAATACCAGTTTATATTGGAGAAGGCTTTGCAAGTCTGGTACCCAGTTTGATTGTTTTTGTGCAAGGCATAAATAGAAACCAGCAGCTATGCCAAAATACGTCCTATGTTATTTCAAATTTAACATTTTATGAACTTAAATCTACAAAACCCGTATCAAAATTTTCGGTTTCAATTTTTTTCGGAATTATAACTTTATTTTTTATTCTAAGTTTTTTTTCGTTTGTTATTCTTAACAAAAAATTCAGACCCAAACAAGATTTAGATAACAAAAATGGTGAGAAAATTATATTTATAGATAACCTAAGAGATAGATCTAGTGAAGATGTGGCAAAAAATTTATTTGAGATAGTCTATTTGTTTATATTAACTTTTATAATTTCTTTTTTCATGTATGGAGTGCTTCTTGGACTTCAATCATATTCTACCCTAGCTTATAGCCATTTAGCATTCAACTTAAGCATTAATCTGGGAAATTTGATGCTGCCAATGGTCATATTTTTTTCTATAGTTTCATATAAATTAAGTCTTTGGGCTTTGACAGTTGAATTTGTTATTGCCTTATTGATTTCAGTCTATATAGTCTATATAAGTTTTTGCAGCCCATGTCCTCCTTTAATGACACACTGGTCAGGAAGTTTTCTTATTGTTCTAGCTTGGATAGTTAGTGAATGCTTATTCTTGCGTCTAAGGTGTGTAATTGCCGCTACTCTGGAAAAATATGGACAAAACATTCTTTTAATTCTAGGTTGGGTAACATTGCTGGGTCAGGTTTGTGGAGGAGTTGTTGTTTATATTTTGGTTGATATTCTGAAGGTATTTGTCGATCGTCCTGACTGTCAAGACAATATTGAATTTTGTTATAGTAAAATATAATAAAATAATTAAAACCAATCAAGATTAGCTTTAAAGAGTGATTCATTTGAAATTTTATTTGAAAACATAGAAATAAAATTTGCAATTATAGAAATTATTTTTATATAAATTAGTTAATAAATATTTTTGATAAATTTTTATTTTTGAATTTAAATTTTTTTAAAGTTTTTAATTGTAGATGGATAATAAAGTATTAGTTGCTTCAACGAATAGTTTATTTATCAGAAGCTAATTTATCTTTAAAAGCATGATATAGAAAATACCATGATATAGAAATGTAACATGGTATTTTCTTCAAAATCCTCTCTTATTAGCATTCTTTCGTGTCAGACACATACAAAAAGAATGAATATTAAGCAAAGTTAATAAATTTTTCAATATTTTTATTTACCTGTAAAAAAATTCCTGAAATTTAACTAATATTTTAATTAAAAAAGGATTATTTTATACAAAATAAAATATGTTTACTTGTGGCTTCAAAAATTTAAATACTGTGAAAATAGTAAGGCGGTAAAATGTCATTCCGTAAAAAGATTTATTAATGTCATATTTATTAAATCTAAAAAATCATACTTCTGTATTCTTCTATGAACATTGTTTGTTTTTTTCGTATAATTTGATTTAAAAAAATGTAGATGCAAGTCAATGCTTTGAAAATATAGATATAAAATTTCAGAAAAATATTTTTAGATTAAATAAATTAAAACTTCGCTCATTAAGAGCCAATTTTAATTATAATATTTTCAAGTTAAAACTTAAATGTGCTTTCCCACTTTAAAAAAAAAAATCATCATTAATATCTCTTTTATAAACTGTCTTTTGGCTGTCATTTAAATTTACATAGCACTTGATATAAATAAATTGACTATCCTTTTGTGATGCCTCAAATTTCAATTTTTTTCTCTAAGGAAACTATGATTATCAAATTAATGGTCTTGTTTGACTTCTAGACGACTAAGAACATAAAAACATGATAAGAAAAGTAAGTGAAGAAACGATAATTACAAACAAAAAATTTAAATCTTCTTTGTTTTTTATTTAAAATTACTTGAAATTTAACTATTTATGGATATTTATGCCTCGATTAAAATAAATTGATAGTTCAAAATTTTTAAATTTTTATTTTACTTTTTTAGAAATTGTTTTTTTCAATATTGAAATGACAAATAAGAATAACTTCATATAAAAATCTATTAAATGAATTGCATATTATTTTAGAGAGTTTTTTTTTTATAAAAATAATCTAAGATATTATTGATTACAAACTCAAGATATCAAGTTAATTGTTGAAATATATATATTAACACTAAAATCGTCTTTATAATTTTCTTATCTTTACTTAGACTAGCAAAACGTTTTATTTTTTTATTAAATAAAAACCCTAGCGGCTTGTTATTTTTTACTAGCTTTTTACTCGCAAATTTTATAAAGAAAATTTATTTGAAGTGTTATGGACGATCAGAACGAACAAAACGTACCTGTATGGAAACAAATAGTCAACGACTTTAAGCTTTATAATTCAAATGTAAATTGGTTCGTTTTTGTTCTTGTAATAATATTTTCTTGGGGAGGGTGGATTGAAATTTTTGGTAAATATTTTTCAAATAAAAATGGTGAATAAAATTTTTTTTAAGGAATATGGGCTGAATTGCCGCTGATAGTAAACTCTCTACCAGAAGGTTGGCGATTGCCAAGTATACTCACTGGCGCAACTCAAATTGGACAGATTGGTTCTTTGGCCTATCTATTGCTTAATCAGATTACTCCAAAACATTTTTCCCTAAAAAGGATCATTTTTGTTAAATTGATAGCTACAACAGCTTCAACATTAATTCTTAGTTTCGTATGGAAAAAGACATTTTTCATTTTTGGCGAAGAAAGAAGTGTAGGTCTTCTATCTTTGGTGCTAGTTTTTGCCTTGTGCGGTAAGTTTTAAACAAAATCACTCGAGCTGAACATTTTAAAAAATAGTTTTTTTCAAAAATGATCTTCCGAGTGAACGCTTAATATTTAAAAGGTGATAAAATATTTTATTATTTTTTAAGATGGATTTTCCACTATTTCAACAATTCCTTTTATAACAAAATTCTTTAAAAAAGAATACATAATTCCATACTATATCGGAGAAGCCTTGTTTGCACTGATACCAAGTGTTATTGCTATTATACAAGGTGCAGGTGATGATTTAGGGTGCCAGGATGTAGTCACAAGTGTACAAAAGCTTGACAACTTTTCTAATACTTATTTTTTAAATGAAACTTTTTTGGAACCGATTGCTTTGAAGCCAATTTTTTCTGTAAAAACATATTTTTTGATAATATTCGGTTTCTTATCTATGAGTTTAATCGCATTTACGCTACTTAATTCTTCAGTTGTGAAAAAAGAAAAAAATAGAAAACCTAATGGAAAATTTGACAATTTGTGTGTCAATGAATTTGATAACCCACTTTTGCACAAGCCGCAATTTCAAAAATTGGAAACACAACACCGAACAGAAAAGAATCTACTTTTATCTTTAAATTTTCTTATTACATTCTGTTTTTATGGCATTTTACCAGGTGTACAATCATACTCAACATTACCGTATGGAAATAATGTATTTCACCTATCTATAAATTTAAGTAAGTAAATTTTGAATATTTTTGACTCAAAATTTTGCAGATTAATTTTAAAAAATTACCCTTTTATTTAACGTATTATTTTTATAAAAAAAAAATCAAATTTTTTTTTATTATTGGAATTTTTTTAAAATAAATAAATTAATTTTTTTTTATTAATTTAGATAAATTAATTTTGGTCAAAGATTATGAAAGAACAGTTCGAGCATCAAATCTTTTCTTTATTCATCAATTCATAAATTGAAAATTAGAAAAGGTTGAAGTTGAACAATCAAATAATATTTTATTTTTAATTCATAGATATTATAAATCAGTAAAATTAATAAAGTTGATTTTTTTATTTTTGTCAGACTAAAGTGGGGCATCGCGAAATTTCATAATTAACTTACAATTCAAAAGATAAAAAAGATGTTATTGCTTATATTTTAAATGAAACAAAGTGAAAAAATTTTATTGCACCTAATGCAAAAGTCTGCAAAAAATCTGCAAATTTCTGCAAATTAATTGCGTATTTAATTTCTATACTTTTTCATGGGGTACAATTGTGCAGAAATTTGCAGAGTAAGTTTTATATGAAATTTAACAAAAATAGCGTAAAATGGAAAATCATTAGTCCTACAAATATATTTAAATTTTTTCAATCTAAATAAGTGATTCAAATAAAAAAATCTTACAGCTCAAATACTAGCAACTTTTTTCTATTTAAGGAGATTTGGTAGATAAAGCAAAGGTTCTAAAAAAGATTGCTACTGATTTATTTTTTTAATTTTATTAGAGCTTCAAATTGACCATCTGTATATTTAGAATTATTTAAATTTTGAGCGAGTTTCAAAATGTGTTAGTCCTTTAAGTGCTACAATATCAACAAACTCTGTGCTTAATTTTGATTTTTTTTATTTAAACAAGAATATCAAAAAATTTTTAAACCAAAAATATTCTACTTAAGGTAACATTTTGCTCCCGATTGCCATTTTTTTGTCTGTTTGGTCCTATAATGTATCATTAAAGCAGATATTAATCGAATTTTTGGTAGCAGTCATGTTCTCGGCTTATATTGTTTTTATCAGTTTTAAAAGTCCTTGTCCACCATTTTTGAACACAAAATTTGGACCGGCGATGGTATGTGCAAGCTGGATCTTATCTCAGGCGATTTTTATGCGAGTGCGGTGCATTATTTCAACCCGTTTGGAACGTTTTGGTGAAAATATTTTGCTCAAATCTGGTTCATTGACACTTCTAGGTGAAGTAGTAGGCGGAATTTTGATATTTATAGTAGTAGAAAAATTCCGAATATTTGAAGAAAAACCTGAATGTGTGTTTGATCTAAGCTATTGTAAATCTTAAGCATATTCAATAAAATTCTATGTCAACGTTGATTGTTTTTGTTTTTTTATAATTTATTATAAAAAATTTTCTTAAAATAAATATTCAAAATTATTTTTTGGAATTTTTGAAACAATCCTTGCTTTAGAAAGGTAAAAAAATGCTTTCAATTTTTTTGCTTCATTTTATTTCTATAATTTAAAATTAAATCTTCAAATTTAAACTAAATTAGAATTTTTAGCCGCCGTAAATTATTTCAATTAAATAAATTATTTTAACTGAAATATTGACTCATGAAATCTGAATATTTTGGTTCTAATTTTAAGATTCAAAAATGGATCGAATCGATCAAATAGAGCTCATATCTGATGGAAATATTTTTCAATTCAAATCGGCCAATTCATTCAAAAATTATTTTTCTAGAATTAAAATTGGAGTTTTTATTTTAATTTGCTTGTTTACACTAGGTAAGTTTAAATTAAATGAGTAAAACGCTTTAAAAAAATATTATTAATTCCAATCACCTTTTGCTTTTTAATTTTTTTCTTAGAAAATTACAAAATATTTTTTTCTAAAAATATTTATTCTAATTAAACTTAGTTTAACAACCCTATTTATAGCATTAAATTTTAAGGCTCATGGTTAGACATATCAGGTAAATGGAAATTTTAAAAACCAAGTAACCAAAAACTAAATATAAATCAAAATAGGCATTTGGTGTGAGTTACCTTTAATGATTCATGAGCTTCCAGAAGGATGGCGGTAACATTTTAATTTTAAAATATTCCTTTTTATTTCGATTGTTTATTTTGACCTAAAACAAGATTACCTTCAATTCTATCAGCAATATCTCAGTTTGCTCAAATAGGACCTTTTATGTATCTTTTAATTAGATATTTTTTTCCAACCAAAATCGACAATGCCAAAGTCATTTATCTGATTCTGATTACCGGTGCCGTTTCTTGCATACTTCTAGCCTTTTTTTGGAATAAATCAACTGTAGTACATGAAGAAAAACGTAGCATTTACCTCTACACTTTTCATTTTACGCTATCGCTTCTTGGTAGGTTGAATTAAAAAATTTAAATAAATTAATCCAATTTATTAAGATGGGATGTCGACTTTAACTTTTTTGCCATATATTGGAGAATATTTTGCCAAAGAGTACATTTTACCAAATTACATAGGAGAATCGTTTTCTTCGTTAGTTCCAGCTGTTTTAGCTTTAATTCAAGGTTTTCACGAGGAAGATTGTGATTATCTTGATCAAAATAAAACATCTACATTTACAGTTCCAAAAAATGCCTACAAACCCAAATATTCAGTTTCAGTTTATTTTCTTTTAATCTTCTTTTTGCTATTGATAAGCATAATGGCTTTTTCCTATTTAAATTTCTCAAACTATGCTCGACGAGCCAGAAAGAACCGATTTTCATGGGTGTCTACTGAGTTTGCTTTGGGTGAAGACATTGAAGAAGATACTGCTAGAAGAGACAAAGAAATGCAACAAAAACTAAATATAAAAGAAAAAGAAAAAGAAATTCAATTTTTGTTTATATTGACATTTATGATAACTTTTGTGTATTATGGCTTTCTTCCAGGTTTAATGTCTTATTCAACAGTTCCTTACTCAAACAAATTTTTTCATTTATCTATTAATTTAAGCAATTTGCTCTTACCTTTTTCAATCATTTTATCGATATTTTCTTATGAAGTAAGCATTCAAAGAATCTGTTTGGAATCAATTTTGCCATTTATTTTGGCATTTTACATTTATCTGATCTCTGTTTTTAGTCCGTGTCCACCTTTTGTAACTAATAAAAATGAAATAGGAGGCTATTTGATAGTTATTTGTTGGATAGTCAGTAGTTTTTTCTTTATGCGAATAAGGTGTCTAATAGCAACTAAGCTTGGTAAATACGGCAAGAATATATTGCTTAAATTAGGCTGTTTTACAATACTTGGTCAAGTTTTTGGTGGTCTCATTATATTTATGATGGTCGATTATTTAAGGTTATTTATTGATAAGCCTAAATGTGCCCCGATAAATTTTTGTTATTAAAATTTTTTATTAATAAAATCTTATTTGGAATTTTTTTGTCAATTTCATGAAGTCTTTCAGGTAAAAAATTAAGCATATTTTAATCCAAAATTCTAGCGATTAATTCTAGCAAAAAATTTAAAGTAAAGCAAAATATTTAAAAATTAAAAAATAAATTGATAATATCAAAAATTTTGAAAATTTTTAGCATTAAAATCTAAAAATAAAAAAAATTTAATATTTCGTACTGTTTCAATCAATATTCGATCTATTCTCTAGATTTAAAAAATTAATCTGTTTTTTTGCTTTTGTTTTCTTTTATAAATTAAACAGTAATTTTCTTAAACAGTAATTAATAATTAAAAAAAAACTGGGATTCAATCTAATAAAATTAAGTTTTATTCTAAGTTTTAGTTGTTATTTAGTTTTTTTATATTAAGTGTAATTTTTTGCTCCAAATTTAACCGCCGCATTTTATATAATCTTTTTTTTAATTAATAAAATTTCAAGTTATTCTATTATCTTTAATTTAAACTATATTTGCAAGTAAAAAAATTAACTAACCTTCAAATAAATGACTGGATAGTTGATAGTTGATAAGGTGCAAAATAAATCTTGATCAACTTAATCATGTCGTTACAACATACAATACATTTTTTCCTAATCTAATTTATTTGATATCATATTTTTTAGCTATTGTTAAAATAAAGTTAATATATTGAAAAATATTAATTATAAAAAGGACAGTCTTAAAATTTGGGAAGATTTTTTCATTATAATTGATAATGTTTTATGTAATTGATTAAATTAAAATATCAAATTTTATATTAATTTGGAACTTTTTTTCGTCTAATTTACTAGATTTTATTTTGTTTAAGGAATTTTTTAAACATTATTAAATTTTTTATTGTTTTATAAAAATAATAATTTCAAAAACTTAACAGATGAAAAAACTATTACTAACTAAGAGTAACGCTATTACTTTCTTTTTTTAGTAAATAATTAATTTTCTATATCATTAATTTAAAATTTATTATGAATTCTTTTTTGTTTCTAATTTTGAATTATATGATCAATTATAAGTTAACATTTAAGTACATATTCTGTTTATTAAATTAATATAACAGCGGAACAATAAATTAATGTTAAATGAATTTTAAATTAATGATATTAAAATTAATTATTTAATAAAAAAAGATGATCCTAAAATTTACTAAAAAATAAAAGGGAAAATTAGCATTAATATTTTTTTATTTGTTAAATTTTTAAAAATTGTTCTCAAAAATAAACTTAGAATAAAATTCAAATATCCTTTTTAAATTAAATCATTTGAAAGTTTTATCGGTTGTCTTTTTTTTTTTAAATTTAAATATTTTTAAATCCTTTTTTATTTCTGTCGAACTTTTAAAAGAATTATGGAGTAGATTTTCTTGAATTTTTAACCAAATAAAGTTCAATATTTTTTAATTTATTTTTTGATTTTAAAAAAGAAAAAAAAATAATGTTTGATTGTTATTAATAAAACCAATTTTTTATTGGCTTTTTTTTCTTAAAACTATATTGAATAATTCAAACAGAAAAATTTGAATTTTTTCTATCTAAACCTGAATCTAAAACAATTTTCTCATAATTAATCTCAGAATCACTATCACGAGACTTTAAATCACTTCTTCCATTTTGACTCTTCTCAATTGCAAATTCATCATCATTATCTAGAATTTAGATTTCATCCTGATAAATCTTGATACAATTTTTAAATTTCGAATCTTCTCTCGGGTAACATTTTTGATTCGAATAATAATTCTCCATCAGAACTAATTGAATATTCAAAGTCATCATCATTTTCAGCATCATCAACTAAATGAGCAATAGCATCTTTATTTGAATCTCCATTAAAAGATTCTCTACCATGAAAAAAATTTTTCCGTTTTAGTTCTTGGTTGGTAAATTTAGCGAGTAAGACGATTATTGTACCTCCACATCAACTAATATCAGTAAACAAAATTCAAAAAATAATTCTTAAGCCATAAAAACCTTAATGGCGTTGTAATTTTAATATATTTAATTGTAAGTAAAATTAATAACAAACTTTTTAGTATTTATTATCATAGTGTATTTAAATGTGAAAATCTGCACTTGTTATTTCTAAAAATTAAAATTTGATGAATTTAAATAACGTAATCACCCGAATTGAGTGACATGTCTTTAAAATAGAGTACTCTATTTTAGTGACATGTAATAAAAAGTGAACACATTTTAAAACTATTAACAATAGTTTATAAAAAATAAAAGCTTAAAGAAAAATAAAAAATAAAATTCAATTAACTATGTTTTTTAACTATGTCTAAGTCCGATGTTTTTTTTTTAACATGGGTTAATTAAATTTTGTAAATTGGGAGTGAGAAAGAATGAATAAACAAAACAGAATAATTATTAATAATTTTATTTTATTTTAAACTGCATCCAAAGTAAAAAGGAGTCTTAATTAGTCTTAAAAGGGCTAAAAAGTTTTTCTTTTATCCTCAATTGATTTATCTTCAATTCATTTTTAAGCCAAAACTAACCTAATAAAAACGATTTATAAGACAGTTTTCATAATCTCTTTTCTGAATCAAATAGATTTTTTTATGAAAATTATTTAAATGTCAGAATTTTGTAAATTAAGAAAAATGTATTCAAATGAAATTGCTTCAAATTAAGACTCATTAAGTTTGCTTAGAATCTTTAAAATTGATTTAATTAACTTATTTTGAAATAATTAAGCAAATTCAAAAATTTCCAAAAAATCAAAATTTTGTCTCAAAAATAATAAAATCAGTTAAGTAGGTAAACCCTTATTTAGGTTTCATAAAGGTAGTTGGTCCATTTTATTTGTTCAAATAAAAAAAAAAGTCCAAATTCACCAAGATTTGCGATTAGAAAAAAATCAGAAGCTATGATTAGAAAAAAAAACCTTTTTATAAGCTTTCAAAACTACATATTTTAGAATTAATAGAATACTTTAAAATGAGACTCATTTCTATAAAAAATATCAGATAATTTTCATTTTTTATTTTTTTAATATATTTTTTAGATTTTAAAGCTTAACAATAATTAAACTTCTTGAATAAATTAATAATCTAAAAATTTTTACCTCATCAATTAATAAGACTGAAAACTACTTAATTAATTATTTCCTTAAAAAATGAACTTTTTCGTAGATAATGGGTACCAATCATGGAAAGACAAATGGGAATTTTAATTATTTTTATACTAAATGGGAATTTTAATTATTTTTGTCATGTTCCTTTTTGTACTTTTCGTACTTTTTGGCTATTTCAATCATTATATTAAAAATTAAACAGTATTTAAAGTGAAGCACTTTTTATTTGAAATTTTCACGAAATTAGTGGACTTGTGGAGAATTAAAATAATAAATGTTGAAAAGTCATGTTACATGATCTTTGTAAAACTTTTAGCAGAAAAAATTTATCTTGATATCAAAGTTTACGGTTTCAATTTAATTTATGAGCCATAAGTTAAGTTTCTAGGAATTACGTTTGACTTCAAACCAACATTTGGTATAATGGCGGATCTGTCTGTCTGCAGTAAGATGAGTTTTTTTGACTGAAATTTTCATTTTTTAACACTGGAAGCATCAAAAAAGTCAGCATTTTTCTTTAAAAAAGTATCTATTACTTAATAAGATTACTTATATTATTTAGATGTTTTGGATTAAAAAAAAACATTAAAAAATGCTTGGTGCTTCTAGTGTTAATAAAAAACTAGGAGACAATTGCACCAAAATTTAATTTTTTTTACTGGAATTCCAGTAAACCACATAATTTCATTTTAGGCTTTAAGTTAGCATTCATATGTTTTTTGTTTGAGTCTAATTTTATCTAGATTGAATAAACAGAAAAATTTATGTTCAAAATCAGGTTGTAGCCAAATATCACAGAAAAAATAACCATATTTATTACGATAAGAATTTACAAAAAAAAATTCGACTTAAGAAAAAATTAAATATTAAATACAAAAATTAAAGTTATCAAAGATAATTAAAAAATAAATCAATTATTTTAAGACAAAGTCAACTAATAAAAGAAAGATAGAATAAAATATAAAAGAAAGAATAATAAGATAGATAAATAAGATACTCTGCTTATATAGCATGGTTTAAGAACTAAAGAAGAAATAGTTAGCTAGAAACAAGCTTTGTATTCTTACACCAGTTTGACAAAAAATGTAAAATCACTCAGTTTTGCCTCAACATGTCACTAACCAAACTCGTTTGGAGTCTGTTAGTAATTTATTTTAAAAATTAAAAATTTGGTTATTTAAAAATTTTGGAGTGAATAAACATTTTAGTTATAATGGCAGAATGGTTTGTTATGTTAAATGTAAGAGGAAATAGAATGAATTGTCTAAAATATGTCCAACTAAAAACTTTTCAAATTATTTGAATTCACAATTCAACTTTTTCTTCACCTCTCTCTTTATTAACCATATTTAAAAACCTATTTAATTGGGCGAACCCACAGATCCATAGCAGCTCATTCTATCAGTCCGGGCCGGCCAGAGGAATCAGGGGGCACACGAAGAGACTGTCCGGTCAGGCCACAACCAAATGTATGCAGAGGGACAATTTCTTTCCTAACAGGGTTGTCAATGAGTGGAATGCTCTGCCCGCTGAAGCCCCAGACTCCTACTCAGTCAAACAATTCAAGAATCGCTACGATGCCTTCGTGACCCGTGACCAAGTTTTTACCACATAACAATTTTAATTTCAATTTAATTTGATCTAACAATATCTTTTATAAACCATTTTTAGTTCCTTAATAATGTCTGTTGACTCTAAAAACTTACAAGTTCTTGTATTTTTATAATTTTCCTTGTATAGCGCAATGTGCTACCATAGACCACCTCCTAGTAGGTTGCCTGCGCAAGCTTGATTGTCGTAGCTTTAATTATTAATATTTTTATTATCAACTGATATAATCTGTTTAAGAACCTTTTCAATAAATTTTTTTTCTCATTTTTTATTTTTGTTTTTTCTATTAACAATTTTGAAATCAGCTCATGGTTTGCCTAAAAAGTCTGAGTCTTCGTTTAAGCCCTCATGGTCTGGTTTAATAAATTCTAAAAATTGAATAATCTAATAAAGTTAATACAAATTATTTTTCATTTGATTAAAATATAAATTTTTAGAAAAGATCATGGATGTTTCAGGAAAGAAAGAAAAAATAGTAAGGTAGCAATCACACAATGGAGTCGGGTATGTCTCACTTAACGGGCATTACTCAGTCCTGCACTGAAATATCTCTCATTCAACTCAAAATGTTGTTTCGAGATTGTTGGTAATTTTAATTTATTTTAGGAAATATCACATTTAAGTTTTAAGATAAATCGAACTGCTGGATTTTGAATGACTTGTATTTTTTTAATTTTAGTTTCAGAGAATGAGTTAAGACATGGGAAAGTATAATCTAAAATAAATCCAACTAAAGATTTATAGACCTTTCCTAAAGTTGTGTGGTTTAGAGGCCATTTTATTCGAGAAGATCTTAATTCTTCTTGAATTACAACGTTCCTTAATTTTATCTATCATTGAATTAAAATTTAATTTAGAACCAAAATTTGTACCAAAATCTTGGTTTCTCTTTGTTAATATTTTTTTTTATTAATTTATTTAAAAAAATGATTAAGAAAATGATTTTCCAAGACAGTTCAGAATGGCGGCGCCTTCTTCTCAGTCTCCATTGTCGAAAAAAAATGTGTACAATTAGAATAGAAATTATTTTAATTTTAACGTAGTTTAAATTTTTTCTCGAGGAATTTGAATCAGAAAGTCCTGGATATCGTGAGCTATTAATTCATGGTTTTGCTTGGTGGTGATAAATTTTGAAAAAAGCTTGTTAGTTCTGTCATTGATCAAGTCGATTCTTAGCTTTTTGTGGATTGTTGTGTCCTTAGTGGAAAACAATTGATGATTCTCAAGACCTGATTTTTTATTTTTTGTATTTCGACTTTTATCTTTTGAGTACTTGATTGAAGCATTAATAACTGGAGCGATTGATCTTATGAGTGACATATATAAAATTCTGTTGATTTAAAAAGAGGATCCCCACTTAAAACTTTTAATTTTTCTGATTACGTTAATTTTGGAGATTTATTTTGAATTGATAGTTTTCAAATGTTCTTTGTAATTGGTTTTAGGATCTAATTTAGTACCAGAGAATGTTGGATTTGGGTCGAGAGGAATATGTAAGTTCCCGATTTTTATTTTAATTCCATTTGTTTTCTCATCATTTTTTCGAAGACCTGCTTTGGTAAATGTTGTGAAGTAAGTTTTTTTTTCGTTAATTTTAAATCTCCATATTTTTCAGTATTCAATAATTCTTTTCACTGCCTGAAGAATTTTTTGAATTTCTCTTCTACTGGCCTTGGATGCCCAAATACAGAGATCATCTGCGAACAAGGCTTTTTTAACATTAGGAGGAATACTGTTAGCTATATCACTAAAAAACGCTATTTTGTCAAAGGACTTTTCAAGATCGAAGAAAATAGCTCGAGTTAGATGATTAAGGTTGAATCCATCTACTATTGATTGATTTAATCACAATGTATGGTCTTGAGTATTTTTAGATTTTCTAAGCCAGACTGACAACTTGGTAGAATTTTTCTATTGATTTTATTTCCAAAAATTCTTAGGTTTAGATCCGCATTTTCCTTTTAATATTTTGAAAAGACCATTGAATAAGACTTTTCAACTTGATATCTTCATTTTCTTCATGCCAAGTAAGTGTTCTAATTCATCTAAATATTTGTTGATCTTTTTGTCCAATATTTATTTATTATTTTATCTGTGCCGAGCTAAAGCTCCTTAAAATTAGAAAAAAATTAAAAAAAAAACCCAAAGGAAAGAGTAAAATAAATACTTAAAAAATTTAAAATCAATTAAAATAAAATTTAGAAAAAATTATAAAATAAATTGAAACGAGTAACCACGGGTAGAGCCCATAAAGTCGAATGGTATGTGTGTTAATCATGCAAGCAGAGGATCGAGGGTTCAAAACCTCCTGAGGGTGAAACAATCTTAAAAATCTGCAATACGGGGCGAATGATTAAATCTCTTTCATCATAAAAATAGGGGGCCGGGTTTCGACTGGGTAATAATTGCGTTTTAGATGATCAACTCAATGCAGTAACCTCTGTGGCAGATCTGATAAGGAGTTGAGCTCCTCGCCATTATCCACTAGGATTAAAAATGAACAATTATACTTTTATTTTTATAATATTTGGAAACGGCAAAGAACTTAGCAAACTCTGTGATAGTAAAGTAAAAGAAATGTATGGAGAGAGAAAAGAATTAGAGAAAGATGGAACTGTTGAATCATTAAAATACTGCTTAAACTGGAACTTAGCTGATAAAAAAATAAACAAGCACTTGAGCTCAATAGGGGAACCGGTTTCGACTGGGTAATAATTGCGGTGTAGATGATCAACTTGATGCAGTTACCTCTGTGTCAAATCGGAGCTGTAACTTAAAATAAAAAAGGAGATGAGCGCCTCTCCTAATATCCACTAGGATATAAACGGGACAATTACAATCATAGGTTCTGCATGTTTAGACAATTACACAATGGAGTCGGGTATGTTTCACTCAACGGGCATTACTCAGTCTTGCACTGAAATATCTCTCATTCAACTCAAAATGTCGTTTGCAGTCTGCTAGTAATTTAAAGCTTGGTGATTTAAAAAATTTTGGAGGGAATACACATTTTAGTTATAATATGTACCGAACAGTTGAATTTTGGAAAGCTTTTATTCTTTTAAAATTAATTTTTGACAATGAATTAAGACAAAAGAAAGAATAGCCCAAAATAGATCCAGCTAAAGATTTGTAGCGGTTTCCTAAAGTTTTGAAGTTTAGAGACCATTTTTTTGTTTGGCAAAATTACGTGTTTTTTACTGACTAAAAAAATGAGTGATCAGTTTTTTTTTTTTTTTTTGAATCTGTAATCTTCAGAATAAAAATAAATAGAATAAAAAAATAAAGTTAAATAAGATAAAATAAAAAAAAATCAGTTTAAAGAGTGAACCGTAGAAATAGAATTAGAAGCAATCTGTTAGTTATGAAAATTATCGATTTTTGGCCGTTCAATTGGTTTATTAGAAGTAGATTAAAAGCACTTTTGTTGTTCAAGCAATTAATAACATTGAAGGAGCGTATAGCAGGCATAAAGATCAAAAATGAACGTCAATTAAACAAGCTAAAGATTTACTCCAAGCATGCTGTTTTTCAGAACTAATCCGCTTCCAAGACTCAAATCAAACAATCGAGGACACAGCTCGAAATTATCAAATTAAAAATCGCTTTTCCCTCTAATCGATTAATCGAAAATCGATGAGCAGCACGAACAAAAAAGGCTAAACAAAAAAAAAACAGCGAAAGAACGTTGTCCATCAATTTCTTCTCGAATCACACTTGACCAAAACTATTCTCTTTGCTCTTAGAAATGATTTATTTAGTCATCGAAAAAGAATGCACCACCAACAACAAGAACAAAACTAGGGCTCCATGTCAAATATTATTTCAAGCACTCATAAAAATCCCTACAATACCCATCATTTTAATTAACAATTAAAAACTATTTTTATTTTTTAATTCAAATAATAAAATATGTATATATCTATGTTTTAATTTCTATTTAAGTGACATGTTTTCGACCGATGTTATTAATAGCAAAATAAAAACTTCTAGTCTCAAAAATAACAACTTAAGATTTATCACGTTCAATGAAGCTCAATCAAAAGTTTTGTATGCACATTTAGATTTTCTTGAGCAAATACTAAGCAAACAAGTACTGTGCCCCAATAACGCTTGATAATCTAAGCTAGTTATCGAGCAATTACATGCACATGATTTATGGCCGATTTTCAAATGATTTATTAAGCAAAATGCTCGGCCAAATCAGTCCTTATGTTCAAGTGGATAGTGGGCTTTTCAGTTTTCACTCACCTCTCATGTCTCTAAACCCTTTGTCCAACTTGAGCTCGATTAACTTAAAGCTTCGATTAGACTGCTGGTTCTTGATGCTGATCTTGTCTTTAAAGCGCTATTGATTCTAATCCTGATAATCTGAATAATTTGAAATGCTTTACGCTCAATTGATTCCACTTCAGATTGATCTCATTTTTTTTCAATCAAATTGAATTAAAGTTATGAAAATCAAATCAAGGAATTGTGTTATTTATAAATTGAAAACTTTTTTACTCATTATTTATTTTTGATTAAATTATTAATTTGTTTGACAAAATTTGTTTTATTTGCCCGTTTTTTTTTCTTATTCAGTTCCGAGAATGATAAACAGTGCAGGTATTTTTCATTTAAGAAATTTAGAGAAAAAAAAACTTGAATCGTCCAATTTGTGTTTGTGAATCAATTGTTTGTATTTGCTCAAGTGTTTTGTTGATTTGTTGATAAATCAAATGAAAAAAAAAATACGAAAAAAAATTTAATTTTATTTACTCTTAAAATTAGTTTTTAATTCACATATTAAAACAATATTGTTTTCCGATATATTTTGGCTTGTTCAAACTTACTATTTACTATCTTGAACAATCGCCAAGTTTAGCTTTCATTCATTAGCGCGTTCTCTCACGATCTCAAATTATCTAGTAAATAGAACATCAACATAAAGATAATTTGGTTAGCATTTCTAAGCTCTACAAATAAACTAGAGGATTAAGTGCCTCTAAAGCACCTTCTATTAGGTAAACATACTCTACAAAGTTTTGTTCAAGATTTTCATATGCGTACAACTTTTTTACTTTTGTGCATAAGAAAATATTCGCCATTTGAGATTGTCAATGTGACATCGGATCGATGATTTATAAGAAAATCTTTGCACTTCGCTTCATTAATCACTTAACTCTTGGTGCCCTTAAAAAAGCGCACACAAGTCAATGTGATGCCAAATCTAATGAATATTTAAAAATTTGAGATTAATTTTAAATTAAATTTTATTTCTAAAATGATTTATTATATATTTATTGAGAGTTTTTATTCATTTAGCATTTTAAAATGCAAATCCAGTTGTTTCATCAATAACAAGTGAATTACTAATATTGGCTATTGATGTTGAAGCTTTCTCTCTAAATGCTCTTGTATTCTCAAAATGAATGATGTAAATTGTGTTTTTTTGACCACTGATGGTTCGTGTCGATCTTTGCTATGTGATTTTGAAGGACATAGATCCGGTTGTTTGGTCAATGACAGAAAAATATATTTTATTAGTTAATATCTTTGTGAATGTAAATTAGCTAATTAACTGTCAATGAGCAAGTGAATTTTATCAAAAAACTTAAACAACTGATCGAAAGCCTCTAATGCTTCATTCATGTCCAACTTAGTCACAAAATATACTTTGAACTAAATATCTTATAAAATTAGCTGATATTCAAATTTAAAAATTACAACTATCTTTTAAAGAATATTTTGTATCAGTTATTGGTGTTTCAGAACTGGAAACTTTGCTTGACAATGTTTCTGTTAATGTTGAATCTTGAGCTGTCGAAACACCTGACGTAAATTCAGTTATTTCAACAGTAGTTAGTGTACTTTTTATTTATTTTATTTATTATAAGAGATAATTTAGCTAGAAGATAAGTTACTCTGCTTTGGGAAGCTCCGAGCGGCGTAGCGCCTTCTGTTCAGCCAACATGTAAGGATGAATTTAAACAAAATTAATTGGTTCTTTTTTAAAAATAAAATTCAACAATGTTTGTTGGACCCGTTATTGGTGTTTCAAAACTAGAAACTTTTCTTGATGATGCTTCTGCTGATGTTGATTTTTGTGCACTGAATAAATGAATTAGTGTCACTAGTGTTTAAAGAGTTTATGAATTTGCAAAATGGATCTGATGGATTCAGATCTATTTGTTTCATCAGTGATACTCGAATAAATTCTAGTTAATTTTTTTATTTAATTAATTTAAAAATTAAAAAAAAAAAATTATTTTTTTGAAATTTGACTCATTTTAGCTACTAATTAATTAAAAATAATTTATCGTGTTTGAGTGTTAGGTTAACCAGGCTCAGCTTTAATGAGTCAAATATTTCATCATTCATGAATTGATTTTTACTTCATCAGAATTCTATGTACCAGAAATGACCTATTAGAATTAATTTGAAAAAACTCGCGTAAAATTAGTTTCAAGTAGCATTGGCCTTTTGTTGCATTAGCAGAATAATGAAATAAGGCTTTTGAAAAAAAAGACCAAGAGATAATTTTCTCGACGTTCAATATTGCAAAATTAGAAAAAGTAAGATAAAGGATCTGAGCTAAAATGCAACAGAACTATATATTAGAGAAACAATTTAGCAATCACAAGAAAATCAAACATAAGACGAAAAAATGCAAAATTTCTCTTTTATTTTTTCAATATCGATTCAAGTGAGAATATCAAACAAAGAGCCAAAGT
Organism: Brachionus manjavacas; assembly: GCA_019054805.1. Lineage (NCBI taxonomy): Eukaryota > Metazoa > Rotifera > Eurotatoria > Ploima > Brachionidae > Brachionus > Brachionus manjavacas. Next base: position 2,442,621 of record JAHQIY010000005.1, read on the forward strand.
AAATTAATTATTGATTTTATAAATATTTAAAATTTGAAATTATTTGCATTCTATTTGCCTTTGTGTTTAAACATTTCAATTTCATATGCTGAGGAATAGCAAAATTTTCGAACAAGTTAATTGCAAGAATAGAACGATTCTGTTTGCTGTGCTCGCGCTCTGCATGACGCCAAAACACTTGAACATTCTTAAGAAGAACACAAAATTAGAAGAGATAATCAGCCAGCACAATAAATATATTTTGTTTGTGAGCGAATTGCGTGGCTTCAAGGGAGTCTTTAGTCTAGTTCTAATTAGAAATTTACAAATACTCAATTGATTGTTTAATATGCTCAAGTGTGCGTATTAAATTGGTAGTTTTTTTTTCATTCATTCAAACAGAAAACGACATCAATCGATAAAAATCAAGCTCGAATCTTTAAAACCAACAAGCCGGCTCGGCGCAAATTTCCTCTCGAGTGCCACCATAGATAAGCATGTCGAGCATAGATAAGGCCACTTTTCAGATAAGATCACTTCCAATTTTTTTCAAAAAATTTTTTTTATTTTTATTTTTCATTGTTCAAATAAATTTATCAACAACAACAAGAGTTTTGTTCGTTGTTACCAAAAATAATTAAAAACATATTTAGTAAAACGATCAATTAGAAATGAAGAAATTAAAAATAAAAAAAAAGAGAGAGAGAAAAACATCACGGCCTATTGACTAATATCTCATTATTTTGCTCCAAGTCATGCAATTTAACTCTCTCGGAGCCAAACTTTATCTATTTAAAATCTTCTTAATTGAACAGAAAATAAAATGAGAAGAAATTAAATTAACTATTTGTGATGATTAGTGTGATATTGGAATTTTTGATCTTCTGGGCGCCAAATAATGAATTTATTTTTCAACTTAGCGAGAACAAATAAATAGTCTGATCTGGACAAAAAATTTTTTTTTCAACTTTCATTCTCTTTTCTTTTTGTGTTGTTGTGTCAGTTCGGCACGCGTCTAATGCCGGTGCATTCTTTAATCATGAGTCAATTACGACAATAAATTGAACAAAAACAAGACCTTAATTAAATTTTCATGAAAATAAAAATGTCACAGCTAAAATAGAAATAAATAAAAAGGAAAAAAAATTCCAACTAACAATGAGCATAATTTAAATTGCAATTATTAGACTCCGCCCGATTCGACTCGAGCCTTTTTCACCTAAGCCAATCGGCTAATTTAAAACCAAAAGCTCAATACTTAGCCAATCAAATATTTTCTCCGCTAACCAATAGGACAATTTTGTTTTGTTTGAAATAAATAGTCGATTTTTTTATAATTGTGTGTGTGTATGTGTGAGTGAGTGAGTTAGTTAGTTGTCGTCGACGTTGTTGTTGTTGTTGTTGAAATTTTGTTTTTATTTTTTTGTTCTCATTGAAATAAAAGAAAAAAAGAAAAAAAAAGAAAAAGAATTCAACAACTAAGAACGAACAAAATAGAGAAAAAAATATCTTAATTATTATTTGTTGTTTTTTCTAGTTCGTTTTCTCTTCAAAATTCAACAACTCAATTAAACTCATCTTTTTTCTTTTTTTTCTCTTTTTTATTTTCCTAATCATTCTCACTGTGTCTCCTTTTATTTCAGATAAAAAAATAAATCCAAAAGTGTCACCGCAATGTATTCGAATTCGGTCTATTCAACTCCAACACCCAACACGATGTCGTCATCATCGCCGAGCTCCGCATCCTCGATGCTCAACTACTCGAGCTCGCAAAATTTCCAGGCAGCTGCGTTGGCTGCAGCTCAAGCAGTTGCGGCGGCTGCCATAACCAGTCCTTCTCACCTAAGCCCGCACTCGGGCCCCAACTCACTTGCCAACGCGATGAAAGCGTCGGCAATGGGCGGATCACATGCGGCCGACCATGTCAAACGGCCCATGAACGCCTTTATGGTGTGGTCGAGGGGACAGCGGCGCAAGATGGCCCAGGACAATCCCAAGATGCACAACTCGGAGATAAGCAAGCGACTGGGCTCCGAGTGGAAAAAGCTCAGCGAAGAGGAGAAAAGACCGTTTATAGACGAGGCGAAGCGTCTTCGTGCGCTTCACATGAAAGAGCACCCGGACTACAAGTATCGGCCGAGACGAAAGCCAAAAAATTTGATGCGAAACGCGCCCACCAATCACAGCCAGTTGATGCACGGCTTGAGCAATCCGACACGACCGATTGGTCAAAAAGATCAACGCTTTAACCCAATGGGATCACAGCATCATGCGCAATTCCTAGCTCAGCCCAATTTTGCGCAGCACTATTCGTCGGCCTCGTCTTCGTCGTCCACATGCTCGTACAATTCACAGCCGAGTCAGCAGCCAGCGACTACATCTAACCTATCGCATTCCGTGTCCAACAGCCAATCGTTTGTGCCCATTGACGGTCTGTCGGCTTTTCTCAACCATCACCCGCATCACTCATCGATCGCGTCGTCGGCCTACAATCCGTACACATCGCTTGCGTCAATGATCACCGGATTGGCAAATCCATCAACCAGTCAAACGAGCGCACAGCAAGGCTATGCGAACACGGCCGGCCAGGCCTACGACAGCCATCATAGTCAAGTGAGTGGTGGCCAGGTGCAGCCAAATGGTCAAAATCAGAACATAGCGGCGCTAATCTACGGCCCGCAATTCATGGCCGCTGCGGCCGCCTTGTCCAGTCAGTCGCCGTCGTCCATCAGCGACTCGGACAACAAGTCAGACATGTCGTCTAATTCGTCGTCGCCAAATGCTTTCAAGACCGCAGCTCAGCAGACACAAGTGGTCAATCAGACACACGATCAGTTTCGGCCAAGATTTTCCAATCAGCAAATTTTAACTTCTTAAATCACCCAATCAAACAAAACAAAAACAAAAAGAAAAAAAACATAAGAAATCTACCAAAAAAATACTTGTTTTTCACATCCTTTCTCAAAGTGACCATTGGGTCCATTTTAAAAATAAAATTTTTGTACATAATTTTTGGACTAACAGTGCGACTTGCAGATAATAGAGACTTATTTTTATTATTTTTTTTTTTTCAATTTTTTGTTGTCGAAAAAAAAGTTGACTTATTTTGATTAGTTAATGATTTTTTACTATTTTTTTCTTCTTCTATTGTGAACCATTAATGTGTCGTTTTTGACCAAGAAAGAGAGAGAGACAGAGAGAAGGATGGCAGTGACCTGTTAGTAACTCTATCTAGATATGTTCTTAAACAAATTCGTAAAATCGTAATTTTCTCATTTTTTTTTGTTCTTTTTTTTATTATTTAAAAAATGATACTATTAATAAACAAAATTAAACAAAATTTAAATTTAATTTTTGACGCTAGATAAAGTGAACATGAATAAATGTGCGTAGTCCAACTATATAGTTGACTGAGCACGGTTAATTAAAAGACTTGTTTCGGTTTAAACATTTATTTAACAAAAATAAAAAACTAGAGATAAAAATAAAAAATTAATTTATTAATGTTTTGTTTTGGGAGTTTTATAGGATAGGTAATACAATTAGATTGTGTTATCATAAAGAAAAATGAATTTAATTGATTGACTCATAATTGAAAACAGCTAGTCCAAGTCGGGACTTTTTTTTTATTTAAACTAAACTGAGTAAAATTGTTAGCATCGGAAACCATCAGTCAAAATCAAGGACAAATGAAATTTCTGCCGTTCCACCTAGTTATTATGGCGTCAATAAAGTGTAGCAAAAGTGTTGGACTTTTAAAAAACAATGTAATAAAGTTAGATATTTTGGGACTTATAAACAACTCTGGTTTAGACCCCTTTCATCGTAAAAATAGGGGGCCGGGTTTCGACTGGGTAATAATTGCGTTATAGATGATCAACTCAATGCAGTAACCTCTGTGTCAGATCTGTTAAGGAATTGAGCTCCTTGCCATTATCCACTAGGATTAAAAATGAACAATTATACTTTTATTTTTATAATATTTGGAAACGGCAAAGAACTTAGCAAACTCTGTGATAGTAAAGTAAAAGAAATGTATGGAGAGAGAAAAGAATTAGAGAAAGATGGAACTGTTGAATCATTAAGATACTGCTTAAACTCAAACTTAGCTACTAAAATAAACAAATACTTGAGCTCCTAACTAAATTGTACTAATAAAACTAAATTTGGAAAAATGCTTACTACTGAACGTCCAGCAAATGCGAAAATGAAGTTAGGAAGAGTGACGGTAGCAGTCTCGAGAGTTAAACCAGTACCTTGGAAATAAGTTTGTTAATTATGATTTTCTCTTTTATTCATTTTCCTTTATATTATCAAATTTTTAAATCAAAAGAATTTGATTTTATTAAAATAAAGAAAATTTATTAATTATGGACACATACGCTGTCCTTTTATGTTTTATTATAATTTACAATTTAATCATTTTTTCTTCTTTTTTTTCATCACCCAAGAGGTGTTTTTTGAAATAAACAAATAAAATTATATTTTACTTGAGTCTAATAGGACTAGTGAAAGTATGGGTAAGGAATGACGGAGTAAGTGCGCAACATTATGCATCTAGATCAAAACTTGAAAATCTTCCAAGCCTCACAATCAATCAAATGATATCTTTCAATTTTGAGTAGGGAGAAATTTTGCCAATAAGAACACAAGTCCCACAATCGGACTATAAAAGTGCTCCTCGCCAATATTAATATTTGGCTTGCGTGCAATTTTTATCTTGCTGAATTCAAATAATCTTTGCACCACTGATCTAATTAATTAGATTTGCCATGAACTTGATCTTAATTGGTTTTTATGCTGTTTCATTTTACAAGGTATTGAGAAAAGTTTAGAGAAAAAGTCTTATTAAATTTTGTTACCTGGAGCAATTTGAATTTTTGTATTACCCGTACAAGGTAGTACAAAAATTCAATGCCTTGTCGTCTATCACAATTTTAATGCTAAAAATCACGCATAAAAACTACTTTATTCTAAAGTGTAATGACACATAAAGATGTAAATACTCAGAGTTTTAAGCAGGCATCCCAGTGTGGTTACTAAGTGAAAAATAGTGACCTCGCCAAGTCTTTAATTTTTGAAGGTTTGTGTAAAACTTATTAATTTTTTGAAAGTTTAAATAAATCTTTAAAAGTTCCTAGTGACCTTAGTTTTTAATCAATTTGACTGCAAGTGATACCATTGCAAAGCTGACATTTTCTTCTACAAGAATTTCATAAATTGTCACTTACTATCCTGGCCGATAATTGGACAGAGACTCATCTCTTTTTCCAGTACCTTTCGGAAGGTTACTGCATCGAGCTGATCACCTTCACCGCAATTATTACCCAGCCGAAACCGGTGCCTCTTTTTTAATGAAAGAAGTTTTACCATGTGTCCTGTAGTGCAGAGATGTTTTAAAGATTGTTTCTCCGTCAGCGGACTTTGAGCCTTTGATTCTCTGTTTGTATGACTGACACAAAAGTCATTCGGCTTTACGGGCTTCTTACAGCAATCTAAATTATCAAAGTCAATACTTGCAAAGCTATTTATTATTTTAAAAATTGATAAACAACTAAGAGCTAAGAATCGATTTTATCGATGCCAGAGCAAACAAGCTTTTTTCAAAATTTGTCACCACCAAGCAAAGCATGAAGGCTGTGCCATCCGGAATGCCCTGGAAAAACTTTTTATAAATTATTTTTTAAATAAATAAATGATAAATAGACTCAGCACAGAGCTAAAAAATTTAATAATTTTGCTAGCATTGACTTTTTTCAATAAATTGGCTTGTATTCTTATATTTTAATTTTATTTAAAATACTTGATAAGGGAATTTTTTAAAAACTTTTTATAAGCTTTTTTATAATTTTTTTTTACAATCGTCTTTTCTTAGATTGCTCATTAAATAAATATATAATAAAAAAAAGATAACTTAATATGTGATCAACCATTTTTCTTATGATATTTTAAAACCCAGCAAGATGGCAATGACTTCAAAGCCGACAGGACCACGTAGAGAATTATTATTTACGGGCCTGAATTATTGTCGTTTGTAATTAATCATTTAAAAGATCAGAATCTTGTGCATGTGACTTGAAACTCATTTTCTTTTTAACTCAATACTTTTTTAATACACACACTTAAAATGTTCTTAGTTTAATGTTTTATTTTAATTTACAGTTCTCCATTTTTTTCATTACCCAAGTACTTTTTTCTGAAATAAACTATATATCATAATATAAATATAATAAAATTATTTATTTTTAAGCGAGGGAATTACCAACCAAGGCTGCAAATGGGACAAATGAACAGTTTATTGATTTTCGAGCACGAAAATACTTTAAGTTCTTTTTAGTTAGTTTTATTTATTCTAGATTTTTTTTTTGCGGCTTTAAATTTTCGGGCTTGCTGCGCCACTCAAATGGATGGATCTGTTTAGGAAGAATTTTTATAAAACATAAAGCTGTATTACGATAGTTGGGTATTCAAAATTCAAAAAGCTAAAAAAGAACAGTTCATTCCAAAAATTTTAGCAATTGCTGTGAATTTTTTTTTCCTTATTCGCTCCTTGTGGAGCATAGGTCATTACTTTTGATTTCCACTCAAGTCGACCTTTTGCCTTTACCCTTTCTTCTCCCCATGTCATTCCCATGTTGACCTCCATGTTACTGCTGATCGTCCTACCTTACGTCGCCCTTGAGGTGTCCATTGAAGGGCTAATTGCTGTGAATAGGCACAAAGATTTATGGAGACTTTGCTTACTATTTAACATGTGTCACTTTATTCGTAAAATAATATTAATATAGTTGAATTTTTTTTTTTAAATAACATATTGATTATTACCTGCAATAAAATATTTAAAACAGTAAATGAAATTTTGTAATTTTCTTCACTATATACTTTTCATTCGAAATATTTCAATTTTTTGTTGTTGTAAATGCTAACTAAAATCCATTTAAAAAAAAAAAAACTTTGAAAATAATTAATAATAAAGGTGTCAAAGTTGGGGTCAATTTATCTACATGTCTGACCCTTTAAAACAATACTATCAATGCAATATTTAACATCTAAATAAAAATGGAGGTTAAAAAAATTATCAATAGTTGTTTTTGTATAAAAATTTTAAAACCAAAGCGGAAACCATGTTACATTAAATATTTTTTGTTATTTTCTGTGCAGTACAAATGACCACTAAAATATCTTTCTTTTAAATTTCTTTTTCAATTTTTGTTCTTTCATCATTCAAGATATTCTTTTAAAATAAATAATTATCTCAGATTTTTTACAGCATTTTTTGCTCACTAATAGACATGACATGCAATTATGAGCCCTTTTCAAAATCTTAAGTATCCACAAAATATCTAGTAAAAGAAATTATTTTTTTAACTAGCAATTTATAAGTTTTGTCTTTTTTCACCACGAATATTGACCAAAATGTATTTCAAACACTCTTTTCCAAAACTCATTGATCATGTCTCATCATGTTTAAATGTTCATTTTGAAGCTATTGTAACACGCTATTATAATTTAAAAAGTTCTTGTTTTTTCTAGAGAACCTTGAAAAAATGTGAAATATTAAAATTTAAAATAAATATGCTCATTATTGCCGAATTTTAATAGCTTGATACTTATTTAAAAAATTCAAAAAAACTAAAAATTTTAGTTTAACCATCATCTAATTCTGTCTTTGAATAAAATTTATGTTTAATTTTATCAAATTAAAAATTAATGCTTTTACTTTTTGAAATTATTTTAAAATTACTTTTGAGAACGAAATGGAAAATTTGTGTACCAAAAAGTAGTGAAAGTGGTAAGTTTAGCAGCAACTGCACAAACTGAGCTCAACAATCATTTAGGCCCGAGATTCATGCAGATGACAAATTAGAGAAAATCGATTAAAATAAAATAATATTAATAATTTAAAACATCGGTCTAAGACCAAGCGCAGTATTTCTTAAAGTAGCTCTTCATAGTAGTTGATCATTAGTGGTTTTTCTTTTTTAATTATTGATTGAATTAAAATTGAGTTGATTATACTGAAGGCAGACAGTAGTTAGGCCACACAAATGTTCAAAAAATTGTCTCGGGTTCAGTATCTGATTTTCCCAACATGAAAATGTCTTTTATGGTCATGTGATTTAAGCAAAAGAAAAGCCATTGATAGACTTCAATTTTCATAAAGAAGATTATTGGCAGTGTTGTCAATAAGGTTTTAATTCTTGAAGTGAAAAAGCTCAAAAATTTCATAATTTAAATTTAATATTTCAAAACTTTAACTTGATAGTGTTAATTTCTAATATAAAAAATTGAAAAAAAAATTTTTTTTAAACAGAAAGTTTATTTTTGTTTTGGACAAAGTGAGTTTTATGTTATTGTGGATACATGCAAATTTGGATTTGATTTAAAAGAAAAAAAAAATCTCAATCAAAAATCCTCGAAGATCAAGTGTTTATCGAGGCGTTAAAGTCAATCAATTTTTCTAGAGTCTTAGAAAAAATATGCTTTGAACAAAATTGTTAATTATTTTTTTAAATTTGTTTTATTTTCTCACAGAACACGCCAAACATAAGGCAAATTAGATTACGATCTGTATTGACTAGCACATGTCAATAGTTCTTTGAGTTCGGAAAGCAATTTAGAATTTGTCCAACCGGAATAAAAACTACTCTTTAACCACCGATTACACAGCGTGAGAACTCATTAATAAAGACCTTTGATTAAAGAAAAGAAAAAATAAATAAATTTAAACACAAGAATTCTTTGCTTAAATTAGCTCTAAGGATTCTGTGCTTGCAATAACCCAAAAAATTGCCATATCACTTGCTCCTGGAGACAATTTTTTTCTTCCAGGCTCTATGCAATTATTTGAATAGATTGTTTTTGTTTGAGGAGTTTTAATCAAGACTTTTCTAGATGGAATAAATTAATCAAAGAATAATCGAGCTCTAATGAATAAATTTATTAAGCATATAAAATTTAATTAGTTAGTAAATTTGATATTAATATCACTGTCGGATGAATCAATTAATAAGATATAGTTTTTTTATTATTTTTTTTAATTTTCTTAGAAAAATTAATTCAAAGAAAAATTAAAACAAACAAAAGACAGATGAATATATTAATTAATTATTTGTTTTGCTGATTGCAGATTTTTTTAAAATACCATTGTCGTCAATGTTGGTTCATTATCACTGCAATGAATGCTTTAAAATAAAATTTTGATCTTAATTTTTCCTCTTGTCTAAACAAATTTCATTTTCCTCTTTTATTGTTGATTGCTCTTATTGACGATATGGCACCAGTGTTTAAAAATTTTTCTACTATTTGCGTTCATTGTTTTCTCAATTCAATTGCAACGTTTCCTTTCTTTTTTTCGGAACTCAGCATTGAGCACGTTGTTTTTTTCTTTTCTAAAGATCCAATGCTAGTTATTGTTGTGGCATGAATTGAAATTTTTTTTACATAAAAAACCGGGACTTGCTTACGGATACATTATCTGGATTTGTGTTGTTTTAAACTTGTGCAGAATCTTGAAAAACAAATTTCGACCTGAAAAGAATTTGACTGTAGAATGTTTTAGTTGGTGGAATATTTCGAATTTCTTTGAAAAAATATAAATATTTGCTTTCAATTTTAATGTAAACTTGTAAATAGAAATTTTTGCTAAAACCTAAAAAATGTGACATGTTTTTTTTGATTTCTTAGAAATTTAAATTTTGTTCTAAGCACTTTGCCAGATTTTTAAAATATGCAAACAAAGTCATACAAAAGTTCGCAAATCTATTAATTTCTAGATTAAATTTAAATTTTTAAGTTTTTTTGAACTTGAAGTTTTGTTTAATTAAAAAAAGCTAGCTTATTTAATTAAAACATTCACCTTCAACCACCTATGTACCAGGTCTGAACAATAAATATTAGAAATTCAATTTATTTTTAAAAACTAAAAAGTTATAGTATAAAATATTGGAAAAAAAATTCAAAAATAAAAGGACGATTAAAACTGATACCAAAAATATTGATTGGCATAACAAAACTAACCCCAATTATTAATATTGAACATAACAAAATTAATCAACACTGAATGAAATAGAAATTCAATAATTTTAACTTATTGACACTTTTTCTTAAAAAATGAAAACTAATTTAATACAAAATACTCAAATTTTTTATCTTTTATACTTTATAATTGATCTAAAAATCATAAAACGAAAATAGAATAAAAAATACATGTAATGTTGTAATTGCTACCTTATTATTTCATCTTATTTTTTCAGAATTTATCAATAATAATAAAATAATAAAATCGAAGCCATTAAGGCTTCGGTGGCTTATCTTGTCCTCTTCATTTGCTTCTTTCCATCGCTAGGGCCCTTAACTCCTCATCTGTGAGTTTTTCTGGACAGCTAGTAAGCATCTTAGTTATTTGACATTTGTATGAGAGCTTCTTGGCGTCTCTCTTTGCTTGACCATGTCGTATTTCTGGCTCGTATAGTGCAAATATTCTAGCTGGTTTTTCTTTGCTTTCCATACGTAGTGCGTGACCAAGCCATTATCATTAGCCGCCTTGAACGAATGGTTTCCTATCAATATTTGTACATTAAAAACCTTTCATTTCTTATTTCAGTTTATCTATTTTGATTTTACATTTTTTTTTATTTTATTTTTTAATGTCCTGCCTGGCTTCGTCGTCAATGCCACCTCGGTAAACCAGTTCAAGAACCGATACGACGCCTTTCGGTCTTGTACCCAAACTACCGCTCCATAGACACCACAAACAACAATTTTATTATTATTCGTTCTTCGATTTCGAACACTAATATCACAACCCTTTGATATTTACTTTTTAACACCATATATCAATTCTATACTAAATATAATTCTTTCTTCTCTTATTAGAATTTATTTCCAGTTTTTTTATTCTTGTAAAAATTAATTAACTTTTTTAACCCTAAAATTTTTATTGTATATTTCTATCAGTGTTTTATCTCATTATGTGCAACGAGCTACCATAGGCGACCTCTCATGTAGGCCGCCTCCGCAAGCTAGTCTTACTGTAGCTTTTTTATAATAATAATAATAATAATAATAATGTGAATGAATTTTAGCTCGGGACAGATAATAAAATTTGATAAAAAATTAAATAAGTTTTTAAATATTTTAAAAAATTATAATATATTTCTTACTATTGTCATTTATTATCAAATAAAAAAATACAATAAAAGTATTTTTTATTTATTAATATTTTATCATAAAAAGTATAATTTTTTGAATAGACCATCTTATTTTCGTCTGTACCAGCAATGAAAGCCAAATTCTAAATACTCTTTAAAAAGAAGTTCTAAATACTCTTTATAACCCATCAAAAATGTTTTCAGTACAAAAAATTTTAGAAAAGCTCTAGTGTCCATCTCTAGCATATGTTTTGCCTACTTTGTTATGAATTCTTTTGATTCCTACCAATTTAAACATCTCTGGCAAAGTCAATTAAATCTTCGAAATTTCCTCGAAAGACTAAATGATAAAATATGCTATTTTGTTATTAGTTGTCTACAGATGTCTTGTAGCAGTAGCAATAATCCTTAATAGATAAATAGTTGAAAATTAGATAATTCTAATAAAAATAAATTCCCGTATTCCCTTGTTTCTATACTTCATCCTCATAAACTGAATCAGAACTTTGGTTCATTTAATAAACACCATCTCGCCCATGTTAAAGTATTCATAACTTACACCGCATGCTTAAATGATGTGTTTTAAGCCTTGGATACGCTTTAAGATTATTTTTTTTTGGGTAAATGCGGCATTTAAGTTTGAGATTTTTTTAAAGACAAAATTTATAAAATTTTTTTTTAATTTTTCTTTGTATTCAATTTAAAATTTTTTAAATTGAATAAGATGATATTTCGACGTATGTTAACTAAAAGCGAAAGTTTTTTTTCTTAGTTAATTTGAATTTTAAAAAGAAATTTTTAATTTTTTTAAATAATTTTAATTTTTCAATGATATATAAAAGAAACCAAAAAAAATAATCATTTTTTGAATTAACGGTAAAATCAAAATATTAGAAAACTTCATTTAAATAAAGAAGTGATGCATACAAAAAGGTATAGAAATACACAAGAAAAAATAATTTTTCATTTTTTTATTTTAGCATATTATTAAAATATAGACTTTAAATCAAAATATTGAAAACAATTTTTAGCACTTTTAGAAATTGAAATTTTTTTAAAATAAATAATTCTTATAAAGTTCGTCTGGTAAATAACCCAATTATCGAATTTATTTATTTGAATTTTTCAAACGTCTATTTCAATCAATCATTTTAAAGACACAATTTAAAATTTGATAAATGGGCTCAGGTGGCTAATCAATTTGAAAATTGTTACCAGTTTTATTGAGAAAAAATCTTATTTTTAAGTTTAATGATCGGAAATATATAATTCATCAATTCAAAATAGAATAAATAATTTAATTTTCACTTTTATAAATACGCTTATAGAAGTCTTAATGATTTGGGAAAAAATTTTTTGATTACATTAAATTAAACCGATTTTCATTACAAAAAAAGATTAAAGAAAAAAATATTTATTCAAAACAATTTAGATTCTTGTTTAATAAAAATTATTTAACATCTATCTTAGCTTTCTGAACTCTTTCTAAAGCTAAATATTCAACAATATAAAAACTTAAACAATATTTTATTTATTTAACTAAATCACCATGTGAAATAATCGCGAATTTGTTTAATTCACCACCATTTTTGAGAACAGAATCAAAAATTTCATCTGAAGTTCTTTTCTTTTTAACGACTATAAATCTGTCAGCACCATTGCCTTCCGAATGAGTTTTAAGACCATATCTATGAGCTTCTTTATGAATTATTTTTCTATCTTCAATTGATAAATTCTTTTCAAAAACTAAGTCTTTTTCTGTTGCTGATTGTACAAAGTCATTTAACAATTTTCTAATGTTGTTGATAAATTGATATATTTTAATTTTATTTTTTGGCTTTGGTTTCGGAATTTCTAGTTGGATCTGGGTGTTTGACTGATTTAAATTTAAATTTGATACAGCTTTAGCGCAATCTAATTCCTGCAATTCATCTTCATAGTCATCACAAAAATGGTAATTATATCCAAAGCCGAACCGTGATCTGTTCATATCGACAAATTCAATGGGTTTAAGTAATCCTTGTTCGTTGCGTCCAAGACCATGACCTTCTCCCTTCCATCCCATTTTTTTCATCAATTTCTCGCCTAAATAAAAGTCAATTAAGATTAAAAAGACAAATTCAAAAACAAATCTTTTTCTTTTTTTTTATTAAATAGTTTAAAAAAATTAACAAAAATTCAAAACAAAAAAATTTTACAAGTCACTCAAAATTTGAAATTTTGATATCAAACAAAAATAGTGACCGATGGCAACCTATTTCTTAGCATTGTAATATGAATTTAAAACAATCAACGAATATAAAAGAAAAAAATTTGTTTTCATTTAATCTTAAAGACAATTAGCCGTACCGAATGATTGGTTTGAGAAATTAGCTGTAGTTGAACATGAGTCAAGAGAGTTCATTGGTGTTTCAAAGATGGTCGGCGGTACCAGAGTACCAAAGAGATCGTCATTAGATATCTTAAGATATGATGAATTTGGTTTGTCTGAAGCATTAATGTTATTTAATGATTGATAATTTGTTTCCTTAATTAAATTTTATTAAAAAAAATAGAACTCTAAAAATATTAAATATTACTTTAATAACCGGGAAAATTTTGGCTAGAAACTTTATTGCTTTCAGAGCTGACAAGCGTTTTGAATCTGTTTTAGAAACAGAATAGGCAGAGGAGACTCTGGTCCCATTTATCAAACATTTGCATTTAAATCGTTTTGTTTCGGTGCTTTCAGAAATTTCGTTTTCGGAATCAACTTCTACTTGATCACCACTAACTACTCTCTTTTCTGGTTGATCACATTCGCCTTTATTCTTTACCTCAAATTCCAGTTTACAATTGTTTTTGGAACATGATTGATTTAAAATTTGAATAGAATTTCGCTCGTGTAAAAAATTGTCTAAATTTGTTGCATCAATCAGCCCTGCTAAATTATCAGATGGAATAAACAAATTAAAAGTTCCTAATTTTTTTTTAACCCTTAAATTAAACAAAGTTAATAATTTGATTTTTTTAATGGAAATTTTGGTGTAACTTCTCATTATCTGTATAGCTGAATTAATCTTTAAAAAATGCTCAGAAAATTAAAGTTTTGGAAAAATTGTTTTTGGCAACAATTCAAATCATTATACAATCTTAATTGTTCTTATTTTCTATTATAGCTAGAAGTGGTCTTTAATAATACAATTAATTATCTGTTATTAAACAAATACCAGGACAAATGTTAAATTTAAAATATATAGATTAAATTAAAAAAGTTCATACTGAGTTCGCAGTAAAAAATTAATTAAAAATAAGCTTAAGGAAATTTTTTAGTTCATTTCTTACGGGCTTAATTAATTAGATTAATAAGTACAAATAAAAAAAATTAATTAAAAAAAATTAGATAATTAAAATTTTATTTTTTTTAAGTCTTAAATTAAACATTAAAAATCTTAAAGCTACGAATTTTTATAAAGTCTTTCGATAAAATTTTAAAAATTCAAAAGATGAAATTTTAAAAAATTATCTCCTTAATGCTAAAATCTCCTATTTTTTAATACAAGTTATTAAGTTCAAATCGCTTTAAAACTAAAAATTGCTATTCTTTGAAAACAAATCAGAGAGTATTTAAAAATTTTAAATATTTAACAATTATGTTGAGATTAAGATTAACTATTAATCTTTTAAAAATGGATTCCATGGTTTTGTGAAATTCAGTACAAATTGTTAAAAAGAACAAAAAAATGTAAAAAAATTGATTAACTTTTTTCCTAAAGGTTTAAACTTAGTTCTGTAAACGCAACATAGTGCAACATTCAAAGTTGCATCAAATATCTAAGTCTGATAAATTTGCAGAGTTAAGCAGAAATTAAATTTCAATATAATCAAGCGAAGTGCATTTTGCAGAGATTTTGCACAGCAGACCTTTACAGTTGATGCAACTTTGAATGTTGCACCATGCTGCTTTCACAGAATCAGTTTTAAACCTTTAGAAAAAAAGTAAATTAATTTTTTTACACTTTGTTCTGTTCTTTTGTACTGAACTTCACAAAAACGGATTCCATTAGTTAAGCATTTTTTTATACTAATTCTCATATTTAAATTCTTGATAAGATCTTAAACAGGAATTCCCCTAAAGAATCCTATCCAAATCTTGACTAAAATTTTGTTCAGTTCAGGATATTTTTTGATCAAGTTTAGTGTCGAATCCTTCAAGTTCTAAACAGGAAAAATCAGGATTTTACAGGAAAATTAATGTTCTGTAATAAGTTTCTTATGTTTAGGATCCTTTATGTTCTTTTTAGAAAAAATTTAATGATTAATATGCAATAGAAGCGTCATATGTTGGTTAAGAAAGTAGCGTCAGTTTAATTTTAGGATCATTAATATTCTTTTTTTAAGCAATTTCATTTGAATTTATTTTTTTTATTCAAATCTAAAATTTAAAAGTTCAAAATCTTTAAATAGCTTTTTAATATTAGCTTTTCGAATATTTTGGCAAGAATGGTCACTATTTATAAATTATTTTGCATAAAAATTTATGAAAAATAATGAATTTTCAGTAATTCTTTTCTGTTATAATATTTGTAAAAGGTCGTCGTTTCCATTTAAAAAATTGAAAGTAATTATTATTTAATTTTTGTCTAATATTTCGTTGAATTAAATAAAATAATAGTAACGAAAATAAAAGAAAATTTTTCTGTATTTCTGGCATTTATGTTAAATGTGTCCATTTTTGTACAAAAACGAAAATTTAGCATTGAAACTTAGAAATGAAAAATAAAATTTTTACAATTGCAACTATGACAGAATTTTAACATTTAAAAATTAATTTAAAAAATGCAAAAAATTCTGATTTGTATAAATCATAGAGACAAGTAATAAATATATTCCAAAATATTGTATTTTTTTTTATCATTAATATTTTCCTGTTAAAAAAAAATAATCTTTTTTTGTTGAATTTAATAGTAGTAAGGGGTATGTACTCTAAAATAATTGTTCCTAAACGGAAAATTATTAATTCAAATTTCATTTGAAACATTTTTTTACGCATTTTTCGTCTTCACATAACTTTCTTAAGAACAGTCCTTAAAGAATTATCTATATATCAAATGATTCAATTTATTCTCCTCTATAAATTGATATATAGATCATTGGGAATTTTTAGGAAATTAAAAACTAGAACAGAAAATAGATTTAAATATTTAGAATAAACACTACAGTACCGGAAATTAACTTGTCACATCATATCAAATGATATCATTTGATATCAGATGATATGATCTGATATCAACTGATATAAGCTAATATCAGGAGAAAAAAATTATTTACATATTTTTAATAATAGAAATTCAAATTTTAATTCACCTGATATTATCTGAGAGAAAGGTTTAAAAAAATGATATTAAATGATATCGGATGATATGATGTGACAAGTTAATTTCCGGCCCTGTATATATTGAGTTATTTTTAGGTATTGAAATTGAAAAATTTAAGATTGTAAAATTTTATTATTTAAAAGAAGAAAAATAAACAAAAAAGTTGATGTGTTTATAAAAATATTTTTCATCCTGCAACTAGTCGACTAGAACCCTAGATGCTTTCTTCTACTAAATTTGATACAAATGATAATAACCATAAAATACAAAATTTTAATGTAACAGAGTGTTAAAATATTAATATTAGATTAAAATTTTTGATTATAAACTTTTAAATTTTTATCATTTATTTAAAAAATTTGATTTTTTATATTCGCAACTAAAAGATTGAACGGAACAAAAATAAAATAGTTCGTTAAATTAGATTTAGTCACTGATTTATTTATTTATAATATCAAATAAATTTTATCAATTTTAATTTCTTATTAGTTTTGATGATTTTTATTGTATTTAATTATTCTTTTATACCAAATAAATAAAAAATTATTTATTCATTTCATATCATTTATATTCAGGATGTTGAATTAAAACTTACTTTTTCCTATGAGTCCGTAATTGCAATTTAAAAACAGCAGAAAAAAATGTTATCGTTAATTTAAAGAAGACTTTTGATGTTCACAATTTTTTATGCTTTTTTTTTTATACTGAATGGTAACAACTTTAAATAAAAGAAAAACTTTCGTAAAAAAATTTCCAAGCATTGATTTCTAAATAATTGATCTCTGAAAATTGTAAATATCTTTTTTAAATATTTCAATTTGTTTTACTAATATCTGGAGAATTTTAATTTTTAAATTTAAATTTATTTTTCAGTTTATTTATTTGAATAATTTTTCTCAAAGTTTTTTTTTTTAAAAATCATCTTGACAATTAATTCTTCTAAAACTTTTTTAAAATTTTAACAATCTATCCGATTAATACAAATAAAATGAACCTATTTTTATGTTGAGAAAAAAAAATGATTAAAAAATAAACAGCATCAAAAAATGTACACATGGCCAAAAAAAATTTAAATTTTACTTGTCTTTTTTGTTCGATGGAGGTGATTTTTTGTCCTCATCATCATTATCATTATCTTCTTCGATTTCGCACTGACTTTCTTTTGAATCATTCAGTGTCAAATCATTCAGGTCATTTTCTTTAGGCAACGTCATCGATTTAAGCATCGAATTCAGATCATTTATGTTTTTCTTATTCGAATTATCATTACCCGAGCTAATATGGGTATCAAGTACATACAGCTCATATTCAAAGTCCTGGTCTTTGGCCAATTTAACCGCTAGTTCGGATTGACTTTTCAATATTTCAAAGGCTTTCTTATATGTATTAATTTTGCATTTTTTTTTCTTTTTATTTTTCTCTGTAACCAAACGAAAAGTTTCGACAAAAAGTTCACCAAAATGCAAATCACTTTCCAATTTTTGACCATATTTAATTTCGATTGAATTTTTCGAACAAAAATCATCGAAAAATTCAACAAAATTAGAATTTTCATCTAATTCAAGCTTAATTGATCTCAATGCATCTCTGAGTTTATTTATTTTACTCAATCGCAAAAATTTTGAGTCCTCGCATTTTTCAGAATTGTTAATTGCTGGGGAACCGGGACCCACAAGCACTGAGAGTGGATCATTGGGTCTGTTGCTTTCACGTTTTATCATTTTTAGGAGAACATTGCGACTGTTTTCTTTAAAATTGGGAGATAGTCCGTAAGGAATTGGAAGAGTTGAAGCTGCCGGTGCCAACTCACTTGTAGTAGCTGGAACTGACGGAGATTGCACTGCTTTTGAAGATTTTAATTGCTGGCTAGAATTTGATGAATTCAAAGCATTTTTGTATGAAATAGGCTGCGTTGGTTTATTTGGTTGGTTTGAGATTGCTGCTGGAATCATAGTGTCTCTGGTGAGTATTTGTATTTTTGGCTTAGGGGTTTGCTTTATTTGAATCTCTCTGTCCGATACCAGATGAGTCTTGCTGATTAGCTTTGGCTTCTGATTTGGACAGTTTGGTTCATTTTGTTTTGGCTGTTTGGCTGGTATTGATTCTGTTTGAATTGGTGGTTTATTTAGGTGATTTTGTTTTTTTATTGATAAATTTAATTGTTCTGTACATTGAATTGATTGATTGTGTTTAATAGTTTTTAGTTTAATTTTAATTTTTTAGTGTTTTGTAAATTAGTACTACTACTCGGTCTTTTAATAGTAGTACTAGTACTTTTCTTAGGCTCTTCGTTTAGGTCTGGTTAAACAAAGATCAAGATTGAGAAAAAGAAATAAATTGATGTTTTTGTAAGAGATTTGGTAACTAAAATTTATTCAATCATGAAAACAAAATTCATTCCAACATTTAATTGAAGAATCAATTATCTAATTTTATTTTTATTCACTTAAAGGAAGGTTTTTTATTTTTTTACTTAAACATTTTTTTATTTTTAAAATTTTACAAAAAGAATAATCAAACTATTTTTTTACAGTTTGCAATTATTAGAAATTTTTATTTTTTCTTATTTTCTGAAAGAAGGACTCTAAACTTTCAAGCAGCTGAGCTAGCGGTTATTTTTTGTAAATAAGTAGAATCAATAGTTTTAGAGATAATATTGCTGGAATAATGGCTAAAAATATAGTTTGATCACTTTAGGTAAAGAACATAGATT
Organism: Brachionus manjavacas; assembly: GCA_019054805.1. Classification (NCBI taxonomy): domain Eukaryota; kingdom Metazoa; phylum Rotifera; class Eurotatoria; order Ploima; family Brachionidae; genus Brachionus; species Brachionus manjavacas. Next base: position 2,461,823 of record JAHQIY010000005.1, read on the forward strand.
ACGAAAGAGGTTTTTTTAAAATATCATAAATTGGGTTCTGGAGATTGATTATGCCATTAATAGGCTAAGATTTAATTTCCAGGACTTTTTAAAAATAATAAAAAAAATTTAAAATTTTACAGCATTGTGAAAAGGTTAAGAAACGCTTGATTTTCTTATCCTCAATTCTGATTTGAACTCTCATAGAATAGGTTAGGATTATGATTTTGAGACAATTTTTTTTTCGTCGAAATTTTTATTCTCATAGATAAAAATTAAAAAAATTGTGGATTAAAACGATAATCCACAATTCCATAAAATAAAGAAAATTAATTTAAAGGTTAAGTGATGAAGTCTGAAATTTTTGGTTGTTTTTTTTTAATCTGAACATTTTTCATTTTCTTCATGGAAAGCATGGTAAGGGACAGTTTGGTTGGACATTTAGGAGCCAACGACCTGATATGTAAGGAGCAACACGGTTTCGTCCCTAGAAAGGCCTGCGTGACGAACCTCTTAGAATCAGCCGATTTGACGACAAGAGCAATCGCAGACAAGTGCCCAGTAGATGTCATCTACACCGATTTTGCGAAGGCTTTTGACAAGGTTCCACATCAAAGACTGTTGCTCAAGCTTTCGGCTCACGGGGTAGAAGGAACCGTACTCAGATGGATCAGGGCGTTCCTTTCGGGCAGGAGGCAAAGAGTTGTCCTCGGCGAGTATTGTTCGGAATAGGCACCAGTCACGAGCTCGGTCCCTCAGGGCTCAGTCATAGGTCCAACGCTCTTCGTGGTCTTCATAAACGACCTACCAGAACATATAAGCTTTCCATGTAAGCTGTATGCAGATGACTGCAAGATCATCGTGCGCTTACTCACGAGCAGCTGGAGTGAGCAACTGCAACGCGACTTGGAAGCCTTAGCAGCATGGTGCGACAAATGGCTGATGAAACTGAACCTCGGCAAATGTAAGGTCATGCATTACGGAAAGCGTAACCCGGGGAATAAATACCACATCCTAGATAGGTCGACCGGTATACCACACGAGCTTGAGGTTACTAAAACGGAAAAAGACCTGGGAGTCCATGTGAGTGACACTTTGGGCACAAAGATTCAGGTGGATAAATCCGCGGCAAAAGCCAACTCCATGCTCGGAGTGCTTCGCAAGACGCTGGTTTCGAGGGATGCGTATATATGGAAACAAATGTACACTACGTACGTCAGACCGCATCTCGAGTATGCAATCCAAGCATGGAGACCACACCGCCTCGGCGAGATAAATACACTGGAAAAAGTTCAGCGCCGTGCCACCAAAGTCCCAACTCAACTCCGCGACATGACATATGAGGACAGGTGCCTAAAACTGAAGTTGACAACGCTGGAGGAAAGGAGAGCCAGGGGTGATTTGATAGAAATGTTCAAAATTCAGAAAGGACTGGACACTGTCGAATGGCACTCCTCTCTACAAGTTGGACCGCCCAGAAGCGGGCATCGAGGGCACATCAGACCAGAGCTAGTGAAGGACTGTCTAATCAGACGTAACGCTTTCCGCAACAGGGTAGCAAGAATGTGGAACAAGCTACCCGATTCAGTCATTGACGCACCAAGTGTCAACTCTTTCAAGAAGAGGATTGACGACCAAAGAACAGGCTGCTCATAGGACTCAGGTTCTCTTGCTGGAGTCATCCGGCAACTCGCAGTCATCCAACTACTACTACTACTACTACTAAATAAATCTTTTTTTTGTTCCTTACTTTGCCAATTTCTACTCCTAACTCTTTAGCGATTTGATTCTTTTTTTTTTTTCCATTGAAAGTATTGCATTATGTTTATCTTCAATTGAAGTTTGGTGAAGCTTTCTTTTAAAACCTTTTGGATTACTCATTTTATTAGATACTATTGATTTGACGTAAAAGTACTTATAAAGAAAATGTGTAATTAGATAAAAAGATAAAATTTGTATTTTTAATTTTCGAAATTTCTTTTTGCCCTTAGAAACATCAAGTTCTTCCCAATCAAGACTAAAATTACGCATATTAATGACAATCTTACACTGGAATGAAATTCTGTTTTTTAACAAATTTTCAAACGGACGTGATACTGATAACAGTTTTATTGAAAAATTTTAATCGACTTTAATTTTTCTTGATATTATTCTTATTCTTTTTCTTGTTCTCTCTTTTCAATCTTATTACCACTTCTCTATTCACTTGGTCAATTATCCAACCGCTAGGCTAAAAAGAAGAACTTTGATCCATTCTGAGTAGCCTGAGGTTACCCTCAAATTAATGGAATAAAAAAATAATAAGTGTAATTTTCGACTTAGGTTTTAAAATAACCAAATTTTAAAAAATTTTCTTTCGATTAAAACGAAATTTCGTCTTAACCGAGTACGACTTAATAGCATAGAAAAAAAGCTGTTTTTCTTCGGGAAAATCAAAAATCAAATTCGCAAATAGGGAATGATATAAATAGGTTCAAATCATGCATAAAGACTATTATTGATCGATATAATCAAACAAATTCATTAGACGATCGTCTAAGATATCGAAGACCTAAGATTTCTACTGACAAATATGATCTTTTGTTAAAAAAAAGATCTTCACCATCTAATATTTTAACTGGAAACTGTGAAATGGCAGAAAAGCATCAGATACTCTGTTTTTTTTCCTTATTCGCTCCTTGTAGAGCATAGGGTCTCTGGTTAGGCGAAGATTATTAGAAAGAAAACTCTAATGGAAATGTAAATATGCGGCTCGAAAACCATGATTAACTAAATCTTAAAAAAAGCTAGAAATTTTTTTTATTTCAATGTGAAATCATGGAACAAGGCTTCAGGGAGACAAATAGTGTTCAGTGATGAATTGAACATTGAAGTATACAATAGAAAAAACCAAATTCAGATAAGAAGAAGTATATTGAGGAATGTATTAAACGATGAAAGCAAGAAAGAGGTTCTATTGGAATTTGGTGCTGTATGAGCTACTATGGTTTAGGAATTTTTTTGTATATTTACGGCAGGCTTAATTCTCACAGGTTTGTTGATATTCTATGGAATAACTTACTTCCATCAATTGATATATTGAAAGAAGATGATGCCTTCATATCTCAGCAAGACAATGCCCATTGTCATCGTGCCAAAATATTGAAAGAATGGTTCCAAGAGCAAAATTTCTGAAGTCTTGTCTTGGTCTGTGAACAGCCAAGGTAATTGGATGAGCTGAAGGAAATAACTCATGTAGTCTTAATACTTTGGTTGCCAAAACGTAAAAGTGTACCTAAAAATTTGAGAGCTAAGCAGACTCAATGTCAGATAGAAGCAATAAAAGTAAATTAAAAACAGTTATACTTAATATTACAAGCTTTATTCAGTTCGTTTCTTAGCTTTTTCAAAATAAAGAAAATTGCATGATTTGGATTTTTTTGTCTAATTAGATTAAGAAATGAATGGATTATCATTTCAATATAGAATTTTTTTTAATTTTGATCTAAGAGAATAAAGAATTATAGAGAAAAAATAAAATCATAATCTTAACCCATTCTACGATAGTTCAAATCAAAATAGACGCTAAAAATTCAGGCGTTTCTTAACTTTATCACAATAGCGAATTTTATTTTACCTCATGGATTCACTTTCAAAATACTAAAAAAAGACCGAAAATAGAATTTTTGTTTAACTTAAACTGAAAATTATGTTTTTTTTACTTTATTGTTTTTTTTTGTCAGAGAAATTGATTGTTTCAATTAAAATTAGATTCATTATCAAAAAAAAAATAAAAATTTTTCTTCAAAATTCTTGTCTTTAATGAAACCTAAATCTAAAATTTAAAATCAAAGTCAGTTTTTGACATTTCAAGATACAGATTTGAAATTCTGAAATTGAAAACGATTAAAAAAATTGAATTTCAGATTAAAAAAAAAATCATTACTTTTATCAAAAATATAAATTCCAATAAAATTTTTAATGAAAAAATAATCCGATATTTTGTTTTATTTAGTCCATCAAATTTTACCAATCTTAATGATTTCTTTTTTAAATTTAAGATTGTGAATTTCTTTTTATACATTTTTTATCTAAGTTAAGTTTTTAAAAATTTTCACTTTAGATTTTGGGCTTTATGTAACAAAATAAAAGCTGAACAAGCTTTTGCAGGAATTTATTTTAAATTAAAGATTTTTTTTTTAAATTAAATAACTTTGATTTTATTATTATGGTCTGGAGAATAAATTTTTTTAAATTTCTGCAAATTGCTCTTACTTCGTTTCCTAAACTCTTCCAAAAAAATAAAGTATTATAAAAATATTATTTCTTGCAAAATTTTGTGTGTAATTTTGTTCAATCTTTTATTTTATGTGTAGCACAAAGAGACTTATTTTACGATTAGTTAGTAGAATATGTCTTTATGGGTTTAAAAATTTTATTGTTTGCTCAATCTAATTCAAGTTTTCAAATTAATCTTAATTTACTGATAAATAAAAAAATGTGCTAGAAATTAAAAATTTTGCACTAGAGTATTCCCCTCTTAGAAAAAAAATATTTGAAATTTGTTTTCATTGACTAAGAGGAAGTTGCATAAGTTAACAATCCTCTAGGCATAAGAATAAATTTTAAGTTAAATTAGATTTGAAAGTAAATAAAAGACAAAATAGATTAAATAAAAAAAAATTTAGTTTTACCAAGAATAAGAGGTTCCAATTCTTTGGACATTTCTTGTATTTGCTTCATTATTTTATGCGAATATCTATTTAAGGAAAAAAAAGTTTAATTTGCATTGAAAAATTACATAAATTTAGCTTGACTTACCTACAACCTATGGTCTGAACGTTTACAAAGCACTGGGCTAAACAAAGTAGACGATCTTCGTCGTACTCACACATGAATCTGTTAATGAAAATTTTTTTCAGATGCCATTGCCGATCGCTTTCGTTGTGTCTGCGATATTTTTCTACATCCATGTTCCTACTCATTGTTTTTATGGGAACTCGTGGTTTTTAAGCATTAAAAATCTAAAGTCTGTTAAAATTTATTTAAGCTTGGTAAAATATTTAAAAATTTCTCTAGTAAAATTAAATACGAATTTTTTTTTTCATAATTTTTGTTGATGCGTTTAAACTCCGTTGCACAAGACACTCTGAACAAATTTATTCTAAATCTTCAATGTTCAAACATTTGATTTATTCTTAGTTTTATCATAAATAAATTCATAAATTTTAGATATCTCAAACATCAAAATAAACTTCACAATTGCTCTTTGCCATTTTTAATTGAAAAAAAAAATTTTCAGAACAAAAATTTATGCGTTCTTAAAACTAAAATTAAATTAACGATTTTAGTTAGTTATATTTTACCTTTATCATTAATATTTTGGCAATAAAAAATATGGTAATCAAAATAATTAAACATATATATATAAATAAAATTTACTTTTAAAATTCTAAGCTTCACTTTGAAATATTTACTTTTAGATATTCTTTTAAAATTTTAAATAAAATTTAATTAATTTTATTAAATTCTTTTTTTATTTTATTCTTTTTTTATTTTTTACATGAAATACACTTGTAACCTTAATGATGATTGTTTAAGATATATTTTTTAATGAAATACGCCAACTCGGCCAATAAGTTCAAGAACCGATACGACGCTTTCTGGTCTAGTCAACAATCTTGAACATGAACATTTATTTATAAAATTTTCAATTTTTTAAAAATTATTCTATTATTGCGCTTTCAATTTAAATGTAAAATTATCCATCAATTGTAATAAACATATACTCCAACTTTTTCTATCTGTAATCTTAACTCTTATTTGACCTAAAATTAAAATGTATTTCTTCTGTCAGTATTTTACTTTGTGTTATGCGCAAGGAGCTACCATAGGTGATCTCCTAGTAGGCCACCTTCGCAAGCTAGCCTTGCTGTAGCTTATATATATTATTATTATTATTATTATTAAATATGAAATTTTATATCAATTAAAAGCTTTTTTTGTGAATAATTAATTGTTTTTTTTAAGTCACACAATTTAATTATAAATTTCAGTTTGTTTTTAAAACTTTTCTTTTTAAAATTAAAATTGATTGCAATATTTTGATAATTTTAATCGTAAAAAAAAAATTCGTTTTCTATTTACAAATAACTCTTCAATTCTACACAAATCATTAATTTAAAACAATTAATTAAAAAAATTCTATTACTAATAGTAATTTTCAGTTTAACAATGAAAATATTTCGAATGAATCAGATTGATGATTAAATTATGGAAAAAAATTGAATCAACTTATTGTTTAAATCAGATTTTTTCCGTCTATGAGATAAATTTTAACTAGATCTTAATTTCATTAGCTGTTCTACTAGAGGAATAAAATTTATTTTGTGATTTTTAATTGTTAAAGAAATTAAAAATTTTCGCTGAATAAAAAAATTAAGATCTTAAATGATTTTAAATGGATTTTTGAAAACTATTTGTAAGGAAAAAATACTTTTTTTAGTTCAAGATATTATAGATTTTGCAAGGCTATTTGTATAATTTGATTTTTTTTTTGAAATCTCGTTCTAATTATCTAGACAATTATTAAATGAAACTTAAGGAAAGTTAAAATATTTAAAATCAATTAAAGGGTTGAAAGATTATTATTGAATAAAGATGCATATTTGTTTTTTCTTGTTGAAAATGTCTTAAAACTTAATCATGAGCAAACGTTTTAATAAAATTTTAATGATTTGTGGAATTGTAACTTGGCCTAGCCGAGTTAGGTATTTTTTCTCACCCGCTAAGCCGAACTTTCACCCTTGCTCCAAAAAATAACCTCATTGCCCCGTAAATTTTTCTGTTATTTTAAAATTGATCGTTTTTAGACACTTTTCAAAAACAAAAATTTACTTTTATTGAAAGTTTAAAAATTAAATTTTTTCCTATCAAAAATTTTTCGAACATCTCCATTAAATATCGCATTTGTTCTTGTCCTTAACTCCGGTTCCGGTTCTTTTCCCCATCATCTGCTCTTCTGCGATTTCTATTAGATGCTTAGATAAGAATTTCAAAAAAATCTTATTTTAATTTCCTTAAGTTAAGTATCAAAGTTAAAATCTTAAATTTTTCTATCATTTAAGATTTTTATTATTTATCATGTACAATATTATTCTTAAATTGAATTAATTTTAATTAATTTTTTTTAAAGAACCTTATAATATCTAATAAGAGAATCAATCTTTGGACCTTAATCACAATTTTTCCATATTTTTTTCAATATAACTTTTTTTTGACTTCATTTCAGCTTAATTGTCTTTTTTTTCTTTAAAAAAATACTCAAGATTTAAATAGAGAAAAATATAACCAACTTTAGTCTTTTACTCTTATTCAAATTTTGGTCACTTAATGATGCCATGTTAATTTTAACAAAAAATTATCAATAATAAAATAATTTTTGAATACCCAGAATTATTCAGACGATTTAATCAGGAGATTGTTCCACTTAAAAAAGAATTAATCATCCAAATGGTTTAACCCCGCTTTGCGAGAGAAGAGAAAGAGGTGAATTAAATAAATTCCAAAGTGATATCAATAAAGTTAATTGGACAAAACTTCCTATTTTATGTAACTCGATAACTTCATCACGACCAGCTCAGGGAATCAGGGGACACAAGAGAAGATTATCAAGGCAGACCATTAAAAAATTGTAATCAGAGGGAACACTTTTTTATCAATAGAGAAGTAAATGGGTGGAACAAACTTCCTGAGAAACTGATCAATTCTTGCTCAGTTAATCACTTCAAAAATGAGTAGGATAAATTCAAAAATTCCCATCTTTGGAAATTAACTAATAATCTGTTTCGGGATTGATTGGTTATTTTAGAAGAAGAAAATTTCAATTTAGTTACAGCTAAGGAGCTGAATTTTTGTACCATCGATGGTGATCGGGGTATCCAATTTGTATTGATGCACATAACTTTCGTATTGGTCCCATTTATTTCGAGTCCGGTTGGTTTAGCGTTGTTCGCCAACTCTTGCGTTTTTATATGCATACGTGCTTCTGTATTAGATATTAGCACCAGATCGTCCGCAAAGTCTATGTGTTCAAGCTTTACTGTTAATCCCCATTGTTTAACCCTCGCACTGGCAATTGTTTTCTTCATGACATAGTCAATCAATATTAGGAATAGTGTCGGAGAGAAAACGCAACCTTGTCTGACTTATGTACACACTTTGAAACTCTCAGATTGTCCTTTTTCCAGAATCACGCTACACTCGAAATTCTCATAGAAGAGTTTTATCGAGTTAACTATCTTCTGTGACGAGTGTGTAAGCGAATTCGCATACTTAGAAAGCACCATCAGTACAACGATGGTAACACACAATGACATTAAGAATAGACTTGCTAAAGCAAAGAGTGCCTTTCAGCAATCACGAAAGAGCTCATCGAAATGGGAATCACTTGGGGAGAAGCAAGGGTAAAGGCAAAAGATCGACTTGAATGGAAAAGAAAAGTAATGACCCTATGCTCCACAAGGATTGAATAAGGAACAAAAAAAAGAAGCTGAAATGATTTTTTGGTTGGAGTAGATCGGTTGTATGTGTTTGGTTCTTTTCTATCGGTTGAGAGTTGGTAATTCTATGGATTGAAAGCTACAATATTTTCGCCGAAAGTATGATATTGACTGATCCATTTTGGCAATGTTTTGAACTATATTAATTAATTTATTTTGGATAATTATGAATTATTTTTTATTTGGGTTGTGCTTTATTATTTTTTATCTTAGATAGTAGCCTAATGTTTAGTTGTATAAACGGTGTAAAAAGCTACCATTGTAGTATTCCCTGTAAGACTTCTCCGCAAGTAGCTAACTAATTTTATTATTAAATATAGTATCTTCCTATTGATATCAAATTATACCAAAAAGGCAATAGAATATCATTCGAATGCCTTATTTTTTTGACAATTTACTTACTATAAAATCTTATGTATGCTTTGTTGAAGACTCTGTAATAATAGAGCAAGCGCTAAAAAAGTTGAAGAAAATTAGCTAACAAATAAAAATAAATTAATCAAAATAGCAAGATTAAATTATTAAGTTCAAAATTTTACCTGTAGAAATTTATTTATTTGTATATCTGTACCGAGCTAGAGCTCCTTCCGATTAAATAAAAAAAAAGAAAATTAATTAAAATAAAGTTAAATAAAATAAAATAAAAAAAAAAAATAAGAAAAAAATAAAGTTTAAATGATATAAGTTAAAAAGTAGATAAATATTAAAATTAAAATTAGATAAATTTTGATTGAGAGTAACAGAATACATATTTTTAAATATTTGATGATTCAGGAAAAAAGGAAGAAATAGTAAAGTAGCAATTACACAATGGAGTTGAGTACTCGATGTGTTTTGATTCGAAACCTTTGTTATATTCTTCCACCAGTCTAACAGTTAATGGAACAGAATGGCTCAGTCCTGCCCTAACATATCTCTCACTCAACTCAAAAAGTCGATTTGAGACTGTTAGTAGTTTAAGTTTATTAAATGCCTCATTATGTAATATGTTGAAGGGAGTATCATATCTTAGTTTTAAGTATATAACGAACTTCTGAATTTTGGATTACTTCTAACATTTTGATATTAGTTTCTGAAAGAGAGTTCAGAAAGCAAAAGAATAATCTAGAATAGATCCAATCAAAGTCTTATAAAGGTTTCCTAAAGTGTTTAAGTCAAGGCTCCATTTTTTACTCGACAAGATTTTTATTAAATTTAGCCTTGAATTGCAACGTTCTTTAATTTCTTCTATCATTGAAGAAAAGGTTAATTTAGAATCAAATTTAATACCTAGGAACTTTATTTCTTTTAAGCTTTCGATTCTATTCCCATAAATCCTTAAATTAAACATAGAACTTTCTTTGTTGTTTTTAGTAAAAATCATTGAGCAAGACTTTTCTACCGAAATCTTCATTTTCCACTTGAAAAGCCACTGTTATAATTCAATCAAGTACTTATTCATCTTACTTTCTATATTTCCATTTTTTTTATAAATAAAAAAAGTGACAAGATCATCTGCAAAGAGAAGTGAATATTCTTTATTAGATTTATTTCTTTTAGGAATATCATTGATAAATATACCAAATAATAAAGGACTAATAACTGATCCTTGAGGAACGCCAGCAGATATTTTGAATTCATCACTAATGTGATCATTTATATTTACTTTAAATGTTCTACAGTTAAGAAATGATTTAATCCAATAAATTAAGTAGGCAGGTATATTTATCTTTATCAGCTTGTAAATTATACCTTCATGCCAAACTTTGTCGAAAGCTTTAGAAATGTCAAAAAATAAGCAACATACTTTTTTGTAATGCTTATAGGTCGATAATTGGATGGGTCTTGTGTAGGAGAAGATTTCTTAGGTATCATTGTGATATTGGCACTTTTCCAAGCTTTAGGAACTGTACCTCAAATAATCAAAAAAATCAATCAAAAAAATCAATAAATAAAAAGATCAAATAGCAAGTTTGAAAAAAATTTATTTGATAATTTATAAAAATGTTAATCAAAAAATCAATTAATCAAAATTTTATTAATAGTCAATAATTAAATCTAAACTATCAAAAAAATCATCAAAATTATTTATATTATAATTGCTTAGAATTTCCTTTATCGCCTCATCTAATTAAAGATAATGAGGTTTTCTCGTAAATTTTATTCCAGTGTTGGCTTGAATAATTTTTTCTTCAGTTAAATTTTCCTCTGAACGCAGCCAGTTGATAAGCTCATGGTTCAATTATCTTTTCTACAGCTTTCGTTTTACGCCTTTTACCTACTTTTTACTAATTCGACTGTACCAATATAGGTTTTTTCAAAAAGTCCAAAAAATCTTTGATTCTGTAAAGGCGATGTCAAAAAATCTTGACATAGCCTTTATCGCTAATACATTTCAATTCATTAAGCTTAATTTTTAGAAAAAAATAGCTATAAAAGCAGCTAATTTAAACTATAAAAGAAAAAAAGTGCTATTTTAATTGTTTTATTTTTTATCTTGCTTTTTTGTAGTACTCCCTTTGTTGAAGGCATAAAAAGAAAAGATTACCATTAAATATGTATTTATATTACTTGATTTTTTATTCTAGAATAAAAAAAATTTCATAAATTTGAAAAAGAATGATTATAGACGACAAAATAACTATTCATACAAAAAAAATTAAATAAGTTTTAATTTTCAAAATTTAATAACCAAACAAAATTGTTACACCGTTTTGACCTAAATTTTAATTTTTGTTCCATGATTTACAAATTTAAATTAGAAAAATAAAATAAAATAAAAAACAAAAAAGCACCTAGCTTTTTACAAACAAATATCACCGTCCTTTTTTTTTATTCTACAAAAACATTAAAAATACATAATAAATGGATAAAACTAGACTTAAATATTTAAAATTATTTTAAATATAAATTGGCGGCTTGTTCGAATTTAAATTTCCGGTAACATTTTCTTTGCCTATTTGATTCGAACCTTCATTCAAACTATCTGTTGTGGCATAAGAGTTAAAATTAGTGCTTTCCTTCAACTGGACTTTGTCGTTCATTGTCTTCTCGGAATAATTATCTTCATTCAGTGTCTTGCATGAAGTTGTAACAGAAGCCATCATCGAAGTGATTGTCGGCGAAAGATTTCTTTCCTGAGTATCCATGTTGTTCACATTTTCTATATTTTTAAAATCCATTTTTTCGCTATCAGATTTCAATAAATTTTGATTAGCAGATATATTTTTAATAAAAGATTTAAAACTATTGTCATTATCATACTCATCCATCGAATTGGAAAAAAGTTTGCTATCAGTGGTTTCGTCGAAAAACCGACGAAATGTGAACTCGTACAGAACTGGGTTACCAGACCCATTTTGGCTTCCATTCAAATCCGAATAATCACCGCCATTTCTATAAGTACTCGAGTATCCCCGGTGCACATTTTGACTTTGTAAATTCCGAGTTCGATTTAGCTGATCAATTCTAGCCTTTCGGTCGGCCAAAATCGAAGAATCAATAGGCTCAAAATTTGAAGTGTCTGTGGGGTGTTTTATGATCGGCTTGTATAAAGCTTCTGATCGCCGTAAGTTAGGACCGAAATCGAAGCTCTTAAAAAATGGATGCGCTTTTATGCCATCAGCACCGAGTCTTGTTTCGGCGTCAGTACACAATTTGAATATTAAATCTTTGGCTTCAAGGCTAATTTTGACTACTTCCGGAATTTTAAGAGTGTTCTTCCAATTAATTACTTTTGCTTGTGTTCCCAGAGCTGTCTCGTCTCTAAAAGGCGGTTCACCGATGATCATTTCATACAAAATCACACCAACTGACCACCAGTCACACGATTTTGTGTAGCCTTTACGAGACAAAATTTCTGGCGCTATGTAATTAGGTGTACCAACCAAAGAATGTGCCATCAGTCGACGCTCGCTGTTTTTTTGAAGCTTGTTAATTTTTTTGTCAAGAATACGATTCGGAGCGTCATCTTAAAAAAAAAGCTTAATTTAACAAATATTAAACCCAAATCTAAATAATAAATATTATTTTTTTAATTTATTTATTGAGTTTATGTTCTTTAAATACAGATAAAATTAATCTAAATATTTAGTAAAACAATTTTAGTACAATAAAAACCTTGAGACCTTTACACTTTATCTGAGCCAAAATGAAAAATTCAGATCGAAAGAATTGTAAATATCAAGAATTCGTAAATTGTCGGACAAATTTCAAAATTTAATTTTTGTTTTATTCATAAAAGAGAACAAACTAACTTCAGAATTCTTTAAAATATTGTGTAAAAAATGAAAATATTAATAAAGAAAAATTAAAGAAAATGTTTATTATTCTAATTATTCAATGTCATTTTTAATTATTTTTAAATTTCAATTAAATATGACTATTTTCCTCAAAAAATTTGGAAAATTTTAAAGTTTTCCTTATTAAAAATTAAAAGTTAAAAAAAATAAATAATTTTATGTTCAGCTAAAGGTTAGAGAAATTAATATTGTAAATAATAGTTAATATTCTATAATTCAAAAAACATTTCGTAAATTGGCTATCAAGTTTGAAAAGGGGCAATTTTTTTTATTTTGTGAGCGAGCTAATGCTTTATGGAAAAATATTAAATCGTCATTTCAATGATTAAATCATCACATAAAATCAAAATTGATTGTCATATAAAATTAAACGGGGTCCGGGGCAGGGCCCTGGTTTAAGGATTCAGGTATGTTGTTGAATAGAGAACTATTAGTTAAAATTAAAATTAATAATTAAACTTTTAATGAATTAAAATCTTTAACTAAATTATCCAAATGACGATTTAATTATTGATATGACGGGTTTCTTTTCAGTTTAAGAACGATTCCATTGTTTTTTTATTTCATCAATTATTATATTATATTTTATCTTTAAATGTGTTGAAGCGGTGACAAACATAAAGCAAAAATGGCATTATACAATATATATATATATATTTATATGAAATCGACTAATCTTTTTTATCTTAAGATAAAAAACAAACCAAAGAATGCATTTTTATAAATGTTTTTTTTGTCGATTTGGATTATTCCAAGGGGGGATAAAGGGTAAATGTGGTTTTATGTTAATTTTGAGGTAAAATGGATGAGTTTTTTCCAAAAAACTTATTGACTGTCTTTATCAAAATTATTAACGAACTAAAATTTTTATTTTAATTTAATTTTTTATCTAGTATTTCGAATGAAATCATAGAATCATAAGCTACAGTAAATAGTTTTGAATTCGAAAGTTTATGATAATTATAATTTAATCTTCAAAAATTTTTACCCCTTTGAAAAATTTAAGCTTTACCACATCTTACTATAGTAACAATAACTATAGTAAGATGTGTGAAATTAATGGAATTCCTTATATCATTTTCTAAAAAATACTGTACTCTATTTTTCAATGTGTACTTAATATTAATATCAGTATGCTTGTTAGTATTTTTTCTAAGAAAGAAAAATGTCTTGGCAAAAAATATGTATCGAGAATTGTTTAAATATTTAATTTAATTATTATTTATTTAAAAAAAAAATAAACGAGAATAATTTTCTAACTAATCATACATCAATTTCTATTATACAAAAATATTTTCAAATTACATTTTCATTTGAAATGCAAACATATTTAAAAAATTTGCTCAAATATACTCAAAATTCACATTTTAAAACTTTACAGAGAAAAAGCTTTTGATATAAAGTATGAAATTGACAGTAATCACTGAAGAAAACGAGTAATTAAATTTTCAACAAAAAAAAAATTCAAGAAATACTGATTTACATTAATTTTTTAAATACTCAATTTTATTAGAAATTAAAAATAAAATTCAAAATCCTTTAGGAAATATCTTTTTTTTGGTAATTTGTTTGTAAAGGGTGAAAATAAGAGCAATGGATGAAAACAATTTTGCTGAAGTAGCATAAAATTTGAATTGAAGATAAAAAGAAAGTTTAAGCTACAAACAGAAACTTTTTATATGCATTAATTTATAAATACTCAAGATATTTTATTAAATAACAATTTAAAATTAGTTTGCAGAACTAAGTTTTAAATTTAACAAATTGTTTGGGGCTTAAAAACGCTAAACTCTCATCGCTATCATATAGAGCGGAGCTTGAAGACGGCTAAAAGAGAACTCAAATAAAAAAAATTAATGATCATAGTACCTTTGATAAAAACTTGCTTTAGCTTGCTTTTTTTTTAATTTTTTTTTCTCTCTAAGTAAAAGTTTCAAGAAAAAAGCTTTTGGATTTTCATGTCTAATGAATTTCTAAAAAAATTATTGTTTTGAGTCAAAAAAAGAATTTTTTGAATTTTTTTAAAGTTTATTTAAATTTTGAATCCCTCTCAAACAAAAGTTTCTTGTTTCACTTTTGAATTTAAACTCTTCGTAATTTATTAAATATTTGTTAATTCTATTTTATTATTTCTCTATCCATAAATCAATATTTAAAAATGTCCTGAAATTTTTTTAAAAAATATCTTATAAAAACTATTAATCTGAAAATTATTGACATAAAACGAAATAATACTTTATTTATCTAATTTTAAAAATTAAATTTTTTAGAACATTAATTCTTGAGTTCTCATTTTAATATTCAAGATATTAAAAATTGGATCTACCCCAATAATCAATTAGCTTAATTTAAATTTTAATACCTGACTTTCTAAATAAAATTCAAGTTATCTTAAGTTACAATTACTGACAAGGAAAATTAAAAAAAATATCGGCTTGATATAATCATTTCACCAAAGTTTCTGAAAAATCACGATTTTTAATAAAATATCATAAAAATGACAAATTATCTATAAATTTAATTTACAATATCAAAAATAAAGGTTACCCATAAAAAATTCTGTTTACAAATAAAATTAAATAAAAGTAGTAAAGAGTGAATTCTCTTATAAATTAATCATTTTCTTTATTTTTCCACCAAGTTTTGACCAGAAAAGAATAAGAATGTGGCATATGGTTTTTAATAAATTTTAATTAATAAATTATCTTCAGCGTCGAAGCATTTATTGTTGCGAGTTCGTGATCATATTTTGTATTTGTATTTTAGTTTAAAAAAAAACTGATTTCAAAATCGATCATTTTGAAATTTAAAAAAACATATTTTAAAAATTTTTATGAAAAAAATTAGAATTAAAAAATATCTTAAAACCATTAAGTGTAAAGCTCAAAGATTTACATTTTTGAAAGATAATCGCAGCATATTTAGTCGGGTTAAAATAATTATAGTAATTCAGGGTTGAACTGTTAATGGGATAAAACCGTGAATTCTTCATTGAATTACTATAACTTTTCTTTGAAAAAAAAATGTTTCCATTAAATAAAAAAAAGCATATTAAAAACGTCTTAGATAATAAAAATAACCAATAAAAGAAATATTTTTATTTTTTTTATTTCATTTAAACGACTAATCTTCGCTACTTAAAGGAAAATGCCGATCTTCAAAAAAAAATTTTATTGATAATTAGTAAAAATTTGAACAAAGAACTCTATTGAATTTAATTTTTTATTCTGATTAAGAATTTCTTTTTGATAAATTCCCAAATTTAACCAATTTTCAGTTATTTCAGAATTATGAAAAAAACTTTTTAAAAATGCCGAGAAGTAACTTCCAAATAACCCAAAAAGCTTATAGCGAAGAAACTTTACAATATCCATTGCCGAAATTGAAGCTAAAAATTTAAACATACATCAAGCTTCTGTGCGCTTTAACATTCCAAATTCAACACTTAACGATCGAATAAATGGAAAGTATAAAAGACCTTCCAATGGTTAAGTTGCTAATCCATGGATCCCTAAAGAATTTGAAACGCTTTTAGCTTAAGTGTTCAAACAATTAGCTGATTTATAAGACAGTATTTGGAAAAGTCAAAACAAATCAGAACAAATGGATTTCTTGTGAGAAATGTAGCAATTTGTATTGTGGGAAATGCCTTCCAAGAGGCTTTGATTTAAAAATGGAATTTTTTTGTTCAAAAAAGTGTTCTAAATTTGATTAATTTTGTTTTAAAATAGGATGCATATATTTTCTTATACTTTTTTTGAACTAAAATTACTTGAATTTATGTAATTCACGGATATACTCCAATATAAGGGTTGAATGGTAATGAACCATCTTTTTTATTTTAACTATAAATTGTGAACCATTATTTTATTTTAAATAAAGTTTTTTTTTTTTAAATTAAAGACACTATTCTCTTTTATTATTTTATATTTTTTCGAAAAAAAATTCTCAAAACTAAATAGCGATCAAATAAAAGAATTCACAGTTTTGCCCCATTTGACGATATTAATTAGCAAAATAAAATTGAGACCATTGATTGAAAATATTACTGAATAAAGATTGAAAATAAATCTATTTAAATAAATTTATTTATTTTTGGCGAAATTAATTTATGATAAAATCAATAACGTCAAATAGCATGAATAATACAAATTATTGAAATTCAGCAATTTAAATCTTTTTTCAGTAATATTTTAAAGAAATATTCGTGAAAATAAAATTAATGGCCAAAAATATCGAATTGCTTACGACCAAATTCAAAATTTTTGACAAAAATTCCTAATTTTTTTTTGTCATCAAATTTAGTCAATTTTTTCTAACAAAAATTAAACATTTTTCATGTACGATCAAAAAATAATTTTCCACGAGTTTTCCTCGCTCACACACTCATACATATTTACTGATCTACTGATTATTTTTATGGCATAAAAAAAAAACCTTCTCAATAAAAATCGCCTGTCCAAAAAATTTGAAGCTTTTCAACTTTGGCGATAAAAATAATAAAAATTGAAAATTAAAAAATTAAAAAGCATTTTCCACATTTGGCTAATAGTTAATGTTTTGGAAAAACAAAATTTAAAATTACCTATTATGTAATTTTGAGTATTGTGAGTCCAGTGAAATCCAGTGCATAGACCAAAATCGGTAAGTTTTATATGGCCATTTCGATCTATCAAAATGTTATCTGGTTTGATATCGCGATGAATAAAGCCCAGATTGTGAACACTCTCAATGGCACATGTCAACTCGCCAATATAAAACTGAGCCAATTTTTCACTAAATACGCCTTTTTTGATCAGCAAATTCATTAGGTCACCACCAGGCACATAGTCCATGACAAAATAGAGATTTTCATCATCCTGAAACGAGTAGTACAATTTCACTACCCATTCATTGTCGGCTTCGGCCAAAATGTCCCGTTCAGCCTTTACATGAGCAGCCTGATTCCTGTTAAACACATCGGACTTGTGCAGTACTTTCATTGCGTACAAACGCTGAGGGTCATCTTTTTTGCGCACCAAATCAACTTGACCAAAAGCACCAATGCCCAATGTTTGTATCTGCTCAAACATTGACTTGTTCATCTTGGCACGTCTCAACCGCAAATAATTGGTCTCTTTTTGACGCAACAACTTTCTCATTTGCTCTCTGACCTCATTAGATAGGCCCACTTTTTGCATTTCGTTCTCAAGCTGCAGTCGCCTGTATTCTCTTGCTTTGTGGTGTTTGAGCACGTTTTCAGCATGTTGTTCCATAAAGAACTTGAACGCCTGAGGCGAACATTGTCGAATTGCGCTAAAAGTGGACGCATTCGACGAATTCGACGACATGGTTGCATTTTTCAATCGCTGCTCCTCCAAATCCTTGATGGCTTGCTCGTAGGGCACGGGCGGTGGCGGCCGAGCCATTGGCAAATTGTTCTGCATCTCGGTGTCTTCTATTTTGCCCGGATACGGCGGCGGTGGTGGCTGCTTTTTGCGGTCAAAAAAAGTGTACAAATTTGATTGTATGAAAAATTGGTAGTTTTGCATGTTTTCGTCCTGGACGCCTGTGTGGTTGAAAACACTGTTGTTGTTTGCGGACGAGTTGAACGAGCCCTCGAAGTCAAAATTGCGGCTATTGTTGCCTTTTTCCGAGTTGAAGCTGTTCTCCAGCACTTGGTTGAGCAGATTTTTGTGCTGTTTGGAGTGAAAAATTTGAGGCGGAGCGTTTGGTGGTGGCGGTGGCAAATTGGCCGGTGGGGGAAGCTTTTTGCCCATCGACGACTCGTAGCTCGGAGGGGGAGGCGGCGGAGGCTGAAGTCTCTTTTTGCCATATTCAGGCAGTTGTTCGGCTATTCGACGAGCACTCTCTGGCGGCACAATTGCCTGCTGGGCTTTTGGTTTGACCACTTTTTTCGACTGCACCGACTGAATTACCAAGGGAGACTTGCAAATTTTGGGCCTTAGATATTTGGGAACTGGAAGAGCGGCGCTGGACCGCTTCATGCTCGTGCTCGCATTTTCGACAGCCATTTGGTCGTCGGCTTTTTGCGCCGGTGGCGCCGTCGACTTTGAAGGCGAGGACGGATACGGATAGTAGTTTTGATAGTTGGGAACATAAGAGTTGCTTGTTTGGTAAAATGTGCCAGACGAGTTTAACGACGAGTTGAGGAATGATAAATTTTGGTAGTTGGAATACTGGTAGACGAGTGGCTGGGGCGAAGACTGGTAGGTAAAGTAGCTGAGATTGGCCTGGCTGGGTGGAGGTGGTGGAGGGGGCAGAGGCGGTGGCTGGAGCGACTGGGTTGCAAATTGGTAGCTATTCTGCGGATAGAACGAGTACATTTCGTTGTGGTTTTGAGACACTTTGGTGCTCAGCGTTGAGCTGGATCGATTGAATTCTTCCATTTTGCCGGCAAAGAAAAGGAAAAATATGTTCAGTAGTTTTTTTTCTTTTTTAGCTTGACATTGCTTTGCCTATTCTAGAAAAACAAAAATGGTAGAGCAACTTAGTGAGCAAGTGAGTGAGCTATGCGAATATTTTGGAAAATATTTTAGTTTGCCAAACAAGCAATTGAAGAAAAAGAAGATATGCAGAGAGAGAGCATTCTTTGAATTTTTATCGAATATTTGATTGAAATTACGAAAAAAAATCAAAATGATTTAAAAATTCTTTTAATTAAATTCTAAATTATTTGTTAATTAATCAGGAGTTGGGCAACAAAAAAAAAGTAGGAAAAGAAAGAAATATTTTAGATTTTTTGTTAAAATACAATTAAGATGTAATTTGATAGGAAAATATCAAACAGACGGCGACGTAATGTACACGGATTAAAATTCCAATTAGGTGATAGAGATTTTGAGTTGAAATTATAAACAAGTTTAAAGGAGAAAAGAAAACAAAATTGTTTTCATTAAATTACAACATTTTTTTACTCTTCAAAGATTAAATTAAGCTGTTTTGTCAGTGTATGCTTTAGATACAGTTATTCAATGTTGCTCGAAATTTGACCTGAACGCAAAAATTACTTTATTTTCCTTCAAAGTATTTGAATTATAAATTTTTCAAATTGAATCGATCTAGAAATTTAATTTTGTTCTATCTTTTTGAAATTAGTCTAAATCTGTTAAGACTTCGAAATGTTTTAAAGACAGATTTCAAAAGTCTAAATAAAAAATAAATTTTACCTATAAAATGTCTAATTTAAATTCTTTACGCAAAAATGTTATTAACTTTGATAAAAATTTAAAAAATGTGAAATCAGAATGAGAGAATTTTAATTGCAAGCTAATTGAATCATAAAAAATTAAAAGCGGTTTTTTTCCAAAATAATTTAGCAAAAAAGACATTCGCACTGAATTTATCAACTAAAATAATTTTCTTATTTGTTGATTACAGAGATAGTTGGTAACTTGGAAGCTCTAAATTTTAAAGACTGTTTGTTGAGGCTAAATGAGCATTTTGATATTAAATTGAATAATATTAATAAAGAAGAATTAGTTAGGAAAATAATTAATCTTTGTCGTTTGATTTCTGAGGATGAACTGAACTCCTCTTTCTATAAAAATATTTTATACAAAGTTCTTGGGGAACAAGTTACTTAAGTTTTCTTTATTTTTTATTTTATAATAATTTTTATATATGTTTTTTTATTTTAAATCGTCCATGGGACATAAATAATAAATAATTTGTCGATTACTTCTCTGATATTTTATTTTATAGGGGATACCTTATTTTTAGACTAATCAAATTTTTTTGTTGGAACTTAAATAATTTTTAAATCTTCAATTTTCGACACCTTTCCATTTGTGTTTTTAAGATTTGTAATTTAGACAAAAAAACTAAATTTTGTAGCATAAAGAGGAATTTGAATATAAATTAATCCTTTTTGAAGATGGGACAAAGATCCTTCCCCAGGATCCATCTTTTTTTAATCAAATTGATTTAAAAATAAAAAAAAAAAACAACATTTTTGTTCATTCTTAAAAGCTAAATGGCCCTAAAAAAATTTATATTTTTTTTACCAATTTAAGTCGTATTGACAAAATTTAAGAATTATTTGAAATGTTTCTTTCTGAAAAATCAATTAGATAGTAGATGTAAAATTATTACAAATGCGATTTTTAATTTGGTAAAAAATTCTTCGATTTGATAAAATAAAATTATAAATTGATAGTTATTAGCTATGAAAATAAAGAAAAATTTTTTAAAATTAATTGTAATTTTTAGATAATTGAAAACGTGCGAGCAAATTTTATTTCTTACCTATAAATAAAAATTAACGTTGTCCAATTTTTATTTCAATTTAAATACAATTGATTAAAAATAGAAAATGCACCAACTCGTCAAATATGAAGAACAAGTAGAAAAAATGATCCCCTCAAAGAAAGAAGTGAATTCGAATGGTTTTAGTAATTAAATTATAGAGATATGAGCTTTCATTTGATTATTTAGTAAAAAATTTTCGTATATATTTAAAATGAACGATTTATCAATTTTTGAACAAATATCCAGAAATTTGAAAAAAAAATTGAAATTAATTATCAATAAGCTTTTTTTTTTTAAATATCAAAAAATGAAATACTTTAATTAGCTTTCGCAATATTCAAAAATTTATTCTTAAACAAAAAATTTAAAATTGATTTTAGATATTATGTAAAAATAAAGCAAACTTAAAATATTTGATCTGTAGCCAAGAGTGACAAATTGTTAAGAGAATTTTTATTTTAAGTTTATAAAATTGCCTTTTTGTTTCGTAGATAAAATATCAAATTTAGTTCCTGAAAATATGTTTATTTGAGTCAATTTCTTCATTTAAATAACAAGCAAAAAAAATAACTAATTAATTCATTTGATTTTAATGAATGAATTGAGGTAATAATCAAAGACACGTATTGAATCTTTTTTGAAATAAAAAACTAATTTTTGGCAGAAAATTTCTATGAATTGAATTGATTCACTACATATTCTAATCAAGCTTCAATTTTGTTTTTAAAAATTGAAAAAAAATTAATTTTTTCTATTTAAAGCAAAGTTTCTAGCAATGTGATGCGATAAAATTAAGCTTTAATTTTAAATTTTGAATTTTAACTGAATTATATTTTTAAAGGAGTTTTAGCAAAAGTAATTTAAGGAATAAAAATATTTGAAACTAAAGAATTAATAAGGGACCAAATTAAAAAAAAGATGATATAATTTTTTTTCCTATTTGATCATTGTTCTAAGCATTTAGAGCAATTTTCAAAAAAAGTAATATCATTGTTTTTGTTGGTATTTAGTAATAAATTATCATTTAAACTACAAACAAAAAAAATTTATTCATAAATTTTATAAAAGAAAAATTTCAAGTTATTTTATATTTTGAGTCATAGACTTTTATTAGCAAGCCATTATGTTTATTTGAATAATAGTACTTTTACATTAGTTTTATTTAATTAAAATATCTAAAATTTAAATTTTCTTCATTTTATCAAGTGAATGTCTAATTTATTTAAAGAATGTTGATTTTGTTTAGAATACAAAATTCAAATAATTGATAGCCTATCAATTGTAAATTAAAAAAAAAATAATAGAATATTAATCTAAAGATTCCTTTTTTTTCCAAATTTTTGAATTAGCATAAAAATAGTTTTGATGGCTTACTTAAACTGAACATTTTTTCTTTATCTTTTTTGCTCATCGACTTATTTTAAAAAAATAATTTTAATTTCAATTTTGTTTCATTTTGATTGATTTTTTCTAATCAATTTGTATATTATTTAGTTCAAAAATCTCCTCAAGGCTAAATAAGTTCGATTTTTATAAATTTAATCTAAAATTTTATAATTAACAGCAATTGAAATCATTTCCAGTCGTTTTTCTTGCAGAAATATTTATTTAACTAATTAGAAAATTCAAAACTGAAAGATTAAAAGCTATATTTTTTTTTTAAATTCAAATTTTGATTAAAGTGTCTCTTCATTTAAATTGATTTAAACTTTTTTATACAAAAATGTTTATGCTTAGGTATTGTTTTGACATGTTTAATAAAATACGTTTTAAAAAATTTTTTGATTTTTTCAGATGTAACAAAGTTCAATTTATTTAATGAAATTCACTTGAACTAAAGAAAATCGGAAATTACTTAAATTTTTATCTTTTTTGCTATAAATTTTTTAAATCAAGCATTAACATTTTAAGAAATTGAGAAAAATTTTAGTTTTCCTTTTGATAGCGTTTATGATTGCTAAATAATTTTTAAATGATAATCAAAAACTTATTGGAAAGCTTATTCAAATAAATATTTCAATTTAAATAATAAAAAATTAATGAATAAATATTTTTTTCTTTAAAATAATTTCAGTAAGGAAAATTTTTAAACTAGAAAATCCATTTTTATACATTAAATTTTTTGCTAAGTAAAGGAACTAAAGAATTTAGGAAGGCATTTTTGATTTTTTTTATTAATTTACTTTTTATCCGTTTAAGTTAATTATCGAAAAAATAAATGCTAATTTCCATGGTTTTGCTGTAATCGTTAGTTCGAAATTTAGCTTAAGTGGTTAAATTGATTAATTAAAAATAATTTTAATATTTTTTTATAAATTTAGCTGAATTAACTTGTTGAAAATTATCTCTATTATTGACGCAGCATTACCTACAGATAATCAATTGATCAATATAAAAAAGGTAACAAATTTGCTACATTTTGTAGCAAAAAAATGACATTTAAGACAATTTCGACAAAAAGTTTTCAGTAAATATTTGAATTGAAAAATTGTTTTCAGAAAAAAATTTCAATTTTTTTAGTTTCCTTTTTTTTTAAGTTCGAATCAATATTATTAATTATAAATTGATGAGCTGAAACTGTGTTGGACTTTTTCAAGATTTTTAAAATCTTCTCATAAAACATATTAATTTGATTAATTTAAGGAATTAGGAAAAATTTCCAGAACCTTTAATTTTTATTTGTTTTAAAATTTATTTCAAATAGTAAAACTGGAGTGAATAATAATAATGTTAAAATATTTGAGGACAATCTTTGATTTAAGTTGCATAATTTTTTTAAAATAAACTTGTTTAATCACATGTATTTAACATTAATTTAGACGGGAATTTTTTTTTAATTATAATTTATTTGTTTTAAACAAAATTGAAATACAATTAATTCTAATTCTAATTTTATTTAAAAGTACATCTTAATTAGATAATTTTTTTATAAGAATTCTCTACTAAGAAAAGTGTTTAAAGCTCTCCGAGCTTTTTAGGGTTTAATTAAGGTTGAAAACAAAATAAGATAAATTTGCTTTATTACGGCTTTGAGAATAGTTTTAAGTTAACAGAAGATTTATAAAAACAATTATAATGAGAAAAAAACATAATAATTTTAGATTCTTAGACCCAAAAGCTCTGTCAATTAATTTTTCGTACAGTTTGTACGAAGGTCTTAATCGATCTTTAATGCTCGTTGCAACATACTTAATTCTTTATTTGAAATTATTCAATTTACTATCTTTCCTTGAATTAAAAAAAATCTCTAATAGTTGACAATTTATTGTATCCTTTTTTCTGGAAAGACCAAAAGGGCGATCATTAAACGATAAAAAATATAATAGAAATTTAAAAAATAAATAAAAAGAGTCATATTCATAATAATAGTCACAATTATCCTGCTTATTAATTTTTACTTGATACATGATACTTTTCAATAGTGATCACCCTGGTAATTAGCGTCAATTATTTGAACTATGATAATGATTTGTCAAAATTTATTTTCCATACCATGATTCAGATAATTTAACAATTATGATAAGAGTTTTTTATAATCTTTCCAATTAATAATTAATTAAATCTCAATGCCGAAATCAAAAAATGCTTTGTTGTAAATTTTTTTGAAAAGCTTACGGCAGGCTTTAAAAATATTCGAATTCAAATTGTTCATTTGGTTTGTATTCAATGAAAAAAATCAATTTAGGGTACTTTTAGCGAAAAAGTATTATATCTTAAATTATTTATTTAAAATTTTCTAAAATCGGAAACTTTTATTTGAGATAAATGAAGCATAAGTCTAGTTAGGCTAAAACTGGGGAAATAGGAATTTGGCTCTACTAATCAAAGAATAAAAAAATATTTAATGAAAAATTAATGATTTTTTTTTTAAAATTAAACATCAATAACTTTAACAAAAAATACTTAATAAAATTAGTATTAGATAATAGAAAAAAATTCGGGTATAAATTTACACTAAATGAAATGACAGAAGCAAAATAATAGACCGAATTTCGCTAATTTGCACAAGGCTTGAATTTAAATAAAACTTTTTCTTATATAATCGGAAAATTCTTAATAAAATAAACAATAATGAAAAAATATTGATTTTAATTATCGAACTTTTCTCACTTTTTAACATTTTATCATTTTCAAACAAGATAATCGTATTTACTGAGGAAAATTTCAATTAATTAAATGATGTCGCTGATTTTTAGGATGTGCTTGGAATTAATTTTCTCAGCAATAATCAAAAAAAAATCTAAATTTACATAGAACTTTCAAATGCATTTTTTTATTAAGATTTTTCATCTTATTGAAAAAAAAGATCGATTTTTTTATCAAATTTATTTTTCAGGGTCTCATCTAAAGCTTCTTTTAATTATTTTCACTAGATAAAAAACGAAATAAATCAGACCTTTTTTTGAAGAAGAAAATGCCAACTTTAAACTCGAGATTCACATAATGCATAAAGTTTATAATGTTGATGAAAAAATCATTTTACATTTTTTTCATGATATTCATGTCAATCAGTCTAATAGCTGGATTTGGTAATAAAAGAAAGAAAATTATTCAGCATGGTGATTTAATGATTGGTGTTCTATTACCGGTGCACGAACAACCATCATATGACGATTCAGCCAAAAATTCAAAATCAAAGTGTGGTCTTATCCGGGACCAGTATGGAATACAAAGAGTCGAAGCATTGCTTTTTATGCTAGATAAAATAAACAGTGAGCTAAATTTACTTCCAGGCATAAAACTAGGAGTCGAGATTAGAGATGAGTGTTGGGTGACAAGTGTAGCTCTGGAAGAGACTATAGATTTTATCAAGCATACAATTGCTAGCGCCAAAGATGAGGCAGAAAGTGATGAAAATGTTCCGATTTTTTTAGATAAAGATCAAATGACAGAGTACACTTTCAATAATTCAAGAGATAAAATATGCCAAAAAATACTTAAAGATAAGGAAAATGAGAACAAAATTTTGGCAGTAATAGGTCCTGCAGGAAGTGATTTGGCAATTAATGTGCAAAATTTAGTCCAGTTGTTCGACATACCTCAAGTAGCCTATTCAGCCACGAGCACAGATTTAAGTAATAAAAAAATGTACAAAACATTTTTGCGAGTAGTCCCAAGCGATTATCTTCAAGTTAGAGCAATGACAGATCTAGTGGTCAAAATGAACTGGACCTATGTTTTCGCTATTTATACTGACGGAAGCTATGGTCAAGGCGGAATGGAAGCATTCAGAAATAGAACTTCGCATCTAAATATATGCCTAGTAATGTATGAAAAAATTACGCAATATGCAAATGATGAAGACTATGAGAACTTGATCAAAAAAATGAACGATACCGAATCAGCAAGAGTAATTGTTTGTTTTTGTTATGGTGAAACTATTAGAGGTTTGCTTGGGGCTATTAATCGCCTTGGACTCAAAGGCCGTTTTATAATAATTGGAAGGTTTTATGAGCATTTGCTTTTCTTTTTATAATGATTTTGTAATTTGAAAATAATTTAAGTGATGGATGGTCGGATAGAATTGATGTGGCTAGGGGCTATTATGAAGAGGCGATTGGTTCATTGTCCATAAAGGCACACTCGCCAGTTGTTACTGAATTTCATGACTATTTTGCTCGTCTAAATCCTTCTAATAATTTGCGTAATGCTTGGTTTAATGAATATTGGGAGTACAGATTCAATTGCTACATTGAAAAAGAATCAAAAAACATCTACAAAACTCCGTGCAAAAGTAAATATATTTCATTAAAGTGATAAAAATTTTACTTAAAGTCAAATAATTAAGAAAATAATTAAATTTAATAAAATTAAGATAAAATTTTTTTTAATTATTCAAAAATTAGTAACTTGTTTTTTAAAACAGGAGTTTTTTAATCAAGTAGTGATGTTTATTTTTAAATAAAGTATAAACCGTAAACTCTTGTTTACTACCTCATGGGGTTCAAATAAAAAGGTGGGGGGGTTGTAATTTAAAAAGTAAATTTCTAGTATAGGTATTTTAAGATTGAAAAAATTAGAAACCCGGGGTAAAAAAAAAATTATTTAATAATTTAAATGGGCTTATAATATAAAATGCTTATTTTTTAAATGGGCTTATAATGAAAAATTCATAGTTTTTGAAAAAAAATTCGATTCTTCACAGAAAAAATAGAAAAAAGTACCAAAATAATTGATTAATTTTTGGTGAGCTTACAAATTGAAAAATTAAACGAAAAAAATTTTAATTTATTTCCATTTCCGACTCATCTTCATGATGACTACTTGATGATGATGAAGAATGTTGAGCAATAGTAACGATCTGAGCTTGTGCTGCATTAAGCATCTCTTGCCATGCTGCTGCTTCTTCTTTTGATGGCCTACCTCTTTTTCTTTTTGGCAAAGCTTGAAGCTGTTGGCTTTTCATATAAGTTTTAGTTTAAGAAATTTTATGGAAATTATATTTGTAAGAAAAAAATAAAAAAAAAAATAAAGAAGCTCTTTTTATTCTAATTTTTGGTGTGTTCACACTTTTTACAAATGATGTGTTTTAAAGTCTTAAGCATTTGCAAAAATAATATAAGAATGATGAAATAATGATCACGGGTGTGCAATTTTTTTAAAATTTTAAGCTCATGGGTGTGTATTATTTTGAAAATTTCAATCCCATGAGACAATAAAATTTTTTTTTATAATACACACTGGGGCTATGATGAAATTCAGCTAAACTTCATATAAGTATTTCAAAGTTTTTAAATTGAAATCCCGGGATTATAATGAAACTTTTTTTGAAAAACCCAGGGCTTCTAGTATATATTATGGTGGTGGGGCAATAGCTAAAACCATACTTGTACCCCGGGGTAGTAAACAAGAGTTTACGGTAGTATTTTTTACGAAACTAAAAATGTAATTATCGCATTAATTTACCAGTTTGAATCAAATATTTTTGAAGGTTTAATATGACAATCATCAAGTTAACAAATTAGAAAATACCAAATAAAAATAAGTCACCAGATTAAGTAGCAAAATGTTTTAATAATTTTAATTCATTTTTTTTTCGTGTTTTTCATTTATTTCTATGCTCAAAATTGTAACAAAATCAAAAATAAATTTTCATTTTTTAAAAATTAAAATAAAAGCTATTCCATGTTTAAAGCAAGAAAAAAATCATATAGTTTTGATTAAATTTTATTATCTAAGAAAAAAAATCTAAAATTAAAAGACTTTCTGAGCATTCATTGAATCTAACCCCGAATTATTTTTTGGAATTGTAAAGTATTCCTGAAAACTACTAATTTTATCCAAAAAAACTTTTTATGGATATGAAGTTATGAAGATTCTTTTAATTCGATCACTTAAATTCACTTTAATTTGAATTTTTTTTAATTAAAGCAAATTGGTTCTAAAAGGGTTGATTCATTAAAATATTTCAATATTTAAAAAAATACAGAAAATTTTTAAAAAATTCCTGGAATTTTTTTTACAGCTCCAGTTTCCACCGTAAAATGAATCAATGAAAGTGGTGAAAACCTATTTTGGTTATTCAACGATCACAAAAATGAATATTTTGCAGACAAAATTGCCACGAATAATTTGAAGCTAGTAAAAACTATTTTTGTTTTATTTTGATTACTTTACACTCAAAAACTGAAAAATTTTGGAAGCCTTTAGTTATAAGCTGAATTTGAGTTCTTCAACTAGACCATAAAATATACTTTTCAACTTTTCAAGTTTTAAAAATTTTGAAATTTTTTTTCTACTTCCGATTGTGCAAAGCTATCCAACAAGATGATAGTGGTATGCTTCAAATAAACATGGCTACTAAACGAAGCTACAAGCCTCAACCAAGTGATAATAATATCTTAAGAATTAAGAACTTGGAACGATTTGATTTAAAAATTCAAGATGAACAACAAAAGTGATCTGGTTAATTGGGATCAATCTAGTTTTTTTGTATCCCTAGTCATATATCTTACAACACATCAAGTCATGAATATTAAATAACCAGGCACCTAGAGAAAATTTGCAATGAGAACAAATTTTTATATTAGTTATCTATTATTAATTATCTTAGTCAAGTAGTAATCGAGTATTCATCTACCCAATTCAATAATCACTTTGAATTTTTTTTTAACTGAAAGACTATGCAAATGACTTTATTAAAATGCAGATAATTGCGTTTCATCTTTAGATTAAATTGAAGATTTAATACCATAATATTTTTTATATCATTATTGTTATTATATAAGCTACAAGCTGAGTTATTAATATTGTGTTTCTTTTTTCAAAAAAATATTTAATACAATAGAAAATCGCTTAATTATTTTTTTTGTGGCTAGATTTTAATTAATTAAATTAAGAAATCTAAAGTTAGCTGCTTAAATTTTTTTATCTTCATTAGTTTAAATTATTTAAATTTATTTTAATAAAAATGGCTGACTCGTGGTCAAGCCACCGGTCAGCCAACATTATATTTTAATTAAAAACGAAAATAGATTTTAAATTTGAAAAATTTATTAAGCCTTCTTTTACACACGGCAAGTTTTTTTCTCTATTTAACTTTTTTGAAATTTTATAACTACGATGTTTCATTAAAACTCAATACTAAAGCATGTTAAAATTTTAAATATAATTACGCGATTATTTTTAGAAATGTAAAATAGAAAAAAAAAATTGCTAAATACGAAATCACATTCTTAGAGCAAATGCTAACAAAATTTTTCTCAAATTAAGTGAAAGGTTTTTCTCATTATTCCAGTTTCCCATTTCTTCGAATTGAATTATCGAATTTATTTAACACTTTTTGACCATTTAAAATTACATACCTAAAAGCTTCTTGAATAATTAACTTTAAAATTTAATAATTTTATTTAAAAAAAATTCTAAATAAAGAATCAGAATTCAAAGTAGAAATACAATGTCTACGACTTCAAATGACATGTATTTAACCATGTTATGATAAAAAAAATAATAAACAATTTAATTTGAAAATCAAAAATTACTTAAAAATGATATTTTGAAAATTTTTTGATTACTTAAAAATCAAAAATTTTCAAGAAAAGCAATTAATTTTCGCCACAATTATGTTTTTTTAACTCTCAAATAATTTTTATCTTTAATTTTAATCTATATGTCTCATAATTTATAAAAAAATATAAAACTTAAATGTCTAGATTTTTTAAATAAATAATAATAATATATTTAATTAGTTAAATTCTTAAGGATCATTAATTTTTTTCAAATTGGTAAAAATATCAGATCCTTAAATTAAAAAAAAAAGTGAATTTATCAGATGACAAATCGACTAATTTAATATTATTTTTTTTCCAGCTTAATTAAAATAATGAAATTTTTTTAAAATGAAGGAAAATGTCCGATTGAATTCCGCGAAATAGGAGATAAATGTTATTGGTTTTCGAACGAAAATTTGAATTGGCAAGATGCACGTAAAAGATGTGAAAGCAAATATCATTATTCGGATCTGCTCGATTTAAATAATCAGCAAGATTTAAAAGATTTATTTATTCACATTAGCAATCAAAGTGAGATAAAAAAATTTTATTCAAGAATGCATGTTAGAATAGAACTTGATACTGATACTGAAAAATCAAATATTGTAAATGAGTATAATTTTGATGCTGAGTCCATAATTTTTCGAAGTTGTGGTAAAACAGCTAAGCGAAATGCCTTTGAGCAAAATTATGAGATGAGCGACTTTGAATCTAGTATCAGCTCCGAAGATGTAATTACATTTTACAACAGTAAAATGTACAACAACCAACAATGTATTTCCATCATGATATCAAACAAATCTGGTGAATTTGATTATTGCGTTAAATTTAAGAATTGTCATTCAAAGTTTCCTTTTGTATGCAAAATAAATACAGAAAAGATGTTGGAAACATTTTCTGGAGACTATTATCCAGACTCGCTTCACAATTACCAACAGGATCCTAAAATGAGCTATGTTATAAATGCTCTGCTAGCAGTAACTCATGGTTTAGCTCGGATCCATAAAACTGTATGTTTGAATAAAAAAATTAAGCAATTTGAATTTTTGATTAAATTCAAATGATCATGTTCAAAAATTATCACTAAAAGAAGGTTTTTTCTTAAATTTTTTTTTAAAATTTTATTGCAGATAAAAATTTTCAAAGTAAAATAAATTTTTTCTGCAAATTTGTGCAAAAATGTATTGAATGCAGATTTATGTACAATACTTGGATATGGTTTAATTTGGTTTTCTACACATGAAAAAATGTTTTTGAAATTTATTTTTTTAAGGATGTACCTAAAACATGGAAAGCAACTACGGAACGCAGGAATGCAATGTGATGGAATGAAATAAGGACCTAAAATGCGGAACATAGCAAAATACGAAATGTTTTTCTATGTAACATGAACAAAATTCTCTTAAAAATTACGAAATATTTTATTCTTAAATACGGAATAAAAAATTTAAATACGGACATACTTATTTGCGTAAAAAATTTTCTGGGAATGCTAGCTAAAAAACGGAATGAGTTACGGAACAGACAAAAAATATTTATTTAGCTTAAATATTTAACAATTTCAAAATTGAAACATAACTTAAGTTGAGGAAATTTTTCTTCAAGAAAATTTTTTCCGTCCGTACTTTGATTGTATATTTAATATTTTAGAATAGAAATTTTCGTAATTTTAATAGAATTTTTTTCCGCATTAAAATATGATCTTGTTCCGTAAATTAGTACATGTTCCATAGAAAAACAATCCGTATTTTGATGCCTCATTACATTTCATTCCAGCATTCCGGGGTTGCGTTTCGTGTTCTAGGTACACCCAATTTTTTATTTAAAAGTGCTTAATTTTTTTTTTAATTAAAATTTAATTTTTGAAGATTTGATCATTCTTAAGCTTAAATTTGCCAAAATTAAACCTCCAACTAATTTTTTTTAAGGTTTGTGGAGGATTGCCAGGTTTATGCGATGGAATGAAAAAGATAACTGGAACTGAATTGTTTGCTAATATAAGAGAGAGCTCGTTCAGCGGAATAACTGGAGAAAAAATTGATTTTGACTCTAATGGAGATCCTCCAGGAAGGTTTTATTTTCGAAATACTTAACTTTTAAAGTAATTATTCAAGAAGCTTTTAGATATGTAATTTTAAATGTGCAAAAAGAGTTAAATAAATTCGATAATTCAATTCGATATGTGTACAAAGAAGTGGGAAACTGGAATAATGAGAAAAGACTTTCACTTAATTTATCTAAACTTGTGTTTCCGAAAAGTGAGCAAAATTTTGTGAGCATTTGCTCTAAAGAATGTGATTTCGGATATGTAAAAGTAGGCTTAATAATTTTTTTCAAATTTTTCAAATCTATTTTCATTTTTAATTTAAAAAATTAAAAAATTATTTAAAATATATAAATAACAAGAATACAAAAGTAAAATTTGTAAAACAAATGTCACTAAATAGGAGCTCGAATACAAGTAAAATGCCAATTTGATAAAAACTAACACCCAGATCGCGATTAAAACTTCACAAAATGTTCTTTATTCATTTGAATAAATTGAAAAATATTGTCTCGGTCTCTTCCTAATTTAAGACTTTTAAGCGTATTTTAGAGATTGTTTAAAATCAGACTTGTTTTTAAGTCATAAGTCTTAAATCAAATCAAGTCAATGACTTGAATTTTTTTTTTAAGTCAAGTAAATGATTTAATAAATCCATATTTGATACCAATAAAGTAGTTGCTTCCAAATTCCTGGCCGTTAATCTTGACCTATGTGCTCTGTAAATGTAACCAGATTTAGAAAATAATTCTTTCAAATGGTCCAGATGAAACAGGTATTGATTAAAATTTTTGTGCAAGTCTTAACTTTGACTTAAAAAAAAAAAAATTCAAGTCAAAAATTAATGACTTTGACTTAAATTTTTGTTACTTAGACTTAAAACTGTGACTTACAAACAAGTCTGTTTAAAATATGTCTTAATGTCTATAGTTTATGATATTTTTTTTAATAATTTCAATTAATTAATTACGAATAAAAAGTGCTTAAAAGACCCATGAGGCATGGTGTTAAAATAAGGTTCAATATATGAAATTATTATTATTGTTTCATAAAATTGAAAATTATTTTCTTCTAATTTCATTTTTTAGTGGTGCATTATGTCAAATAAGCTTTTTGCTTTTTTTGATTTTAGAACCGAAAAAATGACGCCTTTTTATAAAATTTTTAAATTGTGAGAAATTTAAGAAGAGAATGCAATTCATTTTTTAATTTCAGTTTTTATTTATTGAAATTATTTTCTATTTAAAGTTTTATCAAGCAAAAAATTGATGAAAAATTTTGAAAAATTTTAAAAAATTTTAAAAACCAAATTAAAAAATATATTTTTTAAGCAAATAAAACAAGGTGGTCTTAAATGCTGTTGGAACTGTAAAAAATGCGAAGAACATTCTTACATTTTGGATGGTCATACATGTCAAGAGTGCGATTTGGGATTTTGGCCGAATCAAAATTTGACCGGTTGCGACAAACTCTCTTTAAAATATCTAAAATGGAGTGAGCCTGCATCAATATTTGCTTTGCTTGTTAGCACAATTGGAATTTTGATTAATACATTTGTAACTCATATATTTGTCAGATTTTCGGACACTTCTGTAGTAAAATCGACTACCAAGCAATTGAGTTTTATTATATTATTTGGCATCTATTTGTGTTATTTAACTACCATTCCATTAATTTTAAAGCCATCCTTGATTAGTTGCTATTTGACTCGTATTCTCCCAGGATTAAACCTTTCAATTATTTATGGGGCTCTACTAACTAAAACTAACCGAATCGCCAGAATCCTATCCCAGAGTAAAAAAAGATTTTTTACCAAAAAACTTCGATTTATGAGCATCACATCACAAATTTTAATTTCGCTATCCATCATTTCTATTGAGTGTTGTTTGATCATAACCGGATTATTCTACGAACCGAAGGTGATTTATATAAATTATTCCAAGCGGAGTGAAGCTCGATTAGAGTGTTCAATAGAAAGAATATCTGTCATTGGACCACTAGGCTATAACATGTTCCTTGTGGTCATGTGTACACTCTATGCAATACAAACCAGAAACCTTCCGGAAAATTTCAACGAAGCAAAATTCATTGGCTTCAGCATGTACACCACGTGTGTCATTTGGATAGCTTTTTTTCCTCTATTTTTTGGATCCGATTTCAAAGTAATCACTCTGAGTTTAAGCATTAGTTTTAGTGCCACAGTTATTCTCGCTTTTCTATTCATACCAAAGGTTTACATCATAATTTTTGAGCCTGAAAAGAATCAGCGAAGCGCCTTTACCACTACAAAGAATTTACGCTGCCACATAGGATCTAATATGCAATCCAGTAGTTTTCTTGACTATGACATGCCATCGTCACAGCGAAAAAAATCCAATGGTATGTTTCTGCTAGCTGGTTTGGCCGGGCTTAGGACCCCAAGTCAAATAACAGAATCAAAACCCAAATATTCTATTAATTTCACCCGATATGCTTTTCGACCTAAAATTTCCAAATTTTATGGATATGGCGAAAAAAAGAGCATAGATTCGATGGATAATGCCATGTCCATTTATCAAATTAGTGACAGGTCCTGTCAGACAAGTCTTGAATATTTGCCAATTTTAAGAGATTCGATCAAGAAAAGAAAAGGCACAAGAATCGATAAAAAACATTCTATTGATGAAACGGATAAAAACGACAAAGAAAGTGAAGCTAAAAACTTTGGAGCTCTTGGTGCTCTTGGAAATATTTTATTTTTACCGCTAATAGCTACAAATAAAAAAAAAGAGGACTTGGATAAGCAAGAAAATTTTGAAAATGATTCGCATAATAAAAACAAAGATGAGTGTTTTAGAATTTCGACCGATTCATTTGAAAAAAAAAGTTTGGAGGAAAAATATTGTCCCGATCAAGATATTAATTTAACCGTAAACATCGAAAAAAAAGATAAATTAAGGTTTGCTAAGGAAAATGAGTTTCTTAATTCTAATAATGAATCGATTCTGGAAGAGTGTGATGCTTTTTCAAACGAACCAACTTTGGATGATTATTCTGATAAAATGAATCATGAAGATGAATCATTGGAAGATCTCAGAAAAATATTTACTAAAAATCGAAATCTTGTTTTACAATGGGATTATGTACAATCGAGTGGATATTTATAAAATTAGAAATATTAATGTATTATATAGTTACACAATTTTTAATAAAAAATGATGCGCTTTTTCTTACGATTAAATTTTTCTTGGTTTTTTTATGTTCATTTAGAAAAAACATTTGAACGATTCAAAAATTTCGAAACTAGTACTCTTCTTTGCATCGTAACAGCAGGTATAGCCGAGTTAGCCAAGAATAAATTTCTTTGAAAAATTTTGAAATGAAAAAAAATACTAAGATTAAAATTTAATGCAATTGATAAAATATGAGAGCTTTCATTTTTTTGCAATTGAAAAAAAAAATTATTTAAAAAGAATGACAATTCATATATGCAATAATAATAGAAAAGATTTAAAATAAGAAAAAAATCATTTTTCAATTAAAAATAAACTTTAATTATTTAACCTTATAAACACTTAAAATTTACCATTCAATACAATCACAATCATGAATTCTTGTCGGTACAAAATTTATTAAGAAAAAAAAAATAACTCAAAAATGTAATCTTAAAATTTTGAAAAATTTAAGTGCCCAAAATCATATCCGTAGTCCAGACATTCTAATTTTTTAAATTGTTGAACTTAAAACTCAGATAGCATAAATTTATAAAAAAAAAATTTTCCAAGAATTTTAAAGATTGTAATGTCTCTGGAACATTTAGTGATTTGGGTCACTATAGAATGAGTAACGATGCACTAGAAACACCAAAAGAGTCATTTTGGTTCGTTTTAAAAAAAATTTAAATCCTCGTATCTTTTTAGCAGATTCTTTTAAAATAAATCTTGATTGAATTATTAAGATTTTATCTTTTTCTTTAAAAAGATTTTCGGTAAATTATATAAAATTTAAAATATTATTTAATTAAGGTACAAAATTACTTTATTTTTTACTTTATTCTTATCTGAACTTTAAATTAAAAAAATAATTAAACAAAAATTCAGCTGACATTTTATATCTGAATTAATTACAAAATAAATTTTTTAAGAAATCCTCTTTTAATAAAATTTTCTGATTTTATTTTATTTATTATTTGTGTTTAGGTTAATAATTTTAAAGTTTATCCTACTGCTTTATGGGCTATTTTAATGGAAATACTTTCAATTATGTCAAAAATTTTTCCTTACTTCTTTTGCAATTACTTTAACTCTAAAAGATTTTTTTCTAATTTACTTTAATTAACTAAATAAACTACATAACTACTGACAATAAAAGATATTAAATTTCGCTTTGATCACGAAAGAATTGATCTATTTCTATCATTGAATTTAACCAAAGATGCTTTTATTAGAAGTAAAACTTTTAGTAAAGGTCCTTTCTTTTATCTGAAACTTATTTTAAGAATAAAAAAAAATGATAATAAATCAACTCTACTAATAAGTTTGCATATGATGTTAAATTACTTCCAAAAATTGTTGTAAAATTTTAATTCATATTTTTATCAATAAGCAAAACCTAGTCTTAAGCGGGAAAACTTTTTTTTGCCTGAATTTTTTTTTAATTTTTTAATAAAAAATTAAGAAACTTTATTTTTGATTTTCTTTTAGAAAAAACTATCAAAATTTGAATCATCAGTTAAATTGGTTTGATCACATTCTTCTCCATTAATAATCAAATGTTCTTTGGTTGATATATCCAAATAGCATTTAGAATCCAAGTCTCCAAAATAATTTGTATCCTCAACATTTGGCTTGAATAAATCAAAACTTAGATCATTAGTTGCTGAATTTGTTGAATAGTTGGACGAAAACACATCTTCAAAATTTGTTTCTTAATTAAATTAAACAAAACCTTATCGAAAGAAAAACAAGCCTAAATTAATTACCATTATTATTATTGAGAAAATTGTTGTCATACATTTGGCTGTTAAGTTTATTTATATCATTAAACTGGTTATTCCATAAAAAGCTATAATCATCTATTAAATTGTTAGATTGTAAAGATTGATTTTTCATATTCAGCATCAATGATGAACTGTTTTCATTTGGATTTGCTAATTAGAAAATTAAATTTTTAAATTTTAGAAATAATTTTTTTAAGTTCAGAATACGAACAATAGCAAATACACAATTAATTTTTTTAAGAATGATTGATGAAGAAAAAATACTTACCTTGTTGATAACCAAGTCTTCGGAGAATTTCAGGATTAATACAAACAGTCTGATGTGGATTAGGTATCGAAGACTGTGAAACATAAGTACCTGAATGATTAAGGCCAAATTTGTTGCTGCATGGATAAACACAATTTGACATGGGATTATTATACGAACAAGGCATATAATTTGAATTTTGATTAACCATCCTGGACCTATTACTTCCTCTAGGTTTATACGAACCTCTGCTGCCTCGACCTCTGCCTCTCTTTGAAATTTTTGATGGGACATTCTGGGGACCACTGTTATTATTATTATTGTTTAAGTTAGGAATGAATTCATTAAGTCTAATCTGGTTATCTTTTACCGAAGAACCGATTAAATCAAACTCATCATTGGCAAAAATGCATTGATTAGGCGCCTCTTTCCGAAAGCCTAATGGATCGTCGCTAAATATTGATTGAGTGTCAATATTCGAAAAAGAATTTTGATTTGGATCAGTATATGTGAAATTTTTTGAATGATTTGAATGATCATCTGAAGAAAAAAAATTTGATGCATCATTATCAGGACTTAATTTACTAAATTGAAGGTCGAGTGAATTAAATGAAACATCTGGCGTGTCAATATTATTCCACATTTTTAAAATTTGTTATAAATAATTTTGTCTCAGAATTGAGATTTTATTTAAATTTAAGAAAAAAATTTGGAATTTTATTTTAAGTTGCTAATTTAGCGGCAATTATAAAATAAAACAATGATTTGTCTTAATTGATAAACAAAAAAAATATTTATAAACGTATCAAAGATTATTAGCTTATGTTAAATCAAAAATCGTGTCTTAAATGATGGTTCAATTTAATTTTTTATCTAACAATCTAAAAAAAAAATATAGGCTATTCTTCGTTTTTTTATTATTTTACCGTTTAAAAAACTTTTAATTTGACTAAATTTAAATTGATTATAACACTTAACCATCTTTTAATAAATTTACTTATTTTAAGAATATTTTCATTGTAAAATTCCGCAAGAGTAATCATTTTTTTAATATTGATATTATTTCGTCTATTCAAAAGCTAATGAAAACCAAAAATGATTTGAAAATAAAAGAGATGATAAAATTTTACGTTAATACACTTTACTTAGCTTAAATTAAAAATATTAAAAAAAAATTGTTCACCTTTTTCGGCAAAAAATATAGACAATCTTAATAATTTAATTTATTTAAATAAATAAATAAATTAATATTTTTTAAGATGTTTAATTATTGCTCAATATTTTTCTATTTAGCATTTGTAAAATTTTTCATGATTCTCTTTCTTGAAATTTATTTGTCTTTTTTTTAATTAAAAATTTATGCTTTATATGTAAAATAAATCAAAAAAAATAATTTTTGGTTCTTATAGTTATAAAAAAATACTTGAATTGCTTAAAAAAAATTCTTTTATCGGTTAAGGAAGTTGAAATCTTTATTTTTCCTAACTTCTATAATAATTAAGCTGTTAATTCAGGAAAAAGAAGGGCATAAATTTAAGATTGGAATAAGAAAGATTTTCGATTTCAAATTATTGAAAATAATTTATCTGCATGGAAAAAGCGTTTAAGATGGATTCAAAAAAAAAATACAATTGAAGTCCATCCTTAAAAGAATTATAATTTAAAAAAAAATCAATAATTAGTCAAATAATTAAAAATTTAATAAATAGTAAGTTATAGGATAAAATAAGATTGATTATACGAAAAAAATACATTCGTATGATATTGCGATTTTTTTGCTTGTCAAAAAACAATTTTTGTTAAAATTCTTTTGTTAACTTTATTCACTAGAATGGGGATGAAATCTTTTAATTTTATAAATAAAAGCAATAAAAATTATTATATAACTATGGAAGCTTATCTTTCTCTTTATAAAAAATGGTTTTTTAGAGTAATCATGTTGTCTCAATCTATTTCCACTAAACAAAATAGACTTTCCCCTTTTAAATCTTCGTTTTGTTATATTCAAATTCTCAAATTTTTCAATTTTTTTTCATTTTTTTTATAATTTTTGTAAACAAGTTTTTTTCCTATTACTCAAATTACCTTTCAAATTTTTTGGTTAGAATTTTTTTTTAATTTATCGGTGAACGATATCAATGGATGGATATATATCTTTTTATTGTTTTTTAAAAAAATATAGCTGAATAATTAAAGAAATAAATTTATTGATAAAAAAAAGTAAGTTTTATTAAAATTTGTAATTAGAAAAATTAAAAAGATCAAACAAAAATTTATATGTTTGTTACAAAATTTGTTTAAATCTTAGATGAGATTTTTTTATTCTAATAAAAAATATATTTGTTCTTTAATAAATATCAATTTAAGTCAAACAAAATAAGTTATATAATTCTGTAATTGACTAGGTAAAAATTTAAATATTCGAGCGAATTTATAAGATATTTGGACATCACAGATTACAAAAAGCACAATTATTTTTTATAAAAATGAGCATTAAAAATTGCCAAGATTTCAAATGAGGACTCTAAATGATTTCAATCGAATCATCAATAACAAAATCATTTGAAACTTTTTTCACTATCATTCGGTTTCCTGTCCCTTGATAAAACTAGTCTGTTTAAAAGCGATTCAATTGGTTTTTTATTTGCATTTGCATGTGTCAGTTTATTAAATTGGTCATATCGATTATCAACTAAATCGCCAATGTTTAAATTGTTATTTTTTAAGTTTATATCCTCTTGTATAGCGTACATATAGGAATTTGAGAAGTATGTCTTAACCAGCAGGAATAAAATTAATAATGACAAAACAAGAACCACTGTCATCAAGGGCAATGCAATGTAAGATCCAAAGAATTCCAAGTACTTGTTTGGCTTGCGAGGTTGTTCTATCTGAAAATAAAAAATATTTAAAAATAAATCTGATATTGGACGTGGTGAAATAGTTACCCTGTGATACGGAAGTTCTGTTAAAAGTTGAGCCTTCATTTCAGTCATTTTTTGTGAATTTTTAAATAAGTTTGAATCTAAAAAAAAGTTTTTTATTTATATCGAAACCTTTAATTTAAGTGATAGTAAAGAATGTGTCAATAATGTAAATGACTAAGCCTATAACTAACTAAAATCAAAGATTTTTTTGAATATTTTTTGTTTTAAAAATATTTTTTAGCTTTCCAAAATCAACAAATAAAACGAACGATTTTATTTTTTTTAAATTTCGGATCGTATGATTTTTTTCATTTGAATTAATTAGGAAAAACTAGGTCGATTTCCATAATAATATTGCAAATTATGCGAATTTATAATAGATAATTTTTATATTTCTTTACTTTCATTAATTCAAAAATGTGCTCCCTCGTCGAACTGCGTACAATAATCAACTTTATTATTCAAAATTTTATTTTTAGTTGTTCAAAATAGTAAAATCGGATGGTTTTTTTGTTACATAAAATAGGTCAAAATAAATTATAATATCACCTATGAATTTTATAAATAAAAACAAATACTAAGAAATTTTGATAAAAATAATGATAAAACTATGGAAACTAATTTTTTTCTTTATCAAAAATGGTTGTTAAGAGGCTTGTTTTAGGTAAAAGAGCAAACATTCTAGCATAAAGAGTTAATCTGTATTTTTTAGTTATTGATGATAATACTTATCTCAATAAATAAAATAATAAAAATTTAAAACTTTAAAAAAAATATAAAAACTAAGTAAATAAATTATGTTTGAACAATTGACATACTTTTTTGAATATTTAAATTCCTGTAAAAATCAGTGTAAATAAAAATTTTATCATCATCATAGATGGGATCCTACTGTTTCCCATCTTCGCAAGTCTAGCTTGCTAGCTTGTTGTAACTTATATTATTATTATCATCTATGGAATTGATTTTCCACTCGTTCAGTTGGTCTGACCAACATCTTAAAATTTTAAGATGTTGGTCAGACCAGTTAATTTGATCTATTTAAATCTAAATAAATAATTTGGCCTTTAAATAAATTTTTTTTATAAACCTTAGACTCATACCTAGAAACTGATAATTTCAAAAATCTATAATTCTGAAAATTAAAAAAAAAATGTTGATTAATCAATTTTTAAATTACAAAAAAAAGTGAAATTGACTATGGTCAAAACAGTATTTTGGTCAAAATTAACGATATTAAGAGTCAGATTTTACCATTTGAAGGGAATTTTACTAATTTTGTATCTCCTATTAATAGAAAAATATTGAAATATTCAAAATTTATTTTTAAAATGATCAATAATAAAAAATTAGAATCAAAAACCTCAGTAGATAAAAAAAAATGATATCATTAAAATGGGTTTTTTGTCGGTTAAGTTTTAACAAACTAAAAAAATTTTGCTTCAAATTCGCCTTAGGATCATCACCGGTTTTGATTCAATTTAAAATAAATAAACCAATTTTACATCATTATATAGTATAAATTTTGAAGCACGAGATGAATTTCAAATTTTGTTAAATTAATGGATATGTACGCATAGACAATTTTTTTTATAATTTACAATTTTTTTTCACATGATCTAGAAATAAGCATCACTATGATCACTTTCATAGTCTTCAATATTAGGTCCCGTCAACCATGCTCTTGGTATGCCTTTAAAATCTTCAAAATTAATCGGACCTGGCAAGGATATTTGACTTTTTATTGTTGATGATAAGTCTGTTCCGAAAAGATCCTTGTTTCCGTTCACATTAATTCTCGGAATCATCAAATTACTCTTAGTCAAAAACGCTGGATTAATAGCTCCCGTTTCTTCAGGGTTCTAAATATTTAAAAATTTATTTAAATAAAATTTATTTAAAAAATTCATACTTCGATTGTATTTAGGTTTTCATTTTTGCCAAATATTATATCCCAATTTACTTCGTCATCAGCGGTAAATTTATCCCATTCAGCATCGAATTCTTCATTCCAATTTGTTGGTTTTTGCAAATCTTCGAAAAAATTGTCTTTGTCAAAGTCTTCGCTATTTTCAAC
Organism: Brachionus manjavacas; assembly: GCA_019054805.1. Taxonomy (NCBI): domain Eukaryota; kingdom Metazoa; phylum Rotifera; class Eurotatoria; order Ploima; family Brachionidae; genus Brachionus; species Brachionus manjavacas. The sequence goes on from JAHQIY010000005.1 coordinate 2,504,135, forward strand.
TTGGTGAATTTGGGTTTCTTCAAAATGTTCGTCTTGCTTAACAGTCACATCTTCAACCTTGGCTTCTTTTCTAAAAAATTTCTAGTCATTATTTAAAAAATATATTTTCATTTGTTTTTAAATACTTTTTTCTAACAATAAAACAAAACCATAATAAAATGCATGCTATAAAGCTTAAAATTAAAATGACAATGCCAATAACAAATAAAATCAGCCCATTGATCTCACAGGTGTCTCCAAAAAAAAAACTTGAACAATAACAATACTCAATATCATTTTTGTTGTAACAGATGCCATTATTTTGACATTTTATAGTACATTCTTGAAAAAAGAGTAATATAAAGGCAAATTAAATATTTAAATTTTTCCTACTGATACAATCATTATTGTTACTTTGATATTCAAAGTATCCATTTTGACAAACGCATTTTTTTGTTTTAAAAAGTGATATTTCACATTTTCGATTTTCAAATAAACAATCATCGTTAAAAAAATTGCAGATTTCTCTATCTAGGAAACAATTTAATCAAATTGAAAATTACATCAAATTTGCAAATTTTACTCTCAGGAATGTTAATTTCGGTATATTCTTGAATGTCATTTTTCAATTCATTTAAGTAAATTTCAAGTTTTTCAGACAATTTAGACGCATTGAGGCAATCTGCTTCTATCTGACAGAAATCTTCTTTCTTATTTATAGCAAAATATAAACTATTATTAATAGAATTTAATTGAGAAAAGACAAGAGCATCAGATAAACTATGCTTCAAATTGTCAATCAATAAATACGTATAATTTTTGGTTAGATGACTTAAATCCCCATTATTATTTGAAAAATTGTTGGTAAAATACAATGAAAATTCAACATCAAAACGAAAGAAACAGTCTTCAATATTATATTCAAAATCATTGAAATTCGAACAGTTATTGATTAAGTTTTGAAATTGAAAACTGGAATCGTTAATTGATGAAAGCGAATAATCAAGACGGTTTTGTATAATAAGATTTCGAACAAAAGATGGAGGGCACTGATTTTTTAGAAAAGAGGATTCAATTTTACCGGTATAATAAAGTTGAGATAAAGAACTTTTAATAAATTGATTAGTAAATTGGGGAATAGTATAAGAATTCGAATTGATCTAAAAAAAAACATTTAAAGAAAATGTGATAAAAAAATGAAAAACTTTACCACATCGGTAAATGAGTCGTTAAAATTTGATAAAAATCCATCGAAAATATCACAAATATCTTTAAATGCAATAAAAACTGGCAAAACAACATAAACAGGAACAAATGCTAAATAAAACAAATTAATAAAAGGTAAATAAAAAATAAAAAATTACGTGTGCATCTATTATTAAAAATAATCGTATCAATAGGGCATGAACAATCGCCAAGATGACAAATAGAATCAAAGATTAAACAATCAGAATTGAAAAGACAAGGCTTAAAGCTAGAAGCAAAATTTGTAGACGATGAAACAAATGCAATCGAAGAAGAAATAATTGATGATGTTTCAGTTGATGTCGAATCTTGACCTGTCGAAACAATTGGTGTAGTTCCAGTAGTTTCAACAGTTCTTGTTGAACCAGTTGAAGCAGTCATTGGTGTTTCAGAACTAGAAACTTTGCTCGATGATTTTTCAGTTGATGTTGAATCTTGACCTGTCGAAACGATTGGTGAAGTTCCAGTAAATTCAACAGTACTTGTTGATCCAGTTGAACCAGTCATTGGTGTTTCAGAACCAGAAATTTTGCTTGATGATGTTTCAGTTGATGTTGAATCTTGACCTGTCGAAACAGTTGGTGTAGTTCCAGTCGCTTCAACAGTTCCTGTTGAACCAGTTGAACCAGTCATTGGTGTTTCAGAACTAGAAACTTTGCTCGATGATGTTTCAGTTGATGTTGAATCTTGACCTGTCGAAACAGTTGGTGTAGTTCCAGTAGTTTCAACAGTACTTGTTGAACCAGTTGAACCAGTCATTTGTGTTTCAGAACCAGAAAATTTGCTTGATGATGTTTCAGTTGATGTCGAATCTTGACCTGTCGAAACAATTGGTGTAGTTCCAGTAGTTTCAACAGTTCTTGTTGAACCAGTTGAAGCAGTCATTGGTGTTTCAGAACTAGAAACTTTGCTCGATGATGCTTCAGTTGATGTTGAATCTTGACCTGTCGAAACAGTTGGTGTAGTTTCAGTAGTTTCAACAGTACTTGTTGATCCAGTTGAACCAGTCATTGGTGTTTCAGAACCAGAAACTTTGCTTGATGATGCTTCAGTTGATGTTGAATCTTGACCTGTCGAAACAGTTGGTGTAGTTCCAGTAGTTTCAACAGTACTTGTTGAACCAGTTGAACCAGTCATTTGTGTTTCAGAACCAGAAAATTTGCTTGATGATGCTTCAGTTGATGTTGAATCTTGACCTGTCGAAACAATTCGTGTAGTTCCAGTCGTTTCAACAGTTCTTGTTGAACCAGTTGAACCAGTCATTGGTGTTTCAGAACTAGAAACTTTGCTCGATGATGTTTCAGTTGATGTTGAATCTTGACCTGTCGAAACAGTTGGTGTAGTTCCAGTCGTTTCAACAGTTCTTGTTGAACCAGTTGAACCAGTCATTGGTGTTTCAGAACTAGAAACTTTGCTCGATGATTTTTCAGTTGATGTTGAATCTTGACCTGTCGAAACAGTTGGTGTAGTTCCAGTTGTTTCAACAGTACTTGTTGATCCAGTTGAACCAGTCATTGGTGTTTCAGAACTAGAAACTTTGCTCGATGATGTTTCATTTGATGTTGAATCTTGACCTGTCGAAACAGTTGGTGTAGTTCCAGTAGTTTCAACAGTACTTGTTGAACCAGTTGAACCAGTCATTTGTGTTTCAGAACCAGAAAATTTGCTTGATGATGTTTCAGTTGATGTCGAATCTTGACCTGTCGAAACAATTGGTGTAGTTCCAGTAGTTTCAACAGTTCTTGTTGAACCAGTTGAAGCAGTCATTGGTGTTTCAGAACTAGAAACTTTGCTCGATGATGCTTCAGTTGATGTTGAATCTTGACCTGTCGAAACAGTTGGTGTAGTTCCAGTAGTTTCAACAGTACTTGTTGAACCAGTTGAACCAGTCATTGGTGTTTCAGAACCAGAAACTTTGCTTGATGATGCTTCAGTTGATGTTGAATCTTGACCTGTCGAAACAGTTGGTGTAGTTCCAGTAGTTTCAACAGTACTTGTTGAACCAGTTGAACCAGTCATTTGTGTTTCAGAACCAGAAAATTTGCTTGATGATGCTTCAGTTGATGTTGAATCTTGACCTGTCGAAACAATTCGTGTAGTTCCAGTCGTTTCAACAGTTCTTGTTGAACCAGTTGAACCAGTCATTGGTGTTTCAGAACTAGAAACTTTGCTCGATGATGTTTCAGTTGATGTTGAATCTTGACCTGTCGAAACAGTTGGTGTAGTTCCAGTCGTTTCAACAGTTCTTGTTGAACCAGTTGAACCAGTCATTGGTGTTTCAGAACTAGAAACTTTGCTCGATGATTTTTCAGTTGATGTTGAATCTTGACCTGTCGAAACAGTTGGTGTAGTTCCAGTTGTTTCAACAGTACTTGTTGATCCAGTTGAACCAGTCATTGGTGTTTCAGAACTAGAAACTTTGCTCGATGATGTTTCAGTTGATGTTGAATCTTGACCTGTCGAAACAGTTGGTGTAGTTCCAGTAGTTTCAACAGTACTTGTTGAACCAGTTGAACCAGTCATTTGTGTTTCAGAACCAGAAAATTTGCTTGATGATGTTTCAGTTGATGTCGAATCTTGACCTGTCGAAACAATTGGTGTAGTTCCAGTAGTTTCAACAGTTCTTGTTGAACCAGTTGAAGCAGTCATTGGTGTTTCAGAACTAGAAACTTTGCTCGATGATGCTTCAGTTGATGTTGAATCTTGACCTGTCGAAACAGTTGGTGTAGTTCCAGTAGTTTCAACAGTACTTGTTGAACCAGTTGAACCAGTCATTTGTGTTTCAGAACCAGAAAATTTGCTTGATGATGTTTCAGTTGATGTCGAATCTTGACCTGTCGAAACAATTGGTGTAGTTCCAGTAGTTTCAACAGTACTTGTTGATCCAGTTGAACCAGTCATTGGTGTTTCAGAACCAGAAACTTTGCTTGATGATGCTTCAGTTGATGTTGAATCTTGACCTGTCGAAACAATTGGTGTAGTTCCAGTAGTTTCAACAGTACTTGTTGATACAGGTGAACCAGTCATTGGTGTTTCAGAACCAGAAACTTTGCTTGATGATGCTTCAGTTGATGTTGAATCTTGACCTGTCGAAACAATTCGTGTAGTTCCAGTCGTTTCAACAGTTCTTGTTGAACCAGTTGAACCAGTCATTGGTGTTTCAGAACTAGAAACTTTGCTCGATGATGTTTCAGTTGATGTTGAATCTTGACCTGTCGAAACAGTTGGTGTAGTTCCAATAGTTTCAACAGTACTTGTTGAACCAGTTGAACCAGTCATTGGTGTTTCAGAACTAGAAACTTTGCTCGATGATGTTTCAGTTGATGTCGAATCATGACCTGTCGAAACAGTTGGTGTAGTTCCAGTCGTTTCAACAGTTCTTGTTGAACCAGTTGAACCAGTCATTGGTGTTTCAGAACTAGAAACTTTGCTCGATGATTTTTCAGTTGATGTTGAATCTTGACTTGTCGAAACAGTTGGTGTAGTTCCAATAGTTTCAACAGTACTTGTTGAACCAGTTGAAGCAGTCATTGGTGTTTCAGAACTAGAAACTTTGCTCGATGATGTTTCAGTTGATGTCGAATCATGACCTGTCGAAACAGTTGGTGTAGTTCCAGTCGTTTCAACAGTTCTTGTTGAACCAGTTGAAGCAGTCATTGGTGTTTCAGAACTAGAAACTTTGCTCGATGATGTTTCAGTTGATGTTGAATCTTGACCTGTCGAAACAGTTGGTGTAGTTTCAGTAGTTTCAACAGTACTTGTTGAACCAGTTGAACCAGTCATTGGTGTTTCAGAACTAGAAACTTTGCTCGATGATGTTTCAGTTGATGTCGAATCATGACCTGTCGAAACAGTTGGTGTAGTTCCAGTCGTTTCAACAGTTCTTGTTGAACCAGTTGAACCAGTCATTGGTGTTTCAGAACTAGAAACTTTGCTCGATGATTTTTCAGTTGATGTTGAATCTTGACCTGTCGAAACAGTTGGTGTAGTTCCAGTTGTTTCAACAGTACTTGTTGATCCAGTTGAACCAGTCATTGGTGTTTCAGAACTAGAAACTTTGCTCGATGATGTTTCAGTTGATGTTGAATCTTGACCTGTCGAAACAGTTGGTGTAGTTCCAGTAGTTTCAACAGTACTTGTTGAACCAGTTGAACCAGTCATTTGTGTTTCAGAATCAGAAAATTTGCTTGATGATGTTTCAGTTGATGTCGAATCTTGACCTGTCGAAACAATTGGTGTAGTTCCAGTAGTTTCAACAGTTCTTGTTGAACCAGTTGAACCAGTCATTGGTGTTTCAGAACTAGAAACTTTGCTCGATGATGTTTCAGTTGATGTTGAATCTTGACCTGTCGAAACAGTTGGTGTAGTTTCAGTAGTTTCAACAGTACTTGTTGATCCAGTTGAACCAGTCATTGGTGTTTCAGAACCAGAAACTTTGCTCGATGATGTTTCAGTTGATGTTGAATCTTGACTTGTCGAAACAGTTGGTGTAGTTCCAATAGTTTCAACAGTACTTGTTGAACCAGTTGAAGCAGTCATTGGTGTTTCAGAACTAGAAACTTTGCTCGATGATGCTTCAGTTGATGTTGAATCTTGACCTGTCGAAACAGTTGGTGTAGTTCCAGTAGTTTCAACAGTACTTGTTGATCCAGTTGAACCAGTCATTGGTGTTTCAGAACCAGAAACTTTGCTTGATGATGCTTCAGTTGATGTTGAATCTTGACCTGTCGAAACAATTGGTGTAGTTCCAGTAGTTTCAACAGTACTTGTTGATACAGTTGAACCAGTCATTGGTGTTTCAGAACCAGAAACTTTGCTTGATGATGTTTCAGTTGATGTTGAATCTTGACCTGTCGAAACAATTGGTGTAGTTCCAGTAGTTTCAACAGTTCTTGTTGAACCAGTTGAAGCAGTCATTGGTGTTTCAGAACTAGAAACTTTGCTCGATGATGTTTCAGTTGATGTCGAATCATAACCTGTCGAAACAGTTGGTGTAGTTCCAGTCGTTTCAACAGTTCTTGTTGAACCAGTTGAACCAGTCATTGGTGTTTCAGAACTAGAAACTTTGCTCGATGATTTTTCAGTTGATGTTGAATCTTGACCTGTCGAAACAATTCGTGTAGTTCCAGTAGTTTCAACAGTACTTGTTGATACAGTTGAACCAGTCATTGGTGTTTCAGAACCAGAAACTTTGCTTGATGATGCTTCAGTTGATGTTAAATCTTGACCTGTCGAAACAATTCGTGTAGTTCCAGTCGTTTCAACAGTTTTTGTTGAACCAGTTGAACCAGTCATTGGTGTTTCAGAACTAGAAACTTTGCTCGATGATGTTTCAGTTGATGTTGAATCTTGACCTGTCGAAACAGTTGGTGTAGTTCCAATAGTTTCAACAGTACTTGTTGAACCAGTTGAACCAGTCATTGGTGTTTCAGAACTAGAAACTTTGCTCGATGATGTTTCAGTTGATGTCGAATCATGACCTGTCGAAACAGTTGGTGTAGTTCCAGTCGTTTCAACAGTTCTTGTTGAACCAGTAGAACCAGTCATTGGTGTTTCAGAACTAGAAACTTTGCTCGATGATTTTTCAGTTGATGTTGAATCTTGACCTGTCGAAACAGTTGGTGTAGTTCCAGTTGTTTCAACAGTACTTGTTGAACCAGTTGAACCAGTCATTTGTGTTTCAGAACCAGAAAATTTGATTGATGATGTTTCAGTTGATGTCGAATCATGACCTGTCGAAACAGTTGGTGTAGTTCCAGTCGTTTCAACAGTTCTTGTTGAACCAGTTGAACCAGTCATTGGTGTTTCAGAACTAGAAACTTTGCTCGATGATGCTTCAGTTGATGTCGAATCATGACCTGTCGAAACAGTTGGTGTAGTTCCAGTCGTTTCAACAGTTCCTGTTGAACCAGTTGAACCAGTCATTGGTGTTTCAGAACTAGAAACTTTGCTCGATGATGTTTCAGTTGATGTTGAATCTTGACCTGTCGAAACAGTTGGTGTAGTTCCAGTAGTTTCAACAGTACTTGTTGAACCAGTTGAACCAGTCATTTGTGTTTCAGAACTAGAAACTTTGCTCGATGATGCTTCAGTTGATGTCGAATCATGACCTGTCGAAACAGTTGGTGTAGTTCCAGTCGTTTCAACAGTTCCTGTTGAACCAGTTGAACCAGTCATTGGTGTTTCAGAACTAGAAACTTTGCTCGATGATGTTTCAGTTGATGTTGAATCTTGACCTGTCGAAACAGTTGGTGTAGTTCCAGTAGTTTCAACAGTACTTGTTGAACCAGTTGAACCAGTCATTTGTGTTTCAGAACCAGAAAATTTGCTTGATGATGTTTCAGTTGATGTTGAATCTTGACCTGTCGAAACAGTTGGTGTAGTTCCAGTAGTTTCAACAGTACTTGTTGATCCAGTTGAACCAGTCATTGGTGTTTCAGAACCAGAAACTTTGCTTGATGATGCTTCAGTTGATGTTGAATCTTGACCTGTCGAAACAATTCGTGTAGTTCCAGTCGTTTCAACAGTTCTTGTTGAACCAGTTGAACCAGTCATTGGTGTTTCAGAACTAGAAACTTTGCTCGATGATGTTTCAGTTGATGTCGAATCATGACCTGTCGAAACAGTTGGTGTAGTTCCAGTAGTTTCAACAGTACTTGTTGAACCAGTTGAACCAGTCATTGGTGTTTCAGAACTAGAAACTTTGCTCGATGATGTTTCAGTTGATGTCGAATCATGACCTGTCGAAACAATTCGTGTAGTTCCAGTCGTTTCAACAGTTCTTGTTGAACCAGTTGAACCAGTCATTGGTGTTTCAGAACTAGAAACTTTGCTCGATGATGTTTCAGTTGATGTCGAATCATGACCTGTCGAAACAGTTGGTGTAGTTCCAGTCGTTTCAACAGTTCTTGTTGAACCAGTTGAACCAGTCATTGGTGTTTCAGAACTAGAAACTTTGCTCGATGATTTTTCAGTTGATGTTGAATCTTGACCTGTCGAAACAGTTGGTGTAGTTCCAGTAGTTTCAACAGTACTTGTTGATCCAGTTGAACCAGTCATTGGTGTTTCAGAACTAGAAACTTTGCTCGATGATTTTTCAGTTGATGTTGAATCTTGACCTGTCGAAACGATTGGTGTAGTTCCAGTCGTTTCAACAGTTCTTGTTGAACCAGTTGAACCAGTCATTGGTGTTTCAGAACTAGAAACTTTGCTCGATGATTTTTCAGTTGATGTTGAATCTTGACCTGTCGAAACAGTTGGTGTAGTTCCAGTAAATTCAACAGTACTTGTTGAACCAGTTGAACCAGTCATTGGTGTTTCAGAACCAGAAATTTTGCTTGATGATGTTTCAGTTGATGTCGAATCATGACCTGTCGAAACAGTTGGTGTAGTTCCAGTCGCTTCAACAGTTCCTGTTGAACCAGTTGAACCAGTCATTGGTGTTTCAGAACTAGAAACTTTGCTCGATGATGTTTCAGTTGATGTTGAATCTTGACCATTCGAAATAATTGATGTAGTTCCAGTTGTTTCAACAGTACTTGTTGAACCAGTTTTACCAGTTATTCCAGTTTTGTATGAATAATTTATTCCTGTTTCTAACGATCCCGATCCTGTCACTAATTCAGCTCCTGTTGAAATTTTGTTAGTTTCCAAAATTGTTGACGTTATTTGTTCTCTTTTTGTACTTGTAAAATCAAATTCACCAGAACCTGTCATTTCGAGAGCCTCATTTGTGTACATTTCCAGGTTTATTTTATCGTATATAAATATATCTTCATCACCTTTAATTTTTCTTTAGATTTTTTTTAAGTTAAGATCTTACTTACCTTTCGATAAAATTATATCGGTGCCGAATGATTGGGTATTCTTTACTAAAATTGAAAATAAACACGATATTGTTAAAAATTTACTATACATTTTTGTTTTTAATCTCGATTTAATTACACTTTTGTCTTTTTTTTTTCAATTTGTATTGTTATTTCATAATTTTTCGACTTAAATATTTATATTTCCTTTTATCAATTTTTTTTTAATTTTTCTGTTAAATTTTTTAAAGTTAATATATTTCTTTTTCTTATTAAATATTTTTTTTTAGAATCAGTTACCTTTATACTTTTTAAATATTTTGTTGTTTTTGTCTATTGATTTTAATGCCTAAAGTATTTCAAATATTTTTTTAATTATTTATAAAATAGTTTGTTGTATAATATCAATTTCATCTAGAATTAAACTAATGAATAGATTGTTTTTCAAGTATCTCGCTTATAAAGTTTGTAAATATTTTTTTTTATTTTTTTTTTATGCTAGTTTTAGATTGCTTTAAAAGTATTCGGCTTCGTTTTGCTTTTTTGGAATATTTTTTTTTCTTTATTTTTATCAACAGCTTTAGAATAAATATTCAAAAAATCTTTCCAAATACATTTTCAAATCTATTTTATTTTTTTACTGTAATAAAAAATTTATAAATTGTTATCCTCATTCAATTTAATTTTTTTTTAAATTGTTTTAAAAAAAATTGATCTTTTTTTTTTAATTTTGATTATCTTTGAAGTAATAGATCTCTAATTAATTGATGAATTTAAATAAATTTTTTATTCAACCATTTTTGTCTATCTTCAAACTAATTGAATTTTTAACAGACATTCTTTCCCTTTATATGTTTTCTTTTATTAGCCGTTTGGCTGATTTACTTAGAAGAAAGATAATTAATTGTTCTACATATAATAAAAACCTCAACGATTAATAAAAAAATTACTAGCTTGCTTATTCTCATTCCTAGCCAATTTAAATTTAATTAAAATCCGAGTTTGTAGATTGCCAAAAATTTAGCTGCTCTTTCATCATTTTTTATTTTTGGCGATAGAAAAATTTAACAAATTTTTTCAATCATCTTTGATATTTGATTTCAATTAATTAACTTATCTTAGCCATATTTTAAATGAGTTTTGTTTAAGCTCAAATTGATCAAAATCAAAGGTGGTAATTTAAGATAATGATAAAATGAAAACGTTGGTAAAGCATGTCTATTTACCATAAAAATTAAATATACAACGAAACTACTCTTTTCTTCGTGATTTTCTCTTTATTCCTCAAAATCAAATAAATGCTCTCCAAATGTTTTACAAATTTAATATAAGAACCCTTTATCGATTGATATTCTATGTCAAGTATGTTTATAGGAATATTGGCTATTCTTTCATATATCAGCTAACAATGGGTCATTAACATAAAAATAAATATATATCTATAATATAAAACATTTACATGTGTAATCAAGTCTATAATTAATCGCTTAAAGGTAATACTCTAAAGTTTAAAAGTTTAAAAGATTTTCTTTACGTTTTTATTTGGAATAATAAAAGTTGTTTCTCTTAAATTCAATTAAGGTTAAATTTGGAACTAATCGGAAATAAATTTTTTAAAAATCAAAAACAAAAGCAATTTAGAATCATTGAAATTTTTTTAAAATTAATTAATTAAAATGCATCTTACATATTAAGAAATAAGATTCAATTTTTGAATCGAATAAAATATTATGCTAAGTATTTGTTTTATGATAAAAGACCAAAATTTAGATTAAGTAAAATTGTATATATAAAGCTTCAAATATTTAAAAACAAGCCTGTATTCAAAATTTAACTGTGAATAAATTGAATTAAACTTTTTTTTTATGGGTTAATACTAAGAACAAAACAATCTTTATATCTTCCAATATTCCGATATGCAACTACTTTTATAAAATCAACGAGAGGAATTTTTCATCAAATTATTGAATCAAGATTCTAATATGCTTAGTTTCAAAAACAAAATTAATAAATTATTTTTTTTTTATTTATCTGGGAGAAATTTTAAGAGTTGATTACCAATATAAAAAGCTCGAATGCAACTTTTGTCATCTAAAGAGAAATTTGATATATTACCAATTCTTATTGAGTAGTATGAATTGGTGAGTTTTTTTTCAACAAGTTTAATACGAATTCGTAGGACTTAAGTATGTGGATGAACATATAATTTTGTTATATAAGAAAGAAAATTTGTTTTTCTCAAAAAATCGAATTCTATTAATAAGTTTATTTTCACTCAATTAAATATTTGTTTAATTTTTCTCATTTGAATCTCTTAGCTTGATATTCTAGGATAACAGGAAATCTAATGAAATAAAATCGATTTAAATTAGCAATTGTGAATTTGAATTGTTTAAAAAAACAATTCATTTATTCTATTTGCGAACCAGAATCGATTTCCTACAAGTTATTTGTGTCAATTCAAAAAAGCTATAAGGTAAATATTTTATTTTCAATCGAACATGTCTAATATTTGTTGAAAATAGTTATTTATTCTATTTAAATTAATGATTTCGCTTGGTTTAACTCTGATGATCGCTTTTTCGATAACACCCTGTGCTTAACCTAAAATTTTTGAAAAAAATCAATTAGTTTCAGGCTGTTTTGTAACCAAGGTCTTAAAAAGAAAACAGTTTAAATAGAACTTTGCAAGACTTGAAAAAATTCCATCTTTCATAATTTAATTTTTATATTTAATTTTACAGGTTCAAATTTAAAAAAAATTTAAAAATATACCCAATAAACCAAACTCTTGCCAACTACTTTTTAAAATAAGGAGAGCTTCCAATTCATTTTTTTTTTAATTATTTAACATCCAAGACTTATTATTAGAATTTTTATATTCTTACTTTGGAAATTAAATTAAATTAAATATATGGTTCTTAATTATTTGTTTTAGCCTTTATTCTAGTCAAAAATTAAATTTTTATAATTAATTAAAATTCAAGTTAAATTTAGTGCTGATAATAAAGTTAATTTTATTTGGCCAAAAAACAAAAGTCTTAACCATTTTTAACACAGGATTACGGTGATTGTAAACAAAATGACGATGTTATCTTTCAAGTATTTAAATGGACTTTTATAAATAAAATAAAATCAACAAAACAAATTGCCATCAATTTTCAATTTATTTTTGCGAGCAATTTATTTCTTTTTCACATAGATAGAAAAAAGAAAAAGCTGCACCAACGCCAGCGCCGCTTCGTTTGCAAACCTAAAAGATAAGTTGAATTTAAGTTATTTTCAAAATAAAATTAAAAAATTGCTACAACATGGTTTGGATGGTAATCACTTCAAAAGAAATGAATAAAATGTTGGCGTCATTTAGGGTATTTAATAGTTTTAAGATTTTTCAACAAAAAAATATATTTTTTCAAAAAGTTAAAATTAATTAGGCATGTACAGTTTTATCAAATTTAGCTTTTAATTTTGAACTGATTGATTGTTCTATATATAAATAGTTTAGTTGTAAATTTTTCATATCTTAAAGACATACTTTACTCAAAAAAATATTTCAAAATTAAACTTTTTCAGTAGATAGGAGAGCTTTTTTTAAAAGTTTTGCTTTAACGCAAGATTTCGTGTTTTTTTAATTGAGTTAATATGGGTCTAGAACTTTTTTTTTTTCACTAATTTAAATCTTAACCTAAGTGCTTTTAATTTCTATTAAACTAAACAAATTGAATTCATCAAGTATGCCTAGTTGGACTTGCCGTATTTTTTTTCTTAACATGTCTAGTGCCGCTAGGAAAATTTCAATTAATTTTGGACAAATTTTTTGCTATAAAAAATTTGCTCTAGTGAAAAATTTTCGTTTGTTCACTTTTGTTTGTTATTAAAAATTTAATTAAGAACAAACAACAAGCATTTAATAAAATATGCTCTAGCTTTCATTATTAATTAATTACTTTATATGAGGCAATACTTTCAAAATTTGTATTTTAAACTGCGCAGCACTAAATTTAAGTTCACAATACGGAACAAAATTTTTCCTCTCTTTTCTAACCAAAGCCTGTCTATTGTTTAAAATGTATTCACACTAAAATTGCATTAGCTAAAAGCTTTTTACGTAAATACAATGGTAAGAGAGACAAAAAAGAATCCTAGAGCTAAGCTTTTTTTTGTGTTACTTACTAATCGCCTAAGTAAGGTTAGAGTTACAATTTTCTATTTAGTTTCCTAGAGATCAAAAATTTCATTGTACAAGTGTCAGCGAGTGTTTGATTAATCCAGATTTAATCTAAGTAACAAAAATTTTGATTGATTGCTAATTTTGGTTGAAAGAAAACAAAGTAAAAACAAAAAAATGAGAATAATAGATAAAAAACTAATTTTAGAATTTTTAATATCCAAGTAGCTTTTTCGGAAGCCCAGTATGAAATTATCTTCTTAATTTTAATAGTTAATTCTAGATTGTTTTTTGATTTCAGAAAAACACTCTCTAATCTTTTAACTTAAGATCAATTTTAATTTTATATTAACCTGCTGGGGCCAAGAGAGAAATTGCCGAAAACAAAAATAAGCTAATCTCTTCTTTTTGCACTAAAAACAGAAGGACAAACGAAATGCTCTTTTAAACGCTAATTGAATCTGTTTTCCGCTTTTAATTTTAAAAAATATTTTTTAATTTTTTTTTAATTAAAAAATGACAGTCAGTAGTCAGAGAGAAAGGTATTTAGGAAAACCCTGAGTAAAATCTCAAACGCAAATAGGAGTTTTTTAATTAAACTCAAATCTTGATTGATGTTTTCTTAAGCTATTTAAAACAAAAAAAATTTTATCTATCTTTTATCATTAGCTATTTATCTGCTATAGGCAAAGACTAATTGAAAATGCTACTTGTGATTTGTGCAAGGGCTTTATTTGAATCTTTAGTTGACTCCTCTTCAATATTCTTTTTTAATAAGCCGATTTAAATCTTGGAAATAGATAATTTTCGTTTCAAAAATTGATAAATAAAAATGATAGATTTTATCTTGACAAACAAAATTTTCGCTATAAATTCAGCTCATATTCTGGACACATTCCTTTTTTTACGAGATTAATTATAAAATATTTTATTATCCCAAGTTATTTTATTAGTTAAATTTCAATTCGAGTACAATGTCTGCAAATTGTTGGAAAGAGAAATAAAAGCCAATTTATCTCATTCATTGGAATATCAATTTTTCTTTATTAGTCTTGATAAACAATTTTTAGGACTCATCTGGAACTTTAGAATGCAATAAAATACTTTTAATTGGGAAATTTATGGCGAAAAATGGCGTCCCATCTTAAACTAAAAGTAAATTAATTTCAATTTTTTTCCGCACTCAAACAGAACAGATTTTCTGTTAAAAATTTTCAACAAATTTTTTTTCATTAGTTAATAATATATTCTAATCAAAAATTTTATATAACACTTATAAACCAAGAATCCTCGAAGAGAAATAATCAATTCGAAGAAAAATGCAAAGCAGACTTGGAGCTAAGTACTCTTAGAGACCTATCAAAGTTGTGGTGTTAATTTTTGATGAAATAAAATATTTTATAAATTGATTATCTAACTAGAATTTTTTTCCTTGTTTATTTGATATTGGAGTCTCTTTGGATTAAAAATATCTCTTTGATATTTTCGTTTAATATTATAGTTATTTTTCTATTATTAAAAGTTGTGTTTGGCGTTGACAGACTAGTATTAATTTTCAAAAAGTGGGTGCACATAATTCGATTTATTATAGTGAAAAAAATTTAATGCTTATTGTTATCACGTCATATTAGATACATTGAGAAATAATTTAAATTTTTTTTAAATTAATTAACAAATCATGCTGTACATGAGCCTTAGGCTTGAGAATTTGACACGAATTGCATAAATTGCTTGCTTGGAGCATGACTATGATAAGTTAAGGATGTTATTTAACCAATTTTTTTTAGAGACAAAAAATTAATATAATAAATCTATTTTATTGATAGAAATTTTGCCTTCTCTCAGGTGCATTCCACTCGAGCAAAATAGATTAGATTCTTGAAAATCAATAAAGCCCAGTCTAATTTTTTTGAGTAAACAAAAATTAAACGCGATTTTATCTTTCTGGATTCATTTCTCTCTTTAGTTCAATATCTTTTTTGATTAAGAAAAAATTCTTCTTTACAATTTCAATAAAAATGCAGATTAATAATAAATATTTACCAAATAATATCATATTGATTTGGTTATTAGCTTTAGAGACTAGCCTCAAGATTAAATATTATTTCCATCTAGCGCTTTTGATTTTTTGACCTAATGTTCAAGAAGCTCGACTTTTTCTGCTCCACACTCAAGCCACTTGATAACAGTGCTACTTATAAATTGCATAACTATTCGCGAAAAAAAGTAATTTATCAAAACTCGATATTTTTTCATTAAAAAGAATTAGTCGAAAAAAAAGTATCTTTATTTAAAACCCCCGCAATTTTTGGCATGTTTCTTGATAGCTATAAATATTTTGATGGATTAAAAATAGTCTTCAGGTGATGGAAGCACGAAATTTTAATTTTATAGCTGGAAAAAACAATTCATCTATTAGAATTGATAGAGGAGTAAAATTAAAAGCTCTACTGGATGCTGTCAAATGCGGGTTTAATACAACAACAAAAAAGAGAAGATAAACTAATTTTCTATATTTTTATCAATTCTCAAGTATTCTTTTCAATTTAAGTAGAAATTTTTTGATTTATTCGACAGGGTCGATATTAATAGGAATAAATTTTAGAAATCAATGTGTCAAAAAGATAAAAAAGAATCTGTCTCTAGCATTCACATTTATCTCGGCAAGAGTTGTTCCGATAGAATTAATGATTTTTCGATAGTATTGTTAAATTTGATATATTTAAAAATGCACAAGTGTTTTAACCTTCGATTTAAATGTCAAATGATCAATAAAAAATCGATCAAATCAATTCTAATTCTTTATCTTTTTGTGAATACTAAACTATTTGAGATTTATTTAAATTAGATTAAGAAACGTTTAGGGATTTAGCACATACAAGCATAGAGACGGAATTTTATTGATAGTGCAAGTTTTAATTTTCAGGAAATATTAATTCTTAAAATTGGCCTCGTTTAGACACAACTTTTCCCTAAACTCGTGATTATTCATTTTTCAAGTCATTGATGAATTTTCGGAGAGAGATCTCTCTGAGTTAATTACAATTAAGCATTCAAATTTCCGTTTTGCTAATAATCCATTCGTCTTTGGCATACTATGATGCATACTCGAAATCAGGAAACATCAATTTTTGTCATTAAAGAATTTTTGTTTTTTGATTTGTTTTTTATTTTACTCTGACTAATAACTAAAGTCCGAGTATCATTAATGGCTCTATAAAAACAAATTTCAAAAATCAAAATTAAATCAAAAATATTTTATTCTATTATGCTCCCCTGATAATTTATAATTATAAAAACAAATTAATTTTTTTAAATTTAGATTTTATAAAATCAAATGCTTGAAATGATTTAAGCATTATAAAACAAAGAGTTCCCAGCCGATTAAGAAACAATTTGTCGAAATGAAATTTCAATTTAGAGTTTTAATAATATTAATTCTTTATAATGCATCGCAAAGTAGGTGTTTTTTTGTCGATTAATAAATAATTTAACTCAAATTTTGATTGAGTATTTTTACTAAAAATTATTTTTTTATTTAAGACCTTCTAAACTCTCTTTATTTCAGTGTAATTCGAAAACTTTTTAGATATTTTAAAATTTTAATTTTTATCATTTAATAAATATTACCATTTAAGAATAATTTTTCAAAATCTTACCCGAACAAAAAAAAAATTAAGTTCTGTCTAAAGAAAAGAAAAAAATGATCAAAAGGGTACCCCAAATAAGTTTATCTATTCTATTAAAATAAAATAAAATTAGTATTAATTTGTATGAATTTTTTTGCAAATACATTTAACTTATTTAGAAAATAAAGTCAAGTTATTGAGAAATTTTAAATATTGGCTAAATAATTAAATTTTTAATTCTTATTAGATAAGTTTAAGATGCTAAACTTTAAAAAAAAGCTTCTTAAAATTGAAAGCAATTTTTTAAATGAATAATTTGATTTAGACCATTGTTTTAACCAATTTGAATAGAAATTTATTTTTTCCCTTTAATCAACTAAGTCGGTGTTTTATCCAAATTTAATCTAAAATCGTGTTAATTCGAGTTAAATCCGAATTTAGAATTTTTTTTATTTTATATTAATATTTTTATTTAAGTCGTGAATGCTGCTTTTGAATTTAGCAATAATTTAGAAACAGACAGCCAAATTCCATACATCGAAGCAAATGATTATCAAAACGCAACTGTTGGCAAATCAGTTTCCCTTAAATGCATTGTTCACCATTTAAAGAGTTATAAAGTAAGCATACAAAAAAAATGATTAAAACAAAAAAAAGGTTCTCATGGGAGTATTTTGAACTATTTTTATTCCATTCTGGCTAATTTAAATAATCACCAGCCAGATTCATTAGCAGAAATGCAATATGAGATTTCTTATCAGCCGAAATAAAATTAAAAAAAATGATAAGATTGATTTTATGCTCAAGTAATAAAATCTTGTCAAAATAATAAATTTGTAATTTATGACCACTTGAGTTTTTAATTTATTTTATTTTAATTGAATTAATCTTTAAAGCATTTGAAATTCTTTGATCAAACATGTGAAAAAATTTTTTTTTAATCATTTAAAAAACTAAGATCGCTTGGTACTTTAATGGTATCCTGTTATCGTTGAATAGCATTAGAATAATTAATGACAAATATTATTCTGTTGAAAATCCGCAACCAAATGAATGGATTCTTGTTATTGATCCTGTAAATACAATTCATGATGGACAATATAGTTGTCATGTGAATAATGGTTTAAAAAAGATTATCAACCTCAAAGTTGGAAGTAAATTATATAATTAAGAAAAAAAATACATTTATTAATTTAATAAAAATTAAAGTGCCACCTGTCTTTGTTGGTAGTAATGATTCTCATATAATTATCAATGCTCAGGAAAGAGACAATGTGACTCTGACATGTGAGGCCGAAGGAAGCCCTCCCCCTCTTATCTATTGGTATAAAAACAGTAAGAAAATTTTAGAATATTTTACTAGTTAAAATATGTCTAGCTGATAAAATTGTTTATTTATTTTTATTTAAGATAAACTTATAGCAACTGGTACCCAATTTTTTAAGAATAATGTTTCGCGTTATAGCAGCGCTATTTATGAATGTGTTGCCAGAAATGGAATCGAACCTGATCCAAGTCGTCTTTTTAAAGTTAACATCAACTGTAAATTATTATCACCAATTTTGTTCTTAAATTTTAACTAATTATTTAAGTCAAACCTATCATGCATTTGATGTATCATTTTGCTGACTACCAAAATAATAGCAATAGACACATTTTGAATGAGTTAGAATTGGTATGTGAAGTAACAGGGTAAAGAATTTAATTTATAATATTTTTTTTAATAACTGGGTTTTATTGTGCTTAGAAATCCAATTAATTCAATTAGTTGGTTCAAAGATGGAATAAAAATTAAAGATGATCATCGTCGAAGACACCGTTTCTATCGAAATAATAATTATAGCTTTAAACCAGCATATAGTCCGACAAGTGAGCCTAAAAGTGTCTTGAAGAAAAAACACCCCAAGATTGTATCTATTCACTCAACTTATCATGAAAGACACTTTAAATTAATATCTAAACTAAAAATAAAAGTATTTTTGATTTAATTCTAGAAGAAAAATCAAAATAATATATTTTTTTTAGAATTTTGATGAGTCTGAAAACGGAAATTTCAAATGCTCAGCAAATGGCTTTGAAGGCGATCATTCAAAATCGTTAAATATAGATGGTATTTGATTTAAAAAAATGATTTAAATCAATTATTTAAATTTCCTTTCTTCAAAGAATTAACAACTAAATGGATTATGGATGAATCGAAAAAAGATTTGATTGTTAACAAGAATGAAAAGTACACCAAAAAAAACCTAAAAATTTTGAACCATCAGGATTTGAACGGTCGACTTGTACAAACCAGTTTAATGCACGAATTATCACGTGGTTCAAAATACAATTTGACCAAAAGTGCCGAAATGGTTCAAAACAATTTTAATGCTTCAAATAGTTTAGAATTTATTTATGTCTATATTTATTTAATTGTTGCTATTATTTTGAATAGAATAAATTAAAACGACGAAAAAATAACTTATTAGACTAGATTTTGTTTGTATAAACAGTAATCCCAAACGTTTGGATGCGCACAATTATTTTAATTGATTGGAAGCTTGGAATACGTCATTCTTGTTTATCCTTCTGGTCAATTCGTTCGCTATGAGTTTTAAATTTAATTTTATATCTGTCGATTTTTTATCAAAATAAAAATAAATTTGTTATAAAGGTCCTATTCAAATTTTTAAATGACAAATATATGTTTTTTTTCTTATATAGTAAATAATAAAATCATCAAATATTTTAATTAATATTTAAGTTTTTTTTTTATAACGGATGGCCAAAAATACTTGTGCAAAATTTCAATAAAAGATAATATTATGAAAATTTAACCGAATATACATAATTACATCTGGTTTTAAGAAAATTTTTTCTTTAATTTAATTATATATTTTTCTAGAAAAAACATTTCTTTTGAAAAAAAAATTAGATTAAAAAGTTTTCAAAAAGACACTTAATTAAAAGACAAATTTATATTAAATCAATGTATAAAATTTCAAGCCAAAATATTATCTTAATAATAATATTATTATTTATTAGTTTAAAGCCCCATAGGCAAAATTACAAAAAATTACATTAAATTCGAGTTAAATTTAAAAAAAGAAAGAAAATTGCACTAGTGTTACTAAGTATTATTAATCAAATTTTTCATTTTTTCAAATAGACTCAGTGAGGTTTTTAATGATAACTCATGAATTTTTAAGCTAAATTACCACTTTCTTCCTTTTACTAAAAAAAACTTACTGAACATGAATTTTCAACTGATATCTTCATTTTCAAATTAAAAAGTAGAAATTTTCATTGTTCTAGTTCGTTGGTGTATTTATTTATCTTATTTTCTAGGTTTCCTTTTTTGCTAGGTCATTTGCAAAAAGCACAAACATTTGTTTTGTTTCGTTCAGGGATGTCATTAATAAATGTACTAAATAAAAGAGGACTAATATTGCTGAGCCTTGAGGGATACATGCATAAATGAAAGCTCAGAACCAAAATACGCTGCTTCGGTAATCGCTGCTGATCACAGATTTTCTCTGGCTACGATTTTCTTCTTGTAAAACAAAAACTGCTTTTTTTTACAATAAAAATCTGAGCAGGAATCATCATAAGGAAAAAAAATCCAATTATTAAGGTTTTTATCGCTCAAGTGGTCATTTACATTTACCTTAAATGTCTTAGAGTCTAGAAAGGATCTAATCCAGTTAATTAAGTAATGAGGTGGATTCATTTTAATCAACTTTTAAATTGAAACTTCATGCCAAATCCTTTTAAAGGTTTTAGAAATATCAAAAATAAAGAACAAACTGTTTTCTTTCTATTAAATGACTCTGCAATTTTTTGAATTTAAATAAATAAATAATTAAAGTAATAATAATGAATTAAAAAAGTATATCAAATCTGAAAATTACTGAACAGTTCGTTGGTTATTACGATGTCAAAATATGCAAAAGCTCTGAAAACTTAAAGAATTAAAAAAATAAAGAATTTATTTAAGGATATGGTTCAAAAAAAAAAGTAAAGAATAACATAATTTTAAAATTTGTAAAAGTTGAATCTTTAGAAGTGCAAGTCAATACGCATACATTAACAGCGGAATAAAAATTGATTTTAGGGATTTAAAAGAAAGAAAGAAAATTATTCAAATTGAAAAAAATAATTTTTTATAAACTAATTGATATAACAAAAACCCTAAAAATTATTGAAAATTATTGAAAAATTAAATTCGCATTTCCATTACCACTTCAGTAAAACAGTATTGTTAATATATTTAGCTTTCAATTTGGTAAAATTTTTTGTGTTTGAATTACAAAATGTATCCAATATTGAAATAACATTGAAAAAGTGCGATGTTTCGAATATTTTTTTCAGTTTCAAAAAAAATAATTTTAAGCTAATATTGCAAGAATGGAAAACTTTGTTTTTCTTATAAATTTTGACTTAAGATTTTGATATGATGATCCTTAAGATAATATTTTTTAAAAATATCTGCGCACTGTTTTCCTTTATAAATTGTTTTTGTTAAAATGCATCAAACGAAAGTCTAGAAAGAAAAAAAAAAATTTTTCAGATCTAGTCGGTTAGGTAAACTCTGGTTCACCTTTTAATGGAATAACTCTTTTTCTCAGGTTTTATGAACTATTAGTTCACCTATTTTGAAATTTTTTCATCTATTTAGAAAAAAGCTATTGTAATAATTAAAAAATAAGATAGAAAAAATGTAATTACATAAAAAATTTAAAGCTGGAATGAGTAAGTAAAATTTGATAAATAGATGAATCTATGTTCCCCAAAGTCAAACACTTGAAGTGTGAAAAATTAATTTTTATTATTTGTGCTAAAAGGAAAATATTTTAGAAGAGAGCGTATTTGGGTATTTGGTATTGTTGAAAGGGTTATATCAAGTCAACCGGGCGAATGCTATTTCTAAAGCTCCTTCAAATTAGAAAAAGAACCAAAAAATTTATTAACTTTAATTATTTATTTTTATATCAGTTTCGAGAATTAGGCATTCTATTAAATAGCTTTATTCAATTTGTTGACATAATCTAAAAATTGTAAATCTAATTCTATTTTGGTTCATCTTAACGTGATAAAAAAATGGGTGAACTAATAGAGCAAGAATTTTTCGCATTAAACCGACTAGACCGAGTATTTTAACTATTGGTTATCTTTTTTTTTTATATTCATTTTTTCTTTATAAATTTTTTTTCATATATTTTTTATTCTGAAGGAGCATTAGCTCGGTACAGATAAACAAATAAATAAATAAATTATTTAAAAGTTAAAAAAAGAATTTCCAATATTTTTTTCAAATTTCCAAATAAAAATTAAATTCATTCTATTTAACTAAAGAGTTTAATTTCAAATATGAAAATGCTTGCAATATTAACTTTAATTTATTTTTTTTTTTTGAAACTGAAAAAATTATTTGAAACATCGCACGTTTTCAATGTTATTTCAACATTGGATACATTTTTTAATTCAAACACAAAAAATTAAACCACTTTTAAATCAAAATATTTTTTGTCATCATGCATCTTTCATTTTTAAAAAGACTTTTATTATGTAATATAAAAAAAGTAAAATATATTTATAATAATAATATATATAATAATAATAGTATAATCAAAAAAAAATATTGTTAATTTCTTTTCAAATCATAGAAAATGAGCAAAAAAAATAAAATAAAGCAAGTAAAATTTATTTGAACACCAGAAAAAGCGCCATACTTTTACTTAACCAAAAGGTATCTTTCTAAAGTCAATCTTTCACTTGAAAATGATGAATAAATATTTTTTAAAAATAATTACAAAACTTATTTTTGAAGAATAAAAAGAGATAAATAAGTTCCGAAAATTTTTTGTAGCATTTTGCTTCACATAAAAACAAACATCTGCAAAAAATTACTTTCATCTTCATATACGTTTCCAAGTGAGATAAACTGTTAAAAATTGTAGCTTTACTTTGTTTATTTATTTTTAATTAACAAAAATCCTTCGGGAGAAGTAAAAAAAGAAAAAACTCAAGTAAAATAAAAAAAAGTTGATCAAATACGAATTATTAAAAATAAAAAAGTTATAATTTAAAAAATTGATTTGTTTGAAAAAGAGAAATGAGTCTCATTTGGGTTTAATAAGCTGGTTAAATAAAGTTTGAAAATTAGAGCATTTTTCTCTCAACTAATTTATCCTTAAAATAAGACTTAAAATCTAACTCTAATTATTATTTTAGCACATTTTTATTAATTCTTTTAATGATACTTAAATTTCAACATTCTAAATTATGTTTGTAATATTTTTTTCAATTAATGAAGAATATAATCTACAAAATCCATTTGAAATATTCCAAAATTTAATTTATTTTTATTTTGTTTTCCTTCATTTTTGTAAAATATAATTTTATCCTATCATTTGTATTTAAATTTAAAAAAAATATAATCAATTAAAATCAAATCGAGAATTCTCACATCTACATTAAATCGAAAACTTAAGCATTGCTCTAAATTTCTTTTTATGAAAAATCAAATATCAAGAATTCAAATATTTTCATTGAACTTAAAAAAATATTATAAAATAATACCGTAAATATTTGCTTTATTTAAGATCCACCAAAAGTCAGAGACATTGATTTAAGTGCTTTGAAAAAATCTCAAATTTTTTTTTTAAACTTTTTTTAGAGCAGAACACTTAAATTCAAATCAATTTAAAATTAAAAATAAATTAAAGCACAAAAATCAGGTTTTCAAGCTCTTAGTGCTGCATTAAAAAACTAATATTTACGGTAGTAATATAATAGCTCTGAAAATTTAGCTGTAGACAAGCTATTATCGCAATTTAAATTAGTAATCATCAAGTTTTCTTCTCTGAAACTATTTTAATTTCATTTTTTTAAATGTCAAACAAAAAGCTATCAGATTATTAAAATAGATTTTTTAAAATCGTTTAAAATTTTATTTAAAAATTATTCTAGACAAATAGAAAAAAGTCTTATTAGGTTAAGTAAATTTTTTGTACAATTGAAAAATAAATTTATCAGAAATAAAGTTGATTAACTGAATTATAGAACAATCTTGGAATATTTTTAACAAAATAAATTTCACAAAAAGGACCTTAAAATTTGTGATCTTTTAAAAAAATAATCAATAATAGAATTAATAAAAAATCGGACTTAGAAAATAAAAATTAGCAATATATGAGCTAACGACTAATTTAGACCATCTTTAATATGTACTGAATATTTTTTTGCCAATTCTCGCCAATATTCCTTATTTTGCTGAACATGAAATGTATTCTCTTTTATTTTTGAATCTGGGTCTCCATAATTAGGAGGGTTTGCAAATGGATCATATCCGAGCCTTCTAAGCATTGGTGCAATAATGTCCATTTGGCTCAATACATCGGACGGTATCTTGCCGACCCATGAACTCAATGCTTCTAAATTTACGGGCTTAATCACTTGGTCAGATGATCTCTCAACTTTGGACAAGGAGATTTCATCTCCAATGAATTTTTCATGATGAATTACATTTTCGCTCCAACTAATATTCATAAAATTGAGAATACTTTTCATGGTTTTCTCTGGATGTAGAACCAACTGTTCATAATAGACTGGCATACAACTCTCCGAGCCTATTTCAATGCATTGTGCGTACATTTGTTCTATAATAGTATTCCATCTGACTAGACAATCTCGGTAGCTTTCTAAATTAAAGCCAGTTATGGTCACTCGGCGGCTTATAATTGAATGAACTGTTGCTCGACCATCTCGAATCATAAGAACAAATTTCGAATTAGGGAAAACATTTTTCATATAAGTTGAATAGCGCAGAACTAGTGGGTCTTTGTTGCATAAATGTTGTGCCGGCTTTCCATGCTTGACAATAACTTCTAGAATGAAAGCACCTACGGCAGAATCTATGACATCGTCACTCATGCCCGCATTCAGAAGCCTTTCTTTTTCTTTTTTAGAATTGGTCCATTGATTACGCATGTAAATTAATCGGGGTATGATGCGAGTCTCTTCGCCGCATCGAATTCCGGGATGAGCGTCGAGCATTGCCCGCATAAGAGTCGTCCCTGATCGCGGAACACCGCCGACAAAAATAAGCGGCGTGTTTCTATTGTATGGATATACTTTGTCAGAATGCTGGGAGTATTCTTCATTTATTTTCTTGAAATCACTTGCCTTAATCTGGTCGTTGAGTCGAACAAAATCCAAATCGGATTCTGCATTTCCGTTTGGTCGTATTGGTTTTATACATTCCGAAATTGAAAAAATATCGCTTTCAATAATCCAAATAACCAAAAGAATACTCAATATCCATATGATAAAATACTTTATATCAATTAGTTTTAAACGGCGTCGTAACAGTGGAATAAATACCATTCTATCACATCAAATATTTCTGTTTTTTTTGTAAAATATTTTTAACTATTGATCAGCTTTAAAAAAAAGGGATTTTTGCCATAAAAAATCTAAATGATGAATTTTTAATTTTTAAAAAATAAATAATACATAATTTCGTGAGTTGATAAATATTTTTGGTTTTGAAAATTTTTTAAAATAAATTAACTATTGCTCTTTAGAAAATATGCCAATAAATTACTAGATATAAATAAATTATTTTTTTTTTTAATTGGTAATCAAACATGAATTTAGAGCTTTTCTTTTTGTCACGTTGCTAAAAATTGATTAACTTTTGGGTAACTCTTAGCAACTTTTTTTAATTACTCTTGCATGAAATTAAACCAAAGCTTCAATTGCATGAAAAAAACAGATAAACTTAGAAAAAAATTTAAAATTTTTAGTTTCCATGGATTTCAATTTTAAAATATTGAATCAATTTAATTAATCAATTTTATTCGGTTTAGGATCAGAATTTTAATAGGAAAATAAAATAAACAAGCTTTTGAAATTTGAAAAAAAATTTGAATTGGTATTATTGTCCAAAATTCACAAAAATCTTACTTGTTTTTATTGATTAGAATTTTCTGTACAATAAAAAAATAAATTAAAATAAATCAAATATTTTTATTTTAAAATAGACTTAGGTTATAAAACAATCAAATACGCCTAAATAAAGCAATGATAATTATTGATATTAATTTTTACTCAATACTTTTCAGGTCTAGCATATTAATTACTTCATTCACATTAATCTCTTATTTGATCTCATCAAAATATTATTACTCTTAAATCTAAGTTTAACTTGTATTTTTTATTTTAATTAAGTCTTTTACTAAGAAGGATATCAAAAAGCGAAAAAAAAAAGAAATTCGATAATTTAATAGAAGCTGTGGTAGATTTTTATAATAGATTATGGATCTTATTATATTAGAAAAAATCAATATTAATTTTATTAACAAGATTTGAAAATTTTGAAATTTCAAAAAATTAAATTAAAAAAAAAAGACTCGAAACTAAAAAATTTTTAAGGAAAGTAAGTTAGAAAGCTTCAAAAGTTTTCAAAAAAAAAAGAAAAAAGACATAAGTTAACGTTAACTTTTTTGATTTACAAAATTTTATTTTTATTTATTGTAGCCGATGATCTCAAAAATGACATTACAGTGACCTTTACGAATTTTGATTATGGATTATCAACAAAACTGACTTAATCAAGTTCTTTGAATATTCTTTGCCTATGTTGAACTCGAGTACTCGAGACTTGATCCAAATATTGAATTCAAATAAATAAATTATGATTTTAGATTTTTTATGCAGATAAAAACTTAAAACTGATAATATAATTTAGTTTCATCTATTCTTCTATTGCAATAATTAAGTAATGGCTTCAGAATTTGGCTAAAGGCTCACGCAAAAATTCATAAAAAAAAATTTATCTAAAATCGTTTCAGATTTCTAATTTTGCTTCGTCGAGAATTTTTATCTTATCTATTATTTTTATAAGATTTTGTTGTCTTTTCTAAGCAAAATCAATTTTTGAAAAACTTTTTATTTGGGCTAAATTTTATGAATTTATTTGGCTATTTGAAAAATAAATACAAAAAAAAATTAAAGTAAAGTCATGCAAAATTTAAATTTAAGTATCCCTTTGATGTTATCATCATAACATAGACACATGCTTGGTTTATAATTTATACTGTTTAGAACGCAATATTTTTTACAATTCTTAAGAGATTTTGGATCTCGAGTTTTTGAATTATAACTGAATAAAAGAGAATATACAAATAAAAATAATTAATAATGTAAAAACTGCATGAATTTCGATCATAAAATCTAAAAAAATTACTATCTCAAGCAGAAATTAATTAAATAAATTAAATTGATAATTTTTTTCGAATCTTCCTTGAGTTGTCATTATTAATTTTATCTCAAAAACGATATCTTAAGATTGAAGGATTCTCTTTAAAATTGAAATATTATGATCGAAAAGAAACGCAAAAATAACCCAAGTAATTTATCAAAAAAATGTTCATTTTAAGCAAATATTTAGACAAATTTATCCGAAATTCTAATAAATCAAGCAGTTGATTGATTAATTATAAAAACGCGTTGTGAATAAATACAAAAATTAGGCTATGTAGATATAATTCTTTTTAGATTTCCTTAAATGAATTTCATCGCGGAGCTTTCAAAGAAAAAATAAAATTTTATTTTTTTTCCTATTTTTATAGTATTTTTGCTAAAAATTAATATAAAAAATTTAAACAGAATATCCTTTTAGAGCACCATTTTATGTCGTTGAAGATATGGCAATTATGAGAATCGATTTTTAAAATTTAATTTCATAAGATGCATTTCTTTATAATTCTTGTGTAAATCAAGTATATTAGAAAAAATGATCATCAATCGGTTTTTAAATAATTATTTTCCAAGAGTTCATTATATAATTACGTTTTAATATTTCTTCAAAAAGATTGAATTCAGTTCTGAATGAGTTTAAAATATTTGATTTTAATTTGAATACCAAAAATTTTTTTAAATATTTGAATTTAATTATTTAAAAAGTAAAATAATTTTATTCAATAAATCATACTTTTTTAGTATTTATTAATAAATATGTCATTATAAATTTTTTTTGAATTATTTTGAATTGTTTATACCAAAAATACCTAAAATGTAAGAACCAGAATAAACTATGAGATATTCAAAAGGAATTAAAATTTTTAAATTCTAAAATTTAAAAAAAATTAAATAATTTTTTAATATTAGATTTAAAATTAAATTTTTCAGCCCGTTTCTTAACTTATTCACAATTAAAAATGAATGATTTGATAGTCTTTGTCTAATTAGAATAACAAATGAAGGGATTATCATTTCAATCCAGAATTTTTAGAAGTAGTAGTAGTAGTAGTAGTTGTTACTGCGGTATAGTGCTCTATACCAGCGCTTAGCCATTAAGGCTATTGCAGTCATTATGAATTCAATTTTAATATTTCTTTATTAATTAGAGCCTTGAAACTACTTCCTGTCCTTGCTGATATTGCTTCTATTGATAGCTTGTTCTATGATTCAACAACTCTTTTTGTTAAAAATTGATAACGGTATTGTTCTTCCTTGTTTATCTCTAATACAATAATCATCCCTTTTCTATCCTCTTGGATAATGGAGAGGCGCTCATTTCCGTTTGTAGTACTTCTTTGAGCAACGACGTCAATCTGACACAGAGGTTACTGCATCGAGTTGATCATCTACATCGCAATTATTACCCAGTCGAAACCGATTCCCATTGTTTTAAACATTTGCCCCGTACTGCAGAGATTTTTTGAAGATTTTTTCACCCTAAGCGGTCTTGGAACTCTCGATCCTCTCCTTGTATGACTCTCCTTGGGATAGGTATTGGGACCAAATTTATTTGTGATCTATCTAGATAATCTTTTGAAAGTCTTAAATCTCCATGCTGGTCATATGCTGACGATTTAAAAATAATTGGTATAAGCAGTCATGAATCCGCTAATCCAATTTTATACCAAGACTTGAAAGTACTAGTTGAATGAACCGAATAATGATCAACAAAGCTAAACCTTGCTTATGCATTTTTTTTAAATCTTTAAAATATCTCTGCAATACAGGGTGAATGCTTAAAACCGTTTTATCATTAAAAATATGGGAACCGGTAAAAATATGAGCATTTATTAGAAAAGTAGGCATTATGTCAGGATTTTTGAAAACAAGAAAGAAGTATCAGAAGAATTCAAGTCTAGATTTTTTAAAAAATAATATATAAAAATCAAAAATTTAGACCTTGAAAAATCGATTCAAATTTAACGATCAATTACATAAAGTCGAATTTTAAGGAGATGAGATGAGCGTTTCCCCATTATCCACAAGGATAGAAAAGGGACAATTGTTATTATAAAACCGATCCCTGAGGAAGACCTTTTGTAATTTCTCTCTAGTTGGACATAGGATCACGAAATTTTCGTCTCATTTAGAAGGATTCGATCTATTTAAGGCTTTGTCCTTGAATTCCATATGAATCTTTTTATCATAAGATTATGATGTGATACTTTATCAAATACTTTAGAGAAATCAGTGTAGCTAAGATCAACTCTTTTTTTTTCCAGTCTCTCAATTTATCAATGTTTTCTTAAAGAGTATTATTTCATGAATTTCTTGGCATAAAACCGTGTTTTATTTCACTAATAAGTGGGCAAAAATAGCATTAATTCTTCTTAATTAATTTTTCCAGGAATTGATGTAAGCGATACTGGTCGTCAAATTTTTGAATGTAATTTCAATCTCTTTTGAATTTGTGTTATATCATCTTTTTTCCATATTATCTTTTAACATGCAGTTCAGCTTCAAGAAAGAGTTAGCTTAAAAGAAATCGAGAATGATTTTGAGAAGTTCTTGATTAAAAAAGGATTAACACCGTCAGGGTCCGCAGATTAAAGTAAAGTAAAAGGCATTAAAAATTTGCTTAACATTTGTTTGACTAAAGCTTAAGTATGAATTAAACTGAATTTTTTTTGCTTGTGATTGAATTTCAAACACGTAATTTTTATCATTAAGATTCAATTTACAAAAACAGATTTGAAATAATTTTTTAGATGATTGACTATTAAGTCTTAGTCATTTTGTATTTAACCTGAAATTTTTATTTATTTGCCTGAATTTACTTAAATTATATCATAGTGTTTATTTTTATCTTTTTTTTTTTCTTATTTTTTATTTATATTTTATATTCTAATTTTCTAGTTTTAAAATAACAATACATATTGATGGAATAAAAAAAAATTAAGAAAAAATACAAAATATGAAAAAGTTTTGTATATTTTAAAAATTTAGTGCTTTGATAAACAGAAAAAAAAAAATTTTTTTTTTTTAAATATGTTTGTTTATTTTTTTTATTATTTTTACTGGGCAGAAGGAGCTTCACTCCGTATGTGCAATATGCGATCTTTTCGAATGTTAGCTCGAAGCCTTTTTAAATTAATTAAAAAAAAAAATATCTATTAAAAAAAAAAAGGAAATATTTCGAATTTCATAAGCTTATACCAAGTTTCATTCATTAATCATTGAGATAACTTAATTTCTTCAAGTCATTGATAGGCCATTCTGACTTCATTTTAAATTATACATTCTTTTTTAAAAGGGACTTTTTCTTTAGACAATTTGTTTAAAATATCGGGAAAGATTCGGAACATTGGGTTTGTGTTCTTATTTATTAAAAACTAAATTCCAAACGATACGCTTTTATTCCAGAGAAAAAATAGTCAAACTTGAAAGAACTACTTTTTTAAAAACTTATATTTCCTTTTTATCAGTACGTGACATTGCTTAGCATTTCCTAACGGTGGACCGGTTGCGATTTGGTCAACTCGATCCTCTGATTCAGTAATTAAGTAGTCGAAAATATGTATTTTGTTTTACCATCTGCATTTATGTATGTAGCTTGACGAACATGTAACTAGATTTTTGTGCATCCATTGGTGTCTTACTAGTACGTCTACTACTATTACTTACTAGATGTCTTACTAGTACGATCAACTGCCGATTCTAACAAGGGGTGGGAAACCGGTTTGTTTTTGGAACCGGTTTTGTATTAAACCGGTTATATCCGAAGAATAAAAAAAATATTTTTGAACGAAAGACTTTTTTTTCTTTATAAATTTTATATTTTTTCTTAATTTTTCAATTATTCAAAATTGAACCGGTTCCAAAAACAAACTGATTTTCCTTTAAACCGGTTTCCCACTCCTAATACTAACTATTCATCTATATATTTTTGTTAATAATTTTTTACCAGGATTTTATTTTTATTTGGTAATAATGTAGATAAAGTAAGAAATAATTTATATTTTTAAACATCTATGGCTAAATTTGAGACTTAAATTCAAATAAAAATTCGGTTAATATTTTCTGCACTAGTATAAAACTTTTTTTAAACATTTCTTAAATTTTTTATTTAATATTTGATATTTTTTTAAAGATTTTGCTGAGATCAAAATAATTGTTATTAATTTTTTTTACAAAATTACAAGAAATAAAATTTCAATTTTAATTTTCATTAAGAAGAAAATAATTAAAAATTATTTAAAATTTAAACAGTGATAATAAGAAAATCTATCGAAATAATAAAAATTAATGCAGTCTAAAATTGTCTGATATATCTAGAATATAATTTTTGAAATGTATCTTATTAATGAAGTTAATCATGACCAAAACAATTTTTTTAATATAAAAATTTGATGCAAAAGCATATTTTTTAAATTGATCATTCAAAGCTTATAATATCTATAAAGCTTTGTAAAATTTTTGAATTTATTAAACTTGGCTATTATTCATCATGTATTTCAAAAAATTTTTTCTGTTTATAAAATTTTAAATTCTTAAAATTAATAACAAAAATATTTGAACATTAACTTCTGTTTGCCTTTTATGTCGCTTGAAAAATTACTCTAAGCTATGGGCTTTTATTGTACACTGAGTATTCTTTTAAAATACGATTTTAAAATTTTTAAAAAAATAATCAAAGAAATACAAGAAAAGTTTTTTAATGCTTTTTTTGATTATTTACCTTGATTTACGAATAATTATGATTGAAGACAAAATGAATATAAATTGAAGTTATTTTTTATAAAATAAAATAGTTATTTTTTGTACGTATTCATTATTTTAAATTTGTTTGAAATTCAAGCTAAAAACCCTTAGATTAAAAATTAATAAAATAATTAAAATAGAACAAATTTGAATTTTGAAATTATAAATTATTTTCAAAATGCACCTTTAGTAGACAAAGTTATTTTTAAAGATTTGCAGGTAGTTCATTTAAAAATAAAACATGAAAATTATGCTCTTAAAATTTTTAAATTAACATTTTTCATCCGATTGAACAAACATTATATATGATTAATTTTTTTTTAAATCATCAAAATTTATTCAAAACCACTACACCTTTAAGTTGGTTTAGTTGTTTCTATGCTAAAAAAAATCAAATAAAGAACTTATGTTTTAAGTTGTTCATTTTTCATTATAAAATATTTGATTTAATTAGAAATGGCAAACGAGCAAGCTATTAAACTGATTTCGCTGATTGGAAGTATTGTTTTAGGACTTGGCGTTATTTTGCTGGTGATACTTTTGCCACTTTCTTTCAGTTATCTAGATTTTTATGAAGTAAAATTAAAATACTATAAAAAATAATAATTATATTCAATGATTATCTATCAAGTATGGTTTTGTAAAACGAAGAACAACCAGCAAAGTGGATACAAGCAAAGTATACGACGGTGGCCGTCATCTGATAGGACCTGATTTCGAGTTTAAAGAATTTTATTCCGCTGCTCAATTTATTCACTTTTCTCATATTCCGATTTTTACCAAAGACAATCTAGAGGTAAATTGGAAAAGATAATTCTATTTAATTTAAAACACAACTAAAGGTAAAAATCACCGCAGAACTCCAATATTTTCTGATTAAAGAAGACCTAAAACTTTTACATGATTCGTATGATGTAAAATATCACCCGATTATTGTCAATAACGCTAGAGACGCCATAAAAGCAATTAAAATAAAAATTTGTCTTTAAAACAATTTAACAAATTATTTTAGAATTCAATTACCAAATTTGATACCGATGAATTTATTTCGAATCGTTCTGTGATTCAGAACGATTTATTTTTTGGAGTAAGACGCCGT
The DNA here is from genome assembly GCA_019054805.1 of Brachionus manjavacas. Lineage (NCBI taxonomy): Eukaryota > Metazoa > Rotifera > Eurotatoria > Ploima > Brachionidae > Brachionus > Brachionus manjavacas. The sequence continues at coordinate 2,537,051 of JAHQIY010000005.1, forward strand.
CTAAGCGGTATATGCTGCTTGCCAAATTGTAAAAAAGGTAATTAAAAACAAAATTTTATTCTATTAGCCTTAATTTAAAAAATGTTCCAGATTGTCCAACTTGTAGGCAATGGGAATTATGTGACAAAGGCTGTAAGCCGAGAAACCTGTGTAATAATGAAGAAAGAGGATTTTATGTCGAAGTTCGCTACTTAGAATTGCAAGACATCGACATACCATTACAGGTCAATGAGCGCAAACTTCTTTCATTAATCAGAGATTTGGAAAAAGAGAAAGAAGAATCGGTAAAAGAAGAAATGATTGTTAGAAAAAAATCCGAATACGAAGTGGCTAAAATTACTAATCAGGCTAAGGAAATAGTCGAAAACGCAAAGGCTGACTATGAATTAATGATTAACCAAGCAGAAACCAATTATTCCAGAATAATAGAAGCAGAACATAATAAAGGTTTACAGAAAATATTCCAAGAGCTTGGTCTTACTTCAGCTAAACTTAAGTCATCCATCAATTATATCAGATCCCTCAAAAACCACGAAAAAATCAAATATTCTATAGACTTCAATACTCTAATCGCTAATAATAAATAGATAAATCATTGACCTCAAGTTTGGATGAATTCATCATAATTTGTTACAGATTAGTTTCTAGAACTTTTTTTAGGAATTTTTTTTAAACTAAATAATAGTTTATAATGTTAAATTTGCTGGAAGATCAAGATTTTTGCTTAATCAATAAACTTTTGTTTAATTTTTTAATAAAAAACGAATTAAATTTTTACTAAATTGAGCTTTTTTTTCTAGAATTCAAAAACAAAAATATCGGCGTGGTTTGCTATAAAAATTCAAAACTCAAAATTTATTGATAAGAATGGTGATACAGAGCTTTTCTAAATGCTCTTCAATAAAAACTATTATTTTTATTTTTGGATAGCTTCTTTTTCTAGTTAAAATTAACTTGAATAGGATTGTTTTTTTAAAAAGGGATCAAAAAATTAAAATTAAATTCAATTTTGAATTGTTGCATAACTGAATCTATATAAATTCTAGCATTTTATTTCACTTTGACTTTAGCTTGTTTCAAAATGAACGAATCTTCAATCTCCGAAGATAATCACCAGAAGAAAGTAAAATTTTTAAATTAATTTTCTTTTGATCTAAATTTTGTCTAGGAATACTTACCATACAACATTCAATCATATGAGGATTCATTGGTCTATACTAAAAAATTAATTATAATCGCAATCTCAACAATATCATATCTGAGATCCATTTTGCCTGAAGAAGTATTTAGCACTAAAGAAGTCGAAAAAATGAAGTTCAAAATCATACGATCAAAAAATAATGACTCTCATACTCTAATTAATTGGATAAAAGGCGCGTTTGATGCCATTGAAAAAAAATATGTAAGTTTTCATTTTTAACTTTTGGCTAATCTATAAAAAATACTTTTCCTATAGTTAAGCACTATAAGTTTGGCCATTTATACGGATCCTAAAAATCCTCAGGTACATTTTTAAATTTAAAATAAAAATTTTTTTCTTATTCTAAAATTAGCTTGTTCTCGAAACTTATGACTTTCATTTATCTTATGGTGAAAATGTAAATTTACAAATGTAACTTAAATTAAAAAATTAATAATTTAGATTTTTATCTAATTTAAATTTTAAGCTCAAAGAACTTTGCTCAAAAAATAAAATTGACCAGCCTCAAAGTGTTGAGGACAATTGCTGCTACAATCAGCTCATTGGAAGAATTGCCTCTAAAATTGAGCATGAACATGAGATTAATTTACAATGAAAATGTTCCAGACGAGTATGAGCCACCTGGATTCAAAGCATGTAATTTTGAGAAATACAGATATGACCAAGGCAAGTGTCGGATTAGAGTTGGTGATGTAAATTGTTTGTGGCATCAATTGAACATGGAGATAAATTGTTCTAATAAAATGCTAAAAAAAGACGAATTTAACGAAAATATGGATGCTAGTGTGGCGTCCAAAAAAGACTTAAGTGAAACTGTTGAGTTAGTGCCAATAAATATTTCAGCAGAAATAAAGCCTGAAAATGAGTTAAACAAAATAGAAAATCACGAAGATACCATAACTAGCAAAATTGGTGAGCTTAAAGTAGATTCTTCAATTGTCCAAAGTTCATCAGAAATTAGATCAATAGAAAAAATTGATTGCATTTGTGGCTCAGAGCAACAGGATAAAATGAAATTAATCATGTGTTGGAATTGCAGGACCTTTCAGCACGCCGTGTGCTACAACATATTTTGTAGTGAGAAAGAAAATGACACTCTTTGGGATAAGGAATTCGTTCATTGCTGCATAAATTGCTATCATAAAGATCCAAAACTTAAAACAACTGATAAAAGTTTAATTAAAATGGACAATAAAAAACTAATTGGAATTAGTCTATGGCGCAAAGCGCTTTACGAAATTAAAAAAATTGATTCAGATCAATTTTATAGCAAAAATTTGATGACAATTTTGTCTTTAAAACAAAATAAAATGAAAGGTTTGATCAAAAAATTAGAAGATGAAAACATTTTGGAATGTAACAGCAAAAAAGAGTAGGTTTTATCATTTTTTGGCTTAAGCTGTTTTTTATTTTTTATTTTTAGGGGTGTTTACAAAATATTGAAATCAAATTTGACTAACAACATCAAGAAAAATTGTATAGATCCCACAAAAAAATTAAAAGAAGAAGACTTTAAGGAGAACAATAACGATAATGGCCTAAGTGAACTTTCAGAATTGAGTAGCAATTCCAAATTTGATGTAGATAACAATCAAAAGAGGCAGATAAATTCTGTGGATGATTTTTTGCAAAATGTAAAAAAAATTAAAACAAGCATTAGCAATGAAAGTATTGATCAAATTTAAAGTTTATTCTTTTCCAAGTTAATTGCGATTCTTGACATAATATGGAAGTTTATTTTGCAGTACTTTTGCTTTGTTTATTTTTAAAATTTACTGTAATAGGAATTTTGTCCTAATTAACGTTTTTTTTTTGATTCAAATAAAATTCAATAGTCAAACTAGTCAAATGGAATTATTTAAATAAAATATTTTCTAAATTTTATTTTTTAATATGTTTCTTTTCTTTATTTTGATCTAAAAAAAGAAAATTAAAAAATGTTAAATTAAATAAAAAAAAGAAATTATTTTTTCCGTTTAACCGTTTTTAAATTTTCCTAATAAAAGGAAATGGACTTTTATTGTTTTGATATTTCATCTTTTCTTTAAAAATTTTGAAGTGCATCTCAAAAAGTATTGCAAAAAATTACACAAATTACTAATGGGAAATTATAATTTACTTTCGGTTTGTTTTCAAATTTTTTACTTCAATTCTTGATTTATAAAATATTTATTGATAAAAATAAAATTCATATAACCGAATCATCAGTAATTGAATTAAATTGTTTGCATTAAATGTTATGAAAACTAATAAATTACAAACTAAATAATAAATTTCTATATATTTTACAATTCAAAAGAATGAACTTCATAATGATTTAGTCATTCAAAAAAAAACAACTATTAAAATTTAATAATCAAAAGAAAAAATTGAAACATACAAATTCAAAAAAATTAATTTATTTAGATTGTTTTTATTAAAGGTTATTGATTTTTTTTAAAAATTCAAATGATCTTTTATTGACAACAAACACTCTTTGCTCGATTGATTATTTTAAAGCTTTTTTTTTTTTTAATTTGAGATTTCGATATTCAGACTAGCAAATTTTCAAAGTTTTTTAATAAATATAATATTAGAGTTTAAAGATTTTTCAAAAATTGAAATCTAATTTTTTGATAATTTTGCTGGAAAATGCACGTCATCTATTTTTATGTTTAATTTTTTTAAATATAAAAATAGAGTTTTAAAATGTTTCAAAATTTGTAATTGAGATTGCAGATTAAAATTTTAAAATCTAAGTTTGATTAAAAATTTTTAGTTGAAATTTATTGATGATAAAAATTATATTTTTATTTTGAAAAAATTAATTATAGAAAATTGTTGGGTTTAATTTAGAAATATTGAGCTTCATTTTTCTATTACTTTGTACAGATTTCTATATTTCAAATGAAAACGTTTAAAAATTGCATTAAAAATACAACATATTTAAGGTAGAAAAATCGAAATCTTTAATTCGAAACGAAATTCGAACATGTCTTTTTGTTATTTATTTTAAATTCTAATAGAGGGTCTATATAGTTAAATTGATCTGATTTATCTTTAAAAAAAGTGATTATAAGTAAACAGTAATATAAAATTTGATGATTTTTTGAAAAAAATATTCCAATAAGTTTATTTTTAGAAAAAAATTTCAATATAATGAAATAATTACAATAGTTGGAATTTTTAAAATCGATTTTTCATTTATTGGAAAATTTTTAATTTAAGCCATTGTCAGACTTTTCGAATTAATGGTATAATTTTCAAAATTTTAGATTTTTTTATCATAAATAGCTTGCCAAAATAATCTCAAATACTAGACTAAATTTCAAAATGAATAAATCTTTTAAATTTTTCATTCTAATTTTATTTTGTCTACTAGATGTAAAGACAATCAAAAAAAGCTTTAAAAAAAAGAAAAGAATATAAAATTATTTCTGAAGGTGTGTTTTTTAAATTATGCAAAATATTTATAAAACTGCCTTTTATGTTTTGTTAAATTATTAATCGAATTATTTAATTTATTATTTCCGATTATTGGTTTAAATCAATCTCTTTGAAAGTAAGAATAATTTTTTATAAATTATATAGTTGAATTTATTTTATGAAGCCTGTGGTTTTCCCTCAAATAACTTAACTAATTAATACATATGTTTGAAAATTTTATTTTGAAACGAAATTTAATGCATGAATTAATAAATTTCTTTTGAAGCATTTACTCAATTTAATTAATATTAATATTTGGTAATGATATTTTCGGTTTTGGATTTTAAATTCAAAAATCTGTTTCAAATTGGTGCCATTTTCAAAGAAACAAAGAAGAAGTAAATTGTTATATTTTTGGTTGTTAGGAACGCTTATTTAAATTAACCTTTAATTTAAAATTTTTTAGATCTAATTTTAAAATACTTACTTTGTATTAAATAATTATAATATTTTATAATTTTATCCGAGCGTCATTTGATGTCAAAGGTATACCTTTTTTTTATTATGTTGATATCTTTTTACAATATTCTGGTCACGTGATCATTAGTTAAAGTTTATCTGGATCAACTTTTAAACTTTTAGTTTAGTTATATTCATTAAGTAATATTAATTCCCTTATCTTTAATCATCAATTCATTTTAGCATTTTTTCTAGATCTGTTATTTGAATAATTAATTAGATAAAATTAAATATTTTGAAGAAAATTATCATGCATAAATTTTTAATAAAAGATCTTTTTTTTAATTTTTTTTTAAAAACTGGTTGTAATTAGGGTTTAGCTGAACGAGCCGTACTAAAGAATTAAAAAAATTTTTAGTTGATTTTTAGTTTAGTTTTTTTGAATTTGTTGATCATTTTAAGTAACACTTAAATAAAGTAATTAATGATGAATTGTTGCTCAGCAATTTAGCCAAATTTCGTTTTGAAAGATCGTATCGTGCAAACATGTATTTTTTCAAATAATTTTTTTATTTCTTAGATTAAAAATAATACATTTAGTAACCGATTTTCTAGGAGAAATTTAAAGGCAAAGTAAATAATTGGCGATAATTTAAAATTTTGGAACTAAAAATTAAAATATTAGACAAAAATGTATAAGAATCAATTAGAAATTTTTTTTTTTAAAATTGATTATTATTTATTATAAATTTATAACTAAAAAATTTAATCAAAAGGTTATCAGCATTCAAAATCATTACATAATTATAAAATATAATAGATTCAAGTTTAATTTTTAGGTTAAATGCTCTTTTAATAAAAATTAGTTAAAACCAATTTTCAAGAATTTGCTTTATAATTAAATCAAACTAGTGATTAAAAAAAATTTAAATCAGACTTAAAGACTTAAATATACTAAAAAAATAAAATTTTTTTTATTTATTTAAAAATTTAATAAATCAATAAATTCTTTTTTATACTATTCTGGAAATATTTTTATTGATCTAAATACCTATTGACAAAAAGAATTATCAATTATCAAATAATGTTTGAAATTATAGCTAGTTCAACTTATTTTTTTTGGCTTGACTTTTTTTTTTAATAATAAAATTTAAAGACATTTTTTTAATGAGTTTAGAATGAAACAAAATTTGTAAATTAATGTGATGATTGTAATTGTAAACAAAAAACTTTAGATTTTAAAGAGTTATAAAAGAATTATGTTCATTATTTCATGTAGCTTTTTTTTCTCTAATTCGTATGATCATCAAAAGTTTTCATTTTAAATTAAAATCTTATTTCTAAGAATAATTGAAATTATCATGTAATTTTATAATTTTATTTCAGTCAAATCTTATTAATTTTATCGTAATTTAGTGATAAATTTCAAGCAACATTTTTAAAAGAACAATGACTACCTCAAGTTAAATTTTTGTTATCAATATACTTTAATTTTTTTTGATAACTTTTATTTCTAATATTTTCTAGATAGAGTTTGAATCCAACAAGATTTAGAATATCATTAAAAACAAGGTTAAAAAGGGCATTTAGAACATAGAAAAGCAATAAGTCATTATTATTTTAAAGAAAAAATGCTTTTAAAAGATAATTTAATTAGATTATATTTTAAAAGTATAACATAAAAATAAATGTATATTCGATTACTTGGTTTTATTTTTATTAATCTTAATATTTCTAAAATCAAAATTTGCCATTGAATTAAATAGGATCAGATAAGAAAAAAAAATAAAGAAATGCATTTTATTGCTAATTCAAATTGTACATAATAATAAAGATTTGATTTAATTTTTGAAAATTTATCTATTATTTTTAATCTATTTAATTAAATGATTACCAGAAAATGAACGCAATGAAAAGTAATTTTTGATAAAATCCATTCATTTGATTTAGAGAAAATAAATGGGTAAATAATTTTTTTTTCACAAAAATTAACTGTTTATTATCTAGAAAAACTTTTAGATTAATTTATAATTTATCATGTCTTAAAAAAAGGATAAGTTCAATAGAGGCAAAGAAGGTATCTTTTGATGTTAAATTTAAAGCTCTATCGTTTAGTTTATTAGCTAATAGAGATAGTAAATGCTTATTAGTCAGCGGTAAAGATAAGTAATTTTCTAAAGAGCTAATAATAATAATTATTAACAGGCTTATTTTTTTATCTATATATTCAAAGTTGCCAAGCCAGGCGTAATTTATCGAATCAATAATAATAAATTATTAACCATAACTGGGAATATCAAGTTTTTAATCTACAAAATTGTACTATGAAGCGAAAAAAAAATTCGAAACCAAGTTAAATATAAATTTTGCAAGCATTCTTATTTATGTTAAGAAAATTAATTTTCTAAGAGTGCATTTAAATTTTTGTGACAATTTAATTCTCTATATTTTAGTAAATACTAGAATTTTGAAAATACATAATTTGTTCAAGTGAAAATATCTCATTTTAATTGAGGGTATTTTTATCTCAGTAAAAAAGAGAAAAATTTAATTTCCAAAGGGATATTTTTAGATGAGATAAAAGTTGAATTTTATCATTTTTAATTAGACAAAAATCGGGTCAGCTTGTTCGAAATGAAATAATTTTCTACTCATTTTAATTTCTTTTTTTAGATTAGATTTAGATATTTTTTTGTTGTTTGTCGAGTCGGGGCTGTATAGAAGACCAAAGTCTAGAAAGAGTCCAAATATGATTTAAAACAAAGAGTTTCAACAGAAAATAAAATTAAAAAAAAATAAATTGCATCTTAAAATTTTCTATATTTTCTAAAACTTGTGTTATGAATTTATTCCAACTTACATTTCATGTTTGCAGAAATTTTGATTCTGATTCTTTTTTTTCATTCAGCCTGTTCACCTGATTCTTGCTTTCAATTTATACTTAATACTCGTGATCATGAGTGAATGTGAATAAACTTTTGCAGCATCTTTCTTAATCATCAATTGTTAATTTATGCATTTAAATTTATTGATTGATACTTCAGCCGACGCTTGTAACGACATTTGAATTCCCACATATATTATGCTAATTCTTCTTTGTAAGGAGAAAAATAACAAATTGCAGGCAACAAGTCGGCAAACACAAACACACATACACCATACTCATAAACAAAATTTTGAAGCTTTATTTTCTTTTTATTTTGTTTGAGCTCTATTTGAACTAGATCAAAAAATAGTCGTTTACGCAAAAAATCTAATTTAATTTAAGCAAATTTATTTCTGATTTATTTTAGATTAAATGTTATACGAGTAATATTTAGACATTTTGATAAAAAATATTCCAAGTTTATGAGTAAACACTTTGTGTAGGATGTCTCGTCCGACCACCAACCCACCCTCGCACAAGCCATCTCCAAGCCCATCAATTCATCTCCAACCCGATCACATTCAGCGCCAGCTGAACACCTCCATGTATCAGTCTCATGACCAAATGTTTATTCAACAATCAGGCCGCAAGCCCTCGCTGTTGCCTGGCAACTCTGAGTCGCGATTTGCCTCACAGAGCCAAGGCGCAGCTGCAGCAGCGATCGCATCGGCCTTAGCTAGTCAAAATCAGTCACAAATGTACAATTCCACTGATGCGGCCAAAGCTGCGGCCATTGCTGCAACCAACTCGTACCTGAGCCAGTATCGGGGAAGCTCGCGCCGACTCGGGCCTCCGCAGGAGCCGCCCTCGGCCTTAAACTTCAATCCATCTGCAATAGCAGCGGTAATTTCTTCTCTTTCATCTATGGGCATAAACCCTAACCATCCGCATTACACCCAGATCATTCAACAGCAATTGCAGCAATATTTGCCCAAAGGTGATGGTATGAAAAAAGAGCAGCCGAGTACGCCTCAGCCAGCAGCGCCTCCTATCGGCCACTCATCTTCCGGTCCGCCTCAAATGCTCTGCAAAAATAGTGGTCAAACTCATGCCAGTTGCTATGTGCCCCAAGTCGAGGCTATTTCGCCCACGCCCGAAGATCAAAAAGAAAATTCGAATCTGCAGGAATTCAAAGAAAAGTTAATGCACGAAATAGAGCGTGTCGACAAAGACATTGCCAGCACTCAGTATCAATTCGATTTGCTTAAGAAAAAACAGCTCGAAATTGAGCACGAAAAGTTTAACCAAAATGAGACAGACGATTTGGCTATTAAAAATTTAACATTAGCTGAAAAAATTTACATCGACAATAAGGTAGGAAAATTAGCAACCAAACTTTTTTTTTTTACTAAAGCCAATTTTTTAGAAAATTTTTTTTTTCATTTTTTCCTCTCAAAATTTTTATTTTGGTTTTCGTTTCGAAATCTAAATCAAAATGATCTGTCTAAGCACCTTTTGTACAGTGCCCATAAGTGCCATCTTTTGCGCTATTCAAGCTGATGATTGAATCATTTTTTGATGTTCCTAATCCTCCATCTACTACTGGCTCAACTCTTGATCTACAACCTATTTATAAAATGAATTATCTAAAATGTATTTAAGTTAGAAATCTATTGTGATTGATGATGTACAATTTCTTTCGTTACTCTATCTACAAAATTAGTTTTGCTTTTTTTTGGATTATTGATGAAAGCTTATTTTCTTGCCGAATCTAGCAAAATTCTTTTAAAAAATATTTCCTTTTCCTTAGGTACAATTCCGTAACTTTAAAAAAAAATGTAAAGTTAAAATATAAAAATCAACAAATTTTAGATATTTCCTTAATTTTTAATTTTTCCTGTTAGTTTACAGGAACAAAGCGTAAATTTTCTGAATTGAAAAACAAAATAACCATCTCTTTTAATTTTGGCTATTTACTAAGATCTTTTTTGCAAAATTACTGAAACAATTTGCTGAAAAAGTCACTTTATTTTTCCAGACTGGTTAAAACAATAAATGTGTTTTTTTTGAACCACATTGATTTATCTTACATTGACCATTACGCTTGCATTTAACCATGTCCTAAACACTAAAAGAGTATTAAGCATCTCAGCTTCATAAGTAAATTCAAATAAAGACTTTTCACAGTCAATTTCAAATAATAGACAAAATCAAGTTCGCAGCCTCATCGAGACCATAATTAACATTTAGTAATTGATTTAAAATTTAAAAAATTGTTTTACTAAATAAGTTACTGAAGTTTAATTTAATAAATTTACTAAAAAATAAGCAAAACACATTTTTTGAACTTATATCACACCTATTTCAAAATCAAAAATATTAATTTCATGTCAAAAAAATAAATAACAAAAAGTTGGTAATTTTTTATCTTTTTATATGTGTAAATTTAATGCCAGAATATGTTAAACTAGAGTCTATATAGTCGAATGGTTTGCGTGTTAATCTTGTAAGCAGAGGATCGAGGATTCAAATCCCGCTGAGTGTAAAAAATCTTCAAAAAATCCATGAAAAACGACAATTATTATTAATTATTACATGTTAAACCTTGTTTGATGTAATATTTTTCTATCACAAAAAATTGTCAAAAACAAGTTTTCTTTTTCTCTTTATTGCTTGTTCCTTCAACTGATAATGGCTAAGAAAGCATTAATGGGAAGATTAAAAGTATTAATTGCGTTTACAGAAAAGAATATCACTCAATTTTTATATTTCAAACTCATTTGAAATGCTTTAACATTGATTTAATTAACCATTAAGTAGGAAATTTTTTAATATGGATTTTAGATGTTTCTAGGCATAGTTGTGAGATTTTTTTTTCAAAAAAAATATAAAATAATAAAAGAGAATATAGTCTTTAATTTAGTACTAGTAGTAGTTATAGTTTTAACTGCAACTTAGAGGTTATCTAAGCATAACTCTAAAGAGCTGTAGCAGTCGCTTTTTTTTGTTTCGACATACAAACATCAAGCTTCGCTTTAAAACTATTCAAGTTTTTTTGCATTTTTTTTACCATATCTTCCGGGAGTTTGTTCCATCCATTCACGACTCTATTTGTAAAAAAGTTAAATCTAGGAAGACAATTCTTTACATGTTCACGCGTTAGACAATAGCTATTTCTCCTTAATTCATATCTTCGGTTCCTGGATCTTGTGTTTTGACTGTAGTTGATTCCTTTATTAAATTAAATTTGTTCGCAATTGTTTACCACTTTGTACATTTGGATAAGGTCACCCCTTAGTCTTCTTGTCCTCAGGTTAGTTAGCTGTAGCTTTGACAAATGTTGTTGATAATCCAAATCACACAGTTCTGGAATTAACTTAGTTGCTCTTCGTTGAACTTTCTCAAGCTCATTTATATCCTTTTCCAAATATGGACACCATGCACTGATAGCATACTCCAGGTGCGGTCTAACCATAGAACAATACAATAGTTTGATAGTCTCGCTGCACGGATACTTAAATGCTTTCCTAATTATACCCAACATTCTATTTAAAAAAAAAAAAACTTTATTTAAAATAAATAACGGTTCAAAAGTTATAGTTAAAACAAAAAAAGATGTTTCATTAGCGTTTCAACTCTTATATTGGGGTATATCCGTGAATTACATAAATTCAATAAAAGTATAAGAAAATATATGCATTCCATTTTTAAAACAAAATTAATCTATTTAGAACACTTTTTTGAACAAAAAAATTCCATAGTTAAATCAAAGCCATTTGGAAGGCATTTCCCACAAGACCAATTGTTACATTTCTCACAAGAAATCCATTTTTTTTGATTTGTTTCCAAATACTGTTTTATAAATCAGCTAATTGTTTGATCACTTAACTTAAAGCGTTTCAAATTCTTTAGGGAGCCATGGATTAGTTACTTTACCATTGGAAGGTCTTTTATACTTTCCATTGATTCGATCGTTAAGTATTGAATATGGAATGTTAAAGCGCAGAAAAGCTTGATGTATGTTTAAATTATCAGGAAAGTTTTTTTTTTTTATAATCGGCATTTTCTTTAAAGTAGCGAAGATTAGTCGTTTAAATGAAATAAAAAAATAATTTAGTTGGTAATTTTTATTTTCAAAGACGTTCTTAATTTGCTTTTTATTATTTAAAAGAAACATTTTTTTAAAGAAAAATTAGAGTCATTCAAAAAAGAATTCACGGTTTTACCCCATTAACGGTTCAGCCCTGAATTACTATAGTCGAATATTGCGTTATTATCTGAATCTAGAGCAAGTGTAGCTGCTGGTTTTATTTGAAGAATTATAATTGTTACCACATTATTGCTTAAGCTGATAACCCGCATTTAACCGAAATTCCTACCTAGTACATACAAGGGGCTGTTGAACCTAAATGTAAGCTAGGTTGAATTCCTAGGCAATGACAATGATTAAATTTAATTTTTTAATCAAAAATAACTTTTTTGCCTTTAATTTAAATTGTCTTTACTAAATTTTTTTTTTAGGCAATCATTTAACATTTTTTGACAATAGATTAATTAGGGTGACTATGCTAATGTGAACTAAATTTTATTATCATGCAAATGCATTTTTTTGATATAAATTAACGTATTTTGATTTTCTTCTTGGCATGTCATTAAATTGTTTAGATTAAAATGTAATATTTAATCATTTTTTTGTTTATTATTTTTACTGATGGACAAGTTTTTTGTACAATTAAGTGTTTAAGAAACTAACTGCAATTAGTATTCCCAAATTATTTTATTTTTCTAGTATTAATTTAACTTTTATATTTAAAAAAATTAAATATATTAGGGACAATAAGATGATCATTCTGAAGATCCTATGAGTTAATATTTCCATGATAAAGAAAAAACTTTAATTTTATTTTTTGAAAAGATATTTGTTTTTTTTCCAAAAAATAAACACACCACTTGGGTGATGAGAGCTAAAAAAGAGTTGGATAAAATAAAATTGAGAGATTACAAAAATGATGCAAAAAAGCAATCGTAAGTTGATTCACAATGATTTGGTTAGTAGATCTATAATTTTTTCTTTTCTCACAAATGACACCTTATCGATCTTATCGATCATATATTTTTATCTTTTTTTTAATATTGTTTTATAATTAAATTTAAATATTTTAATTATGCAAAAGGTCTTTTTGATTCCTATCTTTAATTCAGTCCTATAAATTTTTCAAAAATTGTAGCATAGATTTTACTTAAAAATTAATTAACGGGCACTTTTTAATTATTAGATTAAAATTTAATCAATGTTGAGTCTAGAAAAATAGTTAAAATGGTATTATTAAAAAAATTTCAATCCGATGGATCCCTTTATAATAATAATAATGATAATTTTCCCTTTTCTATCCTAGTGGGGAGGCGCTCATCTCCTTTTCTAGTACATTTTTGAGCAACGGCTACGATAAGACACAGAGGTACCTGTAACAAGTTGATCATCTACAACGCATTTATACCCAGTCGAAACTGGTCCCCCTATTTTTATGATCAAAGGGGTTTAAACATTCGCCCCGTACTGCAGAGATTTTTTGAAGATTTTTTCACTCTCAGCGGTCATTGAACCCTCGAACCTCTGCTTATATGACTAACACGCAAACCATTCGGCAATACGGGTGTCAATGGGTCCCTTTAGAGACATCTTAAAGACTTTTCTTGATTATTTTTTATTGTAGATTATTTTTTTAAAAGTACCGACAGAAATTAGATGTTCACATTTTTTTTATTTTGTGTAAAATCTAAAAATTCTTTCTTTGACTACTGGGTTTATACCCCTTGCCTTTTTACACATATCGAACTCTATTTGTTTTACTTAACCTAAAAATTTATTCTGTGATAGATTCCTTTATCTTGCTTGTTTTAGCTATACTTTCTAATTTTATCATATTAGGCCACGATTGGGTAATGACCAACTGAATACAACAAAAAAACCTGAAGACAAGATATGTCACAAAACAAAATTTAAATGCTAAATGAAATTTTTTTTAAATATTTTTTTTGGTCATCTTTAGCGATAATAAGTTGGAAATACTTGTGAATTTGAATGCAATTCTTAGATTGGGGAAGAAAATGGATAAATGAAAACTAGCTTCTTTTTTTATTTTATTTTATTTAAAAAAATAATTTAGGCGAAGCCTTGGCCGGTTGGAATGGAGACTTAGTCCTTCCTTTCAGCCACAACTAGCTTCTTTTTGATATCTATTAAAAGAAAAGTGATTGAATTAAACATTTAATTAGGCCTTTAAAAATTTATTTTGAGCATTGAAAAGTTTTTTCTAAAAAAAATAGAGTTAGGTTTTATGCATTTTGACTTTTGTCTTGAGTATTGAAAATATTTTGAATCAAAAGAAAATCATGCTTTTAGTCTTAAAAAATTAATAATAATTGGTACGCTTTTGCGCTAAACAGAGTTATATCTAGACAATAATCAACCTTTCTGTCTTTCAAAAATTTGTTTAAAAACTGGTAAATTGTTTTTGATTCAATGATTTCCGTCGTAAGCTTGTTTTAATAAAGATCTTTTATTTAAATATTTTGAAATTAACAATTCAAAAATAATAAATTTTTATCAAAAATAAATGGCGCATTGAGTGATACACATTTTGGAAAAGGAACGATGTCTGTAAAATAAATTTATTTTTAATAGCTTTATAATTGATAGCAATTTACAAACGGTTCCTTTCTTTTTTTTAAAAGAACAAAATTTGGCTTTAGCTTTATTATAGATTTTTTAATTAATTTTTTTAAGAAAAAAGCTGAAGAGTCACACAGGCAAATTTTAAAGCCACTGAATTCAAATTCAGCAAAAGAAACAGAAAATAGTTCAACAAACAAAGACGAAAGCTTTGACGAATGTATTCCATTTTATCATGAATATAGTGATACTAAAATATCACAAGAAATCAGAGAACAGTAACTATTTTTTTGTCATTTTTCGAATTTAAATTTAATTTAGATTTTATCATTTTAAAAAAGTAAAACTTTCCAGTCCCGCAAATGAATATTTAAAAAATCTAAATTGTAAACTAAATCTTAAGTTGAAATACTAATTTAATATCATGAAAAAGAAAAAATTAATTATCATATATATTTTAATTTTAAATCTTTTTCGTTCTATTAATTATTCTATAAGAAAACAATTAAAAATTTTTGATAGTTATAAAAGCTCCCTTCTACAGCTCTTTTCTATATAGTTTTTATTTTTTCCAGAAAAAGATTAAGCAAACTTTCAGCATTATATTAAATGCTTATCATTTTAAAAATACAATTTAATATTCCTTGACAAAAAGAGACCCATTTTATTAATTCAAATCAAAGTAATATTAATTTTCTATCAAAATATCAAACAAAATTTTCAAAATATCTATTTTTTCAAATTAGATTTTGAAACCAAGATATATAAATTAACAGATAATTATTGATGTCTCTTAACTTTAAAAATTGGACGAATAGATAAAAAATTTTCTTACCATGATTTGTAGATCCAATTTATAAATTAAATATTTAATAATAAATACTCATTAATAATTTTTCTAAAATAGCGCTATACAATTTTTTCATTTCGTTATCACGATATAATTTTTATTGTTATAAATTATTTTATAAAATTTTTGACGACATTCTAACGGATTCTGTTTATAGCTATTAAACAAAAAAAAGAAAAAAAACCTAAAACTTCATTTTAATATTTTTTGGTCGGTACTAGTCTAATAAGTCTACTATGTTGACAAACCTTGAAAGTTATTAAATAAATAAAAAAAAATTATTAACTAAAATTTTAAATATTTATCGCAATTCCTTGTTAACAGACGCATTCGGAACAATATTTTATTTAGTTTTCTAGACATTCTTAAAATTCTTTAAATATTTAATTTTCCTTATGAGAACTAGCAAAATAAAAAACAAGTTTCTTTCAATGAGTATTTTATTGAAGTAATTTACCAAAAGTTCAGAAGAAATTATCAAAGCATGTGCAGCTTTTTTTTATTCATTTAATAGTAATGTTTAAACGAAAAGAATAAAAATTAATAAAAATTTTAAAAATTGAATCGGTAAAGAAAAATTTTATGTGTTTTATTGCTCATTATTGATTGTATTTTAGTTTCTCATTTTTGTTAACTTAGTATCTAATTTTCAAGGCTTTAAAATTCAGATCCTTTGAAAATTAAGGTAATAAGTATTAATTTTCAATCTAAGATAATTTAAAGGTATATCCGATTATAAAACGTATTTATCCTTAACAAAAATATCTATTTTTATCTCTTAGACTTTAGACCGTAATTTTGACATCAAAATAATATTTTTAACTTTAGCTTTGATACAGTGATGAAAAAGCGCTTAATGAAATATTTCAAGCGTCAGCAATTGCTGAACAGACAGCGTGAAAAGTACTTGATAGAAAAGTATGATGGAATGCATGTTGAGTGGCAGACAAGTTTGAATAATTCGGAATGTGTACAAAAAAAGAGACAAAAGGACTCAAAGAGTCGGGAATTTTATGAGAAAATATTTCCTGAACTGAGAAAACAGCGCGAGGAACGCGAGCGTTCTGCTCAAAAAAATCAGCGCACTCAGCCTGAATTAACCGATATGGCATTGGCCGAAGCGCATCAGCTAACTGAAGAGGAACGCAAACGAATGCTTGCATTATCCGTAGTGCCACCTGTTATATACGACGAAAGGCGACGTAAATATTCTTTTGTAAATGAAAATGGCTTTGTTGCCGATCCTGTTGCTTTATTCAAGCAATGTAAAAACGAAGTGTTCTGGAACGAGAAGGAAAAAGAAGCTTTTTTGGAAAAAATGCTCATTTATGGTAAAAACTTTGATGCGATTGCTTCGTTTTTGGATAAAAAAACAGTCGGTGATTGTATTGAGTATTATTATTTGACAAAAAAAAAAGTCAATTATAAATTATTAATAAGAAAAAATCAGCGCAGAAGAAAAAAAGACATCAAGTCGAATATGAATAATAATAATAATAATGGAGGAAATTCTAGTAGTTCTACTACAAATGCTATCAACCCTTCAATACAAACAAATAGTTCATTTAATTCAAATTCTAATTCAGGTTCTAGTAATTCAAACACAGCCCATTCTAACAATCAATCAAACCCGAATCAGTTAACTGTAAATACAATTGCCAGTAATTCAACCATGGATCAAGTTGGACTTGTAATTGACACCCAAAGTAAGCCATTTGAATCAAAGCAAGAGTTTTGTAAGGAAAAAATTTACTTTATTAAAATTTTGGCAAAGCATCGAATGTTGACAAAAATTATAAATTCACTTATAAAGATTAATCAATAGATTGATAAGATTTTTTTCTTAAATTAGGTTATTAAAATTGGTAATAATAAATGAATTTAATTATTTAACTAAATAACTGTTTTGAAAATCTTCAATTAAAGCTATTAACCTATTTTTTTCATGCCAAACAAAACAATATTTTCAATACTTAACTTTTTGTATTTAAAAAAAAAATTTGTCAAGCATTAAAAAGTTTAATTTGTTTATTAAAAATTTTGAATGAGTTCAGCCATTTTTTTAACTTGTTTATAAACTTTCGTTTTGTTTTACGGAACTCGATATTTGATTTCACAAATAAATCTAAGAATAAGTAGTCAATAATTACGTTTTACAAATTTATTAATACATATTGAATGATCAGAAAATTTTTGTTTAAAAAGAATCTTTTTCAGCTCGTACATAAAATTAAATGTTAATGTGAAAGAATTTCAAAAATCTGTTTGCTATGTAAATTTTATAATTTATTTATTATAAAGAAAAATTCTATATACCGTTAAATTTGCGTATGTAATTTTTGCTTTTTGAATTTAGGTAAAAAAATCAAATCAGCTAAAATTTAAACCGATAAAATAACAAATATTAAAATTTTAGCATTATTTATTTCAGCTATTTTTTTTTTATTTAAATTTGATGGAGTTCATTAATTAAGGAAAAAAAATTAAGAAATTAAATTTTTATCAAATTATACATTTTATTAGTCAAATTTTATAATTGACGTTAATCAAATGACCCGATACATCAAAATCACGAGATGCCACAATTTACTTAATGAATTGTGTTCTTTGGGAATTTTAATTTTTTAAACAAGTTTTTTTAATAATTTTTAAATTAAAATGCACTATTTTTATTAGAATTCAGTTTTAAAAATGAATTAATAAGTCTCCTTTATTTGATTAATTTTTTCGTTAAATGTCTTGTTAATGTTTTTGAGCTTTAGTAAAGTCTATTTTAATCTGAAAAATTTTTTTTTATAGAAAATTTAATATCAAACTCTAAAATGCATGTGATCCTCATGATTCGTATTCTCCTTTTTTTATCAAGCTAATTTTTTATAAACTTACTCTTACGAATACTTATTCGTCTCTATTTTGGATCTGTTTTTGATAATTTCTTCTTTGAAAATAAATTTCCGGTAAATGCATGTTGAAAATAAAAATGTCAGAGTCTTTTAAAATTAATTAGGTGATGCGTCAATTTTATGCCTTGTTTTACAGCACTTATTTTCCAAATGGTTTTAGACCTATTGTTGAGATTAAGCACAAATTTTCTTTTATTTGGTTAAATGAACCAAGTTACAGTGTAAATTACAAAATGTCAAAAATCCAAAGACTTTTTATCTAGAAATAAAGTAATTAGTCCTCTTAGCGTAATATCGAATTTTTTAACTGTGCCAATCACTTGAAACATCTCAGAAAAATACATTAAATTTGAATAAAAAAATCGAATTCCTGTTAAATTTACATATTTTTTGCAAATAGTATCTAAAGGTGCACTTACAGAATAATTTTTTACTTCAAAAAAATTTTTTTATGACTTGGATTAAAAAAATTTAATTTGTTATCTTTTGTTTTGCTTTTTTTTTCTTTTAAAGTATGTTTTTTTGTAATCACGTTTTCAATTTTTGTTCATGAGTTGAATTTTTATGGCTGAATAAGCTAGTCTTAATGTAGCTAGACTCTTTTTAATTTGAATTATTTTGTTGCTTTTATTTATATTATTTTTTTTTAAATATCCTTGTTTTTATTTCAATAAATTTTTTTCTTAAATAAAATTTGGTTTTCTTTAATGCTATTTACTTGACGCGTCCTAAAATAAAGGCTATTTAAATTCAAAAAAGAACTCAATTTGACTATCATTTGCTTATTAGAGCAAAAAGAGGCAAAAAAGGATGTTACTAATGTTGACTTTTTCATTACTGTTTCAATTTGTTTGTGTCTTTTGTTCGCTTATTGGTGTCTACCAACATAACAATTAATTCTGTTATCGATTTATTAAAAATAAATAAAATATAAGGAATCTTTCACTCGATTCAACTGATTAGATTACGATGCTAAAAAGCAAGAATCAATCTCACTTGAATGATTTTTGAAAACTTTTAGCTACAAAAATTAAACTAACTAAAAATTATAATAGACTGCAGAGAACAATCATGCATATAGACTTGAGCATAATTTTTTTAATATAAAGATTTTAAATTATTAAAAAAATTTCAGCAGGTAACTTAATTATTACAAAAATAATCTAAGAAAAAAATCGTAAGATCGAGCATATTGATTTAGCATTAATTTTGAGAGATAAAAATTTAATTTTTTTTTAATATTTTTTTTTTTTTTTTTTTAAATTAAATGATTAAAATTTTCAAAATAAAGTAAACTCGATTTGTTTTTTTCAAAGACGATTAATGCATCAAGTTAGAAAATTTATTTTTTATCTGACTCATTTTCATTTTAAAGTTTCAGATGTTTGTTTTCTTACTATTATTAAATCATTTAAATAATTGATTTTAATTTCACTTCTAGTTTGTTTTTATAAAGCAGTTTTACAATATTTAAGTACACAAGTTACCCCAAATCCATGCGCACTAAATGATCTCTAAAAGGTGCTTGTTTACTTTTGTTCTTTGTTCCAAAAATTTCAAAAAAAAATTAAAGTTAATTCATAGAAAATTAAAAAATTAAAACAGATATTTATTTTTGTAATTTTTTTTCAAATATTGCCTCACACAACCACACTTTTTATTATTTAGTTCAAATTTCATTTTTTCTGTGATCGTTTAAAAGAATGGTGACATGCATTCCACGCAGCCCGACAGCCCAAGGGTTACCCTCCAACCATTCAATAAAATAAAATAAACAAACTAAGTAGCCAAAGAAGGAAAATAAAAAAAAATAAAAAAATATTATTTTGAATTAAAAGTTTATTATTGAGTGGTACTAGGCAACAGAATTTAATTGTAATTTTATTTAAGGCAAAGAGAAAAGTGCGGAATCAAATCACGGCAACCAAATGATGACAAACCGAGATGACCAGTTGAGCAGCGGGCCGAGTGCAGAAGAGCGATCGAAGAACGAGATGAGCGAGCAGTCGGAGCAAAACGGCGATGGACGCAGCGAGCCATTTCGAAACGAGAGTGGCGAAAACGAGAACGGCGACGAGGCCAACGAAGACGACGAAGACGACGAGGACGACGACAAGTCGAACTCGACCAAAAATTCCAAGTCTTTTGCCCATCAATCGGACAACTCGTGCATTTCGTGTAAAAAATTAAAAAACGCCAAAAAAAAGCCCAGATCGACGAAGTCGTCGCGCCGCATCGGTCTTCGTTCGGTGCCCAAAAAGTACTTTTCTCTCTCATCGAGCAAACAGGCCACAGTCCGTCTCGAGTTCAACCTGGACATACCGGCGACGAAAGAGCCGAGCGAGGCGCCGCGCATCCGACTGTGCCTCGAGTGCTTCAAGCGGCTGTTGGCCCGATTGAACGAGCTGCTCACCGAGGAGCTCAAGAGCCGGCAAGAAGAGGCGAAGCCGGCCGAGAGCGCGGCGCCGCTCAGCGACGACGAGTACCACGACTATGACGACGACGACGAGCCTGTGTCCGAGTCGTCCGAGGACCCGCAGGAGAACCGCGTCACATCGACCACTTCGCCGCATAAGACAAAAATCGAGACAGTGTCACCCACCGAGCAAGTAACCACGTCGCAAAACTCTTTTGACTCGTCGTTTCAAGCCATCGAAAACTCGAAAGAAAAAGCCAAAATAATGAAAAGCGATCACGACGACAACAACAACAACACAGTGGAGGCGAAGGCGCCCGCCAAACAGATAAGCGAGGTGATAAACGACGCGATTAAGACAGCGCTGCAGGTGAGCGTGGCCGACAAGCCCAAATCGCCGCTCGAGTCGCCCGTCTCCTCGACCAGCTCGCAGAACTCGTCATTTTTCGGCTCGGCGGCCAAGCCACCGGCCATTTCGCACGCCGACCCCAAGCCGAGAGACGTGGACACCACCAAAGAAATAATGATACACAAGCAAAAGGACGCGCCCGAGGTCGCCAACGGCTACAGCGTGCTAAACGATCTTATCAGTCAACAGCTGCACACCAATTTGTCCAAGATGACCACTGGTCAGTCGCCAGTGCAGCCTACAGCGGCGCCACCGCCGCCAACCGAACAGGCCGAGTTGGACGCCGACCAAAAGTACACGCTTGGCCGATGGGTGGACACGATAATCGTCAAAATGAACGACAAACCAGTCGACGAAATCGACATGCAAAAATTCAAGGACCAATTGCCCATGTCGTCCAGCGAGAACAGTGCGGCCGCCAATCTCCTCCGAGCCAAAGCAAAAGGCCAGTCGGACGAGTCGAGTTGTTCGAGCGTGGCATCGTCGCCCGGCACCAAAGCCAAACCAGAGATACTTATAGAGTCGGACGGCGAAGAGTCTGCCAACATTGGCAACGGCAACAAAATGCAGGACCAACAACAACAGCAACAACAGCAGCAGCAACAAGATGACAAAAGAGAATCTCAGGCCAAGGTGAAAAGTCGCATCGAGAGCATAATCGAGAGCGAGCTGGCGAGCATGAGCGACGATCAGACGCCGAGAGCGCGCACCACCTCGCTCACAATGAAGCTGTTGCAGGAAAACCTGCAATCGCCTCGACCGTCGCCAAGTCCGACGACGCAAGCACCACGACCGTCTCCGTCGCCCAAGCGCCACTCACCCAGCGACAACTGGATCGGATCGATGTTCGGCGGCGTCATCATCAAATCGCTGAACGAAGAGCTGCCGCCGCCTATCAACATACCGCCAGTGGAGCACGTCAAACAGCGGCCTGTGTCACCGAGCGCCGCTAAGCCGACGCCGCCACCGCCGCCCGGCACCAAGCCCACCAAGGACCTAAATTTGATTGTGCAGGCGCGCAGCTACGGCCACCCGGCGCCCAATCCACCCGCCCAGAGCATACAGTCGCCAAGTCCTTCGGCGTCCAAAAAAGGCTTCACTCCGGTGCCGCAGAAAATACCGCCCGCACAGCCCGTTCCGCACAGGCCCCAGCAGTACATGAACTATGCCATGCAGTCCGGTCCGGCGACCGGCCGCTCCGGCTCCGCCAACATGTCGCCGAGCTCAATCGGACAAAACTCGGTCGCCATGCTCATACAAAAAGAGCTGCACGATCTAGACCAGCAGGGCTATCGCTCACGGCAATACGCGCCCAGACAACCTAATCAACAGATGATGTCGCCTTCACCACCACCACCACCACTTCCACCACAGCAGCAACAACAACATCAACAACATCAACAGCATCAACAGCATCAACAGCATCATCAACATCAACAACATCAACAACATCAACAGCAGTCACAGTCACAGTCTCAGCAGCACTCGAATTCCTACAATCAAACGAGTTCGCCAAGCGCTCAAAACTCAGGCCTAACTGCAAGCCAAATAGCGAGCATAATCCAGGCGGCCACGTCAGCCGCATCCAATTCGTCCAATTCGGCAGCAGCGGCGGCAGCGGCCGCGGCAGCCGCAGTGGCTTGCATGAACCCGGGCATGTTCCAGTCGGGCTCGAGCAACGGCGCCGAGTCGCTCATACACAGCATTCTGAGCGCGGCCAACATAATGAACCAGTTCAATCAGCAGGGCTGCGAGCAGCAGAGTGGCAAAAAAGCGGCGCACAGCTCGACACCGCTGCACATGATGGCCGAGTCGCACTCTCACGGCTACGCGCCGCCGTCCCATCACATGGCCGTTCACTTGGGCCAGCACGAGCATCAGGTTAGAGGTGGCCTTAAGAGTCCTCAGATGCATCCGGGCCAAATGATGCATCATTCATCGCCCGAGATCATTATACAAGAGTCGGCGCCGAATCAACGACACCACATGCAGCCTCATCACTCGCCGTCCAAGTCGGCCTCGTACGGCCAACCGCCGCCAGTCATCATGCCCTCCTCCTATCAGCAGCAAATGGCCGCACAAATGCATCATCATGAGCAGCAGCAAAGCTTTAAGAAAAGACTCTTGTCGACGTCTATGGAGCAGGCGTCTATGGCCAAGTCGCAGCAGTATGGCCGGCCGTCGATCACCGGTTCACACATGATAGCGGCATCGTCGATGCCTCCGCCGTCTAGCGGCGCTTTTCACCAGCATGGAGCGTACGCGCCACCGCCGCCATCCCACCAACCCTCGTCCCATCATTCGCAACACTTGCCGCCCAATTATCCCAAAATGCTCAAGTCTAATCAGCACTCGACAATCGGTCCACTTTCTTACCACAATCAATATGAGTACATGTCCGATACCGAAAATTAAAATCACTTGTAGTCATTTCTATATATTTATCTCTAGGGGGTTTTTCTTTTTTTGTAAAAATAAGCTTTTTTGACACTCATCTTTTTATTATTTGTTTTTTTATTTTTTTGGTTTATTTTTTTTTGAATAAAAAATATTGTCAAACTAAATGGCCTGCCTGCTATTGATATTGAAAAAAATTAAAGTGGAACTGTAAGAAAAGTTTGAAGTCTGAGAAAAAAATTTTATTTTGTTGTTTTTTTTTTTATTTTCTCTTCTTTTTTTTTTTGCTGAAAAATAAAGTATCAAGAATTAAAGTTTGGTTTTATTTTTGATTTTAGATTGGATTTTTTTTTGTTTGGAGATATTTAGAAAAAAAATGTCGTTTTCCCCAAGGTGTCGAGGCAATGTGAAATTTTAGTACAAAAATTACAGTACAAGTAAAAACGTTATGATTTTTTTACTAATTGTGCAAATTTTTACAAACGAATACCAAGCTGTTTAAGAAAACTCGGCATTTTTCTGTAAAATGCACACCATCAAAAAATATTTGATTACTATGTGCAATTAATTGCAGAGTTTTGTAATCATTTCTACAAATTTGTACAATATTGTACTGTTTACAGAACCATTTTTGCACAATTATTAAAAAAATTATAACGTTTTTACTTTTTGTACTGTAATTTTTGTACTAAAATTTCACATTGCCGGTATCGATTGACTTTAAGGCTCTTCTTTTGTCTTAAATTTTATTATTTTATTCTTATTTTAATTTTTTTTTAATTAAAGCTTTAAGGCGTCCATTGAATAAATAAATAAATAAACAGAACTTTTTTAAAATTCTAATTTTTTCTAAAATAAATTCTAAATTTTGAAAATATTTTAATATTAAAAATAATAACAGCTTTAAATATTGGGACTTGAAAAATTTTAGACTACTGTTCACATCTTATGTACGTCCAATTTTAGAACAGGGATCATCAGCTTGGAACCCGTACCTAAAAAAAACATCAAAAAAATCGAAAAAGTGCAGCGAAGAGCTACTAAGCTTGTACCACAATTACGGAACAAGAGCTATGATTTGCGTTTAAAATTTCTTGAACTCCAAACTCTTGAGGATATAAGGATTAGAGGTGACCTAATCCAACATTTAAATTCAAAAAATAACATTAATAGAATAGAGAGGTATCATCCGATTTCACTGTCCCAATCCGGGTCAGTAAGATCAATGAGAAGCCAAAACCAACTTTACAAAAGCTTGTCGAAAATTGCTCTCCTCGCGATCACTTCTTCACCAACCTAATCATCTCGTATTGGAATGCGCTACCCGATTGTGTTAAACATGCACCAACAGTCAACAGCTTCAAGAACAGATTAGACAATTTTAATTCGTCTCAAAGAAACTCTTCAATCTAAATTTAACTGCCATAGCTTAGTACGATAGTTCCAAGCTCCGCGGGCCTCCCGTTGCAGATTATTTTATAATAATAATAATAATATCAATTAGTGATATTTTAAAATATTGGGTTGTTATTTACTGTGTAAGTAAAAAGCCTTTAAATAAATCTTCAGGACAAAATTAACAAATTTTGACTTTCAGTCGCTATTGTTTACCGATTATTGCATCACAAATTAAATAATCTCATTTAAATTTTTTGTACTTTAATTACCAAAAGGATCCAAGAAACATCTTGTAGATAGCATAAATTATCGTGTTTTTTCAAAAATGTTAAAAAAATTACTGAATTTAAAACTTATCATTTAAATGTCTTATCATTTTGTTTTGATTAAAAAAAAAAATCATGTCAATTTTTTAGTAAAAATCTGAAATTATCCACAAAAAAATTTGATATAAATACATAAATAAATTTTTTTTCTAAAAATTTTTTCTAAATTCGTACTCCTTGTTCTTAACAATTTCTAGTAGCTTTCTAGAAGCAACTGGAGTCTTTTATTTACCATTAAGGACATTCGACGAGAAATTAAACTACTATCACAAGTTTTTTACAAGATCCAGATAACATGTAGCAGCTTGTTGGTCCAGCTTTCTCATTTTCATTTATCTTTTTTCTAAGACTTGTCTCTTCTCCATCATTCAATCTAACCCATATCGTTCCATTTTCAAAGTTTTGTCAATGTAGTTTCCTCTTCTTCAGGTTCTTCAATATCTGAGTCATATTCAGTATTAGGTTGATCTGATGTTTCCATTTCTTCTTCAATTCATTATCAAAATTATAATTATCCTCCAAATCATTATTATTATTACTTCTGGTACCATCCAAATTTCTAAGAAGTTCAAGTGCTTGTAAGACCGCTTTTGATCGAGTCATGGTTCAAAAAATATTATATATTAAAGGAATTATTGAAATTAATGTAGCATAAATTAGAATATGTAAAAAATGAATTCAGCATATAAATTACACAATGTTCTTCAGTAAGTTGTGTTCTCTCTAAACAGCGGGAAAATAAATTTCTAAAATTTTATAAACCTGTTATAAATATAAAATAATAATTAAAAAATTTGTGGTTTTTTTAACTCATACTTTTTTTTCCGCTTTTCAAAGTCAACAAAATTTGTTAGAGAATCTTAAACAAAATAAACCTTATGCTTCATTGGCTTTTAAAAACTTAAAAAGAAACATCTAAAAAATACAAAATAGTATATTGTTTTTGATAAACAAAATGAGTCATAAGGCATAATAAAAAAGTTTAAGCTAGTAACAGACATGTACAAAAATCAAGAAAAAAAGTCCGAATAAGTCTCATACAAGTCAAAGTAATGACTTTTTGAGAAAAATTTGCTATACATTATATTTTTTTTATAGATGAATATTTTTTAAGTTTTATTATTATTTTAAAGAGAAATTTTTTGTCAAAAAATGTTTTCTTGGTTCAATTTGTAAATATTTAGAAAATAATTTTCTTTTTTTCCAAGTTAAAATAAAAAGAATTCAGCATCAATTGACTCCTAATCGTTAAGACTGAACAGAACCATTTAAAATTTTTTAAGTCACCAATATTAATTCTTGTCAAGTCTTTGACTTAAATTTTTTTATTCAAAGTCGTCTCTTTAAATTATATTGTTTGTAAGTGAATACAAATTTTTTTTTTCTTTAAATTTTTTAATTTGTTTTTAAGCCAAGTTAAATGCTCCAAGTTATAAAACTAAAAACATATCTGATTAAAAACACAGTTAGTGTGAGTTGTTCAGTAATTTGTCTTAATATTTTTTTTTTTCAAAATCACACATTTTAAATTATGTGCTTATCAAGAATCATTCTTGATACTCAAGTTGAGTTTGCTTTTGACTTCAATTTTAGAAACTCCAATTTTTTCTCGAAGATAAAATTTTCTCTTGCATAAAATCGCCTGAAGAATTTAATTAAATTTAATTCTGCCATTTTTTATTAAACCATTACTACTTTTTTCTAGGAATTAAAAAAATACAGAAATAAGGTTTGCCTATTATAGCGGAAGAAATGAAATAACCAAAAAAATCATAATTCATACCATTTTCGGAACACATTGCGCGATTAATAAACCAAGAAACACTACCAAGGATCGATGAGACCCGGAAAGCTGCTGAAAACAGAAAGGTATGGAGAATCAATATTGTTGACGCTTGTATACCTAGATTTTTTACAGTCGATTGGTGATGATGACTTTATTAAATACTTTTTTATTCTTTCATTTTTTTTAAAGATCAATTTTAAATTTTATTAGCTTTTCTTTATGTTCAAAAAAGCGTGGCATTTAAAAAAAAATAAAGATTCAAGCTTTAAAATATTTACTAAAAAATTTAAAAAAAGAAGAAAAATCCATGATAATAAATATTGACTTCTGCTTTTCTGTTTTCCAAAGACAGTCAGTGCGAACTTTCATCGGGACATTAATAATTTGTCCCATGCTATCCAACTGGATAGAAGCGTTCATCTATCTTACTTAGAGCGACGGCTTTATTTTGAAATTATTTTTATTCTATTTTTATTTTCAATTTTTATTTAATATTTTAATTTAATCAACGATTTTAAAAAGAAAGTCAGTGTTTACGATCATTTTTTGGAGGACATTTTTTAATTACTACTTTTTTCATGTGGTAGATGCCTACTGTTTTTTTTAATCTTAATTTTAAAATTTGGCTTTATTAATTTTTATAATTCAGAATTATTAATTTTTATTTTTTTAAGTTTTTTTCGATATAAATAGAATATTAATCTGTGAGAAAGATTTGTTAGTTTTTGTTCATTTTAATCATGTCTCCTCTTGTTCCTTCTTCAAGACAAATGAGATCTCAATCAGAAGCAGTTTAACGTAACTAAAATTTTGTATTTATCAAACCATCCTAATTATCATTTTTGTATATCTTTTATTTTAGGTGTATTTCGGACAGATACATCATATTATACATACTAGATGTGTCTTAACACATGTTTCGAACACTAATTTGAACGCTTGAGCGTTTTTCCAGGTTCTGAAAGTCCTTTGCGCCATTCTATGGTTCGTATTCGTCATAGAACAAGCTCTATTGACGAACTGACTTCATTTTAAGTTATTTTACAATAAAACACCTATATTTTTCACCTGTTTCTTTAGATTTGTTTAATAATGAACACACTTTGAACCTAATTGATTTTTTTTTAATTTTATAAAGGTAATTATTGTAAGCCCTTAAGACATTTTTTAATTTTTTATCGTTATAAATTTTAAAATACACTTTTCGATTTCAAAAAATAGAAAAATTAGATTAAAAATTTTAATGCTTTATTTAAAAAAAAATTAAATTCAAAATTCATACAATAACTGATATTTTCATAAAAAATCGATAGAAAATTATCTTGCAAATTAAAATAATAATTTTTAATTTAGTAAGAATTTTTATTTAAAGAGAATAATCAAATAGTTTTATAAAATATAAAATTAAATCAATTTTCGTAGGTACAAAATTTATAATTTAGAAAAAGTTTAATTATTACGCTGCTACTAACTATTTTGCCAAATAAATAATTCTAAAACATTCAAATAGCTCTAAAAATGTGCATTAGTTTTTCGATATAGTATAAAAAATTGTATGTTTGAATGAAATACCACAAAGTATTTTTAATGCATTCATTAGTTTCAAATGGTATATTCGTGATAAAGTTTTTAGTTTTTGTAGTGCGTAGAGAAGGTGAAGAAAAACTTTATTGCAGCCTGATTTTATCTGCTACTAACGATATTAAAATAATACTTAAAATTTAACTTTAGAAATAATTAATTCAGATTTTAAGTTTTAAATTTTGAAGGAATTATCATAAAAAGAAGAATTATCATTTCTGATTGATAACATACAATTAAACTATATGTATCAGAAAATATTTATTTTTAATAAAAATCTTTCTCTTTTTGAAATAAAATATCAATCGATGCATCTGATCTTATGCGGGTCAATAAATGAACTTGGCACCATTAAGAATAAATTTAGAAATACTATTTTTATATATTATCAGCCAAGTATATCTTTTCATAAATATTTCTATTCAGCATTGTTGGTTTGAACCTAATAAGAAGAAAACTATTTCAGATATAATGAGATTATCGTCAAACGATTTTTTATTGTTGACATGCTTTATAATTGCAATACTTAACATTAAATGCAACAAGATTTCGCTATTTAAAAAAGTAACAGTTGAACCAAATGGCACACTTGTTTTAAACGATGAATTAGACACAACTCTTAAAAATTCACGTTTTTTGCTTGCAATAACCATTAAAGATAATGCTCATTCTTTACCAACTTTTTTGGCAACTTTGGAAGAAATTAAATGTCCCAATGCAGATAAAAAGTGTGACTTATGGTCAGTATTAAATCTTTTAAGTTTGACCGATATTTAATTTTATTAATATTTAGGCTTATATTTGACAGATGTTTGGATAACAGCTACGAAATTTTCACAAATTGGCTCTCAAAAACGCGACTATTATTTGATACCATTTTAATGATAGATACCAATAATGATGAGAAAACAAAGAAAAATCATGTAATTGAAAAATTTCATTAATTTATAGTATAAAATTGATTTAGTAAATTAAATTTTTTTTTGAGTTAAATTAGACAAATTAAATTTTTTCAGTCTGATTAACAATTCTTAATTCAAGATTAAAATTTAGTTTCGAATAGTAAGAAAATTATCGCAAAATGAACTTTTAGTTAAATTTTAATTTGAACTGAAAAAAATTATTTAAAACATCGTAATTTTTTAATCTGATTTTAAGATCGGATTAATTTTTTAAATTAAACTCAAGAAAATAAACCATTTTAAAAAGTTGTTTTGAAAATAAAATTAATACAAGATGGCGTTGTGATTTTCAATTAAAAATTGAAAAAGAAAGCTTAATCTTATATCCGAAGACCTTTGATTTAAATAAATGGACTAATAATCCTAAAGCCTTTAGCTTGAGCCCTTTAGCCTTGGCAAGTTCAGCTTTAAACTCACCTTTATTATTTTAATAAATACTCACAAATCGTTAATTATCTTTTGACCATGATACATTGATGACTCATCGGTTCGGAGTCCGTTCTTTTTTATAGTTCAGCGTTTGAAAGTGTATCAAGCCAGCTAATTCGGATAATTTTATTTAGGCTTCCAGTATGAAAGGTATCAGACTTTTTCTATCAGTCTCAGATACCTCTCAACATTCGCTTCCGTACATTAGTGTTGCATTAACTTCACCCTACAACTTAAGCTTCGTTTCCTTGTTCTAGCTGCCGACTTCTATGCTTATCGGAGTCTAACAAAGGCATCTTTTACTTTACCTAGTTTACTCTTAATGTCTTTATGTGTTACCATTGTTGCACTTATGATGGTTCTCAAGTTTGTCAATGATTTTTGGGCTATGGATGATTATCGAACTGTCCTACTTGGTGTTTATGCTTGTTTCGTTGTTCTCTAGGTCTTCAGTTTTTTTGGTCATTAATACCAAATGTCTTGCTGTAAGCCCCCACTGTATACCTATCGAGTCGTCATCTGTTGACATAGTCAATCAGAATCAAGGAAAGATTAAGAGAGAAACGCAGCCCAAGCTGACTATGGTCACCTTTTGAAGTTTTCAGATTTTCTTTCTTCTCATAGGAGTTTTATCAAGTTTACTATCTTTTGTGGCAGACAATAAGATCTAAATATGGCCCACTAGGTTTCTCTGTTGATGCTATCAAAAGCTTTTAAATTTTATGAAGTTTATGAACAATGGACTGCTTCCAAACTTTTTTCTTTGATATTTCTAAGAGCAAATATCTGGTCTTTGTAGCCTCTGCCTCTTCTAAGCTTTCTTTGTTCTTTCTCTAAGTACACCACCCAGTGCCACACTGATTCTACTAAGAGTTTTAGAGCAGAACGCTTGCTTGATATTGGTAGCAGTGTTATTCCTTGCTAATTCTCACAAATCGTTTTTATGGTGAAGCAAATTTCCAATTTTTTTATGGAAAGGCTTTGTCTTCTCCAAGAATTAATAGTAAAAATAATTTTATTTGTCACATTACATAACAAATGAAACTTTTATTTAAAAATTTTAGTTGGAGTTTAAAAGGATTCAATTAGATTTGAAATTTCAAATGTGGTGGGATTATTGTGAATTTCAAAATTTCCAGAATAGACTGATCGAAAGGAAACTATACTCTTTTTCAAAATAAAAATCTAAGTTTTAATTATCGCTTTGATTTTTATCAACATAATAGTTTATATTTTGCCTTAAATTTTTTACTCTCTTAATTTTTGTTTGATTAAATCTAATGCAATTTTAATATCAAATTCATTTAGCCCGAGCTTGGAAAAGTTTATTTTTCTAGAAATAAAAAAATCAGAGCACTTGCATATGCAATTGATAAGAAATTCGACTACATATTGTTTTTGAATGGAGATTCAATTTTGACTAATCCCGAAGCCATAGAAATTTTAGCAAGAAAAAAAAAGTAAACATTTTTTTCTTTTACTTTTTATTAATTTTTAAATTTAAAAAAAAAAATTTAAATTTAGAGCTATTGTCGCTCCTTTATTGACCTCAAGTGAAACTCAACATTCAACTTTTTCCATTAAATCTCACGATGAAGATTCAACACAAAAATTCTATTCTTTAATTTACGACCGGTACAAAATTGGATGCTTTAAAGTCAACGCTGTCAAAGAATCATATCTGATGGATTTAAAAAACCCAAAACTGAACCAATATTTTCAACAAAATTTAGGACAATTGAGCGATGATGAAGACATCAGCAAACTTGCTAAAAATATTGGCCTATCAATGTTTGTTTGTAATAGAGATTATTATGGATACATCCCAGATTTAATCGAAGATAGAAATCAAGCTTTTATACATTTAAGAATCGATCATTTACTCAAAGGTCCCAACAAAACTTATAATAAACCATTAAAAATTAGCAAAAATATTGATTATGATATAATACCAAAAATGGAGAAGACAAAATTGGGCTTTGATGAAATCTATGTAATAAATTTGGAAAGACGTTCAGATAGACGTGAAAGAATAGAATCAGCACTTGATGACCTTGGAATTAGTTTCAAAACTATGAAAGCTATAGATGGACGTTTAATTGACGAAGAGTATTTGAACAAGCTAGGAATTAAAAGTTTACCTAAATACAAAGATCCATATACCGATAGACCTCTTAACTTTGGCGAAATCGGATGCTTTCTGAGTCATTATTTTATCTGGCAAGAGGTTTGAGACCATTTGAGGTTTGAGATAGAAAGAATATTAAATTTTTTTTAAAGATGATTACAAAAAATTACCAAAAAATAATCATACTTGAAGATGATGCCAAATTTGCTCTTAACTTCAAAAATATTTTAAAAAATTTAATGAAATCAATTAGTCAAACGAAACTATCTTGGGATCTATTGTTAGTAATTCAATTTTAATATAAAACCTTTTTTTAATTTAACTGAAGGTATTTGGGACGAAAAATTATGAATGTAAAAGAAGAAGATTGGAATTTAGATGTTGTACCATACAAAAATTTTGGTTTGATTCAGCCAGCATACTCTCATTGGACTGTAGCATATGCCTTGAGCTTGAGTGGTTCTCAGAAATTGTTAGCAAATGAACCCTTGAAAAAATTGTTACCAGTTGATGAGTATTTGCCAATTATGTTTGATAAACAGCCAAATGAATACTGGACTTCTTTTTTTCCGAAAAGGGACATTGTTGCATATGCCATCCAACCTCCCGTAATTTTTCCAACTCATTACACTGGTGAACCTAGTCATATTTCTGATACCGAGCAAACACAACTTTTAGATACTTCAAAATTTGAGAATGATGCTATAGATACAAAAAATACAAATGACATATTGAACTTAAAACATCAAATTCATATGGATTTATAAGATTTGAGAGTGCACTGAGTTTTTAGAATATTTTTTATTAATTATTTTTTCAAGTTTGATAAAATAAAAAATTAAATTAATTTTTTTGCAACAATTACTTGCTTTTAAGAGAAAGAATTAAATTCCTATGCTGGTTGATTCAAATTTAGAGTTTAGAGAACACTCTAAAATTATCCTAAAACGGAGAAACAGTTTTTATTTAAATGAATATATATAATTATTCAGACTAGCATTTAAATCAACTTATAAAAGTACAGTAGTTAACAAATAAGCTCAAATTTGCAGGTTCTTTTAAAAATCTTTTAAAATTTGATCATTCTGTTAATAATGGAATTATTAAGAAATATTGATAATTCTTAGACCGTGTTTTCTTCTTGTATATTTAAACAGTATTATAAATTTTAAAATTAATTACAAAGAGAAACAATTTATAAATACAAAAATATATGACAAATTCATTCCGATAATTTAAATTTAAATTAAAAATATGAATAAAGTATCTATAAAATTTTTCAATAGTTTTGTTGATTTCTAGATCTATTAATATGAGTGATTCTTTAGTAATTTTTTTAAAGAATAATAATTTTTTATTTTTTTTGAAGTGGTCGATTTTAGATAATTAACTTAAGCAGTCTAACAAAAAAATTTTGTTGAATAGTTCAAAAAATTCCGTCATCAGTTTTATCTAACCCATTCGATAATATTTTTTTTTAATTTTAAATATTAATTGAAATAAACCCAGGCAACCTGAAAAACATTCCTTTCAACTCGATATTAAATAGTTTTAAAAAATGCTCAATAGTTTTTATTAATCTTTCGTTTTTTTTAATAGATATTTGTAACATTAATAGGATCTAGATTATTCAAGTTTCAACTTTTATCAAAACCACGTGTTTAATTTTTAAATATTTATGAAAAAGGTTTATTTATGAGTTTTTTTTTCCTATTTGGTTTTTTCTTTTTAGGTCTAGGACCACCAATTTTTTAAACATAAAAATCACCACATGTAGTTTTATTTTACTTGCAAATAAATAAAAACAACTTTTCTTTTGAATTACTAAAACTTGACTTAATGTCTTAAATACAACTCTCGATCAAGTAGAATAATTGATCTTAGTTCTTTTAAGAAACATTTAATATTTTTGATCTAAAAAAATAATAATTTTCTTTTAAGAAAATTTTACTACCAATTAATCTAATGCGGATATGAATCATTATTTTAAAAAATTTCTATTATTATTTATCAGATTTCAAACAATATGTAATTAAGGTAAACATAATTATAGGTAAATAATTATTCAAATTAAATTTTTTAAAAGATTAGCATTTTTGATGATACATTTTTAAATGAGAAATAATTTCAGCTGTCTCAAAGAATATCTTTAATTTAAAAAATAAATATATTACGTTCTAGTGAATCTGAGTAAATTTTAAAACATCAATCTTACAACAAAATAAATTATTTTAAATTAACAAATTTCTAAAATACATAATCCTCATGAAGGCTTTTTCAACTATTCCTTTTACTCAATTGGCAAATGCTTTCAAAGATATATAAAATATTCTTCTATTTACATAAAATGATAAAATAAAGCAATCTTTTATAAACGAATATAATTATCAATAATCATTTAAATCAAGAAAAATATCTTTTATTAGATGATAAAACCTGATTAAAAGACTTGGATTTTTTTTACAATGTTGAAAATTTTAATCAAGACATTCCTATCGATCTTGAGTATTTTAGTTTTCGTTAAGCTGATTTATGTCACACAAAATCATTCCAATTGCCCAAAGCCACCATATATTACTGATGAAACCCATATTCGTATAGAAGCTAGTCAAATAAGGGCACCGAAAATCAAGCGAATTTACTCATACAACCGTCAACTTCCATTAATTTTTGTTACTGGCATACCAGCCTCTGGTCTCGAATTAATGCGTTTATTTCTAAATCAAAACCCGTTGATTAGATGCGGCAGAGAGACTGAGATAATATCTGATTTAATTTATCGACGTCATGAATGGGTACATTCCAAGATAGAGAGCGAAAGACTGCGACATGCAGGCATGACCAGTGATTTAATAGACGATTCAGTATCAGCGTTTGTCTTAGAAACACTTTTAAAACATGATAAGATAGCTGATTTTTTGTGCAACAAAGATCCTGATTTATTTTTATATGCCAGGTACATTAAGAAAATTTTTACCAATGTCAAATTTATTCTAATGGTGCGAGACCCTCGGAGCACTGTAGATTCATTGCTAAGAAAAGGAGCTCATTTTTCTCGCATCAATTTTTTGAATAACTTCGAAGAAGGTCTTTCAACTTGGAACAAGATAATGGATGATTATATTAAGGACTGCAGGTTCCTTGGAAAAAGCTTATGTAAGATTGTGTTTTACGAAAAACTAGTTTTGAACACAAATAAAACTGTAGATGACGTGGAGAAATTTTTGAATATTGATAAACCCTACAAAAAATTATTTAAAAATTTAACAAATATTAATCTGGATCCAATTCAAGTCAACAAGAGACACTTGTTCAAATGGCAAAGAAGAATGTCAAATAAATTATGGAACAGGCTGAATGATATTGTGCCAAATATGCGGCAATTTGGCTATGATTACGCAGAAAGATTACCACTATATTCTATTTATGATAATTTAACTTTTATCTTTTAGAGTTTTAAAATTTGTACAATTTGAAATTTAGATAGCTAAAATGTCGTATTTTGTCAGTGTCATGTATTTAAAATTTTTATTTTTTTAATAATTTTCTATTAAAGACATTATGAATGAATAAAAGAATGTTCACGATTTCACGATAATAAACTAATGATGCTTTAAACTTCTTACAAAAAATCTAAAAAAAATAACTTTTGTGTACTTATTTTAATAAAAGGCTAATTTTAAAAGGTAAAATATAAAAAAAAAATAAATCTGAGAAGTATTTATGCTATCAGTTATATTAAATTCCATAATTTTTCCACAAACAAATTAAATTAATTAAATTCATTTTAAGATTGCTATTCAAAAAATATTATCCGGCTCTTAAGTGTTTAAGCGTGATTTTAGTATCCAATTATGTTTTCTTTCATTTATGTTCTTACTTTGTTAAATAAAGTGTTCGATCAAGCATGTTTGAATATTTTTCTTTACTCTTTTTTAAATCAAAATAAAACTTAAAACTCTTCCTAACTTTACTCGTTGATTTATATCTTAATTTGGTGCTACTATATGAAAAAACTTGAGATGAATCGGGTGATGATTATTAGAAACCAAGCTAGATTAGATTTCAGTTATAAAATTAAGTAATTTTATTTTTATTTAATAAATTATTATTTAAATTATAATTAAAAAGGTTTGTAAATGAAAATAACTTGATTTAATTTTTGCTTAAAAATTACCAGAGGCATCTAGGAACTTATTAAAAGAAAAAGAAGAATATTTTAGTTATATTTTACTCGTACTTTAATATTCGGAACTTTATATTATTAATTATTTTGTAATAAAAATAATAACTACATAAAGGAAAATGCTACTTAAAGGACTAGAGAATATAAATTATGAAGACTGTTAAATTTCAGACTCTAACAATTCCAAGAGCATGATTAAAAAAATTTCCTAGAATCAGGTTTAAAATGTTCGATAATCGACTGAGTCGATTTTTTTGTGCTAGAAATCGTTTTTGTAACTTAAATTACTTTTTCTATCTATCATAAATAAATTTACTTTATAAAATTGTTACATGAATTAAAAAAAATCTCTATTAGGCATAAGAGTTATAAAATCTTATTTGTAAAATGATCTCGATATTTGCTTTGTTGAAAGAAGGGACGCTCAAGCAATTGATAGATAAACATTTGAAGATTATTAAGACCAAAAGAATATTAAAAAATAGATTATGAAATTCGAAAAGAATTAAGATGATTAATTTTTTTTAGAACGAAAAGTATATTTACATTGAAATTTTTTTTTATGTACATAAAATAAATTTTTATCCTAATAAAGTCGTTTTATACATTTAAATTTATTTATATGTGTTATCGGAAAATTGTAAAACACGGAAATCTAAAGAATTGAGCTCTTAAGCGTAAATTTGTAAAAAAATGAATTAAAAAAAGAAATCTCAAGAGTTACTGAATTTTAATTTATTCTCGTAATCTACTGGAAAAATTGTGGTAATGTTTTAGTAAATTTGTAAAGTAAAATAAATTAAATGATAAAAGAAATTAAGTTTTTATTTTTTGAAGCAATTCAGCCAACATATCATTAAAAGCGCCCGCTTCAAATGCTAGTTCATACAATTTAAATTCGTAATCAATGTCTATAGCTCGAAACGTTAGGATAAGGAGCTTCAGTGAGATCTTCATATTAGCCTCGGAGATTGGCAAAAATACATAATCTCCAATTTTGACTTCAGGCAAGTACTTTTTACTCCTGGTCCTAATTTTCTCAGCTTGCTTTGATTGATTGTCTTGGACAGTTTCGTGGATTCCAATCAAAATATTAGCGGCACTGTCGATCTCTAGTTCTGATTCTAGCTCTGATGGCTAAGCTATCAGAGTCACTCGAGTTAAGTCATCTAACTGGTAGTCTTGGGATCGAAAACGTCATCAGGACTGTCATGTTCCTCATTTTCATCCCCTAATTTGTCTTGGCTATAAGGATATTCGACAGCATCAAATAATTGTTTGGCTGTTTCGAGTTTTGACCATTCTTCAACTGGAATAGTTATTGAACTTAGGACAAGAGGGGCATCAATTCCAAATACTGCTTTATTTTGGGTACATTTGATGCCTGTGTGGTTTACATATAAAATATCAAACAAAATGGTTGTTAATTTTTTTCAATTTATTTGCAAACTGTTCTCAAAATTTACGCAAAATTATCTAGTTAATTACGAGATGAAATCAAAAAATCTATAGAATTCCGCTCACAAAAGTAAATTTACAAATTTACATTGTAAATTTTGAGAATCCATTATTTTTCATATTTTTTACAATTTTACACATTGACACGTAATTCTATTAATTTACGTTGTTTCAAAATTTACTATTACATATAGACATAAGTAAATTTTTTCATGAGAATTTTAATTAGTGATAAAAAAATTATAGGCTTTTTTAGCAATAGATAACAAAGATATATTTTTGAATTTTCGATGTCTGAATGACAAAATATAACGAGTCGAACTGCATAAAGGCCAGTTCTGAGGCTTCTTGGATTTTTCCTAGAAATTTACCATCTGGTTTGATTGAAAAGTGTGAGAATTATGCTGATGACACAATACTTTTATCTTAAATAATGCTTTTAATTTATTTTTATTGAATAAAATAAACTTTTAATTTAAAAACACAATAAACTTTTAAAAGTAAGTTTTATCCATAAATGATGCTTATTTTTTTGAAAAATCTTAATCATGGCATAATTTTTTAACCAAATATAATTCTAAGAAAATTGCTAAAATTGAAAATTGTCACTGTGTGGGGTAAGTCCTAATACAATTCTTGTGAATTGAAGCAAGAACTAGCTACACTCAGCACCGCAATTGAACAAGGTATGGGGTGGATTAAGCATTTTAGAAAAGAAAAGGATCAGAGGGATCAAAATGATCAAATTAAGTTTTAACTACGAAATAAATTGTTATAACGATGCTATTTCAAGTGAGTAATTTTTTGCAGAATATTGCAGATTTTACCTTTACATTTAAAAAAGTATGCATGATCCAAAAATGTGACTCAGAATTAATTCTAATTAGAAATAACAATTTATTTCGTAGTTGAAACCTGTTTTGATAGTTTTGAGCATCAAAAATTGATCATTGATTGATCAATAATTATCATAGTCCTAAAAGAACAAATAATAGGAGATCACATTAATTATAAATAAAAACAATCTATTTGGATTTGACAATCACAAAAAATGATTTATCTAGTCTAACAAAAGCAAAATTAAGGAACATAAAAAAATGTAATTCTCTGAAAACTCGTTGTAAGCTAGTAAAAAAATTTAAATAGTCGACTGCAAAAATTCAAACTAAAATTTTAAAAATCGGGAGCAAATTTTTTTAAAATTGTTCATAAAAGTTTCTTTCGGGAAGTTTTTTTTTCAAAGAATTAAATAAATTTAGAACAAGAGAAAAATTCAAAAATACCCTCAAAATTCTATCAGTGAGATTTTTTTTCTATCAAAATTTAAAGATTTGTAATTTCAAACAAAATTGAATCTTTTTTGACGCAAACAGTTTTTTTTTTCTCAGATAATAAAGTTTTCTGGTGTAGATTATTTTTTATGGTAAATTTCTCGAAATAAAAGACTTTATTTTCGATTTTGCACTAGAATTCTACAGCTTAAGAAACCTAAATCAAATTGACAAAAATTTAAAATTTTTCAGGACCAGCTTATCTAAAATGAGTACAAAAATTTTCGATGACATATTCTGTGTTTTCATTTTTTGATTATGTTTCTATTTATATGCAATGAATTTTAAAGACTCTATGTAAACAATTAAAGAATTTACAGAAATAAATTATTAAAATTTATCCATAAAAAAAACTTTCAAAAAAATTAAAATAAATTTGCTAGACCTAAATCGAGAAAAATGTTATTAAATCAAGCAATCATTTCAAATAAAAAAATCTCTTGTTTTTTATCTTAAATTTTTCAAATTTTGATTAAATTTTCTATGTGCATTTAGAAGCTTATAAAATGGGATCAAATTCTTCTATTTTGCTTCAAAAAGAAGAGATAAATACCATCGCTAACGAAACAGGATTTTCTCCAAATCAAATAAAACGTTTGTACAATCGTTTTACAACATTGGACAAGGATAAGGCTGGTTATTTGACGAGACATGACCTCCTTCGCATCCCAGAACTACATGTGAATCCTTTGTGTGATCGAATAATCGAGGTTTTGATAGATGATCATGGAAAAGATGGAAAATTAAATTTTAGACAATTTGCCCAAGTTTTTTCTACTTTTAGACGAGAAAAGAATGAAAATAACAGCCTTAATAGTAAAGAAAATAAGCTCAAATTTTTGTTTGGTATTTATGACAGAGATAAAGACAATAAGATAAATAAAAGTGAATTGCTGGGCATTTTGAAAATGTTGGTCGGATCAAATATTCCAGAGGAGCAAATGAATGCGATTGCAGAGAGAACCATTACCGAATTGGATGAAAATGGTGATTTGGTTATTACTTTTGAAGAGTTTTGCGATACATTAAAAAAAATTGATGTGGATGAAAAAATGAGCATGAAATTTTTGACATAAAAAGCTCAAATTGTTTTTAAATTCGTGCTACTTAAAAAAAATTAATTTGTTATAGCTAGTCACTAATTTTGTTTTTGAATTTTATTTTCAATAAATTATTTTTTAATTTAATGCCATTTTTTATTTCTTACATACTTTTCTTGTACTGCTAGCAAAAACGAATAAAAATCAGTTCCAAAGAGCCAAAATTAATAACTGTAAAAAGTTTGTCACAAAAAATTGACAAAATGTATTTTAATTTATGATGCATTCAATTGATAAAATTTTAAATAGGTTATAAAATAAGATATAGAAGAAAAATCACAAACAGACAGAAATGAGATAAAAGTTTGATAGGATTTAAAATTCAACTTTCACTTTTTTTAATTAATGCAGCAAAAGTTAAATTTCGATTTTAAGTTTAAAATTAATTCTAAACCAAACAACACTGATAATTATTAAAAAATTTGAATCACAAACACCTATTGTGACATTTAAGCCTAAAAACTTTCATATATTATTTTCAACTATAAATAAATTAATTTATGTTAAAAAGAATTTTATTTTTTTGATAAAATATAAAATAAAAGTTAAATTGACAAAACAATTATGACAGTATGTATTTAACCTCGGAAATTTTATAATTTCTTGCGTTTATTTTTTTTCACCAGAAAAACTGAATTTTATTAATTCGCGATAATAAACTCAAAAATCGTTCATTAAGATTTTATAAATATTATAATTAAAAAAAGACTTTAATTTCTTAGTTCAGCTAGGCTCAAATTTTCAATTTTTTTTTTAGTTTAAATAAATATATTCACTGATTGAATTTCCTAACTGTTTGTCTTGATAAACAAATTATGTTTAGTTTGTTATTATTTGGTTATGTTCTTAATTTTTTTTAATATAAAAACCTCAATACTTGAGTTTTTGAATTAAGTTAAAAATCATAATTTGTTGAATGTAAGTCCAAAAAGCAAAAAATAAAATAGAATTCGTTTTAGGTCAATGCATTTAGCTAGCAATATTTCAAGCAAACTTTATTCATCATAAAATTTAATACTATTTTGCTAAGATAGCGATATCTTTATTACAGGCAATTAATATTCAGAAAAACTTGATTTTATATAAGTTTTCCTCTAACCAGTTTCTTGTGTACATGATTTTGTTGCTTAATAAACAGTTTAAGCATTAAAAAAAGTAATGGTAATTTCAGCTAAAATTCAAATTCTAGATAGAGTGATTTCAACAAAGTTAAATCACATAGCTATATAAATAATATTGGATTTCTAAATTTTAAAGAGAAAAACCAAAATTTTAAAAAGAAAAAGTGACTAAGCACAATTTTTAAGTAAAGATGTTTTAGAAAGTGATTTAATTTTTTAAATAAAATATCATAATTTATAATTATTAAGAAATTCGAGCGTAATTAATTTTGAACTAGACTATTTAAGACTTTAACTAAGCCATAATAAAAATCAAATAAGCTTGATTACTTAACTAGTTTCAATAGATAAATTTGAATTTTTTAGAAAATAATTATCGGCAAAATTAATAAACACTATAGCTTGAAAAATCAGTCTAGATACTGTCAAATGCACCATGATTGCTATTTTATCCAGAGATCATTATTTGCTATAAAATTGTTTCCGTAGGTGCTTCAACTAATTCAACAGGCAAAACTTAATTTGTTGTTCTATTGAAGAAAATTATTTTTACTAATTCCTTAAATATCTTACGGATCATAATTAATTTGTTCAAAGTTTTAAATTTCTTTAAGTTGAAAGTTTTTTTAAAGATCTTTTAAGGTAATTTTAATGAAAAGTAAAAGAATAAAAGAACAATTTTTTTTAAATTAGAAATCATTAAGTTTAAATGAAAAATTTTTATTCACAGTTTTTATAAATATTTTGTAGTTTTAAAGGTTTTTTGTATTTTTTAATAGGCAAAATGAATAATTTCAAAATTCAAAATTTTTTTAATAAATTTGTTCAGCTGAAAAAAGTAAATTAAACGCTAGATTTCTTAATCTTTAAAATGCGAAACTAATTAAAAAAAATAGTAGACTTAAACTTAAGGTTAAATAAAGTAACCAGTATTAAGTTCACTTTGAAAAATAATTAAACTAATTTATAATTTAAAATATCAATAAAAAAGATATTAAGTGAAGATGAAAATAAAAATTTAACTAAATATCAAATCAGCAGAAAGGACATTTAACTTGATTTATCTTTTGGCTTAATATTGATTCAACGACATAAGAATTGTTTGATTATAATTTATGGAATCCTTTAAAATTATTTTAGCTTTCTTTAAGTTACAAATCGAAAATATTTGCCAACTTTTTTATTTTATTTAGAAAAATGGGATCTTCTAGCAGTATTAGCCTTGATTCAAGTGAAGTTGATGAAATTTGTAGAGAAACTGGCTTTTCACATAGTCAGTTGA
This sequence comes from Brachionus manjavacas, assembly GCA_019054805.1. Classification (NCBI taxonomy): domain Eukaryota; kingdom Metazoa; phylum Rotifera; class Eurotatoria; order Ploima; family Brachionidae; genus Brachionus; species Brachionus manjavacas. The sequence continues at coordinate 2,579,718 of JAHQIY010000005.1, forward strand.
AGAGGCTATTCAACCGCTTTAATAGTTTGGACAAAGACAATTTAGGCTATTTGCGTAAAGAAGATTTATCATCAATTCCTGAGTTGTACAATCCGGTTAGAGATCGTATTATAGATGTTTTGATTACCGACTATGGTCAAAATGGTCACTTAAATTTCAGACAATTTGCAAATGTTTTGGCTGTGTTCCGACGAAAAACGGGTCACTCGACGGGTCCAAACACGCTTGAAAATAAGCTAAGGTTTATATTCGATATGTACGATCGAGATAAAGATAATTTCATAAACCAAAATGAACTTTTATCAATATTGCAAATGATTGTTGGTGATAATTTACCGGAAGACCAGCTGAATGCAATTGCAGACAGAACAATTATTGAGCTTGGCTTACCTGTTAACGAAGGAATTTCGTATGAAAAATTTTGTGATTGTTTAAAAAAAATTGATATTGACGAAAAAATGAGCATGAAATTCTTGTCTTGAATGAAAATGAAATCAAAATTATTTCCTCAAAATTTTAGTTTTTCAATAAATTTTATATCAATTTAGAATATTTTCTTTGTTATCTGAGAATATAAATATTCAGATAATGTAAAACTCTCACATTATCTGAATATTGAATGAATTTTGATCTCAAAATTAGCAATCTGAACATGTGAAAATCGAGGAAAGTAAATTTTTAGTATGGGTCAAAAGTTATTTTATCTATAAGTTATTTTATTAAATTATAATGACTCTTTAGAATTTTTTTTCTGTTCAGGTTTATTTCGAAATTGGTGAATTGAATTTTTTTGAGCATGCCCACTTTTTGGTTCTATTTAGTTCAATTTACTCAAAAATATAAAAAAATCAAAACCAAAAAGTTGTTCCAAATTTTCTCAAAATTTTGAACCACATTCATCATCATTTTAGGTTATCTTGGGGTCAGAAATGTACAAATCAAAAAACCCGGTTAAATTGCACACTTCAATTAATTTAAGGTTCTTTAAAAATTTGTTTAGCTTTTAACCAAGTTTTCTCCAGGTCTTGATATTTAAGAGTTCATGAGACAATTAGTTGTGAATAGGAAGCTTTTTTAAATTATGATTGTAAATTTTGAAGTCATTATAATTTGAAAAGTGAATTTGAAAAGATTTTTAAATCCTGAACGGAATTTTGTTTTTTGTATTAAAAAATTAAATAAACATAAAAAGATTAAATAAACATAAAAAGAGATAAATGTGACAAACCCAATGAAGAAATTATTTTATTCAAAAAGAGAAATTACACTTAAAAAAATCCTAGTCTGTGAATTATACATAAATTTAGATTTTGTTGTTAGAATTAGAACCAAAATTAGGTCAAAAACATAAAAAACACATAAAAATTATTGAAATTCATTCCATGGTCCGGCTTTTCGTTCCTTAATTACTTTTATTAAAAAATTTTTGTACGAAATACCTGAAAAATAAATCGAATCTACTAAGCACCAACTTACTAGATAAACACATTTTGCAAGGTTTAAAAATCCAATGCAAGAACAATTTGTACATTCTAGACAAAAACAGTCCTTATTTATAATTATGGAATATTTATCTTCTATTTTTATACAAATTTATGTATAATTCACAGACTAAGATTTTATTTTGTAATTTCTCTTTTTGAATAAAGTAATTTTTTCATTGTGTTTGTCACATTTGTAATATTTATGGGTCTGCTGGTAGGCTTTTATTCCCCAGTCAGACTTCTCAGGTCCTTTTCTAGACTCGAGGGTTTCGGATCAAAACATTAAGGATTTTCTTCAATGGCCAATCCATCATGTGGATCTCCATGGTTCCCTGGACCGTGTTTACTGTTGGTCCGTTTGCCAGGCTTGCCTCCCACTCTATCTTTTCCTTTCTCCACGTAGCTCTTGCTTCTTTTTGGTCACCGATGTTGCGCTCCATCCATCTTTCATGGGCCTTCTCCTGTTCTTTTTCCATTCTTTTGAGGGGCCAGTCTGTCATTTTACTCGTGTGGTGTTTGCAGGTTGGACCGAGATCAGTTATAATTTCTATTATCACTCTTTTGGTTTGTCCTATTTTGGCCTCCTTCTATTCGAAACCCAGTCCCATCCGATTGTTGTTTTTGATTCGCACTCGCTCTCATATTCGGCCGATCTTTTCTTTGGACGCCTTGGCCATGTACTTGGCGTAAAAATCGTCTAGGAATTTCATGCGCGAATGGGTTTTATCTTCGGGTTTGATGGCTTCCACGAGGGGTGTCTCAATTCTTCTTTCATATTTGTTTGAGTCTCTATACTCCTCTCGGTGGACCAGCCCGTCCTCTCTATGTAGGTCATATATTCTTACCTCGGTATGGGGGAAATTAAACTCGGCATCCAAATGGTTATTCCGGTTGGTCTTGAATTGGATTCGGTGAGCTGGGTCATCCGGGTTTTTCAGACGCCCGTACATTTCCTTCACGCATTTCTTGATGTTTTCTTTGTCATAAAATACTATGAAGGCGGCGGTATCGACCCTGTCGTGTTCTGCCAAGAATCGAGCATATCGTATGGGTCCGATTCTTGTTCTGAGGATGTCCAAAAATTTGCGGTTTGTCGCTAAGTTGTTCTTCCTGTATCCCTTTATTTTATTTAATTTTTTTAATTTTGGTCCATAAAATAATAATGATCAGATAACCCAATTTTTTACCACAAAAAAACAAAATTCCGTTCAGGATTAAAAAATCTTTTCAAATTATAATGACTTTTCAAAATTTACAATGATAATTAAAAAAAATTTATCTACTATATCAAAATTAGAGATTTTTTTAGGTGTAATTCGGATAAAAATATGAAGTTAAAAATATTAATAATACATTTTTATAATTAAGAAATTCATAAAATTGACAAGCAATCTAATGCTTTATCATTATTAAATTCGATTAATACTTTTGAGTTTTTATTTTATCTCAATGCATTAACTGATTTTTATGGCAAGACGAATACGACTGAAGCAAGACTGAAGAGAAAGTAGAAATACTAGAGATTGAAATGCCAGAAAATACACGTCTTATAAGACCACCGAAATATTCTTACTTTTTAAACCTAAATTTCTTTATTATTTAATTTTGATTATAATTAAGATGCTTTAGAACTGATAATTCCGTTGAAATCCGATTTATTAATTACAAATAGCCATTTAGGCCGGCTGCTTGGAGATCGCACGTTTCCCTTTCAGCAAGATAAGCGCTATCCAAAAAAAAAAAAAAAGTTTACATGATTTACAAATTAGAAAAATTAAAATAATTAAAAAAATTTTTAAATGAAGCTTTAAAAAAAAAAAATTAATTATTTATATATATAGAATCGATTCTACCAAAACATTAGACAAATCAAATCGATTTAGGCAGAAGAAGGGCTTAAAGGGCTTAAACAAGAATTTGAGCTGTGGTATGCATTCAAAAAAATGTTGGAATTAATTTTAAAAATATTGAACAGGAGACTGAATGAACTAAAAAAAATTTTTGGGTCCATACGTGGCGGAAATGTTTCCCAACATTTTCAGACTTTTCGGAATTTATTAAACACTTCCTATTTCGAATGCGGAGGCAGAGAGAACTTTTTCTTCTTTTAAAAGAATAAAAAATAGTCTCTGAAGCAGGACAGATCAAGAAAGATTAAATGAAATAAACCTCATGAATATTGAGTCATTTGAATTACAAGAACTTAACGTTTACATTATTGTTGATATTTTTGCTAGGCAAAAGAATAGAAGACTAATTTTTTTTTAAATATTTTATTTAATTTTGTTTGACTAGTTAAGTTTTTCCAATGAACTTAATTTTTGCTCTACTGTGTATTGAATTTTGTAAATAAAATAACATTTTTTTAAAAGACTGATTTTAAAATTTCATTACTTTGTAATTTAGCCCCCCCCTCAACGCACCAATTCTATCCCGTCTTCTTTGGTCTTGAAGTTCGCCACACCATTTTTAACTTTCAGGCACCGCCACTGCATCCATTCTCGTCTGAATGAAATTTTTAAACTAAAACTAATTTTTCTAATGCGATTCGTTTAAGAGTCAAAGATGCTTTTGCACAATTCGTCAATACTTTTTCTTAAAGGTGAAAATTTATTTTATATCAATAAAACTTTCCTTTAATTTTAATACTTATTGAATAAGTATTAAAATTAAAGGAAAGTTTATTAATATCATGTAATCTAAAATGTTAAAGAAAAATAAAAATTTAAGGATAAGTCTAATTTTCTAGAGCTTATAATCAAGTAGTCTATTTTTTTTTATTAAAATCTTAACTTTTGTAAACATGGAAATTAAAACCACTGTAAGAAAAAATATCTAATTAGATGTTTCAAAAATAAGCGATTGTTTAAAATTTTTGTGCTTACTAATAAAATTTGGTTCTTTGATAATTATTTCAATTGATTTTTCATAAATTACATATTTAAGTTCAATTTTACATAAAACAAGGTTTTACCTGTGGCTCTGCTGCCAGAATAATAAAAATAAAAGAAAAAGAAATAAATATTGATTATTTAATTGATTGATTTATTTTATTTATTATATTGAAAAATTCTTATTAAAAATTGATTTTAAAAATTTTTTTTCATAAGTGTTGATTAAATGATTTAATGAATGTTTTTTTCTTTTCTTAATTTTTAATTAAAATTTATTTTTAAGTTGTAAAAAAATTAATATATAATATGTAATCTAAAAAAATGGATTAAGACAATTATAAAAACACTAAATTCAAATATTAAAGTTAGTTATCGTAAGTAAATGCATGAAAATTTTACTTTTTTTCACACATTTGGTTTTTAAATATTAAGATTATCAAAATCAATAAGCGCAAAAGTATTTTAATAACTTACGATCGACAATTCGCAACAAAAAATAATAATTAAATAAATACCGTTTTTAAATTTTTACAAAATATTCTTAATTTTGGTAACTAATAATTGTAAAAAATTATTAAACTACTTATTTTACGTTCATTGTTGAAAAAGCAAAAATGTCCAATTTTGGTATTTTATTTTTTTTGCTTTTTATATTTTCCAAATATTTCAAACGAAAAAATTTTAAAAATTATTAACAAAAATTTACGTAAACTTTGGTAAAATTCAATTTTATCAAAGTGAATAATCAAGTACAATGAACTAAAAATAATGAAGTAATAAAGTAAAATTTAAAACACGAAATTTATTTGTAAGAAAATATTAATGTTCAAAAAAAATAAAAATATTTTGAGTTTTATTTTATTTGACTCTATGATCTTTTCTTATTAGAATTTTTTATTTTAATGTTAGAAATACTTCATCGCTAATTAAATAATTTTCAATTAGGTGGTTTTAATTGAAGTTTTTTTTTAATTCTAAATTAACACACAATTTGATTCAAAATAATCAATTTTTTGACAAATTTTCCTTTAAATTTTTTCTTTAAACTTTACTGTTAAATTAAACATTGTTTGTTTCACCTTTCAAATCTTAGAAAAATTTCAAGTACAAAATCCATTTTTTTTAAGAATTTAAATTTTGTGTTAAAAGTTTTGTATGAAATTTCACAATGCCATTCAATAAAATGAACATTCAACCATTGATTTATTGGACCATTTAGATTAAAGAATCAATTGAAAAGTAGTTTATTAGAGAAAAAATTATAAAATCTTTTAAAAATTCTAAAAATCAGAAAAATTTTTGCTTCCAAATTTATAAATCTCGGTGCCAATTTCATTAAGATGCACAGGACTCAAATGACGATTTGAAAAATGATTTTCTAGTCTATAAGCTGGTTTATTTACATATGAATAGTGATACTTTTTATTCGCTCTTTCAGTGTCAAAATTTTGAATAAAACTTTTTGATTTTTTAGTTTTACTTTTCTTCGGAATTTGTGTCCCATGAAAATCCATTGAATTCGAAAATTTAAGATTCAATAAATCGTTGTTCAAAAGAAAATTATTAAAATTTTCTGATCTCGGTTCAACTAATCTAATTTCACTATTTAAATCAAGAATTTTTAGGGAAGAAGAACGCCTGATCGGTTTATGGTGGCAACATGCCACCTTAAGTCGATTAATTATTTTTTCCGGTAAGTTTTGATTTTTAAAATGTTTTCGACTTTTGAAATAAAGTTCCAATATTGCAACAATAAAAGATATAATTAAACCAATGGCCAAAACTACAAATATTCCTCCGACATTTTCTAAACTTAACTCATTTGCCGAGTCTTTTTTGTCGTCAATTTTTTCGCATTTATGATTCGGATCTTTTCCTTCCTTTTTCCACCACTTTATATACAGCTCCTGCAAGTCACCTTTTTCTTGCAGCCGAAGAATAGCATTAGATATTTGATCTCTCCAAGGAGATCCAGGTGGAGTGCCGATTCCATATCCTTTTGTGTCAATTAGTCCTCCTACTTGCATCAGTTCGCAGTCACGCTGTCTCAGATATTCATTTGTGGTTGATTCTAGCAAATAAGCAAAGCCACCTTTTTTTACTCTCTCTATGCCTTCTTCTGTCGATGAGACAAAAACATTCGGTTGACTGTTCATAAAATTCCACATGCGTTCATAAGTATGAATTTTAGACTCACGAAAAAATTGCTGTGTAGAACCATCGATTAGACATCCATATTTAATTTCGCTTTGCTTTGAGAGGCCCTCTACGTCTTCTATGGGTGAGCTGAGACGTTTAGTAGTCAAAAAAGCGGCCAGATTAGCTGTATATGAAGAAATCATTATCAAGGCAAAAAACCACCAAACTCCGGTAAGGATTCGAGCTGAAAATGATTTGGGATTGATATCACTTCCTTGTTTCATTAATGAGCCTATTGTAAACCACAAACTATTCGTCAAGGTGAATTGATTTTCTACAAGATCAGATTGCTTTCTGCACGGATATGGATTTTTCCATTCATATGGCGAGAATCGTGACAAAACAAATAACAATAAGCTAACGACTTTAAAAAAATCATATTTAGACAAAAATTAAAAATATGAAAATGATTCATTACGCAAGTATGCTGCTATAATATAAAGCCATATGTCTATTGACAATGGAGACAAAAAAGAAAATATATTTGGATCGATTTTTTGCTGCCTTTTATACAGAATGCTGATGCCAAGATTTAAAAATGGCTTTGTAAAATCAATAGCTTGTTCACGTTGGTAGGTTATGGTTAATCCTGCAACAGCTATATCGGCTTTCTTTAAAAAAATAATTTGATAAAATGTTTATTTTAAATATAATTTTAGTTAGATCAAGATGTTTTTTAGGTTGATGATTTCTAACAATTTAAAGACAAAAAAAAAATTTTCCAAATGATATTTTTTGGAACAATATTTTGTTCAAAAAATATAAATATTTAAAATTTTATTAAAATACTCAAAATTACTCTTGGGGTGTTTGAGTTAATAATTAAATACTATTATTAGTTCAATATTTTCTTTATAAAAATCAAACTAAATTTTCTTATGTGAAGAAGCTTCTATTATTTTGAGGGACTGATTAAAAATTTGAAGTTTTTTTCAAACTAAAGTATAAAAAAAATTCTCATCCAAATAAAAAATATGCAAAAGTGTGCTACTAAATAATTTTTTGGTATCTTTAAGGGCTAATTTAAATACAAGCAAGTTTTTTTGTTGACTTACGATATCACAAGAACAAAAAAAAATATTTCAAATTTGTAATCTAAGTACAAGTAAACACTATTGATAAATAATGTTTAAAAATTAAATGTCCAACTACGGATTATGATCACAAGATCAAGTTGTTGTGTAATAAATCCTAAAAAAACAAAAATTTTTACAGCAATTTAGCTTTAAAAAAACCGAATTATAAATTTTAGCTTCACAATTTGATATAAAATGAAAGAAATCTAAAATTTTTTAATTTGATGTCTAAAAATTACGACTAATTATTAATTAATTATCTAAGAAAATAATCTCAAATTTCATGTTAAAAACATAAGATGTTAAAAACATGGCTCAAAGATTGTGTCTGACCAGCTGATCTGACCAGATTCTGACCAGATTCTGACAAGAGATTTTGCATTATTTTTAGAAAAAATGGTATTTTTTCAACAAAACTAATTAATTTCAAATTGTAATAAAGAAAAAATTGTGTTACTTTATCAATTAATTCATTAATAATTCCATTCCATTTTCCATTAACCAAAGTTCCATGTACACCATCCGCCACTGGCTTTATTGTATAATTAAATCCACATATTTTCGATATTTTTACAAGTAAATCAACACAGTAACCTTGATATTTTTCATTTCCTATTAAAGTTTCATTATTTTCGGGAATTTTCATCATAACATATGGTGCTTCCTATGACAGTCAGTAAATAATATAAAAAATTAAATAAGTATTAATTAATTTTTCAAACTATTTTTGTTGTAACAATTAAATTGCGATTTAATTTGTTCAAAATGTTATCCTTTTCTTTGGCATAACTTCTGACAACACTAATAGGCTTAGAGCTTGCATCTTTCCAAAATCCTATTAGTTCGACTCCGTACTTTGTTCTATCTACTATAGATAGAGTTACATTTTTTCTATATCCGGTATTTTTATCAAATTCGATATTGCCACTTAATCCATTCAATTTCATGCTCTTAAAATGTTCGAGCATTTGTTGTCCATACGACCATTGCTTTTCAGAATCGCACGAAATAGATGGTGATTCTGGTAGAAAGTCTACTAATTTTTTTTGTTCTATTGTTTGCGCTACGAGTTTTATGGCATCATGTATAAAAATAGCAGAACTCTAAACAAATAGAATTTTAATCTATATTCATCTACTGTGATGTTCCATTTTTTTTTAAATTAACCAATTTTTTTTTTTTAATCAACCAATTTTTTTTAGGCAAATTAATTTAAATTTTCCAAATTTTACGCAAAATTAGAGAAATTTTCAACGTAAATAAGCTTATGAAGGCGGTCTACTAGGAGGTCGCCTATGATAGCACATTGCCCTATACAAGGAAAATTACAGAAATAGAAGAATTTAGAAGATTTAAGAATCAATAGACATTATTTATAGTACAAAACTAAGAACAAATTTTTTTGTTAAATTAAAATTTTTATGTGGTAAAAACTTGATGACCGGTCATGAAAGCATCGTTGCGTATATATTTTTTTAAATCAATTTCTATTTAAATAAAAAAGACGTAAAGTTCTTAAATTTTTGTTTTTACAACAATTTACTTAAAATATTGAAAATTATTCTAATTTTACGTAAATTTTTGAAAAAACCAAAAATCGGAATACCACTGTGTCTAGTAAATAATAATTACTGGCATGTATTTAAGCAATTTTTTTTGAGAAACCAAATTTTTTAAGTTAAACTCAGCGAAAACATTTCTAACATTTAGATCATTCGGTTCGAACATTTGAAAAGCGGTCACATTAGCAGATGGTGTGTAATCAAATGCTGCAAGATCCAAGCTAGTGAACAAAAAATGAAAATAAGTTGTCATTAAACCAGCATCCTCAGCCTAAAAATTAATTAAGCTTTAAATTCTCTTTTTTTCTTTTAAAACTTACAATTTCAAGAAATTTGTTCAAATATTGGGTTGAAACATCTACTAAAACATGAGATGATCCGCTTAATTTTAGATCGCTAATCAAATCGAACCAGAGCGATGGGTCTGTACTCAATTGCTTAACAATTACTCGAAATTTGTTGCTTAAAGTATTTTGATTAGAAAATCCACTCGCAACACTTAAATTATTTGGGATTTTGAGAAAATCATCAAGTCTCTTTAAACCTGATGATTCTTGGAATAAAATAGTTACATATTCCCATTTATAAAGTTCTATTAAATCTATATAAGCTTTAATTAGCTTGTTTGCTGGCGGGTGGATATTTATTTTATCTGATCTTGACCAAAGGTTGTCATTTTTTTGATTCATACTCGACAAAACTGAGTACTCGTGACTCAATGTGTTCCATTTGACTTCAATATAAGGTATTTTAAGCGAATTGACTATAGATTCAATTATTTTAAATGCAGGATTTTCTCCAATGGCAATTACTGCTATCCGACCTTCTTCTATGTCATTACATACTAAAATTAAATTAAATTTTTTAGGGCATTCTAAAAAATGTGATTGAATTTTTTACATGTCTGAGCCAATTTGTAAGCTTTACTCTTGTCTACTTTGTGAGAAGTGAAGTCTAACTGAAATTTTGACTGACGGTAAATACGATTCACCGAATCAACTGAATAAGATATAAGGTCTTCACTATTTTCCGATAAATCATCATAGAAAACACCTTTAAAATTCACAATTATATTAAAAAAGTCAATTGATTAATTAAAAATGTTAATTAGTTTTTTTCTTTCGATTTGTTTTAAATAGATTTAATGAGTAATCAAATGAGAAGGAATTAAATGTAAATTTTTTAAGCGAATTTTGCTAAATTTATTTTTTAGATTGTTTAAGTCCATTTTAGAGAAGATTTTAATCCAAGATTTAAATTTTTTATGTAATATTTTTGAATTTAAAGATTGATAGTGCCTCAAAAAGTAGTAGCGAATCCACAAAAATAATTTTGTTTTTTTCATTTATTTTAAAAGTTTTTTCAAAAAAAATAAGATCACTTTTCACGTAAAAAAATCAAAAGAAAATATTCAGCTAATGTCATCGCCATTCGTTTGCCAAACTAGAAATTTAAAAAAACGTATCTAAATTTTTCCTAGATCTTCTAATGGAATTGACAAAGAGTTGGTTAACAAATCTATACCTGAACAAATGAAAAGCCATTTAGCAAGGCAAGAGAAAAAAAAGTTATACTCACTGTCAAACCCAAAAATGACTCAAAACTTGGGTGTCTTTGTTACAAATGATTTAAAGTAGAACAAACAATGTTCTGTGGGAGCTATAAAAGCTAACATTTAAAATATATGGAATCGCATTAAGAACCTGAACTTTATACTCATTTGAAGTATGCAATAGACACCTGGAGTTCCAAATTTAAGAATAGATAAGTTCAAAGAAAAGAGACAAAGCTGATAAATTATATTAGAAAAAACCTTATGAAGATAAATTTTAATATCTAATATCATCAAAATCACATAATTCTTAAAAATCGTTGATTAAGGGAGACTTAATTCGAGTGTAAAATTATTAATGGTTTTGAAAAATTATCTTTAATAAATGGTATCAACTTTGGTATTAATGTAAAAAATCTAAGAAGAACACATGACAAGACTGATCTAGAAAATAAATCGGAGAGGCTCTTTTAGACATTATCTTTTAATTAATCGTTATGCAAACTCTTGGAACAGCTTGTCATTGTCACAAAAACAAAAAATATTTTCAAAGCAGTTATTGAAAGAGAAGTCTTTGGAATTTTGGGCAGCAATGTCTGTCAAAGCCTGACATTAATTTACTCTAAGGCTAAACGCCTTTGAGTGTTAGCGTGGATAGAAATATCTATACTGCAGATACTAAAACTATTGATAAAAATTAAAAGATTTAATAATTTGAAATTAAAAATTTAAATTTTTAAAGAAAAAATCTTTTTTTAATTCTCTTGGGTTCAATAATTTGATTTGAAAACAATGGTTTATGAGAAATAATACTTAAGAAATTAATTTTTTTTGATTGAAAAAAAACACATTTAATAAACTTACTTATTTTAAAAATTTTTTGCTCTCTTCGATTGACGACCAAATTAGGAAATAAAAATAACCAGAGTAAACAAAAACACAAGGTCATTTGATCTGTGTAAAAGTCTAAATTTATTAAATAAATTGTCAGAAATATTTTCATTTAAGTAAAATAATTGAGGAATTTAAATTATTGAATGAATGGAAAAATAAAAAAGAATTAATTTGCCATTAAAGTGATATTTCCCGTGTGTGTTATGTAAAAAAATTGTTGGATGAAAAATGAAATTTTCATTAAATTTCTAAAAGACTTTATTTGAGTAGGAACTTGCTCAAAGATACATTAAAAAGCTAATTTTATCCATTTTTGTTAGATTCAATTTAAAAAATATCTATCTTTTTCGATTAATTTTTCAATTTTAAGTTTTGACTCGAAGGCTTCTACAAAAATAGCGGAAATTTAATTAATTGTGCAAACTAAAATTTTGAAGCGACTTTCGTCTAATTAATCGATTTTTGAATCAATTTCATTTCACTGCAAATGCTAAGTAATACCTTTTATTTTTTGACAAGTGCATTGCAAATTATTCAAAAAATCTACCACTTCACATGATAGATTATCATTTTAAAAAAATTAGAAATATTTAGTACTCCTCAAGGAGTAAATTTTTTAATTTTGTCCAAATACTGTCTCATAAGTTTTCAGAGATATGCAAATACGGTCCTTCATCTTTGCTCTAAAAATTATCCACAAAAGATTTTACTACTTTAAAAAAAACGAAAACTATTAATTAAAACTTTGTTTTTTGTTACAATTTTGAACCCATTATATAATTAATAAAAGCCCTTTAGTTTTCACAAAGCATTTTAATCTATTTTAGAATGCTGAAAAAATCATTTATTTAGAGATTTAAAATTTTGCACTAAATTAAATAACAAAATGAGTCAAAATTTTTGTCAAAAATATAAATGTAAGCTTTTTTATTCAATCAATTCGGGTAAAATATATAATTCTGATAGATTTAAAACTTTCAATTATTTTCCAGAAAAAAAATTATTTATAATTAAAAACCACTGGAATTAGTCAACATTAATTTACTGATAAAATAAATATCAATAAATAAAAATCAAAACTTAACCATTATTTTATCGTATTATGTAATTTAAAATTGTCCAAATATTTAAGTTTGATAAACAAATAATGATTATCATTTCAATAAAGTTTTCGTTTAATTCTAAATAAAAAAAATCAATATTAGTTTTAGTATCTTATTTTTAAAATACATATTATTTAAAATATGAAATTTGAATTTATGAACAATAATCGTATACCCTTGCAAAAAAGCGCCCTCATAAGATTCCATGTTTAGAAGCATACCAACAGCGGATTTGTTTTATCTGTTTGTTTACTTGTTTAAATGCTTAAATCTACAAATAATATGATTTAAATAAGGAAAATAAAAATATGTTTTAAATATGTCTTAATTCGGTCTCTAAAATTAGATACTCTAGTTTGCTTAAAAAAACAAACTCTATTAAATTTGTTTCATGTTAGTAATATAAAAAAATTTAATTACGATAAGTCAATTATATTACACGAATTCCAAATTTAAGGAAGTTATTGAAATTTAATATCCTCTAGAAATAATTAAGGCTCGAAAAATTAGAGCAGTTTGACTAAATTCTCAGTAAGACAATACAAGGCTCTCTTTTCAATCAATTTTTATCAAAATTTTTATTAATCAATTAGGAAACTTTTTATCTTTATTGTTTTTTTTTGCCATCACAATTAGGAAATCTTTGTTTATCATCAAAAATCGCAAAAGAAATTTTGCAACATTTTTTCTTTCATTTTTTCACTAGAAAATAATTGCCATCTTAAATTCAAATAATTGCATTCCATTGATTATTTTATCGATTTATTTTAAAATGTTCAGAATTTTACTCATTAAATTTTGAAATTATCTTAGATTTTTAAAAATTGTGCTGTTAATTTTTGTGAGATTTAAACATATTCAAATATTTCTCTAAAGTCACTTGATTTTATATCTAATGAGACAGCTAAAGTGCATTATGTTGATGTAATCTACCTCGACTTTTCAAAGGCGTTAGCTAAAGTACCACATAAAAGATTGCTCAAGAAATTAGATACTTATGGAATTAAAAGGGTGCGTTTTTGAACTTGATTGAGGCGTTCACAACTAACAGTATGTAAAGAGCTGTACTAGGAGCCAACATTTAATACAACTTAATACATACAACTCAGATTGGGAGGATGTAGATAGCAGGGTTAATGAAGGATCCGTTCTTGGACCTCTCTTATTTTTATTGTTCATTAATGACCTTCCAGATAAAGTATTCAATACTTTAAAATTAATTGCCAAATAGCAAAATATTTGTAGTTTCTGATGATAATGTAGGAGCTGAATGTGGCTAAATGTAGAGTTGTGCATTTTGGTGATAAGCCGAATAATAAAAGCTATCGTATGTATGACAAGAATGGACTAATACATACTGTAGAAAAGAACGAATACGAGCGTGATATGAGCGTCAATGATGTGAGTTTGGTGATCTTATAAAATAATGTATAATCCTTCGAAGAAAAGAAGAATTGGATTGGAACACCATACCAATAAGAAGGAGGTTAGAAGGCTCAGCTGGCGCAGTTTGAGGTCATTACTCGAGAATTATCACACAAAATGCATATTCTGTTGCTGAACTTGCAAAAGAGATATAACTCTTTGTGCAATCAGCACTACTATTACTTCTACTAATTTTCAAATATTATTAAACTATTTGATTTAAAAATATTAAAATTTCTTCTTTAATAAATCATAATTTTAAACTTAATTGTTATTTAAATCTAATTAGAATAAATGAAAATAATAATTAGGCAATAATTTTTACCAAACAACTTTAAAATCAACACATTATAATCTAAATATTATATTATTATATATAATCACAGATAAAATTTAAAATTTATTTGTCTCATACCGTGATTAATGATTTGGAATACTAAAAAATTGAAATAATTAAAGATTTTGAAGACCATTTTATTAAAAAAATAAAAAATGCTGTTTATTCACTAATATTAAAGATTAAAATAAAAAAATCAATTAGTTTTTAAACTTTATCGCAAATAAAACAAATTATTTTCTATTATTTCTTTATGAATGATATATGCACCTAAGGTTTTTATCGTAGCCTAATTGTTTCATTTTAATTTGATCAACTTTTGTTAAATGTCGTTTGTATTGCTCGATTGGTGGCAAATATGAATAGTCTGAATTATCTTCAAAAAAGTTTTCATATCGTTTGGGTTCTGTTATTTTTAATTCATTTTTTAAATCAAAGTTTTGTACATTTTGAGTTGTTTTTTTGGTTTTATGATGACACATTGCAAATTTAAATTCTTCAAGCATTTTATCTTTTAAACTTCTCTTAAAAAAAAAAATTAGAAATTGTTAAACTTCAGTAATTCAAAAAAATATGTTAAAAAAAGTATTTCATTGTTAGTTAATGTTAGTCAAAAAGCGTTAGTTTATAGAAATCAAATCTCGTGATTACTTAAGAATTTTGAACATTATTCAAATGCTGAGCATATCGGGTTACTGGACTAGAATCACTATCAATAAAAAATGGACTGGAAAGATAGTTATCAGACATGTTCTTTGATGATTTATGATTGAATTTTCGCGACTTATTTGCTTTTTTTACCAAAAAATTTTCAGTTTCCTCTTCATCAAATTGTGTATTAGAAATGTTTGATTTTATATTTTTCACTTTATAAAAAGGATTTTCAAATTCTGCCTTAAAAAAATTTTCCATAGTTCGTCTAAAGCCATTATTACACTGCTTAGAAAAACTCAACTGTGAAACAATTGTAAAATTTAGGTAATAAAAATTAAAATTTTTTCAAATTTTACTTGATCATTTGATGTTTGTCGAGCTTTCCAGAGAAATTCCAAAATGGCCACCAAAAAACTAAGACATAAGCCAAGAGACAATACCAGAAATACACCGCCCACGTTTGCCAAACTTAATTCACTGGCTGAATCTTTTTTTTTGTCTTCCGAATTATCACATTTTTGATTCGGATCTTTTCCTTCCTTTTTCCACCACTTTATATACAGCTCCTGCAAGTCACCTTTTTCTTGCAGCTGAAGAATAGCATTAGATATTTGATCTCTCCAAGGAGATCCAGGTGGAGTGCCAATTCCATATCCTTTCGTATCAATTAGTCCCCCTACTTGCATCAATTCGCAGTCACGTTGTCTTAAATAGTCATTAGTAGTCGATTCTACCAGATAGGCATAGCCGCCTTTTTTTACTCGCGCTATTCCTTCTTCCGGAGATGAGACAAATACGTCCGGATTACTCTTCATGAAATTCCACATTCTTTCATAAGTTTGAATTTTTGATTCCTTTAGAAAAAAAAGAAAAATTATTTTAATTTTTTTTTTCATTGATTTAGACACCAATACTACAAAAGACATGCATTTAAGGAAGTTGAAGAAGTAATTAAGTGCTATGGGGGTTTAAATGGCCAAAAATACTCCAAAAAATTGTTGTGTAGAGCCTCCATTCAAACAACCATAGCGAATCTCAGTTTGTTTAGCCAAATCATCACTATTTTGAATCGGATAAATCAAACGGCGACTAGTAAGAAAAGCAGCCAGATTGGCAGTATAAGAAGATACCATTATAAGAGCAAAAAACCACCAAGCAGTCGTCAAAATTCGTGTACTACATGATTTTGTATGAATATCATTTCCTTTAATAATGCATGCAAGATTAAAATAAAACTAAGGCAATTGAAAACAAGGTAAATAGGAAAAATCAGGCTTAAAAGTCCTGATTACTTTAAAAAAATTTTCCGTAGACCCACTACGAACCGAGCCATATTTGATCTCAGTTTGTTTACTCAAATCTTCAGCATTTTCAATTGGATTTTGCATACGCTGAACGGTAAGAAATGCAGCTAAATTAGCTGTGTATGATGAAATTAGTATAAGAGTGAAAAACGCCCACACACAGCTAATTAAGCGTACAGAGGGAGCTCGTGGGTTTATATCAGTTCCTAGGAATTTTTTTTTTAATTTTTCAGAAATTTTATTTTTAAATTACCTTGTTGCATCAACGATCCTATTGTAAACCACAGACTATTCAAAACTGTAAATTGATTAACTACTACACCCGAATCTTGGTTACAAGGATGTGGATTTTGCCATTCATATGGCGAAAAACGGGCCAGAACAAAAAGCATAAAGCTTACAACTAAATGTTTGTAAATTTAATAAAAGCAATTTTTAATTTTCAAAAGTGTTAATAAAATTACTCAAATAAGCTGCGAGCATGTAAAGCCATATTTCAATTGAAAGTGGGGACAAAAAGGAAAATAAATTTGGAGTGTTTTTTTTTGGTCTTTTGTATAAGATACTGATTCCCAAGTTTAAAAATGGCTTTGTAAAATCAATCGCTTGCTCACGCTGATAAGTGATCGTCAAACCAGCTACTGCTAGATCAGCCTTTTTTTCAACTATTTCATTCACCATTCCATTCCATTTTCCATTAACCAACGCCCCATGAACATTGTCTTCAACTAGCCTTATCGTATAGTTGAAACCACAGATTGATGCTATTTTTTGCAATAAATCAATGCAATAGCCAATATACTGATCGTTGCCGGTTAATGTCTCATTATTCTCTGGCTCCCTTCTAATAACATATGGTGCTTCCTAAGTAAAAAATTTAGAAGAAAAAATTTTTTTTAAAAATTCATACTAGCTTAGTGGTAATAATTAAATTTCTATTCAACTTGTCCATTACTTGATCCTTCTCTTTGGCATAGCTTCTTACGATTTCGATGGGGCTATCTGAATCAAAGTCCCTCCAAAAGCCCACTAAATCAACACCAGTTCTAGTCTTGTCCACAATAGCCAATGTTATATTTTTCCTATAGCCCGTATTTTCATCAAATTCAACAGACCCACTTAAGCCAGTAAATTTCATTTTTCTTAAATGGCTCATAAACTCAGCTCCATATGTCCATGGAATTTCTGTGTCACACGATGCTCTTGGATATTCGTCTATCACATCAACTAGATATTTTGTTTCTATAGTCTGCGCCAACAACTGAATAGCATCATACACCAACACAGCTTCACTCTTAAAACAAATATTTTAAAATTTAATTTTAAAGTTGTGCCTATTTTACCGGCATGTATTTGAACATTGGTTTATGGGAAACCATATTTTTAAGATTAAATTCAGCGAACAAACTACGAATTTGCAGATCGTTAGGTTCAAATATTTGCAGTGCAGTCACATTTGCGGAAGGAGTATATTCCAAATAGGCTAGATCCAAAGTGGTAAACATAAAGTGAAAATACGATGTTAAGAGACCGACTTCTTCGGACAATTCCAAAAATTTATTCAAATATCGCTTTTGGATATCAACAACAATGTGAGATGAGCCACTTAACTTAATATCCTTAATTAGATATATCCACTCGCTGGTGTCTTTGCTCAATTGTCTGACTTGGACACGAAATTTTGGATTTATGTTATGAGACTTTGCAGCACTATTCCTGTAATATTTTCTTAAGTTCAGCTTAACTAAGTCTTCTATTCGAGCAAGTCCTGTTGTTTCCTGGAAAAGTACTGTTATATGATCCCATTTGTAAAAGTCGATTAAGTCTATAATTGCTTTAATTATTTTATTAGCCGGCGGATGGATGTTTATTAAATTTTCAACTTTTTTCGGCTCATCATCCGCTTCGTTCAGCAAATTTTCAATGTTCTTGTATTCTTCATTTAGTTTATCCCATTTTATGGCAATGTACGGAATTTTTAGGGTGCTCGCTATCAAGTGAACAAGCGAAAATACAGGACTTTCGCCAATTGCCAAAACTGCAATCCGACCATCTTCTAACTCATCACAAACTTAAAAATAATATCAATAGTTATTTTACTTTAATAGAAATGGGTTTTACGAATTTTTGTTATTTTGAAGCTCTCTGATTTTAGAGTTTTAGTGATCGAAAATTCAAATTGAAATGCCGAGTTTCTGAATTGACGATTTATCGTATCAATCGAATATGATACTAAATCTTCTGCACTTTCATGATTTTCATCGTAAAAAACAGCTTTGAAATAAAAAAAATTATTTTGTTAAATAATATTTTTAGTAATTAAATTGTGTTTTCTTTTAATCAGTGTAAATAAATACCAATTTTGTAGAACTTTTGATCCCGTTTGGCATAACATTGACTGGATGAAAAGAAGTAAAGAATCAAAAATTGAAAATAATACTTCATTTTTTGTTGTCTATGTTAAACTTTTTAAACATATTAAATAACAAATGAACACCTCGTTTTCGTGAGGATTCTGTTTGATTAAACAAGTTCTAAATTGGCTAAATGAAATTGAATTATATGGGAAAAACTATTTTTTTTTGGTAGCAGTAGATGAATCATTAGGAAATCGGGCTTCAAGTCTGAGTATGAATGCCAAGCATATAAACAAACTTTTTATTAGCAATAAATGGATTTGTAAAAATTGAATTTTCAGGTTCGTTATTACAAAAATATGTTTCAATTAATTAGGTTTGAAATGATTATTTCAAAAGAAAAACAAATAGCTTGGGAAGAAAAACAAAACCATATAACTTTTTGAACACTCAGAATCCAATCAACATTGATTTTAAATTTCAATCTACTTTTAGATTATCTATAATCGATCAAATTTCTTTAAGTTCAATTAACTTGGTTTTTATTTCAGCTCGAAGCCTTTTGTGATTGCTAAAATATATTCAAATGGCACTAATAAATAAACAATTTAATTTTATTTCCTTTGCATTTCCGCACGTTTTATTCATATGTAGGGTGCTATTGTCTCATTAATATAGTTGTGATTTATAATGCAAATTGAAGCTGATTTTCAATTTTTAAATTTACTCTAAAGAAAAGGAAATAATTACAATTTTTTTTGAGTTTTCAAAAATGGAATTTTATACGAATTTTGTTATCTTCTTTTATCAATTTAATAAAATAGATTGAACTTGTTGTATCTCCAAACGCAATTCAATGTTCAATTTATTCCTTCAGGACTTGACGATAAATTTTCAATCTAAAAATCGTCTATTTTAGAATTCGTTGCTCAAAACAATTTTTTTAAAGAGCCACTTATTCAGCTATATTTTAGGAATTAAAAGAAAATTTAATAATAAAAAAAAATAACTACTTAAGATACAATTTAGATCAGAATTTTTAGTGTATTTTACAAAAATTCCAAGATGAATAATTTTAATCGATTTCTAATAATCGATAGCAAATTCTGGAAAGAGCAATAATTTAGAATTTAAAAATGTAATTCATTAGTTAATTGACTTAAATTTTTAAAGATAATAATTACAAAATTATTTTTCAAATTAATTAAAAATATTCTAAAATATTAAGTTTCCGTAAATTCATCAAATTAAAAAAAAAGCATTTTTTTTCATTATATTTATTTATCTGAATTTTTGAAATTATTCACAAGTAAATATATTTTTGTTTAAAAAATTCAAAAAATTTATTTCTAAAAAAAATATTAACTTGAATTGTAAATTTGATCTTTTAATTAGCGAAATTAAATTTAATGACATGATTTTCTATTTTATCTCAAGTTCGATCGGGTGAAGTATCTTATCAAATAAATACAAGTAAAAAGCGATAATATCTTTAAACCATAAATTAATTAAAAAATTCCAAGAAAAAAAAGAAAATTTTATAAAATTAAATTTTTTAAACCATATTTATTTTTTTACTACTAATTTAATTAAATTACAGAAATCATTTTTTATTTACCGTATATCAAGTATATTTTTTTGGTTTAATTTTTTTTTGCATTTAAGCTTGATTAATCGGATTTTCTAAAATACTCTTTAATATATTTAAAGCGCTTCAAAAAAGTTTCTATCTAATCAAATTATTTTTAATTATTTGAAATTAATTGATAAAAAATATCTTTTAACTAATTTTAAAAGCACGAAAGATAATTAACTTTTCAGTTCAATTTATTTTTTAATTAATTTACTAAATTTATTAAACTTTTATTTGATTTACAGTTTTTTATGATCTAAAATAAAATGGCAAATATACTCTGATTATTTTGATATTTTTGAAATTTTTTGAAAAACAATTTACGAAATTTATTACAAAATAAATTAAATACCTCACGCAGAAAATGGACATAATGAGCGAAGCAATGAAATCCAAATTTTGTTTTCTGCTACAGTGATTTGAAGAAAAATTTACCGATTTTTACGTAAATTTACGTAAGAATCGATGATTTTGATTTAGTTTAAGATTTTCTTCTAATAATTAAAATATCATTTTATTTAATAAAAAAAATAAACAAAAAGTACAATTAATTTAACTTTGTATTTAGCGTTCTATTGATCTTCTAATACTTCGTTACTTCCATAATAAAGTTCAGCTCGTTCTGCTTATTAATTTCTTTTAGAGTTTTTCTTTCAAGTTAAAATTATGTAAAAATTCTAATATGTGCTGGTAGATCGGTTTATTCAACCCGGTTTTTTCTAAGATCGGTTTCATTTCAAAATAGAATCGGTTAAAAAAACTGATATAAATTTAGAACCGGTTTAAGTGTTTGCATAAAAAAAGATCAATAATTAAATATACTAAATTAAATTAAAAAAAAAATTATCAAAAGATTATTTACAGACCTTCATTATTAAAAGGCAAGAGATTTAAAGATAGTCGCTAATTTTCTCTCTGATACCCCGGGATGGACCTGATTGGGATAAATATTAGCAATACAAAGGATTCCACATTGTTGAGACAATTCCTTATTTTTAATAACTGGATCATGTCATTCCTAGTTTTACTTTCGTTTGGAGGAGTCAATTCCAAGACTTAAAGACGATCATAATAACACCAAGTTGAGGATTCATGAAACAAGTACGGTGGGGTGTCTTTGCAATTATAAAGGATGCTGCTTTTTTTAACAGTGTTAGGTGACCAAACTACTGACGCACATTCAAGATGAGACCTTAAGTATGTCAAGTATAGTGTCTTAAACGAAGCAATGGTCTAGAACTTAAAAGTTCTTTTCAACGGCCCAAGGATAGAGACAGTCTTGTTAGCTTGAGTTTTGATATGTCTAGAGAAATTGAGGTTGCTCGAAAAAGTAACACCTGAATTCCTCTCTGTAATGGTTTAGCACAGTGCTCGCATTGAATTACTCATTAATTATTTAGTGTTTGAGAGTTAACCATAGCCTGAAACGGTCGAATCTTACATTTCTCAATGTTGAATATCATGGTTTATTTAATGGACCAGTTAAAAAATGCCTCCTTGTCTTGTTGTAACATCATCAAGTCAATGTCATTACGAATGATTGTCATTATTTCGCTGTCATTGGCAAAAGGCTTGATGAGATGGATCTTTGCGTCTCATTTGTCATTGATAAATGTAGCAAAAAGGAAAGGAGCTAAAACACTTCCTTGAGGCACACCACTGGGACTCTCCACTCTGCAACATGCTGTCCTATGATTACGCGTTGTTTCCGGTAAGACAAAAAGTCAGTCAATTTATTAGCAAAATCTCTGACATTATCTTGATCTTTAATTGATGAAGATGATTTTCATATTGTACTTTTTGAATGATAAATATAAATTCAGTATCCTTTTTTATATTTATTTTTTTAAATTTCCAATAAATTGGTTATTTATTATTTAATTATTGGAAATTTAATTGCTATTCTTAATTTACAATTAATTTTAAAATAAACCAGTCAAAGCATATAATTTTTTTAACTATTAAAACCACCAAAATCCAGATTATCTAAATATTGGTGACAAAATTTTAACATGTAAATTAATTAGATTTACATGTTAAAAAAAAAAAAAAGCTCAATTAAAATTGATCTCAAAATGTTGATATTATATTCGATCATCAGTATCCCCTTTGTGAATTGAAATTAATTTTTATTCTGTTAATATATTCAAACGCATTTTGTTCCATGTTGTTTCATCATGAAAATTTCTAGCTAAATTTTTACAATTTTAATCAATAAAAGAGGATAATAATAATAATTTTTTAAATTCTGCGGTCAATTTAGTTTAACTAAATTAACAAAGCAGAACGACTAACGTAGTCCCGCTATTGTAGACTTTTAATTCTTTTAGTTTATTTCTACCGACGTATTTGATTCGTTTGATCTTCTTTATTCGATGTCACCGTTACACAAAAATATACCTCTTTTTCACAAAATTGATACTTATGCTTCTTTGTTTTTAAATGTATAGACCATAGACTTTTCACTTTTTTTCTTGTTTTTTTCTGTATCTACCGACATTGTCTAGTCTGTTTTTGAACTGGTTGATCGAACTTGCAAACGACGTTGATAACGCATTCCATTCATTAACTATTCTGTTACAATTTATATAAATCTTTAGTCCGATCAATTTTAGACTATTCTTTTCCTTTTAGACAAAAAACTACAAGCAATTCAGAATACAGTAGTAAGATCTATCCTTAAGTTAAAATATGATACTCCCTCCAACATCGTGCATCATGAAGCTTTTAATAAACTAAAATTACTAACAGTCTCGAATCATCTTTTTGAGTTGAGCGAGAAATATGTTGGGACAGGACTGAGTCATTCTATTCCATTGATTGTAAGACTGGTGGAGGAATACAAAGAAGGTTTCGAATCGAGATATATTGAATACCCAACTCCATTGTGTAATTGCTACCTTACTATATCCTCCTTTTTTCCTGAAATCTGAACTATGCAAACATGTGCCACATGTAACAATCTACGTCTTATAAACTTTCATTTTTTTAGCTTATTTACTTTATTTTGATTTTTTTTATCTCACTTATTAACTTTAATTTTATTTTTTATTTTGATTTTTTTAATTTATTCTGAAGGAGCCATAGCTCGGTACAGAAAAGAAATAAATAAAAAAAATAGGAAGTGTCGCCTTTCTTCACATTTTGCTAGCTGCGAAAGAATTGTATGCTTAGCTCGCCTAACACCTCCACTTGAACCATCATTGTTCAATGAAGCAGCCACACAGTATTCTAGGTGCGGTATAATATGTTTTGTAAAGTTGCAAGAATGATTGGGCATTCCAATACACAATTTTTTTCTTGAGCATTCCAAGTAGTATTGGTGCCCGTGCAAGCAGACAGTAAACGGGCCAAAATTTTCCTAAACCGTGAACGTGACTGTATTAACCTTCCAATTTTGGCGGACGGACCTTAGCCCGTTTAGCAGACGTTTAATTTTAAACCGGCGGACAAAGTTCGAAATTTGGTGGGCGGTATTGTAATTTAATAAAAATACTTTTCTTAAATAATAAATTGAAAATAAATTTTTAAATATTTCTAAAAAACGGACTTGATAATTATTTTTTATTATTATCAAGTCAAATTTTTAATTTGAATTTGCCGTTCCAGGTAGTTCTTTAGCGGCCTGGTTAAAGTCAAAGTCACTAGAATAAAGGTTTTTAGAAAAAATTTAATAATTTATTTTATTTAAATTAAAACGGTTACTAAACGAGTACAATGCCCACCCGCCAAAGTTGGCACGGTTTCATAGCCCGCCCGTTTATGCAGCTCCCGACATCATTTTTATCTCTCAAACTTGGTACCACAATGGGTCGATCATTCATATTGAGGGATATGAATGTTTCAGGAGAGATAGAAGAGATGGAAATGGTGGAGGGGTCTGTATCTACGGCAAAACTTCGAGAGCACTAGTTTTTAGAGATTTGGACTTCGAACAATTTGGATCAGCAGGTATTGAACAGGTTTGGTGTGCGGTGGATGTGGGTATAGAGTCGATTCTCTTGGGTTGTATATACCGACCGGAATTTCTGAGAAACAATAAAGGTGTTGTATGTGATAAGGGGATACATAAGAGGAGGGATGAAAATATAAATGAGTCAATAAAAAAGGCGGGTAACCTAATAAGTAATAAAAAATTCCAGGGGGTGATAATTGCAGGGGATTTTAATTATAATGAAGTTACATGGGACCAGGCATTAGTACCAACAATTACAAAAAAATCAGAATCGGCGGATGAATTTATCAGAACGCTTAATGAAAGCTTCATGACACAGAATATATATTTCAAAACTTTCCAGAAGAAACATCATGAGAGGACATATATGACGAATACATTGGATCTGGTTATTACGGAAGGAAGGGAAAGGGTTTATGAATTGGAACAGGGTAAAGTGCTGGGGGATGCAGAAAGTGGTCATGTCAGTATTAGTTGGTGTTATGGTTTGGCTGCAGGAAATATTAAGGGTGAAAAAAATAAAACGTTTACTAGTTATAAATATAATTATAGGAGGGGGGATTACATAGGCATGAATGAGTATTTAAAAGGGAAGGATTGGGAAACTTTGTTTTCAGGTGCGGGTGTCCAGGAGCAATATGAGATATTTCTACGGGAATACGAGGAGGATTGTGAGAAATACCTTAGGAAATGTAGAGATGTGGATGGTAGGAAAGAAAGACCGCCTTGGATGAGTCGGGATTTAAAGGGACTGATACGGAAAAAAGCTAATCTTTGGAACAGGTATGCGATAAGTGGAAAGAAGGGAAGTCTTGATGAATACAGAGTGTGTACAAAAAATGTCAGAAAAAGTGTCAAGGAGGCGATTAAGGCGTATGAATTGGTAATAATAAGTAAAGCTAAGGATAATCCAAAGCTATTGTATGCGTACATAAACAACAGGCAGCAAACTAAGGAGTCTATTAGGTCGATTAAATCAGAAAATGGTGAGAATGTGACGGATAGGAAGGAAATCGCATCGATCCTGAACCGGCAATTTAAGTCAGTTTTCATTGTTGATGACGATAAAGAGATGCCAGAATTTAATCAGAGGACACATATGGTATTTGAAGGGGATGTTGAAGAAATGTTTGGATTGGATGGTATAGTGAAGAGACTGGAGAGACTAGATGGTGCTAAGGCAATGGGAAGGGACAAGGTATCACAGATGGTACTTAAAAGTTGTGCTAAGGAATGGGCTAAGGCATTAGAAATTATATTTAAGAAGTCATATAGTGAGGGTGAGGTTCCAGAAGAATGGGGGATGGCAAATATTACACCGTTATTTAAGAAGGGGAGCAAACTGGAGGCAGTGAATTACAGGCCGGTGTCTTTAACGTCAGTGTGCTGCAAAGTGATGGAGGGCATAGTTAGGGATGTATTGATGGGATATTTTTATCAAAATAAATTAATTTCGAGGCAACAACATGGGTTTGTCAGAAGGAGGGCGTGTGTGACCAACCTATTGGATTGTCAAAATATGGTTTCAAGGAATATACTAGGTGGAAATACGGTTGATGTGTTATACACAGATTTTTCAAAAGCGTTCGACAAGGTATCACATAAAAAGCTGATATATAAACTGAAGGCGTATGGTGTGAGAGGTAGTATGCTGAGTTGGGTGGAGGCTTTCTTAAAAGGAAGGAAGCAATGTGTTGTTCTGGGTGATGTTGAATCAAATTGGGAGGAGGTGACTAGTTCTGTGCCACAAGGGTCAGTATTGGGTCCGTTTTTATTTGTAGTATACATTAACGATTTGCCAGAATGTTTAGAAAATGAATGTGAGATGTATGCGGATGACAATAAGGTGATAGCAGTAAATAAATTAGGCTTAAATAACGGACTTCAGTTGGACATTAATAATACTGTGGAATGGTGTAAGACATGGTCAATGAGTTTGAACGGCCCAAAATGTAAAATCATGCACTTTGGAAGAAATAATCCTAGGGACAAGTATTGGATTGAGTGGGATGGTGATAGATTTGAACTGGAAACAACGGAAGTGGAGAAGGATTTGGGAATTATGGTCACGGCCGATGGAAAGTGTTCGGCACAGGTGGAGGCAGCGGTTAATAAGGCGAGTTGGGTGTTAGGTAGAATTAGAAAGACGTTTAGATATTTTTAAGAGATAACATAATCGTTTAGATAACATAAATCTTTTTAAGAGGTTATATCCTACTTTTGTGAGGCCACATTTAGAGTTTGCATCATCGGTGTGGAACACGTTGAATAAAAGGGAGATAAGGAAGATAGAGGGAGTTCAGAGGAGAGCTACAGGAATGGTGGTGGAGCTAAAAGGACTGGAATATGGGGAAAGGTTAAAGAGTTTGGGGTACACTGACCTGGAATTAAGGAGAAAAAGGGGTGACTTAATACAATTATATAAAGTATCCAGGGGGTTAGAGGAGGTGGACCTGGGGATGACTATAGGAAGGGAGAATGTAGGTAGATCACATACACACCAAATTGCTAAGGAGATCTGTGGGAATTGCAATATAAGAGGGAAATTCTTGCCTAACAGGACTGCAACCACCTGGAATTTACTTCCATCCTATGTAGTAAATGCGGTTACAGTAAACGGTTTCAAGTCGAGACTTGATGCACACATGGCGTCGGGAAGTCTTAGGAGATCGGTATATCAGGTTTAGTAATTGGCATAGCAGATAAGGATTTAGCTGATATAATGTAGCCTTATAAACTACGTTCACACAGGTTCGCCTGTGTCACAGCTTTCAATACTACTACTACTACTATTAAACTAGCCAAAAAGTAGCTCGCCAAAATAAACGGGCCAAAGACCGCGAGTAACCGCCCCTCTATTGGATCGGTTAGCTCTGTTCGCATCCAACACTAATTCCAAGCATGTTGTTGGCTTTATTAACACAACTTTCAATTTGGTCATTTCATTTGAGTTTGTTGTTCACCATTTCACCAAGGTCGCGCTCAGTAGTAGTCTCAGCTAAAGTTACAAGTTCCGGCAAGTCATTTATGAAGATTAAGAATAATAGCGGACCAAGAATTGAACCCTGTGGGACCTCACTTAGCACATCAACCCAATCAGATTCGTACTGATCAATTACTCCTCTCTACTTCCTATCATGTAGAAAGTTTTCAAGCAATGCCAAAAGCTTATCAGTAAACCCATAACTCTTTAGTTTTATTTTTAACAGCTTTTGTGAAACGCGGTCAAAGGTTTTTGAGAAATCTAAAAATACAACCACTGAACTGAATCTTCTACTCAAAGCCTCAGTGACGATATCTAAAGTTTTCAGTAAGTTGGTTACACAGGATTTAGCTTGCATGAAACCATGTTGATGGGCTGAAGAATTATGAAGATTATGTACCATTAAATGCCTAACCATTTCATCTCTTAAAAGCTTCTCAATTAGTTTTATTAGTATCGGCAGCAATGAATTTGGACGATAGTTTTAAGGATTTTATTATTTTAATTTTTGGAAGGCTTAAATGAAATCAAATAACTTTAAAAAACGCAATCTTAAGACCATTAATGGGTGATATTATTTTCGATTTGCTGATTGTTTTAAATCAACAGAAGAAAACATATAATAAAAAGATTGCTTGTTAATTGTTTTATTTCTCTAATAGTTTTGCTTCTTTATCAATTAGATCTTTCTTAGATAAATCTAAGAAAATAATCTGCTTTTTTATTTCAAGTTAATAAAATTTATTTAAAAAATCTACCAAAAATGCTAAGTTAAAATTTATCCTCATTAAAAAAAAATTTTTAAAAAAGGAATGATTAAATTAAAAAGAATTAGTCTAAATTAATTGGTGATTGATCTAAAAATCAACGGAATAATCATTAATCGGTTAGTAAATATATATACAAAAAAATAATTATTAAGTATAGATAATAAAAGCTTGAGTAAATTCAGCCAAATCTATTTTTCCATCTTTGTTAGTGTCCATGGCTTCAATCATTGATTTGATAGCTTCGTCACTAATAGCTTCATTTTGATCTAAAAATATTATTTTACAAGCATTGGCAAACTCCTGTAAATTAATTGTTCCTGAATGATTATCATCAATTAGGTTAAATAAAGCCACTAGAGTGTCTTTATATCGAGCCAATGCATCATTGATATCATTATGCTCGGTGGTAAATGTATACAATATATCACAATTATCAAAACTACTTTCATATTTGACCATATTTTTCTTTGGATTGTAGTCAACTAGTTTATCCCTATATCTAAGCCATGGTATCTTTTCGACTCCCATTGCTTTGGTCAATGCCATCGACCAGTCACTCAGACTCAAATATCCGGTGTTTTTAGGATCTAGTTTTTTAAAATGTTCTCTGATATTGTTTCTATTTGCATAGACTAATCTTTTGAGGCCACGAATTGCTTTGGTTTCAAATAATTCAACTCTATGCTTGTCCATTTCTCCGGATCCAGGAGCTATGAACTGTTTAATTTCTAATTTTTGCTTAGGTCGTATAATGCAAATTGAGCCTTTATTAATTCCACCACAATAATTCGAGGCGGAAAAAATTGTGATACATTTATTGTTGTGATGAAATTCATAGCCCTCTACTTTGCACTCATGAGAGCGGATTAGTAGCGATAAGCCGTATTTTTCCAAAATGGCCTCTGTTACATCTGGACCAAATCTAAAAATAAAAAATTTAAATTTTGATCGATTTAATAAATAATTCTCTACATAATTTAAAATTAATATGAAGCAATTAATCTCAGCTAGTCTAACTACATTAAAAATTTTAAAAAGCTTGATTTAGAAATATTTCAAGTTATTATTTAATTGATGAATAGTGAAAATTAGTATCAAAAATTTAAAAATAAAAATAAAAAAAATTTAAATAAGAAATTAAAAACTGCATCTAAAAGATATTTATGAATAAAATTTTGAAAGCTTAGATTAAAGATATATAGATAATCTTTTGTGATGAGATAAGTATTATGATGTTTTAGTTTTTCTTTTTATTAAAAAGAAGATAAAGAAGACATTTAAGACTTAAGGATTTAAATTCAATTCAATTTAATCTGCTAACTACTTGGTACTTTTTTTAACATCACAATGAAAAAAAATATAGATTTTTTAGAAAGTATAAGGTATACAAAATTAATTGGAGTTCATTTTGTATTATATTTTATATTTCATAAGCAAAATATAAAGAAAATTTAAAGACAATTTAAAAAAAATAATTTTCATATTCATTTTTATTTATTAAATTTTTTTTAATATTAAGGAGACAAAGAGAGTTATGGGTCAAGTGTTTTTAAATTGGTCAGAAGTTCTAAGCAGAGACCTTCAAAGCTCTGTTGTTGCCACTTGGTCTTATATAAAATTTATTAACGACATGCTCGATATGCTTAGGTGCAAAAATTTTGCAGATGAAACAAAATTAATCTCTACCATCAAGAATCCTTTTGACTTAGCTAGTCTCCAACAGGACTTAGTAAACTTGATCTATTGGTGAAATTTGGAGTTACCAATCAACGTCAAATCAGAAAAACGACAGAAAACAGAAAATCGTTCAAGTATTGGACAGAATAAATTTTCGAGTTATTCTATATTCTATCTTTTGATAACTCATCTTGTATATGTGGCAATTTGATGCCCAAATGCTAGAAAAGACATTCAAATTTTATTAAGAGTTCAGATGAAAGACAAAAAATTGGTACAAAACACGCTTGGACTGTATCAAAATTGGATTAGATATCGTGGACATATTGATGTCGAAAGTGTAAACGTGTAACAAGAACTTTTTCAAAAAGGGTCTAACATAAATCTAGGAAATTAAATTTTGAAAGGTCAATTTAAGCCTAAAGCTTTTGATTACTAATTATTACTGTTAGTATTTTTTTGTTCTTTAAAATATTTATAAAACATTTATTGAATTCAGCAGAAGTTTCAAGAAAAAAAGAAATAAAATTAAAAATTAATTTCATATTTTTTTCAAAATTTTTAACTTATTTTTTGAAGCTTTCCGGAAGCTTTTTTCCGAAAAATACCCCATGACATAAAGATTTGTTCAATGCTTTAATCAATATTACAAAAGATCAAATGTATCTTCCAGACATATGCATCGACAATGAATTCGAGAATATATAAAGAATGCATCGATACATAAAGTGCCAGAAATTAACTTGTCACATCATACAATCTGATATTATCTGATATCAAATGATATTAGCTATCAACTGATATCAGTTTAGATATTTTTTTTTATCCCTTCCTCATTTAGCTGTTATCAGCTAATTATAGTAAAAAATTGTAACAAAAAACAATTTTAAGAATGACAATTAATTTAACTTAAGTAAAAAGTTTAATTTAATTAAAAAAAAAATTCAATTAAATTAAAATCGACTTTTCTCCAGAGTTTTTCAGAAGTCAAAAATTCAAAGTAGAGTCATTTGACTTTGAATTTTATTTAAATGATATTAAACGTAAATTTGAAGTTGAGGATAATTTTACTCTAATATAGAAAGTCAAAAGTGAAAGTCAGACTTTTTCTTTTATTTTGACCGACAAATAATATGCAAATAATGCATAAATTGATAGCTAATAATTATTAAATATTTTATTGAATAATCTTGAGTTTCTTAATCTATTTTGACTTTAGACTCTGACTTTTGACCAACTCTGGCCTTAAAATAAATTTTTTCAAATACAGTGAGTATTTTAAAAACAACACGATATGTTGCAGCGTCAATCATGATACAGTTTTTGTCGCGACCATTGGGGCTGTAAAATTTTTAAAATGCCTACTGTAGATTTAATTTCTATTTTGAACTTATGATGATCTTCAATTTTTAGAACTGATTAATTATCACTCTTTTTATATATAACTCCTTAAATTTCAAAATAAAAATTTCAAAGTCAAGTCAAATGGCTTTTTATTTGATTATTTCACAAATTTTCTTTTGAATTTTTTTTATATAGGTTTCCCATTTATTTGGTTTTAGAAACTGAATAGATTCACAAATGGCATAATTTATTTCCTGATTATTTTTTTGAATATTTTTCCTAAAAAATTGCTTTAAATTATGCCTTGCTTTTAATCTAGAAAATTGGCCGGTGTCCTGTTCTATTTTTTTATATATACTTTATAATATATTATTTTTATAAAATTTTAAATGATCTTTTGAGAGTAAACTTTTTTACTTAGTAACACTAGTGCAATTTTCTTTCTTTTTTTAAATTCAACTTGAATTTAATGCAATTTTTTGTAATTTTGCCTATGGGGCTTTAAACTAATAAATAATAGTAATAATAATAATATATCAAATGATGTAAGTAATTAATAAATCAAACCGGCTTCAATTTTAATTTGGCTGGGTAATAATAGCGGTGTAAATGATCAACCGGGATGCAGTAACTTCTGTGTCAGATCGGAGTCGTTGCTCAAAAAGGTCCTTGAAAAGGAGATGAGTGCCTTCTCATTATTCACTAGGAAAGAAAAGGTACAATCAAATTAATAAATTAGTATTACGAGTTGTGTAGGAAAGTTACTGGAACGAATAGTCTTTTCAAGATTATACAATTTTTTAGAATACAATTCATTTCTAATCTATCTGGAATTAGAAAACACTGGCGAACATCAGATAATCTTTTCTTTTTAACTCAAAAATTGTCGAGTAATTTAATAGAAAAAAAAGAGTTGTTGCCTGTTTTTTGATTTTTCCAAAGCCTTTGATAGGATTTGGCATGACGGTTTACTTTATAAATTGATTAAAATGAATCCACCTCATTACTTGACTAACTGGAATAAAATAACTTTCTTAACTTTCTTGACTTTCCTAACTGGAATAAAATAACTTTCTTAACTTTCTTGACTTTCCTAACTGGAATTTAAAAACTTTCTTTAATTAACTTTCTTGAATTTTACCACTTGAGAGAAGAAATCCAAATAACCGCAGGTGTCCCTTAGGACTCAGTAGAAAGTCCTCTTTTATTTAGTTTATATATTAATGATATTTCCAAAAGAAACAAAACAAATAATGAACTCTCTGCTTTTCCCAGATGATCTAGTTACATTCTTCATTTACAACCAAAAGGGGAACCTAAATTCTAAAGATGGATTATTTAATCAACAACTTTGAGAATTTGAATGTAAGAGTTAATTATTCAATATTATTTTTTTTCTTGATTTATTTTTTTACTTGTCAATTAGAACTAGTCAAATTTAACTTAGTCATTTTTTCTTATATCTAATTAAAACAAATTATATAAAAATTTGTCAATTTAATCTATATTATTCTTTAACTTGTCATAATTAGCTAGCCACATTAAAGTCTTTTAAATTGAACTTGTCAAAGTAAGCGGACACCGTTGGGACAGGATTGAGTCATTGGTTGTCAGACTGGTGGAGGAATACAAAGCAGGTTTCGAATCAAATAATATTGAATGTTGGCAGATCGGAGAGAAGACGCGTGGCAAGGCGAGCTCACGTTCGATAACGATAAGATATATAAAATAGAAAGACTGAAATATTTGGGCGTCGAACTGAACGAGGACTCTAGTGACACGCTACACTTAGACAAGAGAAAACGAGCAGCAAGATTAGCACTAATAAAACTCAAAAACAATAAGCTGATAACCAAAAAAACTAGCGCGTACTTAAAGGGATATCTGTATAAAAGCTTCATTATGCCAGTGCTATTCTATGGAATGGAAACGATAAATCTTAGTAAAAAAACATGAATAGTCTAAAGAACTGTGAGAACAGCATCATTCGTACTATATACGGCATTCCAAAACGTTGTAGAATGAGTAACCTAAGACTCATTAACAACATTAATGATCCCTATAATAGACTTAAAATATTACATGTCAACTTCTTTGAGAGGCTTTGGCTCAACAATTACACCAAGGAAATACTTAAAGAACTTTTTTTAGACTAAAAGGTTAGTGTGTGCATCAAAAACCTACTGGAAACGCTGGATGAGATTGAATGTGATCGAAACATTGACCTCCTAGGCAAATGTAAATACTACAAATACAAGATGAATATATAGTTCGAGACAAGTAAAAGAAATAACCAAGATCTGGGACAGCTCAAAACACTATTCAAGAAACACAATGGGACAAGTGAGAAGATATACCAACTCTTAAGATATGACAGATGTATGAATGACAATTCACTGTAATTAAATAATTTACAAAAACTAAATAATTTAGGAATACAACGTCACCTTTTTTAACGGGACATTGAGAAAGTGGTCGGAAAACGGCCTCGGCACTAGAATTAATAATAATAATAATATTAAATACCCAACTCCATTGTGTAATTGCTTCTTTACTATTTCCTCTTTTTTTCTTGAACTATCAGATATTTAAAAATGTGTCACATTAAAATACAACCTTAAAATTTCAATTTTTGGCTTTTTAACTTTCTTTACATTTTATTTTACCTTCTTTACTTTATTTTGATTTCTTTTTATTCTGAAGGAGCTCTAGCTCGGTACAGAAAAAAAAATAATTAATTATCTTATATCCAAAATTTACCGAAGTCTGTTGATGTGTCTTAAAACATATCATAGTGTTTTAATAAAGGGAAAAAAGGTAAATAATGACTAAATTTTTTTCGATTATTTAACTTCAAATTTAAGGATTAAGATACTAGAAATTTATTTAAAATAATATCCTTAGTTTCTTAAATTTACGTTTTAAAATTAATTTCTAATAATTTTATTCTAATATTAGCTTATATCAATTGATAGCTAATATTATTTGATATCGGATAATATCAGATGATATGATGTGACAAGTTAATTTCCGGAACTGTATGTTCTTGACTAAATGCATGTAATTTTATTTATTTTTTGTAAAATTAAAATTCATTGTTTGAAAAATTAGCTTATACCGAAAAAAAATATTTTGGATCTATTAATCGATATTTGAAAATGTTTTTAATGTTTAATTACTTAAAAAATTCTAAAGTTTTCATGAATTTTTATTTTATTGATATTTTTCATGATTTTTCTGATATTCAATGGCTATTTTTTATTTAGTTTTCTTGTAGCACTTTATAGTATATAATTTTAAAAATGTAATGATAATGATAATTTTAACACTAGAAGCACCGAAATTTTTTTATTCTTCATTTTAAACATCGGCGATGTCATTTTGTCATATCTTCACTGCTATCTATTAAATTGCGAGTTATTTTATTTAACTTTTTTTTAAAATAGATTTAAAATTTAAATTTTTATTATTTTAGAACTTTTTTAAAGATTTTTGCTTTCAAATCGTTTTGAACTCATTCTAAGTTACCTTAAAATAAATGATGAAAAATTCAAAAATCTTGAAAAAAAAAATTCAATTTTAAAATGAAACATACAAAAGAAGCTCTACAGCGTTGTCCAATTATGAATCATTGTTAATGAAAGGGTCTAAAAAAGACAAGAAAGCTTTCTTTTTAATAATTCAGGAAGATTTTTTAAAAAACACATAACATTTCTTTAAATTTTTTATATTTGTCTAAATGACATCTACTGATGCTTTTCAGCATATTGGTCAATTTATCTTGAAGTAAAATATCTGAAAAAAACATAGGATTTAATTTTGGTAAATAACCACTACAAAACTTTATTTGCAAATTTTCAGTCCTAAAAACGTTAATTTACTATATATTTTGATGAATCACAACTCGAAATATGTCAAAATGACATCGCCGGTGCTTCTAGTGTTAAGGTTGATGGAATTCATACCAAGTTTTTCTTAAATTGTCTTAATTTGGCATTTTTTTATTATCAAAGTTTTGAAATTTTTTTTGTTAATATTGAAATGAACATTTTTCAATTTTTTATCAGATGTGATTAATTAAAATTTTGAAATTTTTTTTACTCTAGGTGAAAGCTTAATGAAATTACTAACAAAATAAGACTCGTTTATTCGATCCTGGTTATGTGAAATTCGATAAAAAAAAACAATAATATACGAATACACATCTGATTTTTTTT
Organism: Brachionus manjavacas; assembly: GCA_019054805.1. Classification (NCBI taxonomy): domain Eukaryota; kingdom Metazoa; phylum Rotifera; class Eurotatoria; order Ploima; family Brachionidae; genus Brachionus; species Brachionus manjavacas. The sequence goes on from JAHQIY010000005.1 coordinate 2,615,138, forward strand.
AAATTAAAATATTTGTTCAACAAATACAATGCAATAAACATCGGTGCATAATTTTTAATAGGTAAAATTCAGGTTTTTGGATGAAATAAATTCATTCAATTTTTAATTAAAAATTTTACCAAAGAAAACTAACATCAAATTTTTTCATCGTATAAGATAACTTAAATTTACAAAAAATCATAAAGAAAAAATGAATACTCACTGCTTAGCAATATGTCTTTGTCTATTAAAAGTACAGCCAAAACTATTCTAAAAAGACAATTTATTTAAAAATAAAAATAATGATAGAATGTTACTTGTGGATCAGACCAAAGAAGATCTTGCATTTGCTGTTTTTCTTTTCTTTCTTTTTCAGTTGAACCTGAATAAGTTCCATCAAGACTAGGATATTTGTTTCGCTCCAAAGACATGATCATATTTAAATCAGTATCTTTTGATATACCACCATGAACTAAACAAAAATTTGAAATAAAAAATTATAATAAATAAAAAAATACAATTTTGTTTTCTAATAATTACCAACTAAAATTCTATTAATTTGTTGCCTGTTACTTTTTTGATAGACCATAGACATAAGTGGGAGTGAAACAAATACTTGAGCACATTTTTTCATCAGTAATTTTGAATATAAACAGTATTTTGTCATTATTTCTTCCTTAAAACCGAATCGAACCGAGCACCCATAATCTTCATGATTGCCCCTATTGAGGAAAAAACTATTGTACTTTCCACCATAAAGGACTAAACCATAAAGTAAAGTGAATAAGACTTCGCATTGCTGTGCTCCTCTGTCAACAAAATCGCCATTAAAAAGATAGATATTTTTCCTCGAAGGAAGACCATTGAGATCAAAAATGGTAAATAAATCAATAAATTGTCCATGTAAATCTCCAACAACATTAACTTTAAACTCATTTTCGTAGTTTTCTGGTTCGGGATCTTCAATACAATTTATTTCATTAATATTTGGTAGATTTTTCAAATAATCAATGGATTTATTGATAATCATGAGTGCATACCGGGTATGCAAAATTTGCTCATTTCGAAACGAGTTAACTAATTTTTCGAAATCAGATTCACAAAACTCCTCGTTCAAATGAATGCCTGTATAGTCTGCTTCAATTTTTATGTCCACCTCGCTTATTTTCATAAAGTCGTCCTGAATCGAGCTAGAAATGTATCGATTCATTTCATCATTGTCAGTGTGTTTAATCAATTTAATCCATCTCAGAAAGAATTTGTTAAGATTTAAGTGATCTTGTTCCTCGGAATACTCAATCAATTGCTGTATGTTAAATGCTGCTTTTTCCCTAGCCTTGAGCCGGTCTTTGAATCCGCGAAAATTTTTTTGTATTGTCTCAGCTGCCTTATCGGCGAATGATAATGGCGAGTTGGCTCCACTACTGCGGCCTGAAGACATTTTTTCCAATATCATCTAAATTTTCATCAGTGAAAATTTATTGTATCTAAAATAAAAAATTAAAATTAATTAAAATTGTTTCATTTTCGGGCCAAATTGCATTCAAATGTGATGTAAATTCTTTGGTTAAAATATGCCTTAGAGATTTTCTCTTAAAAAAAATACTCAAATGAGAATTAATTTCCATCAGAGCAAAAGATTGATTTTTTGAAATAAGGATCAAATATTGAAAATTTTGTCATGTGTAGATTTTTCTTATTTATGGATATTTTTTGAATAAAACTTTTGTTTTTCATTCAATAATTAAAATTAAATTTTCACAACACCTAATTCCAGAAAAAACAAACATTCTTTGATAAAAAAATCAATTTATCTAAAAAAAATGCCATTTAAAAACAAAGCATCTGAAAAAGAATCGACATGAATTTTGTTTTACTAAAGATTGTGACTCGATTTTTATTTAATAATCAATTAGGCAAAGAAAACCTTTAAATCGGACTATTTTTGGCAAATAAGAGCGATATATAAAATAAATAATTAATACGAAACCTCTTTTAGATTTGTATTCAAAACTAATCTTAAAACCTTAAATCAAATTTGTGTTATGCAAAAACTAATGTTTATAATCAAAATTAAAAAAATAAAAACAAGGGTAAAAACCAAGTTATAGTGTAGTGTGTAAGTAAATGGTAATTCTAATTTTAAAATAATTCGATTTTAAGCTTAAATAACCAACAAAATACAATCTCAAAGCGTTTCCAATAAACAATCCAAAACAATAAATCTAAATCAAAAAACCATATTTTTAGAAACAAAACTCTTAATATGTAGTGTATTTTTTTTAAATTTTTTGTTTTATTCATTTATCAAAATTCGTTCCACTAGTTCTACTTATTTCTGATTAACATGAAGATTAAAAGTTTCTAAGAATTCTTTTTTTCGAGAGTCATGCTTCACAAGTCGCGCCTGACTGCTCAACAAACTCAATTTATCTTAAATTTAATCGATTTGTTTGTTTAATTATTGTAGCAATAAATTTTAATTTATTTTATACATTTATTATGTCCGGTTTTGTTTTTTAATAAAACCAAGTGATCTGTAAAAATTCTTTCTAGCTCACAACTTATTTGCTTGAACAAAATAACTACAAAAAGCTTAAGTGCTAAATCCCGAAAATTAATATCTAAGACAAACAAATACACAGAACTAGAAGTTAATTTAATTGCCCATTTCTGGGTATTGGAGAAATGATGGTGCAAACAAAACTCATAAGAACTAATTGCTTTTCTAAAAAAATATGCAAAAGAAAATATCTAAAATACAACAAATCCTAATGAAAGACTAGTTTATTATTTGCAAATTAATTCTGCGAAAAGTTTTATGAACCGTAGGAAGCAAGTATATTATTTTTTCACTTGTTAAAACTATTAGACGTCCATATTTCAAATAAGTATTACTTAATTATTTTCACAAAAGGGTCAAAAAATATATTTGTAAATAAAAAAACCTTTTTTTTAAATTATTCTTCCAAGACAGTGTCTTTGTGAGTATCTGAAAATAAAAGTCCTTAAATTTTATTTTAACCTAATAACATGATTAACAGGATTTTACTTGAAAATTACATACCTTCCTGATTAAATATAGAACTAGTTTTGCTTTTCTTAGTTTTGATTTTTTTCAATCAAGTTTGTCAAAAGAATAATTTATAAAAGAGTCTTTCAAAATCAAAATAAATTTCCTAAAATAATTTAATGCGGCTAATAGCAAGAATTTTAATGAATAATAAATTTTTCTTTTTTATCATTATTAATTTGGAAAAAAGGTTAGCATTAAAATGTTTTCATTTTTAGGTAAAATATGACTTTTGAAAAGATTTCTACTATTTAAAAGGCCTTGGTGAAATTTTATCATGTAAAACTTTGAATAAATACTTAGCTAAAGCATGATGAATGGTAATTCGACCGAAAATTCTGAACCTGAAAATTTCGCGTCCTTTTAAAAAAGTAAAATACTGTTTGAAAAATCTACAATATTTAAATAAATCAATTTACCTCTAAGTAGAGTATCCATGGTTTTGAAGCCTTCTGTCATCTCGAATCTTATTTGAATAAAAATTTAACAGCTGAGAAGAGAAACTTATGGCAACTAGCAATACTATAGCAGGCTTCAGGTAAAATCAGAATAACAGAATAACGTGTTATGATAGAATTATTGTGTGTTAGCTATTTTACTTTACCATTTTTAATGAAAACTAATTTTAAAACTTTTTACTAAAAAAAATGTTAAAATTGATAAAAAAATAGCTTCAAATAGCAATACCTTAATTTTTGGTGTATTTAATGCAAAGAAAAAGCTCTAATAAAAACTATATACGATAAAATTTACCTTTAAGGTAAACTTGTGTTTTTGATTTATTTACAAAATATTTACATTTAATTTTAGATTTTTTTTCTAATTATTTGCAAGATTTGATCAAATATCAGCAAATGGAATTTTAAAAAATATCTAATTTTATATTGCATTCCACTTCTTTTATTTCTTTGTAATAAAGTTGATATTTTAAATTTTATTAAAAAACATTATTGGGAATTCAAGCATGAACCATTTATCACATTTTATAACAAGAAAGAATTTACTTTTCTCCATTAAATAAAGATTTGATTTTCTCAAAACTTTGGTTTAACTAATAGAATCTGGTTTTAGAATTAACTGTTGACTTGGTTACAAATTCTTAGATTAGCTCAAGAAGCAGCTTTTTTTAATTTTTTTTTTTAAATCATAAATAAACAGCAATTACAGATGTATATTTTACTTTAGCGTTCAATTCTCTAATCAAACTTAGCTTACCAAAAACATTGAATTAATGTTCAGACGGATTGCAGCTATTTCTTAACACAAAAGGCTTCGTTTAAGACTTAAAAAAACACATTTTAAATAATTTTCTTTTTTTAATTCTTTGAACAATCAAATTTAATTCAATATGAATATTTGAATTTGATTTTGAATAATTGAATTTCGAACAACTTCAAAGGTGTTTTTCAAATATTGAAGTAAGAATCTTTACCAACTATTAAATGATCATCTGATCGAGTATGATTTGCTCTCAACATAAGTCTATAAATTATGTTTTGTTATTAATTTGACCAAAAATAAAATAAAAATCTACATTAGTCCTTTTATGACTCATTATTTCTAATCAAATCAAGACACTCACGATTTCTTCTAACTAAATAAATTCTAACAGAAAAAACTAAAACTTGAATTATTTAATTATTAGCTATTTTCTTAGACTTGATATAATTTATCACGAAGAAGCAATAAAAATAAAATATTAGACAAGCTATTTCTAAATTTTAATTAGGATCAGTAGTAAGTAAATTGAAAATTTTACCTTTAAGAGTAATTAAGAAAAATCTTTATCTATAAAGCAGTATTGAAAATTACTGCAAAATTAAAATAAAAGGTTCCTACGAAATAAAAATAGTCTTTGAAACTCTAAATTAAAAAAACATAAATTTAAGAAAACATAAATTTATCTAGATTAAAAAAAAAAAACGGGGTTATTATCTGTAAAATTTACGTCAAACTAAAATTCCTGTTGTTTTCGTTGTTTCCAATATTTATTTTAATTAATCAGTAATCGTTGGTTCGTTAGAATTCATTTGAAAAAAAAACACAATTTTTTTATGATAAAAATATTAAGAAATTCGATATTGCTTGTCTATTTCATTAACAAAATAACAAAATAGTAAATAATTGACCATTTATTTTAGCGTTTTAAAAGCACAACTAATTAATCATCAAAGTTTATAGTAGAAATGTTAGACATTTGTTTGAATTAAGAGTTGAGTTAAATATATAATAAAAATAGTTACAGCATTCGAATTTAGTCAAAAAATACTTTAATATCTGACTAAAATTTATAATGAAAATATTAAAAATTAAATAACCTAATAAATTATATAAGAAATAAAAGCAACTCTGAACAAATAAGTTAATGAGTATCATTTCTAGCAAAAATAATTTTATAAAGATTTTTGTGTAAAAACATCATTTTTTTTGGGAAAAAAGGTTAATTTCATGAAATCAAATGATTTCCTTGGAACCTCAAATAAATATAAATATCATTTATTAAATTTATACTTAAAAAAATGATAATTAAAAAAATTTTCTTTGAAGAAGATGTTTTATTTAGAATCTTGAAGATGAACTGATTTTTGTTGATTCAAGAAAATTTACGATAAGGCCCCAATCTAAATTACTTATTTATTCCATTAGAAAAAAATCATTTTATTATCTTAATTAACAATTTAACCAAATTATCTGCATTGAGCTAATAGTTAATCATCATTAAATTTTATGAAATTTTAGACTAGGAAGTCAAATCGGGATAAATACAAATCAATAAATTTTTGGAACCTAATTATAAGGAAAAAATGGCAGTTTCGAATCAAATTTTTTTTAAGTAAATCGATTCAGTTTCTTTTTTTATCTAAAAAAAACACAAAAATTTTAATGAGACATATGTTTGTTGCGCGAATTAATTTATTATTTGTTTTTCAAAAATTCAGTTTCGAACTCATTCTGAAGCATATGAAAATTTAATTATATTATTTTTGAACGAATTGACAAATATTGCCTAAAATTTAATTCATTTTCATTAAGTTGAATTCCTCCTTGCTATTAATTCTTTTTAATAAATTTTAAATAATAAAGTTTGACTTTTAGCTAAAAAGATAATATAAATCCTTTAAAACTCTTAAAGAAATAATAAAAAGCTTTTTTCTAGTGCTGAAGTTTTAAAACCGATCTTTTTTCATTTGAAATCAAAATTTGATATTGAAGAAATAAGCTTTTCATCCTTTTTTTTAAATCGGTTTTATCATGTTATGAAACAGAAAATAATTAAACCACAATGAAAAACACGATAAAACATGTCATTTCAAATAAAATGTTCCAGAATTTTAAAGCTTATCTTCAAACTCTATCAAAATAATGATCAAAATGATTTATCGATTTATTCCAAGAAATTATTGTTTATAATGATTTAATATACTAAAAATTTATCGGATGCAAATGACTTTTTCTATTATTAATCATTTTTTAGTCCATATTATCAGTAAAAATAATTCATCAAAAAACACCTTGATCATCTATTTACATATTAATATTATTATTTGTTTTCTCTTGAATCCATTAAAAAATAAAAAAATTGCAAGTGAAAATCCAATTTTGCTTCTTAAAATTTTATTAAAAAACTATTATTTGATATAATAAATTTCGTCAAAATTACTACTATTTGCTTTCTTAAATTAGACTATATCTTTTTAAATCTTAACACTTTTTAAAACTTGCAAAATGATCTCAAGCATACTGTTTTTAATGTGTTCAAAGCAAGGACAATCAAACAAAAAATCTTTCATATGCATTTTCATTTTGAATCTCAGTATGTGTATATTTTTAAAGTCTATCTAGATCTTACTGTTTTTTTTTAAATTTGTTTTAATTCATAAAAAACATACTAATGCTCACCTACGAGCCATTATTCATTTTGAAAACTTATTTTGGTTAGAAAAATATCATTGAAATTTTTATGATTATTTTAAAGGCTTATAAAATAAGAAAATTAAATCATCTTAAACTATTCTAGGTAACTTCGCTAGCTGGAAAGGAATTTTAAAATAAAATGAAAATTCAAGATTATTAATTCAAAAGTTTCATTACTTTAAAAACTAAAAGACAAACTTTTATTATTAAAAATAAAATGTTTATATGATTTAATGAATTGATTTAAAAAAATTATAATAATTTTTTTTTCTGATATATTTGAGATAAAAAAATCTCAAAAATAATAAAATACGACTTTTATTCGCTATCACTATCAAAATAAATGAAAAAGTTTTTTTTTTTTTTTTAAATCATTAAAAGAAAATTCAAAAAATTATTCTAATTTTTTTTTATTTTATTTTATTTTATTGGAGTGTATCTTAAAAATAAGTAGTCAAAATTTAATATATCTTTTAATTTTTTTTTATATTTATCTAAATTTTCTAAAAAGGTATCAGTTTGAAATTTCTTTTGATTTGACACGTTATATCTTATTTGTAACTAAGTTGGTTGAAATAATAAAGCTTTTTTTGTTATTACTTATACCCGTTTCCTATTTTCATCTAAAGGAGCATCTTTAGCGTTTCTATGTTTCTAAATCTTGGATGACGATAAAAAGAAGACTAGATAAAGCTTAGAAAAAAATTAAATGTATTAGTCAAAACAAATTTTCTCATGTTAGTTGGATTTTAATTTTCAGCGATGAGCCAAATAATGATTTTCATAATATTCAGTAAGATATTAATATGAATTTTTAATAAATTAGATTAGATAATGAAATTCAGATTTCTAATATTTAGATAAGATAAAAATATAAAAAAGACACTTAAAATACAGAAAAAAATATTGATAGCTTCTAAAATAAAAGTATTTCAAACGTTTGATGAGAACTAAATTAATAGAGTAAAATTAAATAGCGTAAATTCTATCATTTAATTTTAAAAATTGATCACTGATTATTTTAATATTTAAATTATAATAATAATGATAATAATAACAATAATAATGATGAGCCACGGTGATTTATCCCACCAAACAAAAACCCATATAGGGAACGATATAATAGCTTTCCGATTGTGCTTAATGCTCCTTAAACTATCGCGAATTATTGATTTCGTCAAACATTTTCTTAAAAAAGTTCTTTGAACTGCTTGCTTTGACTACTTTAAGTGGAAATCTGTTCCAGTTGTCTGATACTCTATTAAGTATGAAATGTTCATTCTGTGTTGGTACTCACGTATACTGCTCGCAGGACCACAACAGTTCAATGAATCGAAGTTTGTTTGGATTGTGCCAGTTCACTTTGGTTAAACCATTATTTTCTTGAAATATCGACAAGACCTCCTCTCTCTCTTCTCTTGCTCAGGATAGTGAGTCCCAACTTCTCTAATCTCTCCTCATATGATAGATGCTTAAGTGACTTGACCAATTTTGTTACTCTTATTTGTACCTTATCGAAAACTAAAATGTCCTTCTTTGTGTACGGACACAAATTTAACAAATTTTTTATTTAAATTTAAATTTGATTCTTGAAGCAATAATTGAGCCAGAGGGAATTTTGAATAATTTAAGTAATTTTTAAATTTTGCATGTAAAATTTACTTAACAACAGAGTATACAATTAAAAACTAAACAAATGTCGCAATTAGCCTATTACAGTAATTTTCAAAAATTCTCTATTAATGAAAGCTTTTATTTATAAAATCCAGCTGATTTTATCTGATTTTCAAAAAAATTTTGATAAAAATTTGAATAGGATCATATTTAGGAAAGTAAATTTGTTATTTCTTTCATTGAAATTTTTTTAAAGTGAATTCAATAACGTTAAAATAAATCTATTTAAACTAGCTAATTTTTCTAATAATTTAAAAAATTTGTCGGGCAAGACCACCTCTTTACCCTTCTAATTTTATTCAATTGTGAGAAACAAAAAAACAGGCTGATTTTGAAGCTCATGAGACCATGATTAAGAATGTGTTTAGCTCTTAATTATTAGAGTTGGCCTTTCAAATTGAAAATAGTGCAAAATTTTTTTTTCGACAATTTTAGATGCATTTTTTAGGTTAATTAAGAATCATTTTAAACATAGAAAAAATGAAAATTAATTAGAGTTAATTAGATTTTTTATTTTATAATGAATAATTTAAAATTATTAATCTCATACCATTCAAATTATTTTTACTCTAAAGTATAAAATTTAGAGATAATTATGTGCTTTAGAAAGTAACATGTCCAAAATTTAAACTTTTAAAGAATTAAAAAAAAAAAAATTAAAAAATTAAAAATTAATAAACTTCTAAACTAATTTTGAATATTTATTTGAAATTTTGCTTTACAATTTTAATTGAAGTAAATAATCATCTTGAGATTTAATTTAATTTAACATTGAAAATGAAATTTTTTGATTTTTGGACTACTTTGGTTTATTTTTTTGTGATGAAGCAGCGATTGCACTCTTTTTTCGGTGGCTCATTTGAAGCCATTCATCGATAGATGGTGATAAAGGAGACTGATTAACCAAGTGTAATTTGGAAGACGAACTGTAAATTTCTTTGAGAATCAAATTTTTTTCTACACGAGAATCCCATTTCTGAGAGCGTTTTAGTTTTTTTTCTTTGATGGCGATTTCCTGCTCGAGTTTACGCTCTAAAACGTTAAGCTTTTCCTTATGCTCAAAATCTCGACAATTTGCACCGATTAGACTTATTTCACCACTGAGTCGTCTCCGAGGAGAGCTTGACTGAAGTTTCGTGTATTCATTCATTTTTAAATTTTCTATATATTCACTTTAAAAATCGATTAGAAAAGTAGGAATATTTTAAAATTTGGGAATTCTTACGAAATAAAGAAAAAATCAGTCATTGAAATTTATTTCTAGCGTAAATAAAAACCCAACTGCTCGAAAAACACAAACTAAAATATTTCAAAGAAGCCCTCAAGACTTTGAATGCTTCCAAGGAGGAAATCACAAATTAAAAAAAAAAACAATTATTGAGTGATTTGTATGAACTTATTTTTGATCAATTTAAAATTTTGTACTAGCTAAAAAGTCAAAATATTGATTTTATATAAGTAAAATAGTAAACATTAGAAAATTGAATTTGCCAATAATTGAAAATAAATTAGAATCAAATAGGATTACAAAAATAAAAAAGTTGATTTTTAACATTTACTTTAAAAAATTAAAGGTATCCAAACAAATAACTTAGTTTTTGATTTTCTTTTATAATCTGAAAACGTTTATTTAAATGTGTAGGCTTAAATAAAATTATTTTTTGATTATTTGAATGTGTCTATTGTTTAAAAAAAATTTCAAAAAGATTTATTCTCAACTTTAGATCCACTTTAAAATCATTAATCTCAACTCAATGATTGATTTTTTTCAACAATCAATGTCTAGTTTATTTTAAAAAAAATGAAAAGACAATATTATTCTCAAAGAAATGAAAAATATTCGTTGTAAAAATTTGTTTTAATCAAAAAGAAAATTTTCAATGGGATCTAAAAAGTAGAAATCAGCATGATATTAAGTTTTGAAATTTTTAAATTATTAAAATTGAAAATTTTCTTTAATTTTATAATAAGATTCAAGCTTGGCAAAAATGGTTGCCATTATCTTAATTTTAAAAATTAATCTAATTTTTTACATAATATCATATCGTATTGATTTCTTGAAATATTTGTTTATTCCCACTGTTTTGTTGGATTTTTGCAATTAGAATCTAAATGCAATCAACTTGAATATTAAGAGTTTCTAAATTTTAAAATTTTCAATTTAAGCTTATGAACTTAAATACAGCTTAAATTAGAAATTTCACATTGTTTTATGTAAGTATAATTTTTTTGCCAACATTGTCGATGAAGAACACTAATTATTTTTTTCTTTTATTTTTTCTTGCGAAAATAAATAAACAATAATAAGTATTCAAATTTACTTAATTATGTTTTCAAACATATGATTCAATAAATAAAACATATCAGGATTCATTTTTTGAAATTTATTTAGTTATATCATTTTATATAATAAAAAACATAAAAATTTATTTGCTTTTACTATAAAATGTTGATCTTTAGAGTGCTTTTTTACATATTAATAAAAATTTTCTGACTTTAGAATTTCAAAAAAAGTCAATTTTTGTAAAAATCTTTTAAAAATAGTCTTTTTTTAAATCTTGGCTTATAGCTTATTTGATTAGATCAATACTGATTCAATACTGATTTTCTTAGTAAGTCATCTACATAAATAAAAAAGATATAGTTAAAAAGTAGAAACTTCAATTTTATCTATTTAATTATATTAAAAATTATTGTAACTTGTCTGGTTTAAAATTTTTCAAGGAAACAGCATACTGTTGCAAAATATTTTGAGAATTTTTTATTCTTGTATTTTCCTTAATTTTTATTCATACAAAAATTTAAAAAAAATAAAAAATTAATTTATTTTATCAAAAATACCACAGTAACTTAAATTTCAATTAAATACTCTTAAAATAAAATAAAATAAAGTATAGTTAAAAAATTTAGTTTTTGACGAGCAGAATTTGAAAATTATAATGAGAAAGACTTATAAACGATTGTATATATTCATTTTGTTATTCAATATATGGTTACAATGTAGGGTTTTAGGAATATATATTTCTTTTAAGTTTTATCTACAACTGTATTGGAATCCTGTTTTGCTACATTCACTTCTTGTGGAGCATAGGGTCATTACTTTTGATTTCCACTCAAGTCGATCTTTACGACTTGAGTGGACTTGAGTTTCTTTTAACAAAGAATTTTTGGCTGAAATTCTTTGTTCTTTTTTCGCCTCCTAGGAAAAAATTCTAGATTCCTACCTTACGTCGCCCTTGAAATGTCCATTGAAATGGATCTTTTTGGTATCCGTGTTTTTTTTTATTTTGCTTCTAATGAATTTATTTAATAACAATTTTAAAAATTTTGAAAAAATTAAAGCATTAATGTTTGTTCATTTAGCTAATATTTTAACAATCATGATAAAATTCTTTTATCAAAATCATTATAAAATAAATTCTTTTTAACAATCATGATAATATTCTTTTATCTTGCTTTTTTGATAATTATTCTATTAAAATGTGACAAATTGACGAATTATTTTAATTAATTTAAAAAAGCTAGAAGGATTGAAATACTTGCTTTTATTTTCTAAGATTTTTTAGTTCATTTTTATATCCTAAAGGTTATATTTAAAATTTCAAGCTTTAAAAAAGTGGGATCATTGTTGAGAAATATTGAATATTATTGAATTATTTAAAAATCAAAAAAAAATTAATGTTCATTTTAATATTTCTAAAAATAATTGTAAATTTTAATTTTTTTTAAGGCGCTTAATAAAATTTCTTTTAAAAATATCTGAATCAAAGAGTTAAATTAGTAATTTAACTTTAATCACACTTATTTGAAAACTTTAAAAATCATCTTCGTCCGAAGTGTTTTCTGCATTTGCAGTTTTCACTTGATTTGAAACATTTTTAGTAGCTCTCGGTTTTGGAGTTGGCGTATCTACAGATCTATTGTCACTTCCGCTACTATCAGAGCTTTTTTTTCGTGATGCTCCTTTCCACATCTGCGTATTGAGCTCATTAAATTGATCATCATTTTCCGATCCGCCACTATCCATACCTGGTGCTCCATAATTGTCATTAAACAAAGCATCTTCGTCAACTACACTATTCCTAATCGAATTTTCCTTTACTTGGCTGCTTCTTCGACTACTATTATTACTAGTATTTCTTGAGTCCTTTTTTGATGTAATAAAAATATCATCGTCATCACTATCATTATTTTTATCATTTATATGGGCCTCATTCTCTTGAAAGGATTTAGGCAGATTAACTTCTTGATTTTTTGGATCCAAAAATTCCTTTCGACTTGGTAGTGACGATTGGCTTGGTGATTTTTTCAAAATAGAACTGTGTCTCGATAATTTAGGAGTTGATTTGTCTGATTCTACTGAATTTTTTCGACTTTGTTCATTTCCACTACTTGAAGATTTTCTTCTAATAGTTTGAATATTTTGAATAATTTGATTTTCATAGTCATCGAATAATTTCTTTCCGTGACTCACATTTAATTCGGTTCTTTCATCGCCCAATAATGATCTTGAGCTATTGACTCTACTTGGATAGCCAAACTTTTTCAATGACAAATATTCATTTTCTGCATCTGTGTTTTCCTTATTTTGCTCTTTATCCATTAAAAGCGCCTTGTTAACTGTTTGGTACAGATTTGAGTCGATTTCAGTTTCACTTTCATTCGGAATTCCAATATCAACTCTAAGGGAGTCGAGAATCTCGCGCATTTTTCTATCATCCAGGTGATTTCTGTTCTTTTTTAAATGATAATTGAAACAATTAGCTATTACTTTATTGCTGGTGATTCCACGTTCTAATATATCTGTAGTAACATCTTTTAAAAATTCTATATATTTTAGTTGTTCTTCTCTTTTAGAAAGAAAAAAAATATTTGATTAATTAATTAATTAATTAATTAATTTATTTATTTATTTTACTTTTCTGCAGCTCTCTTTAGACTTATTTGACTTGCTGACAATCTTTTGGATCCAGTCGAAGCATTGAAAATTTCAGAACTGTTTAATTTTGGAGGGTATAAATCTTCTGCATCGGACTCCTCATCGAAATTTTTTGATTCATTCAGATTAGAATTCCTGACAGATAAATTTTCATCATTTTCGTGGTCAGGATTTCTGTTCGAATCTTTGACATTTTGGACAGTATTTTTTTTTCGCCTCCTAGGTGGCTCGTAGAAATTCGATTGTCGTAATTTTGAAGAGGATTTTTCCAAATTTTTTATTCTTGGCTGAAATTCTTTGTTCGGATGCTTAAATTTATCCGCATGAAGATCGAGTACGTCATAATTGTGACCAGATACGAGGCGAGACATAGTCTTTAGTGCTGGATTCATAATGCCAGATAAATTTCTTAAATTTTTTTGTTTCAAAACAAAGTCAAACAGATTTTTAAATTTTTCTTACGGATCATTTGAGGCATGCACATTAAACAAAAGAGTAGTGAGCATTTCTTTAGCTACTCTTTCGGTCTTCTTGTTTTCGGAAGCAGGTGAAAATGGATTAACAAAATGGGTTTTTTCTTGCTCATTAGGTTTGTAGAGTACAACTCGATTTGGATTGTGTTTGGTAAAGTTTATCATCATACTGGACATGGATTTGTTAAGCTTTTTTTGGTCTGGCAAAGTTCTGGATTTGCTCTCCTCAGTTTTAAGAGTGCGAGACACAGTAGTCAACGATTTTGAATCGGATATATCATCTCCTAAGCTCTTTGGATTCAATTTTATTAAAAAAATTAAAAGCCTTAAAATTTAGGTACCACTGGATTTTCAGCACTTTTTGGTCTATTAAAATTTTTGTTAGCCCATGAAAGCTGCATCATTTCTCGCTTGACCCTATCTTTTGCTTTTAAATATGCTTATATTAGTTTATAGGATAGTAAAAATATATATTTTTATATATATATATTATATTTTTTTTTTCAATTTACCTTTGACGCTTTTTGTCAACGATTTGGGTGGTGTTGTATCAATCGAAGCTACAATTTAGAACAAAATTAATAATGAAAGCTTAATGAACTAGAATTGTACATTTTGCATTAATAACTCGCCTATAATGTGAAGCCATATTCTGGGCTGTTATAAATTGTTTTTCTAATTTACAGCTTTCGGTAGCCAAAGCTAATTAATAAAAAATATTTAAGTCATTTTTGCAAATTTAATCACTTACGAGAGCTTTTGGTGATTAATAAACCTTTGGTGGCCGTAACCGAATTGCTCTTTTGTGGAAGATTTGACATTTTTTTTTAAGAGAAAATTTACAAATCAATAAAAAAATGCAAAGTAATTTTATTATAAATTATAAAATTGGTTATAATATTTTTAACTTAAAGCATGACCTTAACACTGAATATGCGTTTCTGTAGCAACTAAGCTTGTTTAAATAAAGGTTTAGACTGAGAAATTCAAAAAATTTCAACTAACCTTAATTATTCAAGTTTGTCTAATTAAATAAAATATTAGTTAATTTTTTACATTTGTCTATTGTATTCAAAAAATAAAAAATAAAAGTTTTAAAAGAAAAAACATCTGTATTTAATAGATCTTAAAATTAAAATAAAATTATTTACATAATTAAAAACAATGGCCTTTACAAATTTGTTTGAAATAAATCTAAGAAAAACTTGATTTTTTTCTTAATAAATTCAACTGAATTCAAAATTTAAATTCCCAATACAGTGACAAAATTGCCGAACATTGCTTTATTCGTTCATTAAAGATAATTTTTATTGTTTATTCAAACAAAGCTAATTAGAAGAGTTTCAGGCGGGATTTTTAATTTTGAGTTTCATCTTTGACCAAATCAAAGAACTATAAATAAAATTGAAATGAATAAGATACAAAACTTGAAGACAATGGTCAATAAAATTAAAAAGTAGAATTTTTGCTAAATAGAGAAAATTTTTTATAGTTTTTTTTTATTTTTCAAATTTTTAGCTATCCGGAAAAGAATAATAAATCAAAAGAGGCTGCGCGGTCAAGACGCAATCGTGAAAACGACGAATTTAAGTTTTTGTCGGCATTGCTTCCATTACAGAGCGAAATTACCAGACAACTTGATAAAGCATCTATTATACGCCTCACAATTAGTTATTTAAAATTGAAAAAATTTTATTCTGAATGCAATTTTAAAAATGAAAGTAAGATTCTATCTAATTTTATCATTCGATTTATGATTGTTTTTTTTAAGTTCCGAAAAACTTTGCAAGAGAAAAGTTTGAGATTAATTCTTTTATACCTTCAGTAATAATTTTCGATTAGTTTTATTTTGTATACTCAACTCCCAATTTCATTATAAAAATGCAACCATCATTTTTTTTATCTAAAATTAAATTTCTGATGACTTATAATACTAAAAATGAAAAAAAATCTTTACAAAATTATCATCACCATCTGTACGCAGAGTTGTACAAAAGCCACGAGTTCAAGTCTCGAATTGTTGGAAAAAATTAAAACAACTCCAATCACTTTAATTCAAATTTTTTTCTGCAAGTTTGATCGACCAAAAATTCATGTTGCCACAACTGTTTGCACTTAAAACGGCGTAAATTTCATTTGGATGCGATTAAATACGCTCAGTATGGCAAAAATTTAATTTCACTAATCTGCTTAATAAAGTCGATCATTTTATTAATTTAAAAACTGTTTTAACAAAAAAAAAACTAAAGATCAAATTAAAATTAAGGAAATTAAATATTCTTCCTACAAGGGGTCCACTTTGACTTTTTGAAAAAATTCTTTGAGTCAAAGTGGGACTTTACATTGAAAATCCGATCAATAGTGTATTTATATGTGTCCACAACCTCATTTTCAATTTAATAAAGAAAATTTAGGTTCTTGTCTTAGCGCATACTTTTGGATTTTTTTAAATTCAAGTCCATTCCCCATTTATATGTCCACTTTGTAGATTATCCAAATTCGTCTGGCGACCAAAAAATTCAGATGATTCAATAATTCCTATTTTACAACATTCGCGTAAAGTAAAAAAAGGCAATTAAAAATATACAAAACTTTTGGAACCAACTTGTGACAGACAATGATCGCGATACTTAATACCCCAAAAACTTTCTTTATTCTATTTGTCAAAAAAAGTTAACATTCATTTTCTTTACCAAAAAAACAACTAAATTTTAATTTTAAAATAGAATTTTATCACAAAAATTATTAGAGAATTTTTATTAGTTTTTCGATGCATTTTAACTTAATGGATACATTTTACATTAAATAAAAATTTGAGAGTTGAGGAATGTTTTTAATTTGATAATCAGTAAAATTTTCAATTTTGTAGATAGTTGATGGATTTTTATTTATGTTGGGCCATGATGGAAAATTTCTTTACATTAATGAATCAGTTTCGTCTATGTTGGGTCTATCCCAAGTAAAAAGATCAGAAATTTTTTTTTTAAATAAATGCTTTTAATTTAATTTTTTAACCAGGTTGCTATGATTGGAACGCATATTTTCGAATATATTCATCCAGATGATCGCAAGGAATTTTCAACAACACTTGGCCTAACCAAAATTGGTAAAAACAAAGCATATCTTGACTCTGCCGGATCTGATTATTCAGATGATAATATTGAAGGTAATAATATTTTAATTTGTTTAAGCAACTTCGATTATTTTAAGTTTTAGAAGAATATATATTCGAAAATTCACTTGGAATCAATGATAAAAAAGTATCTTTGCACATTCGTTTTAAATCAACTCTAATGAAAAAATCAAATTTATCAAACAAATCATCTGGCTGGCGAGTAACTTATCTCAGTTAAAGAAAAAATGTCAAATAATAATTTTTAAAAGCTTGTTCAAATTATTGGACGATTGGATTCGTGTTTATCAGATTCAAAAATAGGTGCTGGCTTTTTTGGAATAGGTCTAAGCGTAGAGACTCAGTCTTTGTGTGAAATTTATCTTCAAAATTCCACTTTCATCATAAAATTAGATAACAAGTTACAAATTGAATCAATTGAAAAGTTTTAATTATTTGAAATTATTTGAAATTTTCATAATTATCTATTTAATAAATTTAAGTTTTCCACTAGAATTAGATACAGATATGGAAGCCATTTTTGGAAAATCCATTTTCCATCTTGTCAATCCCAAAGATTTGTTGTTTGTTAGAGACAAACTAATAGAAGGTAATTTTCTTTTTAATCATTTAAATTTTTGATAATAATTTTTTTTGTAGTTAAAATAAAGGAACACGGAACATTTTCATTTAGACTGGCTCAAAACATGATTGATAATTTGGTATGTCAATGTAATGCTGTTTTAATTCCTAAAGCAACTTTCTTGCCATTAAATGGGCATGAGTGTTCAATTGTAGAATCGTTTCAAATAATATTGATGAATGATTTGCACAGGTAAATACATGGTATTAAAAGAATAGCTTATATTTGACAAATAAATTTCAATAATTATTATTTATTAATTTTCAGCTCGTAGAAAAAAATTATTAGATATTTTATCAATTTTTTCTTTTTTTTGTAATGAATTCCACAAAACATCTGAATTGAGAATTAGCCAGTTTAGATTTAGAATTTTTAACAAATTTTTAATTGATTTTACCATTGCAATATGCTGATTTATTTTTATTTTTTATAATTTTAGTTTAAATTGGATAAATTAACAATTGGGTTTTTCTTTTCAAACGGTTTTCATGCATGATAGCATCAAATTAAAATTTATCTTTAGATTTTTTTTTAATTTTAAAAATTTTTATTTTTGAATATTTTTATTATTCAAATTTTCTAATAAACTATTTAACTTTTTTTAAGGATTGATGAATTAATGGCTCTTCAAATGCCATCAGGTAATACGAATTTCTTTAATAAAACGAAAATGTTGTTTATTTTACAAGAATCAAGTTTAAAATAAAAATTTTTATTCTAGATTACTTTTCCAAAATATTAAGTGAATACAAGAGACTTAGATTTTTAGATTCTGAATTTAAAAAAAAAAGCTTAGCTCTGTATGATGATATTTAAGATTGTCTACTTAATTTAAATAAAAATCCACTCTAGCGCTCGACTTTTTGTTTTTCACTTGGTAATTAAAAGTTAATTTTTTTAGAAATATCAAAAGCAGTTATCAATGAAAATTATTTTGCTAGTAAAAATGCAGTTCCAACACCGTCAAAAGAAATACCAGAAAAAAATTTACCACTAAAAAAGAATAAAAACAAAATGAAAACCACGTTCCTCAATTCGATTGATGAATCATATCAAAAAGAGTCACTAAAAGAAAGAGCTAGAAAATATTTCAAAATAGACACTGCAAACGTCGAATGCAGATATGGACAAGAAATTTTTGAAGAGTCCATGTTTGAATCATCAACAACTGGTCACAATTCTTTTAATTTTGAGCCAAACAGACAAAATTTTTTCCATTCGATTGATTATGATTATCAAAGCATGTATCGTTTTGGCAATAATGACACAAATTACATCAATTCCTATCCTTCTAACGGGGTACAAGATTTTGGACGAAACTTTGATTCAAGTTCACAAATTTATTGGGATCTAGTCAAACAAGATGAGCTACATTCTTACGCCAATTTGGCGAGTTTTGCAAATTTTTCTGATAATATTTAATTCTTGAATAAACCTTTTTTTAGCAAACAAAGTCTTTTTTTGAATTTTTAGATTAAATTTTCAAATTTTTCAAATCTTAGAATAATTTAACCAAAATAAATCAACTAATTAGGAAAAAGGCTCTACATATTAAACACAAAATTATTTATTATTCTTTACAATTTTAACCTTTTTTTGTTTAATATTTTTACATAGCTCAAGCGGCGAAAATTAAAATAAATAATAATTAAAATTATTCTATTCATTTTTCTTAATAATAAATTTCAAAATTCGAAGAAAAATAAATAATTTAATTTGATGTATTTATTTCAAATGAATTAAGAGTTGAAATTTAAAACGCAGTTTAAAAACGTGATATAAACAAGAATGAAAATGCATATTTGAAATTTTGACCAGCTTGTTTATTTCCGTAATATAATTTTTTTTCAAAAATAATCAATAAAACATACAGCAATTTATTTAAATTTGATTGATTCCAGTTATTATTTAGACATAATAATACGAGAAACTATCATTTTGAAATCCACGATAAAGCTCTTTTTAGCATATATTTCTTTATATTACTATGCTTTCCTAATATATTTCTTTTTTATAAATAGGAAGTACTAACATACCAATCGATCAATTTTCAGGCTTTGATAATTTAATTTGGATTTTAATTTGTGTCTGTAGGATTAAGAATTAGTAAAATTATTTTTTCAGATTATGGATTTAAAATTTTAGCAATAATTAATACTGAAAATATTGTTTAATTGTTTTAAGGCTTTAAAATAAAGCACAATTCTACTTCAAAGAAATTATTATTTATTTATTAAAATAAAATTTTAGGGACACCCTAGGACTTTCCGGAACATCATTTAAAAATTGGTTTTGCCGAAATAATACAAAGATTCTTTGTCATATTTCTCAATTAGATAAATAAGATAAATAAGTATTTGGTCTAAATTTTAACATTTTACTCGAGTAGTTTTTTGAAAGTGAAATTGTATTTGATTTTTAAACAACTTGATAAAATCAGATTTTCCATTAGCAGCAAAGATTTCCGCTTTCGATTTATCAAATTATTCTATTCAAAGAGCCAAAAAATAAAATAAAGTAGCTTTTAATTTTTGCATTATTAACGAAATTAGAAATTGATAGAACTTTGTTTGCTAGTGAAAAACTTTGTTAAGAATAATTTTCTGGAGTCTATCATAAGAAAAAGCTTATAAAAAAATTAGATATAAGCGTCCTGGTAAATTCGTCACTATTTTCTAATTCGGAAATTAATACTTAACAACTTAAGCTAATGAAAAGCCCAATATACAAATGATATTCTTTGAAGCGTTTTTTCCAGAGGCAAAATTTCGATAGTTTAATTTTCTTAATAAGTTTTATCTTTCATTTAAATCTATTTGTTTCAAAAATTTAAGTGCTGCATTTTCAAAATTTTTGAAATAAAATCTTTTTCCAAGATAAACTTAATTAAAAAGATAAAAGCACAAATTCAATTAATTCTTGTAGCGCTAATAATTCTGGCGTAAAATGTCGGCTTTTTTCAAAAATTCAATTAATTAAATTTTCAGTTTAGAATCGGTAAAAAAATCAATAACAAATTGCTATTTTATTCGTGCAATTCCTTCTTAAATATAAATCTATATTTTCAAAATCATAATCACCATTTAATCATAGATTTTCAGTGATTTATTTAGTCATCAAACAAAAAATCATTACCAAAATTTTTAGATTTGTCGTAACATTTAGCTTGACTTCCTTGGTATAAAATTAAATATTAATTTAGCAAAGCAGCGGACTATTTTTGTCATTGTAGAATGATTTTTAATTATTCAGATATTGACTTTTGAAAACTAACTGAATCATTATTAAAATATTTTGATCAGAAAAAAATATCATCTAAATTATAAATTTAAATTTTGATTCTTTTCGAAAAAAAATAAGCTATTTAGGTAAGTAATATATTCGGAAATTAAAGCTGGCTCTTTGACTCCCTGAAAAATAAAATTTATTCTTGATCATTTTTCTTAATAAATAACTTAATAGATAAATTAAAAAGAAATTTTTAAGAATTAATTATCAGAATTATAACTAAAGGCAAGCTTAAACAGACAATTAGCATCAACTATAGTGAGTAATAAGAGCAAAAAATTAAGATATAAACGAAAAAGTTCGATTTTTAGATAAGAGCAATATCATGAATATTAACTATAATAATAATAATATGAACGAAGATGACCAAGGAATCTAAATAATCATTTGACTTGAAGTCTTAAATATAAAACTTTTAATTAGAATAAATTTGATTAAGAACAAATATTTTCAATGGTATCTGCAAAATTAGTTACTTTTATATTTAGTTGAGTTCGCACAGAACTAGTTGCTGAATTCCAAGGAGCAGCTTAATTATTTCGATTAAAAAATCTTAAAAATCAATAGCATGCAAATTAATGATCTTAATTTTGTTAAAGATAAAAACTTTTAAGAATAGAAATCTATTCTAAATACTAGGTTTAGGAATTGAAAGAAAAAAGTTCATTATTTTTGTAAATAAAATCCAAAATTTTCTAATAATTACCTAAAATAAATTAGCGTTAAAACACAAATCCTGACTTGATCAGAAAAAGATCCAGGCCGAATTTGATATGAACCACCATTAAAATTAGGTTATTTTAACGGTATTTCAACAATAGATAACAAATCTTTGAAATATAAATCATAAAGATTAATATTTGTTTATTATAGATTAGAAAAGATTTTTTTGTTTTTCAATTACCAAAGAAACTAAATTTAAATTAATTTAGAAGATATTTCAATTTTTCTAATTAAATCAAAATAGAAAAAATTAAAATGGTTAGTGATTTAATAAAAAATTTCCTAAATTTTATTAATTCTTCTCTAAAAAGGGCAATGACATGCAAATACCAATGGAATTATGTTCACATTGTAACATTTTCACAAATTACATTTGAAATGCAATCTAAAGTTTGTTTTTTAATTTTTAGTTGAGCCTGATGAAATTAGGCGACTTGGTAAACGTTTTCGTAAATTGGATCTAGATGGTTCCGGATCGTTGAGTGTTGATGAATTTATGAGTATACCAGATTTGCAGCAGAATCCTCTAGTGCAGCGGGTAATAGACATTTTTGATGCTGATGGGAATGGAGAGGTTGACTTTCGGGGTAAACTTTTTATACTTTATTTTAATTCCATTTAACTTTTTGTTTATCTTCTTTAGAGTTTATTCAAGGTATATCTCAATTTAGTGTTAATGGTGATAAAGAAGCTAAACTAAAATGTAATTTTTTTCTTTAATTTCTGATAGAATTAAAATTTTATTTTAGTTGCGTTCAAAATTTATGATATGGATCGTGATGGTTTTATATCGAATGGTGAATTATTCCAGGTACTAAAAATGATGGTTGGAAATAATTTAAAAGATGCCCAATTACAGCAAATAGTCGACAAGACTATTATCTATGCTGATAAAGACAACGATGGTAAAATATCATTTGAAGAATTCAAAGCAGTAATTGACGAATCTTTGAGGGCTAATATTGAATCAAAATTGACAGTTCATGTGTAAAATATTATTTAGTTTTGTTTTTAAAATGTTAGTGATTATTTGTTGAAATAAATTTTTATTCATTATCTTAAATATTTTATAGAAGATAGCTAATAAATTAATTTATAAAGCGTTATAATTTATTTAAGAATATGTTTAAAGATTAGTGTTATAAAGAATATTTTCAATCAATTCTTTTTTAATTATAAAGCCTCTAAAGTTATTGATGTAAATAAATATACTAAATAAATTTTCAGTTAATGCCGAAATTTGAAAGTAATTGAATGCTAAATTTAGTATACCGCGATGAAAATAAATCTTCGATAATGATAGAGAATTAATAAAAAAAAGCAAGCTCTTGTCGATTATAATTATTAATAAACAAAATTTTTTTTCGACATGTTTATTTTTTATCATTTTCATAAAAAAGAAAATAAATCAATCTTTTAGTATTTTCATATCATTAAAAAAGCTACATTGATATTAATCGTCAATATCAAAAATAATTCATTTAAAATTTTTAAGTATTGAATCATATTTTTATTCTGCAATTAGTTGTGTAAAAATTAATAATTGTATATTTTAACACTACACTTGGTTATTATTCAGCATAGATAAAATTTTAAATTTTAACTCTAGTTCAATCGTTTCTAATTATCTCCCCATTATCGTGATAACATAATTGAATATATTTTATTTTACAAATTTTAAAATTAAGTTTAAGTAAAATTCAAAAAATATTTTCAAGATTTTACTTTTAAATAAACTTGCGTGATTAGTTTAAAAGTTTAATATGTATATTATCATCAGATGGTTATTCGACTTCTTTATTTGTTTTCATAATAGATGATATTTTACCTTTAATTTTTAGAAAATGGATTAAATTTTTTTTAGATAGTCAATAAAAAATTAAAATCTTTTAATTATTTTTTTAAAAATTTATTTTGTAAAAAAAAACATGTTATATTATATTTTATCGATCTTTGATTTTAAAATTTTTCCAAAAAATTTATTAAGCATTTTTTCTGTTTAATAAGCGAATATTCTTGAGCAAACAAAATCACAAATCAAATGATAAGCTCAAAAAAAAAATTCAATTTGCGTCACTGTTTAAAAATTTACAATATAAAATAAAATATCTAACTTGTGATTGAAGTTATTTTATAGATATTGTTCGCTGTTAAAAGTTCTATATCATTCAAATTTAACTTTAAACTTTCTAAGATATTTTTCGTTTGAATTTTAGATCTTTCTAAGCTCATAAGTTTATCTTGAAAGCTTTTAGCTAAAGATTCTCTTGCTCGCATTTGTTCATCTCTTAGCATAGATTCATTTTGACTCTCTAGAGATTCATTACAAGAGCCTACCATGGGTTTTCTAATATTTGGAGTTATTAATAAAGATGATATTGGCTGATTCATACATTGACGTGCTGATGGAAATCTATCATGATGTTCAACTTGATCTTTTAAGACTTCTTCTAGATTATTTAATTTAATTTTAATCAGTCTTAGTTCTTCTTGATTACTAATAAAAAATTAAATACGGAAAATTGATAAAAAAAATTTTTACTTAAAATAATCTTGATTTAAATGTTCAAATTCTTTGGTCTTTTGTTCTAGTTTATTTTCTAGTTGATCGATCTTTATCTTCTTTTCGTTCATTTCCTCTTGCAAATCACGTAAACTAATTTTTGAATTTTATTTAAATAGAACCAAAAAAATAATGGGTTGTTCTTACTTTTTTGAATTAAGCTCATTTTCTTCTAATGATTTGTTGAGTGATTTATTTTTACTTTTCAATTCGTCATAGCATTTTTTTTGCTTTGATAATTCGTTCTAAAATTCAATAAATTGAAATTAAAAAAATATATTCATATTTTGGTAATATTTTACAGTTTCAATTTTAAAATTGAGACCAAGTAGTGTAATTTTAAGTATTAAGCTTTATTTTAAGTTTAAAAAAATAACTTTTTTATTTATTTATTTATTTATTTTTCCTTTTTTAAAATTTAATTTTAATGATGACTTAAAAATTTTGCAATAATTTCGACGCTTTATTTCAATTTTATATTTAAAAAAACATAATAATTCTTTCAAAAAATTGACAACATTAAATAATATAAGTTCATATTTGATTAGGATTTTCAAAAATTCATTTCAAATCTATATAAACTAAAATAAATCGTAAATTTCATAAATTTTCCTTAATATGTTGAAATACTATTTTATGATCGAAAGATTAAAATGGAGAAAGGTTTTATAAAAAATTTGTAATTTTGTCAACTTATCGGTCAATAGATTAAAGAAACAATTTTTATCAAAAATATGAGCAGTTAGTCTTAAATGTATATTTCTTAAATAAGCCGATTATAATTTTTACTTTTTCTTATACTTTTGCGTTTAAATATTACTTCAAATTATAAATTAAGATTTTCTTAAAAAAATAATAATTACTATGTTTTTATTTTTCATTAGTTAATATTTTTAGCTAAGACTTTCTTATTTTTGAATTTTCTTTCCTCTTTATTTTGAAAAGCTCATGACTTAAAGAATACTGTGCATTTTGGAAAAAAATCCAAATTTTTAATTTTATGATCCAAATTAATAATGATATTTTTTTAATCAACTCGACGAGCTGAATCCAAAAATGTCAAAAATGACTTTAAACTAGAAAACGTTTTAAAATTACCCTCAACTTTTTCAAAAAAAAATTAATGTTTACAAATATGCTTAAATCTTTAATTTCTTGTAAGATAAATTTTTAGTGGAATCACCTGACTAGTAATTTTTTTGAATTCCTCATTTATTTTTGAACATGCTATTAAAAACCTTAGAAATGACTAAAATATTGTCATTATAAATAATAAGCCCATTTAGACTTTAAGATCATTTGACTTTTGAAAGAATAGTGCGATTTGAAAGTTTTCGATATTTTTGGATTCAGGTCGTCGAGGTCATTAAAAAGATATCATAATATTAAAAATTTGGATTTTTTTCCAAACTTCCCAGTATTCTTTAGATTTTCATTTCGATTTTCAAATTTATTTTATTTTTATTTGAAAATAAATTTAGAGTCCTAGAAATTCCAGGACAGTTTCGAAAGACTAAAATCCTTTTTTCAGCCCTTATTTGAAGTAGACCTTCGCAAAAGTCAGAAAAAAAATTTCAAAGACTTTGAAATAAAAATTGCAGCTTTAATAACTACACGGAACGGCAAAAGACTAATTTAAAAAAAAATTGAAATTGAAGTCAAAAGACTTGACTTTGACTTTATGACTCTTAAACAACTCTGAATTGAAGATATACATTTAAAATATCTACCTAATGTCGATACTCGGGTCTTCCGTGTTTTGTTGAGTTTAAGGCGACCAAAATTGTGAACAGACGGGTCAGCTATGTACTGTTTGAATGTGATCACAAAAATTATTTTTTTACCAGAAAAAAATACAAAATTAAAACAAAAATTAATATTAGTAGGAAATAATTAAAGAGTTTGATAAAAACGAATCATGTTTTATAAAAAGTAATCTGAAGTGCTATAATTTTTGATCTCTAAAAGTTCTTGTGAGATTCTTTGATGCTAACTTGAATTTGATTTTTTATCAGCTAAAGAAACAGTTTAATGATATTTTAGTGACCATAATTTTTCTAATAGACCTATTTATTGGTCACAAAACAGAGAAGAACCTGGTTCTCTTATTTTTTAAAAAATAATTCTTAGAATTTTGTTTTGACAGATTTGAAAATCTTTTTTTATCTTTTGAGTACCAGATTTTAAAATAACAAAATAGTAATCAAATCAGAGATTTTTATGATGTCTTGTATTAGGAAATTTATTATAAAACGTTTCATTTTTTTCAAAATATTAATTTTTGATAGTGTCTTTTTACCAACTTCTAAGTTTTGATTACAGTTTATTTACTAATTTATTTAAAGATTTTTCATGTTTATTTGAATGGCTTTTTTATAAATTTTTATTTTATAAACTTTAAATTAGAAAAGTTTCTTTAAAAAAGTTATGTCACTTTAAATATTCAGTGAATGATTGATTCAATCAAAGTCTATAATTAAAAAGCAATCAAATCTGTCTATTTTGATGAGTTTTTTACTTGAAAGGAATATTTGGTTTACATTAAAAAATAAAAATATTCCTTCTTTAAAAATAAGATGCAATTAAAAAGATTTTGTTAATTACCTGTATGGCACTTAGCTGTTTTTTTTCATTTTGATATTCATTTTTGATTTCCTCTAAATAAACTTCGAGTGATTCTAGTTCATCTTTTTTTTCTAAACACTTTTCATTTAATTGATCGAAAATTTTTTGTTTATTCTGATTTTTAAATGTCAAATCTTTTAATTTATATTCATAATCTTTGATAGTTTCAGTCAAATTTTCAATTTCGTGTCTTGATGAATTATTTTTTTTCATTGAATCACTCAATTCCGATTGATTTTGACTCAATTTAATTTCAACATTTTTGAAATTTTCCTCTAATTTTTCCAATTCATTTCTTTTCTTTTTAAGTTTATCATTCATCTTATCAATGTCCTGATTCAGGGATTCTTTTTCATATTCTAAATCGTTCACTTCGTCTTCAAGTCTTTTGTAAGCAAGTTGTTTTTCTTTGATTAAATTTGTTATATTTTTCATTTCGTTGTCTCGAATTTCGTACTCTTGATCCATTTTTTCCAAAATATCGTTCAAATTAGTCAACTTGTTTTTGAGATCAATTTTAATTGAATTTAGTTCTTCATTAGTGTTCTTTAACTCGTCGAAGTTAGATTTCTCAACTTCAATATTGGACCTGAGTTCTTCTAAATTTTTAACATATTCTTCCTCGTTTTGCCTCAACTTTTCCAAAAGTAATTCCATTTCCTGACACTCGTCCTTTTTATCTTTTAGATATATTTCTGTATCAGACAATTTTTTAGACTCGTCGTCTTTCATTTGTACCACCCTAGCCAATTCCTTTTCATTTTGAGCCAATTGGTAGTTCCTTTCTTCTAACAAATGAGACTTTGTTCTCATTTCTGATTGATAATGTTCAAATTTTGTCTTAATCTGAGCTATTTGATTGAGCAAATTATCTTTAGTATTCCTAAGGTCCAGAATCTCTCGTTGTGATTGATCAGCTTCTTGCTTGAAAAAATCAGTGTATTTGTTATTTTTTTCTTTAAGGAGATCCATCTCCTTTTTCTTAGATTCAATCTCTGCATTTAGAGATTCTAAAAGATTTCTTTGCTCAATTATATTATTTTTAAGCTCATTGAGACTGTAATTTCTACCCAAAATTATTTGACTTTTTTGATTTATATCCTTGACTCTGATTTCTTGCAAAAAATTGACCATCTCCAATTTTAAGGTTCCAATAGTTGATTCAATATCTCGCTTTTCCTCTTTAGCGTAACCTAATTCTTCCTGTACTGTTATGAGTTCTATTGCGGCATCATCAGCTTTTTTGTTCAAAGCACTCATTTCTTTTTTTATTTTGGAATTTTTCTTCTTAAGCAAATCGCACTCTTTTTCGACCTTGCACCAAAATTCATTTTTATTCTAAAATGAAAAAATAAAAAAAACTCACTCGGACTTTCGATGTTTTTAAGGTCATTAAGTCCCTTTTGCTCACTTTGATTACATGTTCTAGATCTTGCAGTTCCAAATTGCGCTTTTTCAAAGTTTCTTCTAGGCAATAAATTTCTTTCTGGATCGAAAAAGTTAATTTAGAATCGGATAAATAAGAATACATTTTAGTTATCGAATTTAAATGCTAAAACAAAAAAATGTTTGATACTAAACGCTTGATTTTAGATTACCATGTTTACAGGACCAATTCAAATTTTTGACCCAAAAAAACATTTTTTTTAAGTCTAGAAATTTTCTGAAAAGAATTTAATCTATAGGTCAAGAGTCTAATTTGACTTGGTTTATATTTCGAAGGCATCATCCTTATAAAAAAATTTAAATTTTTTTCTGTAATTTAAATTTTAAGACATGCATTCTAAGAATTTTTTTAGAAATAGTAAATAAAATTCACTGAAAATGGTTTAAATAAAAAATAAAATTATGCTTGTGTATCTTTGAAGGTTTGAATACACTGTTTTATAGAAATAAAACTTGAAATGAAATTAATTTTTGTTTGAACAAAAATTTGAAAGCCTAATCAAAATAAACTGAAGCCGGAAAATTTCAATTTTGTTGAATAATTTCAGTGTTTTAAACTTTTAGTTTTATTTTTGAAAAAAGATTAAAAGTTTTCTTGGTAAATATTAAAAAAATTAAATAAAAAGTAATCTATTGTACGAATTCTTAATTTGAGCTTCTTAATTCTTAAAACTTTTTAAAGTAATTGACCGTGAAAATCTATATTGCTTAAACCTTTAAAAAAAATTTTTTTTAAAATTTACAAGTTTAGCAAACACTTGGAATGATTTATTAACAATAATAAATATAATATTTTAGGATTAAGTTCATAATTTGAAACTAATTTTAAACAGTTAAAAAAAGCATAGAAAACATTAGCAAATTGAAATTAAATATCAATTTTGAATAATCAAACTTGTAATTTTATAATTTTGTCACACAAAGTTTTATGCCAGAATTTATTAGTGATTTAAACAAATAATTTCAAAAATATGAACACATTGCAAAAAATTTTAACTTTAGATTTAGCATTGAATCTGCATTATTTGTCAACAAGTTGAGCAATGTTTTTTTATAATTTAAGATTTGTTTGACTGCTCTAAAGTTGATCTTCTTAGATGGTGTTTTATTCTTGTAAACATTTTTCAAAAATATTTTTGGTCAAAATTTTTTAGATCTAAAAATTAAATTGTTTTGTAAAGCCCGAAGATTTTCATTTAAAAATGAGGATTGAAATTCTGGATTTTTTTGGAAAAAATTATTACCGAAAGCTGAAAAATCGTCATTTCTTTGAGCTTATTTAAGGTTAGGTTAGGTTAATGGTTAGGGTTTTAAGCAAAATTGAAAATTAAAAAACCTCTGAATACTTGTTTTAATTCCATTTTAAAAGTTTAACAGGCAATATTTTCAGCTTGAATAATTTTAGCTTAATTTAGTAAATACGCCAAATCATAAATGTCATTAAATGTATAATTTTCAAAGTTGATTTGCTGAAATGTAACTCAAATTTTGCTGAATGGAATAGATTAACTTCAAAGCTTCTGCAAAATATAGTGCACCGTACAAACATAAAACATACTTGCAGAGTTTTTGCATGGACTGAATTTAGTTGAATTATTGTTTATATCAGCTGATAAAATTTGCTAAAACTACAATTTAGAAAATAAGTTATTGTAAAACCTTGCAAATTACCCCCGAGTTATGGGTTGAAACTCGCCAAAGCCCCCTACAATAGCATAAAATTTAGTCTCATTTTTATTCAAATTAGTTTTTTTCTAAAGACAAAAGATTTTTTCTGGTCGATGGATTGAAAATATAAATTTTTCTAATAAAATTTATTTTTTTATAAAAAATGCCTCTAAATGATTTTATTTATTTTCAATAGACTCATGGAATTTAAAATTTAATTATAAAAATACAACACCTTTTACAGTCGGCGGGTGCTTTGATTAAGACCGTTATAAGTTTTTCATCCTGATTTTTGGAATGATTAGCTAATTTAGCGAAAACTAATACCAATTCGAACAATGTTCGACTAAATTATGTAATGATGATGAAAAAGCTTTTTTTACTTAATATTTATTTCTTTTCAAATCCAAAGAAATTTTATTGTTATCTAGTCAAAATTTTTCTTTTTTATTTAAAAGTATTTGGTAGAATAAATACTTTCTTAAAAATCTGTATTTTTAAATCTTTTGAAAAAAATTATCCTACAAATAAGTGCTCCGTCCATTTTTTATAAAACCATGGGGTAGTTTGCAAGATTTTGTTTATTTTGATTTTTTTATAATTTTTGGGTCAAAAAGGCAAAAAGGATGTTTCTAAGCTCCAGTTTGGTTTGATCATTAGAAGTCATTTAATTGGAAACACTTTCAATTTTAATATTTAACAGGTTTGAAAATATATTCAAAATTTTTTGCCTTGTTTTTATTTTAGAACACATTTTTTTGTTAAAACATTAGTAATTTTTCTAATGCTTACGCAATGCAATAATAAATTTTAATTTTTTGAAAAATGGTATGGTGAGATTCTTCTAAAAATAAGATTGTTTTTCCAACTTTGACCTTATTAAATCATTGAAAGTAAAAATAACAACAAAGTTAAGTCTTCGAAAATGAATCAATCATTTAATGAATTTTATTTTTTTATTTTTTTTTCAAAATTTTAGAGTTGCAATGCTGCCCATTTAGTAAAAAAAATTCCAAAACAAATCTTTATGAAAAAAACTACGAGAAGTTAATACTTATTAAAAATTTATTTTTTGCTTATTGTAAATTTTATTAAACTATATATAACTTTAGTAAAAAAAATAGACATTGTTGATTTATAATTATTAATTCTTTAATTAAAATCTTATACTATAAGCTTTTTAAATATAAAAAATTAAATGACTTCTTAGGATTATATTAGCTGATCCATGGTGCCCTCCATTTATCTAAAACAACTTTAAAATTCTCTAATTTGAAAATGTCTAATCTGACTTTAATCCAAAGCAATTTTGGTATGGAATGTAAGAAAAAATCATGTCCAGTGGTTATTTCTGAAAACCAAAAATACCAGAGGAAAAACTCTAAAAAGGATCTTTCCAAAAAATTTTATTGTACTCTTAGTAATCAAAAAAAGTATCCAACCTCAATTATATTAGTTGGTGAAGAAGTGGTCTAAACAACTTCATTTTCACGATAAACTGGGAATGAATCAAAACATAGAAAAACTTAGAAAGGCAAAAAAACGAAGAAAATTACAATATAGAAAAATAAAAACGTAGAATTTAATTAATTTAACGTAAAAACGTAGAAAAAATAAAACATAGAAAATTTTGCAAGAATTTGAATTAAAATTAGTATTTTTTTTAAAAGATTATAAAAATAGAATAAAGAGAAACGAATCAAAAAAATAAACAATTAGCTTATCAATTGAAATTAATCAATTTTCTATATTTTTGATTTTTTACGTTTAAAAATGTCTTATATTTTTTTTCTGTTCAGAAATACAAAACAGGCTTAAAATCAAGCAATTGTTTATTTTTAAATTAATGTGAAATAATTTTTTATCTTTAATTATTATTTAGAGAAAAAAAAGTATTCAACTAGAAAAGAACTAAAGTTACTTAGCAATAAATTCGTTCTAAATTCTAATTAAGTATTAAATTATTTTTGTACCGTAAACCCTTGCAAATAAGTGCCCCCTTAGACCCCCTTTTAAAAACCTAATCAAAAGTGGCTTAGTTCCATCTTTGTTGCTTTTTTATAAAGCATGCTTAGATCCTTATAAAATATTTAATTTGAAGAAAGTTTTCTATCATATAGGGGCCTAAATTCTTCAAAAAAGACACGATTTTGGGGGCACTTTTTTTCAAGGGTATACGGTACTTGATTAGAATCAATCTTACAATAATAAATCAAAACTCAGATTAAAAATCTTACTTGAATCATTGAACTGTCCTTATCCAAGTGAAGCTGATGGTCAAGTTGCATATTTTTTGTCATTTCAAGCTTTAACAATTGTTGTTTACGTTCATTTATTGCCAAGTCAAGAGCCTCGAATTCAGCTTTTTTTTCCGACAAGTCATACTCATTCATTCTATCAGGTCTCGTGTCTCTTATATAATTCTTAAGTTTGGTCATTTGCTGTTTCATTTGATGATTTAAATCCTCTAATTTGTGGTGTTCAGGTATTGTACAAACTAATGGGTCGTCGTTGTCTTTCTTTTCACATTT
Source organism: Brachionus manjavacas (assembly GCA_019054805.1). Lineage (NCBI taxonomy): Eukaryota > Metazoa > Rotifera > Eurotatoria > Ploima > Brachionidae > Brachionus > Brachionus manjavacas. The sequence continues at coordinate 2,647,790 of JAHQIY010000005.1, forward strand.
TGTTTCTTTATGTTTGTTCCTCTCATTTAAAATGTCATTCAGCTGGCCCTTAAGTGAATCGATTTCATCAGCTTGCTGCTGAAGTTTTCTATTAAGCATTTCATTTTTCTTGCCATTAATGAGCATTTCATTTGATTTTAGTTCATCTAGTTGTCTTTGCTGGTCCAATTGACGACTGATTATGTCGTTTTTTTGATTCAAAGCCTTCCGCAAGTCGTCTATTTCCCTTAGGTATTTTTCGCTGCCACTGCTATACGGTTCTGTCATGGTCTGCTTTTCAGGACCGGGTCTTTTCAAGCTTTTTAAGCTCACTGACAGACCATTTTGTTCTAGAGGATTCCGGAACTGAACAACACTCCTGGCTCGCTTGTCCCTGTAGTGGCTAGTGTCCGAGTCCGAAGAGCACGAAGTACTTGTTTTCCTTGAGCTATTGTCCGATTTGCTTCTCTTCTTAAGGCCTTTTTTAAATGTCTCCAGCTTTTCGGCCGGTATTTCAACACTAGATGTGTACTTTTTGTCAGCAGGCCTATTGTCACTCTTGGCTACATAAAAAAATTGTTTTTTTTTCGAGTCCCTGTGGCTGGCTGTGTCGCAGCCGGACTCTTGATCAACTGGTAGAAGCATTTTTTTCTCGTACTTTTTCTGCTCATCTCTGACCAAAACAAACTCGTTCTGAAATTGATCCGACGCTATGTATTCACTGGTGCACTCGTCGTACAGCTCGAGAGGCTCAGTTCGGTATGTGCTCAACTGGTCGCCGCTGCGAATGTGATTGATGGGAAGAAAGACTGTGTGGGAACTTGATTGACTTGGATTTTGAAATATTTCGCTCGAAGTTGCCTTCATTTGGTTGAGTTGATCGCCTTTGGCCAACATTTTTGCCTTCAGCACTCTAATTTGGTCGTTTAGATATTTGAGTTCTTTGGTGTCGGTGTCTTCGGGCGGGCCAGAGTTGTGGCGATTTTTGTATCGCTTGCTAAACACCGGCACAGAGTCTTTGGCATCGATTTTGGCTCGAAGAACCTTTATTCTGTCGCTTAATTTTTTGATCGCATCCTCTTCCTCTGTCAAAAAGCTTCCATCCGAATTTCTGTTCAGCATGGCACACAAATTTTTCACAACCGCCTCCAACTCGATATGTTTTTCGTACAGCAACTTCTCAATCATGCCCTTTAGGTTGCTTATTAGCAATCGGTTCGACTGAGTGGTGTTCAAGCAGTCCAAGTCCCTGAACAAGTAGAATTTGGCTTTTTCCAAATTGTCCTCGGCGATTCGGAGCGAATTTTTGAACTTGTCTATTTCGTTCATCGACTGCTCCACAAACTGCATTGTCTTTAGCTTAAATTCTAGATCCTTGGCCTGGTTGAACAAAAAGCAGCAGTCTTGTTCTATTTGATTTCTGAACTGGTTGTATTTGCGGTAAATTTCTCCTGTTTCGATGAAATCGGACTCGATTTTTTTCAATTGAAGTGTGGGTGAAACGTTGGTGAGTCGTCGCATGGTGCGCGAATACTCTTCGTATATTTTGTTGCCCGAATAGCCCCAATTCTGGCCCGAATTTTCCATCATTTCTTTCAGCATCGTTCTTATTTCGCCCATGACCTCCTCGTTTCGCTGACATGGCCCATTTTTCTCACAATTGTGACCCTCTATTTTCACCAGCTCGGACTCTAGCTTGTGAATGTCCTCAATTTTCTGAAGCATCTCTACTTTAAGCTTTTCCAGTTCACTGTGAATCACGTCACTTTTTTCACTTATTCCACTAAAATCCCTTCCACTGGTCTCTTTTTTGAGTCTGTTGACATTTTTGAGTTCGGAATCGAGCTGCTCGGTCCTGGTCCGGTATCCGTTCAGCTCAAGAATGTTGACAGCAAGTTCCCGCACAATCAAATGTTTTTTTGTCCGTGTTTCGTCGTTTGACTTGGGACTAGCATGAAAAATTGGCAGCACTCTTGGGCTGGTTGTGTGATGGTTTGGTGTGCTGTGAGTGAACTGCATTTGGGAGTTGGATGGTGCGATGTTAAAATTTCCCTGGTTGGTGTCTTCTTTTGAGCTAGGAAAATATTTAGATAATTAAATTTCTTTTTAATTAGCTGATAAAGCTAGTAGTTTATCTACCTGACAAATGAGGGCTTTATTGGAGATAAATTTTGCACATTGTTTTTTTGTTTTTGAGTTTTTTGTTGATTAATGCGCGTTTCTTCGTGAAATTTATTAGTCTTGACAAGTTTTATTGACGTGGTCGTACTAGGATTTCTTTGGGTTAAATTGGATTTTTTAGGAATATGGCTCTTTTCATTAAATATTTCAAGTTTTATTGGAATTTTTGTATTGGTTTTAGAAGACATAGTAAAGTTTGCCTAGTAATTATTAAATTTCTTCATATTCCGATTCGGGCGTAATATTAGACTAAATAACAATAATAAAGAAAAACACAAGAGACCGAGAACCCTTCTATTAGCTAATTTTTCTGCAAATAGAATTATAAATTTTAGAAAAAAAAAATACTTTTTTAATATTAAAAGATAAATTTTTCTTTACCAAAATAGAAAAATGACCTTTATTAAATTTTTTTTCGTAGCTATTATCGCCATGACTACAAGTCGTGCTCAAAAAGACAAATAAAAACAACTGAGTACATTTAATTGTTTAGGTTTTGGCTAGCTTTTATATTCAAGAGTGTTTTGGTTGGAGTGAATTCGCTTAAAATAATATCGAGACCTATTTGGCTTATTGCATACTTTAATTCTATCTAAAGGAAACCGTAATTTTTAAATGGATTAGCCTCCTAATGCAGTTATTTAAAATAAAGAAATTCATTATTTTTTTTTATTAGTTAACGATTTTGAATTACTTTTGTTTCAAAAATTGGGTTAATTATTACTTATATATGTTTTATATTCTAAAGTCAACACATTTTAAATTGTGGAATTTCAATTTAATCTTTTTTTTTAAACAAAATCATTCAGCTGGTTTGGATCACAATGAAGTTGAAAAAAATTTTCGTTTTTTTATATTTAATTTAATCTTAATTTTTTTTAAACAAAAGAATTATCAGTTGTTTATTTTTAAATTTAATAAATAAAAATATAGGTTAAATATATATTAAAAATTAAATATAAAAATACAAAAACGTTGAGAAATGTGCCTATATACGTTGAGAAATATATTTAAATTATTTTTCCTAATTTTTCTAAATTTAAACCACTTGTTGTCCTTATACATGTGAATTGATTTCGGCGTTTCTAATGAGAGTTCTTCGCAAGCTCGCTTGCCGTATTTTATTATATTATTTTTATTATTTTTATTATTATTTTATTGTTATTTTTATTTTTAAATGTATTTAAATTAATTTAGCAATGGTTTTTTAAAGAAATTCGTCAAGCTATAAGAAAGACATGAAACTCTTTGATTATAAATATTTAAAAAAATTAATTTACCTTCAGGAAGCCATCCATTCAAAAGAAAAAATGAAGGAGCTTAAATTTAGAAAATCTTAAAAATAATTTGCAATTTTATTAATTTGCCTTAAATTTAATTAATTTTCAGAATTAATAAATTATTTAATCGCTTTTAAATTAAAAATTTGTATTGATAAACTTTTTTAAATAATTAAAAAATCTATTTATATTTTTTTAAATTTTTATTTAAAATATTCATTAATATTTAAAATGTAAAAAAAAATTTCAAAGTTATTTTTTTAATTTAGCATTTTTTTGGGGTTGTGAAGTTCATTTCAATTCGATCGTTTCAATTCAGACTTGAATAATTTTTATACTAAAAGAGATAATTTAGTTCTGTAAAATGCTTAATGGTTAAGCAACTTTGATTAATGGTTAAGCAACTTTGCTTAATCCAAAAATATATGTTTGCAAAAACTCTGCAATGAAATTGCACACTTGATAGGAATACTTTTTAATGGGGTGCAAAATGCATGAAATTGCATAGTATTTTGCAGACTTATTTTAATGCATTAAGCAATTTTGCTTATAATTAAGCATTTTACAGAACTGAATTATCTCTTTTAGTAAAAAAGTTATTCAAGTTTTTCTGAATTGAAACGATTGAATTGAAATGAACTTCACAACCCCCATTTTTTTTTAGTCTAAATAGAGGAATCCAGTTAATTAATTCTCTTTGCATAAAAATAAATTTACATTTTCAACACTAATCATTATATTGTAATTAAATTCTTTTTAAAAATTTTAAAATATGAATAAAATCCTAACATTCTATCCTAATTCACGATGGTAAATCAAGCAAACATTATCAGAATTTTGAAATTCAAAGATTCTGTATAAATTATTTTTTTATTAATGAAAGCTGAGAAATAGAATTATCAGTTTTATATATTACTTACTTAAATATAAAAACTGATAAAAATGATGACAAAAAAGGAAGAAGGCTTATAGCTACCTTATACCATAAATATATTACTAACTTTTTATCATTATGGTCGTCTGCAGACTTAATTAAAAGTCACAAGTCAAAAGTCAAAAACAACTTACGATTTTGACTTGATGGAAAAATTCTCCGTGACTGTAACTTTAACCGGTCATGACAGCAAAATATAGATATAATAATGAAATTAAGGTAAAATTTGATGATTTGTTTTAATTTATGGAGATAATTAGTTTATTGAGAAACAAATTATCTTCCTGTGAGTTTAATTAATAAGATCTTTAAAAGAATGTTCATTTCTAATAATGTTCTAAGGATTGTATATTAGTTTTATTATTTGAGAGATATTTAACCCATCATTTCTTCAGTGAAATTCAACTAAGAATAAAAAAAAATCTTCTTGAAACAAAGATTAATCAAAAAATTAAAAAATAAAATAAATAGTTTTTGTTTAGAATTTATAAGAAATTCTCCTGCATTTTTTAAGAAATATAAAAAAAAAATTTTTTAAGTTTTTTTTTAAAGAAATAAAATTTTCAATTTTTTTAATATTATTTATCCGCTTACAAAATATATATAATTTTTTTATCTTAAATTATGATTAAATTATGATTAAATTATCAGCTCTGGTCCAACACCAAATTCTAATTTGTATCCGCTTTTTCTGACCACCACGTTTCGGTTTATTTATAAATTGATCTGAAATCAAGTAATTCTTTTAGAGCCAAATAATGACTACATATTTTATATTTCAAATAATATTTGCATCAGACTTGTTTTTAAGTCACAAGTCTTAAGTCAAGTCAATGACTTAAATTTTTTTTTTTAAATGTGACAATTGTTGCTGATCGATTTTTTTATATACTTTTTCCAAACAAATACAAAATAAATAGAAAAAAATTTTTTTTAGCTCTTTTATTCATTTTATTTTAAATAGTGTTGATAAATTCACCAAATTTTTGGTTTTATTTTATCGAAATAAAAAGTATTTCATCGTTTTCAAATGAAACGATTACAACCAGATTTTGTACAGCACCAACAGTGATATTTCTAGTTCGCGATATACTAGCAGTTAAACAAAAAAAAATTTAAGTCATGACTTTGACTTAAATTTTTGTGACTTAGACTTAAAAATGTGACTTAAAAACAAGTCTGAGTTACATTCACAGTGTTTATCGTCGACATAAATTATGAAGCGGTTTGTGAAATGTTTATACGTTAGGGTCAAATTAAAAGAACTTGTTTCGTTTTAAATAATTTATTAGTCTAAATAAATATATAAGAAAGTGGCCACTCTTTACCAAGAGTAAGCCGATTAACACATATAATAGAGAGAGAGGAAAAAGAGAGAGAAAAAAATAAAATAAAATAAATGTATAAAATTACATTTAACAAACATCTTATTTCATTTGATGAAATAAGGCATTTCTTTGCATACATAAAGATGACGCTATGCACACGTGTTTGATTAGATATTAATATTTTGTATTTCGGCTTAAAGCCATTTCTCACGACACTACATTCTCCTGATACTTTTTTTTTTATTTTTAAAGCTTAAAAATACTTTTAATTTAAAACTGAAATAAACATAAAATTTGAAATACAAGAGAAAAAATAAGTGTCACACATAAAAAAAAATTGTATAACGAAAATACGAAAGTTTTGGTTTATGCGTAATTCGGATGTTGTTTGGTCTTCGGACCATGGTATACTGGATTTCCAAAGAAATCAGGCATTTTAGTAGCCCTTTTTGGTCGTTCACTTTTTGGCTTATCCAAGTCTCCTTCCTCTTCTTTATCAAAACTATCCACCTCTTCTCTTTCTTCCTGTCGAGTCAATGACACTTGCTCTGCTTCTTCTGCTTCAATGTCAAAAAATTCTTCATCTAAATTCACCTATTGCTTCAACTCATTTTGAACTTCATCACTAACATTTCATTTTCAAACAATGACTCATTCAAAACTGAATTTTGTTTACTTATTGCTTGTTCACTGTTACATACAAATTTCTTCAAAAATGATGAATTTCGATGTAAAACTTGACCTTCTCTTTCAATCACAATCATTGAGTTATATACCTTGATCACTTTGTATGGTTTTGGATCATAATATGGGTCAGATTTACACGTCCTTTGAAGCCTTTTAAGAACAAAATCGCCTACCTTAAAATTTGATTTTTTCACTTTGAGCTATTGATTGCCATAATTTGTCATCTTGTTCTTTGCTACAGCATCATTGACTCTTGCTTTGTGATGTAAACTTGTTTGTTGTTGTACGATTCCAGATGTTGGAAGCTTTGATGTTTGTGTATTGGCTTGAAACATCAATTGATAAGGCGCTACACCTGTAGACGTATGTGGTGTCGCCCTATAGTTTCTTAGAAATTCAACTAAATTTGCTTCCCATTCTCATTGAATTGTTGACGAACTTCTCATAACTTTACCCAAATTTTTCATGAAACGCTCACACATTCCATTTGCTCTTGGCCAAAATGGTGTAATTCGTTTGTGTTCAAATCCAAGTTCATTTGCGAATTCTCTTTTTTTGTGTGAATTAAATGGGGGTCCATTGTCGGACTTAAGCTTGCTAGGAATTCCAAACATTGCGAAAATTTCGTTGAGTAAAGGTACTACCACATTGCATGACGTACTTGAAATAACATAAACAATTGGATACCTTGAATATTCACATACCAAAACCATTAGATGTTTACCACACTTTAGTGGTCCATAAAAATCTATGCTGACTTATTTCCATGGTCCATCTGGTAACTCAGTTGGATTCAATGGTTGATATCTTGTTGAGTCCGTATTTACTTGACATTTTGAACAACTTTTGCCATTTTTTCAACTTCCATATCAATACCTGGAAACCACACATGACAACGGATTAATTGTTTCGTCTTAACAATACCTAAATGACCGCCATGCGCTATCTGAATCACCTTGTTTCTGAATTTCGCTGGAATTACAATTCGTGTTCCTCTTAATACGAGACCTTCTTTTGATAATGACAATTCGCTTTTTACCCGTTCATAAATGCTACTTACTTTATGTTCTTTACCATTAATCATGTTAATTACTTCTTTTAACTCAAAGTCTTCTCTTGTTGAATGAACTTATTCACTCTTGTCGATTGCAGTTGGTATAGCCATTGAAATTACCATGTTTATGTAGCTATCCGTGTATTTTTCACATTTTACATCAGCTGGCTCGTATGGATTTCTCGACATGTAATCAGCAATGTAATACGCTCCAGCTTTTTGTTTTACTACAAACTTGTATGGTAATAATCTTAGACACCACCTTTCGATTCTTGCTTTTGGCTTAGAACGAACATTACCAAAAATCAACTCAACTGCTTTGTTATCTGTTATGATATCGAACTCATTTGCGTATATATACAAGTGGAATTTTTGACTTGTGAATAACGCTGTTCAACTTTTGTAAGTTTACGACTTGCATACATTACTATTCGTTTTTCATTTGGTTTTTTCGGATCGTATTGCCAACTGGGCTAGCATCTACGGTTAACTCGGTTCTCAATTTTGTATCAAAATAACACAGTGAATCGGTACATATAGATCGTTTTAGCTTCTGAAGAGCTTCGCCATGCTTTTCAGTCCAATTCCATTTATACTCTTTTTCACTAAATCTCGCATTGGTTCAACAATTGAGGCTAATTGAGGTATGAATCGATCACAATAATTTGCCAAGCCTAGAAGACAACGAACTTCTCCGACTGTTGTAGGGGGTTTAGCTTGCATTAACGCTTCATACTTTTAAATATCAAGTGAAATACCTTTTTCTGAAAATTCTAATCAAAAGAATTTTAGCCTTGTTTTACCAAACTCACATTTGCTTTCATTCAGTGTCAAACCAGAACCATCTAATCGCTTTAAGACTGCTTCTAGTCTTTGGTCATGTTCTTGCTTGGTTATTCCAAATACAATTATATCATCACTAAAGTTCAATGCACCGCTTACACCACTCAAAACTTGTTCAATTGTCTTTTGAAAAATTTCGGATGCAGCGTTGATACCAAAATTCAAACTTTTGTATTGAAAAATTCCCAAATGTGTACAAAATGCTGTTATATACCTTGATTTATTGCTTAGCAGAATTTGATTGTAACTAGATCTTAGATCAAATTTTGAAATGAATTTTGCACCATTTAACCTCACTGCCAAGTCTTCCAATGTTGGACATGAATGTCTTGAACGCAAAATTGCCTTATTTGCTTCTCTAGCTTCCGTACAAATTCGGATTTCGTTCGGTTTACCTGGCTTTGGAACCGGAACAATCGGAGATACCCACGGAGTTGGACCATTAACTGGTTCTATAACATCTTCTTCTAACATTTTTAATATCTCTTGTTCTACCAATGGTCTAAGATGAAAAGGAACCGGACGTAGTTTTTGTTGAATCGGTTTGATTGTTTCGTCGATGTGTAATCGAATTTGATGGTCTTTTAATTCACCAATTTTACCGGAAAACAACTTTGGATACCTTCTAGCATACACTTCAACACTTGGATCTAAACTACTTGAATTGACTATATTTATCTGATTGATTATACCTAGTTCAACTGACGTACAATAGCTTAACAGGTTTCCGCTTCCGCCTTTGGTTACTATTAACTCAATAGATTTATACATATTTCTATATAACACCCGTGTTTTTATCTTTCCAAGCAATTCAATGCGTGCATCCATATCAATATAACTTCGTATCACATTTATACAGTTTAGGATTATACCTTAACTTTCTAAATGTACTTTCATCCATGATATTCACTTCGGCCCCAGTATTAACAGTGAATGATTTCTTCTTCTTGGTTTGAAAACGCGCACTTCTTTGCTTTTTCCTTTAATCGATTCACAAAATCATCGAATGTTTCACCTGGGTATTGGTATACATATCTAAACTTGAGCACAAGCACTTTTGGATTAAATTGAGATGCAAAATGACTCGTTAGTTTAGTCTTTGCAACTTCGTACGTGTCAGTTTCTTCTTTAGGCGATCTATAAATTTTGTCAACACCACTACCGCCGAAAAACTTAAGATACTGTAATCTTTGATTGTCTTGATCGAAAAGTAACAGTCGAGACGGGATAACCATTCTTCCCAACGATGTCCGATCCTCTTCGTCATATGCGTCGAACGTTGTTATAAATTGTTCTTCAATACCCATTTATACACGCTTCGTACGATTACTGTTCAATAATAATAACAAAAATTAAGAAAAACAACAAAAAACAACAATTAGTTTCGACCTTTTCTCGTTTTGTTTTTTTTTTTTTTTTATTCCTCGTCGCCAATGAAATGTTTATACGTTAGGGTCAAATTAAAAGAACTTGTTTCGTTTTAAATAATTTATTAGTCTAAATAAATATATAAGAAAGTGGCCACTCTTTACCAAGAGTAAGCCGATTAACACATATAATAGAGAGAGAGGAAAAAGAGAGAGAAAAAAATAAAATAAAATAAATGTATAAAATTACATTTAACAAACATCTTATTTCATTTGATGAAATAAGGCATTTCTTTGCATACATAAAGATGACGCTATGCACACGTGTTTGATTAGATATTAATATTTTGTATTTCGGCTTAAAGCCATTTCTCACGACACTACAGTTTGTATTTAATTCATCTTTAAACTCCCAAGTACTCAATTCAATTTGTTTAAAAAAAGACGATTTTTTAATTTTTGAAGCATGCTGTTTGGTCTTTGAATCGATCTTACTTTCTAAACTAAACCCACTTTGACATTTCGAATAATAACTTGTCATTTTTACATTTTTAAATCGTAAACTTTACGATTTGGCAATATTTTTAATGCGCTTCAAGTATACGAAAAAACTCATTTGTCTCAAATACTATTTCAAATTAGTGTTGGGATCCGTACAAGCGAACACTTAAACGGCTAAAATTTTAAGAAACCGTGACCGTGTCCGCATTAGCCGGACAACCTTTAAGTGGGCGGTCATTTGACCGATCAGCTAGGCGGTCAAATTTTTATACCGCCAAAATAAACGGTCTAAAATATACGGGCGGCCAACTTTTTGGCGGGCGGTCTCTAAATTTTTTTTTTAATTTTGAAAAAAAATAATCTTAAAAAACTATTTAAAATTAATAAAGAAAATTTTTTTTATTTATTTTTCATTTTAATTAGTTTTTTTTTTTAATTTAAAAACATTATTTCGAAAAAATTTTGATTTAAGTTGCTAACCGCCAAAAACTTTGCCGTATTCTTGACCGCCCGTATTTTTTAAACCGTTTATTTTGGCGGTTCATAGACCGCTTAGCAGACCGGCCAAATGACCGCTAAAAACCGACCGTGCATTGTACCGGTTTGTCTTGACCGTATCCAACACTATTTCAAATCGACTTAAGCTGCTTTAAAGCATCCCAAGTTTTTGGCTACACTTAAAATTAATTCTGCATGATCACTGCAAGTTCAAAAGTTCTTTTTCTTAATCTCTAAGAACGAATATAGTTCACTTTTAGGCAAATTCTTTACCTGAATTCTTGATTCGGACAGGCACCCTGATGAACCTAATTAGATAAAATAATTATCAACAAAATTTTACAAAAAGTACAACCTCAGAATCTAGTAATAGTAATAGTGTGAGCTGTAACACATAAGTGTGAGTGCAGTTTATAACGCTGTAATTTATCTGCTTGCAAACTAAGTTGCATTAAGTCAAAGTTCCTCAGTATCAGATTCTGTAAACAGATCTTCTCCAGGTCTCCGACTTCATATGTCTATCAATTTTGGTCTTAAACTGATTGACCGTATCAGTCCCTACTATTTCCGAGGGTAAAAGGTTCCAGGCTGTAGCTGTCGGTTAAGTAGGAACTTATCCTTCATTGTCCCTCCCTGCTTATCCCTTGTTATTTGACTATTGTGTCTCCTGCTTGTCCTCTCACTTACTACCTCATTCTCTCTAATATCCAAATCTACCTTCTCGAACCCTTTCCTTATCTTAAATATTTGTAATAAGTCACCTCTTTTTCTTCTTGCTTCCAGGTCTGTTAGACCAAGCTCCCTAAGTCTTTCTTCGTACTCAAATCCTCTTAATTCCATTACCATCTTAGTCACCCTTTTCTGTATTCCATCGACCTTATTAATTTCACTTCTAGTCATAGAAATGTAGATTTTTAAACAAGAATTTTATGTCCTTTTTTTTATACAATTTAGTTAAAAAAGATTCCTTTATGATTACTTTAAGAAAATATATTGATTAAATTTATATCTTGTAGCAAACCATGACTTTTATGTACTAAATATGAAGCTTCCTTTTAATAAATAATGAGTAGAAATGAAGTAGGAATTATGTTCGTATAGAAAATGCTTTTGCCTCGATTTCACTTTTTGAAATTTTTTTTATCCTCTATAATTTAATTTACAATGATTTTTATGTGTTTTTCATTGATTGAAAGTAATGCTAAATGATAAATGTCAGTTAAAAGGTTCTTAAAAAATTACTCACTAGGAATTGAAATTCATAGTTTTTTATGGCATAAAGTTTAAAAGTCTAAAGTTGCCTCAAAAATTATTTGAAAGGTTCATAAAAGATAATAAACTCACAATTTAAATGCATTGTTAATAAATTTAATTTTAATAAAATGTATAAAAGTCAGAGTCAGCCTCGAATATCTTTCATAAAGTTAAAAGACGATTACAAACAAGTTATAAAAAATGCACTGTTTCATATGGTGTAAGTGCAAATTGTGAATGTTAGGGTATAAAAGTATTGTAAGAGAAAAGAATCACTATAATATTGAATTATTTGAAAACTATTTGATTATGTTAATAATGATAATAATAGTAATATCCTTTGGTATCGTTTTCCACTAAAAAATGTGTCTATCTGACAAGTTTTCTTTGTGATTTGTCCTTATAGCCTCTTCTTGTGTTCTCGGAATTCTTGTGTACCTTCTAAAATTAAATGAAATGTTAATGTGTTAATTCACCTGATTTTTTCTGTTGTTTGAAAAGCTTAGTCATGTCCTCAAAGGCTCTTAGCTGACTTCTTTCCAATACTTTTATGTTCTTTGTCATAGAAAATCTTGAATAAGGATATTGTTTTAACTCTGGAAATTCTTCTTAGTTTCCCCATCATTGAACATGTCAAAGCATGCGGCAGGGTGTAAACCACTCATTCAACGCATCAAGGTAACCTTGCTATTGTCTGTGAATAATTTTATCAAATGACTTTCCTATTCTGGCATATCATTTAAGAATATAACGAATAAAAGTGGACTTGAAAATTTTTCGAATATCTCAGTTTATTTTTAACTAGTGACTTTTGACCAAGTCAGAAAAAATTCAAAAATTTTTCTTCAGTAAGGCCAAAAAAAGATTTTTAAATTTTAATAAAACAGTTTACAGCTGATTTAATTAAATTCAACTTATATCTGAAAACAATTGATAAATTTCTAGAGTAAAAAAAGTAAAAATATTAAATTTAATAATAAGAAAGAATCTTTAAAAAATTAGTGGTTTCTTTTATAAATGAGATTAACAAGACTATAGGATGACACCTTTGTCCTTTAATAGGTTTTTGTAAAAATTAAAATTCAGACTATTTTGAAATTCTTTTTTTCAGATTTTTAATTTAAAAAAAAATTATTCCATCAAATAGTTAAGAAAAAATTAAATTATTAAATACAAAAAAAATCATAAAAATAAAGTTAATAAAAAAGATCGACTAACTTATTTATAACTGCTCAATTTTTTCTTTATTTAATTTTTCAGATGAGCTATGTGATTGTTAGAATTTTTGTCATTTTGTACACTAATCGTCACAATGCGGTCTTTAGCCTAAAGACTGTATTTCGGCTCTTTCGATTCTCTATTATTAAAATCAATTTCATTTTTGTAAAATTCCATCATCTTAAATTCAAATTAAATTATAAAATGAAAATTATAAAATTAATTTTTAATTTAAGTTTACTTGAAGTTGAGATAAATTTATTTTTATTCTAAAAATTATCTATTTGACACCCTCGGTGCATAATGGAGTGGTAAGACTACCCAATTAACGGTAAAAACCATCTCCATCAAGTGCCTCTGTATCAGGAATTACATCATTCAGTGACATGCTGATAATGTGACCATCTGAAAGACCTTCGATATCAGCATTCTGTGATATCTGAAAACAAAAAAATCTATTTTATAGTTTAAAAAATTGAAGTTAATTTTTGTAAAAACATTCAATGAAAATCTAAATGTTTCACAGAGCATAACAAGCCCATCGGCTTAAAAAAGGAAATCTTGAGGTGTCTTAATCTCCCATTTGAATGTTTAAAGAAATTGAAGATAATGTCTGGAAATATAATTTTTTCTTAAACATCAAGCCCTAGGACTCTACCGAATTTTTCCTTACTATTTTTAAAAAAATAATAATTAAGTGAAAACCTTAAAAAAACTCAAACTTGAGGATTTAAACGAAAGCTCATACCATTCGAACGAACCCTCGTATCTTTTCATCAATAATCTATTAAATAAAAAGATTAAATAATATAAATGATAACATTTATTGATAATAAAATTGAATTCTTGCTATCAAAATTTTCAATGTTCGAATTTTTAAATTCTTTTTTTATTTTGTATTTATTTCTATTTTTTTTCAATTTGAAATATAGATTGTTAAAAATAATTTATATTTTATTAATTGCCTTGAATATTTTATCAACAAGAACTTTTCAACAAATTTATCCTTGCCTTATTTGGAGCCTAACAACAAAAATGACATTACTATAATGAAAAATTGCAATGTAGAGAAACCAGGCTCATAAGCTGTCTAAAAAATCTACATATGAATCAAGGTTAAATATTTTAAACTTGACAACTCTTGAGGAAAGAATTAAAAATATTACTTTAGACTTTTTCTCACTTTTGATTCAAAATATCAGTGCTTCACAGAACGTTCTAGTTAAATATTTGAGCAATACCAATTTGACGATTAATAGTCATATATTGACAAAAGAAGCAGCTAGAAAATCAAGCGGATGAATTTATGGTATATTTTTTACCAAATTTTCACCTTGGAAATGTAATTTGGGCATTAAATTTCCAATTAGGCTTTTTTTCTTGCTTACCTGGTTACAATTAATGATTGCAGAGAGCTTTAAGTTTATCATATTTAGTTTAGAGTAGAAACAAAATCAACTTTATCACGAGTCAATAGGTGTTAAGGCGAAGCTTTTGTTGAAAAATTACGAACAAATTTCCTACAATAATTTCTGCGGGTCTGGGCATTCAAGAGTTATATTAATTTTTTCATTGTATTTTTGGTCATCAATCTTTAAGACTTGATCAGTTATTGCTCCCTTTCATGATATGCCAATGCCAATGTTCGAGCCTTGTTCATTCTTATCTTTCTCTTTCACAGTTCTTTTAGTCGCAGCGCCATAATGATGTAGGCTAACTAGTCTTCTATTAGCCATGTAACAATAAAAGAAGTTGTCAAGTTTAAATTCGTTTAGTATGAATTGCGACAGAAATCTTTTCGAATAATTTTTATATCAACCATAAACATATCTATCCTTCTTTAACTTTTCCTCAAAAATTTACAAAATTATTTCATCTCAAATACACTAGTTAAAGCAATTAATTAAAATAAATAATAACTAGGACACAAGAATTGAAATGTTAGCTACTACTACTAACTTATTCTATGTTGATAACAATGTTGTTAATAATATTTAAGTTTTTAACATCAAATAAAAAATTAATTAAATAATATAAATTAAAATTTCATCAAAATCGCTATTGGCTTCTGGTTAGCAGTAATTTCTCTCATTTTTAGAACATAGTTTTTTATCCATAAGCAATGAAACTGGCACTACAGACTCAACAATTAGAAGTTAAATAAACAGGAGTCAAAACAAGCAAACAATTTTTGATACGTTCCAACATTTGATTTTTCCTTTTCAAATTTTTAAACAAAATCACCCCTAGACCATTTTCCGCTTTATAAATCGTTAAAAAACACAGTATTTTTGTTCAACAATAATAAAAGTAAATAATTAATGTGAATAATTAATGTTTTGTTGTAATCTAGTTCTACAGAGCAAAATTAGATGAATGTCACTGTGACTTCTTTAATTAGTTCTACTCTTTTGGGTTCGAAATATTTCTCACATTGCATTGGAAATAGGTGCATTCCTAAGACATTTTTATCAAGATGAAATTGAAAGTTAATATTCGTCACAGTAAAGTCCACACAAAATGTCTAATTTTTGAAGATGTTCGATTAGCTAAATTTTTCTATTAAAACATGATTTTGGAGGCCCTTTTTTGCAAGGGGATACGTAAGTAAATATTAAAACAATAATTTTAAATAAGTTTTTTTTTCATGAAGGAGATAATGCTTGATGTAAGCAGATAATTAAATATAATTTTTTTAATTTTTCTAAAGAATATAGATATTTATAGATCTTAAAATCATATTTGAATATTTTAAATTTGTCGATTCTATCTCAAAAATGTTAGTTTAACTTATTATTTCGATAAGACCAATATTTATTTTTGAACAAAACATTTAATTTGAAATCGGTGATTTTTTTATAAAGCTGAGATATCAAAATAATATTTCTAATAAAAATTTTCTAATAAAATTCACATAACGTCCTGTATCCTAAAGGATAAATGTTTATTAAAAAACAAAATGAGACAAATGATTTTTTATTTTCTTCCCACATTAAAATGTTTAAAAACTGCCACAACACAGTGCACTTAACAAAATCTTAACTTTATAAAGGCGTTCAGAATATGAAAAAGAAAGAGAAACAACATCCAATAACGCCTTATTGTTTTTAATTTATTGTTCAAATTAGTATAAAAGAGTAAAATTTTTTTACTTCAAATGATTTTTATTAATTTTTTTTGAAAAATGTTTTCACTTTATTACGTTCTTTTACATATACTTAGTCATTTTATTATTTTAAAAAGCAATCCAATTGATTCAAGTCATGAACAGCTAATTTTTCGCGAAATCAAGAAAGAAATCGACTCATATGGATATGATAAAAATTTTGATTTCTTAAATCACTTTAATAACAAATATGGCGAGTCCATTAGTAAGAAAAAAACGAATACCTACAATATATTTGAATATTTGCTGAATACGAATCCAAAACGAATCAATTCGAAGTCTTGCTTGAATCCCAACCAGGAATATTTGGAATTACTCTATTCTGAATATTCAATTTTTTTTCGAAAACAAGAAGAGCTTTTAGTCAAAATAGAATCTCCTCCAAAAAATGAGAAATATCTTACGGAAACTGATGATAGTCAATGCAATATAAATGAACGCAACACAACGACTATAAACAAGCGATCAATATGTCCTTGGAAATACAAATTAAACATTAGGTTTGACCGATTCCCTCCTTATAGAGCTGAGGCCAAGTGTTCATGTAGTTATTGTAATTTTATTGGTAACAATATTTTGCCAGTTAATATGTATGGTTGTTTACCTGTTCTCAAGCCTATACCTGTTTTAGTTAAGCAGGATGAATGTGATAAAGATGGCTATTACATTTGGAAGCCGGACATTGATTACGTCAACATGGCTTGCACTTGCGGATTCGTTCATAATTTCATATCTCATGGAAAAAGGTGAAAGTAAAATAATGAGCAATCATTTATATTAAGCAAAAATAGAGTTAAATTATTTTATAATTAGTCAATTAAGTCTTAATTTTAATGTTAAAATTGAGAAAATGTATAAATCTAAAAATAAATATTTTTTTTTCACTTCTTCTTACCATATTTTTATTTTAAAATAGTATTTCAACTCATTTAATTGATTATTCTTTTTGAATTTATCTAAATTAAAACATGAGATATTTTTTTATTAAAAAATAATTTTATCTGGAAAAACAAGTCTGAAAAAATTTTCACAAAATTATGTAATCTGAACTGGCGTAAA
Organism: Brachionus manjavacas; assembly: GCA_019054805.1. Lineage (NCBI taxonomy): Eukaryota > Metazoa > Rotifera > Eurotatoria > Ploima > Brachionidae > Brachionus > Brachionus manjavacas. The sequence continues at coordinate 2,665,139 of JAHQIY010000005.1, forward strand.
GCTTTATTATGGAAGACTTTATCTATAATTAAATTAATAAAAAAATTAAAAAAAAATTAAATCTTGTATAAATTATCTTTTTATTGAAATTTAGCTGAAAAAGGTTCAAATCGGATAAAAAAAATATTAAATTCGAATATTTTGGTTGTAAATCTGACAAGTTTAATAGATAAATTATTTAGAGGATTCAATTTTTTATTTCAACTATGGAAAAAGCTTCTATCGATATCAAAATCAAATTTTATCCTTAAAATTAAAATGATTTTTGATTTGATTTTTTGAGCTTAAGTCTGAATTTTAAAAATGACAACGGTCAAAATATGTGACATAAAATAAATTTCTTATTTTGACAAGACATTCTAAAAAATGGAATGATTAAATTCAAATTTTAAGAAAAAGACTTTAATTTTATTTTAGAGGGGTGGGTGACGCACAAATAATTTAATGATTTTTAACAATTCGTTCAATTAAGATTTTTTTTCTGATATTTTTATTAAACAGCAAAAACAAATATATTCAGAAATCTTAAAAAAGTTTTTTGTACTTCTAAAGCATTAAAAGAGCCAATTAGTAAATAAATTTTTTGTAAATTCCAATTTTACAGAAAAAAATTAAAAAAAGATGAAGAAATATTTGATTATTATATTTCAATGTGACCAAAGTAATTTTTTTATAAATACAATTATGATGCTTTCTCATCCTCATTGAGATAAAATTTTAAATTTAGGCTATTTTATTTTGAGAATTCATAAATTAATAATAATTGCAGTATGATTTTAAAAATATTTGGATCTATTTTATTCGATGCATTTTATGCTTTTTGTTATTAATGTTAGAGAATAAAAAAATGATTTGATCAACAATCATCAAACATTGACTTGAGCTTGCTTTTCATTCTAGATAAAATACTGAAAATATAAAAATAAGTATGATTGTTGGATAATATCATATTACAGTTTTATTTAAAAGCATGTAAATAAAAGTCTAACATTTAGATTAATTCATTTCTTATTAAATTGCAAAATTTTACCAATAATCAAATTTTTGGAAACAGTTTTTTCTACAAATGAATCCATTTGGGCACAATTAATCATCAAATATTCTTGTTCTTAATATCTTTATTCAGATAAAAAATTAAATCCATTTTTGAATGTCAAGTTCATTCTCTATAATCCATTAAATAATTATTATTAATCATACAAAAGAAGTGTAAGACAATTGGTCCTAAAATACCAAACTATGCTAGATAGTGGTCATATATATTATTAATATTGTGATATTTGAATCGGTTTTGAACATTTGAATTTATTAAAAATTGAAATTTCAACATTATAATTAAAAAAATTATTCTTTAAATAAATCTTATGAATATAAAAAAGTGAGAAAGATATTTTTCTTTTTAAATGTAAGTTATTTCATAATCTTGTGAAATTTTGATACTTAAATACTGGCCGATAAATTTACTAAATCAATAATATGGCAACAATTTTGGCTATTTAAAAAATGAAAGATCTGAAATTAAAAATAAAAATTTTAAATTTATTATCAATAAATATATTTTTGGATAAAGATTTTTCAAAAATGAATATCTAAACAAAAAAAGCTAATTTTTTTCATAAAACTGACTCTTGGTCATACAAAAAACATGTATCTAAAATATACTAAATCACTGGTTAGTTAAAAAATAAGCAAATATAGATTAGCTTCGATGAGGCAAAAATTTATGCCGGAATGCACACACACAAGCGACATTTATTTTTTCTTTGGCTCTTTTCCATTCGAAGAAGCCGTCAGCTCTACAACTTGTGCGCTCTAATACTGGCACGGTTTTAAATACTGGAATGCACTCAAAAAAAAAATTTGATTTAGAAGTACAAGTCTCGCATGTACACTTTACCATAGATTTATAATGAGGATATTTGTCTTTTCGATAAATAATTGTTAACTTCCATGGACACAATGACTGCTGATTTATCAAAGTTCTGTTGCGTTTGTGTTCATTGCACTCGGAATTTTCAAAAAAAACTTTCCTATCAAATTCATGGTCTTGTAAATCATTGTTAAAATTAGGCAAGGACCTCCGCAGCTGAATTTCTTCATATTCTCTATATTGGTCCAAATATTCGGAATATATTTTATCGAGATAGCTCCTTCCATGATTCTGACATTGCCTAGTATTTGAATAAACTAATTCTTCGGAATAGCTTGTATACAGACAATTCTTTACACTGATCAATTGTATAATGATTGTTTTTAGCAAAAAAATTTCAATCACTTTCATGTCAAATATAAACTGTAATAATTTTAAAATATAAAATATTAGTATCTATTTCTTCAAAGGTTTTTATCTCATCGGAAATTCATATCATTCTTGTAAAAATAAAACATAAAATTCATATTTTAAAAAGGAATAAAAGAAACGTGCTCTTTTTATTTAATTTAGAGAGCACTTTTCAAAAAATATTTAAGATCATTTTCAGTGTCAATTTATAAACGCTTTTTTATGAACTTAACTTAGGAATTTATTGTCTTTAAGTTTATTGAATTTCGATCACACAAGAAAATAAATTTAATATTTCTGTATCAGTTTAATTATGGCAATATCTTTTTAATTTGAAATCACTTTCAACCTTATTGATATTTTTTTCAACATAAAATTTTACATCAATCGGCGTCTTTTTTTTGTATTAATGTTTTATTTAGAGGAATTTTTTCAAACTATTTAACACTATTTATAGATTATAATGGCTTAACAAAAAATAGTTTTCTAATAAAAGAATTTAAAAAGAATTTTCAAAAGATCATTTTGTTATTTTAAAATTTTAGGAAACAAATAAAATTTAAAAAACGGGTACGATGCCTTCCGATCGAGTCAACAATCCTGAACATGAACATTTATTTATAAATTTTCCTTTTACAGCTTTTTCTATCTGTAATCTTAGCTCTTATTTTGACCTAAAATTCAAACAGCATTTCTTTTTTCAGTACTTTTCTAAGTGTTATGTGCAAGGAGCTACCATAGGTGACCTCCTAGTAGGCCACCTCCGCAAGCAAGTCTTGCTGTAGCTTATATTTATTATTATTATTATTATAATTGACTTTTAAAAAATTTCTTGTTTTTAAGAAAAAAGTTTCGATTTGATTTAAAATTGATATTATGGATTATTTAATATCAAAAAAAATAAAATAAGGTAAAAAGTGACTTAGTATTAAAAATTTTTCCATATCTATTACAGATGACTTAAATTTGACAATGGTTTACTTTTATTTAAAAAAAAAAATTTAAGAAAAATCTAAATTCTTAATATCTAAAAGCACTAAGAATATATCATTTGACTTTGAGACATTTAAAAAAAAAATAAATAACAAATATAGTTTTAAAAACATTATTTAAATGTTAATAATATTTAAAAACTCTATTTTAAATATTTAAATTTTTTTGATTTAAATTTATTTGAATTCTGTTCGAAATTTTGTTTCGTTGCTTCCCATTTAACATTTTAGCTTAAAAATAATGACCCTGCTTTAAAACTATCAAATAACGTTTTTATTTATTAAAAGTAAAAATGATTAAATATATTCTTAATTTCTTCCGGTTTCTTTTATTTTTTTAGTTAAAACTTGCCCTTCTAATATTTTATATATTTTTTAGATTTGAATTAACAATTCGAATCAATTTAAAAAATTGAATAGTAAAATTGGATAGTTAAAAGTATGAACCATCTTATATGAATTTAAATTAAAAAAAAATTTTTATTCAAATAAAACTAAATTCAAATTTTTAAATATCATTCAAAAGTGAAATTGAATTGATAAATATAATGGAATATTTAAAATAAACTAAAAAATCGAAATATATAAGATTTGAGTTAAAAATAGAAAAATATTTAGAAAGAATCTATAAAAAAAAAATTCCTGTTTGAAAAAAATTAAAAAGTGAAAAGTAAATTTTTAATAAAATTTCAATTTTTTTTAATATTTTATATGCATAATTTAAGTGAACTATAAATATTATTCCTATTTTATATTTGAGACAAAAGTCAATGCAATTAAATGAATTTGTTCATTTTAAATATTTTAAAACAATTATGTGAAATGAAATTTGATAAGAATTTTTACTTTGCTCAAATTTTAATCACTTCTGAAATATAATGAATAATAAATCGAAAATTCAACCCAAAGTACTTGCTACTGGAGAATAATCTCCTTCCTCTTTTTAAAATTCGAACATTTTAAATTTTCAAAAAATAAATTGCGTTAATCATAAAACACTCATTTTATTTTTTTAAAGGCAAGTTATTTAATAGGAAATGACTCTAATAGGAATTCATATTATTTTCTCAAAATAATTAAATCAAAGATATTATGATTTTTTTATTACTTTAGCTAAATTGCTTAAGTATTAATAACAATAGATATCTTTGTACTCATTTGAAAATCAAGCAGAAAATAAACGACAATTTTCCATGGTTTTAATAAATATAAAATTGAAATAATAAACAAATTAATAAATATACACTAAGTTAAATTAAAGAGCATTTTTTCGTACACAAATTGAACTAGATATTCAATTGATATTAGATAAACAATATTATATCTAATGTCTCTTGAGTTTTTTGGAATGAATGAAAGAAGCTAGAGCGATCCCGGGTGGATAAAAAAATAAGCTAAGGCATTTAAATTTCTAGTCAAGGACATAAAATATAAAATACCAAACACGTTGGACAACACGCGATATCTAACCATGTTTTGCAATAGAAAAAGTCAAATTCATAAAAGTAAAATAAATTATGCGAAATTGAAAAAATTGAATTGCTGCATTGTGATTTAAATTAGTCATTGATTAAATCGGTTTTATTAAATAGAGGAAAAATTTATATTTTTTAAAAATTTGTCAAATTAATGAATTTTAGATTGTAAAAAAAAAAAAGAAACTGACTAATATTGAATTAAAAATTATGTGTTTGAAATACACCTGTAGATAGAAACTCTGAATATAGTAATAAGTAATTTTAATGCATGATTTATTTTAACTTTATTAAGAAAGTATCTTCGAACAAAACAAAATTTGGAATAGTTGATAAATAAAAAAATATAATTTCAAAAGTTAAAACAATATTTAAACAGGATTTAATTTAAGCGTACAATGACAAGAAGTAGAAACCGGTTCCATGATAAAATTCCATTCATTGACAACATTAATCAGTGCTGGCATCAGTGTATAAATTGGTGAGCAGCTTGAAAATTTAATATGATCATTATCATACCTTGACTGAATTAGACATTTGTCGCAATTACATTTTGAAAAAACCCTTCTATGTGGATACATATTTTGTCTAAATCTGAGCTCATTGTGCCATGGACAAACTGACTTGATTTCATTGTCTCCTTGATCGTCCAAAGAACACGACTTTTTTCCATAAATTCGAAACAGAATTCCTGTGTTTGATTCTCTATCTTCTAGAATTAGATCTTTGTTAATCTTTTGGTACTGATCTATGGACATAAGCAAAATTTTTTCCATATTTTGGATTATTTTTTCTGCATATAGACTTGATAGGCTTTTGTAAACAACTTTGTCATTTGATGATTTTTGTTGAGGAATAAGAGAATGGACGGGCTGTTTTTTTAAATGACCAAATTTTTTTTCAAATTCTGTTAGAAAATCTTCCAAAATTTTCTCGGAAGCAATAGCATCTTGCAACTCATAGTCTAACTTTAGATTACTTATTTTATTTCCAATTTCCATCATTAAAATAAAAAACATGCTAATATTTAATAATAATTTCATTTTGTTAAAAATTTGAAAAAAATCTAATAAAGATATTTAGCAATTTAGAATAATAAACTTTTCAATTCTTCAATTAAATATTTAAAATTTTTTTGGAAAATTCTAGATAAACGAATTTGTTATAAGTATTTAATTTTTTAAGTATGAGTTTACTTCCTTTTAACTCGTTTTGAAGACTTATTAATCAACTAGTTTAATGCTTGTCGTGTTTAGAAATGTGTAAGAATGAACAATATCAATGATTACATTCATTTTTTTTGCTAAATTCTGAAGTTTATTATTCATGAATGATTTTTGAATACAATTAAGCAATAATAGTTTTATCTTATTCTATTTTTTTCAATTTTTGACTAATTGAGTCCCTTTTAAAAAAATTTCAGTTTTCAAATCTCATTTTAAAAAAAACTTAATTATTGTGTAGAGAACTACGATCAGTAATCAAAACCAAAAAATGATTAGACCCTTATCGAATTTTCCATTATCAGAGTCTGTAAAAAATCTGCAATTTAACTAAAAATACATTTACTTAAATGTTGGGAATTCAACACTTTTTTTTGCTGACTCTTAGAAGAATTTTAATAATAATTTAATCATAGTCATCAATTTAAGAATAAAAAGAATATTTATATTGAATAGATTAAAAAGATTTAATAAAAAACGAAGTAATTCAATGAATTCCAAGTATTTAAGAAATTGAAAAATATTAAATATAATTAGATTGATCGATTTATTGTTTTTAAATGGTTAAATATTAAGCAAGATGTATGAGAGTTGAAAAAAACAGAGATTATAAATAGTCTAATAAATTTTATTTTTATAATAAAAAGCCGGTTTCTTTTTATTTGGTCAATAAATGATTAATAAATGTTTAGTATAATAAACAGGGAATGTTTCATAATTAATTTGCAATTTAAAAAAAAATGTACAATTGATAATTGATAATTGAAATCATTGAAATATTATAATTGATAATTATATTGATAATTGAAATTGATAATTTTTTTCAGTATAGAAGAAAAAAGGAATAAATTATTAATAACTTAAAATATTAATTTTTTTTTCATTTTCAATTCGAATATCGAATATATAAAGATGTTTTCTTGAAGCTTTCCGGTGCATTTTTTTCAAAACTTGAATTTTTTCTTCTGTCGTAAAAGTTTCTTAGTCGGCAGAATAAAAACATTACTGAAAAAAGCATCGTTTTTATTAAGAAATTTAACGGGTATTTAGCGTATTTTTGTGAATTTTTTTAGTCATCTTCATTTTCAATTTACAAAAAAACAGTTAAAAATCTTAATCATGTCAGATACTGTTTAGTGTTTAATATACTTTGGTTCGAGTCTTCCAAGACAAATTGTTGTGGATCAAAAATTACCTTTAAATTTAGCTAAGATGGTTTGAAATTTATGTTTTGGCTTCAATTCGCTAACCGTTTTCCTTAAGTTACTTTAAAATAGCCTTTGGATTTATTTATAGCAAAGTCAAAGTCTGACTTTTAACATTAGCTTAAAATCAACTCTGCTTCATATAAAAGAAAAAATGAAAATAAAATAAAACAATTATAAATTTTAAGTAAAATATAATAATTTTTTTACCAGAATCTTAAATTCAGCATTAATTAGAAGCTAATGATATTTTTTTTATATTCAATTCCTTTAATGTGAGCTAAAATCTCCAATCTGTATTTCTTTGATTCTTTTTTTAATCAACTTTTAAATTGTAAAAGTTAGATTAATTTTCTCTTAAAATTCGATTTTAATATTTCAATTTTTCTATTGTAATTTTTATATAATTCCACTTTCAATCCTGAGAGCTGAAAAGAAGGATTAAGCCATTCGGAGCTGCTCTGGAGAAATACCTATAATTATATCCTAAAAAAATAAAATAAAATAAAATAAAAATTAACATAAATTGAATAAAGACAATAACTTGATCAATGATTTTATCATCACTGAGCTTTATCTTAATCAGATTAAAAAAAAATCTTTATAATCAAATAATAATAATAATAATAATAATAATAAGTAAATTAAACTTAAAATTTTAATAAAAATATTAAGATTAAGAAAATAAATATATAAAAAAATTTGACTAATAATTTTTTCAACTTTAATTTTTCTTTAGCTTTGAATTAAAATGATGAAAAAAAATATTTTTGCAGTGTTTAATCACCTAACTAAAATAAAAATGGAAAGTCTTTTGTATAAATTGTTTCGTTCAAAATAATTATAAATAATTTAAACTTTAAATTAAAATCTAGAATTTAATTGTGAAAAAATCATCATAAAATATCGAAAAATCATCATAAAAAAATCAAAAAAGAATTAGATTATTTATTTTTTACTTTTTGGTTTTAGATTTATTTGTTTTAGAGTCCCTTTTTTTACTTTTAAGAATTTTTTAATCTCCTTCTTTGAATTGATTTATACCAAAAACAGATATCGAAAAATCATTAATTTGTATATCTGAGAAAAGAGTTGCTGTATCACTAAAATAAAGTATAAATATTAAATTTGAAAGCCATTAACCATTTTATGCAGAACACTGTCTCTAATTGTCTTGAAGCTCAACAGCGTACCACTTTTGAAAACTTGGAATGTTCTTTTTCTAAGAAATTTTTAATCATATTAAACTATCTTCTTTCGATCCTTAGGGTTTCAATATTTTTGATTATTCCAGGATGTGATGTCTTGTCGAAAACTTTTCTAAATCGAAAAATGTTGTACAAAAATTTTTTTTTGTTAAAAAGATTGATAATCAATCAGTCTAAAATAAATATATGGTCTTATTACCAAAAACTTAATTATTGAATTAGGTCTTGTGAAAGATCATTAAAGAAGTTTAAAGGAATCGCAAAAAACATATTTTTTTTAAATATTTATTGATCTAGACAATTAATTGAGTAAAAATTAACATTAAAAATTAACTTTTACTTAATAATATTTAAAAAGGGTCTATTATGTCATTAGGTCTATTAAAATTTTTTTGCGCTTGAAGGTCAGAATAGAATTGGATAGGATAAAAAAGTTATGTTAAGAGATAATTTTATTTTTCCTTTTTGATCAGTGGTTTGTCATATCAGCAATGAATTTTTGCATTTAAATCACCAATTTTAATAAAAAATTAAAGTTTTCTGCTACATAATCAAAAAAGTCCTCATTAAGATTAATGCTTGGCTAATAAACATAAAGCTTTGACAACTTCTTTATAAGCCACCAAAACTATGTCATTTTTAAATTGAAAAAATAACTAAAAAAATCTATTATAAGACACAAATTCTAAAAACCAGTTTGAAATTTTTGTCTGGTCTGGTCAACAATCTTGAACATGAACATTTATTTATAAATTTTCCTTTTACAGCTTTTACTATCTGTAATCTTAGCTCTTATTTTGACCTAAAATTCAAACAGCATTTCTTTTTTCAGTACTTTTCTAAGTGTTATGTGCAAGGAGCTACCAAAAGTGACCTCCTAGTAGGCCACCTCCGCAAGCAAGTCTTGCTGTGGCTTATATATATTATTATTATTATTACTTATCATAAGTAAAGACTTTTTTAGTAGTATTTATTTCATTTGTACTATTTACTCAGTCCTCAACAAAATCTTTTATCTAAATTCAACAAGAACTAACAAATAATATTAAATCAATTTAGATGTCTGCAAATCACCTGCAAAATATTTGAAAAATTTTAGCTAAATTATTAAAAAAAACAAATTTTTAATTAATTAGTGGAGTTTTTTTTGAATTTTAGAAATAAATGAACAATGTTTGTTGCCTTTATTGAATTCAGTGAGATCAATTTTAATTGTTTTAAAAAAAGAGTGTTAAAATGTTTAGCATTTTTTCCTTTTCTTTTGAACTAAATTTCACAAAACCTTAAGAATTGCATATAAGAACATAAAAATTTTACCTAAAAAAATTGTAGACATGATAACAACAAGCGATCGATTTTAAGGTAATTTTTATATTTGTGTTAAAAAATTTGAAAATTTAATTTTTGTCAGTATTTTTTGTCAATCTAGGAAGAAATATTAAAGATGAAAAATAAAATTATTTCAATCATCAAAAAACCTTGTATTTAATCCTCATCTAGTTTCTGAAAATTGATCATTTCCGATCCTGAAAAGACGTTCGCAAAACTTGGTACTGAAATTACTAAATTATTCAAATACTGTCTGTTTATATCAAAACTTAAAGAAAAAATAATTTAAAAAAGAAATACCATCTGAATTAATGATAATATAAACAGACAGTAATTGAAAAAAAATTATTAATTAGTTTAAAATTTATTTTAATAATTTTAATTCCAAATTTTTGTGAACGTCTTTTCAGGATCGGGCATGATCAATTTACAGAAACAAGATGAGGATATCTTTTAAATTTGAGGATTTATTTATAAATAGAATTTCTAAAAGAGTTTTTAAAAAATAATAAATCTTTTTTCTATCCTAGCGGATAATAGGAGAGGCGCTCATCTCCTTTTCCAGGACCTTTTTTAGAAACGGCTCCGATCTGATACAGAGGTTACTGCAAACAAATGCTTTTATTACCCAGTCAAAACCGGTACCCCTTTTATTTTTTTTATGAAAGGGGTTTAACATTCGTCCCGTACTGGAGAGTTATTTTGATTATTCATTCACCCTCAGTGGGTTTTGAATCCTTGATTCTCTGCTTGTATGACTTACACACAAACCATTCGGCTATAAAGGCTTTTTGTTGTTAAATAATACCAATCTATTATTAATTTTTTTTTTAAATTAGCAAGACATTGTATTATTATTTTGTATGAAATTGCAAATTGTTTTCAGAAATTGCAATTTAAAGTACGTGAGTGATACTTATCTTGCTTATGAAATTGATTCGATTCAATTAATTGACTCATGTAATAAAAAAATTTTAAGCCGACTTTCCAAATTTATATTCAGTTGAACTGTTTTTATAATCAATTAATTCATCAAATTATTTGCTGATTCAAAATAAATTTAAAATTACGAAAAAAAAACGAGCAATGGTCTTAATAGTCTAGATTATTTAAAATATTTAAAATAAAAAAATCAATCAAACAAATCTTTTTTGAATTATTTCAAGAATTCCTTGACTGCATTCACAAATATAAATTGGATTCAGATTTCAAATGAATATCAAAATGATTTCAATTTATTAAATGTTTTTAAGCAAAAAATTTATCTAAATATAGAATTTTTGAATATAAAGAAAATACAGATAAGTATTAGCTCAAAACTCTCTTTTAAATATTTTTATTAGGCTTTGATTTTTAAGGAGAATAATGTTTAATATAATACTAGACTTTGGAAAACTACAGAAATTATTCAGATTCAAAATATTTTGTTAATTTTCAGCTTGAATGTAACATCGATGAAAGAATAAACTTTGAAAAAGACCAAAAATTCTAATTTTGAAATTTGAAATGAAATTTTTTAATTTGAATCAACATTTAGTTTTATTTGTGTTCTAATTTAAACAAGATAATTTTGAAAAATTTATTTAAAAACGCAAAAACAAAAAAATCATTCACACAATTTTTTAAATAGACCTAAGTTCCAAATTTTTTTCAAATTTTCCGAATTAACTAAAATTACAACTTTACGTGTTAATACTCAAAATATTTTCAAAATCACATTTTTTTAATAAAATATTAATAAATATGTTGTGAATATTTATATTTCAAAATTCATTTATTTTTAATGTACACTGGCAAGAAGTTGGAACATTTTCCAAGACAAAATTCCAATTTTTTTCATCTTTAATAAGTGCAGGCATCAGTGTATAAATTGGTGAGCAGCTTGAAAATTTAATATGATCATTATCATACCTTGACTGAATTAGACATTTGTCGCAATTACATTTTGAAAAAACCCTTCTATGTGGATACATATTTTGTCTAAATCTGAGCTCATTGTGCCATGGACAAACTGACTTGATTTCATTGTCTCCTTGATCGTCCAAAGAACACGACTTTTTTCCATAAATTCGAAACAGAATTCCTGTGTTTGATTCTCTATCTTCTAGAATTAGATCTTTGTTAATCTTTTGGTACTGATCTATGGACATAAGCAAAATTTTTTCCATATTTTGGATTATTTTTTCTGCATATAGACTTGATAGGCTTTTGTAAACAACTTTGTCATTTGATGATTTTTGTTGAGGAATAAGAGAATGGACGGGCTGTTTTTTTAAATGACCAAATTTTTTTTCAAATTCTAAAAAAAATTCTTGTAAAATTTGTTCTGAGATAACTGATGAGTTCTCACTAATTATGACTTTGACACATACCAAACAAATGTAAAAGTAAATTATAAAATTCATTTTGTAAGAAACTTTAATTTTATTTCTAATTGAATTACCGTCTAAAAAGGAAATACACTTTTTTTTAATGTTTTTATAGATTTTTATTTTATTCTATTTGTAATCTATTACTCTTGATGATCTTAAATTTAAATAATTAACTATTGATGCATTTATTTATTTTTTAAGTGATTCAAAACATGAATTATGCAATTTAAGAAAAAATTATTATTTCAAGATGAGAAAAATTTTAAAATTTGACTTCTTTTTAAATTTTGATTCTAAAAAAAGATTTAAGCTTATCATTCTTAAAAAAATTGTTCCAGAAGAACTAATATTTGATATTAGCTAGACATTTAATTGAAAAAAAAGAACAAAATTAATTATTTGTCTTCCTTTTTGTTCAAAATCAGTTTTGAAAACAAAGATTATCATTTGTTTCCTTAAAGGATTTATAACGTTGAGTAACTCTAGGTTTAAAATTGTTTAATCCAAGTCGCTTGGTTTTTATTTTATATTAAGTTAATTTAAAATTTAATAAATTAACGAAAAAACATTAACAAACAAACTTTTCTAGAGTATTTATAAAAAAATTCAAATTTTTTTAATATCGATTATTATTTCCTATCAAATTTTATTTAAGATTTATATTCTCAGAATTTTTTTTTTCTTTTTATAAATCTGTTATTGTTTTATTTTTAATTCAATATTATATTTCATTATCCTCCTACTAATTTAAAAATTTCATAATTTAAAAAAAAATCAAAGCTTTTGACAAGCACTTTTTTATTTATTAAAAATTGATCATTATTGATAATGTTTTAAAATTTTATTGGTTTGGTTCAAAAGCGATTATCTGAATTATAAAAGCCATTTAAAAAAAATCTGTCAATCTGTATATTCTTAAATTCATTGTTTTATAGTTTGAGCATAGATTATATTTGAGCTTAATTTGGTCTTAATAATTGACTACTCGAATAAAACAATCTACATTATGCTTTTAAATCATAATTATTATATAATATTGTAGCCAGCACTTGTTGCAATTGATCCTATGAAGGAAAAGCTTCGTTCCACTTAATAAAAATCTTTCTTTTGTACCACAAAAATAAAATTATAAAAAAAAGTAAACAATCATCTCAACTAAAAAATATCAAACAACCTATTCACTTACTCTTATTATAATATTAGTCATGTAACATGAACAAATACTAAATTTAGCTATCTAAAACCCTCTACACATCTCCCCCTTTTTTTATATAATAATTTTTAAATAATATAATAATAAAAAAAATCATTCAATAAAAAAAACTAAAAAAAATTCACAACATAAAAATCAAATTTTATTTTTGACTATTTTTTTTTTTTACCAATTATATATCTATTTACAGGCATTCTAACGCTTGAAGATCTTCCCAAACCAAGTTCCTGATTAGTTGAATTTTTACCACCAGTCGAGTCCCAGAAAATATCAAGCTCTTCTTCATCTTTCATAACCCATTGCGTGTAACTAATCTTCCATTTGGGTCCTTGATTGTTACCATCGATCCTTTTATGGACTCCAAAACGTATGCATCTTCCCCGAACCTGGACTTCGTTTTGTTAAAAAGCCTTTTACCTTTCTTCTCATCATAAACAACTCTATCGCCTGGATCTAAACTTATATTTTTATCTATTTTCTTCTTGTCATAGTAAACTTTCATCTCAAATTTAGCTTTGTCATGATTCTTTCTAGCAACTTCAATCAGACAATGGAGGGCCATTGTCTATTTAAATTGTTCTAGGAATACCGATTGACGAAAAAAGGTTTTCAAGTTTCGAAACAACAAATTAACTTGCGGTTGATTTTACTACATCAAATACCGGAAATTTTGAATGTTCACCAATGATAGCCATTAACTCTTCACCATTCGAAATTGGACCATGAAAATCAATAGCATGGCTTTGCCATGGATGCTCTGGAAACTCACTGACCCTCAGTGGAGAAGGTCGAGACGTCCTACTAGTCACACAACTAGCCTTAAAATTCTCAATCTCAAACTCGACCATTCTATCTATATTTGGAAACCAAACTCTCTCTCTCTTATGAGTTGTTTGGTCTTGACCAATCCCATATGACTCTCATGAGCTAGTCTCACAGCGACCCTCCAAAAACATTCAGGTATGACAATTTTTGATCCACGTAACACCAACCCATTCTTCATTACTGAAAATTCGTCTTTAATCACTTTATATGGTTTCAATTGAACTTGATCTGGAAAATAAGTAAGGTTGACGGCCTTGATTACCTTTAACGAAGTGGATTCCCGTTTTGTAGCTTCTATTAACTCATCCAGACTTAAAGTTCTTGGTCCGTTACAATCGGCCATAAGATAAATGAACTGTTCAGCCAACGTTGTATCTAGACTGGCTTCACTTGATTTTAAAGAGTTACGAGAAAAGTAGTCGGATACATTCTTTTCACCAGATTTATGCCTTATCTCGATCTCGAGATCCATGAGTCTCAAATTTAACCTCTTGATCCTGGCAGGTGGATCTGACTTGGGGTTTATGAATTTTCAACGACCTTATTGTCCGTGTACACTTATTGTCAAAATAAACTTCCAACCAACTAAATAATACCTTAATTTTTCACATGCCAACACAATTGCCAAAGCTTCTTTTTCCACTTGACTGTAGCGCTTTTTTACATCGTTGAATACTTGAGACCAGAAAGAAAATTTTTTACATTGGGGTATATCCGAGAATTACAATAATTCAAGTAAATTAAAATACAAAAAAAGTATGAAAAAATATATGTGTCCAATTCATAAAAAAAAATAAATCTATTTAGAACACTTTTTTAAACAAATAAATTCCAAAGTTAAATCAAAACCTCTTGGAAAGCATTTCTCACAAGACCAATTGTTACATTTCTCACAAGAAATCTATTTTTTCTGATTTGTTTTGACTTTTCCAACAACTGTTTTACATTTGAAACATCTTTTTTGGTCGTTCAGTCGAGATATTTCAATTTCAGAGTCTTCTTCATCACTTATTATTGTATCTTTTTCCTTATCATTTTCATTGATCGTTAAATGTTGAATATGGAATGTTAAAGCGCACAGAAGCTTCATGTTTGTTCAATTTTTTAGCTTCAATTACGGCAATCGCCTTTTGTAAAGTTTCTTCGCTATACGCTTTTTGGATTTTTATGAAGTTACTTCTGGGCATTTTTAAAATGTTTTTTTTAAATATCAATCAAATAGAAAATTGGCCATATCGATTAATTTTTTGAATTTTTCAATAAGAAATTCGTAATCAGCATCAATAGTGTTCTATGTTCAATAATTTTCACCAATTATCAAAAAAGTTTTCTTTTAAGTAGCAAAGATTTGTCGTTTAAATTGAAATAAAAATGTGTTTTCTCTTTCCTAGGTTATTTTTATTAACAAAGACGTTCCTAATATTCTTTTTTTTATTTAATAGAAAAAATTTTTTCAAAGAAGAATTCACGGTTTTACCCTATTAACGGTTCAACTCTGAATTACTTTATTATAAGGAAGAGGAAGTTTTTTCATTTTTATCAAAAATTAAAATAAATTAAATATAGTTAAATTTAATATTAAATTCAAGATTTTTTATTTTTTTTATTATTAAAAAATATATTTCGAAACAAAAAAATTTACAAATATAATAAAAAAAATAAAAATTAAATCTGAGTTGTGTTTAAGTCATTGAGTAAATTTATTGTCATTGAAATGACTAAAATTTTAGAAAATTTAATTTTTGATTTACAAATTTTTTCTTAGTTACTTAAATATTATTTTAATTTAAATCATTTAATTGACTTTAAATTGACTTAAGACTCAAACAAGACTCTTGATTAAACGCTGGAAAAAACTACTCGGAAACAAATAAATCATGGTACGAAGAAGGATACTCTCTTTCTCTGGAAGACTCATTTTGTCGTGAAGTTTTTCGCTCTACTGAAATTGATTTATTAGATGACCGAGAATATCTTACAGATTTTTTCCTACTCCGAGATCTACTTAACCTTTTTTTAAGTTTTTTTTTCTTTTTTTTCGATTTTTTATGACTTTTTTTCGAATCATTTTTACTTTTTTTCTTATGTCGTTTGACCCTGCTTGTACTTCTGCTCCTAGAGCGTGATTTTCGCTTCGTTGAACTTTCCGATTTATCTGTGTATGATGCCATAGATTTTGATCTAGTGCTACTGCTTTCAAAGTCAAAATCAGAAGAATCAATTTGTATCAACGGAGGTGTTTTTTTTCTCGGTGGAGAAACAATTTCACAAAAACTCGATTGCTCTGACTCGGACAATTGCCTTTCTTCAGCAGCCCTAGAAGTCGATGGTGGAACTTCAAAGTGAGATGGTTCTAAGTAATCATAAAAAAGCTGCAAATCATTTCTTTCTTTTTTCAAGAGCCTGTATCGAGACAAGTTGACAGGCAGAGACTCTAGCGGAGTTATCTTTTCCAGATTGGTTTGATTTTCCGGTAGAATCGAGGCCTCTTCCTTATAATAAACACTTTTTGAATCATATTCGCACAAATCAGAGCAAACAGATTTGGCAAACGAGTACAACTCATGTTGAAAGTGACGCGCATATTTCAACGGTCTAATGTATTCAGTTATTTCTTGGTAAAATTTGTCTGATGTTATCTCATATTTTCTAATCAGTTTGATTATTATGGAAATAAGCTGAGAGCGAACATTATGAGTCAACCGTTCACTTGAGCCTGAAGGAAAAATTCCGGAAATTGCTTTTAGTTCCCTGTAAAGGAAAAGCATGAGTCGATGAGAACAGGCCGGGTTTTTCTCGAACCATTCAGGCCTGATATCCCGAAAACGCGACACTGGTTCGTAAGACAAGCATTCCAATTTTTCAGACTGGACATCATTGTCTATCAAGTCGACATTGTCCAGAGTTATGTCCTTTTGAATCTGATTCGGTTTTACATACCAATTGTTCTTGTAGACCAAAATTCTGAACTCAACTGGTGCTTGTTCTAAGTTAGCCAGCCAACTTGCTTTGGAGAATTGCTGCGATTGAGCGAAAAGTCTTCTATGTGGCGAAAGCGCTACTATTTCAGGCAAATTTTCGACTTCTTTTATCTTCAAAAAATAGGCTTTGTATTCCAAACGAGAAGTGATTTGAAAAATTATACGCTCAAAATCGATCTTGCACAGTGGACAGCTATACTTTACTTTGGACCATTCGAGCAAACATTCAAAACAAAATGAATGAAAACACTTTGAAGCATATGATTTTGAGGCATTACTGGGAAATTTTTGTAAGCAAATTGCGCATTTGCCAAAATCTTCATGTTCAACCTTGGCCACAGAAAGTAGCTCACTCATTTCATGACTTAAAAAAAGAATAATTTAGCTGATCAAATGGAATTTTTTTTTCTTTTATAAGGTTCTTATTCCTTAATTATTAATAAAATTAGAAAATTTAATTATTCATTTTTCTTTAATTGATGAGAAAAATAAATTTTTACAATTTATTTGACAAGTACAAAATTAAAATTTTCGAAGCGTTTAGATAAAAAATGGAACGGCACCTAGAGTTTAATTCCTAAATCTTTTTTGACAATTTCCAAATCTTTTAGATCTTGGTTAACTATCTCGATCAACGATTTGAACGCCTTTTGTTGTTCTTTGAGTGATTTTTGAATTTCGTTCAAATTGTTCGCTCCAATTGTCTCGGCAAAATTACTGCTTGTTTTTAAAGGATTCGCTCGATTTGAATACTCAAAAGATTTTATAATGTCAATAAATTCATTTAATTTTTGGCGTTGAATTTCCTTGTTTATCGGTGAGTTTAATTCCATTTGAAATGAATCCAATACATTTAATAGATACTTTTCATTCTCTTGTAGAGGCAAGCCAATTTTACGCCGAATTTCATAATTTATCATTACCTAGTTAAAAATTATTAAATTTGAATTTTGTTTTAGAAAAAAAAAGCTTATACGGGAATTTTTAATTCAATTTTTTAACTTTTTTATGAAAAAAAATCTTAAAGACACTGAGAATTTTCGAATTTTGAATGGAAAGTAAATTTTTGAGAAATCTTTAATTGAAACCAGAGCAATTTTTTTATAAATGTCTTATTTCGTTAAAAATAAAACCCAAGCTAATAATTGAAACAAACTCTGAATTTTATTTGCAATAATTAGTGTTGTTAATTTATTAAAAAAAAATTATCAAAATTTAATTAAAGTTTTTTCCAAACTCTTACTTCCTATATTTAGTGTGTTTTTAATGAGTAAAAAAGTTTTGCCTCTGTTATGGATGTAGATGGGAAAATAAAATATTTAGATTATTGATTTAAAAAAATTAAGTATAAAATGATAAAAAGAACAGAAGAAATGGAAAAAAAAACTTATTTTCTAAAAAAATTAATTTTAAACTTTAAGAAAAAAAGTTCTTCATTTTTTTACGTTTGGTTCTGTTTTTTTGCACTAAACTTCACAAAACCAGATTATTTTGATAATAAGTTATGTCAGTATATTTTTTCCATTTATTCAAAATTTTAATGTTATTTAAAAATTAAAACATTTTTGTAAATTTTTTTTTAATGTTAAATCATTTTTTAAAAAAATTTCAAAATATTTTAAAACTATCTTCAGGAAACCTTACAAAAGCGCTCATTTAATTAAGCACTCAAAAATAATTATTTGAAAAATTAATATTGCGAATCTATCACAATAAAAAATTTTAAATTTTATATATAATTTGAAATTATTTTTAATTATAATTATTTTAATTGTTTTCAATTTAATTAAAATAAACTTCTAAACACAAGGTCATTTTTTTCATTGAAGATAATTTTTTTTATCTTCATATTTTTAATTCTTTACTCTTGAACTATTAATTTGACATTTGAATCTTACGATAATTTAAATAGAAATATTTTTGTAATCAAACTTAAACTATAAAATTTAAAAATTCCCTTATAACAATATAAATCGAAATTAAATTTTATTTATAAATTAAAAAAATATGAACCTTTTTATTATTTTAAATGTTTAATATTAAATCTTCTGAAACCGGATATTGATGGTTTATTTCATCAATAAGTAATTCAAAAATTAATTTTATCAAATTTTAAATAATATTTATCTGTTATGATTTTTTGTCAAAAATAATAAGTGTCAAAATAAAAAGCAGTCTTCAAAGGATTTCATCAATTCGAAAAATTATTTTTATAAAAAAGTGATTATAATAAAGGAATTTCTCTCTTAATTTATTTTAGAAATATTTCTTTATGCTCATTTTTAATTATTTATCAATTTTCTTCTAACAGAAACTTTTTAAGTCAAAAAATTCAAATACTAAAAACTTTCTTCTAATTATGGTCACTTCTAATCTATAAAATATTACTAGATCAAATTAAATTTTACTTTTAGCATTCTTTGTTCTAAGTCTTCATTACGAGATTTAAATTGATCAATTTTTGTCTTGAGTAATTTATTTCCTGAGTTTAATTTTTCAATTGATTCGGAAATGTAATTAAGACTGTCTTTTTGAGACGAATTTTCTTTCTCCTGCAATTTGAATCGTTTGTTGATTTCTATGTTAAAAATAAATATTTTAATTTTAATAAAAACAAAGTTTTTAAAAATAACCTTGAAATCCATTTATTTGAACTGGCATTAATTTTTTAGGATTCGGATTATTTTTGTTAGCTTGGTCCCATAGACCAGGATTTAAACCAACTGGTGGATTTTCCAAATAATTTTTAATCTCTTCGTCAGATAGGCCGACCAGAGGATACATGTTCACAACATTTAGTTGTTCTAATTGCTGTTTAATAGTCTGAGAAGTTCTGAGTCCTCCTAAAGTAGGTGCTTCTTGTTTGTTCAAATGTTCGAATACTTTGAGAGAAGGAATCCGATTAAATTGGTCGCTCATTTGAGAAACTCGTTGCTTTACATAAAAAATCAGTTCGCATTTATCTGTATCCAAAGGCTTAACTGATTCAACTACCACAGTTAGAGAAGCGTCAGAGTTAAAAATTTTATGAAGTCCATCGACTATATTTTTTTCATTATTTTTTACATCATTTTCTTTTTTATTAAATTGTAAAGCAATAAGACCGTCCTCATTTTTGCTTGTTGGTTTACAGCTATAACCTATAGTTTTGAAACGACAAAGCTGGTTGTCTTTAGTTACGTCGAGAGATGAGTTTTGATAAAACATTTTACCAAAGCCGTAAAAGGCCTGTAATTGATTCCATTTAGCCAAGACAGCGTCTCTTTCATCATTGAAAACTTGTGGATTTACTAAAGCAGTTAAAAATGCATCTTGTTGGACTATGGCTGTTTGGGCAGGTTGCGATGGGCCAGTAGTTAGATTTGGGGTGGTTGTCGAAAAGAAAGAAGTTGCGGGTTTTTGTTGAGTTGATCCGAAAAGTCCACCGCTTTGGGTTTGGGTTGATCCCCCGAAAAGAGAAGTAGAGGTAGATGGTTGAGTTGTTGAACCAAAACTAAATCCAGTCGACGGATTGGTAGAGGCAGAAGTACCAAATAATGAAGTTCCTGTGTTTGCTTTAATTAATAAGACGTGAATTAATAAAATTAAAAATAGATAATTAAAAAAATACCCGGCTTTGGGCCGAAACCACTAAATGTTGTATTCAAACCAGTTGATTGTTGAGCGCCTGTAGTGTTAGTTGGTTTACCAAAACCAAAAGATGTTGACCCTGGTGTAGTTGTCGATGATCCAAATAATCCAGATGATTGAGTGCTTGGCTGTGTTGTACTAGTATTTCCAAAAAGTCCAGATGATTGACTGGTTGGCTGGCTTGTGTTTGTGCTTCCAAAAAATCCGGTTGATCCAGTTGATGATGCGTTAAATGAAAAGGGTTTGTTCATTTTATAATTATTTTAAAAAATAAATTTCACAATTAATGCGGAAGGTTTTCTTTTTTATTTAAAAAAATCAGTCAAATTTAGAAATTAAAAAGCAAATAGAAATTTATTATAGTACATGTTTTTTTGGAAAATGATACTACCATATTTTAATTTTTCTTTTCAAATTAAACTATACTTTTTTACTCAAAATTTTTTTAAAAGCAATACAAAAATAAATTCTTTTAATTTTTCAACAAAATTTACATTTAAGTTTTAACAAATGTTAAAATAGTCATCAGATTCTGTTATGTTATAAAAATATTAATCGATTATCTTATTAACTTCAACTCATGAATTTTAATGTCTTTTATTATAAAATGTTTAATTAAAAACTCTAGAAAAAAAATAGCTTTTTGCTGACATAAAATTGATTGAATTTTTTAAATGATTTGAACTTTCCTAAAATAATATTCATCAATTGTCAGGAGATTTACTATTCTATTTAAAATCAAAATCGAAGTAATCGAAATTTGTGTCAAATTTCTATAATTCTTTTTGAAAACAAAAAATTCAAAATTAATTAATCTAGTAATGGCATTTTCCAATTATACAAAGACAGTAGAGTGGTCAGATTGTGGCAGTTCTTCTAAAATTTAGATACATTCAAATCAGTCACTCAACTAATTTCTTATATTGAAATAGCATCTATATCTCTTTGCAAAAGGAAGTTGTCGCCATATTGATAAAACAACTGCTTTTATTTTCATATCATCAACACATACCTTGGTTTGATTACTTGAAGACTCAACTAAGTGAGAATAGTAAACTTAAGTGGTCAAACATTTAGATTCTTGCGAAAAACCACTAGTTTAATTAAGCCATAGTGTGATTCGTAAAAAAAATATTCTCGGTCTCAAATAAGATAATTTTTACAAGTCAAATATTTTACCTTCAATTTCTACTTGAAGAATAATAATTATATGAAAATTTATAAAAAGCTCTGCTGGAATATTTTAGTAAAAATTTGGAATTTTTCCGAAAATTTTGATATTTATTAAATAATAATTTTAAAAAAATTAAGAAGCATAAAATTTGTGTTTTCTAGGTTTATTTAAAAATCAAATATATTCTTATAAAAGATTAGAATTAAAATCTTATCTTCCTTCAAAATTGATTTATTTTATTAATGATATTATGATTTATTTTCTTTTACTTTAAATTTGTCAAATTTTTTCTCTATTCTTTAAATTTTTTTGCTTGATAACTTAATATAGTACGATTTTGAAAGTTTAGCTTTCCTTTTTTGAATAATTAAGGTTTTATTTTTGCATGAATAATGAAACTTTTAAGTCAAACTTGTGACCAGATTTTAAAGGTATAAAGTGTTTAAAAAATATAATGTTTTATGTAAATTTTAAGCAAATTTTGAGTAACTTCACAAATCTCGCATGAATTTAAAAAAAACCTTTATTTTATAAGTTTTAATAAAAGAAAAAATACTAATATGATGAATATTTGTAAATCCTTTTACCTGATTACCGATATTAAATTAAAACATCTTTTTTTTTTAATTTTCTTTTTTTTATTTAAAATTTTCTACCTACACAGACATAAGTTTTTTTAGCGCACACTGAAAATATATATTTTTTGTAAAGAAATTGATAGGCGTTCTAAGTCGATGTCGAACCACAAACCTTTTGCTTTCGCTTAACATCGAAGACACCAGAAAGTTCCTCGAAAATCAAAAGGTTGAGTTCATACTCAGACTAATAGAAAACAAATGCACCAAAAATTTACTCTAAGAAAACCTTGAGAGTGATGTAATAAAAAGCATATGGGCTAGCACAACACATATATTTGAAGAAAACTCTAAAACCCTTGAAGAAATCGCCATGTTGTGTAAAGCCACTAATTTCCTATACAAGCTTGAAATGGAAGCCGCAAAGCGAGACAACAATCTGATCAAAAATATCAAAAGAATACTCAGCAAAAGCAATCAAGATAGCATTCAAAAAGACTTATTTGAGCTGATAGAATTTGACAATCAAGCAATATTAAATAAAAATACTTTTTGATTCTAATGTCCCTTCTGTAAAAAATTTGGTTTTTGAAAATTTATTAACTATGCAAAACCTAAAAACTAGGGATGCACCTTATTTGACCGTACACCCAAAACAGTGGTCGGTTTAGCGGCCTTTTATTATTAATTAAATAAATAAATACAAATATTTTTTAGTCTAAAATAAGGGGCAATATTATTATTTTGTTATTTTAAATTTTATTTTGTATTTAATAATAAGCAACAAAAAATATTTAATATTTTAATTTAAAGTGTAATATCGCTTTTGTTCTTAAATAGATCTTTTGTTGAACTATTTTCCAACTCCTCCAAACTTCTGAGTCGTGATCTCTTAGATTCTAAATTAATATCATATAGCGCTTTATTCATTGAAGCCTTAGCCATTGATTTAAAGTCATAAAATTTTTCTGAAGAGAAAAGATTTTTTTTTTCCAAATCCATCAAATTGCTCAAAATATCACCGTCATTGGCAAAGTTTTCCCAATCAACATCTTCACTTTTACGGCTTGAAAAATCATCCACTTGTTCTTCATAATCTTGTTTTTCTAAATTAAGAACCTCGTTTTCCAAATCAAAATTGGTGTTTAAATCGTCTACAACATTTATTATTTTATCCAAATCATGATGCATTTTTGAATACTCGTTCAAGTTTTCTTCCAAGCAGTCTAATATTAGAAAATATTTTTCCATTCTTTCTAAACTCAAATCTTCCAAATAGCTAGTTAGAATGGGTATTTTGATATTTGAATTGAATTCTCGTTCTAAATTTTCATTAATAAAATACTTAGATTCTTCGTCATTCTGTATTGGATCTTTCTTTTCCTCATCTTTTAGCGCTTGTTGCATATTAGTCACAACCACAGCCACAATCAAGTTGGTTAAGATAAATGCGAATAAAATAATTAGTATAATAACAAAAAACTTCCATGTTATTTCCATATAAAAATCATTAGGGTCTGTAATGGCATTAAACAAGTCGCTTAGTCCTTCTCTAGTTGAGCAATAAAATATTGAGAGCATTCCGGTGTCCAAATCTTTGAAGTAATCATTTACTTTACTAGAGAAAAAATTGCACCCAAAGAGACTAAACATAATCATGCTAAGCAATATTAAGGCTACAATATTAATCACGTCATAGATAGACTTAAAAAAAGTGTTTATTATTAGCTGCATTTTGCTAAGTATATGAAGAGAGCGCAGACTTCTTAGGGCTCTTAGAACTCTAAATATTCGGAATAAGCGACTGGCACTAAAGGATTTTGAATATTCGAGGTCTGTTAGCAAAGAAATTAAGCCGATAAATAGCAAGAAAAAGTCAAAAATATTCCATAAATTGTAAAAATATATTTTAAAATTGTAGGATATTTTGAGAATGAATTCTACTAGAAAGACCGCATTAGAAAAACTGTCCAAAAATTCTAGGACTGATTGGTACTCTTTTTTAAGATAACTATCAGTTTGTACCCCAAGCATTATTGAGTTAAGACAAATAACTGATGTAAGAAAAATCTGAAAAGGTAGACTATAAATAAAACTACAAAGAATATGCTGCTTTTTCGGTATTTGATATAACAGGATATCTTGAATATTATGTACTTTATTTGATTTAAAAGAACTTAAATTTAGAAGATTGGTTTCAAAAATGTTTGAGCATTTGTTTTGCTCACTAGTGTCCTCTAATTCATCACGGTGTAAAAAATTAAAAATTTTTTTATAGTGATAAGAGAGGTTGTGTCTGTGTTCGATTCTACTAGAGCTTGGATTTAGACTATTTGGTTGTTCAGCAATCCATGCTTGTTGACTAATTAGCTTTTTTGTTTCTAGATCTCTTTCAAGATCTTGTACTTTTCGCCTGAACAAATTTGACTCGTGTCTATTGCTCATTTTTATAATTACCATTTTAAAAAAAATAAGTCAATTTCTTTTTTGAATAAAGCGCTATAATTTTTAATTGATTTGGTCGAATTTTTTAGGTTAAGATATTTAATTAAAAATTTTAGCTTAGAAGTTTAATCAGAACCTGCTTAAGTTGCTTGTAATTTCATTTTTATTAAATCATTTAAATGACCAACCTTTTGCAAAGATTCAAACAAAAATTTAATTTTACAAGTATTTTTATTTAATTCAATCATCAAAATTAATTTAAAAAAAAAAAATCAATTTTATTTATTTATATCGAGCTATAGCTCCTTAATTTACAAATATTAATTTAATTTAAATTTAAAAAATAATATTAATGAAAATAAGACAAATAAATTCCATTATCGCATTTATGGTTCTAAAGGATTGAATATCTCACTTTATAGTGAAAAATTCATCCAAAAAAAATTTCAAAATTATCAAAACAAAATAAAAGTTTGAATTAAATTGCAAGATTGATTTGATAAATTAAACTTGCATGATAGGTAAAATAAAATTCATCGAAATAGGTTTTTTTTAAAAAAAAAATTTTTGCTATGTTTCAATATATTTTATATTATTAATTTCTGTTTAAAATATTATTACGAAATATTTTAAACAGAAATTTTTTATAATTCAAATAATTTAATCTTTTATTTAGATATTAAGTTTTTTAAGCAAAAATAAAGAGTCTGATTATGATTGTGCTGTATCTTTATTAAGAATTGTTATATATTAATCAATTTAATAAGAGAAATTTTAATTAAAAATGATGGAGCATCAAATACCAAGTAAAGTTAGTTAAAATCAATTTTCAAATTGAAATATGTGAAATTTTTCAATTTCAAATTTTCAAGAAATTTTTTATTAAATATGAAATAACAAATTTTTGTTTCTTTTTTATCATTATTTTTTAGCATATAAATCCTTTTTATCATTTGATAGCATGGTATTAGCGAAGCAGATTCAATGATGATGAAATCTCAACATAAGTTAACTCTATCAAAAAACGCCAAAGATCTTGAATTTATTTGACATTTTTTTTTAAACAATTTATGAAAAATTTTGAAAATTTATGATTTTTTACTTTCGTAAATTAACCAAAATTTTTGAAAAAATAAAAAGCGGAATATCACTGTACTTCCTTTAATTTTTTTTTGAGTTTTTAAAAATCTATCCTCAAATTATTTTTTTAAAATTTTTGATAATTTTTTATTCCTTTTGAATTATCATTATTAGATGGTAAGTTTCTAAAATTAACATGAGTTGATACATTCTTTTCAATTGACATCAATACTAGCATCTTGGCTAGTCCGCTAATTTTCAGATATCAAAAATTTGCTTTTCAATAAAATTCCGATTATTTTACAACAAATGATTGACTTTATTTTGTTTATCTACAATTTGTACAAAACCAATTTAAAATTTTTAATTAAATAATTCAATTTAATTTGAAAAACAATAAATTTAAAACATAGCCAGTATCGTGAGATTTATTCTTAAAGGAAATAAAAAGAACTATCTGCTAAATAAAGCTTCTAATCGCTTTTTTTTAAATTAAATTTTTGCTTAAATTCCTATTCGCGTGTGCTATCTGTTATTAATTTAAAAAAAAACCTAATCCCAAATGATAGCGTTAAGCGGTCAAAATAATTAATGAGCTCAATTTCGAAATCTTAAAAGTCGGATTCTAAGTTCCACAACAACAAACTATTCTAAGAGTTACATAACTGATATGAAACTTGAAAAAATTAAACAAACATTCGCGATTTGTAATTTAACAACTAAAAATTTAAAAGGTTTATTAAGAACTTATAAAAAATTTGTTTCTACTCTACGTATTTATTTAATCATGCCAAAAACTAATACCGTTGATGAAATGTCTTGTAAACATGAAACCAAAGTCATCAAGAATCTACAATAATTTAACTGAATTTTTTTACTTTTATTTACAAGTGGCTTATTTTGAAATTGAATATTATTTAATTTTTTTCAAAGTCTTATTATTTAATCACAATGAATAAACTAATAAATTTCGGTTATTTAAACTTAAAGACTTAGAGCCGATTGAGTTTTAATTCAAAATTTAGAACTAAACAAAACACCTTTTAGGCGATTTAAGACGGTTGTTAGTTTTTGAGAGGGTCTCTTTTCGGAAAAACAATGTCCTCTTTAATAATGGAGACTTCGAAAGCCAATTTTAATGATTTTGAGAAAAATTTAAATTACAATTTCACCACTACGAGCATTAACAAAAATTTTGTCGACGATTCCTCAATGGAGAAAAAATTTTATCAATTTAGAAAGCTCTTTCAGAGTCTAGAAGTAATTACGATAATTAAATAAAATATAAATAAATATTTTTAAAGGATATTGAAAGCAACCTTGGACAGTTAAATGAACGAAACTCAAGATATAATGCTAAATGTTCCCAAGAAAACATTGTATCCTCAAATACCAGGTAATCTTGGAATATAATTTTTTTGTTATCTAAATAGTTGGCTAGATCCGAAAGCTGTGATTACTCTAGGGAAAAAAATCCATTCTATTCTGCTTCGATGAAGAGCGTAAAATTCAAAGACGTGGACCGACTTTCACCAATTTGTCAAATAAACAGCGAAAACATAACCAAAGAAATCAGTGAGTTAAAGTCAAAAATAAATTGTATTCGTGAGTCAAATTCAAGTATTAAAATAACTAAAAATCAACTTCAAAATCAAATCGAAAACTTGCAAGACAATATTTCAAAATCCTTCAAGGTAAACTAGTTAAATTGAATTATTTTCTCATTCAACTATTTAGCCCCAAGAAGTCCGGAACAATGACCAATTCTTTCGAGAGGATAGACAGTCAATTTTTTGAAATAAACAAAATTTTAAATGACTTAAATGAGTCTAAAGCATTGCTAAGAAAGACCAGAATTAGGCAGAACGATGCGACAGAATCCATGAGTCCAACTCATAAGCAAAATCAACCAGTTGCGCTGACAGTCAAGCTTGTATGATAAAAATAAATTAATTTTCAAGAATTTTAATTTTTTTTTAAAGAATGCAGAATCCGAAAAATCTGAAAATTTCGATTTCGAAAAATTAATGACCGAATTGGAGCACTGTCGGTGCGAAAATTTAAAACTCAAGTCTAAACTTTCCACTATTGAGATCAAAAACGAAAAGGATGAATTTTTAAAGAAAATGTCATCGAGTTGTTTGTTCAACGATGTTCCTAACCATGCCGAGACTCAGATTCTCAAAGAAAATTTAGATCATTTAAGCAACGAAAATTCATCTTTAAAATCAGAGCTTGATCAGATAAAAAATTTTAATAAAAATGAATTGGCTAGAATCCGCGATGAGTTCGATATCCTCAAGGACTCGCATTTTAATGAAATTAAGCTGAAATCAAAGACAAATAGAGATCTTCAATCGGAAATTTCCAGCTTAAAATCAAAGCTAAAACAAGAAGAAACTGCAAAAGAAAAGATGAGAGCTAATTTCGAACAAGAAATGGATTCAGCCAAGGTAAGATTCGAAACAGAACTTAATAGACAAAATAGTCTAATGCAATCGAAATATGATGATATGCTCAAAGAAATGGAAAATTTTAACAAACTAGTAAACCAGTTACAAAACGATAAATATGATTTAATAAATATAATCAAAAAAGATCGAGCCAAAAAAAAGGGCATTTTGACTGAAAAGTGCACCACTACTACAACCACAAAATTGAGTCAAAACATAAATAAAGCTTCACAAATGACTAGTTCTCTGAACGACTTTTGTGAATCGACAATACTAAGTTTAAATAATGGAGAAAAGCTTAATTTAAAGGAAACAAAAAAGGATACACTACATTCAAGTACAGTTATTTATGATACTAGCAATCATAGTCGTAACCTACCGGTCAGATACGTTACTTCTTATAATTTGTGTCCTTCAAGAAAATTTTTTGAAACTAATGCTATTTAAAGAAACACAATGCTTTAAATTATTCTTTATTTTTAAAATAAAATTTCTTAAATTCGATTTTACTTGATCAAGATATTATATTTATCACTAACTTTGACAATTCTCAATTTTATTTATTATGCTTAAATTTTTTTTTTTAAACCTAATTTAATTTTCATTAAAATGAAAGGATTCCTTTTTTTTTAATAGAGTAGTTTTTTTAGCATTAGATACTGCGAGTCTTTTTGTGTTAAGCTCATAGAAGCCACGGTAGTAAATTTGAATGTTTAAAAAATATTTGTGAATGCATCAATGACTTTTGGTGAATTATCCTGGATTTTATGAGTCTTTAATGACTAATAATTTCTGATTATATCACCGAAATAACTTAAAAATATGAAATTTTTCAATTTTCCTTAACTAATTTAATTTGCTCTAAAATGAAAATTTATTTTGAAATTTCTTTATGTCAGTCACTGTCAATCTGTAAAATGACTTGGTAATTTTTATTCATTAATTTTTTTTCTGTATTGAGCTAATTCTCCTTCAAATAAAAGGTCCGGCAAAATTTTACAGCCTTTGATAGTTTTTTTACACCTCAAGATAGAATCTGTAAAATGTCGTGCAAACTTGTGCATTTTTCACTATATTAAGAACGATTTGAATAAGGTGAGCTAATACTTTGCACAGCTATTGCAGAAAAAAATCTTGTTTTTTTAATTCCATTCATAGAAAAAAAAATTAATTTTTTTAATTTAAAAAAATGGTATTTCTTGAAATCAGCTTTTCAAGTATCTCGTAATTGTACACTCGCCAGTATAAAAGTAATTTAATAATCCCTAACTGTTTCCAACGGGAATTTATCATATTATAGTCTCCGTATAGTCTTTCATGTATATTCCAAAATTTGATACAAAATTTTGGTCGTGATTTTAATTCCTAATTTTCAAAATTTTCATTTAATTTTTCCATTTCAAATTCAATATTATTTACAAATAAAATATAAATTTGCTTACAAATGTTTAAACATGCTATTTTAAATTTTTTCTAGATTTAATTGCTATTTTGATAATGTTAATATAGTTGTTTTATTTTGAGAAATGCTCTTTTGATTCACAGCCGTGTCAAACAGAAACCACTCGGACTGCTTATTGTTTATTTATTTCAATTCTTCTTTTGTATTTCAACTGATTTTAATTTAATTAAACCTAACTTTAAAAAAATTATTTATTTTTTTTATAAAATAAATTCTATTCTAGACCAAACATGGTAGAAGTTAAAAGTCTAAAGGATGATATATTAAGGAATAATTAAGAAAAAGAAAAAGAAAAAGGAAGGAAGAGGAAAGGAAGAGGAAAGGAAGAGGAAAGGAAGAGGAAAGGAAGAGGAAAGGAAGAGGAAAGGAAGAGGAAAGGAAGAGGAAAGGAAGAGGAAAGGAAGAGGGAAGGAAGAGGAAAGGAAGAGGAAAGGAAGAGGAAAGGAAAGAAATCGATGAAGTTAGTTTTAGGATGAACTGTATATCAAATGAAAATCTACTAATAAAAAAAAAAGACTATATAATAAAAAATGAAGACTGAATGGTTGCGGTGGTATTTACAAATTTTATTTTTCTGCTAAAACCTTAAAATTTTTTCCTAAAAATTGCCCAAAACTCAATGTTTTTTTTAAATAAATGGCTAAAATTTAAATAAATAAACACAATTAAGGCAAACAAAAAATAAATCCATATATTACATGAATAATTTTGAATAAGATTTTGCTAAATTTAAAAACAAAATTAAAGAGCTAAAAATAAACGATATTCAAATTTATTTTGATTAAAATATAAAAACAACTACAAAAAAAATAATAAAAAACAATGGTTTATTTTTTATTCCAATCATAAGCTGATCTGACCAGTGTATTGCCATTGATAACCGTGAATTTTCCCTTAATAACCGTACTAAATTGACTTGATTTAAATTTTTCGTTCGAACAAGTTGAAGTGAATGAAAAGTCGTCTAAATTTTGTGCTTTAAAATTCGAATCACCCCATGAGTTGAAAACTTCTTCGGCCGACATTAAAGTCAATTTTGAGATCGATCTTTTAAATAGGCTTTGATTAGTCATTTTCAAATCACAAGATAAATTTTCTAAGGAAAATAGATAAAAAGGAAATTAGAATGTTCAAAAAGACTACTTTATTTTAAAATATTATTTTATTAAGAAACTAAATAATTAAATCTCTAAAATCTGAAAACATTCAAGGCTCTTAAAATTTATTTGCAATCATTTTTTTTGTATGTCTGACTCATCTGAATCGCTTAAATAATCCCCATCATCTTTTTGTATAATTTGTTTGGGCAAACTTTTTCGAGTTAGATAAGTTTTTTCCGGAACTGGAGGAGGAACCTGTGGTGGAGCTGGTGGAGGTGGCGGCGGCAGTGTAGAAATTGAACAAGAGTCACTCAAAATTGACGCGTTGTATTCGGACTCAAGACCACTGTTGTATACACCACCTTCGCTTCTGCAAAAACTAGATGGCCGACTAACTGATCCAAAGCCATTGTAGTTCGGTCCGTAGCTAGAAGATTCCTCAAAATACGAGTTGTTGTTTTTGTGCGATTCATTTCTTCCCATTGTTTTACTATACACATAGTTTTTAAGCTTGGCGGGTAAATCGGTCAGTGTGTCTTTTAGTTCGGAGAAACGTAGGGAACCAATGTTTCCAACAAGCGTAAATTTACGCTTTCCCAAAACACTGTTTCTAAATTGTTCAATATCGGCTGATCTACTTTTATTAAGTATGTTTATTGATTTTTCCTTCTAAGAGTTTTAGGAAAGAACTTAAAGTCTAAGAGCATCCACAGTTGACAAATAATCAACATAAAGACATGAAGCAAATAAACACATTCTAATTTTTAAATTGAATTTTTGACTTTTAAAATGCATTTAAAAATTTGTGAACAAATAAAAAAAAGTTTTTTAAAATTTGAAAATTTAAATTTAAAATAAAAAATTCAATCAGCAAAATTTTTAAATATTAAGATCTATTTAAGAAACTGAAGCAATTCATTTAGGGATTTACAAAAAATAAATTCGTTTTAAAATTTTACGATTATTCACTTTGTTTTAAATTGTTCACAAACTTGGATTATTTGCCATTAAATAGTGTATTTAAGATGAAATTAAATTTTAGGTTCAAAATGCTGCTATTAAAGACCATGATTGAGTATTAAAGATTATAAAAAAACATTTCTTACTTATTTTGACAGGAATAGCAAGCGGCAGCATTAATTATTAGGGCAATGAGCGCGATTGAGATGCCCAGTCCGACAAACACAGCTAAAAGGAAAAAAATTAGTTTTTTTGTTTTTTCTGACCAAGTCAAAAATTGATGGAAAAAATCAGACACAAACACACACAACACTTTAAATTCTAATAGATAAAATTTAGGAAAAACCTGGAAAAAATGCCAACAAGAAAACTTTAACTTTTAAAATTAAGCAAGCCAAAGTTAATTGGCGTTTTTCGGTCTAATCTAGTCACACTTGATGGCATATTGCTTAATTTTATCTATTAAAATTTTAATGTTGGTACTTGTTCCGATTCTTACGCAAAATTTTCAACTGTTTAAAAAAAACAAAAAATCTAATCTCCGTTTGCCACTGGACATCCACCACACACTCACTCAAAACATAACTCTAAATTTTTTCTAATCTTTTTTTATTATACAAAATAAATATTCTAAAAAAATTCATTTAAATAATTATCTTTGTTTTTCATGGTTAAATATAGCTAACATTGTCAGCAAATCGTACATTCTTGGACTCATTTGACGAAGCGCACTCGTCATCGTTTAGAACACGATGATTATTAATGTAATTGTATTCATCAGTGGAATACTCCTCATCATGAAAATTTTGCACCAAATCATTCTCAGCTTCCAGGCTCATTTTTTTCCGATGCAACTCCAGAAGTTCTTTTTCTTGGTCGAGCATTTTTTTGAATCTTTCCGCTTTTGTCAGACCAAAGTTTTCAATAGTGTTACAACTAGCGACCTCTTTCTGTGTTTTTTTATCAGGCAAATTGGAATTGGTAGACATGTAGGACGAGCCAAAGCTGTCACCATCTGATTCAACATTAGAGTAAACCATGTTCAGATCCCTTTGGGTCTTAAGGCCCGAATTCATGTCATAACAGCGCATGAAGCTCGCGTCTAATTTTGCCGAGCTGCACGACTCGTTGCCATCCAAAATTGTGTTCAAAGTTGAAGATTGCTTGAGGCCATTTTCTTTGTCTCCACTCTTGACCAAATTTACTTTAAGGAAATTTTCTATGAAATCCTTAGAGTTTATTAAACTTCCTTGTATTGACTTAAAATTAGGTATCGAGTCCAAATTCATGTACAAATTATTTTGGAACGATTTTAGAAATTCGTCGGTGCTGGCTGCGTTCGAATAGGACGCGTTCAATGCTGACTGATAGGCTTCGTAAATAAGCTTTGGCAAATGCTTGGCTGGCTCTAAGAACGAAGACGAAGAAGCCGGAGAGAACTTGAACGCATCTTCTTCCGATTGATTCAATGAAATCAGCGCGGACTCTTTGCTGTCTTCTAGAGAGTCATTTTTTTGGGTTGAGCGGATCGATGAACCCTTGGAAGAAATCCGCACTATCATCCGATTCTTAATCGGGTGATTTTTAGAATCCGAGTTGAACTCGTGAACAATCGGTGATTCAATTTTGTCCTCTAGTTTGCTGGCCATTGCTTTAGCGGCTTGAAGTTGAAAATTTAGGCAGTTTTTGAACGCCACATAATCATTGACTGTAACAGAGGCTGAAGTCTTTGAACTTTGGGTCTGATTTGCCTTGGAAGTGCCCCAATCTCCCAGAGACGCATAGCAGTCTAATTCAATGCTCAAAATTTGAGATTCCACATCGGACATGTCTTGATTTCTGTATTTGTAATCCTTTCTCTCTGCTGATATTGTTCCCTTGTCCATGTCGGCTTGTGTGGCAATGGTCGACACTGAATATATGGGCTTTTTAACCGATGGTATTCTGTTGATTTCCATCAAAGAAGTGCTAAGCAAGTCATCGATTGTGGCCTTTGGCGCGTCATGGTAATTGATGTCAAGTATAGACTGATGGTTCGAATGGTTCATGTTCACTCGGCTGTCCATGCCATTCACAAGCCCTGAAACAGAAGTCAGATTTTCACTAATGTTTGCCTTGTGGTCAATTTTTTTTTCTAGCGAAAAATTTTGTTCAATTGGTTGGTTAAAGTGGTATTCTTGGTCATCACTTGTTCGAGCATCTGAACAAGAGTCTATTATTGTTGCCGTGTCGCTGTTGCCTTCCGAGGAGCTTTTGAGCTTTGACTTGCGTTTTTCAAGCTCAGTTTGACTTTTGCCTGAATTTTCTGACTGTACGCTCAAGTCCAAATAATTTTGCAGCAGGCGATTATTCATGGACATGGAAAAGTTGTTATTTTGGTTCGATGAAGAGGACGCTTTTCTATAAACTAAATTAAATATTGTCCAAAAAAAGAAAAGAAAATAATACTTTGTTTTTAAAATAATGTAAAGAATTCCGTTTGCCAAAAGAATAAAGCCAAAGCTTGAAGCAATAAGGATCATAAGTATTATTTTATTAGATAAAAATTCTGGCAATTGTAAAAATGTGAACGAATTGTGTCTGGTGGTTTTAATTGCTAAAAATAAAATAAATTTGTTTATAAAATAATAAAAATGAATTAATTTTTTTTGATTCTAAATTACTTTCATCAAAAGGTGTAATTGGTAGAATGGGCTCATCATTAAATCGCTGTATGTCATAGTTGTTGGTAAATGAGCTTTGAGAAGTGACTGGCTGTCTGGATCCCAGTGAACCAAAACTTCCAAGGTCATAATTTTTCAGTTCATTTAATTTGCTTAAGCTTTTTAAATCATTCATTTGCAAACAAGTCTGGTTCTTGGGAATAAGATACAATTTCCAGATTAATTTTTTGCGATTTGTCACTTTTTTAGTCACAAAAGTGCAGCTGAACGAATTTTTTAGCAGCTCAAAATCACTTAAAAAACCTTGACTCTCGAAATTTCCCATTTCCTGCTTTTGCACTTGAGTCAAATAACTTGTCGCATTGGTTTCATACTCTTCTTCGTCATCAGTGCTCCTAAGCAAATTTGTATCCCAACTGATTGGCAAATCACGGGAATCATAGCAGTTCATCTTGGTCTTAGTGATAAACAGTGGTTGAAGTTGAACATAATAAAGAAGGCCTATTTTCCGCATCAGCTTTGTTTCCAATAAATCATCGATGCATTTGAGCAGTGATCTATTAAATTGGGTCTCAAAACAGCTCAATTTGTCAACATTGCTGTAAAATACTGTCAATTTGGTCAGATTTTTATCGCAATTTTTCAATGAATTGCGCATTTGAAACGTATCATTAGAAGTCTGAGTCTCATTTTCGCCTGAAACCTTGGCAAAATTTGTGGTCGAGTATACTTTCCGTGTTATTTTGGAAATTTTTAAAGTCCTTTTAGTGGTTGTTTTACCAAGCTCTCTGGAAGAGTCCTCGTACTTGAATTGAAATGGAAAGAGCCATTCAGGCGGCGCTTGATGCTCTGGAGTTTGGAGTGGAATCTCGGTTGAATCGATGCCTCTGGATGTACGAAAAAGCGGAAGGAGGCGTTTGATAAATACATGGGTTCGTTCAGTCACATTTAAAGAAGCTAACTCTAAGGTTTTATTAATATTTAACTTATGAGGGAAAGCCCAATCTAGCACTCACTCAATCACACTCACTCTTTTTAAAAGCTCAAAATTAAAAAAATGCAAGATAAATAGTTACCTTTTGAGCTTGAATTTGGCTTTGGATTGCCATTGACATCCTGGCGCTGTGCATTTGCATTCAAAGGCGAAGGAGCTTGACGATTTTTGGTTAAACGACTTACTTGTAGGGGTTTTTCGTGGATCAAACTAGCCAAAGTGTCTGATATATTTTGGTGATTAAATTTGAAGGGTGACTCTTCTTTGGTTAAAATTTTTTCTCCGATCTCCAGCTCTTTTTCTAGTGATTCCAATTCTTTGACAAATTCTTCTGCTGAATCTGCCTTGGCTTTTAGTTTTTCTTCTTCAGAATCAGAATTTTTTTTTTCGCTATTATCTGGTTTTTTTTTAGACTCATGTTTAACAAGAGGTGGTTTATTTTTTATCAATGATAAAATGTCTAATAGAGGGTTTTGAATATTTTTATCCTTTTTATTTCCGTCTATTTTTTCCAATTTTTTCAAAAGCTTATCTTTTGACCTGAAAAATTTTTCTATCTCAGCCTCAAGATCTTCATTGGGACTCGGCTCGGTTTTATTTTCTTTAATCGACTCTTCAGAATTTTCAATATTTATTTTCTTTATAATACCAAAATTGTTTGTCATATTCAAAAATTTTTTGTTATTTTTTTCCAAAAATTCCTGGGTTTTGTCGCTCAGTTTTCCGCTCTTGTTTTGGTAAGTTAGTGTTTTGTTAATGCGTTTGAGTTTTTCGTGAATTTGTTGTAATTTTTTGATAACTTCTATATTCTCAATGCCGAAAAATGTTTCCTTTGGTGGCTTAGGACCGTTGTTACAGACAATTTCAATGACGTGATTTTCTTTCGGTGGACTTGCTAGAAAATAAATTGTAAAATTTCAAAAAATCAACCTATTTAACATTTTACCTAAAACTTCAAGCCAGAATCCCGAGTCATAAAAATTGTCATTTTCTCCAGTGTAAAAATTAAGCTTTAACTTTTTTGATCCAGAACCAAAGATAGATCCAGCCTCTCGAACATATCCACACTTGCGTTCTGTTGACTTATCATTCTCATTTATTTCCAAATAAGTTCCGCCACATTTTTGATTTTCGTGATCGTTTGGCAGCTTAAATTAAATATCAAATCAAACTTTGTACTTTAATTTAATTTTGAGTTGAAATAAAAAAATACTTTCATATCAAGTCTCCTCAGCAAAATTTGTCCATTTTCGAAATTAGTGGATAAAGTGCATTCACAATTGGCACCGGCTGTGAGCTTGTTCGGAAAGTCCGGAGTCACTATGTATGCATGTGAAAGTTCAGATCGGCTGTTGGCACAAATGTTTTTTGTTGGAAGATCTGACCAAATTAATTTTTAATAAAGAAAAACAAATAAAAAATATATTTGTAAATACTTGGTAAACATTGATAATTAATTTGAAGGTAATTGTATTTGGTACAGGCTTGTCCAACTAGTAAGGACTCATTCATGACTTTTGATTTAACAATGGTGATGATGCAAGTATTTTTCCCAGTGCACTCGCTGTCAACTGAATAGTCCTTGTCAAAATTGCAGTCCATGGCATCCAAAACACATGTGTCTAAATTGGCACTAGTTTTAAATTCATAAGCCGGATTATATCCGTATATTGTGCGGATAATTTTCAGTCTCTCGGAGGACGGACACTGCATCTTTATCTGAGTACTTTCTGCAATGAGACAAAGCGATTGAACATAAACGGTAGAGTCGACATCGACAAAAGTCGTAAATCGCTCGGTTTCCAATGCATTATTTATACCAAAGGCAACCCAAAATAACAAAGTTAGTATGCTTAGTTGATCCATAGCTACAATTCCATTTAAAAATAACAGCAAAAACAAAAATAATGATAGTTGTATTTAATGTATGACTTTAAATATGATTTTGAGTTTTATTTACAACTACTTTAAGTTTCAAATGTTTGCTTTCAACAAATTTGAATTTTCGAAATGAGTTTGGATAAGATATAAAAATTGTTGGGGATAAAGATCGTACTAATTAAAAGTTAAAAAGTTAAGCTATTTGAGGATTTAAGTGAATTTTATGGTGACCAATAGACTTACCAAAGTTTGCTTGTCAATTAATCTTTAAGTCTCAATTATAGTTGTAATATTAAATTTGTTCGAATATTAGAAAACTTGGCTAATTGCTTGTTGGTATAGGATTATTGTATTAGACTGGTAATATTTTCTGCTTATTATCTTTAATTTTGCTTGACCGTGTTTTTTAGAATAGAATATTTACCACAATTAGTGTTTAGATGATAGATGACGCCCAAATATTAATAGAAATATGCTAAGTCTGCATTAAAGTACGCCTTTAATGTCAATCAACAAGCCATTTGAAATATTTGACTAAATAGTAGAAGTAAACTCTACTTTTTTGCTATTTAAAAAAAACAAAAAATTAAACCTTATTTAGACATTTTAATTGTCGACTAAAACAGAAAACATCTTATTTTCATATGACTGGTGACAAAAAAAGGCTTGCCTAAATAGTTACAAAATATATGTTAAATTAAAATTTAAATATATATTTAAATGTTTTTTTAATGAAAATTTTTGATGAAGATTCCAAATTTTTGAACTTTTTTTTATTTTGATTATTGTTAAATTAGATTTTATCATATAAAAATATTTAAAGAAATCATTAAGGGTCAAAAGGGTCTAAAGTAGTTCTACAAAAATCCCAGAATTAACTAATATGTAAATAAGCTTACGTAATCTTGCGTTAGTGGTCGTGACGTTTCCAAGGCGTAGGATGATATGAGATGATGATACATTCATGATGATATGAGCCTTTACCGTTTCTTACTTAATTTTATGCAAAATTACACAATTTTTGGTAAAATTTGGTTAATAGAGTTTTAAAAAAAGATAAAAATAATTTTTTTAATCTTTTAAGGTTTCAGATTTTGTATAAGACAAGATATTTGAAGAAAATATGGATGCCAAAATATAAAAACAAATTTTGCCTGATTTTTTGTTGGTTTACAAATATCTTTAAAAAATTATTATCAGAAGGAAATAGCATTATTTGAAAGAAAAAACAGATATGTTTTGAGATTTATTATCCTTTCATAAAATTTAATAAATTATTTTTTAAATTATTAAAACAATGAAATATATAGAGCAAACTGTGCTGCTCCTTCTAAAGAAACCTTTAAAAATAATAAAATTAATTTATTTTTGTAACAAACACTTTTTTGTCGTCAGTCATATGAAAATAAGATGTTTTCTGTTTTAGTCGACAATTAAAATGTCTAAATAAGGTTTAATTTTTTGTTTTTTTTAAATAGCAAAAAAGTAGAGTTTACTTCTACTATTTAGTCAAATATTTCAAATGGCTTGTTGATTGACATTAAAGGCGTACTTTAATGCAGACTTAGCATATTTCTAAATTATTAAATTTTTCTATTAATATTTCTATTAAGCTAACACATTTTTACGTAAAATTACATATCCTTACCGACTAATATTTACGTGAGATTCCATAAGCTGACCGAAACTTGCGTAAAATTACGTAAAATATTTTTTTTTTTGATATTTTAAAAATATCGTAATTTTACCAATTCTAGACTTTTTGTAGAACCACTGTTTTAAAAAAATTAAATAATTCTAAAATTGATAAAATTTAAGCGAATTTACCATATTCCATGAAATTTTTATTATTTTTATTTAAAAATGAATTAGGAAAAGGAAAATTGTTTTATTTACATTGTTGAATTAAATTCTGTTAAGAGTTCGACGTGTTTTAAATTGGATCAAAATGGGTTTTGTACTTTATATTGTTACTGTACGAGTTATAGAGCAGAAAGTCCGGGATCTCGTGAGCTATTAATTCATTGTTTTTCTTGGTGGTGATTAATTTTTAGAAAAGCTTGTTTGCTCTGTCAACGATCAAATTGATTCTTACTACATGAAACATATGGAGTTTTTCAATTGAGTTGAGTGACAAAAAAGAAAGCGAATTTTAAGCATGTTTTTCATGCATTGATAGTAAGAGAAAACCTTATGGTTCTCACAGATACTTTTTAGTCATCCTTTTATAAATAATAATCTATTTAAGATAATTATGGTACTTTCTTTGTTCTTTTTAGTTTCATTTTGGTCTTTTTGATTTTCCTAGAGCAAAAATCTTTGTTTCTTTTTGATTTTTTTGTGTTCAATCAATTCCTTTTCTTAATAGCTAAAATACTCTTCTATTTTGATTTTGATTGCGTTTTGAAGAATTTAAAACAAAAGGGATAGGCAACTGTCCTATGACGCAGTTAATGGACTTATCTTTTGAAGTTTGAACATTGCAACTGACTCTAAAAGAGCGATTTTTAAGGAATTTTTCAATCTATCGTAAAAATATTGCATGGAGATTTTTATCATTTAATTTTGAAATTAAACCATTTGGCAATGTTTTGTCAAATGCTTTTTTTAGATCGAAAAAGATTGATCCAGTTAGTATCTAAGAGTACCTAAGAGAGATAGCATATTTTGGTTCTTTTCTGTTTTGTGACCAATTTGATAAAATATCTTATAGATAAGGACTCCAGTTTAAAATTACCTATATCAAAGAAAAAAAATTGAATTATTAGTAAATTTTTATTTTTAAACAGTTATCTTTGTGTTCATACGAAATAAAATAATTAATAAATAAGTTAAAAAAAAAGAGAAAAAAATCAAATTTTACATATTTAAAAAAATGAAGTAAAGTCTCAAAATTTAAGTGAATTCTTTTAATTAATTCAAATAATGGATCATTTTAAAAATTAGCTAACTTTTAATTGAATCGATTTGAATATTGGACCAAATAAATTTTTGAAAAAATTATAAACATCTTATCATTGTATAACAACAAAAATGATTTGAAGATTCATTTAATTCAATCAATTAATGATTTTCTGCTATATTCATTTTCTGAATCTCTCAAGTCTAAACTCTCAAAGTTTTCACTTATTTTGTGTAGACCTCCATAAGAAGAGCAAGAGTTTTGTTTGCTTAACGAGCTTGAACATGATGAACTATCTACCATTCTTGTCAAAAAATTATTCAAATTTTTGAAGCACAAATTATTATGCAAAGTTTCCAGTGGTCTCATGTATCTTACTTTAATCAAATCTTGATAAATAGCTAAAATAGACAAAAAATTCAAAAGAGTTTTTTCATATTTTAAATTATTTACTTGTAAATGACCTTCTCGATCTACCATTGTTAACATTCAGATCTGGCGAACTATTTGTTCCATTATTTAGGAATTTATTGCGAAAAATCTGATTTAAAGACAAATAGCTATTAGTAGACCCATGAAAAGTATTGTAGTGATTATATGGTTCTTTTATTTTAAATTTGCCTTTGAAAGCTTGTATTTTTTGGTGATGTTCGTCTTCAAAGCTTCTGGGTTTAGATTCACTCATTATTCCATCCAACATTTTTCCCTCATAAGACGAACTCTGAGCATTTGGTTCAGGCAAAGTCTGTAATTCTTTGTTCGATTTCAGAGGATGCTTTCTGAGTACAACATTTGTTTTTTTATCACATTTTTTTTCCGCTGAGATTCTTTGTTTAGGACTAGAGACAGCTCTAACTTGAGGAGAAAGTCCCTCGCTTCCACTCGAATTGTTCATCTCCTCAATTGAGTCATCATTTATCAAATTGGAAGAGCTTTTGTTCAAATATTTAGGAGGATCAAAATCAGCATAAGATCCAGGACTGAAATGTAACTCGACATGAAATCGCTTATCCGAATCATCATCTACACTCGGATCTTCATAAAGCATTATAACAATCTGAGTCAAATAGTTGAGCTCAGGAACAGTATTTAGATAGTTGAGTGCCGTTTTCCACTGTTCATCTTGGTCATCTTCGAACAAATTTCCAAATTTCAAAACAGTCAATAAAGAGTATATGTGGCTTTCGCTAGTAAAATAGAGTCTGGTACGCACATGTCTACCAGGTGAATGAATACCTTTCGAATAGCTTGGATCCAATTGATTAATTATTTGATCTTCACAGTTCCATATACCAGTAAGATTGCTTTTTAAGTCGGCTCTAATTTTACGCAGCAAAGGTGTCACAATACCTTGAGCTATTTTTAATTTTTCCTCTTTATTCAAACCGTATTCCTGAGGAATGACTACATCGGCAAGAGCTTTGGTGCAGTTGTACAGATTATAGGCATTCTCAAAATTTAAAATATTTCTATTATGCATCAAATCAAATTTTATTGAGTCAAATATATCCGGAATTTTTGAGATTTCGAACTCTTTTTTTTTTGCATTATAAAAATCCTTTTCCAATTTGGACCATCTCCGCAACATTAGTTCCCATGACTCGTCATGGTACAGTTTTAAATCATAGTATTTTCCATCAGTTATTTTAATGCGTATTAGTCTGACTAGTTCTTTGATGTAGCCGTAAACTTTGCGGCACATCTCGACTGGGTTTTTGATAAAATCAAGGGAAGTGCGAATGGAATAATTATTAGTTGGATCAATTTTTTCCATGTCTTCAGGCGTTAAATCTTTGTCCTTTTTCAAGTAGTCCCTTAATTTCGTTTTGGCCTCGTGTTGCCATTTAGCTGACAAACTATCGTTGTCCAAAAGACCATTTGTATTAGCACTTTTGACCATTTGAACTAGAATAGGAGCTAGTTCACCATCTAGAGCGAGCAAACCTTTGGCAAATGCCGCAGCTGTCATTTGAACACGGCCCTCATCCGAGGCGTATATCTTGAGATCATGGCGGTAAGTCGAATGAAGGCGAAGAAAGCCATTATTTCCTTCACCACCAGGATAAAGTTTTCGGAACGCTTGACCCAAGTCTTCGGCCTGAGATTTTCCATCCGCAGTCAATTCACCGCCCCATTTCAAAATCAACAACAGAGATGGATCACTTTCAACAGAATTTATGTCCTCGGTACTAGAGTCTTTTGGCTTACCCTGAGGTTGGTATTTGATTTGTACCTTGCGATTTATTCCTGAAAAGTGACCATACATTTCCAAAACACATTTTAATTGAATCAATTTTGTTCGGCTTTCTTTTGAAGGCAAAAATTCTTCATTTAAATTGCCATATTCTAATAAAAGCTTTCTAGCTATATCCAAAACTTCTTGTAGCTGACCGGGTCTTTTTAGTTTCAGATGGTTTTCTTTAGAGCCGCCGTATTTTTTGAACAAGTCAAAAAATAGTTTATTGCGGACTTCCATTTTCATTTTTTGCTTAGGAGTTCTGTCACCATGTCGCATCACACCAATTACACAGCGCAATTCCATCATGGTGCCGTATGTGGTCGGTACAATCGGTCTTTCATCTGCTTGATAAGATATAGGATAGTAAGTTATGTGACGTTGAGGTGCTATTTCTTTTAAAATCATATGAGCCAGAATAGAAGAGCAGTCGTCATAGTATTTGGTAGAATTCTTGACAAAACTAAATCCATTAACATCACAAACATATGACTTTCCGTTGGCACGGAGTAAATCGAATCCACAGACAGATTGCTTGAAAGCAAGAACTATTTTTTTGGCAATTAATTTTTCTTCAGTTCTAAGCATTACAGGATAGCGAACTTCCTTGCCATTTTCGTCTCGTTCTACGACTCCATCAAGAGCTGGTGATTTACGAGCTTCAGCATGTGCGTACTCTGGTCCTACAGTGTATACTTTTACATCGGTACCGTCAGTAGGCATGAATTCTTCATAAATAAATGAACCAGTTTTTCTGATGCGATTTTCTTGTGAATAAATGCTACTTCGAAAGCCAATCTTTTGTTAATAACAAAAAATTTAACAATTTTATTTTGGTTAAGAGAATTTTTTTGGTCTAATAATCATTAGGCAAGAAAATAAATTTTTGAATCTAGTGAGTTTAAAAATAGAATTCTATTAAAGAAAAATTAATTTTTTATTTAAAATTTTTAATTTGTTTCTAATTCTGAGATATCACGGATGTCAGAAAAAATGACTAAACAAATGATTGGATTTTAATCAAAAAAATGAAATTAAAAAATTCATTAATATTTTATTATCTATTTTAAGGCCTTTAATCTTGCAACGAGCTTGAATTTTTATCAATTAATTTTTTTATTAAAAAAAAATTAAAAATAATCAATACTCTAAAAAAAACTTTAATTTCAATATAATTTTCAAACGATATTTGAATAATTTTACAAAAAAAAAATCAAGCTAAATGTTAATAAATTTAAAAATTAGTTTAATAAATTTTTTTTTTAAAAAAAGTGTTAAAAAAAAACAGATC
Organism: Brachionus manjavacas; assembly: GCA_019054805.1. Lineage (NCBI taxonomy): Eukaryota > Metazoa > Rotifera > Eurotatoria > Ploima > Brachionidae > Brachionus > Brachionus manjavacas. The sequence goes on from JAHQIY010000005.1 coordinate 2,709,089, forward strand.
AAAATTTAAAAAATTAAAAGAAACTTTTAGATTATGAAAAAATTCTTACTTTTCTAAAAAGCCGCTGACTGCCACCACCAACACTACTTGGGAAATAAATATAAATATTATGATCATCTGCATTTATGGGTTTTTCTACGAATGGTTTAACAAAAACTTGGCCATCAATCTCAATTTGATCTTCTTGCTCTGTAAAATTGTTGTTGATCTTTTCGGTCTTGATTGCATAGCGCGGTTGCTCAATTCCAGCTTCCTTTAAAGTTTGGTAAACTTTTATTCGGTCCATTATATCCCATTGCTTTTCAAGATCATTGATAAGAAATGGGCTATAAGCATCAGCGTATTCTTGGACTTTTTTAAGAGGAAAATCTTTAGAATAAAACGAGATTAGACAGTCACATTGTGGCCATTCTGATATCGGACTATTTAAGATAACATCTTGATCGAAAACAATTATTTCAAAATAATTATAGCTTGCTAGACGAGTCAAAATAGCTTCCATTGGCTTTGAATTAACCTTTTTTGCCATGGCACATACACCCACTGTTATTTTCTCAAAATTCTCATCCATTTCTTCTTGGTCGTCTTCATCAAGATAATACTTGCCGAATTCGTCTTCTTCTGCAAATTGGTCTAAGCCGTCATCAAAATTGGCCTTATTCGAAAATTCATCCTTTAAACAGCAAAATTAAATTTAAAAATTAAATTTTTTTTCTTAAAAAAATGGGCGAAAGCTATCATATAAAAATACACTACATAATGTCTATTATAAATTGCATTCATTTCAATATCTGACAATATAACAAATATCAAACGTGTTGGGGTCAATTGATAGCTGGTAAAAACTTTTTCAATAAATGGTATAGATATTAAATTTTACCAAAATGTGAATGCATAAATAAATGATGATTAATAAATCTGAAATAAACAAAATATTAGATGCTAGACACTATTTGAATTTTCATGAATAGCTTAGTGATCGGGGTCTATAAATCATTAACTAAGATTTGAATCAAAAAATTTCATTTTATCGGAAAAATTATTAAAAATAATTTATGAAGCAGCAGATCTGCATTTCAAAAAAAATCAGTCTCTCATTAAGAAAATGTTTAAAATAAACTGAAATAAAACTAATCATTTTTATCTACTTTTCTATATTTGGTTTCAAAACTTTCCAAAATCAAATTAAAATGTTCAATAATGAACACGGAATGCATACGCCTTTGATTTATCTAATTATGTCTTAATTGAGAAAAAATGGTAGAAAATTTTCCGATTTCACAAAAAAATTTAAACAATAAATAATATATGCAACTTTAAAGATAAAAGTGATCGAATTATTCCATTTAATCGATTGAGAATATTTATGGTAAATTCCAATAGATTGTCTCACCGTTTCTTGATTTAACTCTTTTAATTGATTTGCAAAAAAATTATTACTAACTCGATTTTCATTTCTAAAATTAAAAATAAATCAACGAAAATTTGAAAACAATATTTGGTGAAAAATTTTCAATTAGCGTCGTGCTAGGTCTCTAAAAAGTGGAAATTACTTAACTTAAGCTGAAGAACATTCAAGAATTTTTCGGAATAGTATTTTTCAATGATTAAAAGCATTTATTTTGAATCATCAGAATTTTTACTAAATATGCTTATTTTTTTTTGTTTTTTAGATGTTCGACGTTACTCAAGATTTCTTACAATACCCAAAATTAAGATTTTCTCCCAAAAGCTGTGAATTATCATTTAAATTTTAATTATTTTTTTCCTATATGTTTAATAAGATCGTATCAATCATCAGTCACAGAATTCAATTCAGAGGCTAAGTTTGATAGTAACATTCAATACATCAACTTTTTTAATAAATAATTTGTAAAAATGCCTCTAATAATAACTTTAAATCAGATAAAAAAAATATTAAAAATTGATACTTTGATATTATGTTAAAAAAACATTAACATATTAATTACCATTTTTAATGAAAATTGTGGACCACAAATTTTGTTCGAAATTTTTTTTATTTTTGATAATTAAAATATTACTTTAGTTCATTTCAAATAAATTTTTTGCATGATTAATATTTTATTGAGCAGAATTAAAATGAATATTTATTTAATTACGCTTGGTTTGTTCATCTTATTTTAAAAAATATAAAAAAATTAAATTCTAAAAAATAAAATTGAATTTAGTTGTCCTTAAAGTAAAGCGAAAAAAATTCCTTTAGGTTTCACCTTTACCGGCAGCTTTCGAACTCTTTTATATATTTTTCAATAAAAACGACTGACTCGTGGTCCAGCCACCGGTCAGCCAACAATTCTAGGTTTCACCTAGACGCTATGCAAATTAATACCTACTTATTGAAATTCTGTGCGAATTCAAATTTTTTAATATATTTTTTCTCTTATCAAGTGTGCTATAAAAAATAATATTATTATTAAAATTAAATTTTACAAGATGAATAATTTAGAATTTTTCAGGAATTTATAAAATCAAAATGTAATTCCAGTTTTTAGACACTCAATAAACCAACACCAAAATTAGATCCTGTTGTTTTAAAATGTGCTTTTTATTTCTACCAAAAAAAGATAAAATTATTTGACTTAAAGCAAAACTTAAAGTTAGTTTTTCAAGACTAAATAATTAGAATACTTACGTTCAGGGTGTCGTTGTAAATGAGATCGTGTTGAAAAATAAAATCTTCCGGGTACTCGTAATTGAATGGCTCTTCCGATTGCATTCTATTTATGTGACTGCATCTATACTTAAAACAAAATGACAACTAGAATAAATTAATTTCATTCTATGCAAATTTTGAATGAATTATTCACAGAAATTTGCAATAATCTCTTTCAATTTTTTAATTCAAATATGTTAAAAAATATTTCTGAAACATTTAGTTTATAAACAAGACCATCCTACGAAAAATGTCTGAAGAATTTGAATAATTCATTTTTAATTTAATAAAAAATATTGGCACACTTTAAATATTCGCTTAGATAAGTAAATAAAATCATTATAATATAAATAAAATTTTGCGTAATTTGAAATTTTTCGAGATTAGCAAAGCTTTAGTTGATTCAATTTAGAGTCAACAATTTACTGGCTACAAATTTAGTCTTTCTTTTAATTAAATTAAACGCTGCCACATCATTTTTTTATTTGGCTTATATCTTTTTTGTTTTTTTTTAATTAATACATTATATATTTTAAAATAGGCTCAAATTTCATTAGTTTTCTGAATTGATAATAACTTAGAAATTGTCAAATAAATGAGCACCAAAGAAAAAGAATTGTAAAATTCTTAATTTATTTATTACCTTTCTTTGTTACCTACTTCAACTTTTATTTGCCCTGAATTAAAATATAAAACCGGCAATAATTTATGTCGTTATAAAGCAACAAAAATAGAAAATTAAAAAAATAAATTCGTATATTATATAAGATTAGTAATTAATTATTTAAAATAAACCTTAAATATTTTTAATTTCTAATCGAAAAAAATTTTAATTTTTTCTTAAAAATACTGGCAATTAAAAATTATGAGCATATATTTTAATTAGTTAAATTTTAAATTTTAAGAGAAAGTCCAAAAACAAGATTGCTTTTCGGAATTAGAAATCTATTAGGAAAAATTATTCCTTAATTTAAGTTAAAAAAAAATTGATAAAAGCTGATTTCCTTTTATTTCGTTCTAATTTTCTACTTTTAAATTGATAAATAAATCCAAATTAAAACAAATTTTACTGTGTTTTAAAGCAGCTTTTTGAGTAAAATATGCAAACAAAATCTTTTCTTTTTTTTAATTAAAAAACCTGAAATAAGCAAATAAAACTTTTCCTTTTATTTAATTTTAGAAACAAAAAATGAACTATTTTGAAACATTTTTTGGTATTTAATGAAAATTAAAAAAAAATCTAAAGGGCTTACAACTTAAAATAAAAATCTTTATCAAATAAATTTCTATTCAAATTAACATACTGCTTTACCTATTTTGCTAATTCAATATGAGCATTAAATGTTCGATAAGATTTTTTCTTGTTTAAAGTAAATTCTTGTAATAACAAATAACAATAATAATAACAATTCATAAAGATTTTAATTTTATCTGAAATTAAAAGCAATTTTAATAGACTTAATTTTTTTAACATTTTTTCTGCTTTTTAAAAAAAATGATAAGAATCAGTTAAAGCGTTTCAGATTGCATTTGAGAGTTAAATTAATATCAGAAAAAATTGAAACTTAAAATGTTGATTTTGTTACCAATTTATTTCAACATCATTTGCTTCAATCATAAAAACATATTAAAAATAAAATAAACTTGGCACATTTGTGATCAGTTGTCAATTTTGGTTTTCTTTTACTTGTCAAAATAGTGAAGGCTTAGAAAATATTGAAAATAGTAAGCTTTTAAAAATTTTTAATTCAAATTTTTAATGATTCAATTATTGAGACAGTAAAAAAGTCTTAGTTATTCACATCGCGAGGAAAGCATGAGAATATTGAAAAAGCCCCCTCTTCCAACTATTATTCTTATCATTATCAAATATTCTTCATTCAAAAAAAAAATCAAAAAAATTTATTTATAAAATATATATTCATTTGTTTTGAAACGCATTTAACATAAAAAGTTTGAAAATAAATTTCGCATTTTTAATGAATCTGAGCAAAGTTTAGCGAGCTTAAGTAAAATGTTCAAAATAATACGAAAACAATTGAGTGCTATTCGCGGTCTTTTAAACGAATACCAGCATTGGCCTCTTGTCTTAACTAACCGAGCCTTAATTCATCGATCTTTGTCAACCAAAACTGTAGAACCATACGAGCAAATTCAAGCCAAGTCGAGCTTTCATTTGGTCACAGCGTTTGCCGGTTTTTCCAAAGACTGGCTCAATACCAACCATCCAGTTACTGTCAATCAGCAAAAATTTACTATCGGAGACGATTCTTGGTAGGGCGTTTTCAAAATTTAAATAAAAAACTTATTCTTATTTTAAAATTGAGATTTTTATTCCAGGTTTGTTGCCAGTAAAAAATGTGCGGACGTACTTGGAGTTGCTGATGGTGTAGGTGGATGGCGGGAAATGGGCGTAGATCCATCCAAGTTTAGCTCCAACTTAATGAAACAATGCAAAAGAATTGTCGAGCAAGAAGATGGTGCATTTTCTAAGAGTGAAAATTTATCCGAACGAACACCACTTGACATTTTAGTACAAAGCTATAGCTGTTTAGTTGAAAGCAAGGATCAAAGTCTAATTGGAAGTAGTACCGCCTGTGTCATAGTTTTTAACCGGGAATCGAGAATTTTGTACAGTGCGAATCTGGGAGATAGTGGATTTGTGATTATCCGCAATAATAAGATAGTGTTTCGATCCCAAGAACAATATCACTATTTTAATGCACCATTTCAGCTAGCTCTTTTACCAAGCATGACCGATGAAGAAAATTTATTCAGTGATAAGCCTCAGTGCGCTGATGTTCATTCATTTCAACTTGTTGAAGGTGACTTAATTGTTCTAGCCACTGATGGCTTGTGGGACAATATGAGCGAAAGCCATCTATTGTTAAAAACTTCTAATATTAAAGTAAAAATAGAAATGTACCCTTACATCTAAAATTTTAAAGTATTTTTAATTTTAAGGATTTTTATATTGAAGATATGCAACAAGCTGCCAAAAATTTAGCAAGTTTTGCATCCGAACTCTCACAAGATCCTGATTACATGTCACCTTTTGCATATTCGGCAAGAAAAAATGGAATTAATTTTAAAGGTAGTGGTAATTTTTTAGCAATATTTAAAAAAATTATTAATAAAGCATATTTTTTTCCAAAGGAGGAAAGCCGGATGACATTACAGTGCTTTTAGCTAGAGTTTCAAAAAGTTGAGCTAGATAGAATTCTTTTTCCATCACAGCGAATTGGGTCTGGAATTAGTCATTAATTTAATGGAATCTTTTTTAATTAACTCAGACGGTCTTACTTAAATGTTTTAAATTTGAAAACGAAAATTGGTAAAAGAAAATGACGATCGATATTTAGAAAAAAATCAAAAAAAATTTTGAATGTTTATTATTTTCCATCCAAAAATCATTTTTAAAATTGAATAAATTTTATTGTAAATTATCTCTTAAATTTTTCAAATTTAATTTGGTTTTTAGCTTGTTTATTCTAGAATCTAAATAAAACCCAACTTAATAATCTAGTTCGTCAATTATCTCGTCTATTCACATTTAACTAGACTAGAGCGTCAATTTTAATTTGATTAAATTGGAATTTTCAAAGATTATTTTTAACAAAGCTGGCACACATTGATTCAAAAAATAAAATCCTTGGTATATTTAATACAATGCCTTCGAAATTCAAAAAGGTAAACCTTAAAAGTTTTTACTTTAAAGAAAAATTTAAATCCACCAAATTCATGTCGGCCGAAAATGTAATTTATTAGCGATTTTATTTTAAATAATTAATTTTAAGAGTTTTTTGTCTCAGTTTGATTTTAGCAAATAAAAAATTAATATTCTTTAAAGATTCTATTAAATTTGACCATAATAATCAAGATATATTAAATATAATTTTCATTTAGTTTATGGTTAAATCTAAATTAAAATAATTTCTGCAAATGCAACAAAATTTTTATCGCAGATATTTTTTTTTATATTGATAATGACAAAAAAAGTTTAACAAGTAATTATTTATTTTTAGTCAGTAATAATTTTGAATATAAGTTAATTAATCAATTTTTTTTAAATCAATAGTCGACCTAAAATTCAAACTGACCAAATTAAAATCAAATTTCTTTTTTATAAAATTGTCTTTAAAATTTTAATTTACCATGTCGCTAAAAAACCAAGCTAATAGTAGGTTTTTTCTGCTCAATAGTTTAATCTTAATCTAATTTAGCTCTTATTCAGTTTAAAATCAAACAATAGTTGTTTAATTTAAATAGAATCATTTTAATCATTTATGTTTTTTTAATTAAAGATAATGTATATGATGCTTGTGAGTCAAAAATTTAAGAAAAAATACATCGCCCTATGGTTGGTAAGCATTTTGGCAGTGGTTTTTTACATGAATTCCATTTTGGACACAGATTGTTCCCAAAACATGGCAGATCAAATGCAGTATCCAATCGAACCTCAAAATCAGATTTCGTTGTTTTCCTATAATAAAAATGTGCCTATTATATTTGTTGGAGGTGTGCCCAGATCAGGTACAACTTTAATGCGTGCCATGCTGGATGCTCACCCAGGTATTCATTGTGGCGAGGAAACCAGGGTAATACCTCGAATCTTGACCATGAGAAACCAGTGGGCTAGTTCTCCGAAAGAAAGCGAACGTCTTAAAAATGCTGGCATAAATGATGACATACTCGATTCAGCTGTGGGAGCTTTTATAACTGAAGTTGTGGCAAATCATGGCAAAAAATCTGAACAAATGTGCAGTAAGGATCCTCTTGTTCTCAGATACACTTCTTATTTAAAAAGCATCTTTCCAAAAAGCAAATTTATTTTTATGGTTCGCGACGGACGAGCCGTAGTTCACTCAATCATTACCAGAAAAGTAACCATCACCGGTTTTAACTTGAACAGTTATGAAGATTGCTTATCCAAATGGAACTTTTTGATCCAATTAATGTACGCTCAGTGTATATCGGTAGGGCCTGAGAATTGCTTACCAGTCTACTATGAACAGCTTGTTCTGCACCCAGAGCAAAATATGAGACGAATTTTGGAATTTCTAGGAATTGAATGGAACGATGCAGTTTTACAGCATGAAAAATTTATTGGAAAAGAGATTTCTTTGTCTAAAAATGAACGCTCATCAGATCAAGTGATTAAGCCTGTCAATTTAGAAGCGCTTAATTCATGGGTTGGTAAAATTCCGGCAGATGTGATCGCTAGAATGGACACCATAGCTCCTATGCTTCGACAATTGGGCTATGACCCCAACGCCAATCCGCCAAATTACGGCGAACCAGACCAAAAAATTAAAGACAACACTTTTCATGTGAAGCAAAATAGGGACTATTGGCTTGCTCTAGCAAAAAAATATTCAGTGCATGTTAAAGATACTAATTTATAATTGTGATAAGATTAATTTTTAAATTAAAATGTTGAAATTTTTATTTTCTTCGTTAGTATTTTAAATTAATTTAGAAAAGTTGTTGAGATTTTTTTTTCTAATAAAATTTTTGAAACCACTACTAAATAAATTTTTATCAATCCAACTTAAAATACGCATTTAATTAATCCCTGAATTTTAATTCCTCTTAAGCCAAGGTGTTTCCCAGTTAAAATTAACTATTTTATTTTGTTGTGAAAAAAAGAAAATATAAGAACATATTATTGATTTTAAAAATTCATATTTTTTGAATTTGTTTCAAATGGGGTTTTATTTTTAATAATATTTCTTATTTGGGGAGTTTATTTTTCAAAAAAAAGGCATATATTTCTTCTCACTAGAGAAACATCATGCATTTTACTTTTTTGATAAATTTATTTCCTTTTCATGCAATTTTAGCCAGTATTATTTTTTATTTGTATTTTTTTTATTATAACTTTGGTTATTCAGATTAAAGACTCAATTTTTGTAATTTAAAAAAATAAAAAAAATCTGACTGAAAAATTACCCTATTTTTTCAACAGTTGCTTTTGTCTTATTATAAATTTTGAATGAAGGTAAATATTTAAATGTCAATGTGAAAAATTAGGAAATAATTGAGCCAAGAGTTAAGAGTTAAAAGCTATGGCAATATGCTGCTTAAGAACCATGTGAGTTTTATCATTTATTTAGCAACAGGCGATTGACGCCTGATCTTAGAGTAAGAAAGTCCAAAAAAGACGTCGAATAAACAAAATGCATGACATTTAAGTAAGATAAGATATTGATAAAAGATGTAAAGTAATTAAGAATGCAAAAAATTTAGAGTCTGAATTTAAATAGAAAAAATAAAGCGGCTTTTCTGTTGGCTTCGAAACAGTGTAAAGAATATTAAATAGTTGACTGGTGTATTCTAATCTTATCACAAAAAATGTTTTAAAAATTTTAATCCGAGAAGAAAAATTTATTGTTTTTAATTATTTTAATTTTATCTGGATGTAATTTTTTGTTTAGTTCAAATTGAATTTTTTTCGTAGTTTTTTTTTCTTTTTTATTTTATTTTTATAGTTTAGAAAAGCGCTGAACGAACTGGTTTTATTGCTAGAGATAAAATTTAATTTATGTTTAAATTTTCCAAGCTCCATAACGGAAATAGTGATGTTTTTAATTAAATATATCATCAAATTAACCGAGCCGTCAAGTCTGAATGCCTTATGTTGCAAAAGTAGTGCTCGATTTTCTCTAAACCCGAAGTAACAACTTTAAAAGCTATTTCAATTAAAAAATAAACAAGGAAATTTATAAATGATTGATGATATCTTTTTGTTTTGACTCACTTGAGTTTTCTAAATTGCAACAAATGCAGCCTAACAAAAAAATTCCTGAAATAAATTCTTAAGACTATCGCCATCCAAGACTAGCATCAGATTTTCTTTTTACTTTATTCACATTTTTTTATCCTGTTTTCATCAATCATTTTGAGGCTAATATTTTAATGGAGTTAAGCAAGTTGTCGCCAAATTGCTCTTGAATTTATCTATTTTAGGTCTCGATATTTTCGACTCTTTCGGCAAACGAGTTTTTTCTTTCCCATTCTTCAGTTCAATGCGAGCAAAAAACACGTCAACAAAAATTCAAAATTTTCCTCTAGTTCATCGCAGATAAGAGTCCTATCACCTGCCTTAACACGTCCAAAATTTAAATTTTATTTTTTTACAGAATTCAAAAAGCAAATTTGTCACTGTAAAACAAGAAAAAAATTATATTTTCTGTATTCATGGGTTCAAAAATAAAATATAGAATGAAAAGATGCTTCAACTACTGGGCGACTTTCGACTGTTAGCTTGTGTTTTTCTATTGTTGCTCAATATTTTGGTATTAGACTCAACTAGTTATTGTTTTTTGTTTTGTTGAATTTTGATTTTCAATAAGTAAGAATGCTGTTATTAATAAAAAAATATTATCTAATCTTTTATTTATTTTAAAATTTATAAAGAAGTAGATTTATAAAATAAGCAAAGTATATATCGATATATTGGATTCGATTCTAAATGTTTGTTTTCTTCTCTCGTTTTAATTATATTTTCGAATTTCAAAGTTCCTGAAAAGAGAGAAAAAGAGCCTAAAATCCACATACACACACACACACACAGAGTTGGTTAGATATGTAGATAAATGAATAGAGTTGCTATTCGTTATTTGAAATAGTATTTATTTATTTTGAAAATTATAAAGGAATAAGAAAAAGTAAACCTCATTCGAAATTAATTTGGTGTTTTTTAGTTTCGAACTAGTTCTTATTAACAAGTTGTAATTTCGGAATTGTGTTCGCTTTGGAAACCTTTTGCATCGATCGGTATGCCTGATATTTTTTGTTATTTCAAACATGTATAAATAGTTAGCGATAATAGATAATTATCATTTAAATATAGCTTGAGCATTAGTTCTCTATCTCTCAGTTCTTCTTATTCTTCTTTTTTTCTCCTCGAAATTGTGCATTTTAGCCTGCGAAAAGATTAAACAAATAAATTGGTCCAATAAGAGGAACTTTGGTTGCGAGCGAGCTCATTATTCGACTTGGCTCCAAGTTATTTGCTTTATGATATTTCTAATGTATTTTTGATATAAATATAATTGAGATTTTATTTAGGTATTTCTTTAATTACAAAACCTAATGATATTTTGGAGGCATTCGGCATTGTTATTGGAAAGGAACAAAATGCAGTTATTAATGACGGAATTCGACTTGCTAACCAACTATGATATATTATATCATTAGGAATAGATCTATAGCTCTGTTTACTTAACATTAGCGAGAATTCCAATTAAAAAAATCTCGCATTAGGCCGTGCCTTGAAGACAATTTTTGGTTTCATTTATTCTCTATAAAATAAAGTTGGAAATTTATTGATATATCTGATTTTGAAGTATTCACCAGGCGCCTTTGACACTTGGCTCTAGCTGCACGAATCTAGAGCGCAAGGCTCACTTCCAAATCCCAATTACTTCTCTTAAGTTAAAGCAAATGTTTCAATTACATAAATCCATGCCATTGATACAGTACTCATTTTGAAGTTGTTTGAATTCTTCATCGAATGATCTATTAGAAATTTTTGAGCTAAAACCTACATCGAATAAGGGAAATAATTAGAAACAAACAACAAGAAATAACACGAAGTTAAATTAATATCTTTATTTATCATGGAACAGTATAAGTTTATTTCTTCTCCCATTTTATTTCTCTATAAGCTTATTTATTTGATTTTCACTTTATAGAAAAACAAAACCGGAATTCAGAGCTGCTTTTTTTCTTTTCTTATTTCCTTAAACACTTTTCAACAAATTGAACTCACCCGTCATCGCCATTTATTCTTTTGCCAACAAAATATTCCTCTTTTTCCAAGTGTAAGAGATTAACAAAATAGATATTACTCATTTTTTTTGTCCATAAATTTTTTTTTTGGCAATAATCGCTCTTAGTGCGCAGAAAAACAATTTAAGTTAAAAAAATAAAAATTCAATTTATTACCTTTATCTTTACAAAATTTTCCAATTCAAATTTAAATTTTTTTAAAAAAGAAAAGAATACTTGAAAATTACAGAAAAAAATGAAATAAGCGAGTTTTTTTATTTCATTTAAAGCGATTAAGATTTACCTGTGCAAATTTTGAAATCTCAAATTTCAAAATTATAAGGAAATTATTATAACGGAATATGTAGTTAGAAAAAAGTTTTCCAAATCCAAACAAAATTACGCATCTCACTCTCGTGACTGGTGATAAATTTCTCAAAACAAAGAGCCTTTTGCTTTATCAATTTAATTATTTGCTCTCAAAATTAAGATTATAAAAATTAGAAGAGAAATTGAAGCTCTGCTTAAAAATTATCATTCTTTGATACTCGGAAATCAAAATTTTATCTTCAAGTGTTTAACAACGGTTTTTCGAATTAAGAGAAAAGAACAAGAGAGAGAGAGAGAGAGAAATAAAAGAGAAAAAAGAAAGGTGCACCATAGTTCCCTTTAAATTCGTTTGAAATTATTTCTATCCATGAAGTATTGTTGATTCAGAAACTTTTTCCTATAAACTAATAAAATTTACTACTTTACAATATTGACGAATAATAAAAGAGAGAAAGAGAGAGAGAGAAAGGAAAATATTCTTTTTTGTTCTTACCTGTATTTTATTAAAATTTTATTTCAAGTTTTTATTTTATTTTAAAGAGATTTAAAATTGTTTTCCTTTGTGAGCCAGCTTTGCTTCAATGTAGATACCGTATGAATGTTGTGTTTCCGAAGTTAATAATATCAAAACTGGATTCTGTTTATCAGGTTTTTTTCTTTTTTTTTTTTTTTGGTGATGAAAGAGTTTCCTCCAAGTTAGACAAGAAAATTCAGAAAAACAAAAAAGAAGTAAACTTAGTGCCAAGGTATTCGGAGCAAATTGAAGCAATTACGCAATTCGAATTATTTCATTAAGCCTTAGAAGAGTTACATAAAAGGAAGACCTGAACCGAAAATATTTTCTTGTGTTCACTTGAAAATTTTGTCAAAATTTCATACGGAAAAAATGTTTTAAAAAAACACCCTTTCTTGAACAAATAAATTATATCACCTAAATATATAACAAGAATAACATTTTGTTTTCTTCGTTTATTTTTAGTTTTAGAGCTATTTTTTTTTTGAAAGCTATGTTCAGATCCAAGATTAAATAGCGAGCCAACTACAAGTACAAGTGTTGAACTAAAATCATTTCTTTTTTTTTTAAATTACAATTGCTTTTTTTCTAGATTTATTTACATTTTACATTCAAATAAAAAAATGTGTTGGTATTATAATTCGACTTTTGAATCAGTTGTTAAAGCAAAACAATTCCTATTTTCCTAACCTTTCAATTCGAACAAAAGTGAGCACACTAATCAGTTCGAATTGCTCATACATATCCCTTTGGGTTACTTTAAACTGTTTGCTCTTTTAGTTGTTTGTTCCCAGTAAAGAACAATATTTGAACGAGTATCCGGGTCGGCAGGAAGAACTTAATTACTCAAAGAGCTTGTTTGACTCAAAGAGCCTTTTGTCAGAACGAGAGCTAGGCAACGTTGAGTGCGGAAGTTTGGCTGGAGAATAATTTTTTCCAGAGTTTACATTATCAGTGTGGCATAGATAGAGGAAATTTAGCAATGATTAATATTTCAAAGCAAATCAAGCAGCTTGAATTCAAGAGTTTGTATCTTTACTTTTTGTTTTAAACAGCTCTATTAATCAGCTGAATGCAAACAACTTTTAGTGAGCAGGCCGTCGGAGCATATGGCTGGTGATTGCTTCAATCCGAAGCGTTTAAAGTTTCAAGAGTGAATAGAACCATTTGAATGAGCGGTCAGCATCAGCACCGAAAAAGGTAGAGCATTTGAAGTTTAAATGCGAGAGAAAAAACTAAGAAAAAAATGGAAACAATTTGAATTTTTATTTGGGTCAGCAGACTAGTCTGGAATAATTTAGGTTGAATTTTTGATTTTGAAAATTTTCATCGATGACAATCGAAAGTCCTAGTTTTCGCTCTGTTGAAATGCATGAGTCAAAAACAATTGTAATGACACTTAGTGTACATTTAAATGGTTAGTTGGCTCCAGGGCTTCATGCTTCCCACTTATCTGCGCTTTTTCACTTGGCAATCAATGCTACCTATCTAGCTTTCTTTTTCGAGTTTTAATTTCAATTTTCAATCATCGATTTCAAATTTATTTCAATTAACATTTTGATTTTAGATTTCTTTCTTTCTCTTATTTACTATGTTTGGGCTTTTGAATGAAATGGAAGAATTTCTTTTTTGTTCCAATGAATCAACAATAAGTAGTTAAAAGCATGCCAAAAGATATTCGAACTATTTATTGCCAAAAAAAGTAGTGTGAAAACAGAAGCAGAGCCTATCTAGTTATGCATAACCAGAAATTTTGATTATACAAAACTAGTCTTTGAGGTGCTGAAGACTTTCGCGGAAATATTCTCCAACACAACAAGCAACAAACAATCGAAATTTCTATTCTAAACAATCCAAGACTAAGATTTAAAAGAGAACTCGGAGTTGTTTCTTGTTGTTGCTTTTTTTTTCTTTCTTTCTTTCTTTCTTTTTTATTTTTTTAGCAATGAAAAAAAATTTTGTTTCTAATCTCATTTTAAATTAAATTTTAAATTTATTTTTTTGTTCATTTCAAATTTTACCTTGTGTGCTTAACATTACCTGAAACATGATTGAGAGCTAACCAAAGAGCTTAGCTGAAATTTGATAGCATTGTAACTTTATAATCTGTGGCGAGCGCTTAATCCGTGGCGACAACTAAGCCAAGTTGGCTTGGGCGCAGAGCAGTGCAGCGCAGTGGAGCGGCGCCGCGGATCCGTGCTCGAAATGTGTGAACGCAATTGAGTGTAAGTGGGTCATGGCGATAGGAACTAGCCTGTCCAGGCAATAGAAACAAATGTGAATTGGAGCATGTCACTATTTTAAATAGGAAGTTATCAATATTTGAAATTTAAATCGATTTCAAGGGCCGATTGTTGAACGAACACAAACCAGAAGAGTTGAAACTTTTCCATTGACCTGATTAGTTTTGAAACTTTAAGATAAGATCGTTTAGTATGCTAATTCTAAGGCTTTTGTTTATTGTTATTATTGGCTTAATGAGCCGAATCGCCAAATTTAAGAAGGTCGATGTAAGGAATTATTACAATTCTAAAGGCCTTGGCTTTTTTTTTTTTCTCTTTCAAAATTTTAATTAAATAGGTTTTCGGATTTAAGTTCCAGTTTCAAGTAAAGCATTTCAAAGCAGAAATAATCATCGCGTTAAGGCAAAAGCAATTAAGAACATTTAATTGAATTTTTTTATTAAAGCTTCGAACAAAAGCAATGGAGAGAACTATTTGAGAATTCAAAAATGGGGTAACCTAATTTGAATTTTGAATTTAAATCGGAAAATTTTAACACTTTAAAATTTCATTGACAACCAACTAGCGAACACTACAGAGAACATTAGTCACATATAAATATACCTCGGCTCCGAGTTCAGTTCTTAGTTTGAAAAAGAAAAATATTTTCCCGTTTCTTGCGAGCTCGGCTGTTATCTCGGCCAAAACTAGGTTATAGACTCTTTTAACATATTCAGACCAGAACTACTATTAAGGAAGAAGAAACAAAATAGATATGCAGACAGAAGTTGTTTTTAATATACATATATATATATATATTTAGAGAGAGAGAGAGAGAAATTATCTGCTTTAATTGGACTCCGGTATATCATTGCAAATCAATCAATATGTTTTATATTTATTTTTTTATGTTAGATACCGTAAAAAGTTAGATTATTTCTTTTTTTCTTTTTTTTTCTTTATTTTTGTTCATTATTTATCTAGCAGCTTAGACGGGTTGTGTTCAAGCAAGAGAGAGAGAGAGAGAGAAGAAAAAGAAGAAGAAGAAGAAAAAGAAATGGCAAAAAACAAACAACACAAGTTTTGCATGCAGTTGAAACTGTTTGAAGACCACGTGACAGCACTTCCCGTCGGCCTGTGCCAGCCAGGCCCACAGCTTAGAGCAAAATTTCTTCTTCTTCTTTTTTTGTTTGCATTTGCATTTTCAAATTTCAAATTAAAAAAAAAAACACTGCTAGAGCTTTTGATGGTTGGTGTTGCAACCATTTTTAGATTTTAGAATTAAACATCGATTTCGAATAGAGTGCAAACAAGAAAAAGAAAAAGTTGGCTCGACACACAGCAATGGAAAAAAGCAAACCGAGTCTAACACAAAGAGCCAAACTTCCTTTAACTCTTGTGTAAATGAATTGGATTGAAAAAGCAAGAGAGAAAACGCAAAAGCATGCAAGTCTTGTTCTTTGTTCGCAAAACTAAATCAGAGCTATAAAATTTTAGCAAATAGACGTCTTTGAGTTGAACGCACCAGAAATTGACCCAATTCGATGTCCTCATTTTGCATTCTAGACTGGAATTCGATCCAACTTAAACATTTGACTGTCTTTTTTTTCTCTCTTTTTCTCTCTTTTAAATTTATTTTTTTTGTAAATCAACTAGTCAATGATTTTAAATTCATGATAATTAGTCTATGTGACCTCGATTTCAAAAATTTACCTTTGAAATTTTACAAAATTGATACCCGACAAAATCGACCAGAAGCGAATACCAAACAATACAAAATTTCTACTACTTCTTCTTCTTTTTCTTTTTCTTCTTCTTCTTTTTTTTTCTATATTTTACCTTTTTTTTCAACCTAAATTTTTCAGACTTTTATTTAAAAAAAAATTTTTTTTTTTTCTATTTAGACTTTTATTTGAAGAAAAAATCTTTGGTGCTAAATGTTCTAGAAATTGTAGTCTTCCGCAAACAAAACAAAAATGAAACCAGAAATTGTCACATTCGAACGAAAGCGCACGGCCAACTTGGAAAGTCTGATTGGCAACTTGAAAGTGCGCAAGATGAGCGAAACGCCCAAGCAGCATCAGCAGCAGCATAAAATGCACTCGTTGTACGTGGAAGTGTCGGGCAGCGATTGTTCGCGGTCCACGCCGCCTCTGTCCTCGTCGTCGCCATCGGTGTCGCCTTCGTCCATGTCGCCGGACTCGCCCCTCCAGTCAAACGTTTCCTCATCTCTGTCTTCCATTTCCTCATCAAGCATGGCCACTGCATCTAACTCGTCCAAATCGCGCTCACTCCTGCCCAAGTACAGATGGATGACCGAGTCCTCGCCGCATCCGCAAGCGTTCAAAGACGAGCTCGAGTGCAAGAAACTCGAGGCGCAGCTTTACCAGGCGCCAAATTGTGCAGAAAAAGTCAAAAAGGCCAAAAACTCCAAAAAATCTGACGCGGCCAAAAGTGCAAGCAGCAAAGCGAATGAAGACCCGAGCCGGGCAATCAAATTCTACGACGACTACATCGACTTCAGGGGCGACATTCTGCGTCGTCCGCCCAATTCTAAAAACTGCCGCATCCTATGGGAATACTTGTTCCTGCTGCTGTCCAATCCATCCTACAGCTCTGTGATCAAGTGGGAAGACGACACCAAAATGATATTTCGCATTGTGCAGGCCGAAAAGCTGGCCGCCCTTTGGGGCCTGCAGAAAAATCGCCTCGGAATGACTTATGAGAAATTGTCGCGCGGCATGAGGTACTACTACCCGAACAACATAATTGCCCGCGAGCCTGGCAGGCGACTTTTGTACAGATTCATGCGCCATCCTGATGAGATTAAAAAATTTGTCAAAAAAAATGGCACCTACATGCTGAAAAAAACAAAGCAAACTAGTAAAAAAGACGAAGCCAGCCTGGACGACTCGGGAGTAGATGAGCCGTCTAGGATCAAAAGTGAAGAGATCGAAGAGGAGTACATTGAGGACGAGGCCGAGCTGGACTCGCACGCCGCCGAATCCGTCGACTCGGACAAAGTTGCCGAGTCGAACAAAAATAGTGCTTTGGGAGCGCTGGGCCAAAATCCGGTCCAGTTCTATTCCGATTTGTATCAGTACATGTATCAGGCGCAAATGGCGGCAGCGGCTCAAATGAACCTGCCCGGTCAATTTTTGCTTAGGGGACAGAGTGAACAAAATCTGAATGAGCCCATGATGAAACAACTGGTGAGTTTGTTGGCCCAGCAGCAGGGCTTCAATTTGAACAAGTTAAAAAACGGTGCATCTGATTCCTCGTCGTTCTCTTCTAACTCATCAACGCATTCAATTGAGTCCGAGTCGAATCTGAATGAGCTGGCGGCACATCCGCTTAATCTGAGCACTGGTTTGAAGAAAAAATTTCAAAGATAATTAATCAAAATTAAGAAGTAAAACCCTCAGTCCCAATGCTAATAACCTGTTGTTTGGCCTATATTCTTTTCTTTTTTTTCTTTTTTTTTTTTGATAATTTTATTTTGGCAAAAACCAAAAATGCATTTAAATTGTTCTTTTTAACATTTTTGTTACCAAGTCTTTTTATTTTATTTTCCATTTAAACTGAAATGAAGTTAAACGAATTAAGTTGTTTTTTTTTTTGTAAATATTTTATTGCCAATAAAAGAAATTATAGTTTAAATTTAAAGTTTGTCTTTCGATCGGTATTTCTATGGCTCTAGTGCAAACATTTTTTTCATATGAGCTTTCTAATTGTAATTAGGGCTATGGTTAAATGAAATGACAATTGAAAAGTTCTTCTTTTTTTAAAAAAAATTTTTTTTGATTGTCTCTTGATTCCGTCTGATAAATGCTAAATTTTGTTTGAAATGAAATAATTTCAAAAAAGAAGGATCAAAAAAGCGATTTCATTTTTTTTTGCATTATTGTTACTTTAGTTGCTTATAAATCCTTGAAATTTATGTTTTTTTTTTTTTTGAAAATTTTAAATGCCGTGTTTTTTTTTTTCTTGAAATTTTTTAGTTTTTGGATAATTTTTAAATAAAAAGGATTTTTGATTTAAATAAAAACAATTAAATTGATACTTCATTTTTTTATTAATTCTAAATAAAAAAAATATATTGGTGAATTCAAAGGTTTGTAGGTAGAATAAATTGATTTAAGTAGAGTCTTTATTTTTGAAAGGTCTTTTATTGTGAATAAAAAACTAAGAATCCAAATCAATCATCCAAAACATTTATCATTCAAGTTTAATGCCTTAGGTACTGTCAATATTAAATTAAATTAGAATAATTCTAAATTCGATTAAAAAATATTGAAATCAGTCAAAATATAAAATTTATTTGAATAATTATATTTTTTATTATTTGCGTGATTCATAATGCTTTTCAAGATTTAAATTCAACTTTTTAAAAAATGCTTATTGAAAATTTAAAATCAAATTAACAAATGAGTATTATTTTTTTGTCTTTAACAAGTAATTTTTACAAAAAAATTCTCAAATTATTTATATTAAAAATTTAAAACTTATTTTTGACCAAGATAATTGACTCAAATTTTATCACTTAATTTTAAAAAATGAATATAATTTTTTTTTTTTTTTGAAAATCAATTTTATATTCTTTTATTTGTAAAATCAATTTAAAAATTGAAAGTAGCAAAAATAATAAATTGAAAAAATTGATTTCAAAAGATCATTATAATTTTTTTTATTTTCTATTTCCATCGCATTTATCAATAAGTAATCTATTTTTTGTGTAAATTAAAGCATTTTTACAAAATTTTACATTTTTTATATTTATTATCTTATATTTATCTTCATAGCTTAAAAAAGCATAATTTGGTTGTAAAACTAACAAAAAATTACTTTAATAGATTTTTTCTTTTAAAAAGATGCGACGAATATTAATTAAAAATAATGTGTGTGATAAAAAAATCAAAAAGTTTTATCACCAATTACATAACCTGAAAATATAAAATAATTCCAAAAATTTATCAAAAAGATTTTTAAAAATGCAAAATAAAGAATTTTCTTTTTCAGAAATTTTTTCAAAATTTTTATTTCTTTCACCAATTACGACTCTAATAATTAATTTTGAACAAGTTTGCTTACATAAATGTTATTATGAAGATTCGAGTCTGTTTTAGTTTTTAACTTTTAATATTTGCTGTTAATATTTAATAGCTTAAATTTTATTTTTTTAATAAAAATTTTCCAAAAGCGTGGCCATTTGACAAGAAAAACAAAAAAATTCTTCATTCTGATAAATTAAAATAAAATAAAATATAAATGAAGATAATTCAAATAGTTTTGACTATTTTAACTGAATCTTATTAAATTATTTCAGTTTTAAAAGAAATTTTTATTTTTCAAAAGGTTTTACAAATTAAAATTTGACTTAATATCAATCAATTACAATCTTCAATAATTGAATTTGAGAGAACTTTCACAAGCATTTTCATTGCAAATAATTATAGGAAACAATAAAGATTTCTTTAAGATAAAAGTTTTAATAAATGATTGATAGTTTTAAAAATATGGATTGATATAAACATATAAATTGTGTACATTTGTTTTAATTACTTGAGTTTATGTAACAAGATATTTTACAAAATTCTATTATTTCTTTAATTGTGAAAAGTTTTATGAATGGAAGATTAATTTGACAATAAAATAAAAATAAACCAACCAAGCAAAAATTTAATCATTCAAAAATTGTCTTTAAATCTGCATTTAATTTTTTTATTTAAAAAAAAATATCTAAATAACTTACTAAATCATTAATTTAAATTAATTTTTTTAAACAAAAAAAAAACGTGAATGTCTGTTCAAAAAATTAATTTTTTAAATGAAAATTTAAGTTTTGAATAATTGAATAAAAAATATCCAAAAAAAAGGCTAAATTTTAATTTTAAGTTTTATATTTAAATTAAAAAAAATTAAAGCTAATAAATTTTTAATTCGATCACTTTACAGAGTTCTTCAATACAATTCAATCTTTTTAACTTAATTAACAAATATTAGCCATAGACTCTATTTTGGTAATAAGATTAATTTACTAAAAAATTTTTTTTTAAATTCTTTTATTCAAAATAATTTGAAGAAAAAAAACTAATTAAGCTAAAATATTTTATCATAATCATTTTGGAATCTTAAATTTATTGATATTTTATTTTTTTTTAAAATAAATTCAAAAAATTCAAATTTATACTTGGTTAAGTTAATTTTAAGCCAATTAATGAAAAAAATTTTAGTTAATTGATTGATTTTAGATTTGGTTAGGTGTTCAAATAGCTTCCAATTTTTTTTTAAATTTTATCTCATATTTCAAAATTATTAAAGAGATTTTTTCAAGTCTAATTAGTTAAATTCTTGTTAATTATTTATCATGAATAGATTTTAAAAGATTTAAAAATTTTAGAGTTCACAATTTCTATATAGTTAACATAGTTTGTTCTGATTTAGGGATATGTAGCTTTTAATTTTTTCACCAAAAGTTCAAAGACAACACAATTTTATCTTTAGTTAATTATTACTATTATTAAAACGAAAATTGAATAATATTTCAAAAATTTTATTTATGTAAAAATGCTAATATTAATATTTTAAACCATTTGGCTAATACTATCTATTTTAAAGGACAATAAGTGAGTACACCACTATTTAGTCTCATTTCAAGCAACACATTCTTCGAAGCACTCATTTGACCATTTTTAATTTTTCTTAGTTCAACATCTCTAATGCAGCCAATGTATGGTTCATTAGTTTGACTAACTTCCCTATAAAGACTGTGCTCCGGCAAGGCACCAACATATAAAGTAGTCAAAACATCTAAATTCGAATTCAAAGCGCTCAAATCTTTGCTGAAGCCACTGTTTGACTCAGAACTTCGTAAATCTAAACTGATAAGGCCTTTTTCAGTCTTTCTTAATCTTAATTTTACCCAACTGGTATTGCACAGCTCATTACGTGAAAAATTCGGAATATATTTTATCATGTTCATATATCCATTTAAAACAAGACTTAATTCCATTTCTCCATTAACAATTTCTAATAAAAAGTAATTATCTGGCTTTTCTTTGTCACCCATGTACAGCAAAACACCATTTTTAGTTCTCGATTTGAAATCGAGACTCAGTTCGAATGCTTCACTGAGACTCAATTGGTCATCAAGGCTTCCGTATCCATTCAGACCAGTGAAAAAAACTCCACTTTCGTGGCTATTCGAACAACTCATCAGATCCACTTTTTCCACTTTATTTCCCAAAAGTTTAAAACCAACATTAAAGTCAGACATACAGCCTATGAACGGTTCGCTAGTAATCAATTCTTTTTGAATCTGTGGCAAATTTATTTTGTCTTCGGAGCGCAAATTTCCGAAAAAGTATGGCTCAATTACATTCAAAAACGCTGAATTACCCGGAGACATGCTCTCGATAGCTTCCAAAACAGTTGTGTTTGTTCTATCGGATACAGTCAGAGATCCGAGTTGCATGTCACGCTTTACAGTGGCTGTATGGTAACGACCATCGCTGTAAATTCGCTTGGACTTTATGTGCATTAGACCAGAGCCGCAATCGAAAGCGTAGTTAATGTAGCCATTCTGCATCCAAATAGCAATGAAATCTTTACGGTGTATATCACTGGCGTAGAACATAAGACCATCTGATTCTAAAGTCCTAAATTTAAAGCTAATAAAACTAGATAGTTTAATTGGCAATTGTTCAATGACTTCCATTCTGCTTTGTTTGGTTAAACCGAATCTTAGACCGACTGGGCGTAGCATTGCCGTGTCATAGCTTGGCTTAAGGGCACACTCGTGATTTAATAAATAATCTGATTTTCTTATTTTCTGGGAGTATCGACTAAGAATAGGTTGATTTTGGGAATTTTGAAAGCCTATGGGATCCAAAGTGGACCGAAACGAGCCTCTATAGCATTTAGAGAATTTTATATGAGAAGCTTTGTCTGTGGCTTTGGATAAATCAAGGACTTGGTCATTGTAGATGACTTGAATTAAACAACCCTCGAAATTCTGGAAGTTTTCGTCTGGTATTCGGACGTCTACTGGAGCGCCTGATATGAACACTTCATTTTTATTTGTAGGAGACAATGGCTGAATTGATCGGAACGACTGCAGCAAATTATCTACATACAAACTAATTTTGTTGTCTTTGATTGATACTAGAACATGATGTAAATTGTTATCATTCAAATTTTGAGCTAGAGACTTGATAGAAAAAGAGTTGCTAGGCTCATAGACTGTTAAAGTCAGGGCACCATCATTGAGCCTGAGCAATAGCTGATTATCGTCTTTGACTCGATACAAAAGAACCCCATTGTGACTCAGAGAACTAAAGCTAATTCCCAGATTTTCACCCTCAACCAAATTTTGCTGTTTTAGATCAAATTTGATGAAACTTGGATACAAGCTGCTCTTTATCTCACATTGGTCGGACACACTCGGACAGTCAGGCTCTACATTGTGATATTTAAATTCTGATTTGTGCAAATCTTGGTTAAGATTTATCTGTTCAAAGCTGGCACCCAGCGATACCGATACTGATATGTAGCATCCAGTGAACGAGTTGAACAACGAGTCTTTGAATATTTTCTCCCTATCTGTAGTCATTATGCCACCAATGCACTGCTTACCATTTGATAAGGTGTAATACTTGTATGTATTATGAATCTTTTCGTCAATAAATGTCTCTCTTTCTTCATCAAGACGTTCGACTACTAAAAATTTCAGCTCAGAATTCATTTGCTGCATATTTCGTATCAATGAAACCTTTATTTAAAAGAAATTTTTGATATTTAATCTAATTTAATTATTTATTTGATTTTTAAAATAGATTAAATTTTCTTAAAAAAAACATTTCATTAAGTCATCTTTCAAAACGAATGTTTAGATGGAATTTCCGGATTTTTTTTTTTGAAATAAAATATATCCAGCACAATTGAGTAAAAATTTTTAAAATGATAAAACATGATAATTATTGTAAAATCATAAATCAATTCTGCAAGATATTACATTTTAAAATTTAAATTTTGTGCCCATTTTAAAGATTGATTGACCAAAAGTCTGCATCCGCCAAAAAAATTACACTCCATTCAAACACTTAATTTTTTGGTATTCTCTTTTCTAAATCAGAATATTAAGATGATGCAAAATTGACTTAACGTAACATGTTGCAAAATCAATTTTTTAGCTTTCTTAAGAAAACTGATGAAGTTTAAAATTAAATTGAAGATTTATCTTGAAAAAATATTGGGACTTGTCAAATTTGATTATAAAAAAAAAATAGGAAATAAATTCCATGAACGATTTTTCACAGAGTTGAAGAAAAAAATTATTAAAGTAAAAATGATTTTTTTTTATAAAAAGAATGATCAGCAGGTCACAAAATTTATAATAAATAATAATTGTCCCTTTTCTATCCTAGTGGATAATGGGGAGGCGCTCATCTCTTTTTCAAGTACCTTTTGAGCAACGGCTTCGATCTGACACAGATCAACTTACTGCATCAAGTTGATCATCTACAGCGCAATAACCTATAACCCAGTCGAAACTGTTCCCCCTATTTTTATGATGAAAGAGGTTTAAACATTCGCCCCGTGTTGCATAGATATTTTGAAGATTTTTTCACCCTCAGCGGGTTTTGATCCTCTGCTTGTATGACTAAATCATTCAGCTATTCGGGCTATTTAATTTATCATAATGAAGAATTATTTTGTTATATTGTAAAATGGCCACGCATTTGGAAAACTTTTATTAAAAATCTTTAACACTTGCTAATATAAATTTTTTTAATTCTAATTAATTAATTTTTAAAATATTAAAAGTTAATAATTAAAACAGACTCACAAAATTTACCAGCCCCTAAATATTTTATCTTCTAGCTTTAGGCTTGATAGAAGCGATCTTATTCAAATTTTTGAAAAATAGATTTTATCTCAGTGCAGCATTAAATATTTATTCGTGTTTTTAATTTTTTAATTAAAAAAAGCTTGTGCAAAAAGTAAAAAAAAAAGTAATTTAAAGTATTTCAAAGTCAAATCAGTTACTTGACCTATAAAAATTCTTAAATAACTTTTTTTTAATTTTTAAATTTGAAGTCTTGACTTAAGTTTACTTTATGACTTTTGAAAAACTCTGATTATAAATGAAAAATTAACAAAAAAAAAAGATAAATAAGAAATATAATTAAATTAAATTAGTTTTGTAAGAAATTTACAAAAAAAAATTAAATTTTTAAACTTTTTTATATTTGATACCGCACTAAAATCAAATCTTTTTTCTGATTAACTCATATTTTTATTAAAAATAAAATAAAGTTTTTTTCAATTTAACTGCCGGGACAGTTTTTAAAAAATAAAATTAAAACAGTTTCTTATTTTTATTGAATTTGTGCCCGCTTTTTTTCAAATAATATTATTTAATGCAGCATTAAATCCCAAAAATTCAAATATGGAGCAGATCTTACAATTTAAAAAAACTAGAACATGGGTGATATGGTTCTAAACGCTGAATTTTCGGGTTTTGATGCAGTGTTAAAAACAAGGGAATACAGAAAGATTATCTTAGCTATATAGCACTAAGTCTATCTCAGATTTCAAACTTTTCCTTTTAAATAAAATTTTAATAATAAAACAAACTAACTTAGATCTATTTTTTTGTTAAAAATTAAATTTGTGTTTTTTACCAACATCAAAAAATATTTATTTAAAGTAGAAAAAATACCTTGATTGTGTGATAGTTGTTATCATTGAGTTTGTAGCTTGTCTGTGATGGACTGTAGTCAAAAAGTCGTAGTTTATTTTCAGCGCCATTGGCAAACACCACGTTTATGTGACCGTTCTCAAGATAGATTGCTAAATAATCGCGGTCATCTTTGTACCATAACCAAAGCAAACCATTAGCCGACACAGTCTTAAACCTTAGTGTCACATCTAATTGTGGTCGATTGCGACCCGAAAATTTAAGCCTGGCTTTGTTTGTTTTACACATAAATGACTCATCAAGGAAATAAACTCCGTTCTCTATTCGACTGTTCTCAATCTCTGTTTGCTTATCATCACTAGCCACAAATTTACGATTCAACTCTCCTTTTATATTCCTTGCTTGTAAGTGATTCCATAGACCCAAGCTGTGAGTATTTAGTTTAACCGCATCCAAAGCACCTCTAAATTGGTTGTTATACGCAGATATTTGTCTCAAATCGTTTGGAATTTGAGAAACTGGGAATTGGCCAAGAATAATGCGTGCACCACTTTGGTCTAAATTAAACACGCTCGAATCTTCTATTGAACGCTTCGAAGTCTCTTGATAGTCATCTTCTGAGAATATTCTTAGATTTGCCAGTCTTGCTGTGCGGTCGAACTCAATCTTATGCCATTGATCATTGTTAATCTGCTGCTCAGTTGATAGCACCACTGCTTCAGAGTCATATGATGAAAGTTTATACTGAACGTGTGGTCTACCTTCGTGTAAATACATAGCCAAGTATTCGTTCGGATTGCTAGCATTGAATATTAACATTAAAGGTGCATTTGACTCTTGGGTCTTCACATATAAGCTGCTTGTTGTAGTCATTGATGGATGAAGGTCAATTGGCGGTCTTAAATTGACCACAGAACTCTCATTGAATTTAACTGCAACTTCTATATCATTCACCATTTGACGAGTACTTTCTATTAATATCTTCAAATCGTAAATATCTTTAGTTATCTTATCAAGTTGTTCATTGAAATCATTTTCTTCCAACAATTCTTGGACAATTTTAGTCAAATCAGGCGATGATGATTGAAGATTATCAATTGATTGCTCTATCGATTTAATTAATTGCTCGCCACTTGGCACATTGTCACTGCTTTCACCCGATATAGAGCCTTTGAGAGTATCCAGTGATTGTACTCGTTGAATTAAATCACGTGATTTTTGCTCATTCTTTTCCAAATCAATTTCTTGGGCATCCAATTCAGACTCCAAATTGCTCAAAATTTGGTCACTATTTAATGTTTTATTTATCCAAAGGTCAATACTTTCCAACTCTTTAGCCAAGTTGTTCGCATCATGCTCCAAATTTGTATACTTAGAGCTCAACTCGTTGTAATCGGAGTTCGAACTCTGGACTTTTTTAATTTGTTCATTGGAAATTTCGGCCATTTCGGAGCCTTTTTCTTTTAACTTGTTGGCGCGTTCTTCCATCTCTTCCAGCTCTTGCTCGGCTCTGGTGTAGTTTTGTAGAACAGAAACACTATTGTCATGAGCATTCATAAGATCATCGGCTATTTTTTCGTAAACCTGAGCCATTTCAAAAGCAACTAGTCCTTGTTGAGATTGATCGAATTTTGACTTCCAACTAAGACCAATTTGAGTCATATTATTAGCTTTTTCTTCGGCTGATTTACATTTTTGAAGCAAATCTTCATATGTAGACTCGTGGTTGGAATACAAGACTTTCAAATCTTCAGCTTTATCATTCAATTCTTTTAGATCTTTGCCTGATTGCTTTTAAATTAAAATCGAATTAGTAGAGAAAAAACGAATGTTGAGGATTTTTTTAAATTCAAAAACTTCTTATACTTCTTTTTAGGCTTTAAAGAAGTACATTACGGTTTTTAAAATCGATCATTATTTTAAATAGAAACTAAGCTAGGAAATACCTTCTGCTCTTTTTATTTAAAATAAAAAAAATCCAGTTAATTAGGATGAATGATAGAAGAGCAATTTTTAATTGTTCGTATAAATTTCAAATTACCACGGACAGTTAAAAAAATGAATTTTAATTTTAAATATAAGTTTAAATCTCGGTAAATAAATAACATTTCTGAAAAAATTTAATTGTAATCATAGTTATTAAAATTTTTTTTTAATTATTTTTATTCAGAAAAAATGCTTCTAATTAAAAGAAATACTTTTTTTTAACTCAAAAAAAAATGTAAAATTTGGTTTTTGCAAGTTTTGGAGACTGCGATGAATTAACAAAACCTTGAGGCAATCAAACGAAAATATTCAAAAATTATTTTACACCTTTTAAATTTTAAAACTTTAAATTGTTTTTTGCTGTGAAAAAAATCTGGAAAATAGAAAGTTTTCAAGTTACAAAATTAATTTTTTTTAAGGTTCATAGAAAAACTTCAGACAAGTGAAGCTAAATCTTTTAGCTTCACTTGTCTTGTAATGTTTATTTTGTAATTTTTGAAAGGCTAAAAGAAGAAACAATATAAAATTTTCAATGAGCTTGATTTGATCATTATTTTGTTTTTTTTCTTTTTTTTAAAGCAAGAAATTTAAAAAGTTAAAATAAATTCTTTATTTATCTAATCATCTTGATTTTTTTTATAATTGATTAATTGAAATTAATAAAAGTGTACTTTATCCAAAAACTCTACCCACCATAACTCAGAAGAATCAAAACCTGAAGTAGACTTTACTTTATCTAATATTTTTTTTTCATTAAGTAAATTAATTAAAACTTGCTCATTTAGTCAATTAAGAAATTTAGCTACTTTTAAGGAAAAATAAAATGCAGATTGTTTTTCAAAAATATTTACCTCTAAAATGTCCTCTCCTTTAGAAATCATGTCCTGCACGTCCTTCAACGACTTGCTAGTTTTTTCTCTTAAAAATTCAGTTTCATTTTGAATAATACGCAAATTGTCAAAATAAGCTTTGAATTCAACATCACGATCTCGGAGTTTTTCCTCTGACTTAGCCTTGTCTATCAGATTTTTTGTTTCCATCAAACTTTTTTGAATATACAAGGTCTTGTTTTTAATTGAATCAATTTCTTTCAAATGTGCATGATAGTTTGAATTCAGTGTGCTGACAGTCAAATTTGTTTCCATGTATTGTTTGATCAAATTTTGATATTTCTCCAGTACATCAGTAAAATTTCGGTTTAATACCCTTTCGGCCATTTTTTCATAAACTCTCATCTGTTCTTCGGTAATTGTTTGGTCATTCTCCATGTCCTCGTTTTGAATTTGTTCCAGCATGGACTCCAAAAGATCAATATGCACTCTCAAATTACCCAAATCTTGATTTAATTTTTCTGATTCTTCGTAAATGTTTTCAAATTGTTTTATTTTTCCTTTTATGTCTATATCAGTCATTAGCTTAAGACTAATTATGTCATTTTGAACGCTGGAAATTTGTCGCTGAAGATTCAACAGTGGCGTAGTCTCGTAGTCTGATGGATCAATAGAATTCTTAATATTTTCAAATTCACTTTCAAGCCTGACCAATTTTTGGTGAGCTTTAAATGTAAGACTCGAGTCCTTGTTGCCATTTTCGATTCCGTGTGCTTTCATCTCAAGCTCGGCGACATCATCGAGCAGTGTGTGCACACAGGTATCGCATTTTTTGCATCCTTGATGCTTGACTAAAACCCATCTTGGCGAACATTGATCACAATTAGGTCCCATTACTCCTTCAATGCATGTACAGTACCCGGTCTGAGCATCGCATTCAAATCCATCACTTGTCAATTTAACTCCCAACGAGTTCTTGCAGTTGCATTCTTGACAACCATAATCGGTAAAGTTCCAATGACCACTGGCGCATCTATCGCATCTTTCACCGCCAACTCCTGGCTTGCATTCACATTCACCAGTTGAAAGTTTGCATTGTTGTGAAAGTGATCCTACCGGGTCACAGTCACATTCTATGCAGCCATCAGAATTGCCAAATCCCCACATGTTCTCTTTGCACGAACTACAATCATGTCCAATTACATTGTTTCTGCATAAGCAATCTCCATTTACCGGATCACAAAAATCCGAACCCATAGGATCACATAGACAAGGCTGGCAGTTTTTGAGCCCAACAGGATCTCCATAATGCCAATCCAAACATTTTTCACAGTTAAATCCAGTAGTGTTGTGAAAACATTTGAGACAAGCACCAGTTCTTTGATCACATGATCCATAATCATTCATATCAATATTACCATTGCATTCACATGGCAAACACTTACCACCAGGTGCGGTCGGATCTCCATAGTAACCCGGTGCACAACGCTCACAAAATGGTCCTGCATATCCCTCTTGACACGAACAATTGTATACTCTGTTGGTATTTTGGTCATATTTACAGGTAGAACTAAACACATTGGCCTCGGTCGGTCCAGGACAAGGGCACAATCTGCATTCAGTTTGGTCATCTCCATAACTTATTTGATAATAGCCAGACTTACATTCACCACATGTCGGTCCCATTGTATTGTCTCTACAGTTGATACACACACCAGTTTCTTGGTCACAAGTATCCGCATGGTTATTACACTTGCAAGGTACACAGTTGAACAAGCCCGGTCCGTTTCCTTTTACTTTGTAATAACCTGGTTCGCATGACTCACAAGAATAGCCCTCAAAATGTGGCGGACAATAACATTGCTCAGCACTTAACGCTGGTTCATCAGTCACAAATTCTTGGTATTCGACACCAAAATTAAATTTAAATTCAATCAACTCTGTTTGATCTGTCTTTGCGCCATAAGTGGCCCTAAGTTTTATCTCGGATAAAGAGCTTAAAACAGTCATTAATTGTTCCCTAGTGACCGAAGCTCCAGTCAACAAATGGTTAAAGTTGGATTCCAACAAACTGACACTACTCTCAAAATTCTCTTCACTTTGAGGCTGAGTGATAGATGAATAAAATAAACTCATGTTTTGACCAACTAAAATAAGGTCAGGCTTGACTGAAATTGTTGCATCAGAAATTTTAACTCTGACAGTGTACTTAATGTCAGAGCCGTATGATGTAACCCTGTTTCCAAGGTAGCTTTTAGGTGCTTTCCAATACAAAGGCTCATTTAATTCGGCATCACTCAATTCAGATATGACAGAATTTGTCAAAAATGAATCGGTAATGTTATAAACCGTATTCTCTTTCAAATCACTCAGAGTCCAATCATTTAAGTCAACATGAGCCAAGTAGTACAGATCAGAAATTTTGCAATAAGTTGTTTGGCCAAAACAGAAGCACTTGGTGCATCCTTTTTCATTACGTGACTCCATGTTAAATGTTCCAGGTTTACAATTTTCACATCTGTCTCCAAATGTGTTTTGTTTGCATTGGCACTCACCAGTAAGAGGATTACATATATTTTCTTGTGTACCATATTCTTGGCAATCACATCTATGGCACAACGGGTAGTTGTAGTAGCCATCTTTGCATCGGTCACATTTACGACCGTCCATGTTTTGTCTGCAGATACATTGGCCGGTTTCTTTGTCACATGTAGTGTTTCGGTCCAGAGTTCCGTCTAAGTTACAACTGCAATCTTCACAGCCAAACATTGGATGAAAGCCAAAGCAGCCATCATGGCATACGCTTTTGGTCGAGCAAGGCGGATCGAAGCATTCACCAGTGACATCGTCGCAATTACCTGTTGGACAATCGCATTTTTGGCAATCGGGAAAACCGAAATAACCAGTTTTGCACCGATT
The DNA here is from genome assembly GCA_019054805.1 of Brachionus manjavacas. Taxonomy (NCBI): domain Eukaryota; kingdom Metazoa; phylum Rotifera; class Eurotatoria; order Ploima; family Brachionidae; genus Brachionus; species Brachionus manjavacas. The sequence continues at coordinate 2,740,041 of JAHQIY010000005.1, forward strand.
ACATTGTCGACCAATTACATTTTCTTTACAGTGGCATTGACCACCGAAAATTTCACAAAAATCTTCGCTAAAGCTTCCTTCTGGATCACAGTCACAAGGTTGGGCGCCGTTGTTATACTTGGATGATAGAGATAGCACTGATTTATCACAGAACGGGCTTGAGAAGTGATCTATGTCAAAGTGTCTCGATGCACATTTAGTTATAAATTCGGAAGTCATGTCTACTGGAGCATATTTTAGCATGTCTGGATTTACTTTGTTTGCTGATGCAAGAAGAATATAATCAATGTAGATATCCTTGCTGTTTTCGTTTAGCTGAAATACTACTTTTGAGAGGTCCGGACTAGAAAATGTTTCACTTAGTGGATAGAATTTAACAATAGAGCGACAACCACTGATTGATGGACAATAATTGGCATTCAATGTTCCATTGGTGTCTTTATCCAAGTAAACTGTTAGATCTACTGAGGGATGGTTTGGTTGATAGAAATGAACAATAAGCATTTGTTCACCTTGGTCATGTTTCGCCATATTAACAGGAACGGTGATTTCAGGCTAAAATTTTATTTGTATAAATATTATTTTTTAAGGAAATAATTCTGAATAAGGTTAAGTTGAATAATTATTAGTTTTAGAATTTATCTTGAAAATTAAAAACGAAGATTAAAATATGAAATTCAAATTTTTGTGGCATTTTTTGTTTTTTTAAATATTTAAATTTGATTGATTTTAAATTTGTAGTCAGAGTAAAATTAGAATTTTCACAAAAAAATTACTAAGAATAATTTTTTGCTTAAAAATATACACCTTGACCTTAATAAACCTTGACTTTTTAATTGATATCAGGATTTTCAGCTAAAAGTCAATCTTTGGCATTGTAAAATTTTATGTACCTAGCAATTGTGTATTCTTCTGCTAATTGCACATTATTTGAGATATGATAAAAATGGAGCATCTATAATTTTTTAATTAAAAAAATTTCATTAAAATGAATGATAAAATTCCAGTAAATTTTTTTGGCATATTTTGTAAAGCCTCAAGGACCTTTATTTAAACATAAATATTATGCCATCTCCAGAACATATTTTATAATGGTTAGGTAAGTTATTCCTTTTTGTTTATTCTAAGCTTAATTCTTTCAAAATTCAGTTTAAATTAAAATTTTAGATGATATTACATTCAAAGTTATTAATTACTTAATTTTTTTTTTTTAGAAAACTTTAATTTAAAGAAATCATTTTAATTAATCAGTTTTAGCAAGACAAGGATACTAGTCTGTTGATTAACTCTTGATTTGGAAAAAATCCTTTTTTTTTCATTTAATTTGATTTAATTTAGATGATAGAGAGAAAATAGATTTAAAAAGTAAGAAAATTCATTAATAATTATTAATTAAAACCCAATTCCATTTTTTTAAAAATTTCAAAAGCTTACATAATAGCTATGAAGATGGATTACATTATTAATAGGGATATAATCTTCTGCTGATGTACGGAAAAGATTTGATCTTATTGAGTTTTCATCAGAGTCGAGCTCAATTTTGGTATAATAGAACGGTTTGTACACTAGTGGTTTGCACTCAGAATTGCTTATAATACAATAAGGTGACATTCTTATGTAATTGATATCGAATTTATCTTTTTGTATTAGGGTTATTTTATTAACTAAAATTTCTTTATCGGAACGAAGGGTAACACTGGCAGAATTTTGGCCTTCGATTTGCAATGGCTCATTGAAATCACGAGATAATATCACCTCTCTGCAAAGAACAGTTAAATTACATTTGTAGGCATAAACATTTCCAACTTGTCTTCGATTGGAGTCCATATGATTCACTTCGACTTGTATTTCTTGACCATCATCGTTTAAATTCAAAAAATCAATTAACAAAACGTAATTATCAGGACTGGGAAAAATTAGATTTTTGATTATGGCATTATCGAATGCAAGGCGACTAACTACCAATGGTTCAGTTTGATTAAATTCTTTGATAGTTCTTAAATCAAAATTTTTCTCATCTGATTCGGATTCAGGAATCAAAATGGGAGAAAATTTCTCAACAGATGGATACTTGTATTGAACACATGGCTCTTGATCCCGGTAATCTCGGCATGACTCAACCACATCCTTGCTCAATACTGTTGATTCGTAATAATCAGACGGTAATAAAACAAAATAATCCTTAAAAAAAATCACATAAAAATCTTAATTGTTTAAAAAAATTGTTTTACCAAAAACAAATTTTGATTTTGATTCTCAAAACTGAATGTGTAATCGCCAGGGATCAGGTCAAGAATAAGAGCGTTTACTTGATCCACGGTGACTGTTTCAAATGAAGGCTCTGAATTTGGCAGCAACTAAATAAAAAACTTTAGCTAGCATTTTTTATTTATTGTTTTAACTTACCAGAATGGATTTTTGTTCATCAAACTCTCCATCTGGGCTATTGTCTTTCACTCTAATTGATAATTCGGCTATACTTGTGTTTTTATTCAAGTATCTTACAATAAGTCGGTAAGTTCCTGCTTTTTCTATGGTCACATTTTGGGACACAACACCAGCAACTTTGTTCAAATGAACATATCCTTTCCAGGAAAATTTTGGAAAATTGTCTTCATCAAAAATATAGCGGACTTGTTTTTCTTTTGATATTCCATCTTCTATTTCAAACCTAAGCTGATGAAGGTTCGGAACGAAAAATCCAGGTGCTGGTTGATCACAATTAAGGCCAATAATGTTGGGTAAGCATGCACATTGACCAGTAATACGGTCACAGTAGTTATCTATTGATGAACCAGGCTGGCATTTACACAATTCACAGCCAAAAATATCATTTCTAGCTAGATTAAAAAATCCTGGTTTGCAGTCATTGCAAGCGGTCGAATCAACAAACAATTTACACTGACATTGTCCAGAATTTTGGTCGCAAATATCTAATTCATTTAGAGTGCCGTTTCTGTTGCATTCACACGGCGAGCATCCTTTATCCGAATCAGTGCCTAGTCCATAAAATCTGTCCTTACACTTGTCGCATTGACGTCCAGTAACAGTTTCTTTGCAGGGACAGCGGATACCAGATGCCATTTTCAGATCTTTATTGCAGCCTGGAAAATGATCGGCTGTTCCTTTTGGATGACAATTGCACTCTTGGAGAAAAAAATTGAAATAAATATTTATTTTTTCTAAATTTTATTCTACTTTCACAAAATGGATAATTGAAGAAGTCCGGGGCGCATTCAGAACATTTTTGATTATTAAAATTTGCTTTACAATTACATTTACCAGTTGTCTGATCACATGACTGACCAATTGAACCGGCATCATCACATTGGCATTCGATACATTCTGGAAATTTATAATAACCAGGGGCACATTGATTACATGTAGGACCACTTCGACCTTCTTTACAAACACATTGTTGCTGATTGCCAAAATAAGTGCAATTATTGCCTATCGAGCCGTCTGGGTCACATGCACACTCTTTTTTTAAAAAAAAATTAATAATTATTATTTTTGTTCTAAGTTTAAGCTTACCTTGACATAAAGGAAAATTAAAGTATCCTGGTGCACATTCATTGCATTTTTCACCAGTAAAATTTGGTGCACAAATACAAGTGCCATTCTTTTTATCACAAACCTCCTGTGTGGTACCGACATCACAATTACAAATGGTGCATATTCGATCGCCGAAATATCCATGGTCACATATATCACATCTATGGCCCGTGTAGCCAGGTCGGCAAATGCATTTACCAGTTACAGTGTTGCAATTCAAATCCAATGTACCTTCACGTTCACAGTCACATGCTAAAATAAATGATTAATAATAAATGAATTCATTTAATTTGTTTTAACTTTTGAAAAAATAAAATTTTTGGTTAACTTACGCTTGCAGTCAGGAAATCCATAATATCTGTCGACACATTGATCGCAGTATGGTCCAAGATATCCAAATTTACAATTACATGGGCCCTTGCAATTTGAATCAGCTCGACCGTCAATGTCACAATCACATTTTTTGCACTCAGGCCAGTCTGTATAACCATTTGCACATTCCATACATTTATAGCCGGTATATTGAGGTTTGCACTCACAATCTCCTGTCAATTGTGTACAATTACCAGTTGAGTATGGATTATCACAATCACATTTTCTACAAGCATCAACCGATGTTATGGGCACACCAAATGGTCTAAAATAACCAGGTTTGCAATCTTGGCAATTGATACCCTGTGTATTATGTTTACACTCTTGGCACACTCCTCCACCTTCATAATTACCATGTATATCAATACTTAGATTAAGAAGATCGACCTCTTCATCATAGACACATTTATCCGAATGGCCGTAGCATTGACAAGCTATTTTAAACAAATTAAAAAAAAATTTTGTTTCAAGTAAAAATTTTAATTACGTTCGCATTCAAATTCTTGTCCTTCACGATTTTGTTTCCATTTTTTTTGAACAAAGCCGTCACAACAAGTCTCACACTGGTCACCACAGGTATTATGCGAACATCTACAAATAAGCTTGTCGGGTGTCGATGGATTCGAAGCCTCACAATGCTCAGCATGTCCATTGCACACACATCTGCCTCCTATCGATATATCTCGAATACTGTAAAAATACTATATATTAAAAATATTTTAAATAAATTTTTATAATTTTTTTTTTTTCGTTATTTACTCTTCTGGTGACTGTAGGGTCTTGTTTGGCCACGGCCATCAAATGTCCAAGCAAATTTTTGGTTCTCATTAGCCTAAGTCTTATACTTGTGGCTCGAGTCCACTTTTGTAAATCATCGGCATGAGTGAAATTTTTTGAATTTGGTCTATTGTTAACCAGCGAAACCAAAATTTCGCCACCTTCAACTGGAAGAACTTTGGAGTAATCAGTAGTGCATATTACATCGTTATCAGTCTCGATTTTTTCATTAGCCAAGGTATTAAAATAGTTGTAGCAATCTGACGGAGTATCAGCAAAATATTGCCACGGCTGATAAGTTTTGCCGTAATCAACAGACTTTTCCAAAGCCCATACACCAGGTCTGGGTGAATTAGCCATTTTGATGTAAATGTAAGCCACATGAAACTCTTGCCCAAAATCAATAGTCAAATTGACTTGGTTGTAGTCAAGTGATCTAGAAAGCGGAGGACTTTGCCACCAGCGATCTGTTCCGTCTATTGCATACTGGGCTGGATGAGCCTTGTACGGATCGTTTGGATCACAGTAGTCACAGTACTGGCCTTGGATTAAATTGGCGTAGTTAGAAGTTTCTCTATCAGTTGCAGATGAGCCTGTTAGTTTACAATACAACTCAGGCTCTCGAACACCTTCTCCACATGTGGCTGAAGCAGTCACTTTTTTGTTAGATACTAAGTTAAAATATGGTGGCGTAAGGATATCACAATTTATTCTTTCAATACCCAGCAGTACAATTATACTTATTATATTCTTTAATCGCATTCTTTTTTTAAAAATTTTTGCACATTTCAAACTCTAAAATAATTAGGAAATGATTTATAAATACAAAGAGTTTTTAAATGGCTTGGCGAAATTGGATATGCCGGTAATAGAAGAGATACCAAACTAGCTTAGTTAAAATTCAAAGTAATAGTAATTTTATTTCGGTGTCCCAATTTAATTTTTTAGTTGCCTTATCTTTTAACTAAATATTAACGATTTTTGTAAAAACTATAAAATAAAATGAAAAATTGGGTTAAATTTCAAAAATGTATTTATGAGTGTATAGTTGTTATTCTAGCAGACGCTTCAAATACCATGACGAAATTGTTTATTTTCGATATAATTTTTGAGTTGAAGCATGAAAATGGTTTCTTATCGAGGCCTCGAATATATCATTTGATTTAGCTACAAAGATAAATTTGGTTAGATATAGATAAGAGGCATCATTTATCAGTAAATAGCTTAATGATTGACATTAAGCGAGTTTTTAGTGTGAATTTATAAAATATGCGTCACGGGTGAGTGAAAAATTCTAATTAAAAATTTTGCTTAACTGCGTTAAAATCATTCTTTAATCTTTGAGCTTCGAGTATTCTAAATTACAAATAAATTGATAAATTCAATCAAACCTTTCAAAAAAATAATACTAAAAAACTGAAATTTTAAGTCGGATTCTACCACCAAAAATGAGAATAGCCAAACAACATTCCCATAAAAAATTTAAATTCAAAATAAAATAAATACTTTATTAATAAAAATATGAAAAGTTAGCTTGAATCTTAATATTATAAAAAAAGAGCACTAAAATTCGTTTCATAAAAATTTTTGTCAATGTTTAAAACTAAAAAAAATTTAATCTAAGTTTCTGATTTTTTTTCGATTTTTGAGACTTTCTCGAGTGGAAAATAAAGTTTTAAAATTTTTGATTTCGGAAAAAAAAAAGAAATTAATTCTGATATTTTTTAAATCGACAAAAAAGAGTATGTGAATCTTTTTTTTTTTATAATAAGAAAAAAAATTTTTACTATAGATTTATACTTAGTTTAAGATTAAATCTCATTTGTAAGTTAAAAGAGATATGCATAGGGTGATTTTCTCGGACGAAAAATAATCTTTAATAAAATCTCGATAACTAAAAACATGTTCAAATTTACTCACTCAAGATAGTTTTCTAATGCATTTACATTATTTATTTTAAGTCTAAATAATTGTAATTTTATTCTTAATGTATTGTCAATAACTGTAAATAGTTACGGATGATTTAAGCCGCAATTTATTATATTGCCAAGCATTAATCTTTATAAATAGCACTAAGCTTTTGAGTTCAAGTGAGATGGAAATAAATTTTTAATCAAAATGTATGCGAAAATTTCAAGATAAAAAATATTTGCTATTTCATTGAAAACTCAAAACTTTAAAAAATAATTCAAACCCTTTATAAAAGAAAAATAATAAAACAATATTTGTAAGTAGTTTTATTTTTCAAACTGAATTGAAATCTTTTAGTAAGTTAAAAAAACAAGATGCCTGTAAATAATTTATAGCCAATGGTTCTTTTTGGTTTTTAGCCTTGCTAAAAAATTCATAATATTTATCTGAGTCAGCGAGCACGAAATTACTGAACATTAATTCAAAATCTGTTTTCGGCCTTATCATAAATTGAACTAGATCAGCAGCACGAACTCTTTCGTTTCCAACCAAAATGTTAAATTTTTTGGCCACTTTGCTACTGTTCATTTTGAATATTTTTTTGTCTTTTTGATTTAATAGTTTACTTTTTACCAATGATTCAAGCATTATTTCATTTTTTTGAAGTTTTAAAACGAATTGAAGCATTTTAGCTTCTCGAGCTTTATATCGCTTGTCTTCAAAAATATAGGCGTTGCTGCTTTGAGGTAAAAATTGCTCAAACACTTTATTTAACTTTTAAAAATAGTCAAGAACTAGTTAATTAGAATAATAATAAGATTACATATTCAAATGAAATGTTAAAGTCAGGGCTATAAATCAAGTTTTTGTCCAACTCAACGAAATTCCAGTCAAGTATAGTTCCATTATTGTGAATGTGAATCCAGCTGATGGAGTCATGGGATAAATCCAAAGAAGTAATGGTATCAATTGACTATTGAATTAACTATTAAATTTTTTCAGTGATATTTTAAACTAAAGAATACTTTAACGAATTCAGCGTCTAATTTTGGAAGCTCAATCGACTTTTTTCCAAAACTCTTATTTTTTAATGATTAATTTATTTTATTATTAGTTTAAATTTTTTGTATTACTTTTAATATATTTGAATCTATTTCTTTAACAGGCACCGACTCTGGATTAGCATCAAAAGCATGATCGAATATGTGGTCAGAATTTGAGCTTTTATTTGATAAGTATCTTGTCAGCCTCTTTAAAATTGTCAGTTCCTTTGTTTAATAAAAATTAAATACACATTTTTAAAGTTATTTGAATTTTACATTTTTTGAATTTTTAATTAATTTAATTATAAAAGTCATATTTTGAATAAAATTCATTTTTAAAATTTAAGCCGGTAATTTTTTTTTCAATTTTTTAAAATTTAAAGCACTCAATATTGCAAGAAATTCTTTAATGTTCATTTTATTTTTGTCTTCAATGGATATATTCAAGCTTAATATGATATTAATTTGTGAATCATTTAGTTTAAGAATAACATTTTTTTTTCATTTTTTAAAATATTAAATAAAAAATACTGATTTAATTAAACGCTGTTTTAAATAAAAAAATGTCAAGAAAAAAATCAAATCCTTGGCTAATCAAAAAGAAAATATTTGTTAAATTTATCTGGTTTCAATAAAAACGAAATAAAAATAATTATTGATCTTTTAAAAAATCTAATAAAATGTCTTAATTTTGTTAAATTATAAATTAAATTACTTCTAAGAATCAAAATATTTTGAAATAAATTGTCATTCAGCTTGTTTGGTATAGTCGGTGGTCAATTTTCTGAAATCTAATGTCTACAATAATCTAAAAAAAATCTCTTTGATAAAATGATTGTTATTGAAATTATTTTATTTATTTAATTAAGTTTTTATTTAATTGAACTATTATTGTTTATTAATTTATTAATAAATAAATTGAGTTTCCTCAAGATTTGTAGGAATGGCTTTAGCCTTCGTTTAAACCCTGTTGTCACCAAAAACGTCAGAAATTTAATTCAAAATTCAAAATAGAAATTGAATATTAAAAAAAAAATTATATTTAGATAAAACCGATGATTTTTGAGTAATTGCAGAAAGACGTTATTTCTTCTGCTAGCTAATATAATGATAGTAATTATTTTCTTCTGCTAGCAATTTTTTTTCATCTGCTATTAAAATTATGTTTATGATAGCAAAAATAAAAGTATAAAAAAATAACCATAAATATTTTTTATAAAATTTTATTTATTTTAAATTTGAAAAGGGAAGAAAAATTTAAGCTAAGTACCGACAAAAATTATAAAAATTTCATATGGAAATATCAATTTTAGTTTTTTCGGTCTATTTTTGATTTTCTGTATTTCTTTTTTTAGTTGTAGAACCACGAGGTCTGCCACGACGTTTTGGACCATTTGAAGATTTTTGTGCATCAGCTTGATAATTTTGACCAAAATTTTGACAGAAGCGACCATATCCTTATCGTCTAGTTTATCGAGAATAAGAGCAGTTGACTAGTTTCATTTTCCTAAATTCTTAGTATCTCATCCCTAACATTTGAATTTAAACGTTGATCATCAAATTGTAATTCACATTTACTTTCATTATTATGTTTATCTGTTTAATTATGCAGAGTGAATTTTTGTGAATCTTGGTGCAAGAGCAAATACATTTGAACTGGACAATTACCTTTACTACCTTATGAATAACATGAAAATCGTCTTTTTTCGTCAAATTTAGCTATCATGTGTTAAAATTTAGCCATCATGTGTTAGAATTTAGCTATCATTAATTAATTTTTTTTACAAGCAGTTAAAAAAAAATTTAATAGCAGAAAGAAATAGATCTCATTGCAGAATGATTTAATTAATTTGAGTAGTATTATAGATTAAATTATCGAATGAGGTTTTAAAGCTTTAATTATTGAAATTGAAATATAATATAATAAATAAAAAAGTAAAGAAAAATTTAATAGACAATTGAGTTTGACTGTATTCACAAGATTCACAATTGATTTATTAATTTTAAAATAAATTTAGGGCTCAATCCAGGCAATTTGGAATTGAATTTAGTCGTTCATTTCAGTTAACATCAAAGTAAACGGGTCCTTAATAAATATACTCGCAATTTAAGAGTTCCAAAAACTATCTGATAATTTCATAAGCAAATTTTGTAGATAAAATTTCGAAATATTAAATTTGTAAAAATATTTATTTTTATCTGTTAAATATGTTTTTTGATAGATAAATGATCAATTTTTGCATACTGCATCCAAGAGATAATCTTATACAAATTTATTTTTAGAATTATCTAAATATCAACAGCAAATTTTGAAAAACCCTAAAAGCTAAATAATATTAAGCTCATATGGAATAATATGTAAAATACTCAAATACTTCATAAAATATTTTGATTTAATTAGATTTTGAATTTTTTCGTTAATCTTTTTGCATTAAAAATTGTAGGAAAGACTGTTTTTGTTGTTTTTACCTAGATTTTTCTTTCAACGAACATTCATTTTTAAGAAATTCTTGAACAATATAATTAAAAAATGTTTTATTTTTTTTATTTATTTTATTTATTAATTAATTCAAATATTTAAAAAATTTAAGGATAATAAAATTGTTCAAAATATTTGAAGGATAAATGAGTCTTTGTGTTAATATTTTTATTTAATTTTTTTTGTTTATATTGAAATTGGCTATTTGCAATTTTTTCTTAAAATTTGAAATAAAAATTAGGATAAACAAATTTAATTTAATTTATTTAATTTTTTAAAAGTCAAAACAAGTCTAAAAAACTTCTGGAGTTTTCTAGTGCTAAAGAATAAATAGAGAAAGTTAATAAAATTTTGACATTCGTAGGATTTTAATCACTAATTACTATTAATTATTAAAAAATTGAACTAATTTACCTCGAATAAAACGCTTTCTAGTATTGGCAAATAAAGCCATTGTGACATTCGCAGCATCATTTTTTAGATGTTAAAGGAGGTACAAAAAAATTACTTTGAAAGTATCAAATCTAATATATCAAATCGAATACTAACAGCTAAAAGAAGCGATTTTTTAATTAGTGAGGGTTGTTTTTTTTGTCGTTCAAAAGTATCAATCCAAGTAACCCTTTCTTGAAATTTCTCTATCATGCTAAAATCACGTTTTTGTACTCAATATACTTATCGTTTATCCAAAGTTATGTACTATTAATGTATGTACTATTAAACCCCCTATTTTTTATTAAAGTCCTATTTTTTTTGTTAAAAAATTATCAATTTTTTTTTCATTTAAACTGTTTTAGATTAAAACAAAATTCAAAATCTAAACTTTGAGAAAAGTTTATCAAAAATGAAAAACTATTTCGACGAGGGTCGGAACAAATCTGTCAATTTTAAAAAGTAGGTATCAAACCTGTCAATTTCTTTCGAAATTTATAAATAAGTGAAAATTTATTCTTTAACTAAAAGATTTTTGTAAGTCTGTTATTAAAAATATAATTATTTTATAATTATCTTACTCTAAAAACTCTTTTGTAACATATTAATATTTTTTATGTAGATTTGAAATATTTAAAAGCAATTCAGTATGACTTTTTTAATTTTTTTAAATTGACCCTAAGTCTTTTGTACTTTAGATAATAATTATTTTTTTTTAATTTGAAAAATTTTATATGAGTATTTTAAATTGTAATTGTAATTTGGTAAAGAGAAAATTGTAGTGACGTTCGTTAAGTTTTTTTTTGTTGTTGAAATAATTTCAAAATTAGTTGATTTGATTGGAATTCCGGTAATAATTATTATTTTTATCAAATTTTACAATGGAAATAATTAAAAAGAAATTAAAAAAAAAAGGAATTCCAGTTAATTCTTTTTAGGTAAATTCTTTCACCTTTTAGAAAAAGAATTAATCCTTAATAAAATTCAAACTACAAAACTATTATCTTACAACCTCTGATTTATGAGATTTGGGTAATAAATCAAGAAATACTCAAAAATATTGTATTCAGCATAAAAAATAATAATTTATTTCATTTAAGATTAAATAAGTGATTTTTCATTTTTAGATCTTTTTTTGGTACCTTCAAAGTATAAAAAAATCTTTAAAAAATATAAAATAATGTAAATGAGTTATATTTTAGTATTTGTATTTCTTAGACTTAAAGTAAAATCAGGAAGTAGAAAAGCTTTAATTTGACTGGATTAATAATTTAATTTATTTGACTTTTTAATTAGATGACCAAAAATCGATTTATTTTAATTGTGTTTTTTTTTTTATTTCTGATATTCGCAAGGATAATGCATTAAATTTTATAATAATTATTCTCAATATCTAGACTCATGCATCTTTCTTGCTTTTTTTACAATATGTCTGATTGCATAGTTGATATGATATTTGGGATAATTTTTTATAATTTTTCTGATTATGAATCAAATCAAAATTTAGAATCAAAAGACAAAAAATCCATTCTCCTTCTTTCTTACTAAGAGACTCAAAAAAATTAATACATTTTCTATAAGTCTAAGCTATTTAAAGAAAAGTCAAATTTTTGTTAATTAATATTATATTATAAGAACCTTTAGTAAATGATTTAAATGAAATACTTAAAAAAAAATTTTTTTATAAAATCTACCCGCTTTAGGTTAACCATTTACTATAATCTATTTTAAAAATTAATGTACTTCTCTAACCAAGGGCTGTTTTCAGTTATATGAAAATTAAATTGCTTTGCCGAAAGCTTACATGTCACCTAAATTCAAAAACTAAAACCTTAAAATTCTGACAATGCAGAACTTTTAGAAGGTTTGAAAATAAACTGAAATGGAGCTCAGAACTTATGGCTAAAATTTTTAATACTTATTTAAAAACCATGCATAAGGTAGGAAAACTGAATGCGAATGCGACGATTGTATCATTCTTGTTGTTGCCAAGTATCTACTAAACACACAGCAAGATCTTAATCAAAAATTTTACTATCTGATTTCTTTTTAATTTATTATTCATGAACAATTGGAATTCAAAGATAAAACATTTGATTTAGAGCTTGAAATTGGTTCATTTTATTTTCTATTTGTTTAAGGTATGTTGGGAAATTAGCCATAACTCAAATAGCAGCTTGAGCTTAAATGCATGTGCCGTACCTGTTCCAGAATGCAACAAGTAGTGTCTTGTTTCAATTTGAAGACTTTCAAGGCATCACATATATTTAATTTAAAAATAAAATGAAAATTTAAAGGTAACGAAACATTTACTTGAGCAAGTTTTTAATGAAGTAAATTTTGAAATCATTAATAATATTAGATTAAAACGAAATGCTAATATTTAAAAAAAAACAAGCGTTTTGTCAACAGGGATCTAATTTCATGCCATGTACACAATGTAAATTCAAAACCAAAAGAAAAAATCAAAAAAAAATATTAAAACTAATAAAACTGATTTACAATTTTAGTTTTTTTTTAATATTAAAGATAAAATGCAGTTAATTTATGTTTTTATCTTAAAATTCAAACTTTTAAAAGTGTCGAAAAACGACACTAGTATCATAGAAAACAAATTAAATGTATTTAAGTGATATAAGTGTTTTTTTTAGAGCATGCTTTTTTTTTATTAAGCTTGGCAATTCAGGAAAATTTTAGTTTAGAAGACGACCAAATAAAAGCAAAAAAAAGATGTGAATTAATTTGAATAGCTTGGTATTTTAAGTATTTTTTAGCATTCAAGTGTAGTTTAATTCGAAATAAGACTTTGTGTCACTCTATACGAAGATTACATAATCAAAATTATGCTCATGGATTTTTTGCACACTTTTTTCAACATTAATTTTCGCTCACAAAATCGATTTTTCATTTTATTTTGGCTTCAGGCTAAATGCATAGTTATGCAATCGTCTGATTGAGTTGAAGTGAATTTTTATTTGAAAAAAAACGATTTACCTATTTATGCGTATAGTCATTCCCATAAATCTGCATGAACTATCTATCTATGTATATCTTGCTACCTAGATCATGACAAAAAATATTCTATTATTTTAAATTTAATTAGTTTTAATTAGAAAACTTGGGCAGTAATTGTTTTTGAGTTTTTTTGTTGGCTGCCAAATGATTGATTTGAAATATTGCAACTAGTAATGGCTTGCAAGCAACAAAGAGAACGATATAATTATTTTTATTTTTTTGCATTTTAGATTACAATGTAATTATATTTCTAAATATAATTTATCATTTTTTTTCTCGTTTCTTTCCATTATTAATTAATAGTTTTGGAAAGCGAGCAACTAGAAGAAGACGAAGAAGAATATTTCAAATCTAGCTTGAGCATAATTCAAGAGAACTCTTAGGAAATTCGCTCTGATCTCAAGCTTGAGCGTTATTTATAATTAGTAGATTTTTATTTGAAATATTCATAATTTAATTGCAACATATAAAGCTTATTCTAAAAAAAGTGCCTTTTTGGATGCACAACTTATCGACGCTTAGTACATGGCGCGGAAGGAGTTGCCAAAACTGGCTTCGCTCAGTGTTCCCGGCCTAGACCCTTGGCAAATTATGATTGCCTTTTTGTTCACTCATTCTTCGAACACTCGAGATGTTTTTTTTTATGTAAAAAATATTCTAAAATTATGCAGTTATTTGCATCTGAGTTAAGCAACAAATTACGCAATTTAATTTTCTGCCAAGTTTATACGCTTACCTTGAATAATTTTTTCAAAGTTAATCATTTAGCTTTCTTTTCCGAAAAGCTCATAAAAATTTAAAAAATTTTTTTTGTAGTCTTAGACTTAGACGCTTAGTTTCTAGTCGATATTAGTTTGTTTTTTTTGTTCACCGTTTTTTTGTTTATTAGTTAAGAAGAAGAGGAAAAAAACTATTCGAAAAAATTACGAAAATTTGAAACAAAATTTCAATTAAACGCTTGTATTGCAACACCGAAATAGATAACAACTCAACAAACGCAAAAAATTGAAATTATTTTTTTCGTAGGCGCCGAGTTTAATTTTTGGTATTTTTGTACAGCAAAAAAAATCAAAAAGTGCTGAGTAATTGAATTCCGCATTCGGATAGACAGCAAAAGCAAACATCTACTTGAAGTTTTCTTGGTTGAGATGAGTGCGACAAATGAAGACAAGTCATCGGGCGCCTCGGAGTTGCCCAGAACTGATGAAAACAACAATCCCGACGAGCAGATAGAGAAGCTGGGCGAAAACATAAAGCAAACGTTGACATTTGACAGCCAGAGTGTAGAGCAGGAAGAATCCGATGAGCAGGAAGAAGAAGAAGAGTACAGACCGAGCAGTTCGGGTCAGGCTAATGACCCTGGCAAAATGTTCATCGGTGGTCTGAGTGGCCACACCCTGCCTGAAAATTTGAAAAATTATTTTGAACAATTTGGTGAAGTAACAGAATGTATGATTATGAAAGATGCAATTACAAAACGCTCAAGGTAAATTAAAATATTAAGTTGACTTTATTTTTTCTCTTTTCAATTTATTTTAAAATATTTGAATTTTAGAAAACAAATCAAAGTTAAATTCAAATAATAAATTTAATTCTTTTTTTTAATTTTTTTAGTTTTGATATTCAAATTTTAAATATTCTTAAAAATGAAAGTAAATAAAGTTAAACTATTTATTAAATTAATTTTACTATTAATTAATTGAAATGTGATCAGATATTGTCTAGAGTGGCTAAAATTACATAGGTTCGAGATTAAAAAGAACAAAATTCATGAAAACGTAAATTCGAGCATCAAAAAATTTCAAATAATTTCTTTAAACATAATCTAAACTTAAATTTACTAATTAATTTTTAACCAAACCTGAATATCCAAACTAAAATTTGAAATTTTTCGGTTTTCAAATATTCATTTATTTTAGTTTTGTGTGAATTTAATTTTAAGTTGAAAATTGATGGTTTCAATAAAAGAGCTCTTGGGATTTTTTTTCCTAACAAAAAAAAATTCCAGTTCTCTTATTAATTTAAAATTTTTAAAGTAGACAAGCAAGTTTTTGAGTATTTTAAAGTGAAAATTTAACTTGAACAAAAAATTTAAACTTTTAAAGGTTTTTGTTATTTATTTTTATTTTCTAAAGAGGCTTTGGTTTTATAACATTCGCAGACCCGACAAGTGTAGATAGAGTTCTTGAACAATCAAAGCATGTCTTAGACGAAAAACAAGTACGAATTGGTGCGAAATTTTTAATTCTAAAATAGAGAGCTTGCAATTTTATTTCGTTTTAGATCGATCCCAAGCGAGCGTTTCCAAGGCAGAAGCATCCCAAAGTAAGTGGATTTAATATAATTTTGAATTAATGCTTGCATTAGCTAATTTCCTCATGTATGCCCAACTTTAATCAACATTAATTATATACCAGCGTTGTTGATTTTTTTTAAATGATGTAAATATTTAGCAAGAACTAAAGGTTCTTTTATTTGCGCTTGAAAAAAAATTCATCAAATCGATAATAGAAAATAAATATTCTTTTTTTCAAAGATTAAATTCTCTAAAAATTAAATTAAAAAATTTTGTTTCCGGAGTTTAACCATAGCAAATTATGCAAAATTGCTGTTTAATTGCGTTTTGTTTCATTTCGCTAGTTCATTCGCCTTTAGGTGTCACATATTGAATTTTTCTGAATTTGACTTCGATGATGCTGATGATCAGAAATTTTAATTAAAGCTTAAAATTTTCACTGGGATTAATTAATAAAATAAAGCTTGAAACATAGTTATTTTACAATTGACGGTAATTTTTCAATTTAATTCGAAATTTTGAAAGAAAAGTTTTGTCAAAGCAAAATTTAACTTCCTTGTCTGTTCCAAAACTGCGTACTTTTCTAAACTAAATTGGGTGTAATTATTAATAGTTTTATTTAAGTCAAAATTTCTTTTTAATTGAATACAAATAAAGTCGAACTTTTAATTGAGAGTTTCCCGTGCTACGTTCGCCTTTAGAGCGATTCATTAATTGACCTAAAATTTTGTTTACAATTGAACATTAATAAATAGGCATTTTTATTCTCTAGACTTGACCCCCAACTCATTGAAAACACATAAAACAAAACCATTCTAAAGCTTTCAAATAAAGGCACAATAGTTTTTTTTGTTTGACTCAGAATTGGAACGAATCTTATCAGAATTCATTCGACTGGGATATTAGAACGGAAGTTAATCCACTTTGTTAAAGAATGCTTGGTGTTTCCGTAAGTGAAACACTAATCTCATTTTGATTTAGTTTGCCTTTGGTTTCAGACTAGTTTAACCAAATTTGTGTCATTGTTTTTCTTTATCAAATAACATTGGATTCGATTGAAATTTAAATTTAGAGCTTTTCAAAATTTATTCTAGTTTATTAGGAAAATTTTATTTCATGTTTAATTAAAGCTAAACCAGCTTAAAATTTAATCGGGCCAAACGAAAATTTGGATTAATTTTCTGACATGATTGCAGTTTGTTTTAAAAATATTTACTAATATTTTGAACGTGGTCAAATATTACTATAATTTAATTTTAATACAACCAAGTTATTAACATTGGTCCGGTCTAGCTTAAAATGCTTTAGACTTTTGAATGATTTGCTTTAAAACTACATTAAAATAATGGATATATGCTTTGAATGGGTAATACATTTACTATTGTTGATAAGATTAATCTTTTCTTTGATCGTTTTGTTTCTTTTTTCTTTTAGATGAGCCCTTTTGGGCCTAAGAGTAATTTAATCCTCGAATAAAAAAAAACTACTAAATAGAAAGTTATTGAAAGTTTTATTTCAATTCAAATTTGAACAATTAAATATTTCAATTTATAACAATAATCTTAGTTCTTTAGATTTGAATTTCGACTAAAAGCTATTTGCTCGTCTTTTATTAAAGTTGTCTAATTGAAATGGAACACTCAAGTAGTTAAGACTTAATTTGAATTTAGATTGATTCATCTGTAATCGAAAATTCAGTAATTAAGATTTTCTTCATTCTAAAAGGCTTACAATTTGACTTGTTTATGATACATAGACATTATTTACACTTTAGGAAGCACTCAAAGCAACTTGGATTCGCAGCATAGAATTAGATGCAACTTAAAACACACTTCAAATCAATCAGAAGCCTAAAATCCTGACTCATCTAAGTTACTGGCATTTGAGTACAGATAACCAGTCCGTAATATTTGTACTTAATTCTTGTTTTTGAATTCCGATTGAAAATATTGTTATTTTCTTATTAACATTTCTTTATTTTATCAAAAAAAATTCTAATTAAAGTTTGTTAAGAACTTCTGATTGTTTTTTGTTATTTTTTCATTAGTGATTTTATTTGAAATAAGCGGACAACTCGATTTAATCAAACTGATTTTTGAATCTAGAACAATTTTTTTAATAATTTGAGAGGCAAGCAAAAAAGAGAAAAGCTAGGAAAAAATTTTTCATTCCAGGAATCTCTAGGATTTATCGTAGGGAACAAACGATAAATCTAAATAATTCATTTAAGATGTCATTAAGATTTTAAAAAACGATAAATATTTTTTAAAAATTAGAAGAGCAAAAAACTTTTTAGTTAAAGAAAAATTACATCAAATTGATGTTGTAAATCGAATTTTTGATCAATCCATTATGATTAAAAGCTGACAGTCATGACATAAATTTAGTAGCATTTTTTGACTTTTTGCTTTTAAAACTTAAAATTATTAAATTTTATTTTCAGTTAAATTTGTAAAATTTTATTTTTAAACTTAAAAAAAAATGTTATTTGTCATCGAAAAACATTTTGAAAAAAAGTAATTACAAATTAGGCATGATTATTTCTAGAATTTATTTGAAAATTTAATAAAAAATGGATAGGGTGTAAGTGTTATGAAATTTAGGAAAGCGATTTGTTTAAACAACTTCCGAAGCCACTTGTAGAGTGTAAAAAAATTTCAGTAACAAATTGAATTAATCGATTAATAGTTTAAAAATTTATTTTAGAATAAATTAACTAATTTAAATCTAAAAATTTCTGATGTGATATTACATTAGAAGATGCCTTAATCTATATAACATGAAAGTATTCTTTAAAATTGAATCAAGAAAAATAGATATTATTTTATTTAGCAAAATAAAAAATTTTCTCAAAATTTTAAATAATTGAAGAAATAAAAATTTGTCGACAATTTTTTTAAGTCATCTATTTGCAGTAATTTTTTAACAGCTAATTTTTCTTTTACCTAAGACAGTTAATTAGTTAATTAATTCAGAAACTCAAAGAAATAAGGCAAACTTCAAGTTCGTTTCTTTTGGAGTAATTACCATTCTCTAATCATGTCAGAAAAAAATTATTTTAGGAAAAAGCTTAAAATTTTAGAATCAATTCAAAAATTAGAATAAAACTAATTTTTAAATCTTTCTAGAATAAAGTCTAATTTTGGACTAGAATAAATTAATAGAAAATTATCTATGGAAGAAAAGCAAATTTTAAATTTATTTTCAAGAGTTCTTTGAATTTTTCAACCCATTCATTTCAATAGCAAGTTCAACTTATCACTTGACTCAATGGATACCTAAGTTCTATTCCAACCTGCCAGGGCGGATTCATTAGTTCAAATTATTTTTTAAGTAAATAATAATAAGACAACAGTTGAGCAAAATTTAAAAATTTAAATCTAAAGAATTATTTTCTAAATAATCTTGAATTGTTTAAGTTTACAAAGAAAAATTTTAAATTCTCATTAGTTTTTTCATCATTTTTGATACCAATTACCTTGTCATAGCAGAATAAGTATGAATCATACAGAATTTTTTAAAACACAATTTAAAAAAAATTATTTAAATATTTTTCTTTCAATTTTTTTTTAGTAAACTAATTCTAATTTCATTCATAGAAGCAGCTTTCAAAAAATCACTAAAGTTCAAGATTGATGTGACTAAAGGGCATACATTAAAATTTACAAGAATTAGTTATCAATTAAATTTGAATTTAAGACCCTCAATCTCAAAAAATGCATTGTCACTTCCACTTATTTTTTCTTTTAATAAAAATTAAATTTTCTACTTTCGTTTTTTTTTTAAATTGTTAAGTTGATCGTGCAGATTTGGTACGTCACTAGATTTTTAGTTGAATAAAAATTTTCTCTCAGTTGCCGAAAATAGTTTTTTGTTTATTTCATGAAATTGTTAGTTTTGAAAAAAAAAATTTTTAAGTTGAGGAAATTATTTTTTGTAAAGATTTTGGTAATTTAATTGTATTTTGTTAAATTGGGTAAAATGAAATTTTTTTGTTACTACAAAAAGATTTAATAAAAGAAAGGATCTAAGCTCTAAGTGTTCCAGGCTGTCGACGATAAACAAGTGCACTTTTTTTTCTAAATATGAAGTCAGAAGCTCTTCAAATTTTAATAAAGTAAAAATATTTGAAAAATCCATCTCTTGTAACTTAATCGCATACTTATCAATTAAATCCATGAATAATTAATGCCTTAGCCGAATGAAAATAAAAATGTGTGTGACTTGGATTAATGAACTTTTGAAATGGATTAAATTTCAAATTTTAATTGATTTTACCAAGTATAGGTGAATTTAAAATAAATGAAAACAAAAAAAAAGACATGTTTTTAAATATTTAAATTAACAATAGAGATTTGGGTATTTTATTTGGGTCGGAGATTCGGAAATGGATTCAGGTTAAGACATTTTGCGAACAATAGTAGGCAATTTAATTATTGACCTGATGCGAACTACTTTTTTCTAATTTTCTCGCTTGCTCGATTTCACAAATGTCAATAGGAAAAAAATGGTCGATATTTGTGAAAATAAATCTAACCTAGAAACATTTAATTGTAATTTTTGTGGGTCCGGTGGGGTCTCGGGGGGTCTCCATTTCGAATTAATTATCTAGCCAAATGTCAAGGAATGTTAGTGAATGCTAATGAATAGCCATAGCTAAGGGCGGAGCAGTCAACATGTTCCTTGGCCAATGAAATAAACATGTCGCTGTTGAGAATAAATTAAATATTGTTAAATATTTATTGAACTTTAGATTGGGATTTTAGATATACATTCTTTTATTTTATTTTCATGATCATCAACTATCGGCCTACAAACACACACACACACGGCCATTTTTCTCCATACAGTCTTTTTCATATTTAAATAACTCTCTTTTTTCAAATCGAAGCTTTACTTGTATCCAGGAAAAGAAATTTCTTTTTCTTCTATTGAATATCCCAGTGTGTGTGTGTGTCTAAGCAAAAAAGAAAAAAAGCCGATTTCTATTTTAATTGTTGGAATTTTCTCCAAATCGCTTGGTTAAATCTAATTAATTTCATGTATAGAACTTAAATCAAATTATTACTAATTGCACAACATGTTCGAGCTAATCACTTTGCCAAACACGTACTACCAGACGGACAAAATCTACGGATTGAATGGTACAGACCAGCTATTCGCAGTGCCGAACGGCACAGGCCTCGCGTCCATCGGCACCAGCTTGAACGCTCAAACAGGCAGCCAGGCAAACGCCAGCACTCTGATCCAGGGCCAACAGGGCGTCTACCCTCAGATAGCAATACATCCGCAGCTGGCCAACCCTGCCCTAATGCCCAACGCCAATCTGAACACATCGGCGGCAATACTGGCCGCCGCTGCCGCTCTTGCCGGCAATCCCCAGTCCTCTTCTCCCACTGCTTCTTCTTCGTCCTCTAACTCGACCCCCTCTCAGCCCTTCGTTCAACTCAACACTCACACCACCACTTCGTCCATTAATTCTTCTTCTAGCGCTTCGCCCTCAGGTACTAACCAAGCCAACTCTTCTAATTTAGTTAACATTAGCAACGGTGCTCAGAACTTGTTTCCCACTAGCTCTTCACAGAGCAATACTCACATGTTTGACTGTAAATCTGACGCTTCTAACCCTGACAATGTAAGATCTAGTGCAAGCATTTTTTTGTTTTTTTGCTTTTTTAAATAAAATTTTCCAAAATTATTATTTCATTTTTTTTAACAAAAAAGATGATTACAAAAACAAAGAAAATATTTGTGGGCGGACTGTCGGCCGAGACAAGTGCCGAAGATGTGAAGAACTATTTTAGCCAATATGGTAAAGTAGACGACGCCATGCTCATGTTTGACAAGTCGACCAAGCGTCATCGCGGCTTTGGCTTCGTTACGTTTGAGAATGAGGACATAGTGGACAAGGTGTGCGACATTCACTACCATGAAATAAACAAAAAGAGAGTCGAGTGCAAAAAAGCCCAACCCAAAGAGGTTATGTACGCGCAGCAAATGGCCAAAGGCAGAGCGGCGCTGGCCAAAGGGGTCTATGGCGACATACTAAATGCGTATGTGTACGGCATCGGTCGAACAATACCAGCCGCTTATCCATCGCCTGGCTTCTTTCAAATGCCCTGTAATTATCATTTTATTTTTAAATGAGACCAGTTTAAAATAAAAAGAAGACGTCTGTAAAGTTAAGGTATTCATTTGAGGATTTAATTAGAGGCTAGAATAGATATTAGTTTAAGTATGCTAGTTTAGAAATGTTTGACACATCTGACTGCTCTAGTCAAACATTTATAGCTGTTGATCAACTAGATTTTTTTCTATGAATATTTTTCCCTTTAAGCTGGACTGCCTGGCTACAGTTTTGTGCCCACCTTACAAGCTCCTGGTGAACGACCGTTCTTCGACTACAGTCAGTTGAGTTTGGCAGCAGCTGGTGTACAAATGAATGGCAATCCTCAACAGCGACCTGACCCAAACTCGTACACAATTGGCCAATTTGCCAGAGATCCTGTACAACGAAGCAATTTGCAGCCTTATTTGAGCTAGACGCTGCGCTTGCAATGTTCACGTAAATTCCACTACTAACTTTGCCGGAATTCTTATTCTGATTCTCAACAAAAAAAAGAAACAATTTTTTTTTCAAACATTTTATAAATTATTCAACATCAAATCGAAATACGAGGGAAGTTTATTTTTCTAAAAGTTCTTTTAAATCTTTTTGGATGTTTCACTTTTTTTTTTTTTAAATTTATTTGTTGTTATTTATGAGCAAAAATTAATTGAAAGGTGATATTAGAGAAGTGGCGTTTTAGCGGAGTTTGTGAGCGCAAACTTCCTTAAAGTAAAAAAATCTCTTGTATATCATTGATATTATTTTAATGTGTCTAGCCTTTCAATATGTTGTATATTTAATTGGCGATCAAAAGCACTCTTACATACACGGAGGACAAGAAGCCTACCTTTACAACCAAATTGCTTTTAGACCTTCGACTATATTCATTTGATTCTTTTTGACTGAAATTATTAAACTTTGAATTGAGAAATCATTTTTTAAGAAAAAATTGTATTTTTTTTTAATGAATTTTAATTTTTTTTTAATAAAAAAGCTATTTGTGAACTTGCTATTCATTTTTAAAGACTAAAATAATTTTTGAATTTGTTGCTTTTTAATAAATTATTTTTTTTCACATTTCAAAGACGAATATTAAATCAAAAAACAATTAATTAATTTCTTCCTTGTTTCTATTAATATTTAATAAAAATTAATAAACAGTTCAAACAATTTTTTAGTTGTCTAAAAAATTAGTCAACAAAAGACTCTTGTGAGGTTTTTTGAAGTTCAGTACAAAGAACAGAACAAGTTTGAAACCAGTTCATGGTGCAACATTCTAAGTCTGCAAATGATGCGCAAAATCTCTGCAAAACGCTCGAACCTATTGGAATTTAATTTCTGCATAACTCTAAAAATTTAGCAGACCTTGAAATTTGATGCAACTTTGAGTGTTGCAGTATTTTGCATTTTGCAATTTTGACATTTTTAATTTGTTCGCAAAACAATTTCAAAAAATGATCCTGGTCAACCTCGTCTTCCGATCAAATTCTGTAAACTTGATCACCGTCAAGCCTTTTATCATTTTGGTATTCATATTTTGTAAAAAGGGAATCAAATAAAAAACAGGGACTGTTAATATTTTTCAAAAAACAAAATACCATTAATTTAATTAATCTTAAAAAATATCTTATTTTTGAAGTTTAATTAAGTGGTCGGTAACTAAGTATTTTTTATTTGTAATTGCGAAATTTAATTAAAAAAAAGTTCAATAGAAATCAATTTTTTTTATGTAATTGTAGATTTTCTCTTAGACTAACTGGTTTCTATTCTTACTTTTCTTGATTCTAATTTATTTTTCTTTTAATTCTAATATTATTTCTAATTACATCTTCAGACGATGATGACCAGTTTTCATCATTTTCATCACATTAAAAAAAAAAAAAAAAAAAATTACTAAAAAGCAGATAATTCATCGTCATATTTACATTGGTTTATTAAAAACTCATTTTTTTTAAAAATTTTCGTAAAAGATTTATAAGTTATCTAAAAAATTATTAAGGCAAAGCGTTTTTTTGCCGAACAGTTTCATAAACCTAAAGTTTGTATAGTTTGTTTTACAAAGAGTCGGAATAATTAGAGAACAATGCAAGTTTTTTTATAATATGTTTTTTCTTACATTTTTCGCTATTTTGATTTTTTCATATTTACTTTTTCTTTCTAACCTTCTCCCAAATGGAACATAAAGCGTTTTACATATCAAACATTTAATGATTATGTTTAATTAATTTAAATTTATTGTTTAATTTAATATTTATTTCAAAAATTTAATTAAAAAGCGCTTTCCAGTGCTTTTTTTAATTAAAATTAACAAAAGAATTTTGAATCATTTTTGTGACATATCAACTTGATGAATCGAAAGCCGATTTATGTTTCTTTTTAACAAAATTTTTATATTTTGAGTAATATTTTTCTGAATTTAAGTACAAAACAAACTAAAAGAATCATTGTTCTCAAAGATATATTTATTAAAAAAAATTTATACAAATTTAATCGAATTAAGTCGATAAAAACCGAAAAAAAAATAATCCATGATCAAATTTTTGCAACTTCTTTCAGATTACAATATTTCTAAATATAATTGAAATATAAAATTAAATAATAAAATAGAATAAAAAAAATACCTGCAATAATTTAATTCTGGAATCTAAAAGTTTAATTTTCGCATCTTTTTGATCAATTAAATCATGTAAATATCTGAATTTTGCATCTTTTGTTTCGGACACATGTTTCTAATTTAATTAAAAATCTTTTAATTTTTTATGTTTTTTTATTTTAAAAGATTTTACTTTTAATTCTTGAATTAGACTTTCAACAATTGCAATCTTATTTATTAAATCTTCATTTTTGCATATATCCAAAATTTTGCTTAAACTTTCGACAATCATTTGATTATCAAAGCACCTTGAGTGCAATACCTTAACAAATTCTTTCTCTATTATTTCCTCAGTATGAGAAATATTTTCGATTTCTGGCAAACTTGACAAAATCAGCTCTGTTGGTGTTTTACTTAGTGCAGGGAAACCAAGCATATCAGTTGACAAGCCACGATTATCTTCGTTGACCAAATTGGTCAAATCGTTTTCAGAGTCTTGATTTTTTTGGTTCTTTAATTTGGCTTGATCTGATTTTAAATCACTTTTAGCATTATTTATCTTGGCTTTTTCTTCAATTAAATGTAAAGCTGATTTATTTTCATTTAGTTCCTTTATATTTATTTTTGAGGTACTGATAGACGATGAGTTTTGATTTTGATTCAGTCTTCGTTTTCCGTATTCAATCAAAATTTTCTTAGAAGAAATTTAGCATCAAAAATTCTGCAAATAATGGAATAATTTAAAGTACTTCTGCATCTGGATAGTCTTTTACAGCAGATAACACATCTTCTTTTGAAAGTGAAAAAAGCTCGGCGTACCCAACTGATCTAACGTCAGCAGTTCGACGATTTGATGCGCCTTCGATGTTCAGTATACCTATTTCTCCGAAAAAATCTCCTGAATACATTTTGGTAAGAACTTGACCATTTTCTCTGCAATTCACAATTGAAAATTAATTACATTTAAATTAAATTTAAATATTAGCTATTACCCTATAACTTCCAAAACTCCATCTGCAATAATAAACATTTCTCTGGCTACCTCGCCTTTACGGCAAATCATATCACCGGGTGTAAAAATGAAAGCACGCATTTTTAGAACTAGATCATGTAAAAATTCCGGCTGACATTCTTGAAAAATTGTTACTTTGCGCAGCGTTTCCAAATTGACATGCAGAGCCAGTTCAGTTTTTAATTTGTCTGGAAGCAAACCGATAGAATGAATATCACCAGCTCCGTTCATCCGACCTCTTTTAATATATATGAATATGTGACTTATTAAAATTAAATAGAAATTATATCTGTAATTTTATCAAAATAGATCCTGAGATTTATCTTGGAAAAAAAATAAATTAGACTTTTAAAAAATTCCTCACTATTGATGACATATCTGAATCCTGCTGACGTACCAAAATAATTTTCTATTGAAATTTTTATTTATAAGCTGAAAGCTGATCAAATTTTAATTTCAAATGATTTATTAATTGCTAAATGGAGTTGATCAATTTAGAAATTCCAAATCAAATATAATAAAAAAATGTCGAAGAAAGAAGCTTCTAAATTTATTTATGTTTGTTTTTCTTTTGATACAAAAATTCATTTTTCCATTTTAAAAATTATATCTATTTGAAGTTTTAAATTTGAAAATAAAATATGTTATTTCACCTAATTGCTATTAATTTCAATAAATAATTAATATTAAAAATAACTTTCAAATAGGTAATAGACTAAAAATAAAAAATATTAAATTTAAAAAATAATAATAACAACTGAATGAAAATCTATATAAAGAAGTGACCAAAAGTCAACCTTTAACAAACTGAAAATGTTAGTTGACTTTTCAGTTGAAATGGTTGATTTAGATTAAGCTCCTCGATAGAAGATTTCTAAAGGTTCATTTTAAAGATTTTACATTTAAAACTAGATAATTACACTGAAAGAAAGAGCTAAATTCCGTTCCAATCTTTCAGGGCATTTCTCAAACTATGCCATAAAAATGATATTTTAACTTTTTGTTAAAATTTTTTAAGATTTTTAAGAGAAATGATTTTTTTTAATTAAATAAACTCCAATTAATTTTGAGTCTTCAAATTTTGTTTCTTTTTTTTTAATTGTTATTTATTCATGTGATAATCAATTAAATTTTTTTTGATAAAATGAATCTTGTCATGACATTAATGATCCATAGACTATAAATATAATTTTAGCAATTAATAAATCATTTGAAATTAAAATTTGATCAGCTTTCAAATATTTTAAATAAAAATTTCAATAGAAAATTATTTTGGTACCGAATTTTTATTAATTGCTTTTTAAAATGCAGCTGCAAAAGCTCAATGTGAAGTTCGATAATTAAAATAATTAAGATTACACAATGCTTTCATGCAAATTATTTTCTTAGTTTTATGATTTTCTGATTTTCTGAGTGTATATTTGTTCAAAAAAATATGTAATAAACGTTTAAAGGAAAATCCCCAGACTAATTAAAAATAAAATAAAGAAATTCTCTAGATAACATTAGTTATTAGAGCAAAAAAAATCAATATCTATAAGGATGTTTTAATGAAATTATTAAAATCACCTAGACCAAGAGTAGTCGTACCAACGCTGAACTCTCTTTTGCATTTCTGTCGGTACATTGTGATTTCTCATGTATTGCTTTGCACCATCCTTTAATTTAAAAATTATTTACTTTTTAAAAAAGGACCAAATAAATTTCTTCCCAAATCATACCAGTAGTCTTTCGAACTCGACTCGATTGGCGTTTCGGTTGGTGATCACATTACCAACTTGTCCTAATAAAAAATTTAAAAAAAAAGACTAAAATAATTTGGAATAAAATCAGCCATACCCACTATTAAGGCGATCACAAAAACTGCCAAATAGTGAACCGCAATTGAGAACAAATACCTTTTTATTGTAAATTGGTAAATTGATGATAAAACAAATTATTAATTTTAAAATGTTTGGCTTATGATAAAAGCCAATAAAATCCTTTTAGCTATACAAAAAAAAGAATTTGTTTTATCAACAACTTACCGATAATTGCTCATTTCTTTCAGCCACCTAAAAAAGAAAATAAAAAATTGTAAGAATAGAATTTGTAAGTGCGATAAGGATTTTATTGAAATATCAAGGCCTAGATCAAGAAAAAAATGAAAACTCACTGCCAATTAGTCTCTGGCGGAGGTAAATCTCCAATAGTCGTCAAAGTCAATGTGCTCCAGTACAAACATCTCAAGTACATTCGAGGTAAAAGTGCAAACTCATCAACTGGTTCGGGATAAGACCAGTGGCCTTTAAATCCCTCTGCTTTCGAAATGAGAAAATAAAAACCGGCAAACCAATGTCCTAGAAGGAACAATATGTGCGTCAAATTAGCAACTCTCCACACATTTGGATATAGAGTACGGCTCTCTGTCATGTAGTACAACTCGGATGTGCGATATAGCTTGAAAAATCGTGGAAAACGCAGAATAGGCATACTACCATACCATATCTGAATTATTTCCAAAGGCAGTAAGGAGAATATATCCAAAAAGAACATGCTTGATTTGACATAATTCAAAGCAAGTTTTTTTGAGTCGTAGACTAGAAGACCTTGTTCCAAATAACCGGTTCTGAAATGTACAAAAATGTCCAACAAATAGATGGTATCTGAGACCAAGTCGGCTATTTTCCAATAGGAGCTAAACAAAATTTGTAATTTTTCGAATGATTGACGCGCTATCACTAGCCACATATTGTACCATACACAAACATTTAAAACAAATAGCCAAATGAACATACAATTGTCGTCAGGACTCAGCACAAAAAAGTTGCATTTGTGCAAAATTTTTTGGTAGTAAAATTTTAGTGACGACTGTTTGGACGACGATTGAGAAGTCGTGGATGCTGATGAGAGAGAAATTTTTTTCTTCCGATTAAAATAGCCTTTAAAATTGTCTTTGTCACTTTTGGCCACCATTTGCACTGGAATGCAGTCATCCTTTTCCTCAGTAGATGAATTTTTTTTCAATAAACTATTAAGTTCACTATTGTTTTTTAACTTTGCCAAATTCAAAGGACCAATTGATTTTTTTGATCGCCTCTTGGAAATCGGTGTTGTGTTGTCACTTGAATTTTCGTTTACTTGGTGACTGCGGGTGGAAAACTTTTTCAAGAATGAGTCTTGTCGGCAAAACTCGTTCTCGCTTTGCTGTCGTTTCATATGCTTCTCTAGCTCGTCATTGTACATTTTGATCTGTTTGTATTTAGACACTGAATTCATTTGGTTAATTGAGGCATAACTGGCACACGTTTCAACTTTTCTCAGCTTTTTCTCATCATAGCTCTCGTTTAGATCCTTGGGTGTAGGTGGTACGCTATTCTTTACCGTATTATTGCTCGATTCATTTATTGAAGTTGAAGACAATTCCATTATTTAAATTGATTTAAATAAATAAAGATATTATTTATTTCTTGAATACTTTCATTCGTAAAATTTAAAAAAAATTTTATCTGCTTAATTAAAAGTTAATTAATAAAATGAGTTAAATACAAAAATGGATTTTTTATTCCAAAATATTCAAAAAAAAATGCAAATTCAAAGACAATTCTTAATTCAACCACAATTGAAATCTAAAACGGAATCATGTGAATGCGGTTTTTATATTTAATGAAATATTAGGAAAATTTTTTTTTTCAAATTATACTTAATTAAATATTTTACCATCTCTATTACTAAATTAAAATGTCTAATATCAATTTCCTTTTAGTTCAGTGAGCTAGGAAATTAGAGATTCAAATCGCAAAGAGAACACTGTGAATTTCGATTAAGTCTAATTCAAATTTGTAAAAGTCATCTTCAATAGAATTTAATAAAATTATTTAAATTATTTAATTCAATATATTTATTTTAATTAGTAAAATAGTTTAAACATATACAGGAAAAGAAAGTTGAAAATAAACAAAAGGTATTTTTTTGAAAGTATGTGCTTGAATCTTATAAATTGATTGAATCAATTGCCAATGAATTTAATAGACCAGAAAGATGTTTTGACCTGAAATATTTTCCTTAAAGAGAAATCTTGGTTTGTCTAAATCCGCAGCCAACACTTTCAGATTTGCACTGATTTGGATTTATTTTTTATTCGTACTTAAAATATATTAAATTTGTTTAAGCAAACGGAAAATTATGCTTTATGGTTGGAAAATAATTTATAAGAAAAAATATTCTGAATAAAAAGTTGTTTTTTATTTGTTTTTTTACAACTCTTTCATTTATGATTTTAACAATTTTTACTCAATATTTTAAGAATGCAGACTGAAAAGAGGGTCTTTTGGCGCTTATAAAAATTATTTTGCTAAATGAAATTAATTTTTTTATAAAATCAAATAAAGATGTTAAAAATCATGTTTATTTAAGAAGTACTTGAAATTTTTCTTAAATTGCTTACAACGGTATGATTTTATTTCCCTTTCAGTTGAATTAATCAATAAAAATTTACTAAAATATAATACATTTTATTATTTTTCTTTTTAAGGGGTTGACAGAGTTCGAATTTTTATAAAAAGCTGATAATATTAAATAATCAACATTAATTTTCAAAATCCCGTTTAGTCGAATGAGTTTAAACGAATTTAAAATTAAAAGAAAATCTGTTTTAACTTTTTTATTGATGAATCTACAATTTTTTAAATAAAATTTCGAAAACATATATTATAAGGAATTGATTTTTTGATCATTTAGCTATTTAATAATTATAAAAATAATAAATAATTTTAGTCCCCTATTTCTCATTTTATAACCATTCTAGCAATTTTTTTGGGAAAAAATTATCTTTAATCATAAAAGTAGTTTAACTAATAGTTGTAAAATAGATTTGAACGATTGCCTCTAAGTGAATTATATAATTCTTTTTAGACTTCTAGCTGTTGAATAAAAAATTGGTTAAAGGAAGATTTATATTTAATCGGATCAGTTAGACTTAGGATTCAATTTCTTGGTATTTAATTTAATGACTAGCTCTAATAATATTTAATTAAAGACAAAATAGTAACAAATATCTGCTATAAAGAAAAATTTTGGGAAATTAAAAAAAATCTGACTGACATTTTTTAAAAAAAAATTAAAAGCCTCAAAAGATAGGGATATCCTTTAGGAGTTACAATTCAAATGCTAATTTTTTTTATCAAATTTAAAAGAAAGTAATATCTCAATGAAAGGCTTTGTGTAAAAATAAAATTTTATATTTTTGACATAACTTTTAAAAAATTACATCTATTGACTAAGAAAGAAGAAATTTTCATCTAAGTCTGATAGAACAATAATTGAAATATTGAATCTCGTTTTCAAACTCGTTTTTAGGATACCTCAGCAGCAAATTTTATGGCTTCGTAACAATATTGATTTATTTCAATTTTTAATAATTATCAATAAAACTTAATTGAAAATTATTTAACTTGGTATTCCCTATGGAGGAACCAATTATTCAATGACTTGACTTTAATAGAAAACTTTTTCTGAAAAGAAGGGGTTCTTTCTTTTATCATATTGATCGATTTGTTATCATGCAAAAGGATACATAAAAATTCTTAGAGATAAGATCTAAATTTTTTTTTGGAAAATCAAGTTCAGCAAAATTAGATATTTTGAAGGTTTCTTATTTTAATTGAGGACGAGGCCTTTGAAAAGCGGAATTTGTGCAGAATCTTTTTGTCGATTCACTTTCGATTTGATTTATTTGACATTTTTTGATTTCTAAAATTTAGATTATTTTCGTGACATTTTTATCTGCGATTAGTTACAAGCTTAAGAAAAGCATGTAAAGTTGGATAATGATAAATTATTAATATATTGTTAAATACTTCTTATGTATCTTTACTGTAGAGACATAAAATTTGACAAAAAAAACTTTAAAAATTAAAAAAATTAATTATTATCCGAATTTTACTTCTCTATAAACAAGTCTTAAAATCAGCAAAAATCGAAACTTTTTGCTGTCAAAGAATTTGACAATCAGTTTTAAATCAATAAAAAAGCTATTTTCCAAATTCTAAAATCTATTTTTTCATCGAATGCAAATTAAAACTAATTGTTAGATTATGCCCACGGAGTCATCGATAATTAAGATTACTTTAAATCATTAGTTGTTTTGTTCGAAAATTTATCTATTCCAAACTAAAAATTAAAAAGCTCAATAGGATGAAATTATTGAGCTATTCATCAAAATAATCTTTAAGTTATTTAATTATTTAAAATTTAAAAAACTTGCCGGCAAAAAAATAAATTTATATCTCAATTTAAAAAATATGCACTTTAAATTGATCTTTTCAAAGAATTTTGACAAGTAATTAAGCATTAAAACAAATAAATAAAGACGCCTATAAATCAAACATTCTTGCAAAATTATCCCAAAACCAAATAAAATTTAATAAATTACGAGTATGATTAATATTTTTAATCTGCTAAGGGACTTAGGAGCTGCAAAACTGCTATAATTTGTTCTGTTTTTGAAAAAAAAACCCATTACTCTTTTTATTTAATTGTCTAAATGAACAATTCGAATATTTTTGATCACGATAATACAAAAATATCTGCAAAATGTTGAATGAAGAAGACAAATTTAATTGACATTAAGATTAGGGAATCGAAGAAATAATTAGAAGAAATGTAGACGATGGCATAAAATGAAAAGGAAATAAAATTAGATTTTTGCATCAAAATTCAAAGAATAAGTCAATCGAATGAGTCAATAACTTTCTTTTTATAGAAATTATTAATAAAAAAAAGTGATAAATAAAATAATAAGGTACAAAACCCTTGAGTCTTATTTATAAAGCACTCAATTTAGAATTTTAGATTAAAGCGAGTATTTTTTGTTATAATCAACGAATTTTGAGATAGCTGAGCTAATAATTACATAAATTTCTTGTTGTTCTAAATATTTACTTGAAAAGCAATGCCAATTAAAGCAGATGTCTCCAACAAATAATGACTAGAACTAAATCATATTGTTTAAAGATTGAATGTTATAAAATATGTTTTTTCGAATAACTAAAAAGAGCCATATTTTTTTTTAGAATTCATTTAATTCTGAATTTCTTTAATTTTCTAACAAAGAAAAATTCATGATCAAATTTCATAATTTTTTAATTCCTTTTACTGCAGATTTCAGAATATTTTAAACTTCAAAAACCATATTTTTAAATTTGAAAAATTGTCTTAAATCTTGAAATATTTGGTTTCAAAAAACCGCTTTAATAAAAGAATATTCCGTGATAACTTTTCTAAAATTTGAATTAAATTTATTCTCACCAAAAAAGTACATTTAAGTTTTTAGAGTTCTTAGAAAAACTTTTCTTTTATCTCATAATAAAAATCGGTAAGCTCATTTGCTCATTGTTTCATATTTATAAATTTTTTTCATATTTTTGTAAAAGATTACTTTGCACTTTAAAAAAAAATTTGATCGATTTCGTATTTCCTGAAATAGAATTAATCATCATTGGAAAAAAGTTTCCAATTATTCCTTTTCTTTAATTTTTTGTTACTAAAAAAATGTGTCTCATTTCAAAGAAAATTCATGAAACACGAATAATTAACAACATGATCCGATTTGGAAACAAAATTTTATAAAAATAGCAATTCTTAATTAATTTTTTTTATCTATTTGTTTTCTGTACCGAGCTAAAGCTCCTTCAGAATAAATTATAAAAAAAAATAAAAAATCAAAATAAAGTAAAATTAGCTAAATTAAAATGTAAAGAAAGTTAAAAAGACATATATTGAAATAGGGTGTTACATGTGACACATTTTTACACAGTTGAAGCTTCAGGAAAAAAAGAGGAAATAGCAAGGTAGTAATTACACAATGGAATCAGTATTCAATATATCTTGATTCGAAACCTGCTTTGTATTGCTCCACCAGTCTCACAACTTATGGAATAGAATGACTAAATCCTGTCCCAACATATCTCTCACTCAACTCAAAAAGCCTTTTCGAGACTGTTAATAATTTAAGTTTATTAAAAGCCCCGTGATGTTGAAGGGAGGATCATATTTTAACTTAAGGATAGATCTGACTGTTGTATTCTGAATTGCCTGTAGTTTTTTGATATTATTTTCTGAAAATGAATTCAAGCAAGGAAAAGAATAGTCTAAAATTGATCCGACTAATGATTTATATAGATTGCCAAGTAAATTTTGATTTAGACTTCATTTTTTGTTTGACAGTATCTTAATAATTTGCAGCGTTCTCTAATTTCGTCTACCAGTATATTAAAACTTAACTTAGAATCAAATTTAATACCAAGAAAAAATAGGGAAATATTTTAAAAAATAGGGCTATCTAGTTGAAAGTAATATTATAGTTTTTTGTCAGTCTCAACTTGAATAATTAGTTTTTTTAGATTAAATTTTGATTAAAAATTAATTATTTGAGTTCACAGGATTTCAGAATTCAATCATAATTTCCCATATTATTAAATTGACACAAAATTCAATTAGGAATTCTAAACTTGGATAGCTAAAGTAAAAGTTTGAAAAAAACTGACACAAAATATTTTAGTTTAAGAAATTTAATAATTTTATTTGTCGAGACTGATGATTCCTTATCAAATAATCTGAATCACTCAAATTCAATCAAAATAAATCCAGCAAATGCGCTGCATTTATCAAAATTTTCTATTTTGGATTTACTTCGTATCTCCGGAAGAAATTAATTCAAGATTTATGAAATAATTTTATTCTTAATCGAGCTACTTTAAGGCCTAATCACAAATTTTTATCAATTACCGGAATCAAAATGATAATCGCTCGATTTAAAAGAATCAAGATAAAAATGAATTCTTTAAATTCCTATTCAACTTTATTTTGCTTTTAAAAAATAAAATCTTTGAAAATCTTTGAAAATTTAAATAAAAAAATCATTGAGTTCAAAATTTTAATTTGATGACTTTAAATTTGAATTAGAGATAAGTTTATTTTTGAATAAAGTTATTTTTTGTATTTTTATAGAAATTATTCGCTTGCTAAAGTATAATTGAATCAAATTTTATAAATAAAAAAACCGAAAATAAGTAAATAATATAAATTTTTTTAAATAAAAATAAAATCTGATGAAAACTTGTTTAAAAATGTAAATCAAGCAAAAGAGTCTAAAATTTTTCATTCATGATTAACAAATTATTTCTAATATTAAATGCACAAATGCTCGCTAAATGTTTAAAAATATCTTTTTTCAGCTAATTTAGTTTATTTATAATTTTTACTAAAAGCACTGATTAGAAATAAATCAAATTTATTACGTTTGATTTTTAGCTTCAGAACTAGCTTGGATCTGAAGCTTCTTGCTCAGTGTTTATAAGATTTTAAAATGAATCCAAAACTACTAAGCTAAGCATTATGAAATTTTTGGTTTTCTTTCAAGGGCATTATAATGTTTTGAAGCCATCCAAGTATGATTACATTGTTGAATTTTCAATTTAACAAGCTAAACATTTTTATGATTATATTAGTTTATAACGCTAGATTTCAGAACGAAAAATAATTTTAAAATAGACTTTTAAACTTGTAAAATGAAAAATTTTGTATTAAATAAATCATAATGTAAAGTAATAAAAAAAATTCTTTTTCCTTAATCGAAGATATTCAAAATTTTTAAATAATAATTTTTCTAAAATGCTAAATCTTTTTATATTTTTTTGAATTATTTTTAGTTTAAGATTAAATATTTTGAATGTATTGTCTGAGAAACAAACATCGGTTTTTTGAAATTCAGAATAAATGAAAATACAGAATTAAAAAAAATTAGTTATGTGAATGTAACAAGATGCTACAAACATTGTTGCATCAATTTTTAAAGGTTTCAAACTGTTTTTATTAATTTTTCTAAATAATTATGATCCTGAAAGAAACAGTAGCGGTATCTAAAATGATAAGAGCAAAACTAAACTTTGCTTGAAGAGATTTTGCAATTTTCCAACTGTTGGCCTAAACTGACCATGTGTTTAACCAATAAATCAATGGTCAAATTTCAAAAGTTTTCTTTGCATTGGTAATATTCAGACAATTGTCACTTTGTCATTTAAAATTGACAATTGTCATTGCGAAAAGAAAGTACCAAAAATACGATAGAAGAGCTTCAACAGATGACTCTTTTCAAAGTATTTTGGAGATAGGTGACTTAATTCAAAATTAGAATTAAGCATAAATTTCCACGAATTTGCTGGAATCCAAAATTTTTGGAAATTTTCGATATCTTACGTAAATTTTCTTTTGTAAAAAAATGGAAATTTACCAGATTTTACAGAAATTTACGAAAATTTAAGTCAATTTTAGTAAATTCAAAAAAGGCCAAAAAACTTAGATTTTTCTCAATTTTCGTGTTTTTTTTTAATTTTAAGTAAATCTTTTTATTTTATTGAGGTTAAGTATTAATGAAATACTTTTTATCTCCTCTATTTCATCTGTATATATAACACTAAGTTATACATTAAATCTTTTTTGGATTTGATTTCTGATATGGTTTGTTAAATGGTTTGTTGTTGACTTAATAATTACTAAAAATCATTTGCTTCATTTTAATTTACTATTCAAAAAACTCGATACCATTCTAGTCCCTATTTGTTTTCATTGTGATCTCAGTTAGATTCCAAATTATCAAAATCGTACAAGGACTCATGCAAAATTACATTAGAAATGCTTGAGAACTCATGACATATGTTGACTGCGAATCTTATCTGAGATTCTTACAGGGGAGTTCAGTATATTTTACGATAAAACCGGATATTAAGGCGTTAATTGGATAGAAGCGCCATTCATTTTAGAATATAAATACTTAAAGTTTCGTGTGAAGATGCATTAAGTTTATTTTCAGAATCATCTGAATAATCAGCATCTCTTTTAAAACTCGGCGGCTTGAATTATTAACTTATATTTGATGAGTGGATTTTTATATAGAATCTAAAAAAAAACACGAAAATTGAGAAAAATCAAGGTTTTTTGGGCTTTTTTGAATTTACTAAAATTAACTTAAATTTTCGTAAATTTCTGTTAAGTCTGGAAAATTTCTATAAAATTTACAAAATTAAATTTACCTAAAATTTACTAAAAAAACACGAAACACAACAGTACTGTATAAAGAACTTAAGAAAAATTTTTGAAAATAATTTTGTATTTTAAATAATTAAAAACAAAATCAAATTCAAATTATATTACATCTACTTGCAGTTCCTGAGAAAATTTTTGACAACTTTTTTTCTAAATTTCGCTTATTTGAAAAATTTTTCAATAAAAATATTATAAACTTAAAAGAAAAATTTCGTAAATTATAAGCTCATTCAATCAATGAAGATCGATAACATTTTAAATGAGCAGAACATTTACAAGCACCGAAAAATTTTAGAAATGGAAAAAAAATATGAATCATCAATGAATTCGAAAGCTTTTATTTTCAATAAGCATCCTTTGATTTAAGATTTGTTTGAAGTATTTAACAGATTTGTAAACATTAGCTTCAAAAAAATTTCACTCTTTTCAATAATTTTATTCTGATCAACAATTAAATTAAAAATTTTTTTTAGAAAATTCTCAATTTTAATTATTAAATAAATAGTAAATTGATTGAGACCAAACTCGCATTATTAATCTCAACTCGATAAAAAATGATGCAAATCTAATTTAAAAGTTGGTTTTACGGCTCTGTACTATGAATTTTTAGAATTAAAAAAAAAATTAAATTTTTATATGCATAATTAATTTATTGATGATTCTGCAAATTAATAAAAAGGCGTCTGAAAGAAATTCAGACAAAGCGATATGCCTTATAATCATAATATGTTTGTATTATTTTATTTTCCCTGGCGACAATAATGCACAAATTTCCCATAAATGCCAGAGAGCTGGCTGATTTAATGCAAGTCCAGCTCAAAAAAGAAGAACAGCAGGACCACCTTAATAAACACGGAAATATTGAAGGGTTATGTGCCAAGTTACAAGTTGATATTAAAATCGGTCTCAAATCGGACGACAAAAATGACCTAGATTCCCGAATTTTACATTTTGGTCAAAACGAAATTCCCAAAATTCCATCTAAGTCTTTTTTTCACTTAATTTGGGAAGGTCTCCAGGATAAGACTCTAATAATTCTGATGATTAGTGCCCTAGTTTCGCTTACTTTATCGTTTTACCAAATACTATCTCAATCAGAAGAGAATCCAGAGGAAACTATCAATTTAGACTGGATTGAAGGTCTTGCAATTTTGTTCACAGTAATGGCCATTGTTTTAGTGGTAGCATTTAATGACTGGAGTAAAGAAAAACAATTTAGAGGACTTGAGTCAAAAATCGATTCAGAACAGAAGATTCATGTGCTTCGCAGTGGACAAATTATTCAACTTCCAGTCAAAGATATCCTTGTAGGTGATATTTGTCAAATATTCTACGGACACTTGGTACCTGCTGATGGTCTGGTGGTTGAGTCGAATGATTTGAAAGTGGACGAGTCCAGTTTGACTGGAGAGGCAAATTTGATCAAAAAGAGTGTCGAACAACCAATGCTGTTCTCTGGCACCCATGTAATGGAAGGAAGTGGCAAAATGCTGGTTACTGCAGTTGGCATTAATTCACAAACTGGTATAATAATGTCACTTTTGGGTGCTGCCAAAAAGCAAAGTCTTGCCAAAAAAAAAGGTTTTTTTTATATTTTTTCTAACCATTTTATCAAAAAGATGCTATTTTTAACTGATTGTCTTTAAAAAAAAAAATACAAAATTTTAAACTAGTTTAAATTAGATAAAAAAATTGATGATGAAGAAATTGAATTGAGAGAAAAATTACAATATGATCAGATGGCTAGTGAAGTCAATATTGAAAAGAAGCAAAATTCTAACATTCAAAATAAGATAAAAAAGCTGATTCTCCGCTTAGGCTACATAGGAACAGCAATATCCATTTTGACGATTATAGTTTTGACAATTCGTTTTTTTATTAATCAGCACAGTCAAGAAAAAAACTTATCTGGTCCGGTTGTTATTTCTGCTTTAAGCAAATTTTTGATAATTGGAGTAACTATTTTGGTTGTCGCTGTACCGGAAGGTTTACCTCTAGCAGTAACTATTTCTTTTGCTTATGCAGTTAAAAAAATGATGAAAGACAACAATTTGGTGAGACACTTGGACGCATGTGAGACCATGGGCAATGCAACCGCTATTTGTTCGGACAAAACAGGAACATTGACAACAAACAGAATGACTGTGGTTCAGTGTTACATAAATGGAAAGTATTACGAAAATTTGCCAGACCCAAACGAACTGCCCGCTGTAGTTAGAAAAATGGTCGATGCTGGAATCTCGATCAATTCGAATTATGCGAGCAAATTGGAAAAGCCCGACAAACCAAACCAACTGGCCACTCAACTTGGCAACAAGACCGAATGTGGTCTTCTCGGATTTGTGGAGTATTTGGGCGGCAATTACGCTTCAACAAGAGACAGTCATCCGACTAACACATTTGTTCACGTTTACACTTTCAACTCTGGCCGAAAGAGCATGTCCACTTGCATTCGACATCCAACTATTCCTGGAGCACTTCGTCTATTCACCAAAGGAGCATCTGAAATGGTGCTCAACAAATGCAAATATATCATGATTGGCGACAAAGTTAAAGACTTTACGCATGGTGACTTCAATGACATAAACAAAAATGTGATAGAACCAATGGCTTGTGAAGGCTTGAGAACCATTTGTGTTGCTTACAAGGACTTTGTGCCGCCTGAGCACAGAAAACACGACTACGAGCAAGTGCTCAAAGGCGACCTCAACTGGGATGAAGATGAAGCGAATTTGAACAATGGATTGACTTGTATTTGCATTTGTGGCATTCAAGATCCGGTCAGACCTGAAGTGCCCGAGGCCATCCGAAAGTGTAAGAGTGCAGGCATTGTTGTACGCATGGTAACTGGTGACAATGTGAACACGGCTCGTTCAATTGCTCGATCTTGTGGCATCATTGGAGCAAACGACGACTTTTTGGTCTTGGAAGGAAAAGAGTTCAATCAAAGAGTCAAAGATGAGCATGGCGAAGTGTCGCAAGAAAAGGTTGATCAAATATGGCCTAAATTGAGAGTATTGGCCAGATCGTCGCCACAAGACAAATATGTTCTGGTCAAGCACATTATTTCGTCCAAATTGAATCCAAATCGTGAAGTGGTGGCTGTGACTGGTGATGGTACCAATGATGGTCCCGCGTTGAAAAAAGCCGATGTCGGCTTTGCAATGGGCATTCAAGGAACTGATGTTGCCAAAGAGGCATCGGACATCATTTTGACTGACGATAACTTTAATTCAATTGTTAAGGCTGTTATGTGGGGAAGAAATGTCTACGACTCAATTGCAAAATTCTTGCAATTTCAAATGACTGTCAATTTGGTATCCGTTGTTACTGCATTTTTTGGAGCTTGTTTTGTAGGAGAAAGTCCTCTGAGAGCTGTTCAAATGTTATGGGTCAATTTAATCATGGACACTTTGGCTTCATTGGCTTTGGCCACCGAACCCCCAACTGAAGATTTATTGAACAGAAAACCATACGGAAGAACAAAAGCTTTGATTTCAAAAACTATGATTAGATTTATTTTTGGGAATGCTATTTATCAGTTAATTGTGATATTTGTTATTCTGTTTTACGGTCCACAGATATTCGACATGGAAAATGGAATACCGGAAGACGCCACACACTTTAAACCTTCCCAACATTTCACAATGATCTTCAATAGTTTTGTTTTGATGACTATATTCAATGAAATAAACTCAAGGAAAATTCACGGCGAAAAAAATGTTTTTAAAGGATTTTTTTCAAATAAAAAATTTTTTTTTCTTTGGTCTATTAGCCTTGTATTACAAGTACATTTTTAATTTAATTTAAGCATTTTATTTCTGAAAAAAATTGAATTGTAATTGTTTTTTTAGATTATAATTGTTAATTTTGGAGGCAGCGCCTTTTCTTGTGAGAGAATTGGTCTAAATCATTGGTTTTATAGCTTCACTTTAGGATTTGGATTGCTTATATGGAATCAAGTGAGAAAGAACTAATATTTTTCTATAAAATTTTAATTTTATCATATAAGATTATCCAGTTTATTCCAGTGTAAAAAATCACAAAAAAATCAATCGAAAATAATTTTGTATTTTTTAATTTTTGATTTTGATTTCTGATTTACGTTTTTTTTGGTCATATATTTAAATAAAAATTTTCTTGTATTTTATTAAAATCAAGCTAGATATAAATTCAGATTTAAGCCAGCGGACCCGCCTTAATTTATTCTCTTTTTAACTTTTGTTGGGCATCACGCAAAAAATACCCTAATAAAATTTTGAAGCAATATTTTAAATTGACAGATGCTAAATAAAAATTGAAGTTTGATAACAAATTAAAGTTATAGCTTTTCTTTTACATGATTTGCGCATCTAAGAATTCTTAAGATGACTCATTTCTTTATAAATTTAGGTCAAAAAACTGAATGCAGGACGATCACTCAGAATTTGAAGATTTTTTTGCTAAATTTTGATTTACTGTTTCTGACTGATTTACTCTGTTGTGGCACTCCATATAATTTTTATTTTATTTTCGTTGAGCTTTTGAAAAAGACCCTCTACAACAAATATTCTAACAACTTTTAAAATAGTGAATTTGCACTGGATAATATTCAATTAAATACATGCGA
This sequence comes from Brachionus manjavacas, assembly GCA_019054805.1. Taxonomy (NCBI): domain Eukaryota; kingdom Metazoa; phylum Rotifera; class Eurotatoria; order Ploima; family Brachionidae; genus Brachionus; species Brachionus manjavacas. The sequence goes on from JAHQIY010000005.1 coordinate 2,781,326, forward strand.
CAAATAGAATACTTAGGAGTCCATGTTCGAGTAAACCTGGACTTAAATAGAATTATAATCAAAAATTAATTAAGTGTAAAATATTATTGATTTGACACATGGATTTTTAGTAAATTTCAAGACAATAAAAAAATTTTTTTTATAAAAAATTATATGTTGATTGTGTTGTATTATTAAATATAACAAGAGTTTCTATTTAATCTTTATTTAAAAACTGAATACTGAAGCTCCCTTAAATTTAAATTTTTTTTAAAAATTCCATTTTATCTTACTTTAATACATTCTTTTTTATTCTATAAAATTTAAATCTGAGTTTATAAAAAATATTTCGTAGCTAAATATTTTAAATTAAAGACATAACACCACTTTTAACAAAACTAATCTTATTCGAGTAAGATTCGTTATTCTTATGTGATTCTCCCACCATATAATATTGTTTGAAGATAAACTTATAGCAGTAATTATGATAAAACTTCATTACATTGAAAGCAACGGTTATAAGTAAAGCTCAAAAAAAAATTCAAATTTTATAAAATGAAAAGTCTAACTTTTGCTTTTCTGATAGTCATCCTTTGTAAACTAAAAATGATTTTATTTTGACAATTTTTATATTATTTGTTTAGCTAACTGCGTTTTTTCACAAACCATTCAAACTGTTTTGAATAATGCAGGCTGTAATACTGGAGTTACGGCGGGTTTAGGTAAATACTTTTCTTCAAAAAAAATAAAAGCTTGATTACTATTTCACTAAAGCTTCTCAGTTGGTTGCTAAAATGAATCAATTAAAACCCGGCTTCATGTCAAAGTATTAAGATAGAAAATTAAAAAATTCAATTTTATAAATATGTTTAGCTTGAAAGGTTTAACTAGAATTAATCTAGGCTCGGCCGCTGCTGCCGTTCCTTATGCTCAAACGCAAACGGTATCTGCTATTAAAAAAGCTGTTGCGGCTAGAGTTGGAGTTACATTGACAATTAATTCAGCTTTAAGGACTTTACCTCAGCAGTATTTTAATATTTTATTAATTAAGAATTAAATAAGACTTTTTCAAATAGACTTTTGCTTTATAAATGGTACAGACTTGGAAAATGTGGAATAACTTTAGCTGCATCACCAGGTTCATCACCTCACGAAAGTGGCTATGGAGTTGACATAAGTGATTATTCTGGTTGGATGAGTTATATGCAAACATATGGATGCTCATGGCAAGGATCCTCGGACGTATTTAAATATTAAATCTTTATTCTTAAATAATAACTTTTCCAAGGTGGTTCATTTCAACTGCCCTGGAACATCATTGGGAAATACTTCTGTGCTTGCTTTTCAAAGATTATGGAACTGCAATAATCCAACTGATACTATTTCAGAAGATGGCTTATATGGTCCTCAAACCGAAGCCAGAGTTTTAAAATCACCAGCAAATGGATTTCCAAAAACTTGTTAATCTTTAATTAATTAACTTAGTGGGTGGGTGGGATATTTAAAAAATCGCAACAATTTGGTTCTTCAATTTAATGTCGGAATAAAGGAATAAAAATGAAATTTTTTAAATATTTTTTAAAACAATTGATCATTATTTTTTAAGTTTATTTGTTATTTAAATTTCTCTTTTATACTTTCTTTAATTAAAAAAAAATTATTTCATGATCTAATTGTTAATTTGTGTGTATTTTTCTTAATTGATAACCAAAGCCTCTTATATCAATATCTCTTTATTTATAACAAGGCTATCTTGAATTTTTACAGCTTAATTTTCTATTTTTCTCATTATCATAACAACATTAAATAAATTTCTGAAAGTCAACTGTTTATTGTTGTAAATAAAATTGACGAATTGAAAAAAATATTCGATTTTTTCCTACTTAATTTTAAAATAAAATTTTATATAAAAATTGAATTCAAATTTTAACTAATATAAAATTTGAATTGCAATTTAAACTAACATAAAATTTGATTTTTAATTTTAAATAAAAAAAATTAAAATTCCATAATTGACTTATAAAAAAGTACATAAAAAAGTCTAAATTTTATTCTAATTATTTTTTTATTAAAAAAAAAATTATATTTATTCGACTTAAACAGAACTATATTAAAAAAACGAAACTAGATTCAGAAAACTTTTCTTTTTGATTAAAATTTCTAAAAAAATTTACCCGTTTAGTTTATTGTTTCGATTCTCAAATAAAAGCTTAATAATTTTATATTTTATATTCAAAATAAAATTCTATTATGCTTCATGTTTGAATTCATTTTTTTTCTGGGTATTAAAAAAAACTAAAATTTAAAAAATAATATAATTATTCAAAAGTAAATTCACATGCTATTTATTTACAAAACTACAACATTATCTATTTCATTGTCATGTCAAGGAAAACAATTGGTAAAAACCTTTTAACAAAAAAAATCTGCTTTCTTCACCCAAAAAAAAGATTTTCACAACCAAAAAAAAATTCCTGATCAAAAGTACTCAATTTTTGAAAAATGATTAAATTTATTTATAAATCAAAAAATGATTTTTACACTTAAAAAAAAAAATAAGTCTATTATTTAATTTTTACAGTATTTTAAACTATTTTTTAGATTTTGGAAGTCTTCCTCAATTTTTTTGATCTACCTCGCTTGTTCTCTTTGGCAACTTCAACTCCAGTCTCAAGATCTATTACATCCTAAATTAACTCGTCCTCATCTTTATTCACTTTTCTCGATCTACCGAGGTTTGGTATCATAGTTGTGAATCAAATCCTCGACTATATTCTATACCTTTGGAGTTAGACCACAATGTTCGGATTGAATGAATTCGACATTATGTTTTTCCAAAGTATTCAAATAGTGTTTATGTAGCTTAGGGTCTCTATGTTTTAAACAAATACACAGTTTTGTTCTAAATGGACATTGTACTTCTTCAAGACAATTTTTAAAAGCACAAAAACCATACTTGACTCGCATTTAGTGATTAACTGTTCGTTTACAAATTTTACAAGCTACCAGTTATGATTTTTGGTATGAAATTGGGTGCTGAATAACAGCATAGAAATCATATTCATCGTAATTAGAAAACTTAGAAATTAATTCGAATGGAAGAATTTTCGGCATAATTGTTCACTTTTGAAATTCTTTTTTACCTAAAAGTTTAAATATTTTCAAATTTAAAATATTTTTTGCATGTATGAAAATAATGTAAAAATAAAATAATCGCAAAAATAAAGTTTTTCTGAAAAAGAGCAATACACCCAATAAAAAGATTATCACAACCCAAATTTTTTTTTTCGGTTTCTACACTCAAAGTTTGGGTGTAGAAAGCAGATTTTTTGTTTTCAAAACACGATATCCAAAACAATTTCATTAAATATTATCGAATTTATTGTAGCTTTTTTAATTTTTCATGATTGTATAGAAATATTAACAAAGTTTTTTTTTGATTTCCTAAAAAACCAATGTCGATTAATTAAAATAATTTCTCATGAAATTTTATTATATAACTTGATTGAGATTAAGACATAATACTGATATTATCCTACATTTTATGCCGGGCATTAGAGATGATTTATCATATACATTTTTAAAAAAGTAAAGAGAAATTTTAATTTGAACGGAATTCTGAAATTTACAGATAATCGAAGGTCGGATTAACTAGGCTTGACTGTAATATAGCTAAAATATTAGCTCTTTTAAAAACTGAAAGAATCATCTAGAACAAATCTTTTATCAAATTTGTTTTGTTATTACTTTATTTGACAAAATATGACATTGTTGTTTTGGTTTCTGAGATACAGGCTGATGAATACGAGCAAAGACTCGGGACACTAAACTAAACTAAACTTCATCCTAAATCATTAAGGAAGAATTTTAGATATAATTTTTCTAGTGATGAAATCGAATTATTTTTTTTGACAAAAATTGCAACTTGAATAAATAAAAAACTCGAACAGACAATTGAAAATGCAATAAAATCGAATATAATTTGGAAAACCAGCTAAATTTGAATTAAAATTTTGAAATTAAATTCCAACTGCCCGTTTTTAAAATTAAACTTCGACCTTATTTATTTAAAATTTTTCTTTTTTCAATTTTTATTTCGAATTTTTTAGAAATTAAATTTTTTAATTTTAAAATTGAAATTTTTGATCACGCGACGCACTTAAATCACAAATAAAATGCAAAATCAAGCATCTGATAATGGCACAGACGTTGAACATCGGCAGTGTTATCAACAAAGGACCCGGAAAAACTCATAAAAAAAGAGCACTGGCAAGAACAATTGCTTGGAAACGAGAGTAGATGAACGAAAAGATGATGGAACAAGACAAAAAACAAGACATATAGAATATGACACAAATCGTGAAATTAATAACATGAGTACAATATCTTAAAAGTCCATAATTGACAATTCATGGTATATTTCTTCTTTTTTGGACCTTTTTTTACAAATGGTTAGCTATATCAAATTTGAATTTCGATGAAAAGCATTTGTTTATTAAACGCTTAGAAGATCAATTATTTCAAGAATGGAAAATAATAGCTATTCGAGAAGGAAATGATTTTAATTTAGAAAATCAAATTCCGTTTGCCTCGAATGATGCAAAAAAAAATCCAGGCCATTGAGTACAATACGAACAGAAGCAACCCTCCTAAAATCACCAACAAAACGATGGAAGTTTTTTAGTTTTTTAAATAGAAGTGCTCCACAAGTTGAGTTAAACAACGATTAAACTAAAATCAAGAATGAATTGGAACAATATATCAATATCGATTATAACGAAGATAATGGCCTCTCAAATATTTGGATGAAGAATATATTAATGTTACCAGCTCTATCGATACTTAAAAAACAACGCAAAAATTTTTATCAATAACTGCTTCATCAGAACCAGTTGAAAGATTTTTTTCTAAATCTGGTTTCATCAACAGACCACATAGGTCAATGAACCCATGATAGATGATTGATTTTAAGGATTTAAAAACGCTGATCGATTAATTGCACCAGAATGCAACCTAGCAAGACGAATTGCCAAGTCAAACGATGATCATCTATTTGATGATGGTGAAGGAGTTGAAATCTCAGTAGTTGACGAAATTGAACCCCAAATCAACAAAAATACATCCCAGTCTAGTAATTTGAACAACAAAAACGACCAAAACACACAAATAATGACGAATGTGGACACAAATGGTGACGAAGTTAATTATCAATCACGTCAATTTGGGAATAATTCCCCCTCCAATGAAAATTCAAGCTCAAACGGAATGCCATTACCAAATATTCAAACGCCATTTGGACACACACCTTTGGGACAATTACCTACAATTAATACTCCATATAAGGCACCTGACCTTTTTAATTTTCCAGCAATTAATTTCCCAATCCGACCTAGCCCAACACGTCTGTTAAGCGCTCCAATGATTTCAAGATTATCAAAGCCGGCTAGACAAATCGGACTCGAAAGCTTGGCCAAAAGTCCACTCCGGAAGGTGTCACTGGGAAAAAGGCTCGGACTAGCAGGAAAAACAAAAAAAACACCAAAAACAAAGAAAACGAAGAAAGTATGGACTTAACGGACAAGGAAATTGAATCATAAGCCTCAAAACTTCTCAATCTCAGTTCAAGCAAGTCAAATTCTTAATTAATTTCAATTTTTCTTATTAAATCTTATTTACTTATTTATTATATTTTTATTTAATATAAATTTTTATAAAATGTCTAAAAAAAACCTTAAAACGCCTGTTCTTAAAATAGTCCATTGGAACTGCAATTCACTGTCCAACAAAAAAGAACTTCTTGAGCTTCTAATTATATATCGATAGTCATGATATATCGATAGGATAGTCATGCTAAATGATATTAAGTTAGATAAACAAAAAGCAAATAGTTTACTCAATATCAGGGATTATCTGAGCAAACACAAATGTAGAAATTCTAGAGGGGGTGGGGTTGCAATATTAATAAAAAATAATGTTGAGTTTAATGAATTGGAAGAACTCGATTCACTAAACTTTGAAATAATTGGAATTAAAGTCCCGGTAAAAATTGGTTCCCTCAGGAAAAACATTAACTTAATAAGTATCTACCAGCCACCAAATCATAAAAATCTATTAGACCCTAGTATATTCGAATATATTGAGAAATACTTCGATTCCTTCGTAATTGGTGGTGATTTAAACTCGAAGCTAAGTAGTCTAGGTAACAAAACTAATGATAATGGTAAAATTTTGGAAGATATTTTAGAAGACCCACGTTTTCTAATAGTGAATGACGACTGTCCTACCTTTACACTTAGTCATCGTGATTACTCCTCTGTTTTAGACCTCTTCATACTAAGCAGTAATTTAGGCTCACATTTTAATTTTTTTCGGGTAATAGACGATGACTTGCTAAGCGATCATTTTCCTATTGAGCTTGAACTTGGATTTGAGCTACTGAAAATTGAAAGTAATCACAGATCTACTCTCAATTACAGGAAAGCTAACTGGGAAAAATTTAAGAGAATTCTGGACTCTTGTGTTTTTGACTTGCTGTCAGGTGACATAAATCACATTAACAGTCAAATTTCTACTCAAATACTAGAAGCAGCAAATTCTGCAATTCCTATATTTCCACCAAAACAATCACTTCCGGCCTACATAGTAGAGCTAATTTCCAAACGCAAAGTGTTAAAAAAAGTCAAAAACAAGACAAGGTTAACCAGGGTCGAGTGTAATAAGCTAACTAATAAAATCAGATTTGAAATAGAAAAATTCAAAAGCGAGAATTGGGATATATTTCTTAAGTCTCTTGGGCCTAATCCAAACTCTTCCCGTCCTTTTTGGAAAAAAGTTAATTCGTTTAAAAAAAACTCCTCCGGCAATGTTATCCCCAAACTGGTCCTCAATTCAAAAGAGTTTAACATAGATTCCGAAAAAGGTACACTTTTTAAAGAGATTATTGGAGAAACCTTTACTCAAGAAAGAAATGATTTCTTCGACAATAACTTTCGAGACATGGTCGAAGATTTTGTATCAAATAAGGATTATCTGAAAGGCAATCATTATTTGAATGCCGAAAAGTCTTTTCCTAAAATCACAATTGAAGAGCTAAAAAAAAGCATTAGAAAACTAAAAGACGAGTCAGCCCCTGGACCTGAAAACTTATGTAACCGTATGTTGAAAAATCTCCTTGACCCGTTCATAATCGGTCTAGCGAGTTTTTTCAACCTCTGTCTAGCTACATCCGAAATCTTAGATGCTTGGAAAACATCTTAAATAGCAATGATCCCCAAAAAAAAAGTTGGTTCTGACCCGTCTAAATACCGCCCAATTAGTGTCACTAGCTGTCTTGGAAAAGTTCTTGAAAGGATTATTACAAGTAGGCTTTACAATTTCCTTGAAAACAAGAGTCTTATCTGCAAGGAACAGTCTGGCTTTAGGCAGCATCGACGTACCTCCGACAATTTGGTGTTTTTAACTCAAAAGGTCTCTGAAACTTTAGTTAGAAAGAAAAAGTATGTTCCCTCTTCTTCGACATCTCTAAGGCGTTTGACAAGGTATGGCACAGTGGATTAATTTACAAACTTACCAAAATTGGGGCCCCTCTCTACATTCTGGAGTGGGTGGTTAACTTTTTAAAAAATCGAAGTTTTTTTGTGAAAGTAAATAACTTTGTCTCGAATTCAGGTTTCATAGATACTGGAGTTCCCCAGGGTGCAGTCATTAGTCCTTTACTCTTTACTATTTTTATTAATGATATCCCCAAGCAGGACCAAAAAAACCACTCATATTCCTTGTTATTTGCCGATGACCTGGTGACCTTTTTTGTTTTTAAAAAGTATGGGAACATTACTAACATTATAAATAACTATCTTAAAAAATTGCAGCTGTGGCTACAAAAATGGAGGCTAAAGATGTCCCCAGAAGATGTAGCTACATTCTTTACTCTGGTAATCCGTCAAAAAACATTAAGCTAAGTCTAAAACTATTTGGAAAACAAATACCCTACACTGACTCCCCAGTCTTCCTTGGAATAAAATTTGACCAAAGTCTTTGTTTCAACTCCCAGGTTGAACTCATTCGTTCTAGATGTCATGATCGCGTAAATTTAATTAAAATTTTGTCACACAGATCGTGGAAGTTAAATAAAAAAACCTTAATTGGAGTCTATAATGCACTTATAGGTTCCATTATAGACTATAGTTTTTTCATCTTATCCCGTGTCTCCCAGACAAACATTCAAAAACTGCAAGTAATTCAAAATACATGTTTTAAATCAATCTATCACTTACCTTATGACACACCTTCTATCCAACTTTCTGGCCTTCTCAAGGACCAAAAGGTTGATAGAATTGAGTCTAGACTCAGAATTCTGCTCGAAAAATACATAAAAAAAAGTTTAATATGTGAAAACACACTCATTACTTCACTTACACAGGATTATATTGATGTTTTTGTTGAAAGCTCAAGAAGTTCTGAACTTAAAACCCTTCTTTGTAAAGTCTCAAATGAGCTATTTCAATGGACAACTGTTTTTCTGTAACATTTCCGTTTTCTTTTTCAACTTCTAATGTCATTTTATTAATTTAATTAATTCAACACAACTTTTTATATGGACACTTTTTTGAAATTTTAAATACCAAAGGCGAAAGGAGTTCCATTACTCAAAGCCTTTATTTCTTTTGAAATATTAAATAAACTATTAACAACAATTGGAATAAAAGTATAAAAAGAACATTATTGTTGGAGACTTAAAAAGTGACCAATTACGTATTAAAAAATTCGACCGTGAATTAATTAGCTTATTATCAAATAAAAACTAAAAATGTTTGGAAACATGATAATTTTGAATATACTCAATTTTTTTTTCACTTAAATGATAGACATAAGTCGTTTATTAGCCACATTGTTACCCGAGACCAGCAATCATGTTCCGTTTGTCACAATTATCCGCCCAGATCCATTAAACCAAAGTGATCACTTACCTTTGGAAGTAATAAAAAAAGTATATATAAATAAAGATAAAATGGATGAAAAGAAAATTGTGCGGATTAGGAAAAAAGTTGACTGGAAAAATGGATATATCTAATCAGAAAATGCAAATTTATTGGAACGTGAAATACTAGCGAATAAATGAAAAGAAAAAATCTACCAAGACCAAATTGGAAAACGAGCATTAGATGAAATAATAAACACCCTTCACAGGATAATGATAAACGGTTCTGTGAAAATGGTAAACAAATAAAACGAATATAAATATAAACGGAAGTCGAAAGAATAGTGGGATGAAAAAATGGAAAAATACTGAAATGAAAAAAGAATTAAATAGCCATTAGGCAAGTGATTTTAAGGACACCAAAATCAAAAAGAGTTATTAACGTCTTAAACAGCAATTTAGAAACCAACAGCGAAAAAATTTAAAAGAAGAATTCCAAATTTGTTAAGTCCTCGAATGATTGTGAAGACTAGATAAATTTTTGGAAACTTATCAACAAAAAAATAAATAAGAAAGTTAACTGTAAAATCGAAATAAAGAACCTCTGAAACCTTTTTTATAATAACCTCATGAAAAGAATAATTGAACAAAACGAAAATAAAGATAGGATACTAGACGAAGAGATAACGAAATTTGAATTGGAAATCGAAAATAAGAGAAGAAGAAATTAGCAAAGATAGACATGATTTTAAAAAAATAATTGAAATGGTACCTAATGGGAAATTGTGAGTTAGTAGAAAAAGTGAACCTCTAAATCAAAATTCAAGATCTCCAAATTGGAATAATCTATTAACTGACGAGGAAAAAAAAATACAGAGATCTCTAGAAATATGATTACGCAAAATTTTACAAATTTTTACAAGAAACATGTAAAGTAGCATGTACAGCACTGTATTTTAAACATTTGTAATAAATCACCACTAAGTCTTCTAAATTCGAGTATTGTTAAATTTGGTTCTTGAAATCTTTTTTTTTTAGGTTTTTCTACTGATATCAGGCTTGCAGAGAACTTGCGGAGAAGTCTTACACGGAAGACTACTATGGTAGCTATTTGCACCATTAATACAACAAAACATTAGGCTATTCATAATTATCCAAATTTTGAAGAAAAATATTGTAGCTTTCCTTCCGATTTCCAGCTCTCAACCGATAGAATAAGTACTAGACACATCTATCCGACCTGCTCCACATAAAAAAATCTATTTTTTTATCTATTTATTAGATAATTTCTATAATACGGATTTTTAAACTTATTGTACTCATTTTTGAATTGATTCACTGAACAAGAATTGATCACTTCCTCAGGAAGCTTGTCCCACCCATTTACTACTCTATTGATAAAAAAGTGTTCCCTCTGACTACAATTTTTAATTGTCTGCCCTAATAATCTTCTTTTATGTCCCCTGATTCCCTGAGCTGACCCTGATGAAGCTATCGAGTAACATCTAGTAGGAAGTTTTGTCCAATTAACTTTTTTGATGCCACTTTGGAATGTAAAAAGCTGGATCAAGTCACCTCTTTCTCTTTTCTCGCTTAGCGGAGTCAAACCAAGAATTGCTTGTCTCCTGCTATATTCCCAGTTGCGGATTCTTGGTACTAACTTTGTGACTCTTCTCTGTACATTCTCAAGTACTCTCATATCCTTTACTGTATGAGGAGACCAGAATAACGCGGCATATTTCAGATGAGGCCTGTTATCATTAAAAAATGTTTGTTTTGATAGATTTGTTTTTTTTAAATACATATAACAACATTTATTATTATATTAAACATATATATACAATTTTAACAAAACCAAAATTTCAACTATATCAACAGTTCATTGTTGACTATTTTATTTATCGTTTTTCTTATATCAAAGTTTCAATTAAGATTTGCTAATCGCTAACTTCTACTTTAAGGTTAAGATCTTATTTATTGAAATAAAATTTAGAATTATTTCATTGAAAAATTTTGGTGTGTAAAGTCGGACATGTCGCATTAGTCTAACAAGGTCAAAATGAAAACCAGTGTTCGATACATAGTGACATGTCACAAAAATCGAGCAATTACGTTACCTAAGTCTTCTCTCGTTTTGTTTTTGATATTTGCTAATTTTCTATGTGGTATTCGCTATTAGGGTTACTGTTTGCAATGTGTAAAACTGTGCACTTATCTTCGAATATGTTTTGCTTTTTGAAGAACAAATATTTTTTTTGTTCTGAATTAGTTTTAGTTTACTCTTTTTCTATAAAAAGATTCAAATTTAAATAAAAATGTTAACTGATTTAGTATTAAAGCAATTTTAAAAGCGATTATAGCTAAGATTTCATTAGAGATTTCATTACAATTTAAGTAGGAGTTGTTTCAAATATTAAAAATAAAGTCTTTCGACAAATAAATGATAAAATTTTTAAGATTTTGTGATATTTTTTTCATTAAAATTATTTTATTTAACCTTGTTTGTTTTTTAATTCCAAAACAGATCAAAATTTATTCTTTGGTTTGGTTTCAAATGTGAGAAAATTTCAATTAAAATGAGACATTGTCTCTGTAAAAATTTCTAATTCAAAATAAATTTATTATAGTAAATATTTTATTAATGTTAAAAAAATTAATTTGAGAAATAAATTTAGGAAAATATAAGTAAGACATTTTAATATATTTTGCATTAAAAAAATAATCATAAAATTTAATTTTATAAATTTAAATAATTGAAAGTAAAAACATTCACTAACTCGAAAAAAAAAACAGAAATTTAAATTATAATTAACCTATAATGAAAAAAATTATCACTAAATAAAAAAGCTTCTAATCTTGTATTAATTTGTTGCATAACAAAAATGGTTCAAATCAATTACAGCTGGAATGAACCATTCTTTAACTAATCTAAATAAAGATAAATTTAATTTTAATTTTCTTGCCTTTAAATGTTCAAATATACCAAAATAGTTTAAATAAAATATAAATTCGATGCTTTTAATCATCAATTTAAAGAAAGAGGATTGTAAAAAATTTAAATTTACAACTTTTAGAGTATCTTTGCAGAAGACAAAGCAAGAAAATTTTGAAATTTAAACACATAAAGACATCTTAGGTTAAATGGTTTTCAAAACAATGAAATAAACTTTTTAATCACCAAAAAAATTAAATCAATAACAATTTTATCACATTACGAAACATTTTTGTGAAAATTCTTTTAATCTAATAAAAAATTTTCACTTTCGACTCAAATTTGGGGAGTCTTGGTTGACCAGGAACTGTCGTCTCGTTATTGGTGAATAATTGCCCATTGATTCATGAAATGCGTTTATCACACGAAGCTATAATTGAAACAAATTTAAATAAAAATTAAATTAAATTTTGAGTTTTCAAATTATCAAAAAAAGTTTAAGTTGTGTTCAAAAAAAATTAATTTGACATCAATTCATTCAAATTGAATAATGAAATAAATAGCATTATACAGGGGTTAATAATTTAAACCAAGAGTTTATGCTAGATAAGCAGGTTTAATCAAAAAACTTTTGAGCACAAAAAATAAACTTGAAAATTGTGATTTAAATAAAATATAATTCTTTTTTATCAAATTTGTGGATAAATTGGGGTTGTGAAGTTCGTTTCAATTCGATCATTTCAATTCAGAAAAACTTGAATAACTTTTTTACTAAAAGAGATAATTCAGTTCTGTAAAAAGCTTAATTATAATCAAATTTGCTTAATGCAGTAAAATAAGTCTGCAAAATACTTTGCAATTTTCTGCATTTTGCACCCCATTAAAAAGTATTCTAATCAAGTGTGCAATTGAATTGCAGAGTTTTTGCAGACGTATATTTTTGGATTAAGCAAAGTTGCTTAACCATTGAGCATTTTACAGAACTAAATTATCTCTTTTAGTAAAAAAATTATTCAAGTTTTTCTGAATTGAAATGATCGAATTGAAACGAACTTCACAACCCCGGATAAATTTTGTAAATAAAGAAATTAAATGAACAAAATTTTAGTTAATTGCAAAATTATTTTAAAATATAAAAAAATAATGCAAAAGTGCTGAATTATTAACTTAAGGTGAATTTGTGTTCAAAAATTTTATAAAAAAAATTAATATTTGTATAATTAAAAAATATTGAAATTGTATAAATTACAAAACAAGTATGTTAGAATGAAATAAAAGGAAATTAAAACTATTTGAGTCTTGTTAAAGCACAAAAATCTTAATTTTGGAACAAAGAACAAAAAGATTTACGCTAAAATTTTTTTTTTTAAACCTTTAACTCATTCTTAAAAATGAATTCGCTTTACTAAAAATTGATCTCAGTAACAAATCTGCAATTTAATTCTAATCATTTTTAAATTATGATAGTCAATTTTAATTTGATTGATACAAGAGTTGTGTCAGCTGATGCATTGAGATAAAAAAATTATTTGAGTTTAAATTATTTGAGTTTTTTTTGGTTCTTTGTTACAAAATTGATAATGCCATAAAACACAAAAAGACAAATTCAAAAAGAAAAATATGTTTAAAAGAATAGGAAGATTTAAATGATAAGAAAAAAATACTAGGCATATTTGGTCATGGGAATGTTAAAATTAAATTGATTACGTTTAAAAAAGGAGATTAAGAAATTTTATTGTAATATCGATATCCAACTTTCAAATTTTATTTAGTTTTTTTTAAAGCTATTTAAATTTATTATTTGTTAGGTAAAATTTTTCCTTAAAGTTTTTTTTATTTTTGTCTTTTTCTGTTGATTTTGTTATTCCTCTTTTTTTTGTTTTTTTTTTTATTGCTATTTGATTTTTGTGACTGCTTTTTATTCTCCTAAAAATTCAACGAATACCTAGAAAAATAAAAAAAATTCTAAAAAACTGAAAATGAAACTAAAGAATAATATTTTTTTTCGTATTTGTTTATTCCCATCCTTAATTAAATTAAAAATCTCTTAAAAAATAAATTAAATAAATAAGAAAATTATTCACATTAAGATATGGTTTAATTTTTGTTTTTGAATTACAAAATGTATCCAATATTGAAATAACAAATATTTTTTTCAGTCTCAAATAAAAAAATAATTTTAAGTTAATATAGCAAGCTTTTTCATTCTTGAAATCAAACTTTTTTTAATTGAATGAGTTTAAATTTTATTTTAATAATTGAAGGTATTGTGAATTCCAAAAACAAAAAGAACAAAAATTCTTCTTTTATTGATAAGTTTTTGTTAAAATACATTAAACGAACCACAATTAAAGTGTTTAAGATGAACCACAAATATATATATCTCACTAACAAGTTAAATTTTTAATATGAAAATGCTTGCAATATTAACTTAAAATTATTTTTTTATTTGAGACTGAAAAAAATATTAGAAACATCGCACTTTTTCAATGTTATTTCAACATTGGATACATTTTGTAATTCAAACACAAAAAATTAAAGCATATTTATTCAAAAATAAAAATAGTTGTAATTTTCTAATATTAAATTTAATTAAAAATTTTTTATGGACTTGTCAATTTTGTTACCAACTGATCATTATTTTCCATGGCTTTTTTTTGGATGTAAACTTTTTGATAAAAAACCTTCAAAAAAATTTAAATATGCTTAAAATTATTTGTCTGCTATTCCTTTTATTATTTGAGCCATTTTTCTGACTAAATAATGATTCAAATTTTTTTCTTTTATAATTAACTAATAAGTTAGCTAGAACAAAAAAATTGACCAATTGATCACAAAATTGATCAGTTGCATTTTTTTTTTAAATTCGACTAGACAAAAAAAAAATAATTCGATATGTATCAGTAATTGATTAATATTTTTTTGAAAATATACATTCCCAGTATAAGTTCTTGGTTTAAAAAGGTTCACTAAATTTTAGCGTGAAAAAAAATCAATACAGCTGGCTTTCTTTCCGAAAATTTATTAACAATACATTTTGTAATCTAATTTTTAGAAATTCAGCTGTGTTTATATATATTTTTACATTTACATGCTGTTTTTCTTCTTTTAACCAAGACAACATAGATAAATTTCAAATAAAAATGTGGTAAAATGAAAAAAAAATTAAAAAATTTTTTTTCGTCTAAATTTTTCAGGAATAGAGGGTTAATTAGAGATAGCCCGAACAAAGAACATTTATCATTCAAATTCTTATTGGTACAGACGTGCTGGTAAATAAATTTTTTTATTTAAAAAAGCTGAAGGTTACGTTTCAATAGATAAATATAATTTAGTAAACAAAAAAATTAGAATTTTTAACAATTAACAGGTAATGTTTAATAGCAAAATTTTGGCCACCGTTGGCAGTACATTGAAACAAGTCAAACGGTGAAAATTTTAGCCACAAGCAATATATTGGTATTGTTATTTGTATTTGGTACAATCAAACATTCAGTATGTTCAATAGAAAAATCAAGATGCTATACATAATAAACATAATATCAAAAATGCCTAAAAAATCGATTTATCATACGTTTTTAATTCTATGCTTATCTTTTATCTTTAGGTTTATCGAATTTACCATTGTTGTGATGGAGACTTGCTAACGTGTTCTTGAAACGTCTTCACAACTTGTACCTGATTAGTGTTATAAATTAGTAATTTTTTAAAAGCTGAATTTAGGAATTGGGTTCACGTTTTAAATGGAAAATTTTTTCAAAAATGAGCTTTAAAAAGCCTTGAATGGGGAAAATGTTTACCTGCGTGTGAAGGCGAGCAATGCCACGAAGCCACAACACTTGTCCTTTTCTCAGGTCGTTACCGTCTGATCCACCATCAAATCCTGTAAAATTGCTAATATTTGGAACTTCGTTGCCAATTTCTATTTTTTTCGGCAAAGAACGAGTTGGAATTGAGGTAACAATCTAAAAATTTGGGCTCATAAAAAATGGTTTTCAGTTTAGCAATTAATTTACTTGTCCCCATAGGAGAGTACCGACTCCAAAAAGGATACAATACGCCCATTGTTCTAAAGTAAGCCAGTGACATGCAAATGCATAGCTTCCAAATTGAACGATAAAAAACTAAATTCATATTTTAAAAGAAAATAATAATTTTTTTTCCAATTATTACTTGTGAGCATAAAGTCACTATCCAAATAGAATAAAAAATCGGATTTGAAAAAAATCCCTTGAAAACATTTCTTTCGCCATGAATCTTTCTTGAGTTTATTTCATTGAATAAAGTCATCAAAACAAAACTATTGAAGATCATTGTAAAATGCTGAGTTGGTTTGAAGTGAGTGGCATCCTCTGGTATTCCGTTATCCATGTCGAATATCTGTGGACCAAAAAATAGAATGACAAATATCACAATTATTTGATAAACAGCATGTCCAATTATGTTCTTCATCATGGTTCTTGAAATCAAAGCTTTGGTTCTACCATATGGTTTTCTGCTCAATAAATCTTCAGTTGGGGGTTCGGTGGCCAAAGCCAATGAAGCCAAAGTGTCCATAATTAAATTGACCCATAACATTTGAACAGCTCTCAGAGGACTTTCTCCTACAATACAGGCTCCAAAAAAAGCACATATCACCGCAACTACATTGACAGTAAGCTGAAATTGCAAGAATTTTGCAATTGAGTCGTAGACATTTCTTCCCCACATAACAGCCTTAACAATTGAATTAAAGTTATCGTCAGTCAAAATGATGTCCGATGCCTCTTTGGCAACATCAGTTCCTTGAATGCCCATTGCAAAGCCGACATCGGCTTTTTTCAACGCGGGACCATCATTGGTACCATCACCAGTCACAGCCACCACTTCACGATTTGGATTCAATTTGGACGAAATAATGTGCTTGACCAGAACATATTTGTCTTGTGGCGACGATCTGGCCAATACTCTCAATTTAGGCCATATTTGATCAACCTTTTCTTGCGACACTTCGCCATGTTCATCTTTGACTCTTTGATTAAACTCTTTTCCTTCCAAGACCAAAAAGTCGTCGTTTGCTCCAATGATGCCACAAGATCGAGCAATTGAACGAGCCGTGTTCACATTGTCACCAGTTACCATGCGTACAACAATGCCTGCACTCTTACACTTTCGGATGGCCTCGGGCACTTCAGGTCTGACCGGATCTTGAATGCCACAAATGCAAATACAAGTCAATCCATTGTTCAAATTCGCTTCATCTTCATCCCAGTTGAGGTCGCCTTTGAGCACTTGCTCGTAGTCGTGTTTTCTGTGCTCAGGCGGCACAAAGTCCTTGTAAGCAACACAAATGGTTCTCAAGCCTTCACAAGCCATTGGTTCTATCACATTTTTGTTTATGTCATTGAAGTCACCATGCGTAAAGTCTTTAACTTTGTCGCCAATCATGATATATTTGCATTTGTTGAGCACCATTTCAGATGCTCCTTTGGTGAATAGACGAAGTGCTCCAGGAATAGTTGGATGTCGAATGCAAGTGGACATGCTCTTTCGGCCAGAGTTGAAAGTGTAAACGTGAACAAATGTGTTAGTCGGATGACTGTCTCTTGTTGAAGCGTAATTGCCGCCCAAATACTCCACAAATCCGAGAAGACCACATTCGGTCTTGTTGCCAAGTTGAGTGGCCAGTTGGTTTGGTTTGTCGGGCTTTTCCAATTTGCTCGCATAATTCGAATTGATCGAGATTCCAGCATCGACCATTTTTCTAACTACAGCGGGCAGTTCGTTTGGGTCTGGCAAATTTTCGTAATACTTTCCATTAATGTAACACTGGACCACAGTCATTCTGTTTGTTGTCAATGTTCCTGTTTTGTCCGAACAAATAGCGGTTGCATTGCCCATGGTCTCACATGCGTCCAAGTGTCTCACCAAATTGTTGTCTTTCATCATTTTTTTAACTGCATAAGCAAGTGAAATTGTCACAGCCAAAGGTAAACCTTCCGGCACAGCAACAACCAATACTGTAATACCAGTAATTAAGAATTTAATCAAAGGATTAAAAATGGTTGCGTTCAATGGCTTTTTTTCTTGAGCATATTCTTTGATGCAAAATCTTATAATCAGCACAATGACAGTGCAAATTGCAATGGTCATGCCGGCATAGCCGATCTGAATGGCCAACTTGGTCAATTTGGCCTGCAATACAGACTGTTCCTTTTTTTTTGATTTTGTTTCACCTTTTTCTTCTTCGTCAGGCTTTTTAGTGGTCAATTCAATTGCCTCGTCTTCTACACCTAAATTTCAACATTAAATTTATAAAAATTTAATTAGGTTTTTGTTTCATTTTTTTCCCAAAAGAATGCCACATTTTAATCAAAAACAAAAACCATGCAATCGAAAAAACAAAAAAAAATTACCATTCGTGCTCACACCTTTATAGACTGTTCCAAAATAAAAAAATAAGAAAAAGAAACAATGTTAGAAACACCAAACATTAAACTTAACAAAAAAAAACCTTTATTGTTGTCTTTCTTTGTGGCCGAATCCTCTTTCTTTTTCTCATCCATGTCAGCTGCACCCAACAACGACATGATAATACCAGTTTGTGAACTAATGCCTACAGCAGTGACCAACATTTTGGCACTTCCCTCCATCACATGAGTACCAGAGAACAACATCGGTCTCTCCAGACTTTTCTTGATCAAATTTGTCTCTCCAGTCAAGCTGGACTCGTCCACTTTCAAATCATTCGACTCAACAACCAGACCATCAGCAGGTATCAAGTGTCCATAGAATATTTGACAAATATCACCGACAAGGATGTCTTTAACTGGAAGTTGAATAATTTGTCCACTGCGAAGCACACTTATTCTCTGGTCCGAGTCTATTTTAGATTGTAGACCCCTAAATTGTCTCTCTTTGCTCCAGTCATTGAATGAAGTCACCAATACTACCACTAGAACAGCAATCAAAATTGCTGCGCCTTCGATCCATTCCACGTTTGGCTCCTCTATTTGCGAGAACTCCTCGTCCGCTTTCTGAGACGGGTCGTGGTAAAAAGACAGAGCCAAGGATATAACAGCACTTATTATTAGAATAATCAAAGTTGTGTCTTGGACTGCTTCCCACATCAAGTGAAAAAATGATTTTGGCGGCTTGGGTGGAATTTCGTTTCGGCCAAACTGGGTGGCACGCGACTCTAAATCGCTCTTATCATCCGGATCTAGACCGGTTTGAGTATCCACCTGAAGTTTTTTGCACAAACCTTCAATGTGGCCATGCCGATTGAGATACTCTTGCTGTTCATCCGGCTTGAGCTGAACTTGCATCAAATCGGTCAGCTCCTTGATGCTAATGGGAAATTTTGATTCCATTTTCTAATTATTATATTTCCTAAACAAATTTAGCCAAAGTTGATTTGAAATAATGAAGCGCAAATTTTTTTCTTCACTCTCTCTTTTTATTTTTTTGAATTATAAAAAAAATTTCAACCAAATTTGAACTAGTCTTTCACAAACTAGTGCCTTTGAATTCAATTTGTTTTGGATGTTTTATCTGAACGATTCATACAGATGAGCCAAATTAAACAAAAATAATTAAAACAAACTTTTAACAAACAATCTAATCTATAGGTCAAGCTTTTTTTTCCCAAACGCGATTTATTTGTTACCAATTTACGTTCAACAATCTAAAGATAAATTTAAATAAATTCAAGTCAAATACGAAAATTGTTGTCTTGACAACTTGATTTAAATTTTTTTGTTAATTTTTATGTATCGATTTCCCACTCCCCCTCTCCATCTTTATAAATTATTTTTATTCTATGAAACCTTAAAATTACATTTAAAATTAATCAAAATTTTTTCCATAGACGAAAATAAATTAAAAATATTTTGCGTCATAGCTGCTTGCGTCAAAAAAAATTCACAATCTTATCTCTAGTAGACTTTGATTATTCAACTGAATCGTGAATAAATTTTAATTGCTTTTTATCTTAAACTTGATTTACTACCACCAGTCTCAACAAAAATAGAAAAATAAAAAATAAATTGAAAATTAACAAAAAAATTTGTCAAAAGCAATTAGAGCATCAATCAATGGCTTATTTTATTTTCGGTAATTAAATTTTTTTTCTAAACTTTATGGTTCGTATTAAAACTGGACCTAATCAGCTTGAAAATCTGATGCTAGAAAATTTCTATTAATTTCTTAAACAAAAATAATTTTCATTTTTTAAATGCATAAAATCTGACTCTAATAGGAACCATTCGTTTAATGAACTACTCGAAAAAATGATCTACGAATTGTGTGTTGGCGCAATATCAAAAGCCCTCAGGAGGCCAATGCATTCTAGAGAGGTCTCAATCAAAAGATGCAACTGTGGTATTTAAAGGTCAATTATTTGCAGCTAAATTCTGATCAATTTTTTTATTTCATTTCGAGCACTATCCACCATAATCGAAGCTCAAATTTTTGAAAATCTAAGATTTTCAGTTTTTTTAATTTTAAAACATCTTTTCCTAATGGCCTTGTGTCCAAAATACTCTCATTATTAAGATTAATTTTATTATTTGAAAATATTAAATTTGAAAAAATCAATCTTAATTAGAACAACAACAAAAACACTCTCACATCGGTGAGCTAAAATAGGTTTTTATTTGAACAAAAAATTTAATTTAAATGACAACTTTTAATTGCTATTGAACTTAAGGCTACACTTTTTGATGCATGACCAGTTGACAACAAGAAAACATCTATTGCTTTTAGGCAAAATTTTAGGTTAATCGAATCTTCAGTCGAATCCATTTAAAGATTATTGAAATTGATTGAAAAATCTGTCAATAGAAATTTATTTTTTCATGCAAGTCGAAATTCACGAGAAACTAAAAAAATACACACAACTCAAGTAATTTATAAATAATTTATTTAGATATTTTTTTAACTAGTATTTAAATGTCTGCCATGCACCATTTAAATTTAAGTGTTTTTTAAATATTAACACTAGAAGATCTAATTTTATTAATCGTGAATACCCGAGAATTCTAAAAATCTTCTTTATAACATTTAATGAAAACAAGAAGTTTTTTTGTTATTTTAACCTTTTTTTGTATAAATTTTGTTTTTAAAACAACATTATTAATAAATTAATTGAAAAAGTTTAAAAATTGCTGATCTAAGGAAAAAAATTGTCAAAATTAATTTTTGTCTTTAAAACTTCAAAATCTACTTAAAATCAAAATCAATAATTTTGCAATTACTCTTCATTTTTTATTCTATGCCAATATAAAACAAGTTAATTAATTAATATAAATCTATTAGAATTATTTAATCAATGGACAAAATAAGTGAAAAACATTATAAAATTTCTGATAAATCTAAATAACTTATAGAGTCATTCTGCTGACATTTTTTTTAAATGTTAAATTATTATTAAAATTAAATTATTGAGGAAAAAAAAATCGGACAAATTTGTTTTTATTTTATTTTCCTTTAAAATTGGAAGAATGTCTGAAAACTTCTCAGATCTTTTTAGGGTCAATTATTTTGTGGTAATTTGCCAAAGATAATTAACCGAATGATTTTTATTGAGCTTTTGTCAGAAAAGTTGTTTAGAAATAAAATATATTTTGATCCTGGTTTTCTTAAGTTATAAAACAACGAGAAGATAGCTGATTTAAAATCTTAAATTAACAATTGAGCTATCATTTAGGAATCATCAATTAAATAGTTTAAAGAAGTCTTAAAAGAACTTGAAATTTAAATCCTAGCTAGTTGTATTTCCAAGTATAGAAAAAGCTATTGATCATGCTTTTGATCTAACTTTTACTGGATCTCAATAATCCATATTTTAGAAGCATGTTTGCTATCATAATTTAGTTTGAAATTTAAAGATCGATTATGTTTTTTCTCCAAATGAAAAAAGCATATTTGGAATTTGCATGTTTTTATTTTATGAAGGTTACTCTAGGATAATGCAGATATTCGAACAAAACCAAATAGATATCGTCGATTATTCAGACTGACATTAACGCTTATAAAATTATAATATATTAAACTTTTAAGAAGCATAGATAAGATATACCTTGTGGTGAAATTTGTAAAAAGAATAAAATATAAATTTCTAAACTGATTTAGAAACATCTTAAATTATGATAATCAACAAATTTTTGCCATATATTTAAAACACTTGAAAGGAAAAAAATGCTAATTTGCATTTAGAATAAATAGGAAGTTACCCGTGCATAGGATATCCTGTTTAATGTGTTTATAATCCAAAAATAAACGTAACCAAAACTAATCAATTCATCGATGTTTAGTTCTGAAATCAAAAATTTTTTTTGATAAAAATGTTTAGCTATTCAACAAAAACGAGACAATTTTCCCAAATGTTTCGATCCCTGAGAGATAAAATGATGCTACATCTCAATACCAAACATAATTTTTTTTATTAAATTTTGTAGAAAATAAACTTGCTTTTATTACTTCCTGGTTCTAAACCTCTTGAATAATTTGGATATCAAGAATGAACCACTCTTGGTGAACTTAATATTTTGCCGCAATTTCTTTTTAAATATAAAATAAGAAAAGGATCTAATGATTATTATAATTAGATGTTTTATTTTAATTTTTTATTTGGTTTTGTGTGCCTGTTTTTTGTGTGCTTTTCAAACAAGCGAGTTAGCTATATTGTGGGTTTAGAGTGTGCGTTCCCTATAATTAAATATATATTGATTTTTTTTAAATTTTCATAAAGCAAACAATAATTTTTTTTGTTAGTAAATTAAATATTAAAATTATTTTATTTCAGTTTTAAAAATTCAAATTAAAATCTCAACATTTTCATGACTTCACTCTATTGAAAAAAAATAAAAATTTTTAATTAATTTAAACAAAATTTAACTCTTACTGTATTCCTAATGAACTATGATGACCAATTTTTCGGAAAAAAATCAATACCGAATTGAATTTTAGCTCAACCTTATTTCTAAAGATTTTTAAATAGCTTTAACCTTTTGAATTGATCTTAGGGCTAAAAATTGAACATAGCTCATTTTATTTTATTTTTGGCATATTTCTTTTTAATTTGAATAGAAAGTTCATGTCTAATCCAAAATAAATAATTTTTTTTTGTTTTCTTAAAAAATTCTTATTCTAGTTATTCAATCCATAACTAAATTTTGAATTACTAACAGACTATTAAAAATGTTTTACATCAAATTAGCTATCACTTTCAACTGAAAAATGAGTATTAAAGTTTAAACAAATATTAGCGCAAATAATTTGGAAAAAGCATAAAAATTAAGCCAAAAAATCAGTATTATATTAAGTTAATATTTACAATAGATAAATTAGCAAAATGAAATCTAGTCTAAAAAATTTTCCATTGCTTATCTCCAAAATTAAATTAGCTTATTTTTATGTACTCTAAAATAAGGTTTAAAAATTAAAAAAATATTAAAGTATGAATTTGACTGCCATTAACTAAAAATACTGCTAAGAAAGTTCAACTAAAAAAAAGGAATTGAATTTTTTATTTAATAAATATTTAATTTCTAGACATGGGTGGCATTCGGCGACAGGAAATTAATTCGTATGAATTTTACGCCTATAAAGATAAAAATCAAACACAATTATTTTATAAGAATTATACAAAGAGCAAACAAAAGCTAGTTATGTTTTTTTAGAAACTATTAAAATTACATGTCTTGATTTTGACTAATTGAAATTTAAATTAAATGCATTTTAGCTGAAAAATGACGAATATAAAAGTCTCAGGAGTTTTATTAAACTATTCTTCAAATTTATAAGAATAGCTTAATGAACAAAAAGCTATTTCCAGCTACAAATACATTTTCCATACAGTGGTTCTTTTTTTAAAAACAAAATTATCTGTTTAAATAATAAAAAAGAATTGAACAAACAAATTTTAAAATGATTCCATTACCAGAGCTATATCAATCAAACAAGATCAGCATAAAGTCTAAATCATTTAGCTCTTGTATTAATAATAAGAAAACAAAATAAATTATACATAAAAATTTAAATGACGCTAGTATAAATATTGAGGCTCCATATTTGTTTTTGTTTTTTTTTTGTTTTTTGCAGTAGAATGCACTATCTATTTCATGATTGAATAAGAAAAAATATGTTTGCAAAAATTCAATTTCAATAATTTTCATAAATTTGTTGTCCCGTTGCAAATGTAAACCTTAAAATTAAAAATTCTAAAAAAGTGGAAATTTCCAATATTTTATTTATAAAAAAAATTTAGTTAATTTAAATTTTGAAAGATATATATAATTTCATAGTTTATAAGCCTTGCTTGAATTAAATGCTTCCGGTATTAATGTTTGAAAGCCTTTTTTGTATCTTCAGAAAAGTTTGCTTAAATAATAAACTAAAAAATTCTCATAAGAAATCTCATTTAAATAGCTTGTCTATAAATAACTATTCAGACAAATGAGTTGAATTGTTTAATGTTAAAACTAAGTTATTTATTTTAAAAACATTTTTTGTTATATTTCTAAAATTAAGTTAACTACTTTATTTATAAATTGGAAAATTTTTCCAAGCAATAAACTTCGCCTACTATTCAGAACAGAAAGTCTCTTTTTTGGATATTCATTTAATAAATTAAATCACTCTGAAGTAGGTAAGAATCGAGAAAGAGCTTCATTGAGACTTCAAATTGACAAATATGAATTTGAGAATTTCTCCAAGTATCTTGATTATGTTTCATTCATGAAAAAAAAAATGAGAAATAATAATTATTAAACATTTTAATTGAGATAAAATCAGCCTCGTTTATGTCATGAAATAGTGCACCAGTACCCGTTAAGTATCTTTTTTAATTTACTTTATCTTTTAGACTGTTCATTTACACAAATAAATTTCTTACATCACTAAAGCAGTTGCTCAAGAGTCTTGATTTTTAAAGAACTAATTTTTTTCTTTAAATTACTAATACCGAATTTGTTTAGATGCATTAATCATATTTCTTCAAGAATTTGAATCAAATTATCCGTCTAATTTATTCGATAATTAGAGTTTTCGTTTTTGAAGTAATTTATCTATTAGAGGCGCTTATGTAACAAGAAGCAATGGATCTGCAGCTCTTAATCAAAGAAGCTGAAATCTTTGCTTAACAAAAAAATAAAACTAATATTCACATAATCAGGATTTTTCATTATTTGCTATAATCAAAAAACTTTGAGAATTTTTTAGAGCTTGCTTTAAGCTTCCATCTTCCAATAGCAATTACCATCAATGTACACTTGTAATATATTAGCAAAATTCATGCAAAAATTATGGCGTTTGGTTTTTGTACATTGAAAAAAACATAAAATTTAAAAATCGATTTTTCTTTTCATTTTTTATTAATCGCTTCTTTTCAAATTGTTCTGAGCTGCAAAAATCAATTTTCTAATAAATTTAATAAAGAAAAAAAAGTAAAAAATTTCTAATTTGAATTTTTGTGCGACTAAACTCTGCTTTTGTGATTGTTTATGTACTTTTTGAATATTCACCCAACTTACGCATTCACAAATATTCTCATTTTTATTTTCCTGATTCTGCTAGCATTCAAATTAAATGAGCCGGAATGATTTTAGTTTTGGATAAAAATGAGAGCTGTTTCTTGATTATTTATGCTAGTAAATTCTTACTGGAATTTGGTAAAAATTTTTCAATTCGACTCACGAAATTCTAGTGGGACTTAATTTTAAGAAAAGATCTTAAATAAATTAAAAAGATAGCAAAAATAAATTGATTAACTACACAAATAAATGCTTTTAAACTTGACTAATTTAATTAATGAATGACTTAGAAATTCATTGAAGAAAATAAATTATTTCTTATTCTAATATGTCTCCTAACTCTTTATTACATGACTCGATTGAAAAATTAAAATATGCTTGAATAACTAAAATAGAATATTTGACTTATTATTTTTTTCTTCAAAATAGAGAGGATAATAAAATTTCTAATCCCAAAAAAATGTGAGAATTTTAAAATTGATTAAATTTCAGATTGAAAATGCTAAATATACATTTAAGATTATATGATTTTTTTCTAAAGAGCTTGAAGACAATAATTAAAATGGTTTTAATTTTTACATCAAACTAATATTGAATAATTTAGATGATGAAAATCTATAAGAACAAAAATTAAAAAAAAATTTGTTTCATTTCCAAATTAGCCAATCTTAATTACTTCTAATTAAGCTAAAATTCTGTTTCAAGCATCATAAAATAATTTCTTCTCATCGGCAAGAGCAATTTACGAAAGCAATTCACATATCTAAAAGAAAATTATAAAGATAGTAATGAAGCAATTCATTACAATTTTTACCATTAAATTAGAAGTATCTAATCTTTTCATTAAGGTAAATAAAAAACTACTTAACTGATGTTACAATCTAGGTTTTAAATTAAAACAGGCAAATAATAAATCACTTAAATTTGCTCAAATGAATTGCCAAAATAAACGCCAAGCTTATGGTCTCTGGAATCATCAAACTCTAAAGATAAAATATTTAAGCTGTTTAATTATAAGAAAAACTAAACAAAAATGCTGGCAAAAATTAATAGAGTTAGTATCCAAATATATTAATTGTATTTGAATCAACTAAATAAACATTGTTTAGCTCTTTTACTAATGGCTCGTAGGTCTAATTATTTTTTATTCTTAATTTTGATAAATTGCTACATTTAGTATAGGAATATGCCCCTTTCAGAAATCTAATACTGGCATCAAGGCAATATCCTCGATTTCAGAAGATTAATTTAAGTCATTATTAATCAATCTTGTTTAATTTTTGAAAATATTAATACACAAATTATAAATTGTCTATGGTTTTCTCAAAGCTTTCCAAAACATGGTATCCATTATCGAATTATAAAATTAAAATCTGTTAAAATTTCAGCCTAAATGAAATAGAAATTAAGACAATTTATTCTATAAAAAATCATATTAGTTTTTTATTTAGTTAAGTTCGTTTATTAATTCTAATAGATTTTGAAATCAAACTCTATTTAAAATTATTCATCTTTAAATAAAAAAGAGAGATCGCTGGAAAAAATTCAATTCATTTGAAAAAAAAAGAATATTTTTACTTCTAATTGAGCATAATTAACATTTTTAAGAATTCGAGTTTCTTTTGAATTTATTATCAAAAATGCTAAAATAACTAAAAATTATTTTTTTTAATTGTTTGATTTTGCTTAATTAGCAGATAGTTCTTAAAAAAATCCCTATGCCATTGAAATGGAAATTGAGAGTATGAGCGTAGTTTTTGAAAATAAAAAAAAATGTATTCAACTATAATATCTAAATTAATTTTTTATCCTATATCAATAGCAGTAGCCAAAAATAAGATCAAGTATACTTAAATTACTTTAAAGCGGTGGAAAATATTAAATTTCAGTTTTTATTTCGACCGGTAAACTATAATTTGAAACTAGAGATTTTTTTTTAAACCAAACAATATCGAAATATTCAAAAAAATAATTTAGTTTTATGAGTATGAAAAAAATGCATCGTTGATCTGACAAGACTTTTTTTAACAAATTCATAAACTAGTTTAGATTAAATTAAGTTAGAAACTGTTTAAATTTTTTTTATTAAAATGAAAAATGTTCATTTCAAAAAGCTTATATTCTAATTTTTTAAAATGAAATAGCATTTTATTTGATCCGGTTGTATCACTTTATAGCTATCCTAAAAGCCAATATTAAAACTATTGACGTCAGTTCAAATGAATCTTGAACCAAAATAATTTGATCAACATAAACTTTTATGCTGAGTCTATATCTAATACAATGACGAAAAAAGGAAAAATAAGCATCATTTTTGTTGTTACCTTTTTTATTAATTTTAAATGTCAACTAAATTTTAACAATAATTTGAAATGATAATTTTGACCCTTAAATAAAAAGCTCTAAAAATTTTTGATAAAAAAAAATCTTTTTGATTAAAATTATCAGCTAGTTTTGATAGTAAAAAATATCTGATATCTCAAGAAATTTTCGACATTTTTAAATTTTTTTTCATAAACTCATGAATTTAAATATAATTTAATTCAGTTCGTTTAATGTGAGATATAATTAAAAGGAGAATTCTCAATAATGCATTTTTAGCTATAGCTTTGAAATGGTTTTGTTTTAAAAACCTTCAACAATTTATAATAATTTATGCCTATTGAATTGAATCCAGTTTTTTAACGAAATTTTTAAAATTTATTAAATTAAAATAAAACTCTCGAAAAAATGAAAAATTTAATAAGAATAATTAAATGGCAATGTAAATATGTTGTTGGAGCTAAATCAATAAAATGAAAATATTTTAATAAAATCCTTTTGATTAGAAAAGAAACAAATTTCCTCTTTTGATAAAAAATAAATTAAAAATAGAAACAAATTAATGCTGCATTTGACATTTAAATGTTTAATTGATGTTAATCTATTTTAAATTAAATGGAAAAAATAAGAATTTTTTAAATTCACTAATAAGGACTACAATAAATTGAAGCTTAGAACAAAAAAGATTTTATCAATAGTAAATTTATATTTATAAATCAATTTTTTTTAATATCTGTTAATCAAGAAGATTTAAACGATGACTAAAATTTTTGAAAATTTTCAAGTAAAAATTAATACCTCGACATTGATTTTAAATATTATTTATTAAACAATATTTCATTCATTTAAAGATTTGATTATTTTTAAAAAGAAAAAAAGCATTATTGAAATTTTTTTTAAGATAAAAAAATCAATATAATTTCTTACTTTAAATTTTATATTTTAATCAAGACAAGAAATAAGCAATTTTTTTGTTGACATTAATTTATACTTAAGCTTTTTGTTAATTTTTGTTTATTAAACATCAATTAAGTTTAGATATTTAAAAACTTAAATACTTAAAAAACAAATCCTGGTTGTCAAAAACTTAAAGATGCTCTTTAAACAAACAAAGCATTTTATGTAAAAAAGTTCTGAATGATTTAACTGTAATTTAAATATTTATTGTTCTCTATAAACGGTAAATTATTTTAATTAAATGAATATTATACAGATTAAATTTTAGAAATAAACATTCGTTGAATCATTTTAAATTAATTTATATTTCTAAAATACTTTATTTTTTTAATTAAAATTTCAGCATGATAAGATAAAAAAAATGAAGACTTAAAAAAAAATATTTTTTATGCCGTAATCCAGTAATTCAAAAAGCATTTCAGCTCAAATAATTTTAAGTCTTTTTTAAAAAAAAATTTTTAAGGAATTAAATTTTTAGATACTTTCAAAAAATAAATTTATCAGAAAAAATCTTTGCAAATTTACTGATCAGTTGGCCTCAAAACCATACTTATTGCAATTCCAACTCTTGCTCTTCATGATATTGGGTTAGGTTGACACATTAAAACTGATACTAACACTTACATAAATAATCTAGTACATTTTTCTGAGTACTGGATGTGACAATTTTACTGCAAAAATTCAAATTTTTTTCGCTGTTTTTATGTATATTTACATATTTATATATGGTTTAATTTTTATTTTTTGAATTACAAAATGAATCCACTGTTGAAATAACATAGCAAAAGTGCGATATTTCAAATGATAAAATAGTTTTAAGGTAATATTGCAAGCATTTCATATTCGAATTTGAATTTTTTGGTAAAATAGAGTTTAATTTTTTTTTGAAAAATTGAAAAAAAAAAATTTAAAATTTAATCATCGAATTGAATGATTAATAATTCATTCATTAATTTTTTTTATAAAACAAATCAATTTTCAATGTTATTAAGATCTTTAGTAAAATTACTCAAAAAATGAGCCATAAAGAACCCAATGTAGTCAAATTTTTATTTTTCTATCAAAAACCTTGAGTCTGCTTCATCCTCTTACACATCAACAATGGATACATTATGTAATTCAAACACAAAAAATTAAACCATTTATTTTTATATTTATTCAACTTTCTAGTTTCTACTTCCTCACTTTGTTATAACTGAATTCTATGTTCTTTAAAACACTAGCTAGCATTAGCTAGACTAGTGTTTCTTTTCTCTGTAAAATGTTTTTTAAGTTTATAAAAATTTTGTGTAAATTAGCGTTTCAAAAATTACTTAAAGGGTTTTTTTTTTCATTCCTACTTTTAAACTAATTTATTAAAAAAATTTTGAGCTCAGCCTTTTTCACTTGAATAGCTATCTCATGAGGACAAAACAAATACTTGGATAAGTAGACTTTAATTTTCAACGACCATCAATGCATCTTTTTCGAAAAATTTACTCAAATTAATTTTCTTAGATTTTTCTGTTTTGATTTCATCAGGTTCAACCGAATCACCTTTCTTCACACGATTGTTTCCGCCTTGTTTTATTTGAATAAATTCAGATTTTTAATTTTTATTTTAAAATAAATTAAACAATGCATTTTTTCTTTTAAATTTTTAAATTTAATGAGAATAAACTCAAATTTCAAATCGTGTGTCTGCTAAAAAGTGAAATGTTATCTTGAAATTTTTCTTTTCAACTAAAAAGCTTAACGAAGAGACCGGTAATTTATTTGATTGAAGTCGTTCTGGTACACTTAGGAAGTTGATTTTTAGTGATGAAAATTATATTTTTAGTGAAATAAGAAAAACCTTATATCTAGCTGTCAAAAACTTTATAAATATGCGCATTGTAATTTCTCAAACAAATGAGAGCCTTTTATAGCCGTCAGAAAACCCCTTCTTACCAAAAATATTTAACTAAAAAGATAAAAGTGGTGAAAACCAAGACTTAATTGAACATTTAAAGATTGGTCAAGAGTTATTTTCAGGAATAAGATCAATTTTTAGTTATTGAAGATCAAGTCGATTTTAATAATAAAAAGTTTTAAGAATGAAATGGATCATTCCAAGTTATGTAAATTAAGATAACAATGCGATCGAGAATCAGCTGATATGTGTGCACACATTTCTTATAGAGATACGGGTATATGAAAAATTTAAAATGGACGAATTTTTAAACTTTTTTACATCAAGACTTTGGAAACTGTTGAATTGAGCTAAATGATCCTTGGATTTTCTAACAAGATGCCGCGTTGCATCATACAGCTCATTTAGCAAGCAAATGATTCAAGAAACAGAACATCGACGTTCTTCAAAGTTGTGCCATTTAAACAGATCTCAAATCATTCGAATATTTATGTTCAATATAGATGACTTATTACTAGCGTTGTTTAAAAGTCACAAGTCTCAAGTCAAGTCCAAGTCCGGACTTTTTTTTCAAAAGTCCGAGCCAAAATTTTGTTTTGATTTTTTTAAAAAAAATAAATCTTTTTTTAATTAAACTGAGTCAAATAAATAGCATCAGTAATCCATCAGACAGAATCACGGAAAAATAAAATTTCCGCCGTTCCAGGTAGTTATGGTGGCGGCCTAGCAAGTGTTAATGTCTTGACTAGGACATTTTTTTTTAATGAATTGAACTTAAATTTGGGACTTTAAACAAATCTGGGCAAAATACTTAAATCTAATTGACCCATGTATTAAAATTATTTATTCTATTAAAATTTAATAAAAATATGAATGCCAAGCAACTTTTGAAATGGAAAGAATCCGATGGAATCAAAAGCTTAAATTTTCTTTTTACCATTTCGTTTTATTAGACTGTAGATTATTTGTGTCCAAGAAAGCTTTTCTTTTGATTGTGGCCTAATAGTTTGGGATAGGAAACTGAACATTTTCTTTCTCAATTCTTTTATACTATTAAAATTTAAAAGTTTTCAATTGTATTGAATATTTATGATCTCGAAAATATTTTGATATAAATTTAGCAATTATTCGATTCGGACTTCATTAAAATTAAAATTAAATTAAAATTTGACAATTTAAAAATTAAAATAATACAAAAATTATATTTAATTTTAGATAAAAATTCAATTATTAAAAATCTTTCTAATATTTTGTTATAATTATATTCATCGAAAAAATATTTTAAACAAATTCATCTCGATTATAAATTTGTACTTGAAATAAAAATAAAACAATAAATTGAATAAAAAGATTTGCTTGAGCTGTACCCAACATATAAAATTATCCTATTTTTTTAAAGCCGAGGATGTGGACCCAGACATTTGAGCTTTTTCGTTATTGTTTTTATCTACAGTTTGTTTTTTATCTGCTTGGCTGCAATACCATTCTCTATTTTTTTCAAGTGTATCAAGAATATCCTGTGCATCCGGATAGACCAAATCAGACCAAGATTCCCACAATGGATGAACTATAAAATCTATAAAACCCACCTTTAAACGCAAAACGAAAAAAAATTCAAAAATTTTTCCATTTAAATAATTAAAAAAAAAAATTAATTTACTTGGGTTTTTTCTATACACGCTTTATGCCGGTCGCACATTGCACTTATTTCCAGTCCTTGAGATGATTCTTGATCACCTTGCATAAATAACTCGTTCATGACTCGCTCAGTCCAATTTCGATAGATTTCCAAAGGTTTTGTCGGATTGCTTAAATCAGCACAGTGAAGCATGTTTTTAAGAACTCGAATTCTATCTTGGTACGAATCAAACTCAATTATACCCGAACCGGCCACTTTTTTCGTCTCCACCATGGTCTTCAACTCGGCCAAAAGACACATATGCTTGGACATGTCAGTTGCTCGTACCATGTCAATCACTATATTTCTTATTGAACGAAGCTGATTTCTTGGTATATTGTGAAAAATATTTAGTTTATCCTTTTGTAAAAGCTTGAATGCCACGGCTAGATGATGATTTTCCAGAACTGAATCGTCATTGTACATTACCGCAAGTTCTGATGCAGTGTTTATTAAATACTGATTTGTCAAACCAGGATGGTCAACATCATGGATTGCGGCCGAGAATACAGCCGCGAGTATTTCAGCATCAGTAAAAACAGACTTAAAAATTTCTGTTTAAAAAAAAGAAAAAAAATTCAAAAATTATTTACTTCTAGAGCCTTGCTGTTTAATAGAACATGGATTGATTGAGTTACGTCAGCAGCATGAATTTTATTATGATATGGCACTGATTGGTAATGATTTTCCAATTCGCTTAAATAATTAAGCAGCGTAGACGGGCATATTTGAAAAATATTGATTAAATCCCGTTGCTTTTAAAAAAATAATTAAAAAAAAATAATTAAAAAAAAAAATTGATTTAAATTAGGCTGATACTTTGAATATGGCGTAAGCTACGGCAGTGAGGGGTCGATGTTCGGTTAGTTCGTCCATAAGAAATAGATTCAAGCCCCATACATTTAAGTCTTTCATTAAGTTGTCTAATTGGTCAGGCTTGGAAGTTTTTACACCAAATGGATATGATTCACTGATTTCGCTCACTTTGGGAATCTGCGACTCCAAAGATCGAGTCAAAAATATGCTGTTCATAGTTGATTTAGATTCATTGATAAAATTACTAATTGGCTTTTTAGCTAAGTCGACTTGAAAATTAGTAGAAACAAGCCATGGTTTTTGAATAGTGAATGAGCTATTTTGAGCGAATTTCTTGGAATCATTTGAAAGATTTGGAGTTTCCGGTTTCGAATTGATAGCATTTTTGTACTCGTCATTCTAGTTAAAGGTTGAAATACTTTATTTTTTTTAAATTTCAAAATTGAAGCCTACATTGGGGATCTGGGAAATTGCTTTGGACAGTATACCACGGTTGACTTTCTGACTGGGTTTGATATTAGTTTCGTCAATTGATTTAAGTCTTTCGCTTATTCGATTATGGTTGCATAGATCGTTGGTATTTGTGTCATCTCTTTTCAAGTTAATAAAACTATCACTTCTCTGGGAGCCCAGGCACCGGCTTGATCCATCATTGTTCTCAATTTCTTCTTTGTTATCTTCAAATATTAATTTATTATTTGTTTTGAAAAATGCTGCATCGGGTCCCATTATAAATTTTACATATTTTTTAATTTTTGATCGAATTTTAAAGATTCTAAATTCCTTGAGAACATTATCTATCTTTGTCCTGTTTTATTTTCTTAGTATTTGATAAGATATCTTGAAAACGTGGTAAAGTCTGGCCTTACTTTTAGCTATAACGCCTTTGATTTATAAGAAATTTATTTCGTATACTAAATATTTATTCAAAACAAGCTAAGTATGTTATCTATTACAAAAAAAATCATGCTGATTTTCAAGAAAAGAAAAGAATACAAATTTGTAAGATATTTTATTTATTTAACATTCAACCTAATACACTCTATTTTTTTAATCAAAAGTTCCATTTAAGTACTGACTAGTATTTTTTTTGATCTATTTTAAGTTAATTAAAGATTTAATGAATATTGAAAAAAAAAAAATTTTTCAACTTACCAAAATAATTTTGACTAATAAATTGTTTGATTTGATCAGTTTCTGCATATTGCGTAAGTTCTTTATTTAACAATTGACGGAACTAAAGCAAATTTTAATTTAAATAAAGAGGAATTTTTAAGGCTTAATAATTATTTGTTTCTGTGACTACTCCAGTTAGGTGAATTTAAAGAGTTGCTATTAAATTTTGAAATTTGTTTATTCACAAAAAATTTTTTTAAGTGTCTTTTTTAAAAAGGTTACCCAGTTCAAATTTGATTTAATTTTTTTTAAGAGAGCGGAATTTAAAATTAAATCAAAAATTAAAAGTTTCACCGCTTAAAATAAAACTTTAAAAAAATTGAAAAATGCTTATCGATGGATTAAAGTGTCTTATTTTTTTGATTAATTAGTTCAAATAATTTAAATAGTAGAAATTACACTAAAAACAAAAGTGATTTATTTATTAGGTCATATATTAAAGAGATATTTAAAAATTTTAGACACATTTAATTTCAATTAATTAACGAAAAGATCTTCACAAGATAATTTTTAAAATCACCTAACAGGTATCGTCATGTTCGGCCCTATATCTTCCAGAATAAAAAGTCATAAAGTATACTTTTGACGTGGCAAGATCAGATATAGTTCTGAATGATTGCATATGCTCTAATTGCATTAGACACCAGTCCATTTCTTCGAGAGTTTCATTTATCATTTTCGTTGTCTCATCTGAAAAAAAAAGGCAAAACATAAAAAATTCTATTAATTAATTATATTAAAATTACGCTACCATTTTCAGACAAATTCTCGTTTAGATTAGAAGGTATTTGTAGTGCAAGCATTTTGCTTATTCTATTTTAGAAAAAAATTTATTAAAAAAATCTTTATTAGATGTATTACCTTTCTGAGCGACAATTGTTTATGTGTACAAAGTTCTGACGGACTGTTTTCAAACTGGCTAAAATTTGAGCAAACGGAGTCACGATCAACTCATCCTGGTGTCTAATAAAGAAAAAAATTAAAGCCGTGAATAGACCTAGTTGATTTTTGTTTTAACCCATTCAAATAAATTGTATGGTGAAGTTGGGAAAACTGTGGAGAGTTTGAGGGCTCAAGGTCTATCGAGTCAAATTTAAAATAGCTCGAGCGAGCACTGTTTTGTTTGTTGCTAACGTGTGCTGTTTTATTCATTATCTAACACTTTAAAAAGTTGTCTTTAGGCTTATTATTTTAGGCCAAGAAACTGGTTTTAAAAAAAAAATACGAAATAAATGAACAAGAATTATTATTTTTAAATTTGTAAGAGTTCAGCAATTTCAGAATTTTAAACAGTATCAGAACTACCGAGAGAGAGCAAACTAGTTTAAGTTTTGATAATTTTGGCTTTTTTATAATAATTTATAATAAAATATTTTTAATTGCTAGCCCTAAAGAAAATCCGTTCCTCGCTTCTATGCTAAATTTAAATCACCTTTTATTTCTTTTAAAAAATTAAACAATTAAACAATTAAACAATTTTGAATAAATTTTCTGAACGAAATGACTAATTATTTTATGAACATTGGTATTAATAAGGTAAATTTTTATTTTTTTGATGGGCTCTAATCGAAAACAAATTATCGATTTATTTATCAGGGATTTTAGCTAAAACTAGAAGGAAGTGGATATGAATTATGTGTGCGTGTGTGTGATCAAAATCCTGAAATACTTTTTAATATATTTTTTTCTTATTTTTTTCTTTTTATGCTCTTAATGCTTATTAACAAAAGGATTAGAATTGCATTTTATCTAATTTATATTGATTGATATTAAAATTCAGCTTAAATTATTAAATTACGGGATAGGCTCGAACAATTATTTCTCAGCTCAATTTTCAGGGCCAATTTTGATTTTTGTCAAGATCTTTTTTAACTTGAAATAATCTCGAAGAAGGAAATACGCATCTTGCAATAGCATGAAAAGAGATGACTTTAAAAATTCCATGATCTATAGGCTTCTGTAATTTCATATATTATTCCTAAATATTATTTTCAAATGTAATCTTCTTCATAGATAAATCCCAAGGCAGCCAGCTCAAGCTCTTTATTTTCGATTTAGCTAAAAGCCTTTAAAAAAATTGCATTTATCATTTGAGTTTCCTGAATTTGTTTAACTAGAGCCAAAAGTTTTCACCCAAATTTTTTATAATATGACAGTCAATTCTAATAAAGATTTTTCTTTCTCTCGAAAAAGGAGAATAGATCCAAATTGCTAGTAGCTAATTTATAAAATCCTGTATGCTAGATTAAAATTGTTAAAGAATTTTCAACTTAAGAGCTTTTTATAAAGTATCAGAAGAACAATGTTACACTGGTTTTAAAATCCGGTTCTGTAAAATATTGTGAATAATTTATTTATTGTCAACCTGAATTTGGTTGATAAAGCTAGTTTTAAAAAAATTCAACAATTTAGTAAATTTTATTTTAAAAAAAAATCAACTTGATCTTTTTTAAAACTTCCTCTAGATTTGAAAATAAAATTGTACTCAAGTGAATCAACTAATTTGACTGTAGAAGAAATGAAAAAAAAATGTAATTATTTTTCTTTGAAAATTAGAATTAGATAAATCTTAGTCGTTTTGTGACTAGTGTTAGAAAAATTTCTACTAGAAATTGATTATGTCGTTCTAATTTTTTTCTTAGAACATAAAATTCGGATATCCTATTTTATGAGAATATTTTTTCCTTTTTTTAATAATATGAATATTTATTAAAAAAAATTATATAGCTTTTACAAATTAAAAAAAAAGACTAGAAAAGTTGACATTTAGAATTAAATTTATATTGTGGCTAGTCTAGTTTTAATAAAACAAAAAATTGAAATTTTACAATCGATTTGAATGTTAAAGTGAAAAATGAAAAACAGATTTGCAGCAAATATTGATCTAAGCCTAAACAAAGCGCTAAAATTTCTTACTTTAACTCAATATGCCAAAAGCTACTAGAATAGATTTTTAAATTACAGAACATTTATCATTTTGTGCCAAAATTAAACAGTCGAGTTATTTTATCAAACATTTCAGCTCTCGATCATGTAATTAAAATCAGACATATCTTTATATATGTTTTTATGTTCATCGAGTGTGCCTTCAAATTGGAAACGTCTGTTAATTGCTCAAAATTGAATAGTTAACATAAAATTTTTTGATTTTTTTTATTTAATTTTAAATAATCCAGAACAGTGTGAAACAAGCAGATTTATGGTTTTTAACTATTTATCTTGAATGCAAATTTTGGCCCTCAATTACTCTCTCTTTAGAATAAAAAAGTGAAAAAGTTTATAAATTAAAATTCAATTAATCTTCTTAACCAAAAATGTTTGTTGAAAAATAAAATTCAAAGTGCAATCATAAGAACTATTTGAATTAATCTTAGACAAAACTTATTTTTTTATTTAACCTTAATTAAAGATAATAGATGAAAAAATTTATTTAATTAAATTTAACCTTTAATATGCTGAAATTATCCGAATTCTGATCCAGTTGAAAAAAATCTTTTATTTAACTAGTCGACAGAGCTCTCGGGAGAGAGTAAGATATTCAGAGTGAACAAATAAAGTAAATAAAGTGCTTACCCTTCGCTGGTACTGGCAATGGACGCGCTCCTCATTGGCAACTTAACATGGTTATCTGAATCAGTATCTGCGCGATACAGAAACGATTCGCGTCTGTGATTGTGACCGGAGTGAAGTGCAGATGGTACTGTCAAGCTATTATTACTAGTGGACAATTTTCCAATTTTCTTATTCACTAATCGCTTTGAAGATGTATTTGAATTTATGAATTTATTTCGAACTGAGTCTGGACTCGAATTTGTCACATTAATTTCAATCACATTTTTCTCACTGGGATCAGAAAATTTTTCTCGCTTGAACTTGGTGAAACTTGATCGCAAATTTCCAAGCTTGGTCTTAGACAACTGACTGTTTCCTAACTCTGACTTAAGACTCTTATTCGAATTCATTTTAATTTTGTCGTCTCCAATTCTAATTATTTCTGGCTTTGCTCTCTTAGGCTTGCTTTTTCAAATAAATAATTATTAGAAAATTTATCACCATTTTTATCAAATGTAATAAAAAATTATTAACAATTAAAAGAAATTAGAGAAAAATATAAAAAAAATTTATTACCAAATGCAAGAAGTATTTAAATTTGAGTTGGATTCAATTGAATTTGAGGACGATGTCAAACATTCTCCATTTATGTTCTGTGAATTACTGTTAGATCGAAATTGCCTGAATAGTTGAAAAAAATTTCTTATTAGACCAGGATTTTGCGGAATTGAAGTGTTAGCATTTTTATTTTGAGAAATCATTTTATATTCCATTTTATTACTCATTTTTTTTTCATTTAAATTGAGATTATGTTTCTTTTTGCTATTTTTAATTACTATATTGCCATCA
Organism: Brachionus manjavacas; assembly: GCA_019054805.1. Classification (NCBI taxonomy): domain Eukaryota; kingdom Metazoa; phylum Rotifera; class Eurotatoria; order Ploima; family Brachionidae; genus Brachionus; species Brachionus manjavacas. Next base: position 2,819,909 of record JAHQIY010000005.1, read on the forward strand.
TCGTCCTCTTCGGCTTCACTTAGATCAGTTTTATTACTCTCGTCAAAATGAGTTCTATCGTTTTTGTTTAGCTTTTCGTCGAAACGTACTGATTTCTTATTGCCAAGCTTGTTCTCTACTGAATCTTCATTAAATGAAGTGGCTATGATTTTGGGCATTTTCGGCAGCCAAGTTAAAGCATCTCTTTTTAGAGATCATTTATCAAACATTTCATTCTATCAAAAGAAAATTCAAATTATTAAAAAAAATAATTTTTAAAATAATTTTTTTTTGAAGAAAAAAATACTTTGTACCAGGCTAACCAAAAGTAGTTTGTGGCACTTTAAACATTTTGAAAAATATCTTAATGGCAATAAAGCGCCAAAAGAAATTCAGTGCAGTTTTTGAATGAAAAATTTTCTCTATATCCTCAGAATTTCTCAATTTTTCAGAATATGACCCCGAGCCTTGTATTCAAATATCATTTAGTTTTGTTTTTTTTTGTTGTTAGTAAATAATTAGAAAAATGTTTATGCAACAAAACTGCGTAATTTGGAACAAACTCTTTACATTCATTCTATTTACACTTAAAAAGATATTTTATATCTCTTGAAAATTCGGCTTATTTTTCCAGGGCTTAAAAATGTTTATGCTGTGAATGAAGAAAAATTAATTAATTTGCCCGATAAGAGATAAATTGGTTTTTGTTGCTGATTAGCCTTGAGGATACGGATAGATTCTACCGAAAGAAATCGATTTTTAAACCAGGTTAATCAATTGATTAGATAAAAACCTTGGAGAACTAAAATAAATAATTTTACCAACCAAAATAAATACTTATTTATTTTTGATTTTAGCCTTTTTTTTGTTAGAAAAATATTTAGTCAGACATACGAAATTTTTTACTTTGCCTATTTTAATAATTTTTGCTTGGTAATATGAAACGATCGTAAGAAAAAAAAAAGCAGAAATAAGATAAATACTTTTTTAGTTAGTTTATTATTGTATAATAGAATCATATTAATCATGAGAATTCAATTTCTGTTTTAAATTATGTGCAAATAGATAGATTCCTGAATATTCAGCTATAAAACAAAAGTTTCATGACTGAGTGGTTTTTTAGTATTAATTTTGAATTTATTGAAAACTATCCAACTTCTAAATAACTAGAATACATAAGCCAACCTGAGAAATAATAAACTCATTCAATTTTTGATAAGCAATTTTTAGTTTATGAATTTCGTAGCTTTGTTTTACCTGTAAAAAAGGAGTGATTGTTTTTAGGGTAAATTCGATTATTCTGTAAACTGAATTATACACAATTATTCAAAAATTTAGAATAACTTGGAGTCGAAACACAATTTAGCTTGAAAAACTCTTAAGTACTGGACTTGTGGGATGCTTTCATGTAGGCTGCATAATAGCTCTTGGGACTTTTTCCACTCATTTAGCTCAATTTAAGCAAGCTTGTGCTACATTGATGATGCTTACAAATCAAAAATTGTCCCGTGTCGATTAATAAAATTTTAACCTACCTTAAAAGTTTGATTTTAATAGATTTAACTTTAACTTTAAGAAAGATTGGTACATTTCAATAAGCAAAGTAAATTGAACTTAACAAATGAAGTCATTTAGCTTTAAAATTCAATTAAATCTGTAATGAAATTTTGTATAAAGGATTTGAAATAAAAGTGTTGAAATTTTATTTTTTTTAAATTTAAAAAATTTAAAAATTATTTGAGCATTTATTTTATTAGATCAAAATGATAGTTTATATCTAAAATGTTAAAAAATCACTTTTAAATTTGAATTAATTTAATAAGTTTTTGTCCTTCAAATGATTATTATAGAATGCTAATGAAAAGAAAAAAACTTTCTTAATAAAGCTTGCCGATGTGGATTTAATCTCGTATACGCAGACTATTAAAAAAAAAATTTATTTTCGACTTTGACATTTTAGAAATTTAGATTTACCTAATGTAAACATCAAAATTGGAAATCAAGAAAGAGATTTTTTTATCGATTTATGTGTTTTGCTTAGTCAAACAAAAGAATCTTATGAAAACCTTTAAGAAAAATATTCAAATTAAAAAAGAATTAACAAATTTTTTTATTCTTTAAATATTTGTGAATAAAAACTAAAAAGAATATTTTTCTTATAATGTCTTATGGCTAGTATTACACTTTGGAAGACGCTCACTTGCCATTTTTATCTGTGATACGATTTATTTTTACTAGACTGGAACCCAAATCAATAACTCAAAACCTTAACATTAATTGAATTCATTTGTAAGACACTACTCTGAAACTTATTATCCATCAGAGTTTTTTTGTTCAACGCCTTCATTAAATTTGATATCTTAGCTTTAATTTATCTTTTATGTAATAATTCGTTGATGGATTAGATTCTCAAGTTGAAAATTAACACCTAATAAAACGAACAAGATTTTCATAGCTATGATGATATTTTTTTAATAAAAAAAATCTAGTGAATTTTGTTTAAATGCTTTTAATCTTTAAATTATTTGCTCGAGCACTCTAATACTCTGAATTTTTTTAATTAAATTAATAATCTCAAGAATCAGGAAGCATAAGTCAATTTATAAAATATTGAATAATTTTAAAACTATTTATTTTTCAAAAAATTGAACACAATTAAATTTTCATTAAGCTGGAAAAACCTTGAGAAATTGATTTTTAGGATAATGAAAAAGAAGCTAAGACCTAAGCTAACGAAAGAAATCGAGATGGATTAATAGAAAAGTCTCAAATTTTTCAATTAGAATGCTAATTAAATTAAATTTTTCCTTTAGATTAAGTGAAAGTGAGCGAGAAATTCCTGAATTTTACACAATTAAATTATAATATTTTTAAGTTACTTATTTGTTTTTGTATTTGAACTGTATAGTAGTTACTTTGAAAAAAAAATCTTGAGATGAAGAAAATGAGAGAAATTGGAAAAATCAATAAACTTTAAAAAATATTGTATAAAAAAATTAATTTGTTAGTCAAGATGCGATAAGAAAAACCCTATCTAACAATTTCGATAAAAAAAGTGAAACAGATGAATTTTTTTTAGTTGTTAGAAATTTTTATAAATAAATCATTATAATATGCTGATCAAACTTATTGAAGTGATAAAACGTTATTTAAGGTTGCTCAAACAAAAAAACTATCCAAGGTAATAGTTTGAGTTTTCTATTAACTAATAATTTAGTAAATATCCAATTCTATTAATTTAATTTTAAAAAAATTTGATAATCTTCTAAGAAGAGTAAGGTTTTAAAAGAAATGATTCTTAAAAATCTTCTAAAAATCTTGATTTAAACAAGTCATAAAAAGGATCCAAATGTCACTTTAGCATTTAAACATGTATCTGAGTTTTTTTCAAGAAAGTATTTAAATTAAAAATAAATTTTAGTGGAATTTAATAATTAAGGTTTTATTCTTACTCTTGAGTCTCTGATCTCCTGAACGAATGATAAAATATAAAGTTTTCAAGTATAGATTAACAAAAGAAATTGACTTTTTTATTTTAAAAAAACTATCACGAATATTGACAATCATTTTAAATCATCAATCAAAAAAAATATCCGAAATTTGAGACGAAAAGAAAAACGACTCAAAAGTATTAGATAAAAAGCAAATATCAATTCACGATTATGTTTTAGATTTTAGCTTTTAATTTAAATCTTACAATTTTAAAATAACAAATAAACACTTAACGAACTTAAATTTTTAAATTTTATTTTATTTTATACCTTTTAATGACAATAATCGATTTTTTGTTTGACGAGTTTCATCATATTCGTTTAATTAATTTTGGATATTTGGTAGCCAAATTTTTTGTGTTTCGAAAAATTAAAATTTTAATATCTGAAATTATCATTTTTTATTATTTTAATTTTATTTAATTAATACTATGCCTTAACTGGTAAAAAAATTTAAAATTAAATTAATTTCTTCTGTGCAAACACCCTCAATTAAATTAATTTCCCTGATGCTAAAAGAAACAAAAATTAACTATTTATGAATAATACTTGATTATTTCATCAGATGAATTTCAGGTATTTTAATAGAAAACATACTAATTATTTATCTAAGGAAAATATTTGACAAAATAATAAACATTTAAAAATTTTGTATGAAAATAATACCTATAAGATTTAAGGCTGTAAATCCGAGGCAACAGCGTTTATTGGTAAAAATTGTTGTCAATTAATGCTAATTTTTGTCAGAAATAAATCAATGACGAGATGTTCTAGATTTTAGACACTCAAGCAAAATAAAACTTCGATTTTAAAGATATAAATTTAAAAATTAAGCTTTTGATTGAATTGAACAAATTTTGCATATAAAACAAATAAGTAGATAAATAACCAAAGCAATATATATAAACTAAAAAAAATGTTTCATTTTAAATTTTTTAAAAAATCAAACTAAAATACAAGCGTCAATTGATTGAAATTTTAGCATAAAATGTTTTAAAATAAATTATAAGAGTAAATAACAACGATAATAACAATAGAAACAGAAAAAATAACAAAAAAAAAAAAAACAAATTCTTGACTAAATTGCTTCAAAATAATTTCAAGTTTCCTAAAAAAAATTAAACATTTACTAAATATTTCGAGATAATTGCTTTGAAGAAAAATTGTAATTGAAAAACCAAGATAGCAAAAAAATTATTAATCTAAGATTTTTCGGATATCTAGACTATCTTAAATAAAAAGTAAAAGATTATTTTGGTTTTTTGTTTTTAAAATATATTAAAATCAACTAGCCAGCTTAAAATCTGTTTTATTTAGCCGAATTGGATTTATTATTGTAAATTGATAACAATTGAATTGCAAATGAAACCAAAATATACTTTTTGAGAAGGCTTTGATGTTTTTGTTGTTGACGCGTTTTGAATTATTAATATTGGAATTTTTGTCATATTTTTAAATTTATAATTTATCGAAAAAAAAGTTTTAGAGCTATGTTTTTATTTATAATCAGAATTTTTCCAAATATTCATTTTTCATCCATTAATATTTTTTTTATTTTCTTTTTCGATGCTTTTTTTGTTTATTTCAAATTGAACTTTAAATTTCTAAGAGAAAAATTTGAAAAACAAGTTTAGAATTTTGAACGACAAAAAAGAATCAATTAGTCTTAAAAAGCTTTCTTATTACATTACAAATATAATTTAAAAAATAAATATGCTAAAAAAATAATTGATGTTCTATTAGTCAAGCTTTTTATTTAGCTAATCCTTAGTTTCAGCCCAAATGAAATCAACTAAAACTAAAAAAAAATCAAAATTGCTCAAAAATAGTTTATCTAACAGTTTTTCGAAATTTTAAACCTTTCCAAAATTTGAAAAAATATAAATTTAGAAAAAAAAAACACTAAATGGAAAATATTGATTAATTTTGAATATATTAGCCCTAACAAATGCTCAAAAGATCGAAATTTTTGTCCTAAAATAAATTCAAATTTTTCCAAAAGGGCAAAATTTAGAGAAAAAAAGGAAATTTAGCTTTTTTAAATGATTTTTATAAACTTTTTTAGAACATATGAGTGAAACAGAAATCTTAACTTTGAAATGAATCCGAGACAAGTGCTAACTTGAGCATTTTGCTTGGTTTTTTTGTATCCTAAAATTTAGTTTTAGCAAAGCTATAAAGCTCTGGTGATGCTGACGCAAATATTATGAAACAATTGAAAATGAATTAACAAAATTAAATTTTGACTAAATAGACAACTTTTAAAAAAGCTAAATATTAATGAGCAATATTTGTTTTAGAAAATGAAAATCTCTTGTTAAGTCTAGAATTTAAATTATAAATGATAATTATACGGAAATTTATTAAAAAAGGACGATATATAGATTTTTTTTTGTTTTTTTAAATACAAAAATTTAACTAAAGACACAGAGAATAGCCCTAATTTTGACAGAAATTTGGTTACTAGCCTAAATAATTAGCTAAATATTAGACAGGGTAAATAAAGACAAGCTCAGTAATACCAATAAATCTTTTCTTGATTGCATTTGGTAATATAAAGTCAAAAAGCTGATTAAATTTTCGATAAAGCTTAATTTTATTATTTTTTTGAGCTAGAATCAAGGGCACGATTGACTGAAGTTAATATTCATCTAATGAAGAATAGATTTATAATTTTTTCGATGCAATTCCCAAATTAAAACCCCTAATTAAAAATTGCTTAAATTTAGTTTCGGCAAAATTCTTTTAAACGCAATGCTCATTGTGTTGGAACGGGATATATTCTCCAACAAAAAAATCTAGACGAAAATATATAAGCTGAAGATGAGGAAATTTTTAAATGATGTCTAATTGAAAATATTTTTACACGTCAAACCTTTACTTTAAGTGGATTTAATTTTCCTCTTTTGATAAATACAAAACTGTCAAAAAAAAGACAAAAGAGCTTTGATTAAATTTTTTATGAATAAAGCAAAATTAATTCCTATAAACATTTTGTTTAATTCTTAAAAATGATTTAAATTTAATTCTAAAGATAAATTTCGGTTTAATATCTAGATTCTAATTTAAAGTCGCAAATTTTGGGTCCAACCATTAATTTTTGTTAAATCCAACCTAAAATTAAAAAAGGTTCTTATAATTAAAATAACACATTGCTTGTTCAGCCAATGTTTTATGACAATTTTATTTTTTAAATTCAAAAATATTTTTCCTATAGATTTCAAAAAATTGATCATTTAAAAAAGTTTTATAAAATTTCATTTTAGTCCGTAAGATCTCAATTTACCTTCAAAAAAAACTCTTAATTGGTTTCATTCGACATTTATTTATATATGAAAAATTTATAAAAAAAGGAAATTTCCACTTATTAAAGCGTTAAAAGCAACAAAATTTTTTAATTAAACACTCAACATTTTCATTAAAAATATTTTTAATTCAACAATTTAAATTTATAATTTTTAACTTACAAATAAGAAAAGTTTGAAAGCAAAAGAAATGCTAAAATTATCTAGTTTGCCATTTTATTGAACAAATTGCATTTTTTTTTAATTTATGGGCAAACTGTAAATTTAATTTGATATTTAAATATTTAAAAGGTATAGAAAGTTGAGTAAGTTTCTAAATTTATTCTTTGAAATTCTTTGAAAAAAAGCTCTTAATAATTAATTGCCTGACAAAGAGATTCGAAATTGTCTACAGGGATTATCAAGCATCATTGCAAACAAACCATAAATTATGAATTCTGAATTAAGGCTTTTTTCATGTTTGCACCAATTTATCATGAATTTTCTTTCCTTATTATATTCATCATCAAACATTGAATTTGCATATTTTGTTATTTTATTTAAAATATATTGCCCAATTATTGTGTAAATAACTAAATTATATTTATTTAAGAAATTTTACTAAGATTAGAAAAAAATATGCTGAAGGATGCATTATGTTTAAATAGAAAATCCTTGTCTAAGCTGAAATCTATTAAAAAAACAGCCTTAGGAAAAAGCAGTTCTTACTTTCTTGATTGAGATTAGGCCGCTTGATTTCTAATTACCCCATATGAAACCAAATAAATCAAATAAAGTTAAGTGAATTGAAAAAACTTATTGATTTTTAAGCTTTTAGCATATCTTATTGTTAAATATTTTTATATTGTGAGAGTGTGTTTTAGGTTTTAATAGCTAAGAAAGAAGTTTTGGAGATTGATTGAGAATTAAGAAGGAATTCTGTTTGAAAATAAATTTTTGTTAACCAAAATTAGTTTATTTCTGCAAACAATTTTTTGTTCAAAAAAAAACAAATATTAAACAATTTCCTAAACGTTAAGTTACGAATTAAAAGGTATTAATAATATATAATAAAAATAAAAAATTAATTTAATTTAAACAAAAATGTATTCAAATGCATTTTTTTTATTTAAATAGCTAGTAATAATCTTATCTTGACCGTAAATCGTAATTAAACTTTAATAAAAATGAATCAATGTCTTCATGTATCTTTATTTATAAAATTTTTTTAAAATCGCTCTTTAAAATTAAGTGCTCGAATTTCTGGCCTCAATTTTTTAACAAAAAATGTCAAGAATCTCTTCAAGATTGAATTATGTGAGTTTGATTTTATATACTATGGAAAATTTTTTAGTGTTAACAAATAAAAAGTAATTTTAAAGCAACTTAAATTAAATTTAAATGCATTAAAATTAAATAAAAAAATCTTAATTTAGACAAATAATTATAAAATTAAATTAATGCTACCGTATACTATTGACCTTTTGTAAGTATTGTGAAATTTAGTACTATTTAATAAAAACATTTTCGTTTTATAAAAATTAAAATTCTAGGCAAAAAATTGCAACAAAGTATTGCATTCAATAAAAATAAAAAATTTTTGTTCAATTTTTACTTAATTGGCAAAAAATGGAAAAAACATCAAGCCTTTTCAATAGGGATATTTAAAAAAAATTTTAATACTAATGCAGAGTTTAAAAATAAATCAATTTAAAAATTTTCTAGAATTTTTCAAATTTTATTTAAGCTAAAGAAAACTTTTTTTAGAGAAAATCCAAAATTTTGATCTAAATCTTAGGTTAACTTCATCATTTAAGTATTATTCTAAAAAAAAATGCTATTGCTTAGTTTCAATGAAAATTAAAGCCAACAAAATAAACCCAAATCCTGAAGAAGTTCTTAGAGTACTAATCAATCACATACAGTTACTAAATATCTATAATTATCGCATTTATTACCCTTAAGTTAAATTATCCATAAATGTCATATTTTCTAAAATATCAATTCCTTTATTTTCAATTCTATTAATTTTCCTTTTTTATTAATAAGATGATTTTTTATTTTAATAAATTATGCTATAGACATGTTGAAAGCCAAAGGTTTAAACAATGAAAAAAAACCTACTGAGAAAGAATTTAAAATTTAATATTTAAAACCCAAATGTATAAAAAATTGTAAATTTTCATTCTTACGATAACTAACTTTTAATATTTATGTATATATTTAAATATTGTGCTTTTAAATTGTTTCAATCCATTTTTATATATGATATAATATTTATAATTTTTTTACACCTTTAAAATAAAATTAATATTAAAAACATCTAATCTAAATAGATATAAAAAATTGAAGAAAATAAAAATAAAATATTCAAATTCTTTAAAGTTCATCCATTCAAGTTTTTCATACAAGAAATGTTGTTTATACAGAGATATTTTTTTAATTATTTAATCAATATTTATGAATAAATTTTTTTAATATCATTTTTAATTAGAATTTTTCAATTAGTCAAATAATCAAAATAAACTTCTCTTTTTTTTAAATTCTTATTTTACCAGCAGCATTGCATGCGTAAAGCCTTTTTATATTCTAAACATCTATCTCATTAGAATATCCCTTTAATGTAACAAACTGAAAACTAAATCGCCGAAAATTCAGCTATTTTTTTGAAAATAGCACAAAGATTTTCACTTGATTTTATTTTTTTATACCTTTATCATGAAATGAGGAAAAAATAATTTTTAAATAAAATCTTAAATAATTTTTTGAAAATCAAAAAGCATTTAGAAGCCTAAAAAGTAAGAAAATTCTCTTCGAATTTTTTTTAAGTCTTTTTTTTAGTTTCAAAATAATTAAATTAATAGATCAACAGACCTTTTTTCGAAAATTATTTTTGAAATCAATACTTATTCGATCAATTAATTTTTTCAAAAATTTTATTTGAAATTACCAGAAATAGAAATAAAATCTAATAAAAAAAAATACATCAAAATTAATGAATGCTAAGAACTTATTTAACTTTAAAAAATTTGATTTTAATTTGTTTACCCAGGAATTTTTTAATTTGATAATTTCAAATTATTCTATGAATTTTTTTTTAAATATTGATTAAGAATTATTAATTTTTTTATTGAGTTGACAAAAACTGAATGCTCATTCGAAAATTTGATTTCAAATTCATTAAATAATTTGTTTTGGTTCTGATATAAAATTCTCTAGTATCAGAATTGTATTTTGTATATTTGTACCAAGAAAATTATATTACAGAAAAAGTGTTTTAATTCATTGCTCTTCTTTATTTAGTTATTTATTATTACTAATATTATTATTTTTTAGTTTGAAGTTTACTGCGCTTCATCGGCGACTTAAAAATTAAAAAAAAAGCAAATAAAATATTAAGAAATTAAGTAATTGTAAAATAACTTAATTATTTAAGATGATAAATACTGGTCAAATCCACTGGCTTTAACCCAAAAATACTTAGTTGTTTTAAAGGTTTATTTTGTCGGTAGGTTTATTCCTTTCTTTTCTGAATTTTTTAAATTTCATTTTTATTAGAAGAGTGTTAAAAAAAAATATAAGCCTTAGAACCCTTGACATTAAAGCATTCAAAAAATGATATTTAATTTTTTCTAAATTTCTTGTATAATGTATTTTTGTAGTTTTTATATTAAATTATGGTGCTATCCAGACTTGTTTTTAAGTCACAGTTTTAAGTCTGAGTCAAAAAAATCTAAGTCAAAGTTATGACTTGACTTTTTAAGTCACATTAATTTGTAATCATAAAAAAAAAATTTCTTTAATTTTTTGTTTGTTGGAGTCACATATTAGGTGACTCCATTGAGTCACCAAACCAGCATCGTCGTGGAGTCACATAATCGACAAGATCCAAATTTTCTGGTTTTCTAACTGGAGAAATAATAATGTTTTTATAAGACCAATTTTAACTGAGCCAAATAGGAGAGTGAAAAGGGTTTTAAAATCTAGACTTAAAAACATTTTTCTAAAGTCTTAAACAAACTTTAAATACAACTTTATTTTTCAATTAAAAAATTTCTGATCACAAAAAAATTCCTTTTTAAATTTAATATTTTTGGTCACAAAAATATTAAACCATCTCATTCTGGATATGATATCTTTGGTCACACACTCGACATGACTCAAATAAATAAATCTAATTATTAAAATTTTTAAAAAATTTTATGTCATTGATTTAAGACTTGTGACTTAAAAACAAGTCTGGTGCTATCCATAAGATTAAAGAAAATTTCAGAGAAAAATCGTTTTTTATTTCAAAAGTCAAAGTAATATTTTAGTCAAATTGGACTTTGACTTTTAAAATATTTTATTTTAAAATTGGTTTGATTTTTTGTGTTTGAATTACAAAATGTATCCAATGTTGAAATAACATTGAAAAAGTGCGATGTTTCAAATATTTTTTTCAATTTCAAAAAAAAATTAATTTAAAATATTGCAATCGTGAAAAACTTTGTTTTTTAATAAATTTTATAAAGATGATTTTATAATGTTTTTTTTTATAATGATGACCCTTAAAGATTGTAGTTTAAAAAACTATCTTCGCTCTGTTTTTCATATTTCATTAATTAAGTATTTGTTAAAATGCACCAAACGAAATTAAATTATCACTAAAGTCAAAATTGTATTAGAGGGTCTAGTCGCTTAAGGAAACTATGGTTCACCTGTTTCTGGAACAATTCTTGTTCTCAGGTTATTTGAACTATTAGTTGACCTTATCAAAAATTGTTCACCTATTTTGAAATCTTTTTATTTAGAAAAAAAGCTTATGTAATTATAAAAAATAAGATAGAATAAATAATTACATAGAAAATTTAAAGTTTGGCGGAGTAGGTAAATATTGCGAAATAGATGAATCTATGTCCCCCAGAGTCAAACACTTAAAGGGTGAAAAATTAATCTTAATTTTCTTTAATTTATATTATATTATGCTGAAAGGCAAAGATTTAAGTATAGAGCGCATTTGGGTATTTGAAATTGTTGAAAGAGTAATACCAAGTCAACCAAATCAGAGCAAATGCTAAGCTATTTTTAAAGCTCCTTCAAATTAAAAAAAAAAAAAACATTAACTAATTTTTTTACCAGTTTCGAGAATTAAGAATTCTTTTAAATATCTTTATTCAATTTAATCACTTAATTCTATTTTGGTTCACCCAATTATATTTTGAACAAAAAAATTGGATGAATCAATAAATCAAAAAACCTGAGAACAAGAATTTTTTGGAAAATAAGTGAACTTTAGTTTACCTAACCGACTAGACCCAGTTTTTCAACAATTGAATAAAAACTTTATTCTAAGTGAATTATTTATCTTTTTTTGTATTTATTTTTTATTTTATTTAAATTATTTAACTTTTTATTTTTTTCATTTATTTTTATTCTGAAGGAGCATTTGCTCGGTAAAAATAATAATAATAAAAAATAAAAATAAAAAAATAATTTTCAAAATTTTTTTCAAATGTTATTTCAACAGTGGATACATTTTGTAATTCAAAAACAAAAAATTAAACCAATTATTAGTCAAAGTCAAACTTTAACTTCAACTTATAATTTTGATCTATTACAAGATTAATTAATTAATTGTTATTGTTGTCTTTCGAATTAAGAAAATTTTGATTTTTCTTTAATTTTCCTGGTAAATGGAAGCGAATTTATCTTTAAATGAGAAAAAAAATAATTTCAGTTATTAGAAATTCGTTTTATTTATTTTCAAAGTAAAGAATAAGTTAATTTGGCTTATTAAATACAATCAAAATGTGCTATAATCTTAGAATTGTTAAATCAATTGAAACTTTACGAATAATCATATAATATTATTAAATAAAAAACTAAAAAAAACCTTATTTTTTAATTTTATTTAATTTATTTATTTTATCTATTTATTTATTTGTTTCAAAAATTACGACCAATTTGGCGATTGTAAAAAAATTAAATATAAAAGAAAAATATTAAAAATAGAAATTTTATAAAAATAAAGACTATTTTTATGTCTATTTTAAGACTTAAAAATTACATGCTTAGAAGAAAAAAAAATTACCTAATTACTATTTTTATAATTAAAAATAATTTCATTTTCAACGGCTGTCAATATCGAACACAATAAATTTAGTAAAAATTACCACAAACTTATATAAAGTAACAACAAAAATTTTATACTTTTATCTCTTTATTTTTTTTCCGAACATATTATAAATAAAATAATTTAATCAATGAAAATTTAAACAAAACTATTGAATTTACAACTTTTATCAAATAAATTGCTACTAAAATCTTAAACGCTCCATATTTTTTTTAATTGACAACAAATTAAACTCTCATCCAAATAGTTAATGGCTTGAAGTTTAAAAAAAAGTGAACATTTTTATGCAATCGTCGATCAGACCAAATCTATTGAAAGGGTATCACTCAATCCTGAAGACGAAACTCTTAATGATGAGGAATCATTTCTATCAAAAAGTCTTGCAAAAGTCTAAAAAAAGGATAAGAAGCAAGAATATTCAATTTAAACTACCTGAATTTTTCGATTATTTTTAAGGAAATGGATTCGAAAGTTCAAAACGGTGAGATAAACAGGAATTTTTGAGAGTTGAAGAGTTCTTAATATTAAACAAGATGGGATTAGTCGGTGTTATTGTCGGTTCATGAATCAGCTTTGGTTTTAGAATAGATCAATTAAAATCGATGCAAATTCAAAGAATCAGAGGAGATTCATTCGAATCATCCCGTAATGAAGGCAAGAAATATTTATCGATTTTAGAATCAAAAACTTGGACAACATTGGATGAGATGATCTCTTCGTTAAACTCAATTAGAATAGTCAAAGTCAATCGTGAAAATTGGAAACTAAGTTCGTGCACTTGTTCATACTGGCTAAAAAATTATTATTGTTGTGATTCTATAGCATGTTGTAACAGGCTTAGTAAGTATTTTTAAAATAAAAAAAAAATCCTTCAAATATATTTATATTAATTTTTTTTGAATTGATGAACTTCAATGATATTGGCATGGATATACCATTGAACAACAAGCCAAAGCGAGGATCAAAAACGAAAACAAGGCCATGTCTACAACATCAACCAGCGGACTGTACTCAGAACGAAGAAAATGCCTTACTCGAATCTGAAGAAGATTCGGATAATGAACTTGAACAAGCTCCAACATCATCTAAAAGAGACAGGCGGAATGATGCAGCTTTATCAATAGAGAATATTTGTAAAAATTGTAAGAACCCAATGAAGAAAATAGAGGTTTTTATTGCCCAAATGGTCGTAATAGGAATAAAGATTAAATTTTTAGTTTTATTTTTTTTATTTGTTTTTACTTTACTATTTTCAACTTATTATATTTGTTTATTTGTTTGTTTTTTTTTTTTTTAATCTAAATTAGGAAAAGCAAATTAATTCAAAAATAAAAATTTAAAAAGTCAAAGTTAACTTTGACAGACTTTAAAATAAATTTTTGACTTTTGACCAACTCTGGGAAAATTCCAACAATTTCTTAATAATAAAAGTCTCTTTATAATTTATTATAGTTAACTTTGTTAAAAATAGCTTTAATCAAACTAAAAAATTGACATGCTTTATTTTAAAATTTTCAAGGTCTAAATAAATTTTTTGAATTATTCGTCCTTTTTGTGTTATAACAAATTTTTGATTTGAAAATTATTATTTTTATAATTTTGTTTATTTTTTATACATATTTTTTTAAGCTAAAATATTGAATGAAAAAAAAATTATTTGATATCTGTTTTATTCAATCAATATTATCATATCTTTAATAAAAAATAAAAATACTTTTGATAAAAAAAGATAAAAATAACAGCAACAACAACAAAGAAAATCTAGTTAAAAGTATCAATTTATATTTTTGCTTTAAATGCCCAATGTTCCAATATTTTGATTTTTTAAAGTACAAAATAAGACTATAAATTTAAAGTTTTTTTGTTGGGAAAGAAAGACATTTATAATAAATAAAATTACGGTAAAAAGAAAAAAATCAAGGATTGCCCAAAGATATAGTTAAATTAGATTTAAAAAAAAATCAATTTAAAATGTTAAAGCCGTTGATTCATTTGTTGTTAAGTTAAGTTATTTTTAATTTACAAGCTTTAACGTTTAATTTCACTTTTTTTTATTCAAATATAAAAAAACATAGTTTGTTCTTCACTTTACGGGAATGCTTTTTAGTTAAAATAAATATTCAAACAATAAAATTTAAATAAATTTTTCTTTTCATTTCAAAATTTGAATCAGCAAATTGTTCATCTAAATAGATCAAGTATAGACGACGAAGAAAATATTGAAGTATTTGAGCTTGACTTGGAAGCCGGTGTTGGTGTTTTAGCTGGACTATCGTTTGAAGGCTTTTTTTTTGAAAACAAAACGGCCGAGCTTTGTGGACTATGCGCTTGTTTTTGTGAATTAAGAGACGTATTGGAAGATGTAATGACAGATGAGGCCTTTTGGGAAATTGCGGATAGAGCTGCTGCTGCACTTTGTTGAGCCTTGGTCGCAATATTTTTTGTCTGATTGAAAGTATAGAATGGGGAAGACGCTGGGTTCGGTGAAATGCTGACCGAGCCCTGGCTAGCAGTTGACGATGCTGATGATGATGAAATGCTCGCTTTAGAAACTATGGCAATATTTTGCTTGCTCTTTATGTCATTCAAATAGTCGCTATTCATTTCCATTTTTTTTATTGAATCGTGGGAATTTTTCTCCTTGCCAATTGAGTTCGATGAACTGGTTGAGGGCGGTTTCTGGGCCTGTTGTACCTGAGTATTAGTCAGCGAAAGAAGTTGATTGGCAATGTCATTTGTTAATTGATTGAAAGATTCGTTCAAGTCTATATCTGTCTGTTTGGTTAAACAAGTTGCTGATTCATGGCTGCTTCCGGCACTAGAAGAAGTTTGATTTGTTGCTGTGCTTTGAGCTTGTATGGGCTGAGAGTTTGGCGGCGAGTTTTGCTTTGGTGCTTGGGCAGATTTAATTACTTAAAAATAAATAGAAATATTTTCTCATTTAATCTCATATTTGAACAACATTTTGCATGCTTTTTGCCAATACAACATAAAAAAGAGCTCATACCTAATCTTTGTTACAGGTAGCAGCGGTGAAATTGTATATTTCTTGAAATAATTCCTGACCGAATATAAAATCTAAAACATATAAAGCAGAATTACAACATCAAACATCGATAAATTTTGCCAATGTAAAGGCTCCGTACATTTACGTGCATTATTTTTAAAAAAATTTAGTGAATTTTTTTATACGTCACATTTTATTTTCAAATATTATGAAGAAAATGAGTCAAAATTTAATAAAAATTAAATGTAATTTTCTTTAAAAACTAATTTTATTTTTTTAGATTAGGAAGAGTAAGGAGCAATTGAACTGGAACAATTATGGAATAATTCAGAAGAAAAATACTGTCCAATTCTATCAAACTAAACAAGATTTATTTTTATTTTTTTAGTTTCTGCTGAAGAAAAATATAAATTTAACAATTTAACAATTTCTTCTCTTAAAAACTTCACTATATTTAAATAATCTTCGAAACAAATTTATCATCATTTCTATAAAATTGATTCAGCAAAATAAATCATGATTTTTACTTTTTTCTTGTTGAGGCCAAATTTTTGGATAAAAATTTTATTTTTAAATTATCATTGAAAAAAATTAAATTAATTGAATCTCAGCAAAATATGACCTCTAGTTTTTCAATCTAACAAAAATAATCCCTTTCAAATTGACTATTAAATTATGGGGGTGTATCAAAGCATAGAATTTAAAAAAGCTTAGAAATTATCTAACCATGAAAATACGTAGATAAAAGGAAAACGTAGAAAATCAATTAACTTAGAAAAAACATAGAATATTTTTAAACGTAAATAATCAAAAATATGAATAATTTCTCTTTATTCTATTTTTATAATCTTTTTAAAAAAATTACTAATTTAAATTAAAATTCTTGCAAAATTCATTAAAAAAATCCTTGAATTTTTCTATTTTTCTACGTTAAATTAATTAAATTCTACGTTTTTATTTTTCTATATTTTGATTCATTCCCAAAACTATTAAAAAGATTATTTGAATTGAATAAGTAAAATGAATGATTTTGAAAGGATTAATAAAATTTTTTTGATTAAAATTGCTTTCAAAATTAATTACCAATCCATTGATGTTTAGAAAAAAGATTAAGCCTTATAATTTTGTATGTTCTTTCAAGTGTATTTTTTATTCAATTAATTTATATTTTGTTTAATTATTAATAAAAAATAGTTGTGAGTATAAAAAAATTCAAAATAAAAAAATAAATAGATAGTGATTAAATAACATTAAAAAACAAGAAGCTATTAAATTTTTTTACCATTTTGCTGTATCGGATTTGCCGACTGATACTGGAATTGGCCATTTGGATTTGTGGTAATGAGCGGTGAATTGTTTAAAGACGTATTTGAGTTTTTTCTTGATTTATTGGAGCCATTTATTTGTATTGGCGTAGTGGTAGTGTTTGTTCCTGATGAGGAGGACGAGGAGCCTGACGACGACGAAAGAAGCAAAGCGGTCAAATTTTGGTTTACTGGTGTATTTTGAGCTACTGGTACATAACTGTTAATCAAATGACTAGCTGAGTTTAGACTCGACCCCAAGGATGATTGATTAATGTACGAATTTTTATTTGTGTTGTCATTCGAAATTTGAATTGAAGAGACTAGATTTCCAATGACCGAATTTACTGAAGGAGAACCGGCCTGCGGTGTTTGAATTGTATTCGAATTCCTTCTAGAGGATACTTGATTCGGAGATGCCTGATAGTTCAAAGGCTGTTGATGTGTAGTTATTCCACTAGTAGTCGATGTCGGAGTATTTAAATTAATTATAGCCTGATTGATGCGCTGATTCATCACTGGCGATTGCTGAATTTGATGCTGCACTGACGAGCTCATATTGGGCGTATTCGGAGCTGTGCATCGTTGATAGGTACGATTCGCTTGATAGGTCGGAGTGTACACATTGGCAATTTGGGCCTTTTGTTGGGCATTTCTTTGTTGTCTGCTTTGATTGTTTGTGTTCGAATAATTCATACTAATCAAGGTACGTATATGCTTGCATAATTGGTGAAATTGTTTCGTGGAACCATTAATCAAAGTAAATAAAATTTTAAATTTGGTTTGAGTTTGTGCAGTTGTTTCGGGTTTTTTGGCCTGATTGTTTATGTTGATGTTGTTTGTTAGGACTGCGCTGGATTGAGTGGAAGCCGATGATGCTGACGATGTGGAGGATGTAGATGCCGAGGCGTTCGTGTTTTGACCAGTCGAGTCAATTATTATCTCGACTTTGAATCTGACGTTTCGAGCTAAAAATTTGTCCGGAGATCTGTATTCACACCGAAAGAGCAGTGGATTATTTATGTTATGGATCAGGTCTTGGGTCTTTAAATAAAATTTAAGAATTTTAATTTTTTTTAAATTATTTTGACAAAATTTCCACGCTATAATTTAAAAAAAAAATTTCAAAATAAATTGATGTTAAGAAATTTTTAAATTTCTTTTATTTGAAGAAGAAGAAGAGTTGTCAAGTTAGGAGCACATTTTTTAAAAATAATCTACTATAACAAAAATGACAATTTCGCCACATTTTTTCCAAAAAGATAAAATAACATTCTTTTTGAATTTTAAAAAAATTTGCTATAAGAAAGATGCCTTTGGCAAAAAATCCTCGAACCGAACAATTTCTTCGATCTTATTTTCTAATCAAATGAATCTTTGTTTAAAAAATAATTTTTAGCAAAAAAATGTTCATCAACAATTTGATTTTTTTTTCAAAGTAAAAATTATTTTAAAAATCAAATTTAAGTTTTAGAAAATTTTTGATAATCAACAAAATTCTGATAAAATTTAGCAGAATTCTAATTTCAATTTTTTCTAATGTAGCGCATTTTGCAGACTTTGTATATTGATGAAACTATGTATGTAGCACCATGTAACATTTAAAGTAGCAATCTTAAACGTTACAAAAAAATTATTTGATATTTTATCATTTTGGTTTATTCTTTTGAACTGAATAAATATTTTTTTTACTAAATTTCGTTTAAAATTTAATTTTCGCAAATAAAATTAAAAAGTAATTAATACTGCAGTAAAAAGGAATTTTTGAATTTATTAGGGAGAAAATGAAATTTCAATTTTGGAATAATTATAAAATTAGAAGCTTTATTTTTTTCATTAAGAATTATTTAATTTTTGTTAACTACTTCACATATTTATTTTTCTAAGTTATGATTAATTCTCTAAAAAAAGTCAAAAATTTTTAGAGTTTTGAAAATTTTGTTGGCCCTATGTTAATATTGCGAATAAAAATAAATAAATGATTTAATTAATTTGAAAATAAAAAAATAAGAAAATTAAATTTTAAACTAAAACTGCGAAATTGTTGAGATTAAATTTCTGTTAGATGTTACGAAAAAATCCAAATTAGGCATCAAAAGACCCCTTTAAAATATCGATTTTTCTTATGTGGAAATTTTTAAAAATAATATTAAATTTAATTACAGATAAAAATGCATGTATTAAATCGGCTTTAACACTGTTCAATGGGCGATCATCGATTAAAAAAGAAAATTCTTTCTCCTTTTCTTGTTCATTTTGATTGCTTATGTTTTCCTGTTTGAAGTTCCATCTTTGAAACCAAGACTTTGAGTCCATATTAGGTGAATCGTTGACTTTTTCGGGAGCTATTAAGGCAAAAATAAACCTCAATTAATAAATGGCCTTGAACATTAAGATTACTCAAAATTTTACGCCTATTAAACTTCGGTGTGTTGAACATGGATATTTTGAATGAGTTTATCCGTGAGCGTATCTGCTGGTTAATATTGGATGAATTATTTGAACCAATGCTGATATTGTCGTTTTCGGACTGGTTTTGGTTGGATTCGCAATGACGAATGAATCCTTTGTTGGTGACAATTGGACTGGTGCAAGGAGATTGTAGAGGAGTGGTGTGACAACTTTGGTGTCTTGGTCCGTGCGCGACCACTATACCTCGGCGACCTACGACCGGCGATCCAACTGTCAATTGATTGTAGAAGCCGTTCGATGATTTAAACTTGTCAACGCGCTTTCTTGGTGCATCGACGCTACGATTCCAACCGATCATTTCATCCATTTCCTCGTTGCAAGGATTTTTGAGCTTACGCTCTAGCAAAAGGAAATAAATGACCTTTTCAGTGTTGTGACTAAAAATTATTATTTTTTTATTTATGAAAAGATAATGAATTTATTGACAAAATTTACTTTTCATTTAGAAGACACTCGACTAGTTTATCCTGTTCCTTAAAACAACCTAGAGAAGTCATGTTGGCCAATACGTCTGTATCCAAGTGTTCAATCGTGGGAATGATTGCAGTCTATGACAAAAAAAATTTTTTAAAAATTTAAAAAATTTAAAAAATTGTCAAATTGTCTCACTTGGACCACTTGACACATTGATGGTTCCAGTTCAACTTCTTCTTTTGATCCTCTAAGAAAAATAAAACAAAATATTAGCTTTGTAGCAAGCAGAGCAATTAGCATGCAAATTAGACAAGATAATTGTTAAGTTAAGTAAACACATAACATATTACTATTTAAATCTTAAATAAACTTACGCCAAAACCCATGGATGTTTGTTTACTTCTTCAAGCTGATAAAAAAAAATAATTTAAGCTTTAGTATTAATAGTTTAGAAAAAAGAATGATGAAACTAAAAGCTTTAGATGCGAACAAAAATTAAATATTTACTGAAAATCTTTTATTTGGATCTACTTCGATCATTTTTCTTAATAATTCTTGACATTCTTGCGGCACGTACGAAGGTATTGTGAAATATCCTTTTTTTATCTTTTCTAACAATTGCTTTAAATTGTCGTCATCGAACGGAAGAGCACCGACTAAAAGAGCGTAAAGTATGACACCACAAGACCAAACGTCCGCTTTACGTCCGTCATATTTTTCTCCCTAAAAAAAAAGCCCAAATTAAAATAATAATAAATAAATAATAATATTTTTGTTCATACTCGAATCACTTCGGGGCAAGCATAGTGAGGCGACCCACAGCTGGTTTCAAGCATGGACCCGTCTACTTGTAAAGAGGCCATGCCGAAATCGGCAATTTTTATATTCAATTTATCGTCTAATAAAAGATTTTCCGGTTTTAAGTCTCGGTGACTGTGACAAAATTTTACTAAAATTTCAACTAAACATTCATTTTTATTTACCATATTAAATGACTATGACAAAAGTCCAATGCGGATATTATCTGCTTGAAAAATCTTCTTGCTTCTTTGATGGTCAATCGAGATTTTTTAACCAAATAGTCAAACAATTCACCACCAGATACATGTTCTAAGATCAGGTACCTTTTTGATTTTTGCAAATTTGATTTAATTTTCAAAAAATTTTAAAACTCAACAATTAGAAAAAAAAACAATTTTTTTTCAAAATTAATTTCAAAATTTATATGATTGCAAAATATCAGTTAAATTAGCAAATTGTATTTTCTTTTAGTGATTATTAATTGATCAGGTTTTAAATGTGAAAGTTGAGTTTTTTTTTCATTTATATTTTTTTCTGGGCTTACAGATATTTTTTATTTTCGTATACATTATACAATCTTAGCACATTGGGATGCTCGATTAACTTCATTATTGTGATTTCTCTTTCAACCTAATTTAAAAGAAAATTTGAAGGTTAAAATGAAAAAGAGAAAATTTTGATTTTGCATTAATCTCGGCTCTGATGCTTGTTTGCAAATTTTAAGAAAATTTTAAAATTAATAATAAAAAGCACAGATTTATAAATTTTAAATTTGTCTATTCATTTCAAGCAGTTGTCTCGATTTGAAAGCACGCTTAGCAAAAATCATCGTTCAGAATCATTTCAATTTTTTTCACTCTTTTCTAGTTTTATACATTCAATTGGAAAAAACGAGTTAAGAGACGTTTAAGCCTAAGTCACATCCTTGCCTAATATAAATAGAATTTTAAAATCAAGATTTGAATCAAAATTTTGGCCGACTGTCATTTTGCAAGAATGTTTTTCTTTTTCATAAGTTTAGCTGGACTTGTTTTAAATGGAATAGAGTCAAGTGTGCTGAGCCAGGCTCTCAGAGGCATACCCGGTGTTTCAGAATATAACTATTTTCCTCCTCAGCACTACTTTTTTGATAGGCCTCAATTTCGTTCCAGGTCATATTCTAGTTTCAATCCGGCACCACCTCCACCGCCACCACCACCATCACCAATGCACTTCTTTGCAAAACCAGCACCTTTTTTCGCTGACTATCATCCATCAATGCAACCAATGTACAGAAACCGTGAGAAAGATTTTGGCGAATGTGGATATGTGCCTCCAAGAGTGACCAAATATGTAGCCAATGGCCAAGATACAGACCACAAACAATGGCCATGGTATGTTCAAATTGTAATTGCCGGAAATAACAGATCAGAATCTGAGACTTATTGTGGAGGAACAATCATACATAAAAACTATGTTCTGACTGCAGCTCATTGCTATGATGATCTAAATCCTGCCAAGTTGGCTCGCAACTCAATAATCCTAGCCAGAGGTATAGATCACACAGTTCGATTCAGAAATGGCAAAAAAATGGATAATATAGTGAAAATTCGTGCCAGAAGAGTGATCATTCATCCATCTTATGTTCCTGCAATGTTGGAATCGGACGCTAGGAGAAGAGGCCTAACTCCAGGTCCGCTTAATGATCTCGCTCTAATAGAGCTAAGACACGACAATTCTGATGTTCGAGAAAAATTGATACCAGCTTGTTTGCCTAGCGAAAACACAGATGTGGAATCAGGTACACAATGCAAGATAATGGGACATGGATTTATGAGTGCTGCTGATGAAGACGACTTCATAATGCCTAATGTTTTACAAATGGCTGACGTATTTTTGAGCAATCTGCAAGAGTGCAAAGACGAAGTTGAATCGCCTTCGATCAAGTCAAAAATAAATATGAATACTATGTGCATTCGAGGCCCGGTACACCCATGTGTAGGTGACTCAGGCGGTCCTCTACTTTGTGCCGGAGAGTCAAGCACAAATATACGAGGCGTAGATCTTGAAAAAGAATACGAAAATGAGATGAATCCAGAATTTTACGAGCCTATAACCAAAAGGTGGTATTTGTGTGGCGTGACTAGTTTTGCTGTTAGCACTGATGACTTTGACAGATGTGGAAGTTACAAGTCGGCTGTTTTCGGAAAAGTTTCTAATTATGTAGATTGGATTAGAAGTGTAATTAATGAATAATATTTTTTTACTTATTTAAACTAGGAATTTTGTAAACAATTGTAAATTTTTTAGTAATTTATTTTTATCTATCTCCAGACTAGAACAATTTTTTTTTTAATCGAGTCCAATTATTTGAATAAATATTTTATTTAGTATTTTTTTAGTTTTCATTTTTATTTGTATGCCTTGGGTCTCGATCAAAATTCAATTAAGCCTATCTGGTAACTGAAAAGTTGTCTGACGATAAATCAGCAATAATTTAAGGAATTAATCGTTCGTATTGATGATTTATTGGTTCTTAAAGAATGCTGGATTTGAAGTTTATTCTCAACAAAGCCATATTTGCTCCAAATCAATATTTTCATATGAATCATTAATAAAATAAGAGAAAATATGGTATGTAATTCAAAACACAAATGTTCTTCAATCAATTGAAAATTATATATTATTCTATATTCCAAGCCAAATTCCTCAGGCGCGTATTCAGTTCAATCAAAAAGTAAAACAAATTCTTCTATTAGAAGCATTTGATTTTTGATCCTAAAATAAATTTCTTTTAAACACCGGAAGCAAAATTTTGATCAGATACACCGATAAGAAACAAAATTTAAAAAAATTAAGTTCTTTCAAAACGAGACCATTCATGTTTGTTTAATTTAATCAAAAAAATTATATTATTTTTACTCAATACTTTTAAAATCGATTAATTGAAATTGAAATTCATATAGCGCACACATTTGAATAATTGATCAATACTTCAAACCTTTAATGCATGCCAAGTCACATTCTAATAGATTACTTTTTTTTTTAGTTCTATTTCTTTTCTTCTTTATCATATTTTTATTTTTTTTAGTAATTGTTTTTCTTTTAAAAATTTAAATTGAACTTCAATATTAACTTTAATTTTATTTCAATTTCTTTTTCTTTCAGAAAAAATAAAATTTTCGAAATAAGATATAATGTTGACAGACTTAAAAATTATTCAGCACTTCGCATTATTGGAATAAAAATTTAAATATTTAAAAACTAAATAAACGTTTTTTTTCAAATTAAATTCAATGATCAAATCTTCATTATCATCCTCAAAAACTTTTTTTTTAAAAAAAGATTTTTAAGTATTTTCAATCAAAAAATTAAATGGACACAATTTTGCAAAACACGTTAAAATCAAAAAAAAACTTAAAAGCCCTCTTCTAATGATAAGTTTTCGGGAAAGATCACTTAAATTTGATCACAAACTTCAATTTGCCTTATTTTCTTAAATATTTACTGAATGTATCCCAATTTCTTAGAGAAATTTCTTAACAACAGAAGGATTAAACGATCTTAATTTATAATCATGTAGGTGCTGACTTTAAAAATAAATTTTAAATTTCCTTAACATTAGAAGCACCAAGTCAGTAATTTTGAGTAATATTTTTATTGAATAAAAACATTTAAATAATTAAATTGTAAATAGTCAAAAAAAGCGTTCCTGTCAAAGTCTTTTTTAATGTCATCTCCTTATATTTTTACCCGAAGTTTGATTAAAATAAGACTGGTGTTTCTGTTTATTAAAAATATTTTTTTAAATACTTTGGCATTAGATTAAGAACATAAAAATGCTTGGGGCTTCTATTGTTATTCTGAAAATTTGAATTTTTTTGTTCTGTGATTTTGATGATTATTAATGAAATATATTAATTGAATTTTGGAGAATTTTATTGATTCAAAGAAGTGAGAAAGACCTCCGAAGCTCGAAGCTGATAAGCATTCTTCTAACAAAAAGCAAACATAAAATTGATAAAGTTATATGACAAATTGACTAAAAGTAAATATTGAAAAATTGTTTCTTTTTTTCCCTAATTATATCGGAATATTTTTCGCCTAATTTATTATTTTTTTTGATTGATAGCTTTGGCAAACATCAATTCAAAAATATGTCTATTGCAAAAAATTCTCTTGAATCGAATTCTGTATTTGTTTATGTGAATAATAATTATATTTATAAATAATTTCTCTCAAGTCTTTGACAAGTTTATGTCCCAAATTAGTGAATTATTTTCTACAGGCGAACTTTGTAAGCTTCTAATCAATTTTCGGAAAATAACACTTAAATACACAATTGTTAAACATTTCAAAATATATTAAAAAGTACCTAGAACTAAATCAACAAAACCTGAGTTTCGGAAATAAATTTTTTTTTGGTTATTAATAAACAGCTTTCTATTTTCAACAGCAAAAAAAGTTTATTTGAAGACTAATTTTGACTAAAAGGAAAAAAAAGATCAATAAAGAAATTCGTTTGCTTCTTTTTTTTGTTAATTGGTACCAGAGCAGCAAAATCAAAATTTTTCTACTCGAAAAAAATTCACTTACCTTCATTAGCACCGATTCGTTGAGTTTTTCGCGATTGACTATTTTTATAGCGACTTTTTTGCCTGTCTTGTGGTGCACACCTAGTTTTACTAAACCGGTTTGGCCTTTACCAAGTGTCTTTTCCAAACGATATGGACCAACATATGAATTTTGACCCGAATTACCCAGTTGGGGCGTTTGGTTTGACACTGATTGGATCATTTCTGACCTAAATCTGAAACAAAAATTTAAAAATTTTTTAATCTGATTACTCAAAATCCGCAATTTAATTTAATTCCAAAATTTTTATTCAATTATTTTCGTGCTAGTGCAGCAATTGAAGCTTTAAAGCTCCAAATCTAATAAGGATACTCTAGCAAAAATCTCAATAGTCAATAATCAATTTTTTTGAAAATGAGCTGAACTTTAGGGCATAAATAAATTCTTATTAAAAAAAAAATAAAATTTTTATTTACCTTTTTAGTCGATTAATTAAATTTTTTTCTATTTGTTAATTCATAAGCTCCAATTGTACGTACTAAACAGTATTGTCCAATTTAATTCAAATTAAACTAAATATTACTCTATTATCTAAAGAAATACAAAGAAGGATATTTGTTTAGTTATTAAATGATGCCAAATGGGAGTCGATCTCGAGCACGAATGCCGAACCATTAATTTGAATAAATTGTCAAGAAATTACAGAAAATAGAACTAGCTAGAAATAGAAAATTTTACAGAATTGAAATATGATTTCAAATTTTGCTGCAACCAAAAAAAGAAACAAAAAATCGATAAATTCTAATTCATCGTTCATTTTCTTTGATCAATAAGGGATGAAAATAAATTATTATAATCCCGGGTACACACACATATTTGCGCACACACACACACTTTTGTTTGGAACACATTTGCTCAAAACAAATCAATACCGAATTGAGTGTCCATTAATGGGAAAAGTGGCAAGAATTTCATGATTTCTTTTCGCAGCTAGATGGCTGAACAAAATACAACACAAAAAAATAAAAAAATTTGTGTACAACAAAAAAAAGCACAAGAACAAAAAGCTTGAATTTGAAATTTCTATTTGCATGACTTGGAACTATTATTTGAAATCCAACTATAAAAATGCAGCTACACTAATACTGCTCGATCTTTATGCATTTCTCTCTCTCTTTTCTAAAATTTGCAACAAATAGAACATAAAAATAATACTAATTCAAATCTTCTTCTTGTTTATTCTTCTAATATGTTCTATTATAATAATTTATAGTTTGTGCTCGGATCTGACTGATTTTGTGCCTAGCTTCGCATCGTTTAGCTCGAGCGATTAAACCAGATAGATAAGATAAGATATGATTAATTATTCGATCGACTGGCAAAATTTCAGCCTTCTTTAGATCAGCGTTACATTTATTGTCTCAGACGCATGTATTACACAAAATCAAACAACTTGTCTATCGTCTTGTTAAGACTGTCGAAGCTGCATCAACAGTTTCTAATTGACTTGCACGCGTTTAACAAATCGCCCCATGCGTTTGCTATTGCCACAGTCAGACACATTCAAAACACTTCACAAAGCATGCATTAATCTCTCTCGCTAGAACCACTGTTCCACTGTTTCCTGCAGTTCCCTAAAATTCAAATGAAAAAAATAGAATTCCTGTCTGCTTGAGACATTTTATTAAGTCTTTCAACCTACATCAGTTCTTGATTTTGTCATTAATTTGAAGCTAAAAATAGTGTTGTAATTGTTCAAATGAAAAGTGCTGAAAACTAGTTGCAGATTTTTCAATTTGTCCTAAATTTCGAATGCAACTTGGATTGCTTGTTGGAGTTTTTGTTGTTGGCTCTAGTCTTCACTTAAAACTCTCTGTTGAACAAACACAAAATTGAACTTTTCGGGAAGGTACTAAATTTTGACTATAAGAAGAAAAACTTGTTTTTGAGCCAATTTAATCTTAGCTTAAATTTGGCCGCATCACAAAATTTTTTCAGCTAAACTAAAGTTAACTCTAGAGGGTGTTTGAGAATTTTGTTAATTTTAAAAACAGCGCTGATTGAGTCAATCGTCAGTCATTGAGAAAATATTTCTTTAAACAAACAGCTTGAAAATAAGGCAATGAATTCGAGGATTTCACAGCCTTAACATAAACCATGCTCTGGCTCAAGATTTATTGATAAAATCTTATTGAAATTTTTTTTCTTCTCAATAAGCATGTTATCAATCTAGGAGCTGTAATTGAAAAATGATGCTGCAAGCTAACCAAAATTTACAGAATTTTTTAGCAAATATCTTGCTCAAATTAAACGCCTGATCATAATGATTAAATTGCAGAGTCAAAAATAAATTTAATTACATACATTTTTGGTCTAATAACTAAAATTAAATCAGAACTTAGCAAATTGGAAATATGTAATTTTAGAATAGGAAAAATTCTCATTTTTGATCTCAAAGTGCTAGAAAATGCCAAATGTTCAGTACCTTGGTAATTTTTTTTTAATATCTATTCAAATATTTTTGTTTGTGCTCTTAATTTTTTAATCTAAACTTAAATAGTCTAAAAACTGATGAGATACTTTGCATGACCATCAATTAGTGTTTTTCGGAACGAATTAGGAACGTGTCGATACCACATAATTGATGCCTTACAAATATTAGTTAAAATTTTGCTTTTAATTATTTATTTGGTCGATTCATCAATAAAAAATTTCTAGACGTTTTTAGCCCAAAATTTTCTTTTTTTGTTCAGATTAGTAATTTGGAGTTTTTAATAGTTTCTATAAAATTGACCGAGAATAGAAAAAAAATGCATAAGAGAAAATAAATTTTTTTTTAATCAAAAAAAATTAAATTTTGATCAATTTTAGTAATCTTGCTTGCGAAGTTGGAAACACGTTTCAATAAATTCCTCTAATGTATCTGTTTTTAGAGCCTATAGAACTTTTGTTTTTGCAGTTTTGTTGAGGAAAATTGCTCACTGCACATGACTAAAACAATCATGTTTGTGAATCGCTAATGACTCAAGTCTTTAAAAGAAAATTTTCTATAAAATATGAAATAATACTGAAAACAACTTTTAGCAAACTTTTAAGAAACAATTACCACATAATAAAAACCGAATACAAATCTAATCGCTTTTGTTGTTCAGCCAACATAATATCTTGAAAAATTAAGAATAGATAAACTATATAAAAATGCAATCTAAATGACTGCCTTTTTCATTAAATTTTAAAAATCAGTAATAAAATTGTTTATTTAGTTGAAAAATTTTAAAAATCTGTTGCGTCACAAAATAATTCCAGACATCTTTCCTTATGACTTATTGCATAAAAATCTTTGAATTTTTTTTTGAGAAATGCGGGAATTACATGCTTTTTGATGCATACTAAAATTATGATTAAAGTAAATATTTGAGTTATCACTAGATATTCTCTCATACATCTTAAATTATAGATTTTTATTTTAAAAATAATGATCAGAAATCTTTAGAATTTAACTATTTCCTAGGGGTCTTTGCATTCATAGACTTGGATTATTAAAAAAGAAGATACACTCCTAAGCATTTAATAGAAAATTTGATTAATTTTGAATTTCTTGTCAAAAAAAACAGTATTTTAATTATCTCCTGCCTTTGAGGTCTGATAGCTAACAAAACCTGATGTAAAAGCATTCAACTTAAAATTGTTATAAAACATAATGTTTAAAAGAACAAAACGAAATAGATCTCGTTTTTGTTCTTGTTTCTTACCAATTTACTTAAATTAATTGATTAAATAAAAAAGATTAAATTTCGCATTTTTAAAAATAAAACCGCATAAATCTAAATTCTTATCCCGCTTTTTTGGTTTTTTATTTTCGACTATATGATCTTAAAAGGCAGCAGCCCTGATTAAATAACCTTCATAACTAGATACAATACTTAAATCAGAATTAAATATTTATGCCTCATATTGGTTCATCAGCTCTTCTATTTTCACTTTTTGTTTATCTATAAAGCTCTAAAAGCACTCTACAATAATTAATGATATGTAGTTCGGCTTAAATCATTACTGGTACCTGTTGCTCCTAATGAATTGAGGGGTAAATTTTTAATTTTTAATTTTTATAGTTAAAAATAGCATGATTTTCAGATTGAAAAAAATTCTGTTTAAAAATAACCTTAGATTAATTATTTAAAACTGGGATTTGTTTTCAAGTTAAATTTTTTTCAAATTTTAAATTTTAATCAGCCTTTATTTACTTAAAGAATAAATAATCGCCGTTAAATAAAGTAAGAACAATAATTTAAAAGATTAGTTGTCAATTCATAGTGTAAATTTTCTTTTCAAATACGTCATTTAGAATTTTAAATTACATAAATGAATTTGCAACAGTTTAAGAATAAATCTAATTTAGCATTCAATTTGTTTAATAATAATGATTGCTCAGCTTTCTTTAATTTTAACAAGATCATTTCCTTAAGTTAGCAAATTTTTGTTTCCTCTTAGAAAAATTACTTCCAAATCAAATTTTGAATCAAAACAAATGAAAAAAATTTGTTCTCAAAATAAAATATTGCCTTAAACTTAATGTTAAAATAATTTCAACTTAATAAAAGACATTGAAAATTCTTAAAAAAAAATCAATAAATGCCACATAGTCATGATAAGCTCGTTAAAGAAAAAATCTCAGACCACATTTACTAAATGGACTTGATATTAATTATTAAAAAAACAAATAGAAATATTTATTTATTCTTATTGAGAATCAAAAGCAGTCTTCATTAAAATTAAATCATGAGATCCATTACTAATCTAGCAAAGTAATGCGACACCACGTATTAAAGATACCAAAATTATGTAAACTAAGTAAAACGAAACTTGCATTTAGAGCTATTTTATAATTTAAAATCCTATCTGTTTAGACATGTTTTTGTACCAGTTTAGTTAAGCCTAATAAATCAAATCAAATTAACATGTTTTTCTTGTTAAGGAACTAAAGAAATTAAACTTATTTTAGATGCTTGTTTTATTTAATATTTATTAATCTGCTTTTAAGTTTTTTTTTGTTGGAAAATTTCTTCAAGGCTTCCTCTAAGGTTTCGCAGTATCGATTGATATAAATAAAGAAAAAAATTATGCCTTAGAGAAATGATTTATTTTGTTTATCACTTTTTAATTCTTGAAAGCCATTTTTGTAGTCCTAAAATCTATCGAGTAAAAGACCCAATAGCTTGATTAATATTTGCTTAATAATAAATAATAGACTTTGAAAGTCTATTGAAATAAATAAAAAATAAGATTTGGCCACACTGATGATCTGGGGAAATTAATACTTAAACAAATTCTAAACATAATCTATAAAACAAATGAATTAAATTTTTAGAAGATTTTTTGCATTCTGAGTTAAAATTTAAAAGAGAAAACTTATAAATTGAAAAATCAATTATATACAGACCAAAATCAAAAGTGTTTGATAAATAGTTTTATTTAAGAAATTTAATATGTGAATTCTCTAGTTGAAAAATTTTAAACAAATTAAGGACCATTAATTTTTGATAAGTGAATAAATATTAAATTTTTGTAAATATTTTAGATTATCTTTTAGACAAAAAATATTATTGAATTTAAAAAATCGATAAAACGACCTTAAACTCGAGCTTTATTGATTTTAATGTTTGTTTCCATGACAACGCTAAAAAAATTTTAGCCAGCAAATAATTTGAAATCATCACAAATATTTGAAATTATGAATAGCCAGAACATTTTTTAGAGCATAAATACCAAATAGAATGAATGAAATAAGTTTTAAAGAATTATCGTTAATTAATAAATCCTTGAGTGCAAGCAAAACAAACCTAAGCTCAAAATCGGAGTTTATGATAAAAACAAAAATAAACGATTCCAAAGTGAAAACATCAAAATCTAATGAGAACAGGGTGCCATTCTATCCTCCAGGCGTAAGCGTTTCACATAAATCTCTTAAAAAATCGATCCACGACAACAATCTAGTTCCGTATGAAAATGAAAAGGCTACCTTGTATAGCACATGGACTCCATTAAGTGATGAAAAATCGAACCAGAAACTTTTTGAAGAAAGAAAACAGTTGTTTCTGAAATGGTTCGAAACTTGGAACGATGGCCAAAGACGCCAAGCTATTGAGGAAATGCTAATGGCATGCAAACCTAAGCAGTTGTTTGCCACCCGAGAAGCATTGGACAAAATATCTCCAGTGTATCACATTGACTTTACACGGATTTTACCAAGAGTGATTTGTTTATACATTTTCTCTTTTTTGGATCCTAGAAGCTTATCTAGATGTGCACAGGTTTGCTGGTATTGGAAAATGCTAGCGGAAAGTGATCAACTCTGGATGCCTAAGTGTCTGAGGTTCGGCTGGAATTTGAACTATATTCCGAATTCGTTTGAGAGTGGCATATGGAAGCAATTTTATATAGAAAATATAAAAGCACTTCAGTATGTTCCTGTAAAAAAACCGTCTAGTCCAACAAGTATGGAAAGAAGTGAAATTAACCTAGAGGACTTGACTTACGGCAAATTTGGCTTCAATAAATTCATAAAAAATGCCGTGGCTAATTCAAAGAGACCCATTAAACCTTCTGCTCTTAAAAATCCGCCTTGGAAAGCCAACAATTCAAATCCAAATCATTTTTATCGATTCAATTATTTGGATGAAGAAGAAAAAAAAAAAAAGTAAATTTTTATTACTTTTTTAATTTTATTTTTATTTAAAAAACCAATCGGTTTAATGTGTTTGAATTACAGAATGTATCCACGGTTGAAATAACATTTAAAAAGTGCGATGTTTCTAATATTTTTTTCAGTTTCAAAAAAAATAATTTTAAGTTATAATTGCAAGCATTTTCATATTTAAAATTAAACTCTTTAGTGAAATAGAATGAATTTGATTTTTAGTTGGAAATTTGAAAAAAATTAAATTGAAAATTATTTTTTTAACTTTTAAATAATTTATTTATTTATTTGTTTATCTGTACCGAGCTTATGCTCCTTCAGAATAAAAATTTTTGAAAAAAAAAATTAAAAAGAAAAAAAAAGATAAATAATTCATTTAGATTAAAATTTATTTGGTTTTGTGAACTATTAGTTCACCCATTTTTTTTGTTCACGTTAAGGTGAACCAAAATAGAACTAGGTGAACAATCCCGAATACCCAAATACGTTCTCTACTTAAATCTTTGCCTACTGCCTAAAAGATAATTTAATAAGGTTTAAAGTGATATGTAGATTATTTAATTGTAACTGATAGTTCTAAAATTATGACAAAAAAACTAGGAGATTAAGAATTTTAAAAATGTCAAAAAATGATCCTTTTTAGGTTTTATTCGGATTACTTTTTAATGAATAAAGGTATCCAAAAAAAATTTTGTGCGTCATGAGAAAATTTACCGTTCTTAATAAAAATTTTTATTCCAATTTATGCATCGGATATATAAAGAACAACATCATGTAGAAATTTTTTTAAAAAAAATTAAAGATAATTAAAATTAATTTTTCACTCTTCAAGTGTTTGACATTGGGAAACAAAGATTCATCTATTTCGCAAAATTTTTCTACTCTGCCCAACTTTGTATTATTTTTAAAAAAATTTTTTTTCTATCTTATTTTTTAATATTTCAATAGCTTTATTCTAAATAGATGAAAAATTTCAAAATAGGTGAACAACTTTAGAACTAATAGTTCATAAACCTGAGAACAAGAATTGTTCGAGTATCAGGTGAACCACAGTTAACCTAACCGGCTAGACCTGAAAAATTTTGTTTTTTCTTTTTAGACTTTCGTTTGATGCATTTTAACAAAAACTCATTTAATAAAAAAGAAAAACAGAGCGTAGATAGTTTCTACAAAAATTATCTTAAGGATCATCATATCACAAGTCTTAAGTCAAAATTTATAAAAAAAAAGTTTTACACGCTTGCAAAATTAACTTAAAATTATTTTTTTTTGAAACTGAAAAAAATATTAGAAACATCGCACTTTTTCAATGTTATTTCAACATTGGATACATTTTGTTATTCTGTGATACATTTTGTTATTGAATATTTCAGAAACTGGATTTGAGTGATACTCTGAATTCATCAGGTGATAAGGTGCGCGAGGTAAAAACTACAACACTAGATGGATTTGACTTTTTCTACCACAAATTATTATTTGTAAATATGAAAACCAGCAGGAAAGCCATTTTTTTTAGCGAGGACCAAAAAAATAATTTTTTTGACTACTCCTTTTTAAAGATAAGCCTTAAAATTATATTTTCATAACAAATTAGTGAAAAAAAAAAATTTAAATTTTTTTAAAAAAATTTACTCTTTGATCTTTGATTTATGGATTTAAAAGCAAAAAATTAGAAAAATTGAGTTCAAAATGTTTTCAATAATGCAACAAATTCATGCTTTTGTTAATTTTTTACTTTTAATTTCATAAATTTTGACCAAAAAGTCTCAATTTCAATAAAAAATTGAGAATTTTTAATTTTAATTGAATTCAAATAAAATTTTTTCGTTTTGGTTCAATTTTAATGGTTTAAATATATTTATTAAATAAATGAATAAACCAATTTGAAGCTTAGTAAAAGACTTACAGAAAAATAGTTTATTGAATTTTGTCAATTTTAAAAATTTACAATGACTTGCTTTTTTATAAAATCACAAAATATAATTTCAAATAAATTGAAGTTTTATATTTTTATCGAATTCTTTGAAATTAATATTTAGAATTTTGATAATTGTCGAATATTAAGACCTTTAAATTATTAAGTAAGGAAAAAAGAAAAACTTTTTCAACTAGATATTAATAATTGATCATTTTTATTTCAGAGAAGGATCCAGGCAATCAACATCAAATTTAAAAAGTAAAAAAACCGATACTAGTGTCAACCAAAGCAAACTTGAGCATACTGTTTTACACAAAAGTATTGAAAATTTGATATCAGTAAAAAAAATTTCTTTTGTTTTTAAATTTATTAAATTTAATTATTTTTTAAAGCAAGGTCAGCACTTGATAGACCAGTTAAATCAGTCATCTAGTTTCAATGAAATCGAAGTAAGTTGATAAAAAAATACTAGAAATTGTGGAAAATCTTACTACTAAGTTTCTTAAAACTAATAATCTTGTACAATACTTGTATATTCATTAGATTTGATCCAAAATTTGTCTGAAATTGACTTCAAAACTAAAAAGTCTATTTATCTAACTATAATTAGCTAACTTATCTAAGAATTCGGTTTACTATAAAATTCAGTTTTGTTTATAGAATTTAAAGGATAAATCAATCAACACCCAATTAATTTGATGCATTATATAACAAAAAATAATTAGAAATAAAACAATAATTAAAAAATTCTGTTTTTGAAAAGAATCGTGAAATTGTTAAATGAATAGACAAATTTATCTAATGAATTTCAGATCGAAATGATTTGGTTTAAAAGTTTTTTTTTATTAAAATCGCTCATAATAAACAACCAATTAATTGGGTGAAGCGCGCTTCCACAGTTACTAGAATTTTGCTCAAAAAATTAGCTTTTTAATTTTATCTTTACAAGGCAAACAAGCAAGAAGCAAATGAATACGAAGAAAATTGAATCAAAATAGAAATCATACTCAAATAATATCAATCCAGCCTTTTCCAAAGTTGTTTTAAAAATCACACATTAATATCTTATTTTTTTATCTAATAAAAATTGATAATCGAATTTGTAAAATTTCTAGATACTCATTAGTAATATTCATTAGAGAACCCCGATTCGAATGAATCCTAGATATGCGTCTCAGAAGCTTTTAATTAATCGAAATTATGCCTGTGTTTGGCATATAAAATAGGCTTTCATAACATTACAACTTGAATTTTGCCAAGACTGACTTATTTTCCAATTTTTATACAATAAGTGAAAAATTCAATTCTTAAGAAATATCAGTTTACATTCAACCTTGCTTATCTAAAAAAATTACACTAGTCTTTTGAAATATATTTTAAATGTTTGAAAATTTTTTATTATGCTTAGATAAGCGTAAAATTTTTTCACAGAATTTAAAATTTTGGTTCGTATAGCAATTTTGTTGAAATGCGCTTCCTAATTTTTTATTTTTTACTCGGAGTTTCTTCAAGTAAAACATTTTTTTTTACTATGCGACGCTAAAATTTAAAGCATTATAAAATAGAACAATTTTTTTTTTGGAAATAAATTCACTTCTGTTACAGACGTTTTTTACATTTCTAGCTTAAGCTTTTTAAGGAACAAAATATAAAAATAAAGAAAATAATTTATAAGAAAATTTTATTCATCATAGAAGAAAATTAACTAAAAAATTAAAGTTTTTAAAAAATATCCTATTATTTTTTAAGTGTAGGATGGCTATTTTTTTGTGAAGTTAAATATTATTAGGGTTTAATTTTTTAGAAAATTTGTCAATCGTTAAGCAAAAACACCACAATTGACTAAGATAAGTCTGTATTAAAATTAAAATATTCATACAAAAAATCTAAAGAAATTCAGTAACAAATGAAGCAAGCATAAGAAAATTTTCATTAGATATTAAAAAATAAATGCTTAAATTTCACTGTCGCTTATATTTTTGGAAAATTAAACATTATAAAAGGCAATACTCATTGGAATTACGAATCGGAGGGACCAGATTTTTGGAAAGAGGAATTTTTGAATTGTAGGGGCAAAAAACAATCTCCTATTGATATAGCACCTGATTACTTGAAATTTGATCCAAATCTTAAACCTTTAAATTTTATCAATTATGAAAAAATTTCTAATTGGAATGTATCCCACAATGGTCACACTGGTAGATAAAAAATTATAAAGTTCATCTTTAATTTTTTATTTTAGTAACCGTAAAAAATGTTAATGATGAAATTTTTTCAATAAATGGAAGTGATTTTAAAAAAAATTTCAATCTTCTACAATTTCATTTCCATTGGGGTTACAATAATTTTCAGGGAAGCGAACATCAAATAGATGGAGAAAAATTTCCTTTAGAGGTATTTAGCTTTTTTTTTTCTATTTATTGAGATTAAACTTTTTTGACTTTTAGTTGCATATGGTTCATAAGTCAACTGATGGAAATTATACTGTCCTAGGATTTTTATTCAAAGTATTAAAATATTTTTTTTATAAATGATGATATTTGATGAAACAATGTTAAAAAAAATTAGCTGAGCTCAGAAAGAAATAAAGCTTTAGACAGTCTTTTAAATGGAGTTGATGTTGCTCGAAAAGCAGGCTGTAAGAAATTTAGCTTATTTTTACAATTTAAAATTTAATAATTGATTAATGTAAATAAAGTTTGGCAAAGTGTGTCCTTTCAGCTGAAGTCTTTTCTACCTGATCTAAAAAATTTAGACTATTATCGTTATATCGGGAGTTTGACAACACCGCCATGTTCTGAAGGTATTATTTGGAATGTTTTTACAACTTATATTAATATCTCATCCGACCAAGTAATTTTAAAAAAGTTTTTTGATTTTTAATTTTTTTGATAATAATTTTCAGATGGAGCATTTTAGACGAAACCAATTGAGAATTAATTTCAGAGATCCTCAGAAAATTTTCAATCGTGATATTTATACAAGCTTTAAAGTTGAAACTGGAAAATTGGCCAAGTCTCACTCTAGGAAACAATGCATAATACACAATGTATCGAAAAGACTAAAAAGCTTCATTTTTGGAAGTATCTTACCGATATTTTGTGCAATATTTTATAACTTCATCAATTAGGTAAAGACCTAAATTTTGAATAAAAATTTTAAATAAAAAATATTTATCAATTCGGCATGTTTATATTTTTATTTTATCAAATTTAAATAATATAAAAGAATTTTATTAATTTTTTTTTATGATTCATTTTGAAAACTAAACAAATTGAATGCAATTTTGATATTCAAGTTATATTCATAGTTGTAACTGGTGTTCAAAAAATACTATCACATATTTATATTTTGAAAATAAAGTACTAGTGATGGAATTTTTTTCTTTTGTTTAGTTAACTAAAAAATTTACCGACTAAAATTTAGCTTACTAAAAACAAGTTAACTAAAATTTTAGTCGACTTATTTTAAGTTAACTAAACTAAAATCAAAATCTAAATGAACATGAGAATTTAGCTTAATTATTACTGATTTATGATTTTCTATTTTTTAAATATTATTTTAATGAATATATTTTGAGAGTTTGAAAGTTTTGTGCTTATTTTTATTTTTAGAAACGAATATTTTTGAATTATTCTAGTTTGAGAATCTAATCAACTTAAAATGTTATAGGACATTAATTAGAATTATTGGTCACATAAAAAATACTTTTAGGAAATAATTTAATAAAAAGACAAAAAAAAGCATTAATCTAAATGATTTAAAAAAGATAATTAAAAAAATTTACCTATAAAAATAAAAAAAATATTTTTAACTGAACATTACCTGTATTATTATAATATTACACAATATATTCAAGATCTTACTCAATAAAAAGCTAAAGCTATACCAACTATTTTTGAATAATCAAAAAAAAGATCAAAAAAATTGTAAAAGATTTTTTGAAAGAAAATAGTCTCAATATCGGTCTAGAAGAATTCCATCAATACAATATAGAATAATTTACAGATCTTTCGTTAGAAAGTAATCCTAATCGACTTGCTTTGGGTTCAAAAGGATTATAGTTTAACCGAAGTGATCTTTTCACAATGAAAATATCAATCTTCATCATCATTTTTGACTTCATTGAAGAAAGACTCCCAAAAATCTTCCTAGTTAAAGAAAAAATGGGTTAGGTAGTATAAAATAACAGGCCAACAATGATGGCAAATTGTCGTCTCTAGAGAGAAAAGTCAAAGATAGAGAACGAAAATAGCCGTGTTAGTTTATGGTGTTTAAGCTAAGCCCAGTGAAAGACTGATCTAGGGAACATGATCCTAGTCAGAACCTTAATAATGTTTCATCGACAAAAAACCGATTCACGATAATCTGAAACACTTTCTGTAAATGAAATTTGGTGTTGTATACTGCAAGGATACTTGCGATTAAGCGTTGAAAACAAAATAAAATTCATAAATTTACATTTTCTAATGTTTTTTTACTATATTTTACGTAAATTTATTAATGAGACTTATATTTTACATAAATTTACGTAAAATTACGTTTTTCTAATTTTTAGAAAATAATAGCTAAAAATTAAAAAAATGTTTATATTTTGAAAAATTTCAAGAAAAAAAATAAAAACAGCAGCTTTTTTGGTTATTTTAGAATTTCCTGTAAAATGAGTTAATTTACGTAAACTAACAGAAATTATCGTATAATTACGTCAATAAACGCTAATTTACAAAACTATCTTTACGAAAAAATGCGATTTTTACTTTTTTTAACGTAAAAATGCGTAAATGATCGTTATTTTACGTAAATTCATGAAAAATCATCATGGCGTAGCAGTAATGTAAACAATATATAAATTTAATTAAATTAAAGAATTAACGATTGATAAATAACTTTTGAATTCATTTTAATTTGATAAAAAAAATTCATTGAAATATATGAAAAACCGATGAAATTTATATCTTTCATTGTTGAATAATGAATCTGCTCATCGATGAAAATTCGATAAAATCTTTTTTTTTTAACAAAGATCTATTTTTTTACTTTTGTTTAGAGATTAATTTTTTTTGTATAATTTTTTGAACATTTGATCCCAATCAAATGACTAAAATGGTTTCTTAATTAAACCCAAAATTCTATCTGCTTTAGCTGTTCCATTTCTGACTTGTGAGGCCAATTTTAAATCACTCTTTATCCAAATAACCAAATCCCTTCCGCAATGTGACTTACTCACGGTTTCAAAGAAATTTTATAATCAAACCCGGAATTATTGCTGCTGATTTGTACAACTTTACATTTATCTTCATTCAGCTAGGTCGACCACTTCTTTGACCACCTGCATACTCTATCTATATCTGATTGAAGCTCATTAATTGAATATTTAGTTATTGAGTTGAAATTATTAATTATTGATAAGATTTGTGTCGCCAGCATTAACCTCACACTTGTTTTGGATGATTTTCAACATTTCGTTTATAGTAAAAAAAGTAGAGGACCTAGCCCTGAACTTTGTGAAACTCCACTGTTAAATTGTACCCAATTCGAGCTTGTATCCCCTAACACTACTCTTTTAAATCATTCTAACAGAAAAGCTTTCATCCAATTTATCTGCCCTAACCCAAAACCAAAGAAAGTTTTCTTTGAGAGTCTTTTTGAAAAATCGTTGCAAAATCAGCGTAAAAGATCTCTACTGGTAAAAATTGAGCAATTGCTTCAGAAGTAAAATTCAAAGTGTCTAATAAATTGGTCAGATATGAATGTTTTGGTAAAAAAACATGCTGTGATGTTGATAACAACTTGTTTTTCAATATATTTACTAAAATTGATTCTTCCAAGACTTTGCATACAATACAAGTCCAGCGATACTGGGTCTCGAGCTACCTTTATGAAAAGGTGTTTCATTTGCTAGATTCCATACTTCTGGTAACTTTCTTATGATTAATGACTCTCTTTTATTTTTTTCTTATTGTTTTAATTCCCAAGAAATCTGGTGTTGGTAAAAATTTTAAATAATTTTGGCCTAATTTATTAGATTTTAAATAACTAGCCCCAAATATTTTTAGGGAAATTTTTTTAAAATATTTTAACAATATTTCATATAAATTTTAGATAAATTTTTTTATTTAGGTTGTATGCAATTAAACCAATAAATATATCAGAATATATAAGAAAAGCCGTTAGTTTTAAAAGAAAGGTAAAAATTCTCGTTTTGACATTTTTTATGACTAAAATGTAAAAATCGGAACACTTTTCAAAGTTGTGACTAATGGAAATTATTTGTTTTATACAATTAAACAATTATCATTTATTCATTAATTTTTTACATTAAGTTAAAGTATTTATATTAAGCTTAAGTATTAGTATTACAGAAGTATTTTTAAAAATAAAGCAAAATTTAAGAAATTCTGCTCATTATTTTTGCAAATTCCCTAATCCAGGGTTTACTTTATTGCAGTTTATACCTTTTTATTTAACAAAGTATGTTCAATCCAAATTCTGCAATAAAAAAATGCATATATTTAAACGATGCTATTTTAGATGAGTAGTTTTTTGAGGAATTTTGAAGATTTTACCTTTAGATTAAACAAAGTATGTTGAGTCCAAAAATATTATTATTAATATTAATAATCAGTGACGGTTTGATACCGTCAATCTTATAACCATCGTACAAAGCTTTAGGGGATAAATTTTAATCTATTGTCAAACAGTTAAATTGAATTAAATTAGCGAGTTTCGTTTTCAACTTTTTAATAGATCTTGAATTTTTAATTGGCATATAATTATTATCTGTTTTTTTTTTATGCAAAAAAAACTAAAATACTGAATTTGGAACAAAATTTTTTATTGATTACTTTTTATTAGAAATATATAGTACTAATTATCTAAATAGAACAAAAAAATTAAAATAAAAACAGAATATATTTTTTAAAGGAAAAAAAAATCGAATTCTCTATCGAGGCGTTTTTTAGCATTCTCCAAGGAGCGAAAACCACAGAAAGGAAAATAACTAACCTTTTCCTCTAGTTTTTCCTTTAGTATTAGCTTCAAAGGCCTGATCTTGAGATATGTTATTAGGAATTTCTTCAATTACAGGCAATTTTTTTTTTAATTCCCGAGTTATTTCATTTATTTATTTGATTAATTATATCGAACTAGAGATAAGGCTACATTGGTTTATATAAAAGTAAAATCAAAAGTGTTAATTTTATAAAAAAAACAAGAAAGATAAAAAAAATTTCAAAGTGGCAATAGTGATCAATTTAAATGTAATTGACATTAATTACAAAAAAAAAACTAAAATATTTTAATAATATGTTCCTAATTCAGTATTTTAGTTTTGAAATTGCATTTTATTGTAATTTAAGAATATTATACGCGTTTTTAATTTATTAAAGAATAATATTAGATCATCTCATATTCTTCTTTTTCCCATACTAGCAAGATCTAATAATTTTAACTGATCTTCATTGATCTTTTTATAATTCTTTTTTTTCCTTGACATGATTTAAATATTCTAAACAAAGTGATAATAATAAAACTTGATATAAATTTATGGTATTATAAAAAAACATCAAATTGTAAGGAAAAAAGAAATATGATGCTTCAATGTTTTAAGTTTTTGTGGAACATAGGAAAATTATGAAAAATTACAATTTTAAGTTCTAAATCTGAGAAGAAAGACAATTTTCGATCTCTTATTTAAATTTTTTTTACGTAAATTTACTATATTCTACATGATATAAAATAAATTTTTAAGTTGTATTTAACTTTAATACTATTAATACTATTAATATATAAATTTACGCAAATATACAAAAATTAGCGTAAAATGCCTTGCTAATAGGACCACTTTATTATCAATTTAGGCACACTGTAAGCGATTGAGGTACATAACAATGTGCAAAAACTATGAAAAAAACTTAAATATACTAAATATGTGTCTTAATTTTTTTTGGAAAAAAAATTTACACTTAACTTGAAATTGAAGTACATTTTGATTGTTTTTTAAAATGTCCTTTTATGAAAAAAGAGAAGAAAATGTAACAAAATTGGTACTTTTTCGATTTAAAAAGTACCAAACTGTACCAATTCAATTTTCGAACTGAATTCAATCGAAATTGTACAATGTATTGTGCTTCTTCAATGTGCTACTTTAATGTACAATTGAATAAATTAAGTAATTAAAAAAAAACACAGACATGTTTAATTTATTCGTTTAATATTTATTACAAAAATTTACAAATATTTTTTAT
Organism: Brachionus manjavacas; assembly: GCA_019054805.1. Classification (NCBI taxonomy): domain Eukaryota; kingdom Metazoa; phylum Rotifera; class Eurotatoria; order Ploima; family Brachionidae; genus Brachionus; species Brachionus manjavacas. Next base: position 2,862,191 of record JAHQIY010000005.1, read on the forward strand.
TTAAAATTGAAATTTAATTTTTTAAAACAATTGACTAATTTAAATGTTTCATTCGTCCCATCACAATAGAGGTCAATCGAAAATAAATCAGCTCAACAATCTATTATTTATTAAAAAATGTTTAAAAATAAATGAATAAAATAATCAATTTAATTCGAGAAGATTTCGGCATTTGGCCTCTCTTTTTAATATTTATGCCTGTAAAAAAAAACACATTATAGCCACCGATAATTTTACGCTTATGTGTGTAACACTCGTTTTTTAAGAAAACGTGCAAAAAAGTGTACCTCAGTTGCTTACAGTGTGCATGATACTTATTTGAAAATAAAAAAGTGTAAAATTCTAAATTAATTTAAAGACTAAGAAAATGTACAGAAAATTTATAAATTATGATTAAAATTTTAAGATAAATTTTTGCCAATGCATCCATTAGCCAAATTGAAAAAAAATAAATAAGAACCTGAAAAATTTCCTAGTCCCATTCGGTGCTAAATTATAAATAGTAGTGTGAAGGCTTTTAGTTTTTATATGCTAGTCTAAATTCAACGTGATTCTACTCTTTTGAAATCTTTACCAATGCATACATTAATGCAAAAATTTTTTTGCTCGTTTTTTTTTGCTTTTATAATTTTGCTTTCCATGCTAAAGCGTAATTGTAGAAACTAAAAAATTACTAAAAATCAATAGCCAAAATCAGACACTAAACCATCATTTTTTCATAGATAAATCAGAATGTCTACTCCAGCTCCTGTAAAAAACCGAGTTCAATGCTTCGGTAGAAAAGTAAGTCACATACTTTTTACTTTTTTAATCTTAATAGAGGGATAAATAATAATTTAGTTTTATATTTAAGAAAAATGCCACCGCTGTTTCCTTGTGCACCGAGGGTAAAGGTTTAATCCGAGTCAACGGAAGACCATTACACTTAGTTGAACCTCAATGTCTTAGATACAAGGTAACATTTGAAAAATGAAAATTTATATTAAGTTTATTAAATTGATTAATGTAGTTAGAAGAGCCAATTCTTTTATTAGGGAGAGATAAATTCTCAGCTGTTGACATTCGAATCAAAGTCAAAGGTGGTGGTCAAGTTGCCCAAGTGTATGCCGTTCGTCAAGCCATTGCTAAATCTTTGGTCGCTTACTACCAAAAATGTAAGTTGAAAACTAACCAGCTTTTGAGAGATAATTGTGATGAAACTGCTGGAAGAGCCGTCTGATTACTATTAATGTGTCGATAAAACCAGCACTGAATTAATTCTCTCTAAAGTCCAATAAAAAAGAAAATATTTTGACTATTTTTTTTAGTTGTCGATGAAGCCTCTAAAAAAGAAATTAAAAGTATCTTGACTCAATACGACAGAACATTGATCGTAGCTGATCCAAGAAGATGTGAGCCAAAGAAATTCGGAGGTCCGGGTGCTCGTGCCAGATTCCAAAAGTCTTACAGATGAACGAAATTATTCTTTGTTTGTTTTTGGGATGTGGTTCTATGCGAAATACGTGCAATAAATTATTCTATATATTTCGTTAAATAAAATCACTCTCGAAAAGAAAAAATCAATTTTTAAATTTATTATTAGGAGCTTTTTTTCTAATTTATCAATGATGAAACTGCTGGAAGAGCCGTCTGATTACTATTAAAGTGTCGATAGAACCAGCACTGAAAGATAAATATCTAACAAGTTTTATTTTCTTTGGTTTGGGTACTTTTTTAGGTGATGTCTGCTAATAAAGACCAATACATGTAAATTAAAAATTAATAATTAATTAACTAAATGAAAAATTTGACCACTATTTAAAAAATTAGCCGAGAAATTTTAAATTGAGGAAGCCAAAAAATCTTTAAGAATTTTTTATTTTAATTTTATGATTATCAATCATTTTATAAAAATGATGTGTAGGTAACTAAATTGATGTTTTGAAAAGAATTCATTTTAAATTTAGCTTAAAGATATTAAAAAAAATTGAAAAGTAGCCCAATAGACTTGAGATTTGAATTTTTGGACTTAAATTAAAGCTAACAATTAATTTCCTAGCAAAAAAAAAAACAAAATTCCAAAAAACTTCACTCAAAATCAGGAGAAACTTTTTTTGGTCTTAAAATTTTTCGAAATGGGTCAAAAAAGTCTCGAAGTTTTTAGCATTGTGATTTGAGACAAACAATATCAATATTTTTAAAATTGATTATATGATAAACAACTAATGAAATTTATCAAAAAATTTTTTTTATCAAACTTAGATTTATTTTATTTTAAAAATTAATTACAGACAATTTAAAGATTAAAAATATATTCGGCGATTCGAATAGGCAACGATTTATTTGCTTTTTTAAAATCCATTTCAGTATACAAATCGCCATGTCTTGGCAAGTGATATCCATGTGTTCCATCATTCAGCCAGTCTAAATTTTCATTAAACTCCTTCAATTTCTCTTGTTCAACATCGATGTATCTTGGTATAAAAGCCGACCATCCATTAAAAAAAATCATCTGAAGTCTATTATCTATAAAGACTCTATGAGGATATTTTTCATAAAGCTTATAAGGCTCACACATTGACACGGCTACATAATCACCAGGAAACAAGTGGTACTTTTCTTTATAACCATTTAGCCAAAGCTTTAAAAATTCAGACTTTTTGGGTGCCATAAAAGCTCCTATTTGTATGTTGAACGGAAACTCATAACAATAGCTGGTCAAATCGTTTGAAGCAATTAAATCCACATTCATGTATCTAAATTTTTCAAGCGGCTTGACCCATAGAATGTCAAAATCGCTGTAAATACCCCCCTCTTCGTACAAAACCTCAAGTCGCGCTACATCAGCCAAATGCTGAATAGGTGATTGACTAAAATCTTGGTTGTATCTGTACACTGGCTTTTCTCTATAAACCCATTCGATTTTCGAGTTTTTACTCAACTCTTTCCAATAGTGACAATTGACAGGTTCATGATCACCATGTATTCGAATTTTGTCGGGCCTCAGCACATTCAGAATGCTCTTGAGGCACAAATACTCGATGAATTTCAAAGTTCGAAAAGAATTAGGACTAAACCAAATTAGATGAACTATATTAGGTATGAATGCTTGGTTCGACATCTCATAAGTTATTGGATCTGCTTTTCCGAATAAATGCTTCCGGACAAAATTTTTAAAATAATTATTTTTATCACTGAATACGTCTTGGAATAAAGGCGACTCGTAAACATTTAATTCAAAGCCAAAAATACAAAATGAATCAGAGTAATCATATTTTGTGTTTTTGATAACATCATTACGGTATGTACACTTGTAGAAATTGTTAAAATCGACAAAACTTTGACTCATTCTATCCTCAAAACGATTATTCCATAAAAAAATCCCGCTAAAATCGTTCAAATTATGGATATAGTCTAATTTGTAAAGAAAGGAATAATAGTTATTTTGGTTCTGGTTCATGGCTTTATAGCATTCCTTCTGAGTGCGGGATTTGATGTATTCGGTGCTCAGTATATCGGTGGAATCATCACTCTCAAGTGTCATATCTTCGACAAAGCAGGAAAATATTTTGGGTCCGATGATCACATCACTAGTTATTAGAAGATACTTGTCTTTAGGAATATCGAATAGTCTCGGTGAATCGCTCTTTATTTGATTGACAATATCCAAAAGATCAAAATTATTGTCCACTAATTCATGATCTAATTTAATAAAATTAAATACATCAATTGGTAGCTTAGAGTTCCAGTATGAGTCGTTTAGCCATTGATTGTAATGGTTGTTCTTTGGTTTTCCTGATTCATTAATGTAATAGAACAAAATTCTGTTTGAAGCATTCGGTTTAAAGAGTTTGCTCAGAGCAAGAAGCGAGAAGTAGTGGTTTATTTTGAACGTGAGCCCCTCAGATGGATTGCTTTGATACGGTAAACCTTGTACATTTCGTTGTGGAAGATAAAGAAAAATTAATCCGATTCTAGAAGCATCCAATATGGGACACTGTTTTCTAATTATTGAATAGAATGTTTCTTTGACACTTTGACTATAAATAAATAAATAAATTTAGGGAGTTTGAAAAATTTTAAATAATGTAAAGTTTAAAATAATAAACAGTCGATTTTTTGATCCAGTGGTTATATTATTTATCTGACTTGTTCTTTTTAATTTAAAATAAAAAAACTTTTTTAATATCTCGATCTGCAATTTTTTACTAAATCGTAAGAATTATTATAAAATTTGGTAATTTTTTTATTAAAGAACAAAGCTCCTATCGAACTTCTAGTTGAAAAAATTTTACCAACACGATAAAATTTGACTTAGATTAAAATTAATTAAACTGATTAGTTTCAATTTTATAATTCAAAATCTCATCTAATTAAATAAATTAATTCAAGAATTAATCGAAACTTGCTTGAAAAATCTTAACTCAAATCTGGTTGAATATTTTTTCAACTGAAGGGTCAATTTCTGACAAAATTAAAATTTAAAGAAAATTTTGTTTATTTGATCATTCAATTAACTAATAAGTTTATTAATAAAAAATAAGATCAAAAGCTCATAAAATCAATTAATCCCTTACTAATTTTTGTTGTCCTATGTAAACACAAATCGAAAAATTAACAAAAAAAATTCATTTCCTTTTATTTTAGACAAAAATATAATGTTCTAAATACAAGCAATAAAAACTCGATATTTTGAAATTTAATTTTTGTTTATCAAATTATGAAAGTGCTAATTCATAAAATAATTTAAATATTTAAATTTAAAATTATTGTCAAAATTTAATATGAAATTAAAATTTATTAGACTGGATTTAATTAAGAATAAAATTACCATTGAATGGCCACGATGAATCCAAAAGCTATACAAATATGTTCATATTTCATTTTCTTGTTCTGTTCAAGATTTTGAATCTTTTTCTTTTAAATTTTGAATTTTGAAGCTTGAAGCCAAGTAAATTTCGTAACCGAATTCATAAATTTAAAATTTTCAAAAACAACTTTTCAAAGCAACCACTCTATATATTTTCATTTATTCTGTTTTTTATACAAATATATCCAGTACAAACAACTACAATTCAAACCCTACTTAATTTAGGTGAATTTTCTTTTCTGTTGATATTTACTAATTCAGCCAAAAAAAAATATAAAAATTAGCTTTAAATTATGTTTGAGTAGAAAGCTCTACTAAGTGGTCAGGTTTTCGTGTTGGCTCTATTGTTTTATTTTGTGTCTAAAAAAATTAAGCTTAATTAGTTTCGAAGGCCAAACCGGTTGGAAAATTTCGTGCTTCTTTTGTATTGTTCACAGGGCGTATAGACAAATTTCAATACAATTTATCACGTATTCATTAAATACCTATTCTTTTATACAATTTTAAAATCATTGACAATATAAAAAATATCAATCACTAATCATTAAGTCGATTTTAGCCTCAAGCAAAAAAAATTGTTGATATTAAAAATTTTAATTTAAAATCTAAAAAATTATTTTATTTCGAAATTAAGACACATTTTCTAGAAATCGATCGGCTGATATTTTTGATACGATTACATAATCAAATGATCAAATATTTAACAAATTTTTTTTCGATATTTGCTATTTAGATATTAATTTCCTTTCTCTTGAAAATACAAAGTTATTCGAAATTAGAAAATCTTAATTTATTTGATCTTTTCTATTTTTTTTAAATTCTTTCCCATGAAAAATAAATCACAGACTTAAGTTTTTATTTTTCTCAAAAGACAAATTAATCAAAAGAAAGCATTTAAAAATTTACTGAAAAAATTACGCAAAAGATAGTAAATATTTAGATTAGATTCTTAGTTAGATCCAGATAAAAAATATTAAATAATCTCAATTCACCTAAAACAAGATTTTAAAATAATATTCTCAAATTTTGAAACTGGCTATTAAATAACTCACAAAGCCGATTAAATTAATTAATTAAAATTCGGTTGTCACTAAAATTCAGACACGGACAAAATATCAAAAACAGTTGAATAACAACCTTTGATTACAAAAATTAAATTTTTTTTGAATTACTGGACACAAAAAAAATAAAATTTTTTAACTTTCGAGTGTTACTATAACGTCAGTCTCTTCAGTCAATCTTTTAAAAAACAAAATCTTTTAGTTCTTTGGCTTTTTATCAGAAAATTTTTTAGTTTTCTGTCAAAATTTTCGCCAAAACAAATAATGGCAATTTTCAATTTTTCCTCTCTTAAACAAAAATTGTGAATTTTTTTATCTAAAATTATTTAAAAAAATCGTAAAATAAATGAAAATTTTTTGAAAAAAAAATTTTGATTTTTTTTAACTTACAGAATCCTCTGTCCGTTCTCATTATATGAAAATTTCGTGTCCTTAATTTAGTAATTATAATAAATTAAAGTTTCTTAGAAAACTTTCAGAGTCTATTGCATTATGTGACCAGTAAATGTTACTGAATTATGTTATAAGGACTTATTGCCTATTACATGAAACTTAAAGTATCAAGAACTGAATTTAAACTGGTCACTAACAAAATAAATCTTTAAATAAATTTGATTAAATTTGAAGTTGCTGTCAATGTTGATAATGATGGTGTTGATTCTAAGAATGAGCAACATAGACTTAGATCTTATACCACTATTACTTATCGTGTGGCTGTACTTAATACTAAATTAAAAGTCTTTAACTTACTTAACATAAATATAAGAGCTTAAATTATAAGAAAAAGTCCTTAAAGCATTTCTAAGAGTTCCGAAGAAACTATTCAAAGTGTCAATAAGCATTTGGGAAAAAAAGCCATGTTACATGCCCTCATTGTGGTAAATTTTTTGAAAATGGAAAAGAGATTAAGTTACCTATTTCTTAAATTAAACAATCAGTTTGTGTACCCTGGATATTTTAGAAACGCCTCGAACAATTGATTGAAAAATGTCAAACTTAGTATCATCTCATTATTTGAATTATTATTTAAATTATTTGTTGAAAAAAATACATAGGGAATCTTGCCAATAGAACGAATCAACTAAATGAAGTAAAAGTGCGATCAATCGAAAATTTTTGGTCAAATTTGAAAGTTGAAGTATATGAAGGTAATTAGAAGTTCAAGGAAATAAAAGCAAAATGAGTAAGAAAAATGGATCTAAGGGTATTGTGAAATTCAAATACAAAAAAATACAATAATTATTCCTTAAAAAAAAAATTTTAATTAAGATTACAGATAATATATTTTAAAAATTCTGCAACAAAGTGAAACATATTTTATTACACCTTTTATTTCCCGAAAAAAAGTATCTTTATTTTCTTTATTTTTTTGTAAATCAAATCAATAATCAATATAAATCTTGATTTGATGTTTTATTTTTTGTCTTAATTTAACATTAACAAGGCTTATTTTAGGTAAAAAAAAAAGTATGCAGCAGTATTTTTTCAAATATATTTTATTATATTTAATTTTGATTTTCTAAAAAACGAAAAATTTTTGTTTAACTTGTATTTGAATTTGATAATACCGATCTAAGGATAGTAGAAGATCGTTCTATGAAGTTCAATACCTTATTTAATATGATGTTTTTAAAGTAAAGATATTTAAAGAACCAATATTCCTTAAATAATTTTTATTTGCCATTTTTATTCTAAACCAGTTATCAACAATGTGTCTATGTGATTAAAAATTTTGTTTACGATGTGATAAAATGATAATTGTTTTTTTAAATTTTGGTCACTAATTTTCGATTTTGTATCCCTATATCACTAATATTTCTGATTATAAAATCGAAATATTAAAAAAAAATATATAAGGATATTTTTTAGAATAAAAAATTAATCAATATTGAATGTTTTGAAAATTTTTTTCAAAATTTTCTTTGATTTTGAAATATTGATTTTTAAGCAGGTAATGCAAATAGAAATTTTTGTTTAATCAAGGTAGTGAAAAGTTGTTAACAGAGCAATTTTTTTATTTGATTTGTATAATTTACTTTCTGCTTGTTTTCTTGCTATGAAAACATTTAAATCGTCAAACATGCATTGAATTTCATCTACCATCATAGTACAAAATCATTCAATGATAAATTTTTTAATTTAATCATATAATTAAATTTGCAGAGAAAGATTTGAAAATGCTGAGTTTATCTCAAGATTTAGCTTTTTTTTTAAATTGCTTAAGTTGTTAAATTTTAAAAATAAAATTCAAATCAGAATTGTTTTTAAGTCACAAGTCTTAAGTCAAGTCATGTAAAATAAGTTAAATTTAAAAAAAAAGTCCGAAAATGTTGCTCTTACCATTCCAGGTAGTTATTGTGGCGGCCTAGTCAAAGTCAAAGTCATAATTTTGGCTTAAATTTTTGTGAAATTTTTGAGCTAAATCTTAAATAGCTTTATTATTTTATTAAAGATTAACAAATAAATTCAATTTTTTTAATATTTAATTCCGGTTGATTTAAATACACAGAATTTAATAAAAAAAATTATTTAGAAATTAATTTTCTCGGATTATTTTTTTAATATGTACTACATATTAGTAGTTTTTGAATTTATTTAAACCATTTAAGAATCAAATTTTGAAATTTTTAGTAAAATGTTTAATTAATTAAATTTTTAGGTAGAATTTTTTAGAAAAAAAATTTATCCCGAAATCAATTTTTCGGTTCTTTTCACAATTTTAACTAAAAAATGTTGAAAGACAGAATTTCAAATATAGTTAAATCATTATTTTTCTGGACAAAAAAGGCCTAAAAGTTAACAAATTAATGGTAAAAAAGTATTTTTTGTTAAATTTCACCATCAATGTACAATAAAAGTTATTTCACTGAATTATATTATTTATAATACCATAAACACTAGGTTTAATTATAATAAAAAATATATGATGGAAACTCATCGACCTATTCGACCAGTAGTTAGAGGACCTTTGACTGGTACGGCAGGAGCTGTGCCAATACGTAACGAAAAGGGTGAAATATCAATGCAAAAAGTAAAAGTAAAACGTTACGTGGCTGGAGAACGTCCCAAGTATGCGCATGAATCTGATGAATCAGTTCAATCAGAATCAGAAGAAGAACCAGAGGAAAAGGATCAAAAAGTTCAACAAGTAATTGAGCATCGCCAAGTCGATGACAGACGATTAAGAAGATTAGCAGAAGTAGAAAGACCTGATCTTGAATCGACTGAGGCCAGAATACGCCGCCATCGTCAAATAATTGAGCCCTCAATAGTTGAAGAAAATGAGGAGGAAATTGAAGAAACAGTTGAAGTTAAAGTAAAAGAAGAATCTGATAAAGAAGAAGACATGGACGAGGATGAACGTTTTAAGCGAAGAATGGAACTAAGACAAAAGGCTCTTCAGCGCCAAGAAGAATTGATGAAAATAGAAGAGGAAAAGCAGCAGCAAGCGTCTGAAGAAGAATCCGAGGAAGAGTCCGAATACGAAGAAGAGGAATACACAGACTCGGATGAAGACATGGCGCCAAGACTGAAGCCAGTTTTTGTCCGAAAATCAGAAAGGAAAACTATTCAAGAGAGGGAAGAGGAGGAAAGACACCAATTGGAATTGGAGAGAGAGCGTGAACGTCTGCATGAGGAATCGGTTAAACAAACACGCAAAATCATCCAAGACGAAGTTTCTAGAGAAAGATTAGCTGAAAAAGAAAACGACGAAAACATTTTGTGTGATTTTGCCACCGATGATGAGCTCGATGAAAATGACTATGAGGCATGGAAGCTGAGAGAGCTGAAAAGAATTAAGCGAGATAGAGAGGAAAAAGAAAGAATAGAAAAAGAAAAAGAAGAAATACAGCGAATAAGAAATATGACAGAAGAGGAACGCTTGGAATTTTTGAAATTGAACCCGAAGAAAATTTCGAACAAAGCCGATAAAGGCAAGTACAAATTCTTGCAAAAATACTATCACAGAGGTGCATTCTTTATGGATGAAGATGATGAATTGTATAAACGAAATTATGCCGAGCCGACTTTGGAAGATCATTTTGACAAAACAATTTTGCCAAAAGTCATGCAGGTTAAGAATTTTGGTATGGCTGGACGCACAAAATACACTCACTTGCTTGACCAAGATACAACAAGACGCGAAGACGATCCATGGACAAATCAGGAGAAATTCCTGAGTGGACGAGGTGGTGGAACTAAGCAAAATTTTGAAAATCCATCTCTTAAAAGAAAAAAATAGTTGCTGTATTTCAAAAAACAATTCTATGTAAATTCTGTTATTTTTAATCATTTAAATAAAAAAATATTTTTTAATATTTTGAATTGAATATTTAAAAAAAACACTGTATTAAATCGGAATTTTTCGAAACTTAATAAGTGAGAAAGTTAGCTTAGTGTTTGAGGGCCTGAGTGCGAGTGGTCAGAGATTCACTTATTTTGATTTCTTTGAAATTGATGGCTGACCGGTGGTGTGACCACGAGTCAGTCGGTTTTAATTAAAAGAAATTTAAGAAAAGTTTCGAAAGCTGCCGGATTCACTGATAGCAGTTCTTATTTATGATCGCCGATATTGTGCCAGGACGCAAGATTGTTGACGGTGAAATGAGTCTTCTTGAAGGCTCGTCTGCCGGATTGTCGGCAGAGGGCACTTGACAACTTGTATGTTGTTCACTGCCCTGTAGTAGTTGAACAGAAGAATGAGGCAGAAGAACCGCTTAGCTCTTACTCGCTTCCCAATCACTGTCATGTTCTCGATTGAGATAATGCAAAGAAGCTGCCGCTTCATTAAAAGGATCTGAGGCTGAGAATTCCCTTCCTGAGTAATCATCGACCGCCCCAAGCTAGAACTCTGAAGCATAAGTAAACCAGGCCCTATTCAATCTGGGATACTTCCTAAATCTCAACCTATCGAAATGTAAGATCAGGCTGAGATACCACCACTATTCCCTTCTGGTGGTTATGGTCATCTTAAGGAGCGTATTAATAGCGGGACCTACCTTACCTTCAAAACCCAGATAATAGTTCAAATAACCCCTCACTCTCATAAGAGGCCTTCCCTAAGAGTCGGAAAACAATAAGGATTCAGCCATGCTGTGTACGAAGGTTTTTGCTTCCTTAGTGCGAGTTATCTCTAAACCATCCCATTCTGCATCCAGGAAATTTATGTTTTTAACCGGATTTAGAACTGACTTGTGTTCAAAACCCACCCAGCTAGTCTCAATTTTACCCTTGGCACACCCAGCAAGACCTGGAGCTTATGACGATCCGGGTGCGCGATGATGTATGGCATACGTGAATTTCGTATGCTTCTAGATGAACTTAAGCAGAAAATTCAGGAGACATTGTTGAACGTAGGGGGCAATGTACAAGCTGGGCATCCTGGTAAAGTTATTGAACTTGGCCCCGTAACCAAATGTGGTAATAAACTTTGATTTGGGGTACAAGTTTATATTGAAAAAGGCTTGTTTGAAGTCGATCTTAGTGTACAATAGGTGTATTGGGCACTTTAGGTCGTTTACGACCTGATAGATCGACTTCAGAGAAAACTTAGGAGCCTCTATAACCTTTGTGAGAGTTGAAAAATCAGCTTTTGGTCTCTCTTTCGAGCCGAGTCTCGATACCAATTGCTTTATAATTGATTCTTTATTTTCATTTTTCTTTTTTGCTTGTACAACAATTTAATTACTTCTGTGTCTAAATTTTTTTTTCAAAAAGAATTAAGATCACAAAAATTTGTTAAGTTTCATTCTTGACCCAACATTTCAATCTAACCTCTAAAATTAAAAGTGAGGCGACACTGTGCCTAAAAAAATTTCTGTCTACTTCTACTTCCAGTGTTGTCTGCATACAACAAGTGAAATGATGTTTTTTCGGGATTGTGAAGTTCGTTTCAATTCGATCATTTCAATTCAGAAAAGTTTGAATGACTTTTTTACTAAAAGAGATAATTCAGTTCTGTAAAAAGCTTAATTATAACCAAATTTGCTAAATGCAGTAAAATAAGTCTGCAAAATACCATGCAATATTCTGCATTTTGCACCCCATTAAAAAATATTCCAATCAAGTGTGCAATTAAATTGCAGAGTTTTTGCAAACATATATTTTTGGATTAAGCAAAGTTGCTTAACCATTAAGCATTTTACAGAAATAAATTATCTCTTTTAGTAAAAAAGTTATTCAAGTTTTTCTGAATTAGAACGATCGAATTGAAATGAACTTCACAACCCCTGCTTTTTCGGTGATTTTTTAACTTTTCCAAACCTTATAAATTTAATCCGGTATTTTAATTTCACTACAACTGAAAAAGAACAACCAAAAATGTATTTTTAAATTTAAATTAAATTAAATTTTAATTTACCATTCTAGTTCATCGATCAAATTTTTTAATATTTAAATTATACAAAAATTAGACTTACCTGTTTTGTCATAAGGTTTTTTCCAAAATTTGTGACAAGTTTTTTCGTTGTGACCAGAAATGAATAGTTAAGATTTTTTGACTTTCAAACAAATTTATTTATAGCTTGAAAATATCGAGTAAAAGTTTGCAAAATGATTCTTTTTTAGAAGATATCAGCCCATAATCTCAAAAGTTGATAGACGATTTATATTTTACATTATTTATCAAGTTTTCTGAGTATATTTTTGGCTTATTTTTTTTTAAATGTGTTAAAAAAACCTTTATGTCTCTAAAATAAGCTATTCAAATCTAAAAAGTTTTAAAAATTTAAATTGTAAAATAAAATATTTTATTAAGTTTTTAATTTTATTGTCACAAAACCCATACTGACCTATTTTGTCACATAAACCTTACCGGCCCAATTGAGTAGTGGTTTCTCGCGGTTGTTGGAGCATTTAGTAAACGGGCGGCCTTAGATACGGTCAGAATTTTAGAATTAAAAAAAAATTCTTAGATAATAACAAAAATTAAATAATTGATTCTTTTCAGTGGTTAAACCCAGAGTTATTTATAAGTCATAAGTCTCAAGTCAAGTCCAAGGGCAACTTTTTTTATAAAGTCCAGACTTGAGACTTGTGACTTATAAATAACTCTGGGTTTAACCACTGAAAAGAATCAATTATTTAATATTTTATTCATGTTAAGAGATCGTATTGTTTTTTGAAGGATATTTGAAAATTTATTTTTTAACAGAGAACTCAGGATATGCTCTACAGGACAAAATAATGGTCCATCAATTCAACGTATGCTTAGCGCTATAGAGTAACACTTGAAAAAAGAATAAAAAAATCATGATCCTGATTATCATTTTGAAAATGATATTTTCTGTAAGAAAATTTGTTGGTTTACTATGATGATATTATTTGGAATAGTTTAGTGATAATCATGAAGGTCTTGACAACATAAATCATTATACTTGAATAATAGAAAAATAAAAATGAATTAGATTAATAAGAAAATTCAGATTTATTTGAATAATGGATTAAAATGAATAGATTATAAAAATAAGATAATACCGATTAAGTTTCTCCCTATGGTAATAATATTTTTAAACGATATTTTAGTATGGATGCGTATTTTATTTTGATCTTTTCCTTTAGAAATATTTTTTTTATTAATAAAACGCAACTAAAACGAATAAAACTATTTATTACCTCTATTAAAGAAAAATTAAGTTTGACCTTTGAATTAAGTCTTCTTAAGGCTTTTGTTTTTTAATTTAATTTATTATATCTATGATCATAACGTGGTAAACATATATTTTGGCAAAAATGAATTTGGATAATCTTTATCCTCAAATTTAATCATAAAAACACAGTATTTAAATCAAGTTTTTTGATTTTAGCTTGAGCATCATTCAAGTTATCTATTTATTTTTTTAGTATCAATTCCATCTTTTTAAAAGTTGGAGATTTTTTTTTTTTATATTTTTAACCACAAAAAGTACTCTTTAAATAATAAAGAGGAATAAAAATATAATTTCATAATTAAAAAAATTCAAAATTATTAAATATTTTATTGTATCTCAGTTAGAAACCAATTCATATTTTTATTTAACCATAAGCTCTGTCAAAACTGAAAAAGTTTTAAAAACTTTAAGCGTTATTTATTTTCTCTATCAAGTTTTTCGCCTTGGTTGTAAGGTAAAAATTGCCTATTTCGTGCATTTTTAAGTCAATTTATGAACATGCTTTTAAGATCAACTAAGCGTAAATAAATTGATCCAAATTATGTTAAAAAAAAACATTTATATATTCTTTTCTATTAATTTTTAAATGTTTAATAATTCTGATAATGATTGTTAGATTTAAAAATTTATTTTAAATATTCATAGTAATTTTCTATTGTTTTTTTAATATTTTATTGTAAAATAGAACTAAGTAAAAATTTTTGGATATTTTATATTAGCTTAACTGGCTGTTGGCTTAATTCCTTTAAAACTTCTTTTCCATAAGATTTTGATGGACCATAAGATTTATAAGGTTTTTTTTTGTTTAATTTTGAATAAATTTGAATCGGCTCTTAAAAATTATTTAAATAAAAAATTGTAACAGATAATTAAAAATATTTATTACCCGGAGTAATGTTTGTTTCAGTGAATAAATTATTTGGTCTTAGTTCGATGTTTCGATTGATGATTTTTGGGCATTTGACATTTGAATTAATATGATCCATACTCAGTAAAGGAATAGAAACAAATAAGCAAATATAATTTTTTTAACTCTTGAAACTATAGCTACTTCTTATGAAAAATATTAACTTATTGCATTTTTTAAAGTTTCTTAAGCATTTCACATCAAGTTTTTTTTCTCAAAAGCTTGTCTAAAGGTTTATCAATTCACATGGATACCTTTAATTGGAAGTGTGCAAGAAGTTTTATTTTTTTTAATTACATAATTGCAATTTCTAATTTCTATAGCTAAATAATTAAAATTTTCAAACAAATAATTGTTGACTAAGTTATTTTATTTGATTTTTTGCACAATGATTGATGATTAATGAATTGATTAATGATTTAAATTGCGCTTGTCTCCATCCTGTTTTCTATTGTAAATTCGATTAAAACTTTAAACATATATAATCGATAATTTTCAACATTTTAAAGCTAAATTAGCTACAATTTTAATATTTTATTTTTTTGAACCTAAATATTAATTTAATAATTTGATTTTTTATTTATTGTTTGCACCAAAGAATCAATTTGAATTATATCCTGGAATTATCTAGAACTTCATCAAAACATTATATTGCCTTAAGTTGTTAATTTTGTCTTAAATTTTGCTAGTTTTATCCTGTCCCAGAATGAGATATCAAACTTAAATTGTAAAGAGTTAAATTAAATAATTTCTATTAAAAAAAAATTTAAATAACAAATTTTCGTTTCAGAATAAATTATTTTTTCATTATGGAGTCAACCAAATTAATGTTTATTTTGATAGAAACTTGAATTTAAAAAATAAAAGAGTACTCTAAAAAACTAAAGAAAATATTTGAAAACATTTTAGATAAAAATTATAGATTTTAAAATATCATAAAAGTACATAATGAGTTTTATAATTAAAGTTTAGATTTCAATAATTAGACTAAATGAAGATTGAGTGAAATTTTTTTCTTAAATTAGATCAACTATTAAAAAAATTTTATATCTTTGAATTTAGAAAAAAATAAATTAAAAATTTGATTTGTTTTAAAGGATTTATTCTTTTTTGAAGAAAAATTTAAGCATTAATTAATCTAATTTTTATTAGAATAAAGTAGAGACAAATGAGCAACAAATTCTAGTCTATGATTAATATAAAAATATTTTTATCAAAAGTAATTAAAGTAAGTAAATTATAATACAGTAATCAACTAAAAAAAATACAAAAAAAAAAGACAATTTAATTCTTAATTATTTAAAACAAATATCCGTATTTATTTTTGAATATCCGTTTTAAAGCCTTTTAACCAAAATTCAGCTCTTTGAAATAATTTTTGTCAATTAAGAGTTAATTTGTAATCATTTTTTTTATCGCTTTGGGAAATTTGTTCCGTCATTTGACTAAATTGAAAAATTTTTAGTTTTTAAAAAGAGAAAAAATTTCTGGACACTAAGGTATAATTTAAAAAAACAAGAAAATCATATTTACTTTAGACTTGTAAGAAAAATAAAAAATTTACCCTTAACGATTTCGATAAATAATATTTCAAAATTATTTTTCCAAAACACATTAAAGGTTTTGTCAATTAAGTATGTTGGGTTTCATTTTATTTTAATTCTTCATGATTGTCATTATATATATTGTACAATATTTTTAATGTAGCTTTTATTTTTATTTTTCACTAGACTTTTTTCTCCAAAAAACATTCAGCATAATCGGTTTAATCTGAATTTCCTACTTTTTCAAAACCTGTTATCTAAATTAGCTTATTTGAATAAATTTGAATTTTGAACTAAAAATAAGCTGCATTTTAAATTTCATCACTCAAAATTGAGGGAATTTATATCGGGCAAAAATTATTTAAAGGCTTAAATTAATTTTTTTTAATGCATTGAGATAAAATTTAGAAATTTTATTTATAAAAACTTTTAAAACAAAAAATTACTTAATAAAGCAAATAATATTTTTTATAGATAATATTAGGGTCATAAAAAGAGGACTTTTTTGCAAAGGATGGTGAAATTTTGTTCTCCTCAATTTGGAGCAAATTTTCTTAATAAATGACGAATGAATTTTAACAACTGTTCAAAAATTAATATTAAAATCAGTTTGATTTTTACTTGAACAATTTAGTTACGTAATTTTTAGGAAAATCTTTTCAATTTATTTTAAAAAAATTTCGCAGATTGAAAAAAATTAAAAAGACTTTTAAATGCTAATTTGATATTTTATTATAGAGTAATTGGCAAGACTAGATTCAGCCATGGAAACATACTTTGTTTATCATTTATCATTAATCAAAAAGTTTTAAAATGTCATTTTTCGACAAAAGAAGATAGCATAACAAAAATTTTAAATTAAGTTATTAGTATCAATTTACAAATTTTATGCTTTTGTTTTTTCATAATTTATTGCTTAATTTTGTCAGAAAATCAATGAAAATCAACGATGATTTAGGGATTATTTTAAATGATCATGAGACCATATATTTTTTTCCAATACTTATTTTACAATCATGAAAATCATTAAAAAAAGAATAATTTTAAATCTTTTAGCATGAGTATACAAGTAATATTAAAATTGACTATTTTTTTTCCAAAATTCAAAATCCATTAATCAAATGTTTGATTTTAAATTAGAAAATGAAATTACATAATCATTCAAACTTAATTTTATATCAAATAAAAAAAAATCTTTTAATATTCACATATAGCCTAGTGATTTGTGTTCACTATTAATTTTGTTATTAGTTAATTTATTTTATCCAAAATCATGCAACAATAAAAATTGATTTGGTTGTTCTATTTCTCAATCGAAATTCCTTCAACTCTTCTTAATTTATTACCTGAGCATACTTTTCTTTTCTTACAGAACAGTTAGCAAATACAGGGAGAAAATAAAATAGTGTAATTTATTATTTTTATTTTTTGTTTTTGTTTCTAAATGTTTACTCGTACCAAAAATATTTTTTTCATCATCAAAGTAAAAATTTTCGTTTAAAACAATTTTATTAGCAAGCGATAATGATTGATAAAACCTTCAGCGATAAGTGTTTAACTGATTACCTTCCAGATAGACTCAAGCATAATAGTTTTATCGAAAAGTGCGATCAGACCGGTCTGCTAAAATACAAATGGGAGTTCGTAGTAAGCGATCGCCTAAAAGCCGACAATTTCAGACTAAAGTTAATAAATGACAAGCTCAACATTGAAATTGACAAGCGTGTGGAGACAGAAAACTTCAGAGAGGTTGAAAATTTTCGTCGCGAGATCACTGTACCAGCTTTTGTGGACACTCATACATTAACTTGTTTTTTGGAAACTTATGAAAATGACAAGAATTTACTGATCGTCGAAGCATATCTGAGACCGGACTGCAATGCTGTACAAAATGGCTCGTCATTGAGAGACAAAATAAGACAACTGCAAAAAAACAATGGTTTTTTAAATTACAAATTCGATTTGAGTGACTACGATCCGCAGAACATCAGCATTTCGGTGCGGAATAAATCTGTCTTGGTGGTCAATGCTTTCAAGAAGATATATGATTCAAACGGGAAGCCAATAATCCAGGAGTTTAATCATGAACTTAATTTGCCAGAAAAAGTCGAGTTCCACAATATCAGAAATTGTCTTGATGAGTCAGATGGCGTGTTGCGCATTGAAATACCTGTGCCAGATAAGGATTTAGCGAACAATAATGAATATTTAAAGAAAAAAAAGACAAGCTCCGATTCTGGCGACAAGTATTTGGAGTTAATGTTTGATCTTTTAGAGTTCAAATTTGACGGAATAAATGTGTACAAAAATTCAAGCAATAAAAGAGTGCTAGAAGTTCGCGCAGTTAAAGATTTGAGTATAAAAAAGGTAACTTTTGAGGACAAACCCTATGTCAGAAAGTACATTCTTCCCGATTGGGTCAAATCGGAAAATTTGAAAATCTTACAAGAGCAAAAGTATGTGGATGACAAGGTAAAAAATTACCTTATAGTACAACTGCCTATTATTGATTGATTTTAATGTTTTGATTAAGTGTGCAAATTTATTCAATGCTTTGTTTTCTTCTTTCACAAATATTTTCTTTAATAAAATTTTTAAATTCAAATCTTTGAATTAATCTATTAATTATTTACAAATTTCATCGCAAATATTTGTTTTTTTTTTGGTCTAAAAATTCAAATATTTAGATACATTGAATCAGTAATGAAATTCTCATTAGATATAATTAAAAAATTAAAAAAAAACAGATCAGAATTTATTAATTTTAATTTAATGATGTAAATTAATTTCAGTTATATTTTTACTGGAATTTTTTAAATTAATAACAAAAATGGCTATTACGCTAATTTATTTAGTTCTTTTAGGCAAGAATGAATAATATCAATAAAGAAACAGTAAAAGAAATTAGATTTTAAATGATAATTATATTTACACATAATATTAATGTATTCTATATAAAAAGATGAATTTACTAGATAAAATGTGTTAAATGCACTATATAAAAAAATATTTACTAGATAAAACCTAGATAAAATTATTAACTAATAGAATTAAAAGACACTTTCATAGAGAAAAAAATTAAAATGCTAGATAATTTTGTTAATTTACTAGATTAAATTAACTCTAGATATAATTGAATAGTTACTTAATATTTTATTTGATTAACTAATTAATTTATTAAACTCGATCAAATAAATGTTATAAATCCTCTTAAAATTCTCTTAGTTACCCTTTATTTTACTAATTCCTTTATTTCAAAAAATTATTTAACTAGAACAATTGAAAAATGATGTATCCAGACATCGACTCCTCGAATACGACTAGTTCCGAAAACACCGAACCTAGCAGTGAAGACACTGATATGAACAAATTTATGAAACATACGAAGTGGCACCACAACAAACTCGCCCTATTTCTCCTTCTGGATTCAATAAAATAGCAATCTTTTAACAGATTGTCAAGAAAAATTAAAACCAATTAGCCACAAAAGACGACCCGGTTGACCTAAAGTTACGGCAAATGGCTTGTAAAGACAACCCAGTGAAGCTGTAAGTGATTTTAGCGATAAAAATACGCATGAAGACTATCTAGATATACCAGTGCCACTGGTATATTTGTTTGTTTATATGATATAAGCAAAAAAATATACAAATTAACAATACAACAGAAATCATTTATGAAAACGAAGAGGAATAAGAAATAAACCACTGCTGATATAGAAACTCAACTCAAACGTGGTCGTGGTAGACCAAAAAAATGTGTCAACGTTATTCAAACCACTCAGTCAGAAAAAAAGAGCTGCTTCAAACAATAATCAAATGATGCTGAACATGTTCATGAGTCGCGCAATAAAAGAAAAGAAAATTTAGTACTCATTTATTTTATAAAGTTTTTTTCATTTTCTTGTCTGCCAAATAACTTCTATATCTAGTAAAAAATATTTTTATATAGTGTTTTGTCTTTTTTTCTATTAGTTAATAAAAATATCTAGTAAATTTCATTTTTTTTATTTTTTATAATTAATCCTATGCCATTATATTTGATAATATTTTGAAAGAAGAAAAAAATTTTTCTTGTAAATTTCAAGCGTTAAATATTTCGTTTAACACAAATAGTTTTTTTAATCTTTTATAAAAAAAATGAAAAAATAGCTCATTATCTAATTTGTTTAAATAATATTTTTATTGATTTAAATTTTATATAAAAGAAAATTTTTTTTAAATCGTCAATTTTTAATCATTGATTTACATTATTATTCTTTATTATTTAAAAAATAATAAATATAGGACAATAAATTTTAATTGAAATCAACTAGAAATTGATATTCAAGCGTTTTAGACAGTTAATTACTGAAAATTTTTTTCTTATAGCTTTTAAAACTTTAGTTTAAAAATGAACTGAAATTACTGTTACTTCGTAGTTTTAAAAATTGAAATTTAAGCCTTGAAAAACAATTAACAAGTATTTATCAATCTGGTGAATACAGCTGGCTAGAGAAAAATTGTATTCAAACTACGAAAAGAGAGGAATAAATAGAATGATAAATTATCAGAAGGAGATGGGAGGCACCGCTATGGTACCAAGAAAGCTTTACTGGAGTTAATGATTTTAAAAGCTTAATGAGATCTAGATTGCGTATTCATCACACAATTGTGATTACTAAGGCGTTCAGGATCTGAATCGTTGACATGCTTAGACTTTTCATTTGCACATTTGTAAGACCTCATCTAGAATGCACCGCAATTGTCTGGTCTCCTCATACAACAAAGGATGTTTAATTTTTTGAAAATGAAGAGAAAAGAGCAATAAAGTTAGGCTTGATTACGTTTAGCGAAAGAAGAGGTGACTTAATTAAACTTTTTTAATTTCAAAATGGTGTTAATCAAGTTTACTGGACAAAGCTAACTATCATTCGTTTTTTATATAATGATTTGCTCAGGGAATCAGAGAACACAAAAGTAAACTATTCGGGAAGAACATTTAAAATTGCAGTCAGAACGAACACTTTTTTACCATGAGAGTGGTAAATGAGTTAATACGCTTCCTGAGAAAATGATAAATTATAATAGAGTGAATCAATTCAAAAATAAGGAAGATAAATTCAAAAGTCTTAATCAAAATGACTTTGTACGGTGTAAGAGTTATCAAAGTAGTCTTCCTTGTAAGATTTCTCCGCAAGCTTGTTAAAATACCTAATTATTATTATTATTTAATTCTATATTTAAGTACTTAACATTTGATATTATATTGAATAATTTGAAAAGACTTGTTGCTAAAAAAAAAAAGCATAAAAATTTAGGAACCTGATTACTATTTGATGTTTTTAAGTTATTTTACAATTGTCTATAAGATCTATTTTTTATTTTTGTATTTTTGAAATCTTATTTTTCTTAATTCAATATTTTATAATATTTAAGTCACCTATAAAGTGTAGTTAATTAAGCTTTATGGTCAATTCTTTCGATAAATCGAAAGACCATTTGCTGACAAGCAGGCCTATTCATAGCCTCGCAATTCCGGATGCAATTATGGACTTCATGATAAGAAAGAGAAGACATGCATGCTGAAAGCTAAAGTAGTCCTAAATGATTCGAAAACTATATTAAAAGAAACTAAAAATAAAATTTAAAATAAGCATTCTGATATCATGTGATATCAGATGATATCAGCTGAGGACTGTTAAAAACCTAATTCTGTATTCTTGGATAATTCGAAGAATCTCAATAACATTCTTAAAATTAAATTCAAACAAATATAAAAAAATTTTTCCAAAAAGCATTTAAAAATATTATTATATTCTAGCATTATTTCAAAAGTTTAATTTGAGTAATTACCTAATAAATTCTTTTAAACGTAATTTTTTAATGTCGTATCATTTTGTAAAATTTAAAGCAGCCAGAAAAAGATTATAAAAAAGATTGAAATCAATTGACAAGGTATTTAATGCTTTATAATTGATAAAATTCTTAAAATCCCAAAACTAGGTTTAGCTAGGCTTGCTTTTTACTTTTCAATTAAAGTAAAAATGAAAATTTTTTTTCAAAAGACTTTTACAGCTTGCTTCTTCTGGAAAAAACATTTATTAGCGTTTTTTCGCATTTTAATTTATAATAATAATAAAAAAAGACTCAGGAAAATTTGAAACATAATTTAAGCAACAATTTTATTTAATGAACAGCAACAATCTATTTGGATGACCAAAGGCAAAGTTTTCAAATCACATTTATGTGGTTAATTTTTAAAAGCATAAATCTGTTTTTAATAGATCTTGAAGCGGAATTTTAATTATTCAAGTTTATATTCTACATATAATTTTTCAAATGGCTGTATAACCAGAACTTTTTTAAATTTTTTATCTTTAACATTTAAAAGGGCTAATTTTAATTTTGAATTTAAATAGATGAAAGGTTAATCAGTCGAACGAATATTTTACTTTTCATTTTTTTTTTATTTATCAAAACTTAAAAATATGAATCAAAAAATACAAATTTAAAAAATGTACAAATAAAAATAAATTAAAAAATATTTATTAAAATTATTGGGAAATTATTTAAATATTTAAAATGTTGAACTAAAAATTCCGATGAAAAAAAGCTTATAATTTTTAATTTTATCTTATTGTTTATTTATTTAAATCATTTTCGTCCAAATATGTCTTCAATTCTCTTATGTGAGCAAAGTCTAAAACTTTAAATTTAAAATCTATTTCTAACGGAAGTTGCTCAGCAGGCTCTCGGAGATCAGCTTCTGATTTCTTTTTATCTGCTTTCGATGCTTTTTCATTTTTTTTACCTTTTTTAGGATCATTTTTGTTACTTGTGGCCACCGATTGATTTAAATTAGCTGTTTCAAATTTTTGTTTTGATTGAAATTTTTTTTCTAATATTTTTGTAAGTCCATCTAAAACAGGCTGCAGTTCTACATCAAAATCCGCTAATACCTTTTCTTCCACATTAACTTGATTGTAGTTTTCCAATAATGACGAAATAGTTTTTTTCTTTTTTTTTACTTCTTTTTTCTCCTCCTTTTTCTCTGGTTTCTTTTTCTTTTTGCCTTCATCTTCGGCCGGTGGCTCATAGTTTTTAGCCTGATAGAAGATTTTTCTCTCAACCAACTCAATTCTAGTTCCTTTTAGCATGAAATCTCTTAAATTGATCATAGATTTGAATTTTAAATTCACAAGACCCTTTTCGTTTAGATCAATGTTTGTCATCGGGTCGAATTCTTGGGTGGAATCGATCTTTTGTTCAAAGCAGTCCATGAAATCAGAATCTTCTATAGAACTAAAACGAATAACATATTTGAATACAAAAATCTCTGGCTCATCTTCAAACTTAGCCGCAAAATAAGTAAAAAATTTTACCATAAAATTAAATACTCACGTCCGGTAATTCAGGAAGCACCAAATTTCTGATACTTGTAAAATTGAATAATATTTCGGCATGATGAGTAAAGAAATCTGAAAAATACAATAAATAAAATTTGCTTTTTAAAAAAAAAGCTATAATTTAAAAAATACCTCTATAGAGCTTGAAATCTTGATAGTTAATTCTTTCTTCTTTTTTAATAGGTGAATCATCTAATGAGTATAGGTTGGTTAAAGAGTCAATAACAAGGCCACGATAGCCCGGATAAAGAACAACAGGATTTCGGCTGAGAATTAAAACTTTCAGATTTTTCAAATTTTCTAATTCAATTATCAAATTTGTTAAATCGTGAATATTATTAGAGGTTAGGTCTAACGAGACCAAACTTTGCCAATGCTTTGGGTAAAAAAAAGTGTCCAAATTCTCAATGGAGTTGTAAGCGAGTCCAAAATGCTGAATGCTTGTTCTGGACCTAACAATTATATCTTGAATATTTTGAATCAGATTGGCGCTTAGGTCAAAAATTTTTAGTGAATTTGGCAAATTGGACAGATTGCAACCTGTTATTAAATTGCAGCTCAAAATTAATTCTTCAAGATTGACAAAATTTCTGACATTTTCATCTATTTCTTCAATCTAGATAATATTTACATAAGTTGATTCAATAAACATTTTAAGTTAAAAAATTTACATCAAGACTGTTAAGTCTTAAATTCGAGAAATAGCGTTCAATATTTTTGAGATTTATGCTTGACCGGTCTTTGATATATCTCTCTCTAATAGAATCACAATCTCTGCTCCAAATATATGTTTCATACCAAGGAGATTTTTGATCTTTAATCAAATCGATCATTTCAACTATTTCATCTACTTTTTCTTTTTCATATTCATCGAGTTCTTTAAAAAAATTTAATTAGCCCCAATTTAAAGTGGCAATTGATATATACTTACCATTTGGTATGCGGGGATCTTTTTTAACATAAGAGCCTATAATTGGATACTCATTCAATCGTAATGATTTAAGTTGTATGTAAAAAGCCTCTGATACACACTTCTTGGACATTTTGTTATATTCTTTTAAGACCTCATTATTCAGTTATTGTGTTCAACTTTGGAAATTTATAATCTTAAATGTTCTCCCATATTCTTCTTATTCAAATTTAGTCAAACAAGTTGCTAGGTTACAAACTACTTCTCATTAATATAATATTACAATAATTTGATTCAAATTATGAACTAATAAAATTTTATAAGAAACTTTGCAAATTTTCTTAAGAATTAAATTTTATTTTATGAATTTTAATGGAAAACTTATGCCAAGCAATAAATAAATTCAAATAAAAATGCATTAAAATGTTTAAATTGGCTTTTAAAAAGTTATTTAATCAATCAATTATAATTTATGAGTATGTTGCAAAAGGTTTCAAATCTGATATTACCTAAAATGATAAGTTAAAAAGAGAAAAAAATAATCATTTTTATTTTTAAGTCTTTGTTAAAGATGTGTCGAGTCTTGTTAATGGTGTTTTATAGTTTTATTCAAAGTTATCATTGAGTATCCGATCAATAATGCGAACATTTGTTCACAAAAATCATAAGAAATTCAAAATTGAACTCAGGTTTGATTTAAAGAAACCCTTTTCTATTGAATGTAATTTTTGCCTTTAATTTTTTATACTAAGAACAACATTTCATAAAGAAAATTATAAAGATCAATTTTTTTATTTATTTTTAACTTCTTTTAAATAATTAATGTACAATTATTTTACAATTGTTGTTTTCATTATTTAATAGTAATGAATTTAAAGGTTGTGCTCTTAAAGGCTTACTGATCAGTTCCCAATTCTATGTCAAATTTTTAAATCTTTAAAAAAAAAAATACATTAAAAACTGGTTTAAATTTTATGTGGATGAAACTAAATTAATTTTAATTTAAATTTCTTAAATCTCTCAACTCTAACGAAATTTGAAAAAATGATATTATTTTCGTAGCTATTATAAAATTAATTTTCAGTTTTAAAAAAAAAATTACAAATGATATAAAAAAATTCGAATTACTATATTTAAATAATAGAATGCACCGGCTGTAACTTTTGCGTTTAAGAAAATAATTAACTATGAATTAGATAATCTTTTTTTTAATTTTAATTTCAAAAGTCTAAGTCTTTGTTTTTAGGACCTGGGGCTAATTAGAAATTTTTGACTCTTACTTTAATTCCATTAAAGACGAAACAAATAAGAAATAACAATCGTCTGAAATTGACTTGAATTTTACAGATGATGGTTGTCATTTAATTTGAAGAAGAAGATATTGATACAGAAACGTTCGATTCAGTTCAAGTTAATAAAGATTTTCAAAGAGAATTAGAATCAGGTGAAGAAGAAGATTTATGGAATCATACTTAAATAAAAATGACAAATAAAGTTTTTGAAAAAATATTAAGTAAAACCGTCTCATTTTTTAATTAATTTTCATTCATTCAGTAATTTTATGTTTTATTTTTTATAATACATTAAATGGCCACCTAGAGATAGATTTTTTTAAAAAATTGTATTTATTACATTTTTATATTTTATTTTATTCTATTTTCTCTATTTTCTATAAATATTATTTTGCTTAAATTAAATGGAATAAATAAATGAATTTGAGTTTTTTGTACTCTTATACTGTCTTTTCCATGAGGAGAATTTTTTTTTGTTGAGAATTGTGTATTGTTTAAAGGGCAATCTAAATCAAAAAGTCAAGAAATTTTTAAAAAATTTTAGAAGAGTTTTGCTGAATGCTCAAAATCTGACATAGATGTTGGTAACCAAACAGAATCAAAACTCAATTTACTTTTTAAAATTTTTTTTATTCAAATTTTTCTTTAATTTTTTTGTTTTTCAATTATTTTTTCAATTATTTAATTTTTTCAATTACAAAATCAAATATCTATTAAATTTGGTTTCATATTCAAAATTTTTATTCGCATGTTTTTGAGATTCAATTTCTTAATTAAAAGAAAGCAATTTTTATAATTTTTTTTCATATTCAAATAGTAAATTCGAAGCTGATTTCCGTTCGAAAAGCTACTTATTCAAATATCGGTTCGAATATGCATTTTCGATTTCATCACTAAAAGAAACAAATTTATTTCGGATAAACTACATTGTTTTTTACCTAACAGATCATGAACAACAAACCTATTAGAGTTAACTGATATTGCAATTTATTAATATGAAAAAAGCAAATTTGCGGACATTGTTTGTACTGGCTTTTATAAGGCCTTTGATAAAGTTCTTCATAAATTTATAGGATATTGAAAACAAAACTTGAATCATATGAGATAAATGGTTAACTTCTAAGATGGATTGAGTCGTTTCTAATTGGAAGTGTACAAAGAGTTATTTTAGGTAATGACGCATTCAATTGAGAGGTAGTTACAAGCAATATCCAAACCCAAGGGTCAGTTATTGTTTTAATCCTATTTATGATTTTTATCAATGATTTACTTGAAAGCTTCAAAAGTTTCTGTCTTGATTTTCCCGATGCCTTGAAATTAATTGGTGTTTCCTAATTTCTGAAAAAGGATCATTAGAACTTCAGAAATACATCTATCTCCTTTGAAATGGACAGATACTTGGTCAGCAAATTTAAACCTGAACAAATGAAAAGCTTTCTATCTAGGAACGAAAAAGTCAGAAAGAAATATGCTAACCGAATACTGGTTTATTTATTTGTAAATCTGTACCGAGCTTATGCTCCTTCAGAATAAAAATATATAGAATAAAATAAATCAAAAATAAAGTTAAATAAGATAAAATTAAAGAAAAAGAATTAAATAATGAAAAAAAAATAAAAAACGGTAAGTTAAAATAGTTAGAGGTTAGACATGTTTAAATATTTGGTAAGAATAGCAATTCTTTTAAGTACTTTGGTCTAGAATCATAAATACTTCTCTTTGTATCACTTTTGAGAGCTCATCAATGGTAATCAGTATGAACTTGGAGTCAATGTCAAAAACAGATTTTAAAATCCTTGAAAGGTACAAAAAGGATTTACAAAATTAACTGATTCTATTAGTACTAAGCCTTATGAAGACAGTTTGAAACTCTTGAACCTACACTCGTCGCTTAAAAATAACTTTAGCCTTATTTTTTTCGGCTAAATTACGTATTTTTTACCACTTTTACCGCTTTGTTCTAGCTCTGACGGTCAAAAGCTTTTTTTAACGGCGGAATAAGACTCTATACCTTTCTTGGCAAGCAATTGTGGGACTGTTTCTCAATTTATCTTATTTTCTTTGAATTTTGTATTGAAATCTGCACCGATTATTGTTTGACGTCTACAGTTGCCAAAGTTGTGCACCCTAGATTTCGCTCGGAAATTCCGCTTTTTTCTATTGACGCACCAAAACTCCAACTAACTCAGCTATTTCTCTTTCAGTTTTTGTTTGATCTTTCAAAATACCCACAACATGCTAACTTTGTTGTTGATCGGTTTTTTTTCACCCATTTTTTCTCTATTTTGGTAAATTTTTGGGTAGTTATACAAAGCATCGGACAGATTTTTATTTAGATAAAAAAGTTTAATTTTTACTTTTTGTGCCAATTTTTTTTCGAAGTTAATACAGAGATTAATATTTTTAATTATTATTGAGTGTAAGCGTTATAATTTATTGAAAAGTAGAAAAATTAATATTATTAAATTAACACTCAAAAGACAGGCTATTTTTGACAAAAACTTTGTTTAAATCTTGCATTTGTTCCATTAAAGTGTGTAATATGAAAAGCAGAATATTTAAAAGGCTGTTACCTAAGCTTAAAAAAAATATTAAAACATCTAAATATGATTGATCGTTAACTAAAAAATTGAATTTGAAATTTTGAAAAATGGTCAAATTAACACCACCGAACCTTTGAGTGTTAAGGTTTTGTGGTTTTTGAATTAATTTCGAATTAAATTATACCAAAAGTATTTTAGAATTTCGAATAAAACCCTTTTACAATTAAATAAAAATATTGAAATAATAAGCAACTTAATCAATTAAACATCATATTTTATCATCACCTTAAAAAAGCAACATAACGTAATCATCCGAATTGACATGTCTTTATAATAGAGTACTCTATTTTAGTGATATGTTATTCAAATTGAGCACTGTTTTAAATTTAAATAAAAATAAAAATTCAATTTTAGTGACATTTAACAAAAAGTGAACATATTTTAAAGAATTAAAAATTTTTAGAGCTTATATTAAATTCTTTAAAAAATGAAAATTGAATTAACTATGTTTTTTTTAACATAGGTCAAATTTATTCATTTTTTAAGACTTGTCATTAAAATTGCACATTACTCTTTTTAAAACTAGTGCTCATTTTTTGATTTAGCAAATTGTCACTAAATTATATACGGATAATTGCGCAATTCTAAAAAAATTAAAAATTCTTTAAATCAAGATAGCTTTATTCAATCATCTTATAAAAAACTATTAAAAATAACGCTTTCAGAAAAAAAAGACTAAGAAAATCTATGCTATTCACTTTTTTCATTTTTTTCTTCTTGAATTTCTTCAGTTCGAAAGAATATTTGGGCACTGGTGAATGCAAATTGCAGCAAATTGAATTCTTTTTGGTATGTTGAATATCGTTGCAGCGTTAGAGCTTGCGTTTGCATTAACTTATCATCTGATTGCTGATTTTTTTGTTGATTGACTATTGATTCCTTTAAAAAAATAATTTTCAGGAAAAATTGGTAAAAATACTTAGAAATCAAAAAATTAAATTACAGTATTTGAAGTAAATTTATCTCGCACAGATTCAAACCAATGCAAGGAATCAAAATCGTGATTTTGATCTAAAAGTTTAAGGATATAGGCTATTCCCATTGCAAAGCCATCATCAGTAAATGCAGCATCATTACTATTTTTTTTATTTATTTTCTCCTTTGCTCCTATAATATACTCTACAAAGTTCAATGTCTAAAAAAAATATATTCTAAAATCCCACAACTGAATTAACTTTTAAACAAACCAAAGATGGTAAAATGATGTAGAAATTTTTTAAATGAATATTCTTTTCTGAACGAAACTCATTTTTGAAAACATCGAGCAAAATTTTGAAGTAATCTGTTCCTTCACTAAAATTCTTTACCATACTTGCCAAAGTTGAATCCAAATTTCTTCAATTAAAATTAAAGAACATCATAGTGTTGAATGTTGTCAAAATTACTTGGCAGCTTCTTTAGTAGGCTCTGACAATGTATTCAACTCATTAGCATATTCTTCAAAACTTACTATGTCATCAATATCAGGCACAAAACGGATCGAATTACTGCAAAAGTTCAAACCACCTGATCTAATCATTCGAACATAGCCAATAGCATTTCCAATGTGAGAAATCAAAACCCTGAATCGGTCCATATAAGTCTCATTTCCATTTAGAATACCAAGTTTTCTAATAGCTCTATTAAATTTTTCAGCTCGCTCATAAGGATACTTTTGATTCAGACTGACCTTCGATTCCTTGAAAAAACTTATGTCCTTAATTAACTTAGCTTTTATGTGTTCGTCAAACAAAAACTGAGAGAATATGTAAAACTGTTTTTTCAGAAATTGATAGGTAAAATTCACGGTTGTATTCATAATACCGATTCCATGAGTCCTTATAGAGTTAGCCACATGCCGAATGTTTATAGTATTCAAAGATTTATTTTGACTATTTTTTTCAACAAATATTTGGTTGTTCAAATTATACAAGTAGCGTGTCACAAAAACGTGAATGTTGCGCATTATTTCTAGCACATCAAGGCCCTGTTCAAGGGTAGAGCTTGGCAAATGTGGATCAGACAATACGAGATTATATCGCTCTTGGGCTAAATTTCTCATTTCACTGTACGCTTTCCAATCATGCAAGGCTACTGCTGTTAGGTTATAAAAAGTTCTACTCAAATATTTAATTATTTCACCTTTTTTTTAAATTTAACAAAAAAAAAAAATTTTATTTAATCTACTCTTAATATCAATGAATTTATCAAGGATCACAATTGGTTGAAGAGTGACAAATTTGGATAAGTCTTTGATGCCTTCTTTGAAAAGTTTGGACTGGTCTGATTTTAAGTCTAAGTGTATCGAAAGACGCAGATCGGTTTCGATATCGCGGCATATTCTTTCGATAAAATTTTTGTATAATATTCTCAAAAAATCGCGAAGGTATTTTTCGCAAACTAGCTCATGACTAGTATGACGTGAAAAACCAAATTTTTCTATTATGTCTCGAAGAGCCCAGACCATGTACTGAACTTTGTTTGGGATGTTGGCATTTTCGTAAATATCTGTCAAATAAATTGGAGTTAACACTTTAAAATGCCAAAATAGATAGCTGAAGTCGCTTGATTGTTTAATTCTCAATTCCAGATAGGCTATGTTTTCAAGTTTTTTCAGCAATTCATCAACATTTTCATCTGCTTTGAATGTTTTCATGCGATTGGCAATTGTAAGACCAAAATTCCCAATCAGTATTCGTTCTTTTGTAGCTTTTTGGAGAATAAAAAAATTATTAAATTTTTTATTTAGCTCGTAAATAAATTACAAGGTCCATTTAAAGCATTGCCAGCCAGTACAAGACCAGATAGTATGTCCAGTCTTTTTTCTGTATATTTTTTATCTGAAGTTAATCTTTTCTAGAATGAATTAATATTTAAGTATGAAATAAATTTAAAATTTTCCATTATTATTTTTTAATTACTTTGGCATTTTGAATAAAAGATAAAATTTTTCTGTTAATAGACTGGATAATGTATTGTTTAGCAATGGTCAAACATTCCCTTTTTTCATGATATGTCTTTTGAATCGCCTTGACCAACTCAATCAATTTGCACAATTCAAGAAGGTTTGATTTAGTAATCGCAGTATTAAGACTCAGTGCCAAATTAAGAAATAACGAAACAGTATAATTCAAATAATTGCAATATTCAATTCCTTGGGCTAGTAATTGTTCATATGATAAGCATGCCCGAACATTTAAGTCACCTAATGACTGCATCTTGATGAGCCATGTGTTTACCGAATTGTTTATTTGCTGGTTTATCCTATAGAATAAATTTTTAATGTTTTTGGTGTTTTTTAAATTTAAATCTACTTGGATAAATTTAAAATTTTCATCTGATAAAAAGACTGTTTTGTGGACATATTAGTTTGAGCTGGATTTTTGTCCACTAAACCCGCCAAGTTGGGCAATTTGTTAAATAAGAAGTCATTACTAAACCATGGTAATACACCATTTAATATTATCACTGGGATCTAGTGATAATAAAAGCTTTGAACATTTGATTTAGAAAATTTTGAATAAATAAATTACTTTTTTATTTGTATCCCAAAGATATTTGAAAAATTTTCTGTCAACATTTCGGTATATTTGGTTGTATAAAACGGTCAAGGTACAAACTGACACAAATTTATGTCTTGTATCAATATTGGAATTTTCATCTAGAAAAAATTAAAATAATTTAGAATAAAATTTGATTTAAATTAAATTTACTTATATTAGGCTCAATTTCATCAAAAATGTGCTTAATATTGAAAAAAAACTCCGTGGACAAGACTACATTTTTTGATAGCATTGCATTTTTTTCATCATAAATCCTTTCTACACAATTCTTTTTTGTAAAAAAAAATAATTGATTAGTAATTTAATAAATACAATCTTTTCAAAATAAATTTAGAAAGGATTAGAAATAATTCCCACTTTTAACTTAGGATGTCAACTCGCCAAAAATAAAACAACGATAATATCTCAAAAATTTAATTAAAAAAAAATGGACGGAAATTTTTTAGTTGATGAATGTCAATAGGAGCCGATTTTGAAAGATTTGAAAATTGAATGGAATGGAATCATAATACATTCAAACGAATCATTGACTTCAATAAATTTTCAAATCGATCAAAAAATTCTGCAAAGATAAAGATCAATTTTAAAAAAGAATCTTGCTCTAAATCAGTTTCTAAACATAAAATTTACAACTTATGATTATCAACTTATCAACTTATCAACTTATCAGTTTATTTTGTTTTCTTAATGAAATCTAAAAAATATTTGAGTATGTTCACATTTTTTTTGACCTTTCGGCGTTTGATAAATGATATAAGAATAATTAAAATATTTGAAATTTTCCTGAAAAATAACAAATTGATATTTTAAGGATTTCTGAATTTTAAATTAAAAATTTTAAAATGTCTTAATTTAAGTTGCTTTATAAAAAGATCATAAGCTAAACTCTTTTCAAATCTTTAAATTTTCCTATTTCCAAGTAATTTAAATTTTAAAGCAATCATTAAAAAAATCACTTGAAAAATATAGCCATCAAGTAACTTTCCCTCTAATTCAATAAGATGTTTTTCGAATCGGTAAAATTTTTTTATGTCAATATCAAATTTATTCGGGTTATGATGAACATTCTTAACCATTCTTTTGTAAGCATTCCAATCATCTCTTAAATGTGGGTTGTATTCAATAGCCAAATCAATGGTTAAAAGTATCCTCAATAAATTTCCCAAAGCAATAAAAATCGTCCTCAGATGCATTTCAGTAGTGTCAATTTTATAAGGAGCTCTAATTTTTAAATTTAGATAGAATTTATAGAAAAAAAATAAAGTCACTTTTGAGACGAATATACAATATTCAGTTGTTGTAAAGTGCTCTTCACCACTTCGTAACAACGGTTCACAAAGCATAATAATTCCTTTAAAATTTTTTTGTAATTTTTTTTTAATTTTTTTAACCAAATTTTGTATCAAATGGATACTTGAAAAAAAGCGACGAATCTAGCCATTTGACCGAGATTGTGGCCACTTTCTTTTGATACTTCTGGACCTTCTCCATAGAGTAATAAACCATGAGTATATTTGTTCTCTCCTTCATGAACAAGAAAGTCAATTTCAGAGCACAAGGCAGCAAAAACTGTCACTATTTTATTTAAAACCCTGTTATCGGTTTTAATTAGCTGTAATAAGCTTCCTTGCTCATAAGGAATCGACTAAATTTACAAATGAATGAATATTTTGTTTTCTTGATTTTTTTGAAAAAAAAAATACTTCGAGATTAATTGGATCTAAGTCAAAATCAAATTGTTTATGCGGAAATTTGTGTAAATTTTCTTCCAAACTATACAAATTTTTGCTAAACGTCTCAAGAAAATTTTTGTATTTTCTGATTTCAGCATTTTTGGCTAGTTCTTAAAAAAAAAACTTAAAAATTGGTGATTAATCAATGCTTCAAAAGTACAAACCGTATGAATCTTCATGAAATTTATCGAATTCCCACTGTTTTTCCATTCTTTTAAAAATTATTTTTTTTTAAATGAATATTTCAAAAATTAAAAATTATTTCATCACATGATTTGTTTAAAGCATTTATATCTTTAATTTTTTTCGAGTTTTTCTTGCATAATTTTCTTTTTATTCGAAAATTTAAACAAAATTGAAAAATAATTTTCTGTGCTGTTAATATCATATATTAAAAGATGTCGAGATAAAAAAATGATAATTTGAAATTAATTAAATCATGCTTTTATAGCAAAAACATAAAAAAATATTTTTTTGTTGACACTGATGCTTCTTTAAACTAACGAAATATAACTTGTGTTTTTCTGTAAGCAGTTAAAAATTATACTTCTATCAATAAGATTAATTAATTTATTTTATATCATTGATTTTTATTTATTTTTTCTAAGTTGTTTTCATTCGAAGATTATTAAAATTTTTAATTTAAGTCTTATAATTTGAATTACTCTGATAACTTGAAAAATGGAATTTTTTCTAGTGGAATAATGGCTTTGAAGAATTATTTCGTCGTGAGTTCAGATAAAAGGAAATTTTTTTAAATTAGAATATCAGCTTAATTTTTTTCTTTTGCGTATGTGAAAAATTTTAGGCAAAAATTGCTTTAGAAATTTATAAGCTTTTTTGAACTATAAGAATAATTATTTAAAGTAAATTTTTTTTTTATTAAAAAAAATTATTAATTATAAAAAGATATTTTTTAATATAAAATATTTATCAAAAGTTACAAACATTATCAAACTAAAAACTAAGTTTATTTTTCAAATGAAATTCCTGACCTTTGCAGAATTCAATATTCGTTGATATTTAAAACACATTGGCATGCAACGGGAATTTCTTCAATTATAAATTTCCATCGATCTTTTTCCTTTTTCAATGCAGGCATTGGAATATTTATTGGTTGACATTTCGTTATTTCAGAAAGTTGATAACCTACTATTTGACATTGTTTGCAATTGCACACAGTGAAAACTCTTCGATGAGGATACATTTCCTTTCTAAATTTAAGTTCGTAATGATATGGACATACTGATTTGTGTTTGCTTTTAATTGAGCAACTTGAATCACCATAAACATGATATTTTATTCCTGAATTTGGTTCATTAGAAATAAGATTTTTGAAACTTTCTTTATATTCATCCAATTGAGCTAAAATAATTGCATCCATGTTTTCAGATACTTTTTCGCTATAAAATTTTGATAAACTTTTAAATATGAGTTTCGGGCCTATATTCTCATTATTTTTATTCTTTTCAAGCGTTAATTTTGATAATATTTTAGACAAATTTAGAAAATCTTTTTTCGATTGATTTGTGATGTGAAAAGAATTAACTAATAAAATTAGTAAATAGGTTTTTCTAAAATTTTGAATCATTTAAAAAAATTGTTTTTTTATTCATCATTTTTATACTACTAATTGATGGGTAAAGTGCTGTAGACCAAAAATGAAATTAAATTTCTAGTTTTAAACAAGTATATGTTACGCAATTACATTTAATTTGAAGATTTAAATTTGAAATCATTAAGTGTAAATTAAAAAATTTATGAATTCAGTGAAATTAAATAAAATATTTTTTATTATTATTAATAATTATTCAATAGTAAAAACTATTTAGAATTTTCTAATTGGCAAATCTTAATAGTTAAAACCCAATTGTGTGAAAAAAAGTAAATTTTCATACTATAACTTACTTTAATATTTAAATATAGTGCTTTTAAAATTTCTATAATTTCTATTATATATTTTTTCCTTATTCACTCATTGTGGAGCATTGGGTAATTACTTTTGATTTTCACTCAAATCGATCTTTTTCCTTTACCATTGATTCTCCCAATGTCATCCCCATTTCGATGAGTTCTTTCGTAATTGTTGGTGTTGTCGGTCTACCTTAAGTCGCCCTTGAAGTGATCATTGAAGGCTTCTTTTAGGTATTCGTGTTTCTTTCTTTTTAAGTACCTGCCCAAGCCATCGCATTTTTTTATTCTTAATGCATTGACTTAATGGCTCTGAATATGTTCTTGGGTATAAGTCAGCATTTGAAAATGTCTCAGGCCAGTGTATCCCGCGGATCCTCCGCAGACTTCTAGTGGGGAATGTGTTCAGGGTCAGATTCACATATCTTCAAACATTCACAAACGTACATCAGTGTTAATTTTACTACAGTGTTGTACAGTTTAAGTTTTTTTTCCTTGCTGTAACTGTTTGATTCCATGCTGGTCGGAGTCTAGCAAAGGCACTCATTACTTTGGCAAGTCTATTCTTAATGTCTCTGTGTGTTCCCAATGCTGTACTGATAGTGCTTCCTTAGTATGTGAATTCACTTACACACTCGATTTATGTTCCATCGATGGTGATCGGGATATCAAATTTGGTGTTTATTCACATATCTTTCGTTTTGGTCCCATTTATTTCTAGTCCAGTTGGTTTAGCGTTATGCATATGCATTTCATATGCATATGTGCTTCTGTATTAGATATTAGCACCAGATCATCCGCAAAGTCTAAGTCTTCAAGTTTTGCTGTTAATCCCCATTGAGTACCCCTCGCACTTACTGTTGTTTTCTACGTGACTCAGTCAATCAGTATTAGGAATAGTGTCGGAGAGAGAACGCACCCTTGTATGACTTCTGTACCCACTTTGAAGCTCTCAGATTGTCCTTTTTCCTGAATCACGCTACACTCGAATTTCTCGTAGAAGAGTTTTATCAAATTAACTTTCTTCTGTGTCATGTCATAAGATCGTAATATAGCCCACAAGGTTTCTATGTGTATGCTTTCAAAGACTTTCTTGAAGTCAATGAAGTTTTGATACAGGTTTAGGGGCTATTCCATTCCAGACCTTGTTCTATGATGTTCTTTAGTGTAAATATCTGGTTTTGAGACGTAATAACTAATAAACAATTTGATAAATGATTAAACAATAAAAAATGCTATATTATTCAATCAATGAACAAAAATATCAAAGAAAAAGCGACATTAAGAGATCAAATAACATTGAAAGATTTTTTGAGAGTAACTGACAATTTGATAGAAAATTGGTCACGTGACACGAATTAAAATTTTTTAACAGCAAAAAAGTTCAAAACAATTCCTGAAATATAAACCCGTGAATGAACGCGTAGGGTTAAAACAAAGAAACGAATTGTGAAAATAAAAGAAGAAGATATGGTAACATGGGTAGTTTCGTCAGAAAAATCTAATTTTGAGGCTTCAAAAGAAAGTTGTCATTCGTATTTTAAATAAAGATAATTGTGATACTTTATATTATTTTTATTCTACAAAAAAAATAATTTTGATCCTGTTTGATATAATATTTAGTTCTTATAAAAAATAAAATTGTTACTAAAATAATTATATTCGGTATAATATATAAAATTTTTTAACAATTTAAAAATAATATTGATTAACAAATCAACAAAAAAAAGATATAAAAAAATTGAAGAAAATGAAAATAATAAAATTCATCTAAGTTCAATCATTCAAGTTTTTCTCACAAAAAATGGTCACCATTTTTTGTGAGAAAAACTTTACACAAACATTTAATTTAATTATTTAAGATTTTTTTAAATCAATTTTTAATAAGAATTATTAATATCATGGATCACTTAACTTATATTAAGAAAAATTTTGAAATAAAGATTTTACTTAAATTTACAAAAAATTCAAATATCTCGCATAATTAAACCTAAGCATGTCAAATCCTGACCCGTTTGAGTTAGTGAAATCGAGAAAGTGGCCATCAATCACTGGAGCACCGCAGCAGTATGTTAAGGATCATCGTGACTGGATTAAGAGGCTAGTCGAGGAGGTCTTGGTATTAAAGAGCGAGGTTGAGAGCCTCAAGACAATGTGTTCCAACAACGAGAATACCATCAACGAGTTGCAGAATGAGAACAAGGATCAACAAAACACCATAGCAGCGCTACGTGAGGAACTGGCCATGTCCTCATCGTCTCTTAAGAACGATCTCGAAGGCAACATCATGAAAGTAGTAGAGGATGCTGCCAAGAACGTTACCTTGGCCGAAGTAGTAAAGCGTGGATTAAACACCAAAAGTTCAGACTTTGAGGCCAATCTCGCTCTTGCGAACAATTAACTGACACGAGAGAGAGAGAAGAGAGCCAGTAACATCATGATTTTTGGTCTCAAGTGTGACAATGACAAGCACCGCGATGACCAAGTCAACGATTTAGTTGGTGTCTTAAGTTTGAATTCGTGCCAGATCAAACGAATAGTTAAACTGGTTCCCAAGAACTCGAACCTGACGCGTCCTCCACCGATCCTTGTCGAATTTGACAGCCCCAGTACCCGCGAGACTGCTCTTAAGTCTACTCGTGCACTCAAGACTCACGAGCGATTCGTTGGCGTACAAGTGGCGCCCGACCTGACACCTAGTGAACGCCTCGGTCTCAAACTTGAGCATGACGCATGCGTTGAAATGAATAGCAAACTACCTGCGGACAGTCCATTTGAGTGGCGTGTACGTAATGGTACGAAGACCAAGATCGACAAAATAACAAAGCGCTTCTACAGAGCTAGCATTAGAGCAGAAATGTCAGCCAACAATATTGGTGCCCAGGTAATTGATGGGAGTTCTGCCTAAACTTCCCACAAACAGCCCAATCTCAACTAAGAATGATCACTCTAAACTTGCTATAAATTATCTGTGCTATTTTCGTGATTTCTTTATATCTAATTTATGTTTTTTTAAATAATAAAGATTATAGTTGTTCGGGTGGTATAGCCGTAGGTGAGAGCTTGATGGATCGCCCAAATCCTGTTTATTCAAAAATATCGTTGTCGTCTCGGTCTCGTCTGTCTAACAACAATTACCCGTCTAGTCTGATAAATCAATCGATACCATATCTTACCTCAACTACTGCCTTGCCGCACAACGTAAATTCTGAACTTAAGTGCATCTACACCAATGCCACCTCGCTCAGATGCAACATTAAGCGAGCAGATCTCGAGCTTAGAGCTAAAGAGGTCGATGTCATATTCGTCACATAGACTTGGTTTAAAGACACATCAACCGTCTCTTTCGACTTCTTTAAGCATTTTAGGCGAGATCGTGGTAGTCAAGGTGGCGGGGTCATTATTTACGTCAAAGACTCGCTGCTATCATCAGAGATTAGCGATAGCATCCTACGTCGCACTCTTGTTCCCCTGACTGGTAATGTTGAGCAAGTTTGGTGTGAAATATCGAGACATCAAGACGAAAAAAAAGTCCTCATCGGTTGCATATACTGTCCGCCCTTAAATGCTCGCACGTTAGAAGACAAGGTAAAATACACCGACAATGCTGCGGCTATTAACAGATCGATTGCAGTAGCAGCTAGGGCAGTAGAGAATGGTTTGTACAGCGGCTTGTGTGTGACTGGAGACTTCAATTTTCCCGACATCAAGTGGACCGATGATTTTGTCATGAATCAGGGGAAAGATAATGGGCTATCTGGAAAATTTCTTGACACGCTCGAGAACTTCTCACTTCATCAAGCCGTGCGAAATCCTACGTTCTTTCCGGCCAACAGCAATCCGGTAAACATTCTTGACCTAGTAATCGGTGACAGGCCAGAAAGAATCGATATACATATGATCGGTGCTCCATTAGGTAAGGCTCGGCAGGCCCATACGGTAGTCGAGTTCGTGCTACACCTAAACTCGTCAAAAACCTCGGAATACGGATCGACACGGTTTAACTACACCAAAGGCAAGTACTCAGAGTTGCGCATGGCTCTCAGTCTCATCTACTGGGAAGTTGAACTTGACACTCATAATATAAATGAAGCCTATGATCGATTCATTCAAATATATAATTGCCTTTGTAGTAAACACATTCCCAAGAGCAGAAATACTGTGCGCAACTTCAAACTTCCCTGGATGACGAGCGAATTAGTGAAGCTAAATAACAAGAGAAAGTGTCTTTTCGTCCACAATTCGCGTACAAACTGGAGCTCAGCGTCTAATGTTCGGATCTATAGGCGAACTTTAAAAAAGATGACATATAAAATCAAAGCCGCCATCATTTCTTTCGAGCGTCGCATAGCTTTTAGCAAGAACCAGAAGCAACTCTTCTCGTACATACGCCGACGAAGCTCAGTTAATACAAGCATAGTTGTCCTGACGACAGCTGACCGAACTATAACTGAGCCATGTGACATCGCCGATCACCTAAATTGTCAGTTTGCATCGGTATTCCAAGTTGAGACAGATTTTGATCCTGAGTACACTCCTTCAACAATACCTCCGATTGAGAAGCTTGAAGACATCGGCAATGAAGAATAAGAAGCCAGTTGATATTATATTCTTCGATTTTGCCAAAGCTTTCGACAAGGTGCCTCATGGCAGGTTGATAAAAAAGCTAAGTACTGTTGGCATCCAAGGTCAAATTCTCGACTGGATAAAAGATTTCCTGGAGGGCAGGAAGCAGCGTGTGGTTCTAGGTCCGCACGCTTCAAATTGGAAAGATGTCACTTCGGGTGTACCTCAAGGTAGTGTGTTAGGTTCAATTCTCTTCGCAATCTTCATCAATGACCTACCAAGCCACTTGATACACACAAGCAAGCTTTTTGCCGATGATCTAAAAATAATAGCGCAGGTGGAATCCGAGGAGGCGGTGAATAGTCTTCAAGCTGATTTGGACACAGTGGCTGAATGGTGTTGGACTTGGTTGATGGAAGCAAACGAGTCTAAAATTAAGGTTATGAATATCGGTAGCAACAAGCATGTAGCAAAAACCAGGTCTTATACGCTAAAAAAGAAGGATGGCTCTCGCATTTTGCTTCAAAACACATCGGAAGAACGCGACCTGGGCATCATTCTCACGGCTAATTTTAAGTTCAGCTCACAGTCCGCTCATGCCGCATCAAAAGCTAACCAAATTCTAGGAATGTTAAAAAACACATTCGTTTCTAGGGATGTAGAACTATGGGCCTCACTCTATCGCACCTACATTCGTCCGCATCTGGAGTTTTCGTTGTCGGCTTGGAACCCGTACCTCAGGAAGGATATAAATACCCTTGAAAAAGTTCAGAGGAGAGTAACGAGAGTCCCCACTGCCTTGAAAGGCATGGAGTACGAGAACAGACTTGAGAGGATGGGTCTTACATCTTTGGAGACAGGACGACAACGTGGTGACTTAATTCAACTATACAAAGTCAGCAGAGGCAAAGATGACATAACGTGGCACAACGAGCCAAATTGGTCGGCTCCGAGAGACACGAAGAGAAGTCAACTACGGCGTGAGATCGTGGCATCTTGTCAGCAAAGACACAACTTCTTCATCAATCGAATAGCTAATGAATGGAACGAACTGCCAGACGACATAGTCGCAACTAAGACCGTGGACTCCTTTAAAATCAAATACGACCATTATCAATTAAGACGACCGCTTTGAGGGGCATCCCTGCGAGTTATCTCGCCACGCGGTCTTACTTCTACTACTACTCGAAGCTTCAACATTCAAACACCAGAACTGACATACAAAGCATCGCTCCCTAAGTACTCTTTCGATAAAGGAAACTATTTAACTCATAACAACTCTCTAGAATCTGTAGATTGGTCAGACAAAAATCAAAGCTGTGACTTAGATTCAATGTGCAACATCTTTTTAGAAGTATACTTGTCAAATGTCAGTAAGTACATTCCAACCTCCAAGCCAAACAAACCACAATCTAAATGGTTCTGTGAAGAATCAAAACAGAGCTGCAAGAAAAATTATAAGCTTTGGGTTAAAATCAAATCGTCTACACTTAATGAATACGTTTGACAATCAAGAAATTTTAAACCGCTTCTGTGGGTATTTTTGTTCTGTATTTAGTGACAATATCGTATACTTAAAATCTCAAAATTTTTCGGTGCGAACAAACTCAATCTGCAACTTTGATGGACACTCTTACTGATAGAAGTGAAAAGTGGGGTTCTTCAGATTAGAGTGCTAGGTCCCTTATTGTTCATCATATACATAAACGACATGCCTGAAGTTATGAGTCATGCTTCGATACTATTTGCAGATGGTTGTAAGATAATTGCAATCATAAGAAATATCAAAGATAAACTTCAATTGCAAGCAGACATAGATAAATTACTTGAGTCGCTCAAAAAGTGGCAAATTATTATCAACCTACCGAAATCTAAAGCTATGGACATAACTAAACCGAACATTAGAAATTAAGATAAGTCGTTTGCCGAATAAACAATGCTAGACCTTGATGACTCTAGATTCAAGATGGTCGAAACAAGATCCGAAAGGGATCTAGGTTTCCAATTTAAAAATAACCTCAAATGGAACGAACAATGAAAAAATACAGAAGCAAAAGCGAACTCAATGCTAGGCTCTCTTAAAAGAGCATTTAAAACATGTACGGTTGATCATTTAAATCGAGAAAACTTACTGCGGTCAAAGAGAATTTTTTATTGCTAACCATATCGTCAACGTTTGGAATCAACTTCCGCCAACAGTAACTAAATCCAGCAGCAAGAATGACTTCAAAGGGAATTTCGACAAATATAAAAAAAGAAATAAATAAACAAAACATTTTGAGGAAAACCCTCACTCGCCAGATTACTACTGTTACAGCCTAAACTATTACTATTATTTAAAAAAAAATAATTAAAAAAAATTCTCTATTATTATTTTCATTATTAAGGCAGCGGAGCAACGGCTTAAACTTTGTAAAAATTAAAATTTCATTTTTTTCACATTTGTTTCAATTAAAAATCTTGCTCATTGATGAAAGTTTCATGAAGTTGATTTGATAAATTTTTAAAATGTCCAAAATGATCATGTAAAGTTTTAAATATGAAATAAATTGTTATTATTTGAAAAAATAAGTGCTGAGGTACATTTATGGATTTAACATACTTAGTTTAAATCTAAAGATAAACTCTGCATATTCTTCACAAAATTGTATCATATATGGTATGCATTTTGGTAGTGCAGAGTTTACCTTTTCGTTACTAAAATAATTACTAAATTTAAAACATTTAGTAATTTAAGGTTTTTCAAACCAAAAATTAAAAAGTTTTTGATGTTGTTTTGTTACTCTGCATATTCTTCACAAAATTGTATCATATATGGTATGCATTTTGGTAGTGCAGAGTTTACCTTTAGATTTAAACTAAGTATGTTAAATCCATAAATGTACCTCAGCACTTATTTTTTCAAATAATAACAATTTATTTAATAATTAAAATTTAATTTGATCATTATGAGCATCAAAAATTGAATAAACTTCAAAATGTCGAAAATTTTCTGAAAATTAAAATTAA
Organism: Brachionus manjavacas; assembly: GCA_019054805.1. Lineage (NCBI taxonomy): Eukaryota > Metazoa > Rotifera > Eurotatoria > Ploima > Brachionidae > Brachionus > Brachionus manjavacas. The sequence goes on from JAHQIY010000005.1 coordinate 2,905,154, forward strand.
AAATTCAAGAAATTAAAATCTGTTTTCATTTTGTCTTTTCAAGTTAATTAGTTTTAGGGTTTAATTTATTTATTTTGATTACATATTATATTTTTTTGTTATCAATTATTTTTGAATTCTGATTCATTTTAGGTTAAAGTTCAAAGTTCCCAAAATTTTTTTTTTTAAATTTTCAATTGTATTCAAACCAAAAATTAATAACTCTAAATTATCATTAATATAGGTTAATCTTTAATCTGATAAAGGTTTAAATTGCGTCTTTAGCTAAATATTCGAGTAAAATTATTAAAAATTTAAAATTAAAAAAACAAATCTCTATTATATATTTTCTATCAAACAAAGCATAATATAACTTATATTAAAAAGACAGCTTTTAAATAAAAAAATTTAAAAATTCTTATTTTACCCAAAATCTCAATGATTAAAAATAATAAAACTTAATATCATTTAAATCACAGTCTACTTTTAGTACAGTTTGCAAATTAATTTAATTTTTTATTAAAAGTTCAAATCTACTCAGTTAATGTTGGCTTTCAAGTTTTCTATCCGATTAATATCTTTTTTAGCAGTCTATTTTGATATTGATCATCTGAATCAGATAAATCCGACCCCGAAGATGAATAAGTAATATTGAATCTGTTGCTTATTTTTTCATTGCATTGAGATGAACACAAGTATTGCATTAATGGCACGCGAAATTTACCACAAAAATCTACAAATTTTATGTGTTCAACTTTTGAGGTAAAATAAACACCCTTGCATCTAGGGTTTAGGCAGCATTGAGCCGAATTCAAATAATTAACCAAATGAGTGGGAAGAATTCCGTTTTTATAATCAATACTTTTCGTTTTTACAATCCGTCCTGATAATTCCAATAAGGTTGGTACATTGTATGTAAACTCTTTGGCAAAACGACTTACTAGTGGATTATTTCTTAAGCTTAGCTCTGATAAATTTAGCCTTACTAATTCGATTGGGAGATGCGTCAAATTATTACCATGTAGCGCAAGCGTTTTTATGTTTCTAAGCTTTGCCAGGCTGTTTGGCAAAGCGCTCAATTGATTGTTGCTGAGATTGAGATTTGTTAAGTTTCTAAGCTGACAGATTTCTTCGGGAAGAGACTTGAGCTGATTTCCTCCTAGATACAATATTTCTAATCCTTGCAATAGTTCATAACTTCTGGGCATGCCGCTTATTTTATTACTTCCTAAATAAATTTCTTTAAGAGACCTTATTTCGAGCAGTTGATAAGGAAATTGAGTGAATAAATTGCCGGATAAATTGATAATTTCCAAATTGGGCAATCGAGTTGCTAAATTTTTGGGCAGCGAGTTGTCTTCCAGTTGGTTATCTCGAACAATCAAATTTTTAAGTCCTTGTAATTTACATATATTTTCGTCTAGAATCTTTAGGCAATTTGATGATAGATCTAGGGTTTGAACGTTGAAGAAATGACCGATGGTTGTGGGTACCAATTTGAGTAAATTATTATTTAGAAGAATTTTTTTGGTCCTATGGACAGCTTCAATGTCACTATACAAAGCATAATTCAAATTTGACTCGCACTCTTCCAAATCGAGATAAGACAAGTCCAACATGTCAGGCTCGGTGTTTGGCGAGTTGCTTCTGGATCTTTTGTACTCAAAAAAGTCGTATTTAGCCCCATTGGATGTTGTTGCTCTATCAGAAACTAAATTTTCTTTATCACTGCTCATTTTAAGTATGATTTTTTCTATTTTGTGTTTTAAAATTTATAAAAGCTTGCAGCAAAATGATTTCTAAAATTTAGGTCTTTTATTTATAGATAATTATAAATCTCAAGAGTAATATACAATATTTCTAATGCGTGATTTTTGTAAACTATGCTTTTTTCGTATTTGAATTTGGTGGGAATGGTGCAAATGGAAAATACACTTATCAAAAGTGGTTTTATAACAATGGTAGCTTATGTATGCATTTAGACTTGATGTTTTTTTATAGATAGCTATTAAGTATTCATTATAAAACACATGATTGCATGCTTAATAATTAAATTTGTGTAAGGTAATTTGTTCTACCATACATCTAAGATCAATTATGTAAAGTAGTTTTTAAATAAGTCTCGTTTCAAAAAGCAACGCATGATGTAATATTCATTAATTTTAAATTGAAACTAATTTTTGAAAATTAAATTCATTCTTTGTGAATATGTTATGAAATAATTAAAGAGTTCCAAAGTCCATATTGTTATTAAATTAAACATCATATTAAATTCTATTTAAAAAAATGCAAAATATAATGATAATTTTATAAAATTCTTTGTTGCAATAAACTTCTTATTTATTTTTAGTTTTAAAAAATTTAATCACAAAGTCTATTAGTCATCTCATTAATTTATAAAACTTAATGCGTTACCAAAGAAAGATTTTTTAAATGATGGTAAAAAACTGCATGGTTTTAGGAGGGAGATTCAGAAAACATATATGATGTGAATCTAAAAAACAACCACATAAAATAAATTTTTTTAATTTTGAATCTTTAAAAAAGTGAACTTAAACAAAAAAACTTTTCTAATATTTTAATTGACTTAACTTGATTTTTTTTAATTTGTACAGCAAGTTTAAGTTTCATTAGCATTTTAGCAAAAACAAATTAACGTGTTTGCTAACAGTTTAAAAAATAAAAATATGTTTATGCTTGATTAATTCTTTATATGTTTTTTTTACATCTATATGTTTCTTCGATTCTCAACCATGGTTTTGCAAGAAATGAAATTTAGATCATAAGCAAATAAAAGTAAGACACTTATTGATTGACACATTGCTTATTAAACATTCAAGTATTAATAAATAGTGTGTTCACTAAATATCATTCATTTGGAGCGAAATTAAAATACTTAAAAAAATGAGCCTTAAATCTTTATTTTAATTTTAAAGACGCCAGAATATCAAACTAATTTTAAAAAATTTAGAATAAACATTTTATTTATTTTTAGTTTTAAACTAAATAAATGATAAATTTTTTATAATCATCTAAATTACATAAAGCAAACGACAAATAATCGATATTTTAAATTATAATTAATAATTATAGCCAGTTTAAATATTAAATTAATGGAAATTTATAAAAAATAAATATGACTAAATAATTTTCGACGAATATTTTGATTTGAAAGACTAAATTTCAACAATTAGATCGACGGAATCATTCTCGATTCGGGTTTGAATTCCGTAGCTTTCTAAAAAATAATATTATAATTATCAACATTTCTAAAAAGCTCAAAAAGTTAAGTAAACAGTTTAAATTAAATCATTCGATTCTTTGTATTTTCATTTTTCTTTTAGTTCTATTTTTATTTTTTCAATTTTGATTTTAAGAACAATACATTTCTTAGAAATAATAAAATACTTAATTAATTGTAAAACATAGTAAAAAAATTATTTTAGATGCACTAATTAATTAAATAAAGCGGTAAAATTATTAATGATGTACAATATTTTTGTTTACACAATTAATTATTCTAACTGAACATTTAAATATAAGTCATCTTAAATTTCTTGAATTTATTTAAAAGATTTAATTTTTTTTCAAAAGTTTAATTCATGACTTTAACTAGAGGTCATATTACTTTTACACAACAACTCTGGTTTGAAATCACTATGTGATTTGCTAATGATTCTTCTAGACAGGTTGATTTCTATTAATAAATTCAAATTAGTTAGTTAGCTTTTTTGTTGAGAATTTCAATAAGATAGATGTATTTTTTACTTTACTTTTTGAATGAGGTAATGACTCAGGATGAAGAAAAAGTTACCTTGAGTATCGACAACAAGTCTAGTATATTCATTTGCATCTTCATTGGAATTAGCGACTGTTTCACTAGATCTGCCTTTTCTAAGGGCACTCTTTACTTTACCATAAAAATGGTCATAATGACTTCTCACTTCATAGCTTAAATCTGAAACGTTTGCTGCATTAGCTATATTTGACAGCCAGTTCAAACGTTCATCGATCAGATATGGACTCACAGGAAATGCAATTATGTGGGCTATGGACGCAATAAACATTTCAACACAGATCAAAAAGTCCTGTAAACCATTGACTGTGTCAATGATCGTTGGAAAATATGGCCATTGATTAATGGATATAATGCCAAATTTGGTTAAAATTGCAATCAATATTGACTGCCTTGGATTAAATAAATTGGTTAATTTTTTTTTAATTTTTGGGAAAAGACGAACTAAACTACCAAAAGGTAACAAAAACAACAAATTTTATGCACAAATACTGCCGAATAGGTTTAAGTGGTGCAAGCTCCTTTCTATAAACTGTATAGAACAAAATTAAGCAAAACATAGCGATCTTCATTTAAAAGTTCAAATTTGTTTTGAAAATTTTTAGAAATTTATTTTATTTAAATTACCATCTGAGAAAAGTTGTTAGCAATGGCAACATATGACCACGAGAATCTGAAATCAATTTCGCCCTCATTGTATACCTTGAAGATCTCTGAAACACTTGTTGATAGAATTTTAGTTGAAAAAATTTGCATCAAAATTAAATTAAAATTCTCATACTAAGCAATAAAAGAAGTTATCACCCTTATAAGTGTGTATTGAAGAACACCAAATTTGCACTTGTCCAACACAGATACTCCGTTTTCGCATGGTGGCAGACAACACAACCATCTAATGTTTCGCTTGGAATATTTGATAATTTCAAAATCAGGCACCTCATGTCTTAATTGAATAAATTTTTTTTAGGGCTTTTTATAATTGAATAGTCTTTAAAGCCTTACTTTAAGAAATTTATCAAATACATCATAAAATTGTAGATGCTAAATGCTTCATAGCATTCTCGAATAGTATCAAGGTAGATTGAAGTTTGAGGAAACTTGAGTACAATCCATGAATTGAGGGCATAAATAGGCACCATGAAAAGAATCCTGATTATGTATTTTTGTAAATGAGGCTTACTGTAATGAAGAGCATGTTTTATAATGCCGTACATTGAGACTGGCAATGTGGCCATTACAAAAATTCCACCAATGAACCAGGCCTCCACTTTGGTTGAGTGATCTCGGTTTTTTTCATAAATACACAATGGTAAGACTATAAGAACGACGATTGCATATGAAACGCAGCTCATAAAAGCTAAGAATTTTTTTATCTTATCAGTGTTCATAGCTATTTTAAAGTAGTCGTTGTTTACAAAAGTCCATTTATAAGGAATAATTTAAAATTTTGATTTGAATTCAAAAGTTTTAGACAAAAAATTTTAATTTATTAAAGCAAATCTTTAAGCATATACTTGATGATTTTTATTTTCGAAGCAGCATCTTTTTATAAACATTTTAAGTATTTAAAAAAAAATTAGCATTTTATTTTAATTTTTTAAAATTACTTATATTTTAGAAACACTTGAAAAGGATAAATAAGAGATGAATGATTGGTGTTTCTTCGGATAATGAGACCTTCTCTAAAGGTTTTATTATAGAATGATGAATGGTTAATCAGACTTTAAAAATTATGTCTGAAATGTACTACCTTACTTGTTACGCATAAGTACAAAAACCATCTGATCCTAATCCCAATCTAACAAAATAATTACCGATATAAATTTTCCGTCAAAGCACGTAAAATTTGTTTTAATTTCAAAAAAATAAACGGTTTAAGAAACCACATTTAGATAATTAAACGCTTTTTTTTTTCTTTGGTCCTTGACTAAGTTTCTAACTTTTCCTGGATCTGATCTGGATATTTATCGCATTGACAGTGCATTTATAGGGTCCTCATGACTATAAAATGACCATATTTAAAAATTTAGGTATTCATCAACTTTTCCCATACTATTATCAAATTTTTTAAATCAAAGACAGTATTTATCAAATCCTCATACAATTATGAGAATTGTAATGTCGTTTTTCTATAAAACTTTTAGCCGTCACTTTTCTTAAACTAATTGTCATATAAATTAGTCATCACTTTTCTTAAACTATTTGTCATATAAATAAAATGATTACATATTCTGAATCACCTCTTCTAGTTCTCCAAGTAAAATCCCAACTTTGATTCGGGATTTCTATCCAAATTTTCCCATTTTCTTTATATTTGAGAAAAAATGTATTGTAAATTTAAAAAAAAAATTACTGGAAATATAGATATATCGAGAGCTATACCAGTACCTTGGAGATAAGTTCGTAAAATTATGGATTTCTCTTATATTCATTTTCCTTTACATTATCCAATTTAAAGTTTTTAAATCAAAAGCATATGATTTTAAAATAATCACTAAAAAATTATGCAAACTTATTCCTTATGGACTGTCCGTTTATATTTTATTTTAATTTACAGTTAATGCATTTTCTTCTTTCTTTTATTTTTTAATTTTTTGTTTTTTTATCATCACCCAAGAGGTGTTTTTTGAAATAAATAAAAAAATCAAAAAAATAAATGGAAATATTCTTTAGTTAAATTTTTTTTATAAAAGGATGTGAAAAATTTTATTCAAATTTAAATAACTTTTTTATCAAGTTAGTTAGTAAGTTTTTAATAATCTGAAAAAAAAAATTTCCTGTGAACAATTATTTTCATTTAACCAAGAATATAACTAAATTACTAATGCTTTCTATCTAAGCACGATATCAACTTAGTCAAGGACCAAAGAAAAAAAGTGTTTAATTATCTTAACGTGGTTTCTTAAACCTTAAAAAAAAATATTTTAGAAAAAAATATAGTAAATTTTAATATATTTCATTATTTGGATTTCTATCCAAATTGACATTTCTTTTTAAAAAAGTAGCTCTAGATTGGAAAAAAAAAGTCTAAATTTAACTAAAATGAAAATTATTTAAGAAATTCGATCTGTATCAGTCTTTTAGTTTGTAAAAATACAGATCTGTGTTTTAGAACTAGGTAAAATCCTTAAAATTAATCTGTCTTTTAGGTATTAGTAAAAAATTTAAAAATATATATTATTTAAAATTTTACAAAATTCTTTTTGGTGAAATATTTTTTTCAAAAATCAAAGAAAATTAAATTTAAATTTTAAAAAAGTTAAATTATTATTGGCTTCTTCTTTTTTTTAATTATGGCAAAAAAATTTTAAAAATATCTTCAATTAAACTTAATTTTTTTAAAGAATTGTGAACCATTCTTTGTCCAACACCATTTCGAGCTAATGGTTTTAAATAATTTTAAAAGATTTTTGATCTAAAACTTAAATTAATTTTGAATTGCGAAATTTAAAAAAAATGAGATAAGAGCGATTTTCGATATGTGGTTTAGTTTAATTTTCTTTTCTATTAATTATTTATATGTAAAGTTAGTAAACATTATATTGGTGATGTTTGAATTTAGAATATTTTATTAACAAATTTTAAAATATTTTTTGTTGCACTGGTTATTTAAAAAAATCCTAATATTGATTAATAATGAAAATCGAACAAATATTTCTTCAAAACTTGTGTAAATGAATGCTAGTTTGTTTATCTAAGACATCTAAATTTTATATTAGTTTTAAAAATTTAGCTATTTAAATCCCGTATTTTTTTATAAAGCAAAAAAAAATTTAAAATCAAAAATGATCATTTTTAGTTTTACATTAATTTTATTCAAACTCATAGGGATCTCATCGCAAGTTACTGAGGTTAAAGGTTTAAAATTGTATCATTTTATTTAATATTTTGTTTAAAAAATAATTATAAAAGATTCAGCTTTTCAAAAAATTTCACTAGACACAATCAACAAAATAAATTCTTCATCAACTCAATTTGTCGAAAGCTATTTGACCACAAGCAGGCTTGAATGTTTCAAGAAATGTAATCAAAATTTTTTCTGTCGTCTGATTGAATTTGATTACAAAATTTGCAGCATGTTTTTTAAAATCATGCCTTTGCATACAAAAAAAGAAATGAATTATTGGTCAAAAAGAGTTGATCCTGATGAAAAGTGTTTGTTCCAGTGCTATGGTAATTAGCCAGAAATAAAGACAATTTAAATTAGATAAAAATTTGAATTCTAGATTCCGGATATAGACTGAACTCAAAAGAAGTGAGCATTTACACTGGAAACACACTATCCCTGCATAAAAAGACTATTTGCGCAATGGAACCGTTCACATTTCAGAACTTGTCCAATCTAACCTATCTAAGTTTATATTCGAATCAAATTTGCCAAATTCATGAAAATTCATTTAACAATTTAGAAAATCTGATCACACTAAAATTAGAATATAATAGTATTCAGAAGATCGAGTTCGGATCTTTTATTCATTTAGCCAAGTTAGAAAATATAAACTTTTTTCGAAATTACTTAGGTAGAATTTATTCTTGGACATTCAAAGGCCTTATAAGTTTGAGATTTCTATATTTATATTACAACCAATTGACTTTTATTGAAAAAAACTCTTTTTCAAATTTGAAAAATTTGGAGCAAATCTTCTTAAGCAATAATTATTTAACTTCAATTCCTGACATTTCACTTTTACCCAGACTAAGATTTTTTTCCATTTGGAGTAACATGGTTCCAGAAATACAAAACGCAACATTTTTAAATTCAACTAATCTAGAAACACTCGAGTTAAGCTATAATAGAATTACATATCTCCATGAAAGTGATTTCAAAGGTTTAGCTCTATTAAAAAATCTGTATTTGTCAAATAACAGAATTTCAGCTATAGAAAATAATACTTTTAGCGAACTGAATTATTTAGATCGTCTCAGTCTATCTGGCAACAGGCTTACTTATATTCATAAAGAATTATTTAATGGTCTCGTATCATTAAAATATTTTTATCTGAATTCCAATTTAATTACAAAAATTGAGAGTGATACCTTTGTAGACTTAAAAAAAGTACTATCTTTGTCGCTTTCATTTAATCAAATTTCATTTCTTTATAAAAACATGTTCAACGGTTTATCATTGATTAGGTGGCTCTATTTGTCTAATAACAAAATATCAAGTATAGAAAACGGTTCATTTGTTGGTCTTATTTCCATAGAATACATTGAATTATCTAGAAATAATTTTGTCAACATTTCTTCAGAAATGTTCAATGGTTTAATGTACATAAAACAAATTAACATTGAGTACAATCAAATTTCTCATTTGAACAATGATACTTTTAATGAATGTCAAATTTTGGAAACACTGTATTTAAGAGGCAACCGGTTTAGTTTTTTGCATCAAGATTTTTTCAAAAGTATAACAAAAATAAAGTATCTGTACTTGCAAACAAACCAAATATCAATAATTCAAAATGACACATTTACCGATTTCCTAAATTTACTGACCCTTGATTTATTTCAAAATAGATTAACCACACTTTACAATGGTATGTTCAATGGTTTGAATACATTGCAGAATTTAAACTTAGCTGAGAATTCAATCACCACAATTGAAGCTGACACATTTAACAATCTTTTCAATTTAAAATATTTGTATCTTTATAAGAATCAATTAAAATTTTTGCATCCGGACACGTTCAAAAATCTTTCACTTCTTCACCATCTCGATATAAACACAAATATGCTCAAATCGATTGATTTGACTGGAAAAATCAATTTGAATTATTTGTACTTGCAGTACAATCAATTTGAAGAGTTTAGTCATGAGCTAAAAAATTTAAGATATTTGTCACTACAAAAAAATCCTCTAAGATTCATTAATTACACTTTGGTTTTACCTTCAACAGCTGATTCGAATTTATTCAGCTTGGATATTTCAGACTGTCAATTGGAATTGGTCGACTTTGGTTTTTTTCAAAATTTACAAAATCTTCGCTATTTATATATTCATTTGAACAATTTATATTTCCTTGATGTGAATTATCTATTAAACATGACTAATCTATATAGTGTTCGATTGGATTCTAAAGTAAAAAATATTCAAGAATTAAAATCAGCATATTCAAAAGTTAACTTTTATTCTTAAAATATTTTTTATAGATTTATTTTTTTCAAGTGAATTTTATCCAAAATAATTTTTTTTCAAATAAACTATTTTTTTAAAGCAATAAATTTTAAAATTTGCTCATTTTTGTCAATTTTTTGTTTTTTACCATTTAGAATTGAAATTTTCAATTTTTTCTAGCATGGCTTAATAAATTTCAATTCAAAACCTTACTCAAAATTCGAATTACTTAAAGTATCTTCAAAATTATGTTCAAAACTTTAGCAAGGCTGCATTTGAATATTGTGCTCGAATTTGGAATTGCCTTAGCAAAGAATAAAAACTAAAAATCTAAAAATGTAAATGATCATTACATAAATATATAGAATCCTAATTTTTTGGCCTTCCAAATTTCTTAAAGCGGGTCAAAGTGACCTGACATGTTTTTTAAGAGTTAAATTTTTTTTTAAGTTAAATCAAATATTAAATTTTAATATTTAACAAAAAAATTTAGTTTTATAAATTCTTAAATAAATTTTAAAGAGAATGGAAAAAGTTAGTCAATAAATTATGATAATTCAGATTAAGCAATAGATTTTAATTTATGAACTTTTTATATGAATTTACCATCTTTTTCAATTATAATTAATCATTTCTAAACCCAAGGTAGTTAAGAGTTATTGATTGAAGGAGAAAGAATGGGATTCCATGAGGATCAGTACTATTCCAATATTATTCATCATTTTGTTAAATAACATTCCTATGAAAAATAAAAAAGGGTAATAATAACCTTTAATAAAATAAATTTCAAGAAAAAAAATAATTTTATTGTTTTAACCAGAGTTGTTTAAAAGTCACAAGTCTCAAGTCAAGTCCAAGTCAAGACTTTTTTTTTTTTCAAAAGTCCCACCAAAAACTTTGATTTTTTTTTATTATCTTATTTTTATATTTTTTCAGCTTAGCAGTGAATTTTGACTACCAAGCTGAAAGACCGCCTTCCTAAAGGTTGGCCGGTTTTTTTGCCGCCCGATTAATTCAGACTGTTTATTTTATTGTTTAAAAAATCGTCCGTATAATGGACCGGTTTGTTTTGACCGTATCCAACACTAGCAAAAATTGGCGTATGAAATGGAACAAAAGTTGGCCTGAAGCAAAAAGACCACAAAAATGTTAAAAACACATTGAACCAGTCCTGACTTGGACTTTTTATTTTTAAAAAAAATTTTAAAAGTCCTGACTTGGACTTTGAAGAAAAAAAAAAAAAGTCGGGACTTGGACTTTTTTTAAAGACTTTTAAACAACTCTGGTTTTAACTAGAAAATTAGTTATTTTAGTTTAATAAACTTTTAAAAAATTTAGTCAGATTATTTAAAAATTAAATCAGCATTTAAAAATTTACAAAGTTTAAAATTTTATTTTGTTTATAAGAAAGATTTACTTATGTATGTTTTAAAATTCCCTAAAAATTTTTTTTTTAATTTTTAAATGCTGATTTTATTTTTAAATAAATTTTTAAAAGTTTATTAAAGTAAAACAAATGATTTTCTAAATAAGGCAATAAAATTATTTATTTTCCAATTCATTTAACAAAAATCTATTTTTTGCCATATGGCCTCTCGGCCCTTACCCATCACTAAATGCAGCGCATTACAGCATTAATTGATGCAAATTTTAAATCTCGAAAAAAAAATTTAAAATTTTGACTATTTATCATTGCTTAAAAACCTTTTTTAACTTTTTTTAGATTTTTTATTTTTTATCTAAAGAAATTATATTTGGATACAAGTTATCTAATAAAATAAAAATATTGAAGGTTATATTATTTTGTTTGCTTTTGAATTTAGAAATTGACCACAAAATACTTGACCACAGGTTAAAGAAAAAAAATTAAATTTTCTATTATGCTCATGTCAATTTTCATAAAATTTGTTTTTTAGATATTTACTCCAGGCTTAAAATTTTCCCGGATCGCGCTTATTTCTTGAATTTTCTTTAACAGGTTCAATAAATTCAATTTTTCAGATATTTCAAGTGCCCTTTATAATCTAAAGACATATTAAAGTATCATTTGATAATTTAAATTTTTTAAATTTTGAATTTAAATTATTAATTTTTTTTCATTTGTGTTGTCATATATCATTTTTAATCTAGATTTGTATTCATTTTCTAGACTCTCAATATCTTTTCCGTATTTCCTTACAAAAATAGTGCATGTAATCACAATGACTCATTCTTTATTAAAAATCAAATTGCGACGCATTAGAAGTGTTAATTTCGAGTAAAAAAATGAACTAATACCCAAAAAACTCATTTAATGGCAATAGGTCATTAACCATAAAACTTTTTATGGCCTAGCTATTTTATTTAAAAAATTTGAAAATTATTAAATAAATTTTTTCTTTGATATAATTATAAATGCGGCCTAAAAATTGATTTAAAAAATTCAAATAATATTAAGATATTAAAAGTTTAAATGAAAAGTTGGCTTTTTGAGTTTCGATTTTGAAAAATTATAAATTATTAATTAAAGTTTAGATCAGAATGAGATATTTAGGATTTAATTTAATTTATTGTAAGAATTATTCTTAATTTCACTAATTATGTTACTTTTGGTGCATGCATCTCTCAGCAAATAAATATTGTACCTAAGTTTTTGTTAATTTCATGAAATGGAATTTAATCTTTATAGAATTAAAAATTCAAACAACAAAAAGGTGCTACATTAATTGAATTAGAAGTTTTGAAAGTCAAACTTTAAAGAAGTTGAAAAGAATTTCAACAATAATAAAATTAATTTAAGTCAGTTAAAATATTAACAAATCTACTAATGATCGACATAAATTAGATAAATTACTTTTTAAGGGACTCTTCTCTATGGGGATGCAATCATTCAGATAAATTAGTTTTAATTTACTTTTAATATAATTTATTTAAACAAATATGTATTAAAAAAACTGGAATTTTTTTGAGCCATAACGCTTTTTAGAATTAACATCGAGGCTTAATCAAATGAATGAAATGATGCTTTTTGGTTTTTGCTTATTTCATTTGCTTAAAAACCGGAAATTTAAAACTAAAGATAAATTTTTGTTGTAAGGCCATAAATAATATTGACTAATTTAAGCAAATCTGTAGGCATTTGGCGGAGCTTCATAGATTATTTTTTTGCCTGTGTGTATATTTTCCCTCAAGTCTGCAAGTCCTCCTGGATGTCCTGAATGATACTTTTTGTGAGCCAAACTTTTCGACCATGAATCCTGTAAATTGATCAAATTTATCGGAACTGAGTCATTTGAAATTCTTTCACTATTGCTTGTATCTTGGCTATACTTAATATCCTTGTAAAACTCATTAGGTGGACACGGTTTTTGAATTTCAAATGAATACGGGGTGTAAGACGACTGATAAATTGACACAGAATTTTGGTCTCTTCTTATTTCAGTTATCTTGTCCAGAGCTCTTCTAGCTGTCTGCTCTTGACTCTTGTCAACATGTGTTATTCTTACCTGTGAATCGTTCATACTTTTATTTAATAAATTTCTGTCATACTCTTCTCGTTTTGCCATTTCATTCATCGCTCTTGCTTCGTAATTTTTCATTGCTTCTAAGTCAGTTTTTAATGGTTCATACCTTTTGGTCTGATGAACATATGGTGAGTCGTATACTCTTTGATAGTCTCTCTTCGAGTTACCATCGGACATTTCTGTAATTTCAGTTGTGCAATAAAGAGGCTCATAAGGTGCCGGTGGTTTCGGGCCAACATATCGCGGATATTCTGTCTCTTTACTTTCAGCATCTAATTTATCAACAATTTGATTTGCTTTATTCAAATCATCTGGGCCACTGTTACCAAGTCTATACTCATTTAGTGCTATATGATCAGCTCGAGATTTCAGAGCAATATTCTGATGGTCCAACTCAGCCTGGTCTAATTTGACATAATGCAAATTTGAGTTGTTGGTACCAGCTAATGGATTTTCTTGCAGGAATTTTTTGGTACTATATGATTGACCATAAGTTGATTGTTGCTGTATGAGTCCGTTTTCTTGTAGAACAGGCTCTGCAGACAGATTAGGATTTTTGAGCACATTTTCAAAGGGTTCTCGTGATAAGGTGCTAAAATCATTGAATGTTTTGTCAGCAAATAATTTCGGTCGGTGTTCATAATTTCCAATAAATACATCTTTTTGACTCGGATAAGCACTACCATTTGATAAAGTGGCCGAAACCTTAGAATCATGCTGAATTGACTCAACATATTGTTTTACTAAGTGAGGATTATAAGATTGAGATTTGTATAATTCAGCTCTTTCACCTAAAAACTTTTGTTCCTGACCATATAATGAGTTAACGTGAGGTTTTATGTTTTGTTTTAAATTTGGGTGGTGTCCGCGTGAATTTTCCAAAGCTTGGGTCTTTTGACGTAGTACTTTAATATCGTTTTGGACATTAATGTTTTGTATTTCTTTATGACGATTTACGTATTCTAAATTTTGAATACGATCATGGTATTCCTGTTGAATTTTTAGTTTTTCTGCATCTAATTTATTAGGCGGCGCTTTTAGGCCCTTGGCAGTTGACACATTACTATTTGTTCGTGATAAATTGGGCATTGTTTGTGATCTGTTAAATTCAATTTCTAAAATTAAAAGATAAATAATTTCAATTACTCGAAAATTATAAATTTAAATTACTATTAAATGTTGGAACTTGTGGATTATTTAGGTAATTTTTTTCTGGAAAATTTTTGTAATTATTTCCATTTTCAATTAAAATTTGATCTTCTTCAACTTTAGTCAGAATTTGTCTAAAAATCGAATATTTTTAAGTTTATTTTAAAAAAATGCATAAAAATATCAAAATATTAATCGAGCTAAAATAAAAAGAAAGCAAGTTTAACTCATCTAATTATTCATTGAGATTTCTCGTCGAAAACCATTAAAATTTACGATACAGGTATTTGTTCTTGATATATTAGTTATTTGCTCATTTTGAAGATATTTAGGAAAACTAAAAATTAAAAATTGGCTTTTATCTGAGGAAGAATTACAAAAAGTAAAAAGAAATTTGAACTTGCATGATTTTTCTTATATAATAAATATATAATGAATATTTTATTCATTTTTTAATTCTGAATTTTTCTTGATGAAAATTTCAGAGTATCTTTAATATTTAAAAAAAAATGCTTAAATTCCTGAGACCATCGATTATTAAAAGATTAGAAAGGATTTTTTTTGAAGAATCTTAAATTACATCGAAAGTAACTAAAATAAATATTCAAAAAACAAATTTCATCAAAAGAAAACTTAAATAGTTATTATTATTTTTATTTTTTTTTAGGAATTTATTTGAACAAAATTCAGGACTTATTGAACTTGTTTTAAATTTTTAAGCCTAACTAAGTGTTTGTGTTAATTTTAAATTTAAATTTTAAAAGTTCTTAGCCACTTACTTATAATTTTCACTTTGAGAATGATTAAGTAATTCCGGATTGACATTTTCTTTATTAGCAAGTTCCTTTTCGATTGTATATTTAGAAATTCCAGCACCTTTTCTAAAATAAGGAGCCTAAAATTTCAATGAAAAATACTCAATTAATTTTTTTAATAGTTCAATTTTTTAATTTTACCATATCGTCATTCTGTTCCCCGTTTTCCATATTTTTTTTTTGTTTTTCATTCAAATTATCACTATCGAGCACTGCTCTTGTACCCAAACCATCTTTGTAATAATCAATTCTCTGTGAACTTTGCATGAGCTCTTTTTCTTTGTTGCGCAAAGTATTTGCTGTTCTAGCATCTATGGAATGAGCATTTCTAAGTCTTTGATTTGGTACCAACAGGACAGGTGGTGCTGGATAATATTGTTGAGATCCGTAACTTGGTTTTGGTAACTTAAGATTAATTAGATTAAATTAAAGGAAAAAAATGAAAGGAAAAATCTAAATTACATGGTACAATTCATTGTCATAATACCATACACCTGATTGTTGAGAGGGTAAGTGTGGATATTGAATTTCGTGTCGCCAGGCCATGCCAGAATTCTTTTGATTGACAATTGTTGGCGGTATTTGAGCAGGTGTTTGTTTGTCAATAATTGTCTTAGAATTGAGAGCCAGTTGTCCCCGTTTAGCATCCTCTGGTGCAGTAAAATTCGGAAAAATTGCCTTTAAGCTTATTTGTGAGGTGAACGGATGCTCCATTGGAAATTTTCTGAGAATTTTTTTATCCAAAAGATTCTCTTTAAATGGAGCAAGCATACTTTGAGCAATTTTCAATTTTAAAAATTAGTCAAAGTTTCAGGAAAAATTACAGTTGGTCATTAGTTCTAACATTGCTTAGTTCTAAATTTGATTCCCGATAAAATTGATTAATCGGCTGATTCCTAAGTAATTTTTAAAAATGGAATCTTTTTTTGTGGCATAAAATGTACTTTAGTATGAAGGTTGGACCCTTAATTATAGTTGGATCAAATTTTTCCGATTGGAGGTCTAAAGTGCCCCAATCCACTGCTGGTCTGGGTTCAATATTCGAATGATCGAAAAAATGAAGGGAAGTCATCTAAAATAATCAAGGAAATATTTTTCAATTTTTTAATTTAATTCTCATGCAAGTAAATGAATTGAATCCCAAACTTAAAAAAACAAATTTTGGATTCAAGTTTTTGTTATTTATTTCTCTAAATGACTTGCTATTGAATTCAAAATAATTTGTTTCTCTTTCTAATAAGGTTTAAACAAGAGATTTTGCTTTGATTCTTTCATTGACAAAGCATGACTCCATTGGTAACGAAAACAAACTCTGAAGAAAAAAATTGCTCTTTTTTGTCGTAGAAACAAGAGAGTTGGCAATAAAATGGGAGTTAATTTTAAAACAGCAGATTGTTTCTTATAGTCAAGTGGAAGAGCTTAGAAACAAGGCTGTTTGGTGTATAATTATTTCCTAATTCAATTATTGCTCAAGTCCTATTTTGACGGCAGTTTCCGTATTTTAGCCATATTAAGTGCTTGACAACCACTAATGAATTTTTAATTGATCAGCATTACTAAAATTTAAGCGATCAAAAAAAGTTTTTTTTTAATCATGAACTAATTTTAATTCGATTAAGCATTTTATTGGCAAATTATTCTAAACAAACTATTGTCGACTCCTTGAGACTTTATTCGATCTTTAAAACTAAAAATATACATCACTATTTTTGAACATTTTAGTCTTGTTAAAACTTTTCAAAAGAGTGTTTCCATGAATTCAACATTATTTTGGCAAATTTTTTAAAGCCAAAATTTTGACAAAAGAATAAATTATTTTTTAACAATAATTTAAATTGAGATGATTTGCAAATCTAATATTTAAAATTTTTAAATCTAAGTAGCTTTTAATTCATACTTCTTTTCTCAAAGATAATATTTACGTTGTTTTAATTAAAACATTTTATAATAATTCCTTGAAAAACAAACATTTAATGTTTACCTATTTACCATAAGCGAATAAATTATTAAAAAAACAACAGTTTTAAATAAATATTATTTAATAAACCTAATAGTAATTTTATATTTTGTTTTTTCACAAAATCGGCTAATCCACATTTTATAAATAAAATATGATTTTTCAAGTTAAACTAAAAAATAAAGCCTGAATGAACATCGTTTTTGCTATCAAAAAAATTAATAAATCTATTAATTAAACTTAACGTTCCGTGAATTTCATTTTATTATACTAAATCAGCTTGGATTTAAATCTGACAAAAGTGTATTAAAATAAAAACTACGATGTTTTATTCACAATTAGCTTAGCTGTACTAAAATTATGAATTTGATGTATTTGAAAGGTTTATAAAAGCCTAAAGTAAAATTAAATATATCTTAAAGCAAAATTTATTTAATTTTGTGAAAGGTAAGGGCATTCGAGGATAACATTGTTTCTGGAAAATAGCTTAAAAAAAGACTCTTCAAAAATTATAAAGTTTTTTACAAAAAAGCTGTCTGAATTAGATTTAATAAAATTATAATTATGTATTTAAAAAACCTAAAAAAAATTTAATACTATTAAATAAAAATTAATAAACAAAGTAATAAATTAATTTTGAAACTTCAAAATATTTAAAACAGCTAATAAAACTTAAAACAAGCATTAAAATAAAACAAGTAAAATATTTTTTATTAAAAACAATAACAATAATAAATAAAGAATAATTATAAGATAAAAACAATTAAAAAGTATATTTTATTTAATCTTGAACTAAATAATTCAATAACGATTATCCTACTGTTAATTATCTAAAACGATTAAATTATTTTACTCTCGATTCCCTTAATAGATATTATAGTTGCCCCTATTCTATCCTAGTGAATAATGGGGGAGGCGCTCATCTCCTTTTCATGTACCCTTTTGAGCAACGGCTCCGATCTGACACAGAGGCTACTGCATCGAGATGATCATCTACACCGCAATTATTACCCAGCCAAAACTGGTGCCCCTATTTGAATGATGAAAGAGGTTTGAACATTCACCCTGAATAGCAGAGATATTTTGAAGATTTTTTCACCCTCAGCGGGTTTTGAATCCTCGATCTTCTGCTTGTATGACTAACAAACCATTCGGCTTTACGAGCTCCTTAATAGATATTGCAGCTTCTTAAAACGAAACTAAAATTAAAAATAAATAGTAATTTAATGTTTCATTTTGCAAAAAATCTTAAATTTAATGTGAATCCAAAACTTAAAGACATCTAGCGTATTCCCTCACTGCACCACAAATTAAGACACTCTTTTGAACCAAGCACCAAAGTGAATCCCGCCCATGCTAAAAGATTTTTGATTAAGAACGCATGGTCTAATAGTATTATTAAGGGTTTAGGGCCGCATGAAACTCTGAAATTCTTAATTTAATGCGTCATCAAGACTTGAATTTAAAACAAAAAGAAAAAAAAATCGAAATAATAAAAAATTATTTTTTCTGATATAAAATTTTTTTAATTCTTGGTTCTGCTCCAAATGCATAGTAAAAAAAATTCTTTTTAATTTCTTCTTAAACTCAAGTCTTGATGACGCATTAAATTAAGAATTTCAGAGTTTGATGGATACTT
Source organism: Brachionus manjavacas (assembly GCA_019054805.1). NCBI lineage: Eukaryota > Metazoa > Rotifera > Eurotatoria > Ploima > Brachionidae > Brachionus > Brachionus manjavacas. Next base: position 2,924,107 of record JAHQIY010000005.1, read on the forward strand.
ATCTTATCTTATTTTTATAACTACAAAAATCTTTAAATTAATTTGATTTAAGCTATGCTTTCTTTCCAAGTTTTGGTCTTAAAGTTTATTTATTTTTTTGTTGTTGTTTGTATTAATTGTTTAATATTGTATTAATTATTTAATGTTTTATAAAAATTTTAAAAACAAAAATCTTATTCAGTATTTTGAATGAATTAAATGAATTAATAAACATATGCAATATTAAACTGCTTTTAAGATATTATTAGCTTTATTCCAAGCTTCTCTGAATATTAAAAATTCATATTTTTTTAAAATTATTTTAGTAAAAGTTTATCGAATAAATATAAATTGATGACTTATATCTTGGTTTACAGTACTTTGTCTGTGAAATACTTTTTATATTTTTTTGAATGAATTGAATTAAATAATCAAATAAATAAGAACAAAATGAGAGTTTTTGCTTCGAATCTATCGTAATGGGTATTTTGGGTTGTTTGGCATCTTCACATTTGGGTTATGATTCACAATTTTGCCTCGAACATCTTGATACATATTGGTCCGTAGGGACCGATAAATTCAAACAAGTCCAAAAATCTTTTTATTCAGCCTCCTTTCTTCTTGGGAAAATCAGTATCCCATCAACATTCCTAAAAAGTTTTATTTATAAAACATTCTGCTTTTCACAATTTACCTATGGTCTAGAGAATATTAATATGGATTCAAGATGCCTTAAATCTTTGAATACAAACCAAAACAACTTATTAAGATAGATGCTAAATTTAAAATGGAATTGCCACATGTCTAGCATCCTCAAAGTACTAAGAATTTTCAAATTTGATCAACTATATTTTTACTCAAAATTATCATTTATTACTACACTAAAATTCAATGGAATCGCCTCCTCTATCTTTAGTTCACTCTGTTATAATGTCTCAATTAACTCCCCGTGTTCTTCTTTCTCCTTTGAAACAGACATTAAAAGACTATGTTCATTTTTTAATTTAAACTTATCTTCCCTACTTGAAAGAGTGAATGGGCTTAAAATCGAGATGAAGCGGCATTTCTACCTCCGTGATGGTATCTCTAACTCTATTGAACTCTGTTTGAGCAACTTAAGATTTAAAAACTATAGAATTTTATTAAACCAACTTATTGAACCTAATTGAGACTCACCTTTCTTGGTCAACTAAACTTTACTAAACTTTAACTGTAAATTCTTTTTTCTTGACTACTTATTTTATCTATTTGTATATTTGTATCGAGCATGAACTCTTTCATAAGTATCAGAATTTAATTGATTTTTTTACATTTATTTAAATTCTAATTTTTTTTATCGTTACTTTACTTCTCCTGAAGGAGGTTAATTATAATTATAAATAAATAAATAAATAAATATTGGGCATTTTGTTTTCATTTTAGCTAGTTTTACTCCTAGAATTTTCTCTAGTGTGGTGGGCCTAGTTCATTTCAATTTGTAAATAAAATTTAATAATTGAAAGTTTTTTTTCTAATTACATTTTTTGATATTTTTTTCACTATTTTTTGCCGATAAAAAATAAAATTTTCGTAAATTTTGGTCAAAAATTATAATAAGTTTTTTATTTTTGACAGTTCATTTTAATTAAAAAAATATTGAGTTTTTTTTTAAAAACCATACCTTTATCGTTGTATATCTTGATTCAAAAAAATTAAATTAGAAATTTTTAAAAACATTTATTTATTCAATAAAATCCCAAAAAACATAACCAAAATTTCTAATTTTTAATCAAAGCAAATATTTCATCAAGACTTTTTGTAAAGGCATCTGTTAAACATGAAACTGAATTCAATGAACTTGATTTTAACCCACCTATAGTAAACAAAATCTCATTTGGCTTGTAATTATAAGTTGAAGTTGATCCTCCTAAAACATTGGGTCCAAAACAAGAGAAAGTTCCTTCAAACTGAGTGGTAACTTGACTTGCCAAAAGTTGAATTCTATTATTGTAATCAAAGACTTCGTCTGTAAATAAAGCTGGTAGTTTTTTATTATTTTGTTCGGCTATAGACTTAAGCGCAGTTAAGTGACAATCATAACCCTGACCATGAATAGCATCTAGCATAATTTTTGTCTGCATATCAACAGCTTGTTTAAGAAAAAACAATTTTTTTTCTTCACTTGAATTTCTATCAATCATTGCGGTACAAAAATTCATCAAGTATAGATTTGCTCCTCTGATGTAATCAATTCGTCCTTTTTCAAATCTTCTTAATGAACCTATAGATGCATGCACCGGCAAAACACCATTTACTCTGAAAAAAATAAAAATAAATTAATAAATCCTAAAATTAAATTACAAAAATTAAAAGTAACTAACTTGAAAAAGGCATATTGGAGTGCGACCTGTAAAAAACTATCTGGACTCAACTTTAATTTTTTTGGAAATGATCGACCAAAGTTGTTGTAGCAAAAAACATTCAATTGAAAATCCTCAATTAAACTTTGAATTTAATAAAATTAATTAAAAAGTTAAACTTAATTATTCAATAAATACTTGTCAAATTTTTCAGCGGCGTATTTTATTTTTATTTCTAAGTATTCGCTCTGTTTCCATTTGAGTTTTTCTGGTTTAGAAAATGGATAACTTTCAGAAAAATCGAAAGATTTGGCATTTTCTCTATTAGAAAAGGATGATTAAAAATTCAATTGTTAAAAATTTTATTTATCTACTCACAAATAATCATAAACATGATTGATCAAATTGACTGTGATCGGACCCTCACTTGGACTATGTTCTCGAACAAGACCACTTACGCCATCCTCTGAAATCACAAATTGAAGAGTTTTATCAAACCATCGATTCGCACTATTGAACGAAGAACCACATCCATTTAAAATTTGATTACCATTTTTTATATCTGCACTTTGAAAATTTTCTGACTCAATCCGATTATCTAAGCATACAATGAAAGCGCTTTTTTCAATACAAGCAAAATAATGAGAGTTTTCAGGATCTAGGTTTTGAAATAGTTATAATTCTTATTTTAAAGTTTTTCCTCTAAAATGATTACCTTTTGTTAAATTTTTTCTAATTTCGGCCCACTCGTTTCTTGGTAGTGAAGTTAAAAGTCCCACTTTTAATTCTTGTTCTTTTTTAGATTCTTGTCGTATACATTTTAGCTGGTAAAATAGATCTAGTTCGTCAATTAACTGAGAGTTAACAATCAAGTCTATTTTATAAAGCTGAAAATTATAAAAAAAATTGAATTTGAAAAAAAAAACAAAAAAATTCGTTTAGTTTAAAAATATTTTACTTGATTATTGCTAATTATAATTATGTGCTCTTTAGAATAGTCATTTTCATAAATAATAAACTTATCTTTTCGAGGACACGGTCTTCTGTAGGATTTGAATATTTTTTTGTACTGATCCATACACAAGTCTTGGGTTTTGTCACATCCAGTTGACTTGTCACTCTCAAGTGTATTGCTTCATAGGAAATTTAATTTAGCTTTCTTTAAAAATATCAGCTTTGAACTCTCTTGGGTCATTATATACCCTCAAACAATGATAAATCTTACCATTCAATATTCTTTTAGTTATTTCAGTTTCTTAATTTTAAGATTTATATTTCTAATTAATTTGTGATTAAAAAAATTTCTTAATTAAAAATTCAAATTTCTTCTATGCTACATAAAGCATAAAAAAACTAAAAACTAAAATTAAAAAGATCAAAGGTATTTCTGACGAGTCCAAAAATGATGCGATAAATAAAAAAAAAATTTCTTACGAATCAATTTTAAATTTAAAATCCAGTACTGCATTTATAAACATAGTCACATACCTTTAGATTGTTCAAATTCAATTGAAAATTTATTTTCTATATTTTAAAAAATTCTATACTTGAGGTAGCTATCTTCATCAATAAAATTTTGTTTTTTCATTAATTTAGCAGGATTAGAATAGATAGGCAAAGGCAATTTGATTTTATAGTAATATTCGTCAGCGTACACATCACTAGCCCAGTTATCGTTACACTTTGCCTTAATTTTGAGCGCCTTCTGCAAACCATGTCCATTTATTGAATTGTTGACATTCAAAAAATCCTTGGCAATCAATTGGGTCCGCTTGTAATCACTCTCGTCCAATATTGGTCTCAAACTGCTTAAATATTTATTCAAAGTTGTGTCCAAGTCTGGAACTTCAAGCTTGGGTAGTTTGCTGTCGCCATTTTCATCCTGTTTGGGAATTTTTTGAGCCATGTAATTTTGAGGCTTAGCGAACCATTTTATACCTCTGGAATGTTTAGTTAATGATAATGTAGATTTTCTTAAAATTAAAATTCTGCTTGACATTCTTGAGTTTTATTTTTCCAATTAATCGATGATCGATATTATTTGTTAGTGGATAATGGTTATCAATGGTTGATAAGCAGTTGAAAATCATCGAAATTTGAGAACCCTTAATTAATGCTCAAACTTTGACTTTAAATTTTGAGTTAATTTCTCTTTTTTATTTAGTATCTAGACACGGAGCAAAATTTTGAAAATTTTTCAAATTGAAAATTATGGTAGTACTATGAACAAGTTTTATACACCTTTTTTTTGTAACAAAAAGAAAATTTTCGTTTCTAGGTAATACTAGAAATTTCTACTAATAAGCGCACATTTGCACAATTCGGATAATTAGAATTGTGAGCTATTCGGGGCCAAGAGAAACACTTAATTACTTCTATCGTTTTACAATGATTTTAAAATAGATAAGACTAGAGATAGTATGAATATTAGACACCTAAATCGTGATATAAGCACATATTTATAGGGATAGGTCTCGTCATTTTTTTCTATGATTACTAATGTCCCATTTTAAGAAGCTAAATTCGTCATGAACTTGAAAATTTGTGAATTTTCATTCAAAAATGCACAAATTTGTCAATCAATTAATAATGATATTTCCATGGCAAATTTTGAACAATTGCTCAGCAATGCGAACTATCTAGGTCGCTATAAACCCACACCCTTTTTCGAAGAATTACGTCTTAAAATAAAATTGCCAAGTCAAAAACTAATTAATAATAGTCTTAATTCGGAGACATTCAAGGATATCTCGAAAACAGTTGATGTCAATATTCAAATGAATAGCTTTCCTAACCAATTAATGAAAATTCTCAACAAAAAATTACAATGATTTGAAAATTAATGAAAAAATTTTATTTAGTTGAAATTAGCTATTTGAATAAAAAATAAATTAAAATTTTTAAATTTAAAAAAAAAATTTTATCATTTTTTATTACAAATTTTTAATAAAAATAAACATTTTTGAAATTCCCATTTGAAAAATGCATTCTCATCTATTTGTAAAATTTCGAAAACTTGTTTAAAAAAAAATTGGAAAATAAAAATGCTAAAGAATAGGCTTTGGAAAATAGTTGTTCCTGGAAAAATAATCGTCCTTTTTATAGCAACTTTTCCAAATAAAGACTTTAAATACACAATACCCATTTTTTAAAGTTCACGGTTTTCAGGTTAAAAGTTCAAAAAATTGAGGCTACAATGTGCGTAAAGATCATTACGCATCCAGAAATTAGATATACCACTTAAGTCTAGAAAATTCATCGTTTGAATATTTTCAGCTTTTTAGAATTTAATATATCCAAGAAATAGGATTGTTCACTTAAGAATTTCAAATATTCAAAAACTTCTCATATCCTGTAATAAGAGAATTTCTGAATCCTTCTCTTTGAAATTTTGTTTTACATGTTAGGTTTTTTACCATGTTTGTTTGATTTATAGCTAATAATCAAATTAGAGTTTTATCTATTTGAATTTAATAAATTACAAAAGATTTAAAACAATCAAACTCAATAAAGATCTGTACTAAGAATATATCTTTTCTGGTAACTTGAAACTAAAATTCCTATTAAGAATCAAAAGATGATTAAATAAACAAATAACCAAATTTTTAGTGAGAATCTTTTCCTACTGAAGCAATTATTAAAATTTTTGTTTTCCTTATTCACTCCTTGTGGAGCATAGGGTCATTACTTTTGATTTCCACTCAAGTCTTTTGCCTTTACCCTTGCTTCTTCCCATGTCATTCCCATTTCGATGAGCTCTTTCGTGATTGTTGACCTCCATGTTACTGCTGGTCGTCCTACCTTACGTCGCCCTTGAGGTGTCCATTGAAGGGCTCTTTTTGGTATCCGTGTTTCTTTCATTTTAAGTACATGCCCGAGCCATCGCAGTCTTTTGTTCTTAATTCATTGACTTAATGGCTCTGAATATGTTATTATGTATAGGTCAGCATTCGACAATGTCTAAGGCCAGTGTATCCGGAGAATACTCCGCAGGCTTCCCGTGTGGAATGTGTTCAGGATTTTTTTGTCAGATTCACACATCCTCAAACATTCACATCCGTACATCAGTGTTGCTTTTACTACACTGTTGTATAGTTTAAGTTTTGTTTCCTTACTGTAGCTGGTTGACTTCCATACTGGTTTGAGTCTTGCGAAGGCACTCTTTGCTTTTTTAGCAAGTCTATTCTTAATGTCTCTATTTGTTCCCATCGCTTTACTGATGGTGCTTCCCAAGTATGTGAATTCGCTTACACGATTAGTGTACCATCGATGATGATCGGGGAATCCAATTTTGTGTTGGGCACATAACTTTCGTTTTGGCCCTATTTATTTCGAGTCCGGTGGTTTAAAGTTGTTCGCCAAATCTTGCGTCTTCATATGCATAAGCTTCTGTATTAGATATTAGCACCAGATCGTCCGCAAAGTCTAAGTCTTCAAGCTTTGCTGTTAATCCCCATTGAATACCCCTCGCACTGGCAGTTGTTTTATTCATTACATAGTCAATCAGTATTCAGGATAGTGTCGGAGAGAGAACGCACCCTTGTCTGTCTCCTGTACAAACATTGAAGCTCTCAGATTGTCCTTTTTCCAGAATCACGCTACACTCGAATTTCTCATAGAAGAGTTTTATCAAGTTAACTATCTTCTGTGGCAGGCCATAGGATCTTAATATGGCCCACAAGGTTTCTCTGTGTATGCTATCAAAGGCTTTCTTGAAGACAATGAAGTTAAGATACACGGGGCTATTCCATTCCAGACTTTGTTCTATGATAGTCCTAAGTGTAAATATTTGGTCTATGCATCCTCTACCTCGTCTAAATCCTGCTTGTTCTTCTCTAAGTATAAAATTCAAGGAGTTCACAATTGGTGAGGAATAACACTGTTACCAATAGCAAGCAAGGCGTTCTGCAGCATAATATTGGAAAGAATCAGGAATTATTAAAATGAACAAGGTAATTTTCTAAACATTTTTTACTAAATAGATTTAAGCCAGATAAACTAAAATTAAATAAAACTGTTTTTTTATATCTAATTATAAATTTATATTAAAATATAATTGACATCAAGATTAATATTATTACTTTTATTATTATTCTTTACTGCAACCAAAATAAAAAATTATGAATTATTCTTCGACTCGATTTCTGAATTTGAATCTTTATTTAATCTATTCTCAGTGCATATAGCGCACTTTTTCTCGCTAATGCCGGTCCATCGGTCATCTATTAATTTGTATCCGATAATATCAAATGGAATTGGAAAGTTCTAAATATAAAATATAGTAATTATTTTTATAGTAGTCAAAAAATAGTTGCGGTTCTACAACATTGCTCTAAAAACATTTTAAATTTCTTAAGAAATAATGCAATCAAAATAAATTTTACAATATAAAAAAATATTATTGAGCTTGACTAAATTACAAAAAAAATTCAAACTAATGAAAGAGAAAAAAACTTCAAGTTTTTAATTAATTGTCAATGAAAATTTTTTTTAACATCATGGAAAAAACGTCACAAAATTACTACGTCACTTCTTATTTATAAAAAGTTAAATTTTAAAAATATCTAATTTATTTTTTTAAATAATGACTTTAAAAAATGTATTTTTTAAATTTAAAAAATTTTATGCTCACATAACACTACATTTATGTTCGCATACATCCAATCTATACTCAGATATACCACATCTATGTTCGCATACATATTAATGTATGCTCAATAAAATTTAAAAAAAAATAACTATGCTTTTCTATTTTTGAATAGATATTTTGAAAATTTAACTATATTTTGTTTTAAAAAAATAGAGAAAATCTATATTCGCATAGATAATCTATTCTTGAATACATTTTGATGTATCTTCGCATACATATTTATCTATATTAACATAGATCATCAAATTTAGGTTAACAGGATACACTTATACCAAAAATAAAAACATCACCAATAGACCAAACTTGTATAATTTTGCCAACTGATTTATCTAGAAATCTAAAAATAATTTAAGTTTGGATAAACGGAAAAACATGATGAAATTTATTAAATTAATCTTAAATAGCACTCTGCTCCTTACTCAAAATGCATTTTAATCGGAACTTCTCATAGATATTCTTTATTTGCTTGGAAAAATTAATTAAAAATTATTTTTTAAATAATTTTTTTAGCTCAATTTTTTTCCCTGTCCTCAAATCTAAATTCAGATATTAAGTTTTTTTTTGATTTATACTGAACAGCTGAATTTAATTTTAGTCTTTGAATTTTAACCATGTTCTTACTTTCGATTTTCTTTTTTAAACTCTGCATTAGAACCTAAATTTGTGAAAAAATTCAGATTTTAGAATTAGGATTTCTATAGAATTTTATCAATTGTGCGTTCTTGGTGACAAAGCCTGAATTTGGGGCTTTTGAGCATGAAATTCTTTACAAAGGTATATGGTAGAGATATTTTTCAAACAAACTTAATACTGTAAAATATAAAATCCAATTTTTCAGCCAAAATTCATTGACTTGAAATTCAAAATATGCCATCTTTCTAACGTTTTAAGATTTGTTATTTCCTTTAAATCTTTTAGTGCACTTAAAATTTTTAAATCTTTATTTTTGTGCTTTATTCTGATTTTTTTCCAATTAAGGAACATTTTTCTATAAATAAGTACACCATGAAATTATTGCAAGCTCAAAGTAAGATCTCACAAGTTAAGGGTTTTGAATGAGTCTCTGGTCAATTTCATGAAGTTCATAGCTTTCATCTCTAAAATACATTTATCAGGACTTGTGCAATACCTCATTTTTTGTTTTTTCAGGTCATTTTAAATAAACCTAGATCTTTTTAGAAATTTTTTAACTCCCCTAACACTAGAAGCACCAATGAGTCAAAATGGTTCTTTTTCGATTTTTGATTTCTTAAATTTAAGTCAATTTAAATGATAAAAATGTAAAGTTTTTTTTTAGGATAAATTTTGCAAAATAAATAATAAATTATTTTAAAGGTTATTTTATCCTCAAAAATCATTCGTACACTCCTAGTTTTGATTACTAAATTTTTCAATTAAAAATTATAAAATCAGCTAGCATAAAAGTGATTTAAAATTGACAAAAAGTTTTCAAAAGGATAAAAATCTTATAAACCTAAAATAAATATGTTTATTTTCCGATCTGTTAGGATCTGGTGGTTCGCGATTATAACATAAATATAAATAAAAGTAATTAAATAATAATAATAATAACTTTATTAAACAAATGGCCACTTCTAGCCTAACATATTATAATAACAAAAAAAGGAAAAAATAAAAATAAAAAAAATAATTAATCGAAATGTCTAATATTTTACACAGGGTTAAACACAGCGTTACACTGTGAAACTATAGACATTTAAGTTGGCAAGAGTTGGTGTTGTAGTTATTGAGAGAAATACATTTTAATTTAAGTTTGGATAAACGGAAAAACATATGGCCACTAAGACTAAGTCATTTATAAGACTAAGTGGAAACTTGGTATAGATATTTCTAAACTACTACTACTACAACTACTATCAAATTGGGCAGAGTTGGTTTAGTTTCTATTTTAAGTCCTTTTTAAAAAAATTTTCTATTCTGAATTTAAGTTCAATGAAAAAACGAACATAAATGCGTAAATGAATAATATTAATTGTATTTTTGAATTAAATTATTTGCATCTTTTTTAAAACTTAAATTCAAAAGATTAAAATATATCAAATTATCAATTAATAAATAAAATGGTGCCATACCATATGCTCCGTAAATTTTTGAAAAATTCAAATTAATTCGTTCTTAATACAAGAACTTTCGGTTCTTTTAATTTTTTAATCTCAAGGTTCATTTTTCAATTCAAATCGTTTTTTAAATGTAGAATAGCAGGAAATATTTTAATATTTTTCAATATTTTTACTTTTGATTATTTTTAAAAAAGATAAAATATTAAGTGTTATAAAAAATTTCAAATAGTCATACAATGACAATGAGAAAACAACCTAATGGTTCTTACAAGTTCTTTGTAGTTCTTTTTTTAACAAAGTTAAAAAAATTGGTTCTTTTTTGGTTCTTTTGTATATTTTACTTAATTAATTTTGATTGTTTCTAAGATTAAAAAAAACATTTATAAGACTATTTACATTTATTGAATTGATAAGAAATAGAAATATTAAATAATAAAGGGGTCTGGCATGGAGCCTCAGTTTAGGGAACACTTCCAGGTTTGTTTTAACTTTAGATTAGTTACCTAAGACTAAAGTTTAAAATAACCGTAAAGAACCTTAACACCCTTATAAGATCTTTAAGAATGCAAAATTTCCCATAAAGAACCATTTAATTTGAGTAAATAGAACCAAGTTTATTTTGCAAAGAACAAAAAGGAACCAAACTGAAGTTTTCTCCAAAAAGTTCATTGTCTTTATTTTCAATAAATTTAATAGTTTCTCTTCTTAGGAAGCTTTTTCTTACCGTTTTATCTTGTTCGATATAGCAACCTCATAAACTGAAACACAATCTTGGAACATGCAGAAAAAATAATCTCGCCCATGTTAAAGATTCCTTATATGTAATAATATTTTAATTTAAGATTTTTTAGCTTAATGAAGCATTAAAGCGTGAGATTTTTATTTCAAAAATAAAAATAATCTTCTTGAATTAAGCATTTGATCCAGCACAACAAATTGAATAGAAAAAATTTAAAAATGATTATAAAGCTTATTCTGCACTAAAATTCAAATAATTGAGTTTGATATGAACCCAATGTTTAAAAAATATTTGGATCATGCAGGATAAATTAAGAATCGTGTTGACATTGGCGATTTGGTTTTTGTTGCATGCACCAAAGTTGTGCTTCAGTTTATGAGGCTGCTATATCGAATAAGGGAATACGGTATTTCTTTAAATGTCATCTTTTCTGAAATTAAGAATAAAACAATTTTTTCGGTTTTTTTAAAGGGCTTATTTTATTTTAAGTCACATTTCAATTTGAAGTCTCTTGACTTTAAAATATTTTAGATCAAAGATGTTTTTATCTCTGTAATTAACTTATCAAGAATTAGTATCATTATTTGAATTTTGAAGTTTGACAAATTTTTAATATCACAAAAGATAGTTTTAATTAAATAAAATTTTAATTTTAATTTTATTCAAGATAAAATGAAATTTCAAATAATACTATTTTTTTTCTCAATCGTAATTCTTAATACATGGGCCCAGACAGAAAATCAAACACAAAATATCTACACCGAATCTACCGACTTGACTGACTTAATTACTGAAGAACATTCCACTAGTGAACAAGTCGAATTCAATTTTTGCCAAGAGCTCTATCCATATTGCTACTGTAGAATAAGTTCGATCATCATTCAATGCAAAAATTTTTCCAATTTTTCGCAACTCAACTTTTCATTGTTAATAAATCTCACTGACAACTCACCACGAAGGATTTATGAACTAGAATTGGAACCTCTGAAAGCCATACCATTAGACAAAACACTGAATCTGAACGGAATAAGCTTGTACGGACGTGTAATTTTGCATAAAATATCTGGGCTGAATTTGAATGCAAATCCTTTTGAAAGTATAAAAGAAAATAATAATTTGAATTTGTACTTGTATGATGTTAACTTAGAGACCATGGATCATGATACCATTTGTAAATCAAATTTTTCATCCAACTACGTGTCTCTGTTCTCTTCATTTAATTATGTTCTAATCAGTGAAGAGACTTTTACATATTCTGGATATCTGTGTCCATTGGCCTTCAAAGATGCCAACTTGAGAAAAATGGAAATGTTCATATTTAACTCAAGTTCAATCATCCAGTTTTCTAGTATTAGCGATGATTTTGATCTAAACACCACGATTACTGCTTTAACAGTTTATTCGGCAAAAAATTTTGTAGTCGATTCAAATTTTCTCAATCCTCTTATTTTTAAGAAACTAGAAGATTTAGATTTTGACTTTGTTGAACTAGAATCAATTGAGAAAAGCACATTTGAAAATTTGACTAGTTTAAAAAGAATCGTATTAGACTTACCAAATATGGCAGAGTTTATACGCAGCACAGATAATGAATGGATGAAATCACTAAATTTGGAAGTAAGCTCGATCAATTATTCAGACCCTAATGAATTAAGTAAATTTGAAAATAAATCGCTTGTAGTAACATTCAACTCAAGAAGTGGTCAACAATATTCTTTCCCGAATGAAGATTTAGAGCGGTATAAATACTTTCCTCATGATAGACTTGTTTATGCTCGTATTTTGGCAGATCAAAATCTTGATTGCTCAGATACCTTGCAGTTTTTGTTAAAAAATTCCTTCACTTATCCTATGGTGTCATTTTTGAACACAACATCAACCTACAGATGCTTTTTGAATTCATCGGAACCGACAATACAGACAACCTTTATGGAAACTACAACAACAATAAGTGAAAATCCTCAATCCTCAAATAATGGTGTATCGTTAGGGGTTTACTTGGGAACAACGATACCTTTAGTAGCAATATCTATTTTAAGCTTAACAACTACAATAATTTTTTACATTAGAAAGAAAAAAGTTTATGACACTGATCGCAAAAATCATATAGAGCTTTTTTAAAAAAATTTAATTAATCCCCTTTTCTTATAAATTAACTTTAACAAAAATTTTTCATTAATTCCCTTTTATTTGTTCAAATTATTTTAATTTTATGATATTTTAATTTAGATGCAAAATGCAGCATGAAAATACGAAATATTTGAACATCATTTATTTTTGAATTAAATTTTTTTCTATCAAAAGTCTCTGTCAAGTTTAGTAGAATAGTATAATTCACAATGATAAAAAATCTAAGAGGAAATTTTCTTGTAGCTTAGAATTACTAGCGCTACAACTGTTATTAAACTAATTGACACAACCTGTTAATCAGAAATGCGCTAACAGGTTGTGTCTGTTAATACATTTAAAAAAGGCTAATGCATTTCTATTTAATAAAAATGTTTTAAGTTTTAAGAAACAGTTTTTTTAACTTTAAATAAAAATATGTTTAGAAATGAAATTAGCCGTTTAAATTTTTATTATATTTTAGACACTTAAAAAAGGTTCATGAAGCTTTTTTTCTCGATGACATGTGGGTAGTTAGGCGTCTCAAACAGCAGTCTTCAAAATTTAATGATCAAACTTACATCTTTTTTATTGCTATCTTTATTTTGGCTGTGTTAGAAAAAAAAATTTAAAAATCTTTAAAATTGACCAAGAAATTACTAAATTACAAAATATTTTACTAGATTTTGCATAAAATTTGCCTGCGATCTTAAAAATACTTCTAATAATAAATTTTTATACCATTTTTAAACAAGGTTTAAAAATTAACCCCTATAAAAAGCATTTTGTAATTCAAACACCAAAAATTATACCATTTCGATTGATCAAAAAAATGAATAATTTAAAAAATAAAAATCTTAAATATTGAAGTTGCATTTTTAAAATTTTAATTTCAATTAATTTATATGCTTGAAAATTTTGATCTCTTAACATATGAAAAATATTAAATAATTGATTCTTTTCAGTGGTTAAACCCAGAGTTATTAAAATCCCATGAGTCTCAAGACAAGTCCCGACTTTTTTTTAAAAATAGTCCCGGTTTTAGAAAAGACTTTTATTTTAGTAACTTTGACTTTAACTTGGCATTGACAATTTCTATTTAGAACGGCAAAAATTCATGTAGCCGTTATAATCACTGTATGGAACGGTAGAAATTCAAATATTATTTTTGATTTAAAAATGACTTGATTTTTAGTCATTTCAATTCATACAAACTTGAATAATTTTTTTAACTAAAAAAGATAATTTAGTTCCGTAAAATACTTAATTTTAAGCAAATTTCGAACTTTAGAATAATTACAGCTAACTATTTTGATACTGGTTGAATAAATATTTTTATTCAATAAAATTCTATTTAAAGAATTGAAGTTTGCTCAGTTTTTTTTTTTATTGTTTTATTAATTTATTTATTTCAAAAAAAATTGATATCCGGTTTTAATGCTGTGTTCTAAAGCTACCATCTGTTGACACTGGTTATTTTTTTTTATTTATTTATAATGCCGATAGTTTAACAATATTCTAAATAACAAATAAAAATAATTTTACACCACCTCTCCTTTTAAAGTCTACTACGAAAGTTTCACCTGCATGGCTTAAGTAATACAAGCAGATGATCAAAGGTTCAAAATTAACTGAGGAAGAAAAAATCTTTAAAATATCCCGTATGGAACCGAAATTTAAACCCATTTTATCTTAAAAAAAGGGAAACCGGTTTCCACTGGGTAATAATCACGGTAAAGATGATCAACTCAATACAGATGCGGATACATGATAACCAATGAGCCAGATTGGAACCGGTGCTCAAAAGTTACTCGCAAAGAGGATGAGCGCTTCCAATATTGACGGCGATTTTTCACTCCTATCCTTTAGTATGGGAATTTTGTTATGATATATTGAATATTCCACCTAAGTGGTTCTTTACATCGAGGAATACTGTATTCAAAATTTATTCTGATTTAAAATTAAGATTTTACGTTTTTGAACCTTGAAGTCATTTGTTAAATTACTTTAATCTATCTTAAAGGTATGAGACATTTTCTTTATTTCATCAAAATTCAAAAAAACATCCATAATGGTAATTATTTAAATTTTATTCACTCAATTTTACAAATAAGAATTTCTTGAATAAAACTCAAATTTTAAGCAACTTGCAATGTATCCGACAATCTTTGTAAATTCCCCAGGCCAAATTTACTATTTGATAACTCGGAATCTGAAACAGCTTTTTGCTGCTGAGAAATTAGCGGATTATTTAGAGTGGCATTAAATGTTCCTTTTAGAACAGTATCTCTATACAATGGACTAAACTCATAATCAGCTGGACCAGGTATCTTGTCTATTCGTTCATCTTTCCATCTCTTGTCATTCAATTTAGCAAAATGGGAACCTGTCTTATGCATGACGCTCTCATAGTGTCCTGGTCCAGGAATCTCTAGAGCATGAGGTCCGACCAGATCCAAATCTCGTTTTGATACAAAATTAAACATAATTTGCCGCTTAAGAGCATCTCTGTTTCGTGGTCGTTCTCTCTTAACATGCACAAGAGCTTCATAAGCTTTGGCAGCATCATAGGCAGTAGGACCTGGCGTATCCTAAAAACAATGCAAAAAAATAAAAATATTTTTCATCATTTTTCAAGATATTTTACTTCGAAAACAAGCTCTCTTTGTTTTGTATTTGATGCAAAATTGGCACTGTAATTTTCTTTTTTAGGCTTAAATATTTTTTCTTTAACTTGATATTGAGCTGGACCTGGAACTTGTTCTTTTTTGGTAAGATCAAATTTTCGCTCAGCAGACTGACCAAAAGCCGGTTTTCGTCTCGAATCAACAATTGATTTACGGAGGTTGTCTTCAGCAAAGCCATTTATTCTATATTGACCAGGTCCGGGCGCGCTTCGTATCTGATAAGTACTATTTGAAATAAATCTAGACGAACTCTGCAGGAACGGAGTTTTCTTTAGACTGTGAATTTTTTTCAAGCTTGATAGAGCTGTTCTTTGATCTGAATAGGCACCTGGACCAGGCGTAACTGATTTATAGCCCGTAAATCTCTTGAAATAGAAAATTTAAGATAAAAAATAAATTAAGTGTTTAACACACTTTTGTTTGGGTACCAAACGGAGGTCGTTCAATGTCAAAGCCGTACACATCAGAGGATTTTATGGAAGCATTGTCAAAAAGTCTCTTATGTTCGTATTTTCCTGGACCAGGAACGCTCTTTTATATTAATTTCTGAGTCAAAAATTAAAAAAAAAAATCTCAGCTTACTTCCTTCTCAATGTTTTTTAGAACCATTTCGGGATAGCGCGGAATATTCAGCTCAGGCTTTTTATTATTTAAATTTTTGATGTGAAAATGTTCCACATCGACCAGGACCGATTCAGTCGTGTCATATTCACCCGGTCCTGGTCCAGTTTTTCCACTGAATTCAGTTCGCTTTGATGAATATTTGGAAAAATGTGTTCCTTTATATTGCGAAGAATTTTGACCAACATTCTAATCAAAGAATTTGATCATATTTTTAATAAAAGAAAAACAAAAATACTGCATTGTAAAAAGCTGGACCAAGTGACACGTCACGTTCTGGTGGGGCCTGAGGAATGAGCTCTCCATTAGCAGCTTCCTCAAAGCCATAAGCTTGCTTTGGGTCTTGAATCGAAGGCGGATTTTTTTTCCTACTTAGCTTGATTCGTTGTTTACTAATCTTTAACATTGGAGCTTCAGATTTTAAATTTTCAGAATTTTCAATTATGTAACTGCCAGGACCAGGCACTTCGGAAAGTTTTGAATCAAATCGTTTTGACTTATTTGCCAAACTAGATCCACCTTTAGAGTAAGCATTGGCTATTGATAAATTGTATTCTCCGGGACCAGGAGTTTCATTCACGTTTTTGAATATGTCATCTCTTAAAGACAATGACAAAAAAGGCGCATAAGAATCCAGCGATTGTTTTTTGATGTCCGCAATAGTTGGATCATATGTGCCTGGGCCTAAATGGATGGGAGTTGTACCCACTAGCGCAACTGGATTTCTAGGTGCTCGGGAATACATAGGCTATCTAAAATTTTCTGGTTTAATTGGCGAAGATTTAAAGAAAGGGACCTAATATATTTTTTTTGTTTAGTTTATTTAAAACTTGAGTGAAACAAAAATCAGTCGTCAATGGATTCAGGTGTTTTTTTCTGCTCTAAACTATTTTTTGCATAATTTTTTCTCTTTTTGGTGGTGAATTGAGAAGTTTGCTTGGGAATTATTTATTCTATAATAATATATAAAGTTAATTTTTTATTAGATTTAGATTTTTTGAGTATGTGATCAAATATTAGAGTATATTTTGTTCATCTCGCCTTAGCAACAACTCTCTTGCTAATACTGGTTTTGAGGATTTTTTGTTTAAATGATTTAGTTGATATCATCACTATAATTTAATTTTGATATTGGTTTAGCCAATTTTTTATTCATCAAATTTTTATCAAATATTTATTCAACTTAAAGAGAATAGTAAAAATAAAAAAAAAAGTAGTATTGTGTTAATAAAAAAAAAAGTAGTCTTTTTAGATTACCAGTGAACCTCATAAAAAAAGCAATAAATGATAAAACTAAAAAGGTAATTAAGCAGAAGTTAACAGAATTTCTTTTTTTTTTTTAATTCTTAAAGCTCAATGACATTTTGACTAAATGAAACTAAAATAAAATATTTGTATAAGCTTTGATAAATACAATTAAAAGTCGAAAAATATAAATTTAACTTTGGAAAAATATTTAATCTTTTTTTAAACCGATATTTATGCCACTGTTAATTTGTAAAATGTGTCATTTCTTAAAACTTTGCAAACAATAAAATCTCAGAAAAAAAAGAATAAATTCATATAAGGTAGTTCGAGATGAATTTTTTTGGATCGATTGCCTTCGAATGTGCAAATAAGAGATGATATTTTCAAAAAGGTGAGTTCGAGTTTGGCTTGAAATGCACTGGGAAGATTTTTCAATGAAAAAATTGTGATTAACTAAATTTTTGATGAATTGAAATGTTTTATTTTTTTTAATTTTAATTTTTTACAAATTTCTAAAAAAAATAAATTAATTTTTTCGGGGAAAAGATTTAAAACAAGTTTATTGTTTTTTTTTAATTCTTGATTAAAAAAAAGTAAAATTTTATAATTTGTCAAGTCAATTTTCAAAATGACACATTATAAAATTTGGCAAATATCTCAGATTTTTTTTCAATCTTATTTGAATTATTAAATAAAAATTCTGACTATTTATTTTGAAAATTCGATTATTTTAAAAAGTTCTAAATTCGATTTTACCATTTTCGATTCAGCGAAGCCCAATTTTGACACATTCACTAACTTTTGATCCATTCTTCAATGATATTACCATGAGTATAGATCATCATCAAAGATATTACAAAAATTTAAGCTTAATTTATAAGGAAAAAATAGATCAACTTATTTGAATTTAAATTTTTGCAAAATTAAAAATTTTTAGTTAAAATATAGAAAAATTCAAATAAATTCTTAATTAATAAAGCATAATTAAATTTTCTTTTTTAATAAGAAATCGGTTAATTCACTTTTAAAAAAATGCAATGTATTTTTATATTTTTTTTTTACTTATGCAGTCAAGATTCTTTTTTAAGTCCGAAAAAATCTGTACGTGTACACAAAATATTTGCTTAGTTAGCTCACCATGTTACCACTCGCTTTTTTTTAATGAAAAGAAACTTAAAATTCAGTATAAAAATTAAGAAATTTCTTTATTACTTTTTGATTAGATTTCATGATTTTTTTTGCCTGAAATATTTTTTAATTAAAAAATTAAATCAAATTGGTTTGATAAAATAATTGAGATCTAGTAAATTTTAAAAGGTAAGAAATTAAATAGATTTTAAATTATTATTCGATAATTAAAAATAAATTATTCAATAAAATCAGAAGACATAGAATACTAAATAATGAAATCAAAGATTTTCATTTAACTAGAAAAATTGATAAAGAATCCTAAAAATTAATTTAATAAAATTTAATAATAAAATATAATTCAAAAATATAAAGAATTCAAACATTTTTTATTTTTTTTATTTTTTCGGGTCCTAAATTAAATAAAACGAAAAAAGTAGGTGTTGTATTTTTATTAATTTAAAAAAAATAAATTTCCCCTTAAATTAATTAAACAAAATTCTAAATCAAACAAAAATATTGATTATACTGCAAGATACTGAAGGTCTCTTGGTCATAACTTTGGATGACTCCTGATATCAGATGTAAATTTTTTATTATTTGTTAATCTGTACCAAGCTAATGCTCCTTCAGAATAAAAATTAAAAAAAAAATTAAAAATTAAATAAGATAAAATAAAATAAAAAAAAAGAATAAATAATGTCAATTTGATTAAATCCTACATCTTATCACAATGATTTTACAAAATAATAGTCTTTGCGTTTTAAATTAACAATTAAAAAATGTTTATGAAGTTCTTAAATTGTTTTTTTATTAAACTGAATTAATTAATGTCATCTTTTTTAATGCTTTTATGTTTTCTTATTTTCATAATACAAATTTTTTAAAGCTCAAAGATAATATTGGTTTATGGTCATCTTCGTTTAGAATTGCAAAGAGTTTAGAATGCCTTAAAAAAATTTTAATTTGATTTTCAATTCGTGAATATTATCTGATGTATTTTTATTTTATTAGCTTCAAAAAAAATAATCTTTAAAATCAAAATTCAAGAAGTTCGACCTTTCTTCAACTTTGATAAGCTCTTTTTTGGCATAGTTCTAAAAATATAATATCGGCTTATCTTTCGACTTCATACATAACGAAACTTTTTATTTTTTTTTCATTTATCATTTAATATTATTAATATAATAAATTTAATATAAAAATAAAATTTATTATGATAAAATTTAAAAATCAGAAAAACATTATTTTTCTTCTTCAGTTCGAATTAATTATTAAATAATTGAAATTTAAACTAGTATATTTCAAAAGTGAACACCCGAAAAATTGATGACCAAAATTTTTTTTTGATCAAATAAGCTTTTTATTTTTGTATTCTTAAGCATAAAGGCTCAAAACAAAGAGCAGTTTGCATTAAGAAAATTGGATATTTATTAATTCATCTAGCTTGCTATGAAATCAACGAAAACAAAACAATAATTACGAAATATGAATTCTCCTTCTAAACCTCAAAGCAAAATAACAAACAAGAACTCAAAAATAAAATAAAATATGTTAATTTGAAGCAAAATTTCAAATCGGCTAACCAAAAAAACAACTCGAATTGCAACTAATACAAATTTTTGTGTAAATTTTTAATCATATGCGCTTTTTTTTATTAATATTTAATACGATTTGTTTTTTATTTTCAAAAGAACTTTTCCTATTATTATATAAATATGATGAATATTTACCCTTCTATCTTATCATAAAGTTCGCCTAACAACAACAAAAAAATTCATTTTTGATAATTTTATTTCTTTTCTAAAGGTATGCAAAAATAATGTCATCGACTGGTGTACTACCATTCGTTCGTGGTATTGACTTTACTCGCTACACTTTTGATGAAAATGTCAAACACCCTAGACTGTTTTCTGAGTTGGAAAGGTTGAGATGGATTCGCATGAATCACACCGGTTTAACCGAGCTTCCAAGCGAGGTGAATTGTTTGACCAAACTGGAACAATTACACTGTGTTCATAACAAGATTGCTGGTATAAGTAAAGAATTGGTGGAACTCAAGTGCCTTAGAGTTTTGAATTTGCGCGACAATCAGGTAAAAAGCCAAAATGTTCCCAATGATCTAAACAAGCTCGAAGATTTGACTGTGTTGGATCTTAGTTTTAATGATTTAACGGAGGTGCCTCAAAATCTGGAAGAGGCCAAAACAATTCTTGTCCTAAACATGGGCCATAATCGAATAAATTCAGTTCCTAGTCACTTGTTTATCAATTTGACTGATCTTGTCTACTTGGATTTAAGCTCGAACAAGTTAGAGACAATTCCACCTCAACTGCGACGTCTTGTTCACCTCAAGACTTTGATTTTAAACCATAATCCATTGTTGCACGCTCAAATGAGACAGCTGCCCGCTCTTGTTTCATTGGAGTCCTTGCATCTAAAAGATACCCAACGAACATTGACCAATATTCCTCAAGGATTAGATAATTTACCCAACTTGAAAGAGATTGATCTTTCTTCCAACGGTCTTACAATTATTCCCGATGTTATCTATAAAATACAAACTCTACGTAGACTTGATTTTAGTGATAATAATTTAAGCGAAGTGTCAAATGCCATTGGTGATTTAGATGAGTTAATTACACTAAATCTTTCGCGGAACAAGCTGCTCTCTTTGCCGGTAAGTAATTAAGAGTTAAAATTCATAGTCTTAATCTTAATCTTTACCATTTTTATGCAAATAACAAACTGAATTTTTTACTTAATTGAAAAATAGATATCTAATTGTCTTTTAAATTTTTCTATCTTTTTTATCTAAAATGTTATATTTTAATTTGTAATTATATAAATAAATAAAAATAGTCAATAAAAATTATCTTTAAGAAAAAAAAATTGATTGTAAAACCAAATGAGAAAACTAATTTAGAAAAAATTTAAATGAAAGTTAAAAATTTTACAAAAATCCAAAATTTTATTTGTCAAAAAAATTTCAATTTTATATTCAAATTAAGTCAAAATTCATAATTGATTTATTTTTGAGTCATATTAGTAGGATTTTGAAAAAAAAATAATATTGTCAGTAAGTTAAAAAGGTGAGTTTAATTTTGAGTTTTATTACAACAAAAAAATCTTGATAGTTTCTATTTCCTACTTTAATTATTTATTATTGATAGTTTAAATAGGTAATAAAGATTGTAAAAATAAAATTTTTAATCAAGTAAATGTGAGACTAAATGAATAAATGATTTCTTCAATTTCATCTTTTACACTTAAAATTAAATAAAAAAAAATTTTAAAAATCTGAAAAAAATACATGCAGTCAGTTGACATAGTATTTCATTTAAATGAAACGAAATATCTATTTGAGCTTTCTGATTACTTTTTACAATTTTTGAACTTCAAAAGGTCTAAATTAAAATAAAAGTTTGTTTCTAAAAAAAAATGCTGCTTTTAGTTACGTAACAGAATATTTTATGATACTCATTTTCGAAAATATTTATTTCATCCTCGTTTTATTTGAAATAATTCAGCATCCAACTAAAATTGGTGGGATCACACTTTAAGTGCAAATTAATTTTAAATTTAAATTGTACTACACATCAGATAAAAATTCTGATTAGATTTTACAAATAAATAATATTTTTGGTTTTGACTTCACTAGTTAGTGGCTAGTAATTAATTTAAAGTAAAATAATCTTTTTATTAAATTATGTATCTAAATTTTTATTCCGGAATGAAAAAATGTTGTTTCATCTCAAAAAAACTCAAATTTTTAGCTTACATGACTTTTATAAGAAATCTTAGAAAGATCACAAAAAATAAGGAAACTAAATGATAAGAGGAAATGATAATGAAAATTATTTTTTTTTAATTCTCAAATATGCTCAAGAAAAATTTATTTTTATTCTTTTAGCATAAATTATTAATGGTAAAAAGAATACTTTTATTTAAAAAAAAAAAAAATTTAAGCTTAAATATTTTCAACAAGCAGAAAACATCATTATATTGGTAATAAAAGTTTTAATAAAAATTCTTTTAATTTCTATTACTAAAATTTAGATCATTTAGTATCTTTATTGATAGTTCTTACAGATTAAACCAGATAAAATTAGTTTTATGACATTTTTTCATTTTAAATCGGTGATATTAATTTTTTTTTAATAAAGAGCGCAATTTGTAAATTATCCAGACTTAAAAAGTTATATGTAAACAGTAACTATTTGAATTTTGTCGGCATACCGGCAGGAATCGGTAAATTAGGTGAAATGGAAATATTCAGCGTGTCAGACAATCGTCTGGAAATGCTACCAGAAGGCTTGTGTAGATGCGGTAAATTACGAAAATTGTTCCTCAACAAAAACAAATTGTACACATTGCCAGAATCGATTCATTTTCTGCAGCTGCAAGACTTGGATGTTAGTGATAATCCGGATTTCCAAATGCCTCCAAAGCCGATCGAAATGCAAAAAGTTATTGGAGCAGGTGCGCTCTTCTACAACATAGACTTTTCTCTGCAGAATCAGCTAATGTTAGCTGGTGCCTCACCGCAGCAAATTTCAGCTACTAGTCTTCTTCCGACCAAAAATCCGGTCAAAGATCCGATTGCAAGAAAAAAAAGACTAAAACTTTTGAAACAAAACGTAAATGAAAACGAAAGCTCTAAAGTCCTGAAGGGAATGCGTGAGGTAGCTGAGTCAAAAAAATCAGACAAAAAACTCACGGGTAAATTTGACGAGATAAAAGGTAAACGCTGGGATGAACAATTGGAAAAGCCAAAATTGGATTATAGTGAATTTTTCGAGGAAGATGTGGGAAACATACCTGGAATAATATGCTACGAGATTGATAAATTCTTACCTAGTCCAGTCGAACCGGCCTTAAATGGAAAGTTTTTTGAAGGTGACTGCTACATTATTCTCAAAACTTACTGTGATGAGTCGAATAATTTAAATTGGCAAATTTATTTTTGGATCGGCAGTCAGTCCTCGTTGGACAAGCAAGCTTGTGCCGCAATGCATGCAGTAAATTTAAGAAATCTTCTAGGAGCCACTTGCCGCACACAGAGAGAAGAGCAAAACGAGGAAAGCGATGAATTTTTAGATATATTCGGCAATGACTTGTGTTACATAGAGGGAGCCAGAACCACTAGTGGATTTTATAAAGTAGAAGACATCGAATACATAACTCGCATGTATAAAGTAACCGGGACCCAAAGAATTGTATTGGAACCAGTTCCGATTCATTACGAATCTTTAAATCCAAAACATGTGTTTTTACTGGACAATGGCATGAGCATTTACCTTTGGAATGGAAGCAAATGCAATCCAATCACCAGATCTAAAGCCAGACTTTTTGCCGAAAACATAAATAAATATGAAAGAAAATTTCAAAGTGAACTTATACAATTTAAACAAGGCGATGAAGTAATGGCATTTTGGAGAATTTTGGAGGGACCACCAAGTCCTGAATTTTTTAACAAAGAATTGTCCGAGACTGAAAACGCCCCTGAACCTGACATATTTCAACCAAAGCTTTACAAGGTCGGTATTGGCATGGGCTACTTGGAATTGCCTCAAGTTCAGGCAAATACCGGCAAATTGGTTCTTACCAAAGATCTGCTCGACACCAGAGGCGTCTTTATTCTAGATTGCTATACGGACATATTTGTGTGGATGGGTCGAAAATCAACAAGATTAGTTCGCACTGCCGCGGTAAAATTGAGCACTTCTTTAGAAGCTATGATCAATAGACCCGCTCATACCATGGTATCTAGCACTCTTGAGGGATCTGAAAACCAAATTTTCAAATCTAAATTTGAGGGCTGGGATGAGCTTATTCCAGTTGATTATACCAGGACAGCGGATGCTGTTTTGAAAAAAAGTGAAAAATTCAAAAAAAATCAGAGTCAGCGAGAGGGCTCAGTTGACTCGGTGTCATCTACATCCACAGTCTCCACAAATTATCTATCTGCGCCAAATAGTAATTTGATCCGTTCGAATAGTTCTGTTGCATCCGGGTCAGCTTTGCCCGCAATCCTTCAAAATCCATCTGAAGCGCTTAAAACAGACTTGGTCGCTTTGTTCAAAGATAGATATGAGCCGGTGCCTGACGAGGAAGCCCTAGGCATGATGGAGGAAATGAACGACTTTCTTGAGTCCAAAGAGTGCTTTGTTTTTGAGAATAAAAAATTTGTTAGATTGCCAGAAAGCGAAATTGGTCAATTCTATTCAGAAGATTGTTATTTATATTTTTGTAAATACTGGAAAGTTGAAGAAGAAGATGATGGCAAAGAACAAAGTGAAGAAGAACCAATCACCGAAAATTCATTTGAGTGTAAATTATATTTTTGGCAAGGAAGAGATGCCAACAACGCCGGATGGCTAACATTTACATTTAGCTTGAAAAAAAAGTTCAAAGATATTGAAATAATTAAGCTTGACCAGCAACAAGAAAGCCCACAATTTTTGGCTCATTTTAATCGAAAATTGGTCATTCATAAAGGCAAAAGAAAGCCAAGTGTTCAAAAGCCTGGACAAAAGCCTTCCTATGAAACCAAAATGTACCAATTGAGAAGAAACCCCTACTCGGCTATTTGTACCAGATGCATTCAATTGGAACAAGCGACAGCATTGAATCTATGCTCTAATTTTTGCTTTATTGTTTGTGTGCCTTTTGAGAATACTGATGAAATGTCTGCAACCAAAGGAATAGTTTATGTCTGGATCGGAAAAAATTCTAATCCGGAAGAAGCCAAAATTGCCGAAGAAATAGCTCAAGAGATTTATGATGAATCATTTAGCATTCAAGTACTAAATGAAGGAGAGGAGCCCGAAACATTTTTTTGGCATAGTCTGGAGGGAAAAAAACCATACGACACAGTAATTATACTAAAATTAGAAAAAAAAAATTTTAATTTGCTTTTTTTTAATTTTAACTAGTCTGCAGAATACATGAAATACATGAGATTGTTCAGGTGTTCCAATGACAAGGGATATTTTTCAGTGACCGAAAAGTGTAATGATTTCTGTCAAGTAAATAATCATTCATTTTGAGTATTAGCCAGAGTTTTAATGATGATTTTAAGGATGATTTGGCGGATGATGATGTAATGATTTTGGACACAGGTGAAAACGTCTATTTGTGGATTGGCCCGTCAAGTTCAGAGATCGAAGTTAAATTGGCATTCAAAAGCAGTCAAGTTTACATTCAAAATTTAAAATTAAAACAGCCGTCAAAGCCACGCAGGCTTCTCTTGACAACAAAAAGCAAAGAGCCTTTAGCTTTTACAAAATGTTTTCACGCTTGGTCCAGACACAAAAATCTTCAAATTGGAAATTTGGAAAAAAAGCTAATTTTAAAACAAAAAATACTTAATTAATTGATTCGAGTATTTTTAGTCAAGTTAAAAAATGTGATTTTAGAGTCGTTTAAGATTCGTGAATAAATTGTAAACAGAAATCTTCCATTGATTCGAACCCAATTGCATTAATATCAAATTTTATCTTTCAATTTAGAAATAAAGATAAACTATTAAAAATTTGAATTTAATATATCTATATTATATTATTTTACCTATTATTTAATTTAATGTAAATACTTTTAGCAATTGAATCAAATTTAACAATAAAGAATTTTAAAAATTAATTTCACTTATTAAAATTTAAATGGAAATTTTTGAGTTTTTTTAATTAAAAAAAATTGAATAAATTTGTGAAAAAATAATTTATTTTTAGATTTTAGAAAGTTTTGTAATTAATGGCTAAAAAAATTTAAATTATTTTTTTTAAATATGTAAATTTTAATCACATTTATTAATGCTATTACCGAATTAAAAAAAATTTTTTATAATTTTACTTTTAAAAATGAAATAAAGGGTAAAAAACGTAAACATGAAAACGTTAGTTGAAAAGATTTTAATGCTATGATTAGACTGTGTACCTTATTGAAATAAATGTATGAAATAAAATTTCTAATTTAAAATCAATTTAAAGCTTTTTTCGCGAAATGAATTTTTAAAGAATTCAAGACCATTTCAAATTCTTTAGATTTAGATTTATTTAAAATCTGATAAGAATATGTAAAAATAATAAGTAAAAATAAATTAAAAAAATAATTTAGAATATTGGATAAAAAATAAAAATGTTGGTGTGATGACTTAATTTGTGTGAGCGAATGTGTGCATTGATTTCAGCTCCAGCTTTTTATGACTTGTTGCATAGTTTAGGTTTATGGTATAGGTGCCTGCCTTGGTATTTGGTGTGCTTTCTGGGACTTGTACGGGTTGGCATGTCATATACTGTTTTGAACACTGTCATGTATAAAGATCCGTTGCACCGTTTCTGAGTGTTCTGAGATGTTTTTGTACGAAACTGTTTTCATATACTTTGGTTCTCATTTTGGTCAAGGCGATTCATCAAATAGTCTTACTCCTTTCCGATTCTTTATTGAGTTTGCAAGTGGAAGAATGGTTGTGTTCTTCAATTACTCTCTTTAGAAACTTCTAATTCTGACCATATGATAAAGTAATTTTAAAGATAAATTTTTAAAAAAAATTTTTAAACCATATTAAAAAAATTTTCTTAAAATTTAGTTGAAATAATTTTATTTTATTTTTTTTGTATGTCAAAGTTCTTTTCCATTTGAAGTCATGTTTATTAGTAAATAATTGTGTATCAAGGTTTGTACCTTAATTTTTGTATCTGGCCCAGCTAATTCTCGATACAGAATAGCAAATAGAATAATAATAAAGAATTCAGTTTTTTGAGTTAATAAATTTTACTTTATAATAACTTATCTTTAGAGAGAATACGAACAATTTTTAATTGTAGAGAAAAAGCTTAAAATTTATGATCATAATTTCTAGTTTTTTGTTTTGTTTAAAACGCATGAATTTTTTTATGTTGGCAAACCAAGCAATTCCTATTAACATATTTATAACAAGTTTTTATATTCACTTATAAATTTAAGAAAAAAATCTAATTAAATTAATCACCGTCACCAAATGAATAAAAAATATGTCAGTTGTATCGCTTGAGAACCCAACGTATAGTCAACCAACTAGATTTAAAAACATTTTAAATCCAAGCGCATTAGTCTCCATCATCACTAATAGTAGTTTAATATTCAAACTATTTTGTCTGGCTCTTCTCCTAGGTTACCTATCCACGTTTAAGACCAATCTAGATCAACTGCTATGCATTATTCCAGGAAAGCTGTTGCCTCCCAATTTCCACCTATGGACCCTTCTTACTCATAGCTTTGTTGAATATAATTTTTTGGAACTTTTGGTTAACTGCTTTCTTTTGTTACTGTTCAGCAAAATGCTGGAACCTCTTTGGGGACGTCTCGAATGCATCCAGTTTTTTTTCATAACCACAATTTCGGTCGGTATAAGTACAACCATAATTTATTATATATTGTTCGTGGCGAGTTTCGATGAACAAATGATTTTTAATGTAAGTATTCATGGCCTAGGAGGCATTCTAGGTGGTTTTACAGTTGCCACAAAACAAATTATGCCTGATAATGTTGTTGTGGATGTGGGTTTTTTGCGAATCAAACAAGACAATTTACCACTTTTAACAATTCTAATATCTGGTCTTTTCTTTATTGTTGGTTTAACAAAGCCTACTTATTTTATAATGGTTATTTTCGGTGTTTTTTATAGTTGGGTGTATTTGAGATTTTTCCAACGGCACAAAAATGGTACCCGTGGAGACTCTTCATCAACATTTGTATTCGCAAGTTTTTTTCCATCTCAAATACAGCCATTTGTAGCTATAATATCCAACACAATATTCAATTTGATGGTAAGACTAAAAATTTGCAAGCCCCTACCTAAGCGGTATAATACAGCAGGCGGAACTCATTCAGGTCAATCGCACATAACCATCACAATTCCGATGGTTAAGAACAATATTGATAATTCTGACGCAGAAAGACGACGACTAAAGGCTTTGAAGGCATTGAAAGAAAGACTCAAAAAACCCGGCGAAGATGACGATTTAAAAACTCAGTGGTCGAGTGACACAACAAGTTTGATAGAACAAGCGGTTTCTGAAGAAAATGAGACCAAGGAGTCGAATGAACCACAGCCCGAGTCAAAAAATAACCTAGAAAATCAAGAAAATCAAAGTTAATTTCTTAATGATGCTAACATAACTCATTAAAAAACAAATGAGAAATTTAGTCTCTTTTGATATTTTTTTTAAATTATATTTTTAATAAAATTATCTTTTTTTCTGGACCTTTTTAAATTAAATTAGTTCTTCAACTGATATTTATTTTAAATACAAGCTATAACTTAATAAAAATTGAAAGAATTTTAATCTTTTCATAAAAAATTTAATTTAATTATAATTTATTAAGTTTTTTTTTGAATAAATTTTACTAAATTCAAAGCATTTTTAACTTAATTATTTAAAATTAAATTCTTTGAAAAATTTTGATTTCGATTAAAAGTTTTAAAATCATTTGAATAAAATTTTAGAAAAAAAAACTTTATAGCACTGAGAATTTTGGAACAAAAAACAAAAATTTGGAATTAAAATAAATTTTTTGTTTAGATCTAAAACTCGTATTACAAACACAATCTTTGTATTAATAGTACATATTGTAATATAGTAGTAGTAATTATAATTGCTACGCTTTCGCGTTAAGTCCGGTTATATCCAGACCATAAGCAATAATTTAGTCTTTCAAAAGTATGTCTAAATTAGTTTTAAAAATGTTTGTTGATTTTGATTCTATAACTTTGTTTCCAAGCTGATTCCAATCATTGACTATTCTGTTGGTGAAAAAGTTGAATCTTGGTGCACAGTTTTTGACAATTTCTCTTCTTAATCTGTAGTTGTTGCCTCTTGTTTTATTTACACCAAAAACCTTGTCTGGTTGTTTATACCAGTTGACTTGATCGTAATTATTGAGCAACTTAAACATTTGTATTAAATCACCTCTCTTTCTTCTTGTTTTAAGTGTTGTAAGTTTTAGCCTTCTTAGTCGTTCTGGATACTCTAGATTCGATAAACCTGAGATAGAACGCGTTGCTCTTCTCTGAACCTTTTCAAGCGCATCAATGTCCTTCTTTAGGTATGGGTTCCATGCCGAAACAGCAAACTCTAAATGAGGCCGAACCAGACTCTTATACATCTTACAAATAACGTTCTCACTGCGATTACTCAAGCCATTTAAGACTAACCCCAAGATTCTATTCGCTCTTGAAGCCGACGTGCTGACCTGCTTACCCCATTTCATATCACTTGTCACCATTACGCCCAAATCCCTTTGCTCGGTTGCAACTGCTAACTTCTGAACACCTTTGCTGCTTGAAATAAAAAATTCGTTTTTCGGATTGTTTTTGCCAATATGCATTATCTCACACTTTTCGATATTAAGGCCCATTGACCACTCCCTACACCATTTCACTAGCTCGTCAATATCCGCTTGAAGCTGCTGTTTCATCAAGTTTTCATTGGTTTTATTGAAGACGCAATAGATCTTACAATCGTCCGCGTAAAGTGAGCATATGCTCTTGAATCTATCGGGAAGGTCATTAATAAAAATCACAAAAAGTAATGGACCGAGGACTGAACCCTGTGGAACTCCACTCGTAACTTCTAGCCACTCAGATGTTGAATGACCAAGAACAACACGCTGCTTCCTACCAATCAAAAAGGATTCAATCCACCTGTGTAAATTACCACTGATACCATAATGTTTCAACTTGTGGAGGAGTTTATGATGATTTACTCGATCAAACGCCTTCGAAAAGTCAGTATACACAATGTCGATGTTATTGCCCTTAGAAAGCTCCGTTGTTATCAAGTCAAAACTCTCCAAGAGATTTGTGGTACAAGATCTCTTAGGCATAAAACCGTGTTGAAACATACTGATCAATCTATTATGAGTCAAATGATCAATTATGACTTTCCGAATGATTCTTTCCGTGATCCGACAAACTATTGAGGTTATGGACACGGGTCTGTAGTTGTTAACATTGCATCTATCACCTTTCTTAAAAATAGGAGTCACATACGCTCTTTTCCAAACCTCTGGGACCTGTCCTGTTGTCAACGAACTCTTCATTAATAGTGATAAAGGAACACATATAGCATCCGCAGTCATCTTCAAGAAGTAAGGATTAACACCATCGAAACCTGTGCTTTTGGATACATTTAAGCCTTTCAAGTGTCTCAAAACAATCAGCGGAGAAATGTCCGTGTTTATGTTGAACTCGCATACTTTTTCACTTCTATGTAGAAAATTCGGTGGTTCATCAACGTTGTTATTGAAAACCGAATGAAAAAACTCATTGAAAATTCTGACTATCTCATCACGATTGCTGGTGATTGAACCATCGGACCGTTTAATTGAGTGAATTGCTGGCTTTACGTTTAGCTTTTCATAAAAATACTTAAAAATCATTTTTGGCTGTTTGGCATGTTTTGCTAGTCGTGCCTCAAAGTCACTAACTGCCGACTTGATTTTACGCTTAATTTGATTACGAACACGCCGAAAATTTTCCAAAATACTACACCTCAAACAATATTTTCATTTATTAAATCATTTTCATTTATTTATGCAATTATAAATTCAAAAGTCTTCTTAAAAGAAATATATATTGGGATGAGGAATACAAAAAAACTATAGATTATAATTTTAGGGTTATAATTTTATCTCCTTTTTTATCAAATTAAGTTTATATCACTAACAAATAGAATCATTAGATTTTAAAATAATAATGAAAAAATTAAAGAGAAATTAAAGAAATTTAAAAATTTAAAGAAATCTTAATATTTTTTAGAATTTTAAAATAAAACATTAGATGCAGAGACATTCTTTCATATGTAGCAAACCATGTTTAACCTAGTGAATTCTTTAATCTAATCGACTTAAGCTTCACTAATAATAAAAATCACTTGTATCTAATGATAAGCTGAATTTTAATTTTGTAATGTTCTTCAATTGTGACAAATTGAAAGCAATGATAAAATTTAAACATTCATCTTCAAAAATCATCATTAAAAGATTGCCCCTTCAGATAAAGTAAAACAATTTAAAACAACTAAGAATAGATAATAAACAATAAATTTAAGATCAGAATGGGTCCAGAAATTAAGAAAAATTCTTTAAGTTTTGATAGCAACATCAATAAGTAATAGAATTCGAAGCAAATTTTAAATTGAAACCTGTGTTGTATTCAGATATAATTCTTTTAGTCAATGGAACTAAATTAACGACTTGTAATTTATGTAAACTTGATTCAGAGAATGAATTTAGATACGGGAAATTATCTAGAATCTAGAATTGAGCCGAATTTATATCTAAATAAATAATATATCAAAAATCGGCTTAATCGCCATTTTTAAATTCAACGAATTATATAATTCTAGGTCTAAATAATTTCGCCACTTTTAAACTAGAATTTCAAACACCTTGGCTGAATGATACAATCAGTTTAATGATAGATTGAAAGAAAAATATAGATATGATTTCTTGTTATTTTATTTAGTAATTAAATCTTATTAAAACTTAAAAATACTTACTTTACTTAATATTTTTTTTAAATAGAATTATGAAAATTGCGTAAAATTATGTAATTTAAATTTTCGTTATTATCGATTTGGTGATCAGTCTAGTTCACCAAATCATCATCATTGAAATGGTCACATTTTTAATATAACCCACTTTGATTTCTAAAAGGTATTCTTACTTGTAATCATATTTTGTTTAAATTTAATAAAATGCAATAGAAAACCAAACTTTTTAATAAACAAAATAAATTTGCTACGAACATTAGGAATATTAATTATTTGGTTCTGTATTTAGTGACTTAACATTAGAAGCACCAATAATTGATAAGTATGGATTTTAAGGAATTATGGATTTTGTATTATAGATTTTTCTGAAATTTTTAAAGATGAAAAAAACTATGTTTCATTTAACAGTCCAGTGTAAAAAAAAAAATTTTAAATAAATATTGGCCAATAAATTGATTAATTTTAATCAAATTGTATGTTTATTTAGAAGTGAAAAATAAAATTTCTACAATTATAATCACCTAATCCAAAATTAACTAGCGATGAAAGAATTTTAGCATTAAAATAGATCAGAGCCAAAAAGAAATTAATCTAAAGATAATGATAAATTATTTGATCTTTAAAATTTGCCTGCTAATAAAAATTATTTTTTTTTGTGTTGAATTTAGTGAAACATATTTTGTTTTATGTTGTTTTATCATCAAGGTTTAAAAAGTTAAATTAATTAAAAATATTTTATTTTTTATAATTTTAGGAAGGTTTGTGTCAAAATTCAACATGCCAATTTTTTTTTTCAGAAAAGAAAACGGGTAAATTTTGCAAAAACATCCTCTCACTTTCTGAAGCACCAAAACGATTAAAATAGCTTAATTAATTGAATTAATTAATTTTTACTAAGTTTTGAAATAAAAAATTGTGAATTAGCTAGAAAATAAATGTATTAGTCATAAAGTATTGATAAAAAGTTTTCAAATCTTAAAACAACTTACTAAGGCCCTATAATCATCATAAATTCAAAAGGTCTTTTTTAGTCAGATACTTTTATTTAGCTATTTTTTTTATTTTCTTTCAATTTAAAATTAAGTTTTGAATATTAGTAGTAGAAGTAGTGTTAGAAGACTGCTCATCTGACCCTGTGATCAAATGAGAAAAGAAACCTCTAGTCTCTCTTTGATGCCTTCATTTAACCTTTTATTATTTACTCATCCGTATGTATGTTATTCTCAAGTTGAGTATGTACCCTTTTGAGCGTATACTTCGTCAATTCCTGCTTTAAAAACAATAGATTTATCAATATATAAATTTTTTTATTTATTAGATTTTCATAAAACGAGTCAAATGCCCCGCTTTGGTGCTTCTAGTGTTAATCAGAAAATAATAAGAAAAAAAAGAATAAATCACAATTTCTAATGGGAAAAAAATTAATTAAAAAATTTAATTCACTTATTTATTATTTGATATAAAAAAAATTAAAAAAAATCAAAATTTCAAAAAAAATTTGAAATTCGATTTTTAACAAGTCAAGCGAAAAAAATTCGGTTATTTCTGATTAATCTATTTTTGCGAAAAAAGAAAAAATAATGAGAGAAAAAAAAACGATCAACAATAAAAATAACACTAAATTGGTAAACAAAAATAGATCGTAGAATATAAAATTTACATGAAAATAAATTTTCGGTCCGTTTTTTTTCTCTACTATACATTTCTCCCGCCACACTGTTCAACAATTAACGAGATTAAAAAGCTTAAAAATTTAGTTTAGTCTTTTTTGTGTTTTTTATTTGAAAATATTTAAATAAATTTACAAAGCCAAACAGAAGATAGTAGAAAAAAAGAAAAAAAAAAGAAAAAAAGAGAACATTTTTATCCGAAACTTTAAAAATTCTATAAATTATCGTGGACTCAGTGGCGGTGTTGTTAAAAAAGTGTGTCTACTAATAGAACCGTCCCCGTTTCCTTGTCGGAGACTCCATGTCAAAGTTGCTCGCCGACCGCTTCTGCTCTATGTGTGTGGCTATTTGTTCACAAAAAAAACAATCCAAATCATCACACGGATGGCTGTGCTGGTGATGATGGCTGTGAGTGTTGACGTACGCCATCTGACTGTAGCCTTGTACAGGAGTGTCACGTGACCTATCTTAAAAAAAAAAATTTCATCACCACTGCATAAACACGTGGAGTGAATGGCTTACTGTGCATGACGAGAGCCTCGTGGAAAGTGGCCAGATCGGAGCACGTATTTTCAGACAGAGTGTTCGAACGAGTGTTTTGAGCGGCTTGGGTCTGTGCTTGTGGCGTTGGGCCACGATTTTTGTGAGTGAGAGTGCTTGAACTGTTTTGTGAAGATGTCTGCTGCTGTTGGTTCTGCGGCGGCTGGTTGGCAAACGGGTTCGAGTTGAACGAACTGTTCGGGACGGGTAGAGTGAACTGGCGGCCTATTAGCAGACTGATGAGCTCGTCTTTGCGGATAGAGCGCCGCTTCTTCTTCTTGAGCCAGTTGATTATCTCTTTGAGCTTGCGCTGCTGGCCGATGGCCACGCCGAGATCCAGATGAACTTTGCACGCGTCCAAGCTGTCTTTGTACAAAACGGTGATGGCGCCGGCCGAGTTCTGGAACGACTGCCAGGCCAAGTTGTGGCTGTCGGAGGCCGGCGTCGACTTGTCCTTGAACATCTGGGCGACGGCACACGCCGACGTCTGAAACGACTGGAACAAACGCTGGTTCGTTTGCTCTTTGTCCGCGAGAAGCTTTTCGTTCAGCAGCCGGTCTGTGTCGTGTTCGTATTGATCGAGTATTAGAGTGGACTCGTCCGTGATCACCGAGTCCGTGTGCTCCGGGTTAAGGTTCATTTCGGTGAGCAGATTGGTGTTCGGGTCGAAGTTGTTTGACCCTGAGTTTATTTCCATGTTGGGTGATCGAGTTTTGTTGTTGTTGTTGTTTGAATCTAAATGCGCAATTGGAAAATTTTATTATTTCAGCTAATAACCAAGTAGAAACACACGCATGCACTCAAAATTTATTTCAGCTCGCTCACGCCAATCTTAATGCATAATATTATGCTCACTCACGACAACAAATTCTTACTCTCTAAATTATCATTCAGTTTTTATTTTTTTTCTATTCGTGATTGAAATAATAGCTAGAAACAATATTGAAATGAAAATACCTAAATTAGCAATGAGATTGAAGTATGTGTGTGTGTGTGGTACTTGTGTTGGCTTTTGGTTTAGCCTGAATTTCGACTGAGGCCTAAAATTGACTTGTTGCAAATTTTAGCTCTCAAAAATTCAACTAAACTACGCATTTATTCAATTGTGTAGAAGCGAAAAAAATTTATACTAATTTTTGTACAATTAGCATAATTTAGTTAATCGCAAAGACAAAATTCGTGTCGACATTGGACTTTTTTTTTTAATTTTTTTTTTAAATAAAATTATTTAGAATTCATAGCAAAATTTTTGTGTGCAATTATGGACATAAATTTTTAATAATATTTTTTACACCAATTTATGTAAAACATTGTTAATTGCGAAAAGCATTTAGAAAATAGGACGCCCAGAGCAAAAGCTCAACTGCTAAAGCAAATCGTATTTTTGGAAAGATTAGAAAATCGTTCAAGTATTAAATTACTTTACTGTTCTTTAGTGAGGCCTCAATCGGGGTATGCAATTGCACCATGGTGTCCATTTTATGTAAAAGCTAATTGCGAGATCTTGATTATTCACCGCGTTTCTTGAAACTTGGTAATCTTAGAATAAGACGATTTCAAGGTGATTTGATTCAAATGTTTAGGATTGCAAACAATATGGAAAAAGTTAATTTTGTAAACGGGATAAATAATAGTCTAAACATATTGCTTGATACCAAATGATACGATTTAAGAAGGAATTACAAGACCCCAATCCGAGGACATGTAAAAACTGTCTTCCAAGATGAAACTTTTTTACTAATAGATTTGTGAATGAGAAGAATATGAAATAAATGCAAATTGTCTTAACAGTTTTAAGGTAAATATTGATGGGTAGTTGGCGAAGTGTATTGAAATGACTGCTTTAATAATAATAATAATAATAATACTATTAATAATAAATACCATAGAAGTCTTACTAAGGAAGCCATAATCATAAATTAATATATTAAAGACAAAAATGTCCTAAAGTTCTTAAAGCTTTGACGTCTTTTGAGTGAGTTAATTATAAGATGTAAATTTAATGGATTCGTTTTGATTTATTTTATAATTATGATTTTTGTAAAATATAAATTTATTAGAAACATCAATTTCCTGAATCACTAACGAAACAAAAAAGACACCAATGCTCTTAAATTTTTCGGACTTTTTTTTTACGACAATTTATGCAAAATCTGGTAAAAATAAATGCAGGATGTACAAAGTTATTCATTGATAGAAAATTAATTTGATACAAGCTTTAGTAGAACATGTAGACACATCAAATAAAAACTTAAGTACCAAGATAATCCAAAAAAAGCAGTTTTTAGCTGATTGCTACAGTATTGATTTGATATGATGGTCGAAGGTTCGTCGTAATATAATGAAAAATAAAAAAAATTTACTTCTTGTTTCGAAAATTTAATAATTCTTTTGAATTTTGGGGTCTAGTTCATTAGGTGAACAAGTGTTCACCAAATTATTTTTATGCTGATAGGTGAACAAAAGTTGTTGACCCATTTTTTAAATTGTACACTTAAATTTAAAAATGTTCACCTATCTTTAAAATTTGCCAAAAAGGCAATTTTTAACTGTTCCTTGTACAATTTATATTAAAATAGGAAAACAAATTTTAGAATACAAATATGTAAGAATGATATTGCAAATTTAAATTTTAATAAAAATGTTATATTTTTGAAATCCAAAATATTTTTCAAAATTTTGAATAAAAAGCCATATAACTCGGAGACATAAGTAAAAATTTTTAATTTAACAAGACACAAGACATAAAATTCTTTATTCGAAAACTCAAATAAATTTTTTTTTTAAATTCTACTTTTTTTTCAAATGTTCACCTATTTTGAAATATTGTTCACTTATTTATAAAATTGTTCACCTAAATTTTTTAACAAAAATTTATTTAATTTTCATGTTCACCTTTCAGGGTAAAAATAATTTGCTTAACAATTTGTTCACTTAAACCGTGAACATGAATTGTTCACCTATTTCGTGAACACTTGTTCAACTAAAGGACTAGACCCGAATTTTGTAGGTTTTTTATTTCTAATGCTTTTTCTGTGAAACCATTATCTCAAATCAATACTGTTTCTTATACAAACAATTTTGTCAGTATATTTTTTAAAAAGTCTTGGAAATAATTTTTTTGGAGATAAGAAACTTGTAATAAAAAAAATTCTCTTTTAGTATGGCAAAATGGTTGATTTTTTAAAATTAATAGCAGCCAACTTTCCGCTAATACATTGGATCAGATCATTTCTTAAAGCAAGATCATTCAGAGTAAATTTTAATGAAGAATTCGATGATCAATATTCAATTTCAGCTTGAGTACCACAGGGATCTGTTATTAGTTTTCTCTTGTACAGTAGTTTCATAAATCATTTGGAAAGAAGAAATAAGAAAATTGCTTCATGAGACTTAAATTAATAAAATACCTTTAAAATAAGAAGTGGGGAGGGACATAAGGTAATCTCTATAAATCTTTACTCCATCTAATATTATACACAATGAAGCTTAGAATAAACTTGACCTATTAACATATCTAAAGGGGACATTACGATACTTATGAGCAAAAAAACACTTCTCTATATAAACTATTTTCTAATTTGGAAAATGAAATATTTATAAGTGTTACTGATTTTGATCCAAGAACAAAAATTTTATTGATTGAACATATTAATATTTATAAAAAATGCGGATTAGTTGATTCGACTAATTTCATTTTTCTAAAATAAAATTAAAATTTGTACAAAAGTTGGACAATACTCGTCTATTTGAAATTTTAAATGATTTTTTAAAATAGAATTTTTTACAAATGGTGTTTTGTTCCCAATGGAAACTTTTATTCGCTTTTAATAAAATTAAATTATCTAGCATAAAACTAAAATTAAAAAATGTCCGCAAAATTTTCAGATGTTAAAAAAAATTTTTTTTTTACATTCTTAAATTCAGTAATCGATTTTTAAAATAAATTTTTCATATTATTTTATAAATTTTTTGTTTAAAACTAGCGTAATTCGGTTTAACGATTAACAAATTTTTTGAGAAATTACTCCAAAGGAAATTAACATTTGAAAATTGAGTGATTCAGTCGCCCAAAAAAATTATTAAAATAGTAAAAAAATTAAAAAAAAAATCTGTAAGTACAAATATTAAATTGGATAAAGAAATTTTTTTTTTCAAATTAGAAATGAATCGGCTGGAAAATTGAAATTTGGGTTGCTTTTTTTCATACTAAAAAATCATTGAAAAAATTCTCTTTTTACTAGAAAAATTTAGTTTAAAACAAACTATAAAAAAGATATTAGAATAAGTTCAAGACACAAAAAATCTTAGCTATGAAATATATCTCATTAAAAAAGATTGAACAGAAAATAAGAAAAAAAAGCGTAAGAGATAATATTGAGAATAGTTCTGGTTCAAAAATGACTCAAAAGTTGTGTAAAAACAGAATAAAAGAGAATTATTTTAGAGTTTTTTAAAAGCCCCTAATTAAATTCCCAGTTCGGACTTAAAAAAAAAATTAAAAACCATTGATCAAAAAAGTTCAATATAGGATAAGAACTTGATAAAAAATTTTTTTCAAAAACATGTCTAATATTTCCATTTTTAATTTTTTTATCATGTCTACTATTTTTTCATTTAAATTTTAAAAATTTGCTATGATTACAATTTTGGATCATTAATTTTGAATTTTATTCTGGTTGATGATAAAAAAAAGCTAAGACAAAAATTAAGCTAAAACATTAGATCAAAATTTCTTAATCATAAAGCAACTCGTGCTTGTAAACGTTTAGTAAAGAACCATCATTAATAAATTAAATTATTCTAGTATCTATTTTGTTGAATTGGTACTTTTAATTTTTCTTCCTCTATGGAACGGTGCTTTTTCTTTTCCTTACTTAAATACTGTGTACCCTTAGTAATGCTATTTAAAAATTAATCTTAAGCAGTTCATTAGCTTACTTTTCAAGGTTGGTTATTTTGATTTGAAAATATTTAAGTGAAAAAATTAATAAATTTCCAATAATTAAAAAAAAAAGCTTAAAGCCAGTTTTAAAGATCTTATTTAAATTGATGGTTAGAAACTCTAAAAAGTATAAAATTTTTGTTTAAATTTAAAATTTCTACAAACCATTTAATTTTTTTAAATTCGTTTAAAAGATACCTTTTTAGATAAGTTAATATCACGCTTAGAATATAATAGAATTATGTGAACTTTGGTTGAAAACGTGCTCTTCAAGAAACTTTTAGTTTAATTTTGGTTATCTAGAAAATTTTAGAAAAAATTGAATATTTAATTCTGAGAGATTCATAATATTTATTTCAAATAAAATAAGCTGTAAAATAGTCAATTTTATTTTGAGATTTTTCCTCAATTAGAAGTTCGTATTTACATCATGTGCATTTGAAGTTAAATTAAAATTCCATTTTAAATCTTTTTTCAATTCTAAAAGACACTATGTTTTATCATATTTCCTTAAAACATGAAATTCTCTTGCATCCGAGATACTTTGGACCAAATTTGTTAGAAACTGTCCGACAAAAACTTTTATATGAAGTTGAAGGAACCTGTTCTGGAAAGTATTAAAAAGAATTTTTTTTTTCAATTTATTCAATCAATTGAAATCTAAGATATGGATTTATAATAGCCATAACGACCATAGACACTATAGGTACAGGTCTCATACAACCAGGACGTGGATATGTCATCTATCCGGTTGAATATAAAGCAATTGTTTTTCGTCCATTTAAAGGCGAAGTTCTTGATGCTGTTGTTTCCCAAGTGAATAA
Organism: Brachionus manjavacas; assembly: GCA_019054805.1. Lineage (NCBI taxonomy): Eukaryota > Metazoa > Rotifera > Eurotatoria > Ploima > Brachionidae > Brachionus > Brachionus manjavacas. Next base: position 2,964,202 of record JAHQIY010000005.1, read on the forward strand.
AATTGGTTTAAGATGTGAAATTGGGCCTTTGGAATGTTTTGTGTCTCGCCATTGCATTCCATTAGAAATGGACTTTGATCCAAATGCAGCCTCACCTTGTTATAAATCTAAAGATGAAGTAATCCAATTAAAGTGATTAAAATATGTTATGATTTAGATCTATATTTTATCCTTAGGAATCTGTTATTCAAAAAAACGATGAGATAAGGATAAAAATCATTGGCTTGAGAATAGATGCTACAGATATAGTAAGAAATTTGGATACGTTTATTTGAAATAAACTTAATTTTTGAATTTAGTACGCTATTGGTACTTTGAGAGATGATTACTTGGGAACAATTAATTAAAAATTTAAAATGCTTTGACAATTTTCAATTTGTGAATACAATTTTCTTTAATAAAAGATCTGTTTTAAATTTTTAAGAATTAATTTTGGGCTTTTGCTTTTTTATCACTAAAAATACACTTGTGAATAAAAATCCTAAAGTGTTTTAAATTATCTTGGTAAATGAAATTTTTTTTAAAAATAAAGATCTTTGTTTAAATATATTTCTTATAGTTATCAAAAAGCTTCGAATCATATCTTTTTCTCAATTAATTTGTGGTTTCTAGTGTGTTTATAAGACAAACTTAAATGCCCAAGTTTCTTCCCTCTGCTTTGCTACTGAAATTTCTTTTGATAATTATTTTTTTAATTGTATTAAATATTATTTTATTAATTTATTTTATCAAATTTAAAACAATCTTATTTAATTTCTTAAATGAATTTATATAATTTTATGGGAATATTTGATTTTTTCAAGGGAAAGATTTTTTTTTTAGAAGAGATTTTAAATTTAAAAAAATTTTTATGCTGATTAACAAATGTAAAACACGAAAAGTTTTTTTATAAATTTAAATTGATATCAATCTCTTATAACTGATAAAGCTTAAAGACAGTTTTAAAGATCTTATTTAAATTGATGGTTAGAAACTCTAAAAAGTATAAAATATATGTAAACGCTATATATTTTTAGAAGTTCGTATTTACATCATTTTCATTTGAAGTTAAATTAAAATTCCATTTTAATTCATATTTTCGATTCTAAAAGACACTATGTTTTATCATATTTCCTTAAAACTTGAAATTATGTTGCATCTGAGATACTTTGGACCAAATTTGTTAGAAACTGCCCCACAAAAACAAAAAAGAATAAAAATAGACTAACTATTTTTTGGCATTTTTTCACCAAACAATAGACTAACTGTTACAAAAAAAATAATTATTGTTTTGACGTTTATGTGCTATGCTTCACAGTTTTAATATATTAAATATTAATAGTAATTGATAAAAGTATAAAAATTAATACTAACTTTTTTATATTAATTATTTAAATATTATCGGGATAATTTTGTATTTTTTTCATCTTTTTTTCCAAAAATGTAATAATTAAAAAGATCGATTCTTTTCATGATTTTTTATAGGTATATTGAATAAAAATGTTAACAATTAGATTTCTTTAAAATTTTTCAAGGTAAAATAATTCACTTTTTCATGTTTTTTGATCATAGGTTCGTAATTTTACCCGTGCTTGTCTATTTTTTGACGTAATTTTGGATTCAAATTTAAAATGTACAAGGCAATTTTTAAATTTTTTAGAAAAAAAAATTATTAATAGCAATTATCGAAATATGATCTTTTCAATAAAATGATAAATAAAAGAGTCTTTAAATTTAATAAAATTTTAAAACTGAATTCATTCTAAAATGTCAAACAATAAAATTTTTTTGATTCTTACTTTGATTTATGGAGCCATAATAAGAGGAAATTTTAAGATAACAGTTCGGACACCATTTAGAAATTGCACGAAATTTACTAGATTAGTTGAAATTCAACATACTTATACTTATTCTATTATGAGAATTGAAGGCTTTTCATCATTTAATCAAATTAAACTATCTTGCATCACCACCATTTTTCAATCTATAGGTCTATTCAAATTTATACCTGAATATCAAATTTCGTTAGATAATTCACCTAGCTTTATCATTAACAGAAGCTTTGTTTTAGATTACATCAAGTTTAATTTTGCCTTAATAAATAATTTCAGTCCCTGCCTGAACATATTTGATGATTTTATTGAAAAAGGGAAAAAAATATTTTTATATTTTTCGTATTCAAAATTAGAATTAAGAAAATACAATTCATGTATTTTGGGAGATACAAATTCAACTTTTAAACAACTTTTTAAATTAAGTTTTACAAATAACAATAAATATGATATCAAGACTGATCCACAAATTTTTCAAAACAGTAAAATTAATTCATTAGAAATCTCTGGTTTGGTCAACACCATCGTAAAAAGAAATATTCTCGAATTTAGGCAAATTGATATCGAAATAAATTCGATAATTGAATCAGTGGAGTTTAATTTCTACCGTAGTCATTTTAGTAACAAATTACTCTATCATAAAATTTTCAAAAATATCAAATATATTTTAATTAAAGGTCGTTTAGAAACACTAAGCAGTGATATTTTTTCCAATTTTGCCAATTTACGAGAAATTAGACTACAAAGCTCAAATAATCTTTATTTTTTTAAAGAGGGTCTAAAATTTTTAAACAGCTTGAATATCAAAGCAGTCACCAGGGTTAATACTAGCCAAGAACTAGAAAATTTTACAGTAAAATTTTTTATTTTCGATTACGATTATTCGAATGAAGATTTTTGTTTGTTCAAAGAATTTCCTCAAAATAAATTTATTCTTTCTATTCCACCCCAAAACTGGAATTGCAGTTGTCTATTTTTTTGGTTAGTTGGTTCGTATTATTTTAGTCTTGGACAAAAAATGGTTCAAGAAAATTTATGGTGCTTAAATTTGGACGATTTCAACCTCTGCGAATTTGATGTGATGAAAAAAAAATGCCAAAGAATAAATATTAGCCAAAATAAAAATATCGATATCGACTATTTATTTATATCAGAAATATTCAATTTAATTACATTTATTTTAATTCCTTTTTTTAGCTTATTTGGAGTTTTTTCCAACATATTAAATGCTCTTGTAATCGAAAAATTAAAATCACAATTGAAAAAAGATGCTAAATTTGACCTGACAATCTATCACTGGATAAAATTAAATTCAATGGTTAATGCAGTCTACTCTATACTTTATATATTTCATTTAATTAATATTTGTGTTTTTGTAAACGGTGCTTATTGTCCCAATTTAAGTCGTTCAACTTTAATTCAATATTACGAAATATTTGTAATCGATTATTTTGGTGGCATTTTAAAGACATTATCGAACTTTTTAAACTTGCTAATTTCTTATGAGAGATATGCAAATTTAAATAATAACCCATTTAAGATTTTTAAAAATAAAAAACCTAGTGTTATACTTTTTATTTTATTGATTGGAATTTTTATAAACATTGAAAAACCACTGACAAGTGAAGTAAAAAAGTTTGATTTTGAAGAAATTTATGGAGCTTTATACCCAGAATATCCTCTGAGAAATACATTTAAAGGTGTTCTGGACTCAGAATTTTCGCATCAGTCTCGAACTTTACAATTTAAATTTCAAAATCCGCTCTATTATGGTTTATATCTTTTTAATTTTGTGACAAATGATGTAATTCTATTTGTTTTATTGATATTTTTGGACATGCTGCTATTGCTAAAATTTAGAAAAAAAATAAAGCAAAAAAAAAACATTCTCAGAAAAATTTTTAAGAATTCGACAGAAAGACTCACAGAAGCGAGTTATTCTAGTTTAAGATTTACCATGATTATTTTGGTAAATATGAATATTTTGCTTTTTTTTCGAATGATGGAATTTTTAATGAATCTATTGGTTTTTATCCAGAGTGGAAATAAAAAAGCTTGTTATAGCATCAGTAAAACTTGCACAAATTATTACCAATTTGGAAATTTTTTCTATCTAATTACGACATCATTTACAATATTTGTCAATTATTTTTTTTACAGCAAGTTCAGAGATATTTTAAGAAACCAATTTATTTTTAAAAAAGAAAAATAGTTTTTCCTAATTTGAAATACATTTGTTCATAAAACAAGCATTTCTAGTTACACGGAACCAAATAATTAAATCTAGATCATTTTTTGTCTAATAAGCTTTTTATTTTTGTCGTAAATAAATTAAATGAATTTTAATTGATAATTTTGTATTTTTTCCTATAGAAATAGAGTTTGCAAATTGCAAATTTTTTTCTATTTTTATTAATTTAAAAAATAATAAGTCCAGATCAAGACAAATTTCCTCACTAATCAAAGATGATTAAGAGTTTAATATATAAAAAAATAAAGGAGAAATCTTTGGAAATTACTTAGTCACAACTTTTAGTCAACATCTCGATTTTGTTGAAAATGAGATGTAATATCAGATTTTTTTAAAAAATAAGGCATAAAATAATCTAAATGAGTCAATTACTCATTTTGAATTTAAAAATGCCTTTAAAAAATTAAAATCAAAAGAGGTAGCGGAATCAAGTCTTGACCGCATCCACAACCTTATGTTAAAAATCTTACCTAATGAGACCTTACTTTAAATATGTCAACTATTTAGCGTGAGTTTGGTACAGGGAAAATATCAAAATCCTGGAAAATAACAAATATAATTGTGTTACTCATTAATGTCCAACTCAGGACCTTTCTACCTATCGTCCTATTAATGTAGCAAGTTGTCTTAGAAAGTTACTTGAGCATATTTCACAGTATTTTTTTTTTTTTTTTTAATAGTTATTTTTATTTAAAAATTAATTTAAAAAGGCTTCGAGCTAACATACGAAAAGAGCGCAAACTGCACATTCGAAGTGAAGCTCCTTCTGCCCAGTAAAAAAAATAAAACAATAATAAAAAAAAACAAACATATTTTAAAAAGAATTAGCTTAAATATTTCGAGTGACTGATTTATAAGCTATTAATTTGCGACCATATCTCACTGAGTTAATGATTAACTGAATCAGATCGTTTCTTCATTCAATATCTTTTAAAGTTAAGTGAATAGACATTACAATTTTGCTTTTAATTGTGAAGCATAAGTTAATTTCTTAGAAATTACATTAGGCTAAGAAATGTTTACAAATCCTTAATACGATCAATTTTAGACCATTCTTTTCCTTGTTCGAATTCATGCTTTCAAGCTTAAATTAAAAAAATAAAAATCATTTAAAATTCAGCAGTAAGATCTATCTGAAATATGATATGCAACCCCTGCAATATAATGCAACAAGAGGCCTTCAATAAACTCAAAATAGTCTCAAACCGGCTTTTTGAGTTGAGTGAGAGATATGCCATGGTAAGATTGAGTCATTCTGCTACATTAGTTGTCAAATTGGTGGAAGAGTATAAAGAAGGTTTCGATATATCGAATATACAACCCAATTGTGTAATTGCTATCTTATAATTTCTTCTTATTTTAATACTTTAAATTTTTTTCCTGAATGTCAAATATTTAAACATGTGTAATGTTTCACTCTTTTAATTAAATTTAACCATTATAATCTTTTTCTAAACAGTATTGTGAAAAAGTTAAGAAACGACTGATAATTTTATTGTTTATTTGGGTTATAATGGGATAGGATTGATATTTTGAATCCATTTTTTGGTATCAAAATAGGAAGAAATTAAAAGAATTTTAATTTTAATTTTATAATACTTTATATTTAACTTTATTTATTTTTTAATTAATTATTTTTTTTAATTTGAAGGAGCTTTAGCTAGTCACAGATAATATTTTTTTTCTTATTTTTATTCTCGAAAAAATTAAAATCTTTTCTAGATTGAGTCAATTCTATTTTTTTATATATTAATAAAAAAATTTTTTTTATTTTATTTTATATTATGAACTATTGTTGGGTGCTAACCGATCGATTTGAAAGGCGGTTTATGGCGATCAGTTAGACTCAAAAAATTATTTTCTTTGATGTGAATAGAATAAGAATAAATTTATTTGAAGAACGATTGTGATTAAATTAATTAATTTGACAGAAATTAATTTAAAAAGATTTATTTCCATTAACTAATTTTTATTTTAAAAAAGAGACTTAAAAATTTTTAAAACTTTTTCTATCATTTTATATCTATTATTACCTAATTTCACAATAACAATTTTTTTAAAATAAATATAAAGCTTTAGCATTCAAAATCTTATTATTAGTTCATTATGATCATAAAAATTCAAAGTTGATCAAAAATTTATGAAAAACGTTTTGCAATTAGTTTTCTATTTTTCGATGATCTTGGTTTTATCTTAGTGTTTTGCTATGATGTAATGTTTTTAAATTATTAATGGCGTAATTAGGTAATTTTTTTCGATTTGTTTGAGCATTATCAAAGTATAAAAATTAATCTATGAAAATGAAAAAGAATGAAAAAATCTTACAAAAATTTCATAAATAGAAATGAACAAATTTATAGAGCTTGACTAAAAGAAAAAAGATTTTTAATAAACCTGAATAAATCTAGCCTTTTATTCGTTTAGCTTTCTAAAATTCAATTCTTGGAAGTGACTGTTATGTGGGAAAAATTTGTGAGCGAAATAGACAAATTAAATAATGAAATTGAAAAATTAGAACCGAAACGTAATGAAATTATCTTCGCTGTCAATTATGGCAACTGATAGATGTCTGTAAGATCGAATGCCGAATTCATAAAAAAATTTATTATTATTAGTATTATTACTTATTTGAATTTAAATTAAATTTAAATTTAACGCCCCATAGGCACAAAATAAAAAAATACTATTAACAATTTAAAAACTTTGCTTGAATTCTTTATTTTATCCCAGTCTCAGTTTTCTTATTTTCATATTGATGGTTACAGCTCAGACGCTACCGATGACACTAAATAATACACTCGATCTCTTTAAAACAATTTCTTTTGAAGAAGGCAATAATTTCATGATAAAAATTCCCATTTGAATTTTTGTCAAAGTGAAAAATATTTACAATGAAGCAACGAAATAAGGATTATACCATAATTAAAGTAAATTACCGTGAATTTTTGCTTTAGGTATTTTACGGTAATTTACGTTAATTACGGTAAATTTTTGTAAAATTAGGGAAATTAACGTAAAATATGGTAAAACACCTAAATCAAAAATTCAAAAATCATCTTAGCATCACTGTAAAAGTTTAAATTACTACATCACAATATGCATTAATATATTCAGCAGCGGGGGGCTGATAGACATATACCATGTGGATGTCATGTTTTAAGTTTTAGTAATTTAAAACATGAAACCTGTTTATTGTAGACAAGATTATGTTTACGATCAAATTTACGTAAAATTATGATGACGTATTGTATATTATTTTGGTACTTATCTATTATACAGATTTTGAAAAAAAAATTTTGTAAAATTAAAAATTTTAGATCAATTTTTTTTTAGACTTTACCCCAGTTATTATTGCCAGATTAGGGACTTTTTGTTTGAGTTTCACAGAAAAAGAATTTTAACATGTTTCATATCCGTAACGAATATTTGGATATTACGATTGAAAGAAGTTTACGTGAAATAAATACTCCAAATTTCGTTACTGGGGGTCAAGGATTCCTTAGGTGTAATTGAACAGGAAAATGTGAAAAAAATTGTAAATGTAAACAAAACGGAGTTTTTTGTAATTCAAGATGTCATAAAGAGGTCGTTGATGTTCAATATAAAAGACAATTTAATAAAAAACAATATAAAATTAAAAAAAATTTCAATTTATTAATTAATTTTTTTGTTTTTAATTGTTTTTAATTTTGGATTTTTTTTGACTATTTTTTTTTATAGAGATTTTACACAAATTCACAAATTCAAATTTAAATTCTGGTCAAATAATTGGAACAAATTAGTACTGTAGATAAAAGCTGATTTTTGAAAACATATTTAAAATTTAAAAATTTAAATATTATTTAATAAATTACTTAAGAAGTTATTTAATTTTAATATAAGCTTTAATTTACAAAAAAATGACTCATTTCTAACTTTGTAAGAAATAACCGGCAAAGAGGGTTAATGAACAAAAAACCTTTAAAATTTTCTTTTCAAAATTAACTAATAGCTTTATCAAGAATAACTTTTTTTAAGAGTTCAGAGTTCAAAGTATGTGCTTTCGATATCTCCAATTTTAGAAATTTAATGAAAAAAATTGACAAATCAAATCTTTAATTATCATCATTATTCCCTTTTTAATTTAAAATTTAAAAAATAAAAAAACATGCTTTATTCCCTTTTTTATCATAAATGATTAACTGGTAAGTTAGGAAAATAAAAATTTTCTAAATTTTGATGTAAAATAATTTAAATTTTTAACATGATAAAGGATAAATAGTGAGAATTTCGAAATTTTTTTGGTATCTAAATTTTTAGACGTTCTCAACTCAAAAATATTCAGAAAAATGAACACTTCAAATATTGAAAAAGACTATGAAACTTTCATTGACCAAGCAAGTAAAAACTTGAATGAATGGAACAGTCGATGCTCGAATTATTTATCAATAATTGATGATTTAATAGATAGTGAAAATGAGAACCAGCTAAAAGATTTCAAATCAGCCTTGAATCAGTTCGTTTCACAAGCAAAATTCTAGTGGAAAAATTAGGAAAAAGAGACTTTGAGATTGGTGTTATTGGTAAAGAAAAAGCTGGAAAAACAGCCATGATCAACAGTTGGCTTCAGATTGACTTGCTTCCATCTAAGGAAGAGCGTTGTACCTACACAACGATTGAAATCCGCTCTTGTAATTCCGAAGAAGAGCAAAAATACAGAATAGAATATTTATCAAGTGACGAATTTCAAAATCACACTAATCAAATAACTCAACTAATTAAAAAAATAATGGTGAAAAATCAGATCAACCAAACGAAAAATCTATAGACTCAAGCTTGGAACTTCTAAAAGAAGAATTAAACGACATTCAAAAGTATGAAGAAGTTTCCAAAGAATTCTTAAACTTACCCCCAGAAGAGCATAAATATCACAATAAAGAAGAAATGAGTGAAAGACTTAAAAAAGCAATAGCATCCCCGGAAGAAGCACGTGCAGTTAAGAAAGTTATTTTATGGAACAAAAATCTTACCAGTAAAAGAAATGTAACGCTATATGATGTTCCAGGATATGACTCACCGACCTTATTGCACAAACAACAGACACATGAAAAAGCGAGTAAGGTTGACGAAGTAATTTTTGTCAAAAGGTTCGATACACCTTCTCTAACTGAACCGGAAATAAACATGCTTCAAATAGTTGACTCAAACGATAAAGCGTTTGAGCTAAAGGATAAAATAATAGTTGCCCTAAGTCATTGTGATGTTGCTCTCACCAAGAATCATTTTGAAGAATTGCTGGATAAACATAATGAAAAATGGCGTGAAATCGGAGTTCCTAGTGACAGAATTATTCCGATTTGCTCTGCTTTATCGGAAAAAAAAGAATCTGAAAGGTTTAAAAGTATCAATAGTCGTCTAAAAAATATTGGAATAGACGATGGCTTTAACAGCCTAAAGGAATGTGTTGAAAATTTTATCTTAAACATGAGGTATTTTAAGCTTAAAAATAAATATGAAAATGAAGCAAATTTATACGGATCGGTAACTGAAAAAGTTTACAATATTGGTATTCAAAAGATTCCATTGAATATTTCTGAGGAAGAATTGAAAGAGAAGGCGCTGGATGAGCAGAAAAAAATTTAGACCAATGGTGGGCTAAAACTTGGATGGACATACTTGAAAGATTTGAGATTTTTTTCCAGACTAAAATTTATTTAAAAAAATATCCTGATGATCTAGGAAAAACAAACCAGTTTTTTAGTGAGTTTAGAGAAAATTATAAAAAAATGGTCGATGACTTGCTTTCCAAAGTGAACTCGATGAAGAAAAAAAGACGAGATAATTTTCCAAAGACTAGGGAGAGGTCAGGGAAATGTTTCGGCAAATGAAGGACACTTCGAGATAAGAAAAGAATTGACGCAGGAAGTTTACAATGCAATTCACGATATTCCGCCAATTTTGTCTCGAATAATGTTCGATGCCATAACAGAAATTTTGGGAGAATTGTGGGGAATCAAGCAAATCAGAGAGGAAATCATTAATGATGGACCCCAAAGCAGTGCAATCATGTTGAAAGAGAGAATTGAGGCATTGATTCTGAGGTTCGCCAGACCAGCGATTGATTTGTTTTTGTCTTATCCACGCTATGATAATAGAGATAAAACAATGAGCTTATACAAACAAGAAATATCAATTTTAGATATGTATTTTTTCGATGAAGAATCAGGCTGCTTTAAAATGAAAGGATTAAAAAATTTTTTAGCTAATGGAATTTTTTCAGAAGCAAACCCTGATATTTTAGATTTTGATTTATCAAAATTAAATTTTTCACAAATGACAAAAAATATTGATGAAATACTTGAAGAAATAAATCAAGATATAAGCCAGTTTATCAATTATATGAAAAATAGTGTATACTATGCATCTGGCCTTGAGTCTTTTTTCAAACAAGAATTGGATAAGGTGGCATTAAAATTTAGAATCAAAGAAAATGAACAGCGTTTATGGCAGACATGTGTAATGAGAGAAATAGAAAAAGGAAATAGTGATATAACTTTTAGAAAATTCGACACCTTTATTGAGAAAGAAAAATTATTAATTGAAAAATTTAAGAAAATTCAAGAATTTCACTCAAATAATAATTATCACAATTCATTTTTTTTATTTAAAATAAGAGCGAAATTCAATTTAATTTTTTTAATCTTTAAAATATAGTCTTTTCATTTAAATTTATTTATTTTTCAAATAAAATATATATTAAATAAATAGTTTTTTTTAACCTTTGCGGAAATATTGAAAGAACTAGAGTAAAATTTGAATGTGAAAAAATCGTTTAAATAAAAATCAAAAAAGCTAAAACATTATCGTAAATATTTTAAAATCAAATACTTTAGAAAACTTAACTAAAATTGATCGTACAAATAGTCTGTCGCTAAAATTTACTTGACTTAAGACTTGTGACTTAAAAAAAACTAACTAAAATAATTTGTTCTCAGGAAAATTCAATAAAACTTTTTCTCTATATTTTTTAGAATATAAAAAAAATAAATCACTAAAGTATCTGATGAACATTAAAAAATTTAAAAATTAAAAAAGAAACAAAATTTTCATCAGCAAAAATTTGATAATCAAAATTATATTTTTTTAATTAATTTAAATTATTTAATTATGAGTATTTAATTTATTCGACCAGACAAGAAATCCCATTAAAGCATAATTTTTTTTGAAGAAAAGTAACTATGCTCTTTTTAAAAGTCCAACAAGTGCTAGAGATAAATTGTAAAACTTTTTGCAATTAAAAAAAAACAAAGAATAATACTCTCAAGCAAATTAAAAGCTTACGGATTAAGATTTTTTGAATTATTTAAAGCGGCTTGTCCAGGGATTTGAAAATAGCTTAATTTGTAAAAACAAAAAGTGATTTAACCCAGCCATAATTTAATTAAAGAAATACACCTGACAAAAAACTAACAATTCTCAAAATTTTATTTTTTTTTAAATTTCATCACATGAAATTAAAAAATATTTTCAAATCTCATTATCTTTTAGATATCAATAAATAATCGATTTAATTAGAATCATTTTATTTGGTAAATAGTCGAGCTTTTTGAATCTAAAACAAATAGAACATATAAACTATCTAAATGCTTAAGTTTAATTTTTCGAGTGCTTTTCGTGATTTAGAAAAAAATTTACGATAAGAAAATTTATTTCAACTTTTATTTCCTTCAAAGAAAAAAACACTCAGTCTGGTCATGAAAATATCTGATCTCTTATTGTGTGGCTAAATTATCGATATTATTTTTTAAGATAAATCCATAAAGAGAAAATAACAATCTCATGGTCAAATTTTTTTATCAAGAAAAGACAATCCACTCTAAGAATATCTTTTTCTCAAATTATTTAAATTTCAAATAAAGATTTTAAAAACTTATTTTAACTCAATAAATAACAATTTAATTTAGAATATTCAATTTTATGTGTTTAATATTGTTTACGGTTCATTCTGGGTTTAAATTTCTTTATAATAATAGTCATTAAAGATATTTTTTCATATCTAAAATTTCTATATCTGGATAGAACTAGTAAACTTGTTTTCAAGAGTGAAAATGACAACAGAACATATCCGAATATTCAAATATCAATATTAAAATCAAATTCAGGATAAATAAATTTAAACTATTTTCAATAAAAGAAAATTTCTGGTATTTGAGCTTTTAAATATCAATTGATTTTTGGGACTTTTACGATTATTGCTTGATCGGTCAAATAAATAAAAAGGTAATAAAATAAAATGTTATTTGAATTGTGTCAAAGTTTTGGTATTCTTCTGCTTTCTGAAATCAGTCAAGCCTAGAGTAAATTCTATCAAATATCTCGTTATTAATGACTTAAAGAAATAGAATAAATAATTTAAAATCGATCGAGCGAACGAGCGAAAGATCGATTAATCGAGTCCAAGTCAATGCAGCATTTTAGGAAGTAGTTATTTACAAATTTAGTTTCGATACGTTCACATGAATTTTGCTAAAAGCCTTGCGAGTTAATTAATCATATCGTCCTAGATATATCTTCGTAACATACATGAGATTTTAATAATAGCAATTTTTTTCCGGAAAAGAATACTTTACGTGAACAAAATTTCATTAATTAGCAAAATTTTAGTCCTTGAAAAACTAATTTATGTTTAAAAGCCAAAATAGCAAAGATCTGCAATCAATTTTCAAAAAAATAAACTCTAAATTTTAGATAAACCAACTTAATTGCAAGATAGTGTAAAAGCAATCGAGTAAGCTCCAAGTTTTAAAAAAAATTTGAAATTTTCTCATCTTTGACCATTTTCAAGAGCAAACGTGTTTTCTTGCTTTGTCAAAACATTTTAAAGTAGATTTCAATAATTTGTTTAAATCCTGGCCCAAAATAAAAATATTGATAGGTAAAACATTTAATCTTTTCTATCAATAATTTGTATTTTGCAAATCCTGGACTCTAGGAGGTTAAAAGAATTAATTGTAATCCATTAAATAAATTATTTTTGTAATTTATCTCTAATAAACACTTCGATTTTCGGTTAAATCAAAGCCTATTTTCAAAGTTTTAATTAAGATAATTTTTGAAAATTTTTCATTTTAAAGAGATAAAATAAATTTATAGCTTTTCAATTCAATTTAAGATAAATGTTATTATGTAAATGAAAATTAAATTTAATTTGAACAATTGATTTATATTTATTCAATTGTAAATTTTAATAATATAAATTGAAATTTTTCTTTTAAAATTTTTTCTATGAATATTTTCTTTGAATATTTTTTTTTGTAATTTCTATGAATATTATCTATAGTAAACAAAAATTGAGCCCTAGTTAAGTTAGAGGTGTAGAACCGTAGACATATATTAAACCAAAGCTTTAATCAACAATAAAAAATTGTTTTACTTCTGATAAATACGACTGGAAAGGATGCTGACAATAATGCAAAACTCATAAAATGGGCGTCTATGGATTATGATTGACTTTTCCGGGTTTTTAATGGAGCGATTAAAAATCTAGTTATTTTTTTTATTAAATTTTATTAAATCTTATGTCAAACAAAAACTATTTGATCCGAGTATCAATCAAATAAACGTATTCTAATTAAGAAAAAAGTTTAGATAAGTGGACAATGAAGAGGGCGACAACAAATATGTCAAATGCTATTGATAGATTATTTGAGAGTCTATTTTAAGCAAATTATAGACAATCATGTCTAAATAAGTCACGGGTCATTTGAATATTTATGAATTGAATTTATATTTTTGTTTTAATTTTAAAAGTTTGGTAATTTTAAGTATTTTATGAAATTAAAAGTGAGTCAAAGGCTTTTCTTAGCCTTTCTACATGCTTGATTATTCTGCTAAATTAATCGATTAAAAGCTTTAGAGTTATTTGTTTTGATACTCAGTGTTCAACTTCCTTTATTTATCTTCAGACGGTATTTTAATGCCTCTTAAAGCGAAAATATTTTATAAAAACAAATTTTTTATAAATGGTTTACTTTAAAAGATGGAAAGGGGCATTTGCATTTATTAGTCGGTTTTATTAAGCAAAGTTATTTGTAGAATTCTATAAAAAAGTGTTTTTTTTTTCTAAGGCTTAGCCATAAGAGCCCCACTTCTTATCTCTAATTAACAAGTAAAAATTTTCTATGTAATGCTCATTCTTATCTAAATCAACCTTATATTTAATCAAGAGCTTGTAAAAGGAAGAACAGTACTCTAAGTATCAATTCAATTTAGTTATTACGGATGAGAGCAAACAAATGAACTGTGGACCAAGTGTTTAAGTAAATTTTCTATTCAAACAAATAATTCAAAATTATTTTTAAATAAAATTACATAATTTAAATAATAATTTTGTTTAATCTTTTCAATAAGATTTGTTTAAAATAGAAAAGTCAAAAAGATCTAGGTGTCTATTTCATGTCAAAAGGGCTATTTAAACCTTTGTCCAATATTGTCCGAAACAATTTTGACAGATTAATTAACTTATATTAATTCATTTCTTTAATTTTTATAATTTTTTCAGTATTCACAAAACCCATTTTAAAATTATTTAAAATTTTTTTATTTTTTTTTAAATAAATTTATTCAAAAACTAATAAAATGAATTTTGCCAACAAAATCTCAAAATAGTTCGATAATCATATTTTATATTAAAATAATCAAGCTTTGAGTTGAAAAACAAAAGTTAATGTTCTCAGCCAGCGATTCACTACATGGGTCCAAATAGCATAGGCAAACGGTAAAAAGTGCATTTAGTATAAAGATTTGGAATCAAGTTTTTAGAAGCGTGTCCTTGGTTTTGTTTATTTTTTAATTGGAACGAAACTAATTAGAACTAGGAGAAAAAAAAAGATAACAAGAAAAGCAAATATTTATAAATGTGCATTTAAAATAATTAACAACTAGTCGAGCTGAGCCAACTTTCGAATAAGTAAGTTATGAGAGCCTTGATATCGAAAAGCAGGATTTGTTTTTGTTTGCTAAATAGTTTTCGAGTTGAATTGTACATACAGAGCAAATCAATGAAGTACAATTAGGGTTCAATAAGCACATCGATCATATACATCTCTTGATGTATTTAACTAATGATTTATTCAAACTAATATTTACTTTAAATTCAAACTGGTTCAATTTTTAATATTTATTTTATCATGCTTTGTTGATTTCTTAATAGAAACCCTATTCAAGAGATATTTTGACGAGAAATTCTTATATGAATACTTTGAAATTAAGCTGAATTAAAAGCAGAGATTCAAGGCCAAAACAGGCTCTTTAGCTTGCTTGTTTCTGCTTACTGGAGATATTTATCTCTATTTTGTTTCCAATTGTAATTAAATCAATTCGTTTTCGCCTTGATATATTCAACTATCAAGCTTACAAAAAGTTTATCTTTTATTTATTACCAAGTCATTGAAATAATAAAAATTACTCTTCGTTTCTCTATCTGACTCATTTTGTTCTAATTATTTTAGTTTGTTTAGTTTCGAGTGTTTTTTTGTTATGACTTAATTTGTACAATAAATACTCTTTTGGGTGAAAATTTAGGACGAATATCATCCAAAAGCTGGAATTGTGCTCAAAGATTGTACTTTGGTAGAATTTTCCTACAGCAAATTGTTTTTTATTTAATATTTATATTCATTCTTAGAAACCAATTTAATATTTTTCGCTTGACTAAGCATGTGGTACCCACTTTAAAAAAACTAATTTAATCAGAGTTGCGAAATTAAGTTCAATTTGGACAGTAAAATATTAAATTTGTTAAAAGGAATATCAAAAAATATGACAAAATATCTATTTATATTTTTCCGAAAAAGAAAAAAGTCGTGTTTAGATTAAATTTTATTAAAAATTAGATTTTATTTAATATTTGTTAAAAGATAGTCATAGATTTTTGAAAACAATACTGTATATAATATAATCCTATTTAAAAAAACTAATAATAACATAAGTATAAATAATAATAATAATATAAGTTACAACAAGCTAGTAAGCTAGACTTGCGAAGATGGGAAACAGTAGGATTCCATCTATGGTAACTGTGGTATGTACACTTAGTCCGTAAAATTCATTATGTCGGTATATAATTAATTAAAAGATGATAATAATGTTTGAACAGGAATTCAAATCCATGAATTTGCCAATTCTTTGCCATGAATTGTTGCACAGCCAATATTTTTCCATGGTCCAACATACTAAGTTGAAGATATAAAAAAGTTCGAAACAATCTTCGACTGGATTTCACAACGTCTATTTTATCCAAAATTAAAAAAAAATAATTTAAATTTATTTCTAAAATCATGAAATAAAAATAAACATTAAAAAATGTATCAAGATCTATTTTTGTTCGATTTTCTGCTCTAGATGATTTTCAAAAAACTATTAAATTTAAATTTTTATTTTTCAAGTCATTTTTAATTTAATTATTTCAGAAATGTTTATTTTTTTCAATTTCTCAATTACTTTATCTTCACCTATTGATAGATTAATTCTGAAAAGTACACTTTGTAGCCTTAAAAAAAGCACATTTAGACCATTTTTGTTTTACCAAGGTATAGAATTAATTTTTCATTGTAACCGAATATTCAAAAAGTTAACTCAAGTGTATAAAGTTTCTATTTATTCTTCTATTCTTTCATTTATTCATTTATTGGTACCCAAATATTGGGAAGTATGAATATTTAGTAATCAGTCTTAAGAGTGCAAGCACAAGTAGATGTTTAAATCATTTAAATCTGGTTCAGTTTTGTTTGAGTTAATAATTTACCATTTAAAAGGCTTCACTTAAAGATAAAATTTTTGCTTGGCATTTAGGTCACAAAATTTTGAATCCGTACAGGATTTTTTTTCAAAATTTTTATTATCAAATTTCAAGATTTGGTAGAAAAAACACTTGGAAATCATTTGTATGAACTGAATTGTAAATTATCAAATTATTTAAATAGAAGTAATAGAGATAGCTCTCTAATGCCTCAATATTGACCCTTGAGTTAAGTGCTTTTTTTAGATTTTACTTACATCATTTTTATCTCAGAGAAGATTAATGATTATTTTTCAAAAGGCTATTCGAAAATATCAAACTAATTTATGACTGAGATATTGACCTAGTCGATAAAAACGATGATGATTTAGCTTTTGAGTGTAAGTTGCTTCGTTATCCAATTTTTCGTATTTTGTAAATTCAAGAGATAAGCAAACAAGTATTTTGGTTTAAAGCAAACTATTCTTTTTGGTTTAAATGATATTGATTAATTAAAAATGAGCTATTTTGGCTCGGTATTTTTTTTCTATGCCGGGGGTAAGAGATGCCAAACCATGATTTTATTAATTTACGCTTATCAACTTCCAATTATATAATTTGTTTCGAATGCAATTATTTCTCAGCCCTAAAAGAACGACTTTTTCGCACCGCTAAAATTTGAAATTAGATTACGGTTTTTGTTATTATTTAGTGCAAGTAAGAATTGTTTGCTAATTTGAATTAGTTTAATTTTAGATTTGATTAAATATAGAATTAAAAATAATTAAATCTTTAAAATTTAATCATTAAGATTAACCTTTACCCAAATTTTAACTAATTTTTAAAGAAGTCTAACCAAGCAAAAATGTTAAAGTAAATTAGTGTTTTTTATTCTTTAAAATTTTGAATTAAATTAATAATAATATAATCGAAACCAGAAAGGCTTCGGTGTCTTGTCTCTTCTTCTTCTGTTCTCTCTTCATCTGCTTCTATCCATCGCTAGGGCCCTTAATTCCTCATCTGCGAGTTTGTCTGAACAAAAAGTAAGCATCTTCTTGGTGTCTCTCCTTGCCTGACAATGTCGTGTTCAGGCAATGATACCTAAATTTCAACTAATTTTTAAAGAAGTCTAACCAAGCAAAAATGTTAAAGTAAATAATTGTTTTAATTCTTTAAAATTTTAATTCAATTATATGAGAAAATTATGTCACTTGAACTAATATAAATTTTTTATCAATTGTTTTATTTATTCAAATTTACTTCTTGATTTATTCATTTTGTTTTCTTTGCCGAAGCCAATATTAAAAATTGCCTTGATAGTCGTCAAAAATAAAGGCTCAAAATTTAAATATTTTTTTTCTAGCAAAAAAAAAATTAATTTAAATTGTGTCCATCTATTAGAATCATTATTAATTTTTTTTTGTTAAATTTAACTAAATGTTAAAATCCTTATTCTCTATAGGAATATTTTTTAAGGAAATTAAAGCAAAAGACTTTTCTTTTTGATATCTTTATAAAAGAAAATAATGATTACTTCAAGCCAAAGACAAAAGAGAAAACAATAGAAATAGAAAAGAAAAAATGAGAAAATTTTATTCTAAATGTTTTTTAACAAAAACATTGAATTAAATGATATTGCATTCCTGCACCAAATCGCTTTTACCACAGTTATAAAGTTTAATTGAGGAGACAATTGTTGTAGCTATAGCAAGAGTTACAACATAAAGTTCAATTAAAATCGAATTTTAAAATCAAAAAAAAAATTTCTCACTAAAAAATTGTTTAAATTTAAATGGAAAAAATAAATATTTTTCTAAATATTATTTACCGCAAAAATTAAGAACATATTGATATTTTTTTTTGATATAACCATCAACAATAGGCAATATATATGCAATACCATAATGCCAAGTCTTATCAATAATATGTTGTATGAACAAAAACTAATTTTTTTCTTTTTTGGAAGCCAAAAGTATTTGATAAATATTAATAGTGTACCATGAGTAATAGATTTGTTTAGAACAGTATTAGGCTGAAATGATTGATCACTTGTCTTGGTCGAGCTAGAAATTGGAATGATTTATAGTACTTAAGGAAAGTATTTTTAATTTTCTATTAATTTCGGATACTTCACTAGCTATCAAAGATACTTCCATACGGAACTTACCAATTTTGAAAGTTTCTGTTTTATTGAACCAGTGGAGTCGCAAGTGGCGTTCATGATAAGTTTTTTAGATGGAAACATTAGTTTTGTTTAAAATATGGATACGAAATTCAATTTAATGAATGAAAACAGAGAACAGATTTTCCATTTCTTTACTTTTGTTTATTTTATTGATTTTTCATTGAAATTTTCACATTTATTTCTAGATATATTGATTAAATCTCAATTGAAATTTAATTAAAAAAGTAAATCAAAGAAAAGAACGATTTCAATTCTTTTTTAATAAAGTTCTCTATACCTATATATCTATGGAGAAATTCACAAGACTAGCATGAAGCTGATTTAGTATAAACTTTCTCCTAGAAGCAATTTTAAAGAGATTATGAATTTTCAAGATGATGTTTATTTGAAAATAAAAAGTCTTTAAGTCCATTCAATTGAATCGAATCAATAATATAGATACTTCATCAAACATTTATCAAGGAAGGTGATTCAAAACTATGAACACTGGTTCTAAATCGACTGTAAATTTAAAATTATTTTTCTTTAATTTTTAGAGATATTTTTTTATTTGATCTAGACAAACTGCTATAATCAAATCAGACATATGATTTTTTTTTCAATGCCTCAGAAATTTTATAATGCTAACAATTTTTTATTAAACAAAAAAAAAACGCTTGTTTACAATTTTTTTTTTATCTAAATGGCAATTTTTTAGATTTTTTTCATCAAGTTAGAATAAGCTTCATAAAAAAAAAGTTAGAAGAAAATTGACCTCATCTAATAAACAGATCGAAATTTTAACAAAACGAACTATTTGTTTGAGAAGATGAGTAGATTTCAAAAAGAAAAAATTTACTCTAGAAAGATTGATATAGGATGAAACAAATTTTTATTCCAATTTTGCCAAATGATTAAAGTGAATAGAGTAAAGTAGAATTTCTGATCAAATTTCAATTTTAAAAAAAAATATTTTAATTGAAAAATTACAGATGGTCATCAGTTTGTTTTTAATTTCTAAAAGCTCTGAAAAGTTCTCTGCAGTGCAAATTTTGTAGAAATATTTTCAAAATTTAAATTTGATTAAAATTGTTAACTTAATTATTTTCAAATTTTTCATAGAGATTTAAAATATTAAATTGTCATTACTATATTTAATTCCAACGCATTAGTCTGGTGATCGGTTTCTTAACTTTTCATGAGACTTTACTAGATAAACTGATTTTTCGAATTAAGCCCAGAATTCATCTTGTTTATATCAATAAATTGAGCAAAAAAATTCTTTAAACTTGGAGAAATTTATAGTCTTTGTAACCTTTATGTTCGAGGCTTGTTTTTAATTTAAAAGGTACAGTGCTGATAGCAACAATATGATTGCTAGCTTACTAGTTTCAGAACCATTTTATTAGCAGCAACAAAAAAATTTTTTTTAACTTTATTTAAAAGTAAAAACAAGCTTTGTCAATCTCTAGTTAAATTTAGAGATCAGATAGATCATAATTAAAATATAATAAATGATAAATACCCCATTTCAAAAGTATAATTGATGATACCAAGACCTCTTTAATTAATATTAACTTTCACTTGCTCAGAATCGACTAAGCCCTTAATTGTGTAATTCTCTATGGCTTTGTTGGCTATCCGCGCAGCTCAAACAAGACCAGCAAGGCTTTGAAAGATAATACTCAATGCTAGAAAACTAATATCATTTATTTCCGTTACACTTTATAATTAATTGAATATAAACACGCTACTTGTTTTAATGTGCGTGTGTTATCTCTAAGATTTCTGTATCATTTAATAAGAGTGTGCATGCCTAAGAGATAATAAATAATCACGGTTTTTTTCTTTCAAGTTAACTTGGACCGCGTTTATCTTAGGCTTAATTAAAACCTTAATCTCGTAATAGACGATATGAATCTGTTTTTTAGCTTTTCAAGTGGGCTTTTCCTGTTTGCATTAAAAAGTCCGAGACCATTTACAACTCATTCAAACGGAAACTAAAGTTATAATTTTTTTATATTTATTTTGGCATCGGAACTCTTAGAATTTAAATTATTCAGCTATTGTTAATAAACATTGTAGGTCTTAACCAAGGTAAATAAAAGCTCTGTTTGCCTAGCTAAATTTCCTGATAGTTTATTTTAAGCTTTTATGTGATTACTAGTCGATGCATTTGATTTTGTCAATACTTACAAAAATACCGAAGACATATTCGATAATTTTTGTAAGGTCTTAATTTTCCCTACGTGCTAATGATTTGTAAATCGAATCACATAATTAACTTTAATTGTTTATTTTGAGTTTTGGCCGAAAAGTCATTCAAATTGTTGTTATTCTTTTTTTTTTCACCAAGAGCAATTGTTTATGTGTCATTTAAAATTAAAAAAAAAATCATCAAATTTGGTAAAATGTCTTTTTTTATTTCTTTAATTTTCAGCACATTAATGAATGGTTTTTATTTGTTTTTTTTTCTAGCTCAGAAACAGTTTTCCAACTACTTGAAATTAAATTTGTTTACCTTTCATTTTAATATTTCATTAAAAATAGAATTACTTTAATTAGTTTGCCTAAAAGTTGAACACAGTCTAATTAAAAATATTTCACAGATTAATAATTAATCTGCATGTAGCCATTTAAAATATTAATTAAGTAATTACAAACAATTTTATTTAAAACAAAGGTGGTCGATGAGAAAATTGATAAATTTTTTGTTTGAAAATATCTAATCTATAGACAATATTGATAAATTCATAATCTTTATTTAAAAATAGATTATACATTCAATTTTTTTTATCAAAAAAGAATAAAAATTAAAATTGTTGATTGTTCGATAAAAAATTGAACTATTTAGACTTTTTATTTTCCTCCAACTTTAGTCCCGTTTAAAGCATAAGGTTACCACTCGAAACCTCCATTCTATTTTTTCATATTTGCCAAACGCCGTGTTGGCGTAATTCTATTCAATTTTATCTCAGCCAAGTCATCTTATACAACAATATAAAGTGTTGAAAGTAGATGTTCAATTCAAAATGTAAATATCTTCGAATAATAAAAAAATTATTTTTTTTTCAAAATTTAATTTAATTATTAGAAAATAAAATATGAAATGGATTGGAAATAAAACTAAAAAGAGCAATTAATAAATTTGAATTTTTTTTTATTTTTAAATTTTCGGCAAATAATTGTATTTATATATTGGTACGTATATTTTCACATAAGTCATCTGTAAATAAACTAAAAAAATCAGGTAAACTATACGTGAGTAAAAAGTTTTGAATCGTTTATTTTAAAATAAAAATAAAATAAAAAAAAAGCAAAAAATTAGATAATTTGCACATAGTAATTTTTTATTTACTTCTATCAGATGCATTGATTACGTAGTTTATGAGGATTTCAGCAAAAAAACTACAATGATTTTGGATCTTCTGATACTGGTGCTTTTTGAGTTTAGTTCATTTTAATACCAATAGTGAATGCATTTTATTTCAAAGTATTTGAAATTAATTTTCTACAAGTTTCTTTCTGATTACAATAGTACAAATAATTAACAATTGACCATAGTAGAACTAATTCAACTTTAAATTTTATATTAAAAAACTGGTAGAACATTTTTATATTTTATTCCTCAGAAAAGCCACCGGTGGTTTTAAATTAAAAAACTTTATTAGTAGAATTCATTCATTTTAAATTAATTATTAATTATTTATTTAAAGACGACGTAAAAAGTAAAAATATGTGTTTGATTAAATTCCATAATTAAAGCTATTCAATTTTAAATAGATTTTAATTTGCATCATTTTTTTTTCTTTTATCATCGACATTTATGCGAAAAAAGGATTTTTTAAGGAACAATTTTTAATCAATTTTCGGATAAATAATGTGCACAAATATTTTATTTATTAAATTGAATTAGCCTCTTTTAAAATTTTATGTTTAATTTTCTTGTCATTGCCGAACTTGTCGTAATTTTTGAAATAAATAAATGTATAAACATTAAAAAAAAATAGGTGATAAAAGTGGCTATTGCTAAATCCTAAAAATTCATTTAGTTCTTAGAGTGTGTTTAAGAAATTAAATATGAATGAGAATCCACCTTTTTAGAACCCCATTTGAAATAAATAACTATAGAACCGTATTAATATTTTTTAATAGTAAAAGTAATGTAAAATTCTATTAATAAAATAAGTTTCTATAATTTTATCTATAAATATTTTTTTTGATTCAATTAATGTTTTATTTTCTACTTCTTTCAAAAAAAAATAGACTAAAAATAAGCTTACATATCCTGATTTTATTTTTCGAGTGAAGGAAATATTTGTTTTTAAACGTGTCATTAATTTTATTGTTTGAAATCAAGGGCTTATTTTGTTGGGTATTTTTTAAGTAATATTTTTTCAAAAAAAAATTTAAAAATTATTTTTTAAAATTAATAAAAAAGTTCTTACATAATCTTTTTTTAAGTTAAATAATAAGTTTGTGATGCCATATTGAGTTAAGGACTTCTTTTTTAAAACATCAGTATTGAAAAGAAAAACAATTAGAGTATCATCTAGATTTTGTAAAATTTTTCAGTATTGTAGTTGAATCAAGAAAAAGTGTCGAATATTTTAAAGGTAAAAAATTTATTCAGTCACAAGTAAAACAAGTGTGATTATTTTTCATTTTTTTAATTTAAAAAATATTAAATCAAAATTCAATTACTAATAAAATCGAATGTAATAAATGTTAAATTTATTTTTTTTGTTCTGTAAATAATCATATTTAGTGGATTATAAAAATTCGGAATATTGGAAATCCCATTTCGTTTTATCTCTAAAATATCATGTTTTCTTGACAAATAGTCAGATAGTCCATATGTTTTTTACAGCAACGAATGCAATTAAATTTTATAATTTTAGTGTCCTATTGAAATTTTTATTAAAACATAAAAAGAAAGAAATTTTATTTCTCATAGAAGTGCTTTCGAAAAATAAAGATAAACTGTTGAATGATTGAATATCTTGAGTTGGACGAAGAGCAAAAATGTTAAGATAAGAAAATATCCGTTTAGAAAGCTATTTTATTTACTAAACAAAGTTAGTGGTAGGAAGGCAAATAATGAATTAAAATTCGAATACTCAGTGCTAACTTTAACATCAGTATGCTAAGCTTTATAAATTCACGTCAAAACGCTAAGAGATTTGTGTAAATAAAGTAACATTAAGAGCTGGATAAAGAATAAAAAAATTTAAATCCATTTCTAAAGCTAATTATCCACTTATCTTTCTCAGAACTAGACTAAATAATTAATTAGAGTATTCCTAGAGTAAGCTAAATTCAATAAATCAACATGCATTTCGAATCAAAGCTTTTTTTTATCTAACTAGCTGAGATCTTGCAACACAGACATTTGAATTTTCGATCTGAGATCAATTCAATCGTCTAGATTTAAATGTTTATCTTCTCATGATGAATTCATCAATCGTCGATACTGGTTTTAATTAAGTTTTTTGTTGAAATTAATCCTATTCACCTAACTTGCTAGCAAAAAGGCCATTCGATTCGCATCACTTCCAAGTGTTTGCATCACTATTAATTAAATTATATGCGAAACACTTGAAATATCAATTATTTTAATATTGTCTTATTAGTTTGTTTATAAGACCTATGTTTTAAAGTAACACATTTTATCAGTTTGGCTTAACTACTGAGATAATCTATGGTAGTTAAGGTTGAATAGAATTCTATTTAAGAATTGAAAGCATTCATCAAGATCTTTAACTGGTGTCATTAGTGTCCAACATCATTTAGGATTATAATAAATAATAAATGTCCCTTTTCTATCCTAGTGGAAAATGGGAAAAGATAATCTCCTTTTCAAGTACCTTTTTGAGCAACGGTTTCGATCTGACACAGAGGCTACTGCATCGAGTTGAGTTATTGTTTTTATTTCCTTGTATTTTGATAAATCGAGCAAGAACAGTTCCATGCACCCTCAAAGTAGAGTACCTGATGCAACTGAAAGTATTTTGAAAAATCCAAAAATCTTTAAAAAAGGCACGGATGGAAAAATATGGATTAATAATTGTCCCTATTCTATCTCAGTGGATAATGGGGAAGCGCTTATATCCTTTTCAAGTACCTTATTGAGCAACGGTTTCGATCTGACACTGCATCGAGTTGATCATCTACCCCGCAATTATCACCCAGTCCAAACTGGTCCCCCTATTTTTATGATAAAAGAGGTTTAAACATTCGCCCTGAATAGCAGAGATATTTTGAAGATTATTTCATCCTCAGTGAGTTTTGCACCCTCGATCCTCTGCTTGCATGACTAACACGCCAAACCATTTGGCTATCATTTAAGATTTCATTTAATCAGAAATTTTATGGACATCGTTTAAGATTTATCCATAAAATTTCATTGCTTAAAATTGTCTTTAATTTTGATTTTAAGCCTTTATGTCTTTCCTTACTATTACTTCTTTTTTTTCTGAAACTTAAAATATTTAATTTTTTACTCTTTAACTTATTATTTATCGTGCTTTTTATTTAAATTTTTATTCTGAAGGACCTTTAGCTCGTAACAGATAAACGAATTAAGTTCAATGCTTGGAGAACTCAACTCAGTTTTAAATTATTTTAGATGATGATGATTTTTTTAGATAATTTTTTGTTACCTTTATTCTTGCTTAAATTACGCTAAATTTAGTAGAGTAATAGAATCGGTAACTTTTTGATAGCGTTAGAATAGTGAACCGAAATTGTTATTTGATTTTTTGAATTAAAAATTAATGTCTCTCTTTCTAAAAAAATATGCACGTTTAATAAAAGATTAATTGGAATAAAAATCAACACATTTTTTTAAAATCGATTTTACAAGTGGAAAGATTTTTTTAATAGGAGAACATTTTATATTTTATTGATCATTTGTAATATGTTTATTAAAACTAAGTGTAAAATTTTATAATTTTTGAATTTTTAAGATTCTCAGACAATTAAGCAAAAAAAAATTCACTCTTAAATAAAAGAATTAGTTGAGAAAATTTTCTATTTAAATTTTGTCATTGGAAAATATATTTAGCGAAAAAAATAATTTTGGTGCTTAAAAATCACCTCTGAGAAAAAAAAAAAGTTATATTAATTTATTATTTAATTCAGCATAAACTGGTCAATTGAGTACCAAGTGTTTTTAGTATACAAGAAAATCTAGCCTAATCGATTTATCATTAAAAAATTTCAAAGAAATTCATTATTTATTTATCTACTAGGGAAATCCACTTATTAATTTTTTCGATTCAATTTACTGTAGTTTTTTTCTCTAAAATATAATTAATAATCGATTAAAAATATTTTTGACTTTAAATAAAATATAATAAATCGATTAATAACATTATATTAAGTTAAAATTTAAAATAATGTTAATGCAAATTTTGACTTGTTAATAACAATACAAAGCAGTTTAATTTTTTTTTAATTTAAATAATCCATATTTATTATTCTATTATAAGAATAGTTTGCGATTCCAATTAGCATTTTAAACTTACTTTGGATAAGAAAGGTAGAAAAAAATGAGACAAAGTAAAAAATTGAGTTATGGCATCAAAATTGATTAAAGAAAAATTGATAAATTCGCTAAGATTATTTTTTTTGCAAATAAATTTAAAATTTTTTTAAAAAATGAAAAAAAAATATTATTTTAAAGGTAGATTAAAAAGCGCGTGAAAATAATAACTAGATATCATCTGTCATTTTTGTTTTATCATGAATAAACAAAACTAATTTAGGCAAGTGTTTTCGTAAATTAGCCCTTTCTCAGTTTGAATAGATAAATTTAGTACATAAAAAGAGAATTGGCTTAAAAAAATATCCCTAAAGGAATATTTTGAAAAATGATAATTACTGAGCTGATATTTGATCGAATACAAATATTATTGTTGTAATTTTTATCATGATTTTAGAATTAAGCTAGGGATTTATCATAATTATTAAATTACAAGTATTGATAGATTTGATTTGATTTTTATCTTTTAAAAGAGTTATAAATCACAATGTTGTAAAAAGATAAAAATGTCATTTTACAACAAATTTGTACATGTTGATTATTCAATCGAGTATTTCCTATTAAAATGTAATAAAGTATCAATAAAATATTTCCTGCGGTTTTTAGACAAATTAAGTTTTGATTTTTTCAAAAAAATTCTTAAAAGCATCTTTATTTATTAATTAATTAATGTGTTTTCGAATCGATTTATGTTTTTGCAGATTAAAACTATAATCAATATTTTTTCCCTCTGTATTCGAAAATCTTCAAGGGTTTTGCATTCAAAATTACGTTTTGACTTTTTTTATGGATAGATCGGCTCCGAATATCTTAATAAATTAGAAGTTTTAATTATTTTATTTATTTATTCATTTCAAAAATTACGCCAGATTCGGCCATGATAAAAAAAAATACTTCTTATAAAATTAAGACATTTTTTTGGCTCTTTTAGAATTCAAGGTTACATTCTTTAAAAAAATTGTGATGTAAAAAAATCCCTTTTTTTTTTAAAGTTTTTTTTTTCACAAAAACCTGACCAAAGCAGCTCTGCTGAAGTCATTTAAATAAAGTAATTAAAAAATAAATATTTTTTTTCTTTAGATTTTTAGCTTTTTAAAATGGAAGATCCGGGAAATTACAATCGCTACTGTAGTTCGTACTATGACAAACATGGTCTTTACAATGATGGTTTTCCTTGCCCTGTGGACAAATTCTGCTGCCAATCAGCAGATGGCATCAAAATGTGTTGTTCTTTCAAACAAAAGGATAATTCATTTATGTCATCGTCATCAAAATCATCTGTTATCTTGTCCACTATTTCAAATGAGTACATCAATCGTCATAAAGTCTATCTAGCTGGTCAAAATCACTTCACATCTCAATCAAGTTTGAACATTTTACTATCAAAGTAAGCATCTACCTTTTATTTTTGATTTTATCTTATCTTTTCCAAACTGTATCTTATCATTTGTTAAAAATGCCGACATCTTTTTTCAAAAATGGTACCGATTGTCTGAATTGTGAGTTTCAAGATTCTTATAAGATCTTAAAGGTCAAATTTAATTGGAACACATGGTTAATTGTTGATTAGAGGGTTGGCGCGGACGTGCCAGACCGAAAAAATAGCTGAAATATGAGATTTAAATGTCTATTCGCAGCTAGCAATTGCGCGCGACCAACTAGGGAAATAGCATTTTAATAAATATTAATAAGATAAAAATGATAAGATAAACAAAGTTTGAAAAATTAATTAATTATCCTTGATCAAAATTTTCCTGCGGCAATTGATTAATTTCTTTTCTTTATTTCAGTTCCAATGTAGTGATAAGCATATGCGCGGCCTTAACTGTGTTATTAGTGCTGACCGGCTTGGTGCTGATGTGCGTGTGCAAGTGCATGAATCGATCAACTAATCGAAGTGTAAAAAAAAACCTAGACCATCGATCTGCCTATTCGAGAAACAGTAATTCGACATGCTCAACAAGCACGTCCTCTCAGAGTCCAAAAACAAATCAGCTGACAATATGCTGTGGAGAGGAGCTCGAAGAACAGCAGAAAATTTTGAGCATCAATCCAAGTGAAGTGTCGCATCACAGCCAGCGAGCTCCGCTGTCTAGTGACATGATGCAAAAGAGCCTAATCAACCCTAACTTAGCGAGTCTTTTGGCGCATACCAACTTGATAAGACCGGCGTTCAGCAGTGGAAGCAGCAATATCGGGCTTATCAACAATCACTCAGCTAACACTACACAAACTTCTTTTTTAACTAGTCATTTGAATGAGAATAATTTGAATGAATTAGGAGATTATTGTACCAATGAAGAAGATGAAGACTTTTTGGTAAGCACAAGCTCAAATTTGGAATTTTTGAAAGCTCATTCGATGTTCAATTCAACTCCGTTGAATTATTATCCATCGATAAATGATAAGAAAAAGAAAGAACAAGCTATCAATGAACTAAAGTCGAATACTCAAAATTGTGAACAAACGAATGTTGATTTTCGCTTTAGCACTTTTTTGCCGCCGATAAATAATTTTTAGTTTTAATGTAATAAGTTTTAATTTGTGTATAGATTAAGTATTATGGAAGAGTTTTTTTTTAATTTGTTTTGTCGCATATTTATTTCGTTTTTTTTTAAATAAAACAATTTTATAAATATTGAAATTTATTTTAAAATTTTGACATTTTACCAATCCAGTTCAAGATTTATATTATTGATTTGTAAAAATATCATCAATTAAAAGCTAAGAAACGCTTTCTTTTGTCTTAAATTGTTATAGGATGACACGTGCTTATCATTATTTTTAAAGGAAAATTTATTTGTTCAATTTGATTAATATTAAAAAATATGTTGAAATTCCATCCATTTTTTATTTTTATCGAAGACAAAAACCCATATTTTCCAATTTTCTTTTTGAAAAGTAAAAAAAAAAGAACATTATGACGGACAATTTGTTATGAAGAACAAATATATAATAAATAAAGAACTTTTTTTGTTCAAGTCTAAAACTACTTCTGCAAAATGTAAAATTTTGTTGAGTTTCAAAAAAGTCATAAGTCAAGTCATAACTATGACTAAAATTTTTGTGACTTAGACTTAAAACTGTGACTTATAAACAAGTCTGGAGAATACATTTACTTGTTAGTTTACATCACGTATATTTTCTGAAGATGCTTAAATTAGGCAGTAGAGAACTTTGAATAGCTTTAATGAATTAAAGAAATTCGAATTTCAGGAAAATATAGAATAAAGTTTTTTAAGAATATAATAATAAATTTTAAAACTTTTATTTAAACTAAAAGTCAAATATGAATTCAAAATGTTTTGTTTATAAAATTTATTTTTGTGCATTGCTTCCAATATATTTTGTTTGGTTAAAAATATATGGAAAATTGATTGATGATTCATTTAATGGTGCCCTTAAATAAAAAGCATTGAAATTTTTAAATTTTTAATTAAAAAAACAATCAATATAAATTCGTTTATTTGCTAACCTTGACTGATAGAAAAACAAAATTCCTTCAATAAAAGTGTATGAATTATAATTTAATATATAATAAAAAAATTACTTGTTTCTAAGTTGTCGATTTCTTTTAAAAAAATTAAATAAATAATACATATATAAATAAATAGACAATTTACTGTTGGCTAAATCTTAAAAATGAAAAAGGCTAGATTAATCTTCAATAATGTTTTTAATTTACTTGATTCCATGTAATCGATTCCTTTTAAAATTATAAATTGTTACTAATTAATTTTTATAATTCAAAAATTTTCAAATTACTTCTATTCAAACCTTAATAAAAAATTTATAAACTATTTTTAATTTTTCTTAAAACTTACTTGTTCCTAAGTTGTCGATTTCTTTAAAATTAAAAATTTAAATGATGCATAAATAGATTTATCAGAGTTGTTTAAAAGTCATAAAGTCAAAGATAACTCAAGTCATTTGAATTGACTTTAAAATTTTTAAAAGTCAATTTACTGACTCAACTTTTAAAAATTTTTAAATGACTTTTTTTTTGACTTTTGCGCAAGTCTGAAATACATAGACAATTTACTGTTGGCTAAATCTTAAAAATGAAAAAGGCTAGATTAATCTTCAATAATGTTTTTAATTTACTTGATTCCATGTAATCGATTCCTTTTAAAATTATAAATTGTTACTAATTAATTTTTATAATTCAAAAATTTTCAAATTACTTCTATTCAAACCTTAATAAAAAATTTATAAACTATTTTTAATTTTTCTTAAAACTTACTTGTTCCTAAGTTTTGATCTTTTTTTTAGATAAAATTAAAATTTAATATTTAATTTAAAAAGATTTATTTTTTACTTACTTTTACTCATTTTGTTTTTAATTTAAAATCAAATCAAAAATTTATTGCCAGAAATTTATTAATTATAAATAAAAATATTTCGAATTTTTTTATGGTATTTAAATCAAATTAATATCATTTTAAACTAAATTAAAAGTTTATAAAAATTGTTGAGTTGATCAAAGTTAATTTGAACATAAAAAATCTGATGCAATATTAAAAAATTGGCAGTTTAGGTTAACTTAAAGCAACGCTTGAAAGATTAAGCCCGCTTAATTCTTTATCATTTCAGCCATCTCTTTTAAATCTTAAGTTTTAATATTTTTTTTTAAATTAATGTCTAATACAATAAAACAATTTTTTTTTAAAATTTATTTAAGATTTTTAGAATTAAAATTTTTTTAAAAAGATTTAAATTAAAATTGACTATAATTAAACATTTTAAATAAAAATTTAAACTGACTTATATTAGAAATTTTTATTTAATAGGATAGATGAGATTAACTCTGATGATAAATTTTAAAACAATAATAATAACAGTAAAAGGTAAAGATCTTGTAAACCATGTTTTTTTTATCACTTAACTAATATAAATTTTTTTTTGTATTCAATATAAAAAAGATTGTTGATCGAAATGCTTTTGAAATGATTTGACATTTAAGTCATCTAAGAAACTTTTCAGACTAATTTCTTCTACCACATTTGATTAAAAGTATAAAATAATTCTTGCATCATAAGTTATTCTTATATTTTGAAAGATATCTTAAAAATAAATTTAAATTATAAAAAATTCATAAAATAATCATTAAATCTAACTATTCTGCATTTCCGATAATTCTTTTAAAATTTAAAGATTTTCAAAATTTAAATAATTTCAATATTTAAATTTAAATTTATTCCTTTTCATATCTTAATAACAAAAAAATTAATTTTATTTTGAATTTTACCATTATTCAAGTTTTGGATCTTTTGTAAGAAAAAAAAGAAAAATTTTATCTTTATAAAATTTAATGTTAAAATTACCTGTGTAAAAACCTTGTAAAAATTAAATTTTAAAAAATTAATTAAATGAAGTGAAAAAACAAATATTACTATTCTGCATTAGGGTTTTTTCTTTTATAATTTAGAAATTTCAAAAGTTGAAATAAATAAACAAAAATTAATGTTTATCCTTACTTTTTCTTAATTTATTATTTTCTTAAAAATTAAATATTTTTATTAATTTTGTTTTCTCTTTGGTTTAAATTTTACTTTTATTCATTTTTGATTAATTATATTATTTTTTAGCTCCTTTTAAAATTTGTTTTTTGCTTAAATATTTTATTCCTCTTCTAATTTTATGTTGTAAAAACTTAAATTTTTCTAGTAAAATTGTAAAACTTTATTAACATATAAAAGTTTCAATTAAATTGGTTTAAAGATTTTTATCTAAAAGTCATAAAAATCTTTTTGAATTGAATTGAAAATATTTTTAAATCAATTTGAATTGAAAATATTTTTTTTATAAATTAATTTTAAAATTGTTTCCTATTCAAAAATACAATTTTGTAATTTTTTTTTATTAAATAAAATTCACTAAAAATAAAAAAATTAAATTTTTGAAAAATAATTAATTTTGAGTTACAATCAAAAATAGAATTAAAGATAAATTTTTTTTCAATTATGATTGCAACATATATCAAATAACTTCAAAAAAACTAAATTTTTAATTAAAACAAAAGTTTGTAAGAAAATCTTTGAGAAGATGACAAATATGTTTTGATTATTTTATTGTTTTAATAGATCAAAAATCAAAAACACCAGAAAGAGTCAATAGAGTCATAAAAAAATTTAAATCAAGAGTCACGAAAATTAATCAGAAATTTAGTATACAAAGAAGAGTGTATAAAAATATCATAATCACGGAAGCCAAAAAACTGCCTAATAAAAATAATGCTGAAAAGAGAAAATTGGACTGATTACAAGAGAAAACTTTTTAGAAAGTACCAAAATATTAGGTAAATAAATAGACAAAAAAGAAGATCTTAATCAAATTTCGTCTTGCAGAACCAAACAAATAGTCTAATTAAGTCTCAAAGCAAAGGACTTTGACATAAACAATATTTAATAAAAATTTTCAAATTAATAATATTTTGGTGAATATTTTGGAAGCGAATTTTTCTGCAGAGGCAAACTATTGTTACCATGGGAACACTAAATTATATTTTTTAGACTATTTTAATATTCAAAAATAAGCTTAAAATTAACAAACGTTAGAATTATTTGTTTATCATATCTATCAAAGTTTCAAAATGTCAAACGATGACCCAATTGAAGTAAAAATTTATCTAAAAATTTAAAATGCTTCAGCAATTCCAATTTTTTAGAATGATACTGAATTAGATTTAGACATAGATCAAACTATAGAACAAATTGAATCAAAAGAAGTTCAAGATCTTAAGGATGAATTGAATGAAGTCATAAAACCCATGGATGCTCCGCCAATGTTCCCGCCTCATCCGGTTAAATGCCTGAATCCGCATGACTATCCGGAAAGCTATAATTCTAATTCAAAAAAGGAAGAGCTTATTCTACAATATGTCGAAAACTTTAAGACTCAATTCCAGTATATTTATCCCGACAGAAAAACCCTATTTATGGCTCCTTATAATGAATGTGGAATTGAAAAATTTGTGTGCACTACAATCAGACCAACTGTTCTCAAATTTTCCAAATTGTACGATTGGAAAGAATGTGCCCAATTCGTAGCTGACTATCTTCAATTCAGACTTCTTAAAGAACCTACCGAGCTTCCTCAAATTTTGTACTCACCAACTCATACATTGAAAATTCAAGAAGGAAACTGTTTTGATTATTCGGTTTTACTGGCCTCGTTGCTAATTGGCGCTGGTTACGACGCCTACATTGTCTCAGGCTATGCAACCAGAGAAGTTTGCAACATGGATCAATCAAGGATTATTTGTCCACTTTTGATAAAATCTATGGAAAAAAAAACTGAAATTAAAAGAAAAGAAATGGGAAAGTACACGGTAAAGCCTCCCAAGGACATGAACTCAAAGTATCAAGCTTCGCAAGAATCAAAGGCTAAAAAAAAGCTTGAAGAAGAGGCGTTGAAAAGAAAGCTTGAATATGAAAGGTATTTGGCAGAGTTGGAAAGGCCAGCTGCTGATCCATTATATGGTCTTCGAGTTCATGCTTGGGTAATGGTGCTAAGCGGAAAACGAGAAGTAGCCGAAACTTTTTTTATTGAAACATTGACAGGAAATGCTGTTTCAACTAAAGACGATGAATACTTGGGAATAGAAAGCGTTTGGAACCACAAAAATTATTGGGTTAATATGCAATCTTGCATTGATGGAACAGCTGTAAGCGATAATAAAAAAAAATAATATTTATCAGAATATTAAATTGAAATTAAAAAAAGGGACTTGTTTTTGATTTAGGAGATTCCTCTAAATGGGAATATATGCTGCCTTCAAATGACAAACCGATTCTCTTAGTACCACCAACCGAAGGAATGGAAGAAGAAGAAGAATCGAAGGATGTCGAAAAACATTTAGACTTACCTCCATCATGGGTAAATCAAATAGACATTACTCTTAAAGGTTGATTTATTTACCATTTAAAATACTTATGTTTTTTTAATTTTCCACTCTTTTTAAAGATTTCGAAAGACGCTGTCCAGAAGGAAAAAAAGTTGTGTTCTACAAAAAATGTAAAGTTGAAAAATTTGCTCCCTATCTACTTAAAGACAACATGGTTCTTAAGATAACAGAATACTTGGATTCAGAAAGTAAAATTGAATTTTATTTTTCAGCTAATAAATTGTGTTAATTGATTTTTTTTTTAATTTAGTGAAAGATTTAAAACAAATAATCGAAGAATTTGTTCATCGAGCAGACAAAATAAACAAGAGAGTGATAAATTTCCAAACTGGTTGGGTATTGGAAACATTTGATCGTGGCCGATCGAAATTTTTGAAAGAACACCGATTTCAGCAAAGCAAAGCTGGTCCAGAAAACGAGCGTATCATGCACTTTTACCATGATGCTCGGGTAGATGGTCTAAAATGTAGAGAGGAAACACCGACTGAAATGTGCGAACATTTCGAAAACAGACCAGACTTTTTGTATTACCGTAAAGTCGTTTTTGATAAAAGGCAAAAAAAATTTGGCCCTCAGGATGGAGACAATTACAGGCCAATTTTAGTAAAAAAAAATTTTTTTTTGACAATTTATTTTAGGATTAAAATGATTTTATTTAAGAAAATAATTGAAAGATACAATCGTAATTACAAAAGAAAAGCAAATGATGATATGCATGAGCTTATTTATAACATTGAAGCTGAAAAGTTTCAAATAACCTATCACCGCGAGTCGACTAAAATAGCTCCTTCAACTAGAGAATTCCTTAAACCGCCAAATTGGAATGATAAGAGTACTACATGGAATTGGAATCTTGATTTGCACCAAACTTATCAAGCTAGCAATGAGTACCAGCAAAAAAAGAATGTTGAATTGTACCAATTTTTATCTTGGCTGATTAATGAAGAAGAAATGGTGAAAAGCATGGTGCGAAAATCAGAAGAAGAAGTTAAATCTATTCTAAACGATCGTACTCATGAAGAAACTGTGACAGAAAAGACCGTCTCAATATACGACACGGATCGCAATGAAAAAGCTAAACAGTATAAATTAGATATAGTAATTTAATTAATGTTTTTAAAATAAAGTTTATATTTTAAAAAAAAGGAGAAAAAAATTAACGAAGAAAAACTTCGCAAGCAAACTCATGAAGTTGATTATTTGGCTCCATTCTTGGCCGAGAAAGGCTTAAGTGACAGGCAGTCAATTTCTGCTTCAGCTGCAGCCGATTTGAAAGAAAGATGTCTGAGTGATTTGAAACAGCGACTGATTGATAAAGCGAATTTGATACAAAAAAGATATGAAGCAGTGAATATTTTATTTTTTTTTTGCTTTTTTTTTGGTTTCAATGGCAATTTTTTTTCTTAGGAAAGCAACGAAATGCAAAAGAAACAGCAATGGTATCAAGCAAACCAAATAAACATGAGTCGAGAGGATGAACAAGAATATTTAGAATATTGCTCAGATGCCTTGTTCAGAATACATATTCTGGAATTGCGATTAAACAGGCATAAAGAAAAAGCTCCAATTAAATATCAAGAAATGGAACAACGTCTTAGAGCTGATCCAAGATTAAGTCAACTAAAATAAATTATTTTATTTCTTCATTTAATTCAATTTAAAATAAATAATTTTCTTAATCAATTGACATTTTTAAAAATATTATTTAAATAATCTCATTCATACATTCTGCATCTAACCCTGTTTTTTGATTTAAAAAAAGACCAAAAAAAAGAAAATAAATACCTTCTCAGAGTATGAATTACCAATATTTTGCCAGCTCAACAAAATGTTTACGGTAGTTTTCAATTTGCTGCTTGAAATTTCTAATAAGTATTTTCCAGTTAAATAAACATTGCTAAATTTTTTAGGCTATAATATAAATAATTTTTCAATAAAAATTTAAGTTTTAAAAATAAAATTAAAAAACAATGAACTGTTCTAAAATTACTGACACTAATTAAGGAACATCATACAGTGTTTCTAAAAAAAGTCCAGGAATGGTAAAATTACATTATACCATTCAGTAAAATTTAGAAAAATCCAAGGTTTTTTTTTATACTAACCTAATTTTTTTTTAATTTTAAAAGGAATAAAAAAAAAACAAACAAATTCAAAATTTTCTTCAAATTAACCCTAAAAATTAATTTATTTCTTTTTCTAAAATTTGAAAATTAAAATATTAGAAAATAATATAATTCTCTAAATCTTAATTATCAGTTGAAAAATAGATTAACCACAAAATATTGATGAGACTAACGGGTGCCCATTAAAACTTGTCCGAAACTTCAATTGATAATAATAATAATAATAATAATAATAATATAAGTTACAACAAGCTAGCAAGCTAGACTTGCGAAGATGAGAAACAGTAGGATCCCATCTATGGTAACTGTGGTTTGTACACTGTGTTTAGAGCACAGTCACTTCCAGCTCTGCCTTCATCACACTGAAGATTGATTATTCCTTAGGTCACCATTCCCTCGTATCGATTCTACCGAGCCTCAGGACTTCATCCATGGTAGGTTTCTCCTTACGTCTGTACTTATCTAGTCTGTTCTAGAATTGGTTGACGGATATGGATTGTCCAATCTCTTGGGGTAGGGCGTTCCATGGCATAGTCACTATGTAAGTGAAAAAGTGGCTGGGACTGGTCGGACAAAGCTGTGCTGGTTGGAGCTTCCTCTTGTTCTACCGTTGACTTTGACAGACGGGGCTATGTGCCAGTTTACAATGTTGGTGCCTGTGTAACATTTATAGAATTGAATAAGATCACCTCTCGTCCTCCTGTCCTCCAGGGAGGTTAGATTTAGTTTCATCAGTCTCTCACAGAAAAAAAATTATGATCAGATTGACATAAAATTATGAAAATTTACAGTTGAATACAGAATTTTGTCTATTTTCCGAAAACAATAATAGTTTTTTAAATTTTTTAGTTTTTCGCATGCTCAATGCTCAGGTGTGACAAATACCCCGACCCAAAATTGTCCTAGGTGTTCAAGAAAATTTGAATACCAGTATAATATATCAATTTGTAGATCAATTTTTCCTGATTAAAATTTGGACACCCGTTAAAAGAATCTAAACTCTAAAATAATAAAAAAAATGGCGTTTACAGGCAGAAAAAGTCCCAAAAAAAAAATAATTTAATATCGCCAATTTTTATGAAATATTTAAATTTCTTTTGAAATTTTTTCTTAGTCTTAATCTTAACTTGAACCTATGATCTGTCTTAAGCTTTCTATTAAAGATCCTATTTAATTAATCAAGGAATATTTTTTATCGAATTTCCACACCAAACCAAATCTAAAGATTCTTTTATCTTAAGAAAAAATTATTGGTAGTTAAAGTTATTTGACTCAATTTCATTACAAAATTACTATAATTTTAATTAAAAAATAATAAAATGAAAAATTAGTTCTTATTGAAAATCATTTTTTAAGAAAAATAAATGAAAATCTTAATATATGACATATCAATTCATTTTAAGATCTTGAACGATCATTTTTAAGATATAGATAAATTTAATTTAACTTAGAAGCATAATTAAATCTAAAGGGTATACTTTGGTTCAAATAAACCTTAAATTTTGAACAAAATTTAATTTAATATTGCACTCAAATTCTTCCAAATAAGTTTAATAGCGTATTTAATTTTTGTATATAAAGCTTTATTGAAAAAAAATTACATAAAATAGAATTTTCTTTAAAAATAATGCACTAAATGCTATTTTTGACTTTTTTCAGATCATTTTGGATTTTCTAGATTTCGAATTTATCAATAAACATGAATTTAAATAAATTGATGTTCATAAAAAAATCAGGTAAATGTGAATCAAACAAGTTTAATTTCCGAAACTCGACTAAAGTTTTGTTTAACAAGCTCCAATTACTCGATCTATTCTTTACTCAAATAGCATTTCGACAAGTGCATTACGTCGTGATTACAGTAAAACAATTTTTTTTCAAAAAAAATATTTTAAATAAAAAAAAACACTTTTAAATTAGAATATGTTGGAATTTCAGAAGAAGATTTATATTCTAGTCTTACAAGCAAATCGGTGAATAAAATTTTGATGGGTGAATTATTTAAAGGTAAATAAACAATTTTCTTGGTTTATTTTCTTATTATTTATATTTTCTTTTTATAGGAATGTTGACCACACTCGGAAAATTTTTCACCGAACCGGTCACTATCAATTATCCGTTTGAAAAAGGACCATTAAGTCCCAGATTTAGAGGAGAACATGCATTAAGACGTTATCCAAATGGAGAAGAACGCTGTATCGCTTGTAAATTGTGTGAGGCTGTGTGTCCAGCCCAGGTTGGAGCAAGATTTTTGTTTTTAATTTTTATTAATCTTGAAATAATAAAGGCAATAACAATTGAAGCCGAAGAGAGAGCTGATGGTAGTCGAAGAACCACTAGATACGATATTGATATGACAAAATGTATCTATTGTGGCTTTTGCCAAGAAGCCTGTCCAGTTGATGCCATTGTTGAAGTAAATAAAGAAACAGTTTAGCTTTTGTGGATAAAAGAATAAGATAAAATTTTCTAGGGCCCAAACTTTGAGTATTCAACAGAGACTCATGAAGAGCTCATTTACAACAAAGAAAAACTACTTTCAAATGGAGATAGATGGGAGCCAGCAATTGCTGCCAATCTAAAAGCTGATTACAAATATAGATAAATGAAATCCTTTAAGAATTTTATTGGCTTGGTTAAATTTAAATTAAAAAACTAATGTTTAAAAATAAAACATTTTAGATCACTTTGGTCATAAATTTTTTTGAAATTATTTTATTAAGTAATGATGACTTAATAATGAATCGTATTATCAACATTAAATTAATTTTTTTTTTTTTTAAATAATAGTAAAAAAAGCTGAAATAATTCAAATTTAAAATGCGAAGAGTTAATAATGCATTTATGTGAATTTTTCGCACTAAAAAAAGAAATGAGCGAAACAATTTTTTTTTATATTAAATCTTATTTTCAAAACATTGCAGAGTTATAAATTTTATTTATAACTAGCCTAATCTTGGTCTCTTCTCAATTGGGTAAAACTAGAATCTTGAAGATTTTATTTTTATAACATAAATTTGGTTTTTTCGAGCGGGTTTCTGACTTTTGAATTGGATACGCTTTTCCTTGACAGTAATGATTAAGTAATTTAAAATTTTTTATTATTAAATAATAAAATACCATCGAAAAGTTAAAAGGAAGGAACCTTATGTTTAATGGAGAATGGACCCCCTATTAAAAACTTGATTAAAAAAAATTTTGGCTTATAATAACTTTTATTAAATAAATAAATAACAAATAAAAAATAATTAAAATAAATGAACAAATTTTACAAAACTTTACAATTGTAATTTAGAATATCACGAAAAACAAAGTTCTTTGTATAGACGCCTTGCTCCTCATTTTGATATCTTAGTCGATCCTGACGATTAGAGGCATAAAGATGAGTGTCGACCAGTATACATAAAGAATTGTTGCGAACTCTCGATGTTGCAACATACAATTGTCCATGCGAAAACACTGGCTTTCTAAGCAATAGTCCGACTTTGTTGAACGTTGTCCTTGTGATTTGTTTATTGTCATCGCAAATGACAAACGAAATGGAAATTGAGTCCGTGTCAACCATTCACCAGCATCATTTTGACTTGAACTAAATTCCGATCGGCCAAAAAAAATTCATTGCCGGCTTGAGGTCCAGACAATACAGAACATTTGACACTATTCTGATTGTTCGCATTGGGCTACTCTCATTCGAGTACCATTGCACAAACCATACGCCACAGACCAATTTTTTGCAGCATCACCACAGCTTTGATGTTCAGGCTATGAGGTGGAAATCCATTTGGAGTATTCCTCAAAGCCTCTACGATTGGATAATCATTTGTATCAGGCACTATGCCAGTCTGATGATCAAGTATACTGGTTGATGACAAGCGTTCGTGATTGTCCCCTTGCAACCGTTGCAGAATCAATTCATTTATTTCCAGTGAATCGCAGTTGGTTGGACACAAGATTGCATTGTTCAGTCTATCTTGTTCCTGCAAGTCAAGAGGACCAAAACCAAATACCTGATTGACAATGTTGTTTTGGCAAACAACTCGGTCAGGAAGTCGAACCATATATTCACCACCATATGACTTCTACCATCGTCAATCTCTATTAACCAATTCTTAAACCCATGTTCATCGGGGTTAGCTCGAACATTTTCGGTAAATTCCAGTAGAACGATTCCGGTCATAATACGACTTTTTAATGCACATTAATATGCCGGCTTTAATATTTTCATTGTCCGACACTGGACAGCAATGACGAAAGTCCCCAGTCAACAACATGACTTCGCCACCAAAAGGAACATTTGGCTTTTGTATTATGTCCCTTAGCAAGCGATCAACACATTCTAACATTGCTCTTGAGACCATAAACAGCATGGAATAAAAGTAAAAATTTCTCAAAATCTAATATTCAGTGCTCTTCGCTGCCTCAGTATGCTGTCTACGGAAAGTTCATCCATGTTAGGAGGCATGTCTCGATCTCGCCATTGTAATCCGCGCTCATCAGGTATCGGCACATTACAGAAATCCTTACCTTAGATTATAGTGGGTTATACCCGTCGTTTCCACCACATATCTTAAATGCTACAATATTTGAATAAATCGATAAATCTAAAATTATTATCTATTTTAAAAACAACTTACACCAAGCGCCTTGTAATAATTACCATCGTTAACTTCATGACGATAGTCTTCACTCGTTGGCTCACGAAATGCTTCCCAAAACTCCAAAGCATTCGGGTCGGTTGGGTTGAGTCAAAGAATCAAAGAAAGTCGGATTACGAACATGCAACAACAATAGTTTTAAATGAAATAGATCACGATTAGTTGGATGAATAAATAGAATCCGATCAATAACCCGGTTACCTTCTTCCACCCGAACACGTTCAGCCCATCGATCGGTTCTCTTGTTAAAACAATAGTGATGAACGATGTCGATACAAAAGTTCGTAAGCTCGATTATCACGAATATTTAATTAGAAAAAATCGGTCAGCATAGTACAGTTTGCTGTTAGGTTACGGTTCGGTTTTCTCTGTTGAATACAATATTCTTCCGATTGTCCAAATGAAGAATCAAGTGAATAAAAGTGTGAGATATATCGTAGCGTTTGAAACGTTTGAAACGTCTACCCTCGTAAAGTCTTATCTCATCATTTACGACATGAACAATTTAATCATGCGGAATATAGCGTTTGGCATATAATATTTTACATGAAGTCGATTTTTGTAATACTTTTTGAGAGTCACTCAAGAGTTTGC
This sequence comes from Brachionus manjavacas, assembly GCA_019054805.1. NCBI lineage: Eukaryota > Metazoa > Rotifera > Eurotatoria > Ploima > Brachionidae > Brachionus > Brachionus manjavacas. Next base: position 3,006,012 of record JAHQIY010000005.1, read on the forward strand.
AGTCAGCTAGTCTTAATTGCGTTGATCCCTCTCATCGTATCCAGCTTCGCCATATGGAAACAAGAGAGGAAAACACAATGGATCACAATTTGGATCTCTCAAATCAATACTTTACATTAAGTTATTGACTCTTTGAGGAACAATTCCAATCACGGGAAGATCAAGGTTTCTTGCTTGAGCATAGGCAATAACTCCATCATCAGCTGGGCCATCTTGATCATCAAACACAGCGGCTACCATTAATTGTCCATTTTACATTTTTTGCTGTCTGCCATTGAGATTTATACGGACATTTGTATTACTCGGTACAAATCGAGTAATCCACATACGGACATTGAGTGGAACTTGCTGACGCTTTAGAACATCCCGATTGGTAAGAAATAACTTAACCAGAGGATTTAAATCAGTAAGCATCTGATGAATCGATTAGACAATTTCTTGCCAGACAACACCGTGATTTCCGTTCCCGTTTTGAACCATAAAATCGATTATTGCTCTGTCCGAATTCAACATTAAATACTGAGCAGCCTTTAAATTCAAATTTCCATTAGGGCCGTAAAACATTGGCGGAATCCGGTAATAGACGCTTCCATGAACCTTATTAGTAAGGTTAGCAATTATTGTGGCGTTCATATCTTCCGGATCAAAACTAGACTAAACGGCAGCCGTTCAAAGAGAGAGTTAAATCGAGGAATATTTTGCGAAAGGCTATCTCCTATTTGGATTCATTTGATTATTCTTAATTTTCAAAGCTGGATGAATCGTTTCTAAAATTGGTACCACAATTTCATTTCTTTGACAACATTTAGAATAAAACCCGGCAGAATTGACCTCCTTGGCCCAATAGAGTGCCGAACTAAACTCACAATAGAGATCCAGTAGTCCTTGGTCGTCATTTTCAATAACAACTTGCCTAGGAATACTCCAATAATTTGACAATTAAAAGTATCATCATGGGTTTCATTCGCGCTTATAACTCTTATTCCATTTCTATTTGCTTCAATTCGATTTTGGCTTTAGTCTGGATCTACGTTTTCATGTCTAAAGCGGTCACGCATTACTTTTGTGACCACATTATTTAGGGATTCTTCAATTAAACTATTGTCAATCTGATCATATCGATCAAAAAAATTTCGTCTAAAACAATTAGATACGGAGAGAGCATCTTAGTTTGAAACGTGTCTGACACGATTAATTCTGTCATCCCCGGCTAACGTTAAGGCAGTCCTCCTTCTTCTTCGTTTAGAACCTGAAGGGAGATTTTCCTCTTCTTCTCATATTAGGATTGCCAAAAAAAGCTTTGCCTTTATTTATATTTTACCCAGTTTTAACTTCTTCCACATTGCTTAAACCTAAAATTAATTAATTTATTAATTTAATTGTAAATTTAAGCCATACTGAATTCAAGTTCGGAAATTTGATCAGAAATCAGCTGTTTATTTTTGAATGAAGTCATTTGCTGAACTTGTTCTTAATCAAGTTGAATTGACATTGGATGAATTCCTTCCCCAATTACTCCAACTTCATGCAATGAATTTGAGGTTCCAGGACGATCACAGATCATATTAACAGTTAAACTTTCTTGGACCACATTGACAACTATTTTAATTTAGGACATCCCAATAAAATTAATAAAAAAATATATTACCATTAAAGCGGGCTTTTAAAGTCCTGTACGAAAGTCTTCGGTTGGTCCTCTGGAAAAATTGTCTCCCTATTACAGAAATTGACCCACAATTCGTCAAACGTAGACCAAACAACTTGATGATAAAACTATCATCAACTGACGTAAGCACTGTCTCTAAAAAATTTAAAAGATAAAAGAGTTTTTTAATTTAATAAAATATAATAACTTGGTGGCATCTTTTTGATAATTAAAATTTAATTATGATCTAGAATATATATTTAATTAGTAACCCATCACCCTATAGGTAGCGCAAAACGTGCTTTAGCTTTACTTTTGATTTAAATTTTGTGGAAAAAAAATATCTTAAAAATTGGTAAACAAAGATTAAACAATATTCATGGCCAATCTTTATTCAGAATATAAAAAATATTTAAAAAACCAGGCTAATTGATTTTTCAAATATTAAATTACATTCCAGTAAAACAAGCTGGTATTAACAACTATTTAGGTTTTTAATTAGAACCGTGAAACCTTGTTAATTCGAACCACCAGTCGTGAGTTTAAGTATGGCTTCCTTCCAAAACCATTCTTTATTTTCTCTTTAGAGGCTCGTTGTAACACTATTTTTAATTGACAACAGTAATGCAAGCATAATTTACCAGGCATGTAAAATATATCGAAAATTGTTCATACATTTATTAGACAATGGCTCAATGCAGTCGTGTTTACCAGCTTGACCTGGCTTATTTTAAAGATTTACTTGCCTACTAAACCAAACTTCATTTTTAGAATAAACGGCTCCCTGCAACCGCATTTGTTCAACGAACATGCTTGAGATTATTGAATGACTTACCCTCCAGACCAGACAATATTTCCGTTTAGTGGCTACGGGCAACCGAGATTAATCCAACAACCAAGCTTGGGTACATATTATGGCATACCCTCAAATTCAAATAGTATTTATTTTTAATTGGAAACATGTAACCATCAAGACTCCATGATTTTTAACCTATTTTATAAGCCCGTCACCTTGGTCAATTATAATAAAGATTAAAATGATTCCGTGCGGCATTCTAGACAACCATTTTTTGAATCTAATTAATAACTAACCGGTCGTTAAGGTAGGTTAAAATTCGATAAAAATGGTTCCGTGCAACCATTGAGACACCCCATTTTAAATATTTTTTAAAGAAACCTCTTCTACCAGTTCTTAATGGGGAGCTACCAACAAAATGTTTTTTTCAGATATTGATTCCCCATCTTTTTATAACGGTTCCGTGTAACCGCTATTTTGGATGAAAGATGAATTTTTCTTTCATCCTATATTGACAGCGAAACACAACATAGCTTTATTTTTGAAAAAGAATTTTAAATTTAAATTTTGTCTTGTAAATTTTAAAATGATATTCATTGGGGGATTTTTCTCCCTAAATCGATTTATTTCACGAGATTTTGACTTGTTTAATCGGTATTTCCAGCTAGAGGCCGCATCATCAATGGCTATAAAAAAAATTTTGGGTATCATTTAATGTCTAAATAAATTTTCAGGGAACATTATTAAATAACTTATAGGTATCATTGATACTTTAAAATAATAATTGGACATGATTGAAGCCTAAAAAAAATTTTCGGGTATGATTGATACCTAAAAAATTTAGACATCAAGAAAATTTTCTGGTATTATATCAGAACCTCGATTACCAACAAAACTCTTTTCCCTCATTTTATTTATGAAAATTTGAAATGACGTTCCCCAGGCCCACCCTTAATACCTAGCCCCCAATTGACCTCATATTCGTGATCAGCACTCTAAATTACCTCTTGTAAGCTATTTCCCCCCTTTAAATTTAAAAAAGTTTTTATTATAAGACAAAATTCGGTCTCCATGTCCCACTCAACACCTTCAGAAACCATTTAGAAACTTCAGAATAGAATTTTCAGAAACCGTGACCGTGTCCGCATTAGCCGAACAACCTTTAAGCGGGCGGTCATTTGGCCGGTCAGCTAGGTGGTCAAATTTTTGGACCGTCAAAATAAACGGTCTAAAATATACGGGTGGCCAAAAAACCGGCCTAAGAAATACGGACGGTCAAAAATACGACCAAATTTTTGGCGGTTAGCTGCTTAAATTGGATTTTTTTCGAAATAATGTTATTAATTTTTAAAAAAATAAATAATTAAACTTATAGAAAAAAAATTTTCTTTTCCAACACTAACTCTAATCTAAATGACTTTTATTAAGAACATTAAATAAATTTATATTCGAATCGAGATATATTGATTACCCAATTCCATTGTGTAATTGCTACCTTACTATTTCCTCCTTTTTTCCTGAAAACTGAACTTTGTAAACATGTGCCACATGTTACAATCTATGTATTCTTAACTTTCATTTTTTTTTAGCTAATTTACTTTATTTTGATTTTTTTTTTTATTTATTCTGAAGGAGCAAAAATAAATAAATATAAATAAATAAATATATCTTGAATATTTTTTACAAAATTAAATTTAAGACTTAGCTTTTTTAAAATTCTCATTGTCTTTAAAGATATATCTCTCATTTAAAGATAAAAATTGATAAAATATACAAAAATATTTTATTTAATTTTTAATTATATAAGAAAATGTTTAAATTGAAAATTTCAAAAATTTTTCGCTTATTTTTTTTGGATTGTGATTGATTGATTCGGAATTTTTATGTGAATCACTCACACTCACTAGTTGGGTGCAATGCACTCAAACTCACTTAAAGATTAAGATACAGGCGAATTAATATGATCCCTTTGTTAGCTGAATGGGCGTGTCTAAAGGCAGCTTGGTCCGACATAATAAATATTGGAGTCCCAATGATAAGTACCATTCATTTTATAAATGAGTATTGAATTACTCATTTTTTGGTAATTAGTTTTTTAAAATTCATATTTTAAAAATTAATTTCTTAAAAAAATATTAAATGATCAGCTGATAGATCATATTTAATAACAGATATTATCGATTAATGATGATTAATAATGAGGCAATTAAAATTCTTTAATTAATTGTTTAATGAATGTTAATTTTCGAAAAAAAAGAAAAAATTTCATTCAATTTAAAATAGACTTTTATTAATAAAATTAAAAAAATTTAAAAAAATGTAAAGTCATTACATCATAATTAACTAACACAAATACTTAAAAAATAACTTAAAAAAGGAATAATTGTTCAAAATAAATTTTATTTATGGCATTTTTTTGTTGCCGTTTATATCAATAAATACATCTCCAAAACAGAGAACTTAAAATAAAAACATAGAAAAAGAGCTCTTAACTTGACAAAAAAGCGCCTCAAAAAAAAATCAATTTATCCGGTTTTTATTCAACAATACGATAACAAGTTAATTAATATCACCTAAATACTAATATACATGTTCATGGTCTCTGATAAGGATGATGTCTAGCTTGAAGCAGCCTGTTTCTTTGAATTCCGGTCAGCTGATCAAGCGAAACTGCTCCTTGCAAACCTTGCAATTGTCGATAATCGATTAATTGGTAACCGACTGGCACTGACCCTACATTCTGGCCAGAGGCTACTTGAGCTTGTCCTGCACCTTGAGCCGGAAAACCATTCAGACCAAAAGCTCCGCTAGCTAGTTGATAATTTAAAAGTTGTTGTTGCTGCAGTTGCTGCAATTGTTGAAGCTGTTGATTTTGGTTTTGATTGAGATTATTGCCAGCAAGCATGTAACCTTGCTGTGTAGCAATGGCAGCTTGAGCAGAAGGTGAAGGAGCATACACTTGCTGTCCAGACTGGCCATTATAAGCTAAAACAGCTGCTTGGCCATTCATTTGATTGTTGGCAGATTTGGGGGACTGTGTTTGAGGAGCTTGTTGTTGTTGTGGAGGATTTGAATTCTGCTGCATGGGCTGTTGGGCTTTTTGATTAGCTAGCTGTGGAGCAGCTTGGTAAATTATTTGCGGAGTCTGCTGAGCTTGTTGAATATGACCTGTCTGTGCACTTGTTTGATAAAGCTGACCATTAATGTTTATTGTGTGTTGGGCAGGAATTTTTTGCATCGCAGCGGCTTGTTGCTGAGCTTGGGCCTGAAGTATTTGCTGCTGAAGAATGGCCTGAGCTTGAGCTTGCTGTGCAGCAACCAACTGCTGTTGTACTAGACCTGGCGCTGCGGTCACATAGGTCAGACCATTAGGACCTCGGCACAGAAAAACCTGCTGTTGGAGAGGCGATTGAATTGAGTGGTTCAAAAAAGACTGGGCATGGAGACCACCGATTGACTGAGGGATCTGGGGAGCCGCATAAGGTAACCGGATTCCCAATGAATTTGGCTGATAAACAAAAGGACTCAGATTTGAGGGTAATGCGTGTCTATAAGCAGTGTAAGCTGTCGGCTTTGGATAAGTATTAGTGGCCGCTTTGACTGTTCCATTCGGAGTGGTAGAAACAATGGGAGTGCCATTAGGGGTTGCTGATTGTGCTTGGCTTGAATTTGGTGTTGTGGTACCGTTTTGATTTTCTTGCTTGGGAGATGCTGAAACTTGCTCAACTTTTTGTTCATCCGCAGTTTTCGGAGTTGTATTCTCTATTTCGTTTTTTGCCTCTTCCGCTTGTGTTTGGTCAGTTTCTTTTTCCTTTTGTTTCTCTTCTTCGCTTTTGTCACTCTCTTTAGTCTGATCGTCTATTTTGTCTTTTTTCTCTTCAACTGTTTCTTCACTGGATTCTAAGGCGCTGTTTTGCTCAGCTTTTGTTTCCGAATCGTTGCCATTTTTCTCATTTGATGATTGCACATTTGTTTCGGCACACTGAGGAATTATTTCCAAGTCAGTAAAACTTACTGGCCATTCATTTGACCCATCAGTTCTAAGCCAAGTGACTACTGCATAAGGTAAGCAGTGTCTTGGTCGTTTTGCTGGAATTTTATTGGAATCATATTCATATAGAAAAATCTTGGTGTAAAAAAAAAATTAATACTTTTTTTAAATAAAGTTGGTCAAAAGTCACAGTCAAGTCTGAACTTTGACTTAAAATATTTTTTTAGTATTTTAGTTCTTTTTGCAAGAGAAATATTTAAAATCAAAATTTTCTAAAATTTTTTTCTTAATGATAATTTTTGAGCTACTGTTAGTTTTAAATAAAAAAATTACTTGTGAATGATCGAATTGAGTTTCAATGATGTCATTTTCTTTCGGTGCAATGACCGACATGTGACTGTTAAAATTTAAAGTTGCTGGTATTGGTGCCAATTTGGCATCTTTTCGCACCAAAGCTAGGGTCTGTTTGCCGTAGCAAATCTTGAAAATGATCATTTTAAGACTAAAATGATCAGGATAGCGATGCAATTCATTGAATCTAAGAGCCACATCAGGGTATTTACACAAATACACGCCTGACTTACTCTGTCCAATTACGTTGTAATTACTCTCTTGACACTGGTACCCATTTTGAACTACTTCATTAATTTGATGGTCATTTTCAATCAAAAAAGCATAATGTTCTTCATGTTCGCACTCTTCCTTTGCCTGTGATTTGAACTCTGTTTTGATCTCTTTTCGTATAATTAAATTAATTTGAGTTTTTTTTAATTTAAAAAAAAATAAAACCAAAAATAAAAGTGTTTATTAAAAACAATTTAAAAAATATAATGGAAATAAAATCAAAAGATCTCTTAAAAATCACAACGATTAGGATTAGATTTTTAATCATTCAAGCTAATGTTTAAACAGTAAAACAGCAATTAAATTTTTTTGTTGTTGAAAAGTTCAATTTGATCAATCTTTAGGCAATCTTGAATTAAAGTTTTTATTTTAAATGCCAAGATTGAACCAAAGAAACTCGAAAATATTAGCGTTTGATTAGATGTTTCCATTAGATATTACTCATTTTTAAATAGCATTCAGGGTTTAATTAATTTTAAGAGAAGCAAAAATTATTAAATTACAAAATAAAATTATTTTGTACAAGAACTAATATTAAATGTTAATTTTTAATTAAAAAAATTTATAAGAGATATTTCTCTTTTGGACACTCGACCGAATTTGGAATAAAATTAGTGGGTCTAGGTCGAGTGACCGTGGTGAATTACTAGATTAGCAACAAAACAAATAATAATTACGCTGCGATAAATAAAATTTTAAAAAATAAAGATTGAGAAAATTTACATACAAACTTTCATTTTTTTAATTTTTTGGACATCTTAATCTAAATTTGTAAATTGTTTAATTCATCATTTAACTCGATGGTTTCTCATCAGCTAGAATTAAGAGTAAAATAAAGTGCATCAGATTTTGCCGTTTAACTCGTTTGCTTCAATCCGATACATTTTATTTGCATTCATTTTTTTCTATTATCAACACAGTTTTAACAGAGCAAACTTAAAAAATGTGATTAAAATTCATTTTTAATCATCTAGATTTTGAAAAAAATAATAGCTATTTTACAGCGGTTTAGTTATAATGTTAAAAAAGCTTTCAATAATCATTTCATCAGAGTTTAATTTTAATTTTAAGGACATGGGCAAGGACTTTCGTGCTTTGAAATTAAGTGCAATTTTTCATTACCGAAATTGTTAGGAAAATGATTGTTGACAAAAAAACATTTTCGAAGTTTAAAAAGTGTTGTGAGTATTTTAATTCATCACTTGTAAATAATTTACTAAATTTCGACAGCATTTTCGCAAACAAGATTATCACAGTAAAAAAATAATTTTAAATTTTAAATTTTTTACTTTTGAAAAAATTATAGGTATAAAATTTTGATTTGATTTTTTATTATTTATCAATATTTGACTATTAAAAAACATTTGGTTAATTTCTTTTAGTAGTTAGCATTGTTAAAAATTCCCAAATTATTAATGTGCAAACTGCTTAAATAAATTTTTTTTTTAAATAAAACCAATTTTAAAATTTTCATGCTATAATTATAAAATTGAACAAGTTTATAATTTTTCTAAATCCGTGAAAAAAAAACAATGATTGAAAAAAAAGATTTTTTTTAATTATTTATTTTTTATTGATCTCATTGATTATATTTATAAATGCTAGAAACTAGCATTTAGTAATTAAAATGCTTCTAATTGGAAAAATAAAGTAATGATCAAAAATTGTTTTTTTCTAACTTTAAAATTTAATTGAAAAACATTTTTAAAAAGCAAACATTCGATGTTTTTATTTATAATTTGCAAAACTCTACCGAAAATATATGCAGAATTATACTACACTGTTTGTTAAAAATGAAAACATCAATAATTTTTAATCATAAACTTCAATTTGCCCTCAAATTTTAGACTTAACTTTTATTCTATTTTTATTTCGAGCTATTTTTATTTTATATTATAATTCAATGTTTTTTTTATTTAATTTAACCTTCTTTTGTTTTTCGTTATTCAAGTGATCAATAATAGACTTTTAAAAATAAATAACTTAAAATAATTATTTTAATTCATTCACACATTTAATTCATATATTTTAATTCAAACCATTTGTAAAACTCCATTTTCATATGGTGTTACACGAAGGGTAAAAATTAATAATTTTTGTGCATTAATTGACAGTATGTGTTCGATTCTTTAGATTTTTCTTAAACCTTTTTTTTCTTTTACAATAAATTTTAATATAATTGCTTGAAATGAGCTTTTATGCTTACGTCAAATCAATCTTTATTAATTTAATTAATTTATATTTTTGAAGTTTTTTTTAGTAAACCTAAAAAAGAAAAATTTTATTAAAGCTATAAATTATATTTTTGAACACTATTACTTAATTAATGTAGAATTATTTGCCTAGAAATTAAACTCACTAAATTTTTTATTAAAAAATTAATAATTGATAATGATTTTTATGAGAATTGACTAAAGATGTTCTATCCAAAATTTTAATTCTTGTAAATGATCAAAACAAACTAAGAAATATTGTTTAGTGCATTATTAAATCAAAATTTGTTCATAAAGATGACAATTTTGTTTAAAATTATTCACACTTAAAAACATTGTAGACGACCTCAAATATGAATTATTATTTTAATTCTTGACAAGTAAAAAATCATGTTTAAGATAATTTTAAATTGAATTTTTCTTTAGTTTTCGAGCAAAGTTTGGTTACAATTTGTTTTTTATCAAGATTTATTTTAACGGAACGCTTTTTCTTTACCTTTTATATTATTATTTCAAATAAAAAATAAAATTTTATTTTACTTAGTAATTATCTTTTTAGATCCTAATGAAATTTTATACTTACGATTTTTGAAAAAAAATCAATTTCAAAATTAAAATCTACTGACAATTTTTTTGGATTTTTTTTCATATTTTTGAAAAAAAAATTTTCATAACTTCTTCATTATTATATTATTAATTATATGGAAAAAGGATTTTTTCTATTCTATCGTTTCAATTCAGAAAAATTTGAACAACTTTTTTACTAAGAATAATAATTTAGTTCAGTAAAATTCTTAATGATGAAGCAAATATGTTTAATCCGAAAAATATCTGCAAAGACTCTGTAAAGTAATTGCAACTTTTTAATTGCAGAATAGCAGAAAATTGCATATTTTTATGCAGAAATTTTCATTACAAAATTTTTGAAAAGTTGAAAAGCATTCCGTTCCACACATTTTTCTATAATTTTCTATCCATTTTAAGTCATTAGGGAACAAAAACAAATAAATAAATCGCAAATTAAAAATAAATGAATTATAAATAATCTATATGAATGTTTAGTAAATAAATGAACTTGACTGAATTGCATATTTAATGATTTTTTTTTTTTTTTTACTACATCTAGTCTCGCTCCACAGGTCTCCTGCTGTAGCTTATTACTATTATTATTATTAGATCATTTACCAAATAACTCGACTCCTTACTGCATTTCAAAAAAAAGGTATTTAGAAAACATCTTCACTTAAGGGAAACAAATATTTTTCAATTCCTATAAAGTTAAATAATTACTAGTTGTGACGACCATTTATGATTTAAAACCAACTTACCGTCAAATTCCAACACGAAGTCCATTCAACTTACCCGTTTTAAAAATTAAAATGTTTTTATTTTTTTAAATATAAATAAAAAATAACCAAAAAACAAAGTGGCTAATAATTAAAACAAAGCGGTAATGATTAATAGATAAAATTTACAAAAAATAGCTATTATTTTCAAGTAATATAAAATCAAAACTACAGCTAGATCCAGCTAACTTATTAAGTATTTGATAATAAACATGCAATCATTTACCAAAAAATCAACAATCCAGACCGGCAGGGTCTAGATCAAGAATACTTTTCTTGCATTTAAAGCTAGGATTGACAAATTAAAGCTTTAATTAAAAAATACAGTGAACCCAACATGAAAATAAATCAAGAGTTTTCTAACATCTATTTACATAAAACGTGATTTTTCATCGAGCATTTAAGATCAAACAGTGAAAATTCAAAAAAAATATAAGGATTCACTAAAGACTATAAACAATGTTTTTTTTTATTAAATAAAAAGCTAAATATGTTACGCAGTTAATCAATGTTTATGTTTATGAGCCCATAACTAGTCAAAACACATTGATCACTATAGGATTAAGAGAGTAAATTAAATTTAAAATAATTAAACACAAGATAAAACAGTCATCACGTGATCAAAATATTTAGACTGGAATATTATTTTAGGCCTAGTAAAAAAATCGATTTACAGCTCAAATAATAGAGTCTTGGTGCAGTGTGCAAAAATTTTATATTTAGATTATAGAATTGTCAAAATAATCAAATAAATAAATGAGTCAAAAATTGATTTCCGATTGTAGCTAACTTCCTCCAGTAAAGATGTTTAATCGGCCCTCCCCTAATTCGTGACTGAATTTTTTGTAATCTGGTGAACTGACACTTTCGTGAGCTTCAGTTCTAGTGACAATAGTTCTTTAGTTCACCTTTTTTATTTTAATAGATTATTTAATAATTTTTTTAACCTGAAATACAATTGATATAAAAATATTTTATTAAATTAACAATCAATTAATTATTCAAAGTAAATCTATTTTCGACTAATCTAATTATTTGTCATTTATGTACATTTTGCTTTTATGCAATTTTAAGCCTCACATCCCTTTACATTCTAAAACCATAGTTTGACAGCTTCATCGATAAAAGAGACAGACTTTTTGCGGGTCACAATTTTATCTTCAAAGCCGCATTGATTCCGCAACATTTAACTATTTCAGAAAAATTATTGATTTTTTTTCTCAGCCAAAAAATTTTGCACTTCCTTTTTTTATGACCATTGAAGATTCTATTATTTGAGCAAAACAACACATAATAATCAATTAATTGTTGTCAAAAAATATCTATAATAAAATTGCTACTGATTATGTTAAATGTGAATAGCAAGTATTTAGAATATAAAACTGCACACTATTTAAAATTAAAAAGGACATTAAGTTTTGATGTCTTGACTAAACAAATCTCGGACAGTTAGAAAATAAGCTATGTTAAAAAAGGAAAAATTTTCATGCTTTGTATTGGCGTTGAGTCTTGATTAAAGCGATTAGTAAGTAAAATAAAAATCAAACTTACGTTCAAATTCTTGCATTAGTTTGTTGTTAACAATTAGTTCGTATTTTACGGGCTGCCAATTAATAGATTTTTTAATAAAAAATGAACTTTTAAGTAAGTTAATAAGCGTCTTGTTTAGGGTGGTGTTTGACTCGAGTTCGAAAAGCATTTCTTTGAGTTGAAATTAGTTTTGAAAGATGGAATTTTTGGTGTAAGGTAAGCTTACTGAATCCATTGGTCTGGGTGGTGTGATTTGTAGAGTTGAGGGTTGCGGGGATGGCGAGCGTCATTGCCTGATGGTGTGGACTTGACAGCAGCGTATTTGGCATTAGACTGTTGAACATTTTTATTTTTAAAATCAAAATCTAAAGTCAAATGGAATCCATTTTTTATTTCGCTTCTTTTATTATAAAGGTTTATTATAAATTTTCAGTATTTAAATTTTTTATGTTTTATTCTAATTCGAAGCCTTAGATTTTTGATCGAGTTATGTTTATTTCTATTTTGTTGATATCGTTTTTTTGTTGCTGTTGTAATTTATTATTTCTAAATTACGGTGAATAAATTAAATTGATTTTAAAGAGACTTGATTTTAGTCTTATAAAATTAGTTCAGAAAAATATTTGATTAACAAAAGAAGATACTTTTTTTTAAAGGTGTTAAGTTCCATCATGTCTAAAAAGTTCCTAGTAACATTAAATGAAAGTAAACATTTTATTTTCGTAATTTTTTCCCTCTATGGCAGATGCTATTTATCATTAATAAATTAATTCAAATAGTTTAACGAATCTCTATTACTTTAAAATAAAAAAAAAAAGTTTTTTTGATAATTTTTATACTTTTATTGTATAATTCTGTTTTTATGAAAATAATACTAATCAATTAGATTCAAATATTTAAAGAATTGCTGAATCAATCACAGTACAATATTTTTGACAAGTATTTTGGTTCTCAAGTCTGTATGTTAATAGTTTTTATTTCAGTTTAATTGTTATCAAAATTAACTTTTTTGAAAAAATTCCGATAAATTTTGCGGTATTGAGAAATTCGGTTTAAAATAATAAAAAGAACAGAAATATTAAAAAAAATTGAAATTCTTTTTTCTAAAGGTTTAATCTTAGTTCTGTAAATGAAACATTGTGCAATATTTAAAGTTGCATCAAATATCAAGGTCTGCTAAATTTGCAGAGTTTAGCAGAAATTAAATTCCAATTTAACCGAGCTTATTGCATTTTGCAGAGATTTTGCAGATGATTATCAGACTTTGACATTTAATGCAACTTTGAATGCTGCACTATGCTGCATTCAAAGAACTAATTTCAAGCTATCAGAAAAAAAGTATTTTAAGTGTAAAAATTAAAAAAAAATTCCCGGGTCTTCTAGTGTTAAATTATATATAATACCTTTTTGTCAAATCTAAGCTGTAGCCTAAAAGGCCTCGAAGATGAGTTAAGCACCCTCCTCTAGTATCCTGTTGGATAGCAAGGAACAAATATTAGCTGCAGAAAATTAGACTTTTAATTGAAAATGTTTTTTAATTAAGATGAAAATTATGAAAGTTTTGTTCTAAAATTTTAATGAGGATATCACACTAAAGCAAATAAATTTTATTTTAAATAATCTAATTAGATAAACTTGATTTTAATTTTTTTTAAATTTTTTTATCAGAATAAATTATTTTTTTTTTAAAAAAGATTCATGATTTTTATTTTAACCAGAAATCATTTGGTTTGTCAATTTAAATAACTATTTATTTAATAATCACAGCAGCAGACTAAGCCAATTTTATTTTAAATTAAAAATTATTAAAATGGCAATTAGAAAAATCATAATACTTGAACACGTGGAAAGATAATGTTCTCTTTGTATTAAAAGTCTTAGAAATAACACGTTTTTAAGTCTTTGCCTAAATCGTATTATTTTTAGCTTATAAGGGTTTCTAATGAATTTAATAAAATTAACATAAAAAAATTCAGAATTATATAAGGGATAATTAAGCTTTTAACTTTTTGACTCCTCAGTAGATTTAAGGACATTTAGCGTGTTCAAGTGAAAAAAAAGTAATTATAAAATAAAATTGTCATTTAATAAACATTCTTAGATTGGTTCGTTCAATTCTTCAATTTAAAGACATTTTTAAATGAAATAGTAATAAAAATGGTTTCTAAATAATGATCGAATTTCTAAAATCTAAAATTAAGTCTTTATATTGTAATGTATCTAATCTTCGATCATCGCTTATTTAAGTGATATATCAGGCATATCTAAATCAGAGAAAAGTCTAAATGCGTTCGAAGTGAAAAAAAAAAATATAATAATTCAAAATTTTTTTTAATAATTAATCAATTTTTTAATATTTAGAACAAGATTTATATAAGAAATTTTATTATTTTCTGCCTTCTTGATCGAAGCTTTACGGTAATATTTTAAAAATATATTCATGTGAATGAATTGATTTCTAAGAATCTGAAGTGGCTTTGAAGTTTAAGATTTAAATAGAAAGATTTCCTATTTAATAAAATAAACAAAAAAAAAATTAATTAAGAAGTATTTGAAAAAAATATTAATTAATGTCTGATTTAATTTTTTAAAATTCTCTTAGTAAAAAAGCTTTTAGTAAAATAAGTTAAACTTTTGAGAATCTATTACTTTTTGATTTTTTTTTCTTATAGAAAAGGCTTTTTCAAATTTAATCTCATTTTTTTTATTTTTAATGAATAGAAAAGAAATAGAGAAATATTTATTTAAGATTTTTAACAAGAAGAATATTTTAATGTTTTATTTAAATTAGCAATCTGATTTAATTGAAAATATGCATCTGAACAAAAAATTTAAATATTATTTTTTGTTTATTTTTGAAAAGACAAAAAAAAGCTAATCCAAATTAAGCTTTAAAAAAAGATGTCAGTCATTTAAGGTTAATAAAAAATAATTTTTTTAAAGTTTGCAAATATAGTATAAATCTATTAAAATTTTTACCAACAATCAACCAAGCTGTTGTTCCTATGCAAAACGAATAAATCTTTCGCCTTTTACTAAAGATTTCCGTGCTTGGGAACATCTTGACAGTATTGTCGCATTTGTGGAGCCTGACATCTCGAGTCGGGTAATAATAAATTTAATGTAAATTAATTTTTTTGTTATATTTTGGGATTCTTCCCCATTTTTATATCAATCACTCTTATTATATTCTTTAATTGTATATAATGGAACTTTTTAAATTTTTCCGGATATTGTTTAAAACGAATTTATTGTTAATTTTTTTATCAAAATCTAATCCTAAATGGCCTTGAGTTTTTTCATTATTGAATTCAAAACTTATATTCTGAATTTCTCATAGCAAATTTTATTAATACTATTTAATTTAATAACTCTAATTAAATTTTTTTTTACTGTAATATTTAAAAAATTTTAATACAGTGCCGGAATTTCACTTTTCAAGTCATATCATATGATATTAACTGATATCAGCTAACATCAAAAAAAAAAGAATTATTTACATATTTTTAGATATAGAAATTCAAATTTTAATTGACCTGATTTTAATTGATATCAAATGAAAAAAGCTGATATCAGTTGATATGAGGAAAGTTTAAAAATATGATATTAAATGATATTAGATACCGATTCTCTACGTGCAATCAAGATCATTTTGCTCATGTTAAAACATTCTTGTAAAACTTACATTTTAAAATAATTTTTTCTAATTTTGAAATTAATTTCATAAAAATAATTTTTTGATAATTCAATAAATTTTTTATGTGCTTTTTTATTTATTAATAAATGGGCTCAATCATCCCTTTATGGGTTTTGACCTTTGATTTCTTTGGTTGAGTTGTAATGAATTTAGTAAGGAATTTCAATGATTTACTAATTTTTGATGTCAAAAATTAATTTTAAAATCGAATTGATTTTTTGTTTTTTTTTTGCATAATTTGTCTTAAAAATATCTTTCATTATTGAACTTGAAAAAAAGTATCATAGAAATGTTATAGCTTAGTAAGATTTTTTTCTATTTTTTTAGTTTCACTGTTTTATTATCATTTATTTATGGTCAATGCAATGGGAGAACAAGAAATACGAAATGCTGAAAAAGCTTAACTAAATATCCATATAATTATGTTACCATAGTCATCAATTCGTGATCAGTTTTATTACCAGTATTTTTAATTCAAAACTAATTCTAAACTTTTAAAGTAATAAAAATTAAAAAAAAAAAATTTAAATAATAATTATTAATTCGACTTTTATGAATTTTGATACCCAAATTGACCATCAAAATATTTAAGTAAATAATCGTTGTTTTCAATGTTCAAATGATACTTCCATTTTAATAAAAAAATTAAAACAAAATCCACATTTGGAAATCCACCAGTTACAATATTTTTAATTATCTATAAAATCAAATTCAAATTGTCTTGTTAGCGGAGCTTGTCATAAAAGATCTCGGATAGCAAGTTCATCTTTATAAGCATGCAAATAATATTGTTTGCATCATTATGCAAATCAAATCATAACCTGTTTCACCAAAAAACTTAAATGAAATTTGAGCGCTATTATGCTATTTTCAAATTTTGTTTAGGGTATTATTAAAGAATTTTTACATTTTTGTCAGGGCCAACATTTTTATAAGCAATAATTAAAAAAAATTAATTTTATTTTTTTAAGAGAGAAAAATCGGAATAGTTTTTATTTTAAAATTTATTTGGATCATAATCAGCTTTGTTAGACGATCATGCTATATAAGTGGTAGAAATTATTTGACCACAATAATTAAATCATGTAGTTTAGTTTAGTAGTAGTAGTAGTATTAATTACTGCAACTCGAAGCTTGTCAAAGCAAACCTATAATGAGCTATAGCAGTCGATTCATCTTGCTTTGTCACCCAAACGTCAATCTTAACTTTAAAGATGTTTAGACTAGTTGCACTAACAATATCCTCCGGCAATTTATTCCAGACACTAGCAACTCTGTTTGTAAAATTATTAAATCTCTGACTACAATTCCTTACTCTTTCTCGAACCAAATTCTTGGAGTTTCTTCTAAGATTATACTTTTTACTGTCAGGTCTAGTGTTTAAGCTGTAGTTTAAACCTTTACAGAAATTCACAATCTCCATATTGTTTACTAGTTTGAACATTTGGATTAGATCTCCACGTATCCTTCTCGTTTTTAAGCATGGTAATTTCAGATAGCCGCTGTGGATACTGCAAAATTGCAAGCTCAGGAACTAACCGCGTCGCCCTTCGTTGCACTATTTCTATCTCGTCTATATATCTTTTTCTAAGTAAAGACACCATGAGCTGATGGCATATTTCAAATGAGGTCTGACAAGTGAACAGTACAGTAGTGTTACTATTTTTGCTGTAAGAAATTTGATTGATCTGCAGATCATTCCCAATAAACGGTTTGCTCTTACAGTCATATTTTTGATTTGAGAATCTTTTAAGTCACTTTGAATATATATACATAAGTCTCTTGCGCAAACAGACTTGCTGAGCGGTTTTGAATCGATAGTGTGATCAAATTTTGTGTTCATGTTGCCAATATGTAAAACTTTGCACCTATCAAAATTCAGTGGTGCTGACCAGTCCTTTGACCATCTACATATGTTGTATAAATCTGATTGTAGACTAAGAATCGAGCTGAAACTCTTGATAACGGATATAATTTTTGTATCATCTGCATAACCCTCACATTCATTTTTGATGATTTCCAACATGTCATCAATGTAAATAATAAAAAGTAAAGGCCCAAGTACTGAACCCTGAGGCATTCAACTTATCACATCTATCCAATCTGAACACGTTTCACCAAGTAATACTTTCTGAGTTCTACCCTTCAAAAATGATGTGATTCATTTTATCATAATATAACCATAAAACCTAAGATTATACAAAAGCTTATTATGAGAAACTATATCGAATGCTTTCGCAAAATCTGTATAGATCATATCCACCGAAAAACCTTGTGCTAGAGCTATAGTTATTTTGTCCATTGTTTCTGGCAGATTCCTCAGGCACGATTTCCTGGCTAAAAACCATGTTGGCAGTCTGATATAAGGTTATTATTCAATAAATGTTCTAGCATTACATCTTTTACTAGGCTCTCAAGTAACTTGCATATCAAACTGGTTAACGAGACAGGACGGTAATTCCTAGATGACAATTTAGAACCTCCCTTGTGAAGTTGACAAACAAAAGCCTGCTTCCAAAGCAATGGTAGTTCCCCAGTTTGAATCCATTTTTTGAAAATTAGCAAAAGAGGAAGAGCAATTGATGCTGCACAGTTCTTTAGCTGCATGAACTTTATCTGGGCCCATAGCCTAGTTTGTATCCAATTTTTCAAGTATTTTACTAATACTTATTAAGCTCTTGGGATCTAGATCGCATCGAGCTGATGTCTTGAATTCGAACAAAGGAGTACTTGAAGAATTAGTTTCATTAATCATTTTTTTATTTGTTTATTCCATTTAATTTTGGTCTTAAAAAGTATTTTTATTAAATAATTCAATTTAAAATTACTATGATTTGTAAAAAATAAGTGATTATTTTATATTACTATTTCATTAATAACATCAATGAAATTGAAGGTTTTATTTGCTAATAAATTAAATAGTAATAACTCACGAAAGATTTAAATTCTATCGACATTTAAAATTTGATTGTAGCTCGAAAAAACGTTATTATTTAAATTAATAATAATTTGATAATTCAATACAGCTAAACTATTTCAAATTTCAAAATGTTAATAGAAATGTCTTGATATTTACAATGAATGAACTTTTTTCTATTGGGTTATATCTAAATTTTGTTTAGTCAATAATGAGCATCAATAATTTCGAAATATATATAAAATATTTAAATGAATTATTTTATAATCTAAATTAAAGAATACGAATCTTTGTTTTTTTTATAAAAACTGTTGTGACTTATGTGAATACCTTAGACCAAAATGTATGTGCTAATTTTGAAAAATTGAGAATTCCTCAACATATTTGACATATTGAATGAAACTAATGTTGGCAATCGATTATCAATCAATCGATTCAGTAATCGACTAACTTTGAATCGGTTAAATTCTTTATAGTAAACTATTAAATCGACTAGTTATTTATAGTCGACTAAATAATTTAATCATTAATAAATAATTTATCTCTTAATTAAAGCTAAATAAGCATAAAATATTTATTCCGACAACATTGCACACAACTAATCACCAAATTTCCTCAATTTTTGTTAAAAAGGTCCATAAAAGAAATTTTATCTCTGAAAAATCCGCTACAAATATCTTTTTTTGAGTGCCAAATTAATCGAATTAAAAGTTGACTAACAAAAAAATTAATCGATTTTTGAATTCTATCAATCGATTGGAGTCGATTACCAACACTAAAAAAATAGAGTTTGAGTAAAAAGATCCTTTCGCTTGTTAAAAGATCCTTTCCTTTCGATTGTTAATTTAAGAGATAAAAAAGTCTTAACCTGTGATTACTCATTTAAATTCATCTCAAATTTTTCGTTTATATTTTATTTCAATTTATTTTATAGTAGAAAAATTATTAGAAATTTTTTGGATTTTATAATATTATTTATTTTGCTTTTATTTTACTAAATTAGTGAAGAAAATTAAAAAAAAGTGATGATTAAATTGTGTGATGACATTTTTATTTTTTTTGAGTATCTTACCGAAATAAATAAATCAAATCGAATAAGAAAATTGTAAATTGTTTTAATGATATGTCATGATCAATAAGTGAAATTAATTATTTAGTGTAGAAAAAAGAAATTTAATGCAATTCATATTTAGAACAAATTAAAATCTTTTTTAGCATAAATGTCATGTTCATTTAATGTTAAAAAACGAAAAAGATATAATTTACACTAAATAATAGTAATTTAATGTAAAATAAACTTGAAAAAAATAAATAATGTAAATAAAATTCAATTCTTTTGTAGATAAAAATCAATTTTGCTACAGAATCGAACTTGAAATTAATAAGCAAAAACATCTTTCTATGAAATAATAACAAAAATAAAGGATAATTTAGATGAAAAAGAGCGCAAGACTTATTCTAAGGAAGGAATTTATCAAATAATTGAAACCCGAATACTTAAGACTCTAAGATCTATAACTGTTTAAGACGATACCAATTATTGTAAGTTACCGGTTTTAATAAATTGATTAAAAAATTTGATGAAAGTCAAAAATTTTTGTTTATTTGTGCTATTGAAGATTTATTTGAAGAAATTTTAAATGCTCATTGATTAGATGGTCATGGTGACATTCTTAAGACTATCAAAAAAAACCGGAAAAAAATGGGCTAATATTTGAAATGCAATTGTACGGGAAAATGTGACCGTAATTTTAATTGTAAAAAAATGGAGTCTAATGTAATTCTAAGTACCATAAAGGCAACAAAAACTCCCAATGTACACGTAAAGAGTAGCTTGACTTTTTAATTTTTAGAAATATTAAAATTTTTATAATAATTAATAATTGACTTGTTTTGAAAAAAATTTTCTAATATAAATAAAAGTTTATTTTACATTAAATGTTCATCATTTACATTAAATAAATAAAATCGGTATTAAAACATCGATTTTAGAATAAGTTAAAAAATCGAATAATTTTTATACAAAATAATAGCCGTTTATTGAAAATAATTGATTTCACTTATTGATCATGACAGATACAAATTATTTATGCTCTTTTTAAACCAAAAAATACGAAATTATGCTAAACGCATTTTGTTAAAACAAACACTGAAACCGAATTCTTTTAAGATAAGTTTTAAAAAGATTGAATAGAAAATTTTACAATTAAGACTAAATTGTTACAATTTCAAAAAGTTCTTGGCATTCAAGATTTTTAACAAATTGAAAGAATGTTGAAATTTAACTAAATTAAACTTTATAAATTATAGAATTTCATTTACATAATTATTTTTATTTCTATTGCAATCTTTCAATAAATTTTTTAATCGTCAAGTGATTTTGTTCACCCAAATAAACCGAGAGATCAATTCCTAAATGTTAAAAAGTGATGAGTGTGCAATCTGAGATTAATAATACAATTATTCAAAATGAGGAACCACATGCCTCAACAATTACAGAAACAGAAGCATTGACTGAATGCACTCTCCGATTAAAATTGACCAAAAGTAGTAAGACAAAATCAAATAGAAGAGTGAGCTGGACAACAGAAACTGTTGATAATGAATTTATGAATAAGAAAAAATCCAAATGCTGCTGTATTTATCATAAACCAAAAAGCTGGAATGAAAGTTCGTCTGAAGATGAAAATGAAGATCATGAGTGCGAACATTGCAAAGGGCACCGTAAAAGTGATTTTAACAAGAAAAAAGAATCTGAAAAGCATCATGAGAATGAATCTAATTGTGATGTAAATAGCAATCAACAATCAAATCAAGAGTCGAATAATTAATCAAAATATTATATAAATAATTTTACAATTTATTTGGAATAAAATTTCACTACATAAATTCATTTAGCACATAAATTGTATATTAGAGATTAGATCTAAAAAAATCTTTTATTTTTTATTTTTTATGAATATTCCAGTCTAATAAAGGCTAAACTAATCAATTTTTATTAAGCTTTTTTTAAATGAGAAATTAAGAGAGACTTTTTAATTAAATCTTAATGGTTTTGATTCATCTCATTAATTTTAGTAAATATCTAGTTGTTAAGACCTTCTTTTCAACACTAATTTGTTTTTGTGATGAAATTTTAAATTATGAACAAAAAAACAGAAAAAATAAGAGAAAAAGTTGGTGAAATTGATGATATCGAAGAAAAAGAAGCTCAAAAATCAGCTGTGGGAGTTAAAGTTTAAATTTAAGTTCAGAGATATTATGGGTCAAAAAACATATCAGATCAGTTGAAGTTGTTCTTTTTTTTAATTCATTAAATTTTGTTTCCAAACATTTTTGAATTTTATTTGAATAAAAGAACAAACAACAATTAAAATTTATGTTTATTTTTAAAAATCTTAAAAAGATATTAAAAAAGATCACTGGAGTGAAGTTTTGACATGAGCCAATTAGTTAAATGAATTAGTTATTTTGTTAACTCATTTTTTTTTAGTAACTCATTTTAAAACTGCGGCGTTTATATTTGTCAATACTTAATGCATTTAATTAATGATAATTTTAACCTATGTTTTGTTTCAAAAAATAGTTTGACTCAACTCGACAATGCCAGAAATGACATGCTTAATGAGTTTAAATCAAAAATATTCAATTAATTAATTATTTTTTTTTTTGTAAAATTTTCTTAAATCCTTTTCTTTTTAATAAAAACTTTAATTGAACAATTATTCTTTTTTTAAAAACACCAATGTGAAAATCACCTTATTTTTAATCTAAATTTTGAATTAAATTATTAAGAAAAAATGAGTTAAAAAAAAAAACAATTCAAAATTGGGGTAAAAAAAATGTTTAAAAACTCATGTCAAAACTTCACTCCAGTAAAAAGATCGCATTCAAAAAAAATATTTTTAAATTATTATTTGAATTTTAAAATAAAAAATAAAGAATTAAATAAAATAAAAAAACAACTGAGTTTTAAATTTGGAAAAGTTTGTGTATAATGAGAACTAGTTTTTCTTTATTGTTTATTTTCCAATTAATTGATTGAAATAAAATAAATTAAAAGATGCTGTATTAAATATGCTAATTTTTATACAACTAATAAACATTATTTTTAATATTTAAAGCATACTTTATAATTTAAGATTTTAACTGCTTTAAAAAGTTATAGCAAAATTTAATTTTTTTCTATCTAAAAAATATCTGAAAAATAACATTTTTCTTAAAATTGTAAAATTGCGAAATTTATTAATTATTTGAATAAAGCTCCAAAATTAATAAAAAAATAGATTCAACAAGTCAATGGTCTAAGAAACTTACCATATAATAAGAGACTAGAGGTATTTAGACTGCATTTACTTACAACTTGAAGAGATCAGAGAGACCTATCCAGTACTTCAAGATCAACAGTGGTTTAAGCAAGATAGATCGGTACAGCCGAAAAAATTAACAAATTCCCTATTTCATTATTTTTGGAAGACCCAGACAAAAATATTCGAGGACACAGATTAGTCAATTTACAAAAATAGTCAAAGAATGAATTTTATTTTGAATAGATTTGTGAGAAATTGGAACCCGATTCCTCAAGACGTTCTATCAGAAAAATAAGAGACTTATTATTATTATTAATTTATTTTTAAGCAAAAATATTTTTGAAAATATAAAAATCTTTATTAGATAAGATTTTTAACCTTTATTTCAATACGCATTTGCTTTATGCTTTGGTGTAAATTGGAAGCCTTCTGGAACTGGTCCGAGAAGCATTTCACTTATTTTTATCCAATCTGAGCTCTTAGGACTTGCCAT
The DNA here is from genome assembly GCA_019054805.1 of Brachionus manjavacas. NCBI lineage: Eukaryota > Metazoa > Rotifera > Eurotatoria > Ploima > Brachionidae > Brachionus > Brachionus manjavacas. Next base: position 3,029,574 of record JAHQIY010000005.1, read on the forward strand.
TAGAGTCTCGAGCTCATTTCGTCCAAAATAAAATGGCGGTCTTTGGTTTATTTGTTGAGGTACTTGTGCAAGAATTCCAACTGGTATGTACCTGTATAAAAACGAAAGCCATTCTAGAAGAAAACGTCTTGTTGTTTCAACACCCTGAGAATCCGAACCCCAATGCTCGAGACCATAATTAGCAAATTTTTTGAGCATTTCAAATCTTTCCCAAGCTGATATGTCCCAGTCCCTTTGTTCTTTTATTTCAGTAAAGATCCATGGCTTATACAAGGCACCTCTAGCTAACATGCAGCCACTAATGCTCGTATTTTCCATATGTTGATTATAATCATGATAAGATAAAATGTCACCGCATCCAAAAAGGGGCACTGGATCACATGACTTGGCACATTGATTTATGTATTCCCAATCAGCTAGTTTGCTATAACGCTGTTGTCTAGTTCTACCATGAAGCTTTGAAAAAAAAAATCATATTAAATTATTTTAGAATAAAATTTATTTTACAGTTATCATAGAAACACCCCATGTTTTCATTTCAGCTACCAATTCATGAGCAATAAAAACATCTTCCTTTATGCCGGTTCGAATTTTAGCTGTGACTGGTACATCTAGCAGTGTGTCCAAGGATCTGATAATTTTTTGAAAATAATCAATGCGGGTCATAAGTGCGCAACCGGCTCCTTTGTTAAAAACCAAATCTATGGGACATCCCGAATTAATATCTACAAAATCTACTTTAAAATTTTCTTTTATTATTTGGCAAGCTTTTGTCATTGTGTCCGGATAGGCTCCGGCAAGTTGAACTCCAAATAAATCTTCACTTTCATGTCGTTTTATTAGTGCCCATTCGGAAGCTTGTCCTGTAAGAAGATTTGTACACATGGCCATTTCGGAGCAAGTAATATCAGCTCCAAATTCTTTGCAAATGCGACGATATGGAAGATTTCCTACAGTTGTCAACGGTGCCAAATAAAGCTTGTTTTTCCAATCGATTACTTTTTTTTCAGCTGGCCTCAGTTTTATTAATTCTTCATCGGTAACTAAACCTAATCGTGATTCATTTTCTCTCTTTTCCTCAGGCTTCGTTTCTTCATCTTTACGGTGTACCAGAGTTCCTTTTAAACGATGATACTTGAGAGCTGTACTGCGATTTTTGTTTATAAATTCGTTGACTTTGGAACTTATTTTGTCACTTAATTTAAAATCATATTTTTTTTTCCAAAGCTTGGTCTTCAGATCACTGTTCAAAACATTGTATATTGGAACAACTCGATCACTTGAAAATTTGTCTAAATTGATTAGATTTTTATAATTTTGATCATCAATTTTTTCAATATGATTTTTGCTAAACCGGCATGATAAACCAAAAGGACACTTTCCATATTTTTCAAAAACATAACAAATATCGCTGACATCCTTCTGTCTATTTTCGATGTATGCTTTAATATCATGGTTGTATGAACATTTACATCCGTATTCACATTCAATACATCTTGCAATAAATGGACATAATCGAGCTTCTCGTATTTTTACAAGCTGTTTTCTTTCATTTTTTTTGTTTTCACCCTAAATTAATAGTTGATAAAATAAAAATGATAAAAAAAATGTTTTTTAACCCTCTTAAATTTTTTGTTAACATGGTCTTCGGATGAGTTTTCAAGAGTTTTTTTGTTATTTTCATTTACACTCTCTTCATTTTTATCTGTTTCATTGACAGATTTTTCTTGTAAATTGTCTTTATTATTCGCAGGTGGTATCGGTTCTATAAAAATAAACCTTTGGTTTATCAAATTAATTAATTCATAGTAAATTTTAAACCAATATCTCACTCAGGTTTAATTTTGGCTGAGAAATCGTCGTTCCTACATAATTCTGATTTTGATACAACTTTATCTGTTAATTCATTTAATTTACTCAAGTTTTGGTAAAGTTCCATTTTCTGATTAAATATTTTTTTAACTAAAACGTGAAATATATACGAATATTCGAATTAAATTTTTAGATTTAAATGCATAAAAGTTTGATAAAATTGCATTTCTAAATTACTTTTAGACTTTGTTAAATTGGATGATTTTTCATAAAATCAAGTTTCAGCGTAAAAATTTTATGCCAATTTAATTTCAAAATAATTTAATGAATTTAAAAAATATTTGTAGATTCCCAGAAAAATAAGAATTTAAAATAAGAATTCTAAATTACTTATATGTTGGAAAAATTATTTTGTAATTAAAATATAAAATTGAAAATATTGATGCAATAATTTTTTAACGTTATGTAAAATGATTGAAGAGAATATAAACTAACGCGAATTTAGATTGAATAGTATTCATAGATTGAAAAGTATTTTTTATTCATTGAATACCACAAATATTAAAAAATGTAGAATAATAATCAATGTAAAAATTTTGAGTAAGACAATAAGCTATGAAATGGATATCGAATATTCGACTCCATCGTATAATTGCTACCTTACAATTTCTTCTTTTTTTCTCATGAACTATCAAAAATTTAAACTTGTCTAACCTCTAGCTATTTCAATACATTGTTTTTAATTTTATTTCATTTAAACTTTTTTAACCATTTTTCTTTTTTGAGAGACTTTATTGTGTCTATTCTAATAAATTTGTGGTGAAATTAAAAAAAAAGTTTTTTTTTTATTACATGTGAATATTTTTAATATTTGTGGCTCTTTCTAATAAATTTGTGGTATGATACTTAAATGTTGTGGCATCTTATTCAAAAAATTGTCTACATGATAATGGGTCTTAAACTAAGTGTAATAATCCGAATGGATGATTTCAAAAAAATAATAAGTAACATTACAAACTGCACTTTCTTGATCATTTTTGAAGTTTTTGGAAAATTATTTTTAAAAGCACTAAATTCACTCTTTTTATTTTGCTTTAATATTCAGAATTTATTTATCATAGCATCGAATTTTGTTTATTTTTTAAATAATTAACTTTTTATTAAATTTTATAATATGAATTAATCTACGTATAAAATCTACGTTTTTAAAAAAAGTTGTTATTGCGGATGATTACAATTTATATTTTTTCTTTTAATTTTGAACATATTGTTTACTTATTGAATATTGTTAAATTCAAATTAGCTTGAAAAAAAGTCAGAAATAAAAGTCATTTGAAATTGACTTAAAATTGGCCTCAATAACAACTTTTTTTAAAAACGTAGATTTTAGACGTAGCTTAATTCATATTATAAAATTTTAATAAAAAGTTAATTATTTAAAAAATAAACAAAATTCGATGCTATGATAAATAAATTCTGAATATTAAAGCAAAATAAAAAGAGTGAATTTAGTGCTTTTAAAAATAATTTTCCAAAAACTTCAAAAATGATCAAGAAACTGCAGTTTGTAATGCTACTTATTTCTTTAAAAACTATTCATTCGGAGAATTACAGTAAGTTTGTATTTTCTTTAATCGTGCAAAAACTTTACAATTTTTTAAGATTCTTCATTCAAAAAAATATCAGAAAGAACGGATGCATCAATATTTTCAATTAATGATCATTTAATTGATTATTTGTTGAGTAATAACCGTTTTAAATGCTTACAAAAATGTTCAAAGAATATAGAATGTCTATTTGCACGATTTTCTACTCAAAAGTGTTCTTTATTCAAACAGCTTGATTGGAAAATTGAAGTTTATGATGGATCATTTTGGTACAAAAATACAAATAAAATATATAATACATGTGAAGGTTTGCTCTTAAAAATTAGCGGCTTTGCAAATAAATTGTATTCCAGTTCTTTATAATAAGCTTTTTTTTAATGAAATTAATTTTTGTAAATTTATATTTAAATTTAAATCATTTTGCATGAAATTATTCAAAAAAAAATTTAACAGAATTAAAAGGAAAAATAAGCACTTAGATCAAAGATAATAAACAAGTCTATTCAGAAAAAATTTGCAAAGCCTGAAATTTTTTACATTTAAATTTCTTTTTTAAGGAGAGACCATGAATGAAAATAGTTTGTCAACCAAATATATACACAATTTAGATTTAAATTTTTTTGACCTAAGTGCGAGCAATATTTGCTATATTGAGCCCTACAGCTTCAAAAATTTTTCTTATTTAAATACCCTTTATCTAAGATATAACATCTTATCATATTTTCATTCGTATACCTTTTTTAATCTTACTTCACTGACTTATCTAGATCTTGGGTCTAACAAGTTAAGATATATTGGGTCAAATTTTTTCAAAGGATTAACAAATCTAACAAATTTAATCTTAGATAATAATACAATTTCTTTTATTGAAAGTGATTCGTTTCAAAATCTTTATAGTCTTGAGCATTTAACTTTATATAATAACAATCTAACTAAAATAGGAAAAGAGTTCAGCTGTTTATACCATCTTAAAAATCTGAATCTCTCAGTAAACCGAATAAATTTCATAGAGAATGGTTCATTTTCTAATTTGAATTTCTTGGATGAGTTGAACCTTAGTCACAATCAGCTAAATTATCTAGAAGATAACATTTTTTTTTCTCTAAATTCTCTAAGCATTTTGGATTTAAGTTTCAATAAGTTTGAAATTCTAAATGCTTCAACACTTAATGGTTTAATCACATTAAAAATATTAAATTTATCATTCAATTTTATTAGAACAGTGTATCCAAGCACCTTTTCGGTACTGGTAAATCTCGAAATTTTAAATTTGATGAATAATAATTTAGATTTGTTAAATGATAGTACATTTAATAATTTGGTAAATTTGACCAGTCTTGATTTATCTAACAATTTTCTAAGCTCAATTAATTTGTTGAATCAGAGCAAATTGACCTATCTTAGTCTTTACTTAAATAATTTTACCTTTTTTTCTAAACCACTGCCTTCATTGATATTACTAGACTTAGGATATAACCCTTTACACTTTTTAAATCATTCACTGATCGAGTCATCAAACCTACTAAATCCACAATTGGAAGTTTTGTATTTAGACGGCTGTGAATTATCATTCATTAACGAAAACGTTTTTCAGAATTTTCAAAAATTGACAAAATTATTTATTGACAATAATCCAATTTATTATTTCAATATTTCATTATTCATAAATTTAAATGATTTAATGATGGTACAAATTGATTCCAAAGTTTTGAATCGAAATGAATTGCAGACAGCTTTTTCTAAAATTACATTTCAAATTGCCTAAAAATATTTAGATTTTGAAAGTAAACTAGAAACACTTTTAAAATTAATTTAAATTAAACAAAATAAAATTTAATTGCGTTTTAAATTTATTCCAAAAAAAAATCATTTTAATAAAATTTTTTTATAAAATAAATAAGAAGTTTTCTAAATATTATTAATTGAAGTGAAACAAAGTATTAATATATTTTTAGTGTTGGGATCCGTACAAGCGGTCACTTAACCGGCCAAAATTTTTAGAAACCATGTTCGCATTAGCCGGGCGGTCAATTGGCCGGCCAGCTAGGTGGTCAAATTTTTGGACCGCCAAATTAAACGGTCTAAAATAAACGGGCGGCCAAAAATCCGGCCAACTTTTTGGCGGGCGGTCATTAAAGGAGGGTCCGCGATTTTAGAGGATTGGCCAAATAAAAAAGATAAATACTTAATTTAAATATGAAAAAAAAATTTTTTAAACTCTAGTGAAAAAAAACCCGCCGAAGCATTTAGTTGAAAAGGTCTCTCCGGGATAAAGAGGTTTTCGATTTTGAAAACACCAAGGTTACTTTCCTGTGTTTCTTTGATCCTTTAAGAAAATTTAAAATAAATAATTAATTTTTAATGCAAAAACTAACAATGAGAGATCCGCTTTGATTCGAACGGAACATGATAGATAAATGACCTATGGCTCATTTTAATCAGCATAAAATTTCACGTCAGACTATGTGTATATCAAAAATTGGTAAAATCAAACCTCAGAGGAGAATTTTGGTAAAAAGTCGGTCAAGGTGATTTGAGCCCGTTCCCGTTTAATTAGAGGTGGAAGGCTAATAACACCCATTTCTTAAACAAGAAAGGTGTTAGTTTATATCTTTAAAATTTCAGTCATTTTGGCTGAATGGAAAACATTTTTTTTTTGACAAAACAAAAACGGTCATTAATTATTGAACACCCGTTATACTTTTCGAAGGCCAAATTTTTCAAACTTCGATAGTTCAAGAATATCTTTGTTTACTTCATTTAAGTACTCTAAATCATTGAATTAAAAATCACCATTGAAACCAGCTTTTCTAAAACATCTTTATATTGTTAGTGAAGAAACACCTTCCCATGATCTTTCTATTTTGTAAAATGCTGAGAGAATATCTATTTTGAGCATTTCCGAAGAAAACTCAATCGAATAAGGCCTAACGAGCCCATTATCTGTTCGGTACTTTACTTTAAACGATTGTATTATGCCTTGGTCCTTTGATTTCATCCAGTTTGGTAGAAATTACAATTCGGATATTCGGAATAGAGTGGGAAAAATGATGTTTATTTGGTTGTCCCTAAAAAGCGGAATCCGGAACGCGGAATACGGAATTCCGTGGCCCAAATTCCGCCAAAAAAGTCGAAAAAAACTTTTATAATTCCGTAAAACACATACTAAAAAGCGGAATTTCCGTCTTTTAGTAGATTTTTAAATTCCGCCGGAATTTTTTTATGGAATTGACGGAAATGACGGAATTTTTAGCGTAATTTAAAAAATAAGCAATAAAAATTTAATTTTTTCAAAACAAAATAAAAGTTAATTTAGATGTGAATAACAATTTTAAAATAATTTTTCCAATTGCTTTATATCATACATTTTTATTTAAAAAATTTATTTCCAAAAAATATAAATATTTAAAAAAATTGCTCAAACAAAATTATCAAAAATGAAAGTTTATTCGGTGGAATTAAAACGATTAACCTATGAACAAGTGGTCGAAATTTTTACCGAGTTTCAATCCTCTGATCAGAATCATTCGGAAAGAATTGAATTTCCGAAATCCGGTAATTTAATTAAAAAACTATAAAACTAAACCAAATAAAATGAACTTTATAAAAATTAAGGTGATGCTATAATTTTTTGGTCGAGTGAGTCATCAAAACACACCGATTGGACAACTGATGGGTTCAAATGGAAGAATCAAGGAACAAGAAAGGCTTTGATTCCGACTTCACCAAATGACCCAGTAGTGTATAAAAATTATTACCAAATGATAGATCGAAACAAGTGTATTAATAAGGAAGTTATAAAAGATGTTTATTTTTTCAAAGACCAAGCGATGCCAATAATTGTGCATTACTTAGACAAAAAAACAAAGGCGAATAGCTTGCTCGAATACGATTCTGGGCCACATGGCAATGTAAAATCAAAAGAAAACGCCGAAAATTATCAACGTACTTTGCCGTCGGTTCTTAGTCAAATTAAAGAAAATGTTTCTAAGAGAGCACCTCATTTAGTTTACAAGGAAACTTCGAAAAAAAGGGTGTAAGGGATCTTAAGCAATGTCAAAATTTAAGATATGTGAGTATATTTATTTATTGATTATATAAAAATATTACAAATTCTTATATTTTATTTTTGCTCAGTTCCACCTATTTTTTTTCTCAACACACATCTTTTAAAATTTGTGCGTTTTATTCTAAAAAATTATAACAAATTTTTATTGAAAATATTTTTATAAATATATATGTTTATTATTATTAAAGGTCGTTAATAAGCTTAAACGCTTCACTTATGATGAAATAGCTAATTGTCATCTAATGCATATTTCATTAGGTTTTCCTAATTTGATATTGACCGCTCCTGACATACGTATTATATGCATTGATGAAGAACTTTTATTGGAAACAAAAAAAGCCATGGCAGCATTTAACTCAGATAACCGAAAATGCTTCCAATTCGACACTACCTTTAACATGAGAAGCTTTTATGTTTCAGCATTATCGTATATGCATTTTAGTAATCAACATGAAAAACCTCCGTCTAATAATTTAGAAAAAAAAATATTAATAGAATATTAATATACAAATTTGTTAATAATCACATGATTTGAAGAGAATTTTTAGAAAAATAAAGCAATAAAATAAAAAAGTAAAGCCATAGAATTGTTCAGAATTTTGTCTAGATTTAAAAAAAAATCGGGTCATAATTGATCCCTCGGATGAGATACGATTTAAACCAGAAAAAACACATTTTTTTCCTTTTTTTAGCCAAAAACAGGAAAAAAATGACTGCCACACCCTTTTATTTTTTTTCTAAATTACATTAGCATGTAGAGAATTTTATGCTCTTTCAGAATATATATATTTTTTTAGTATATTTAAGTTTTATCTTTGAGATTTTGAGTCTTAAATAACAACAACTTTTTAAAGGGTTTGCTATTTTTGGAACCCAGGGTGTAAAAAATTTTTTTTTGTCCCCTTCAAAAAAATTTATTATTTGGGGTTTTTGAGGGCGTAGATTACGAATTTTGAGTCAAAAATGTGAAATTCAGATAGCACTAAAGTTTTGAATTTCGTGAACCTTACCTAAATAAAACCATCATAAATGACATCAAACGTTTCGACTGGAACAATCTAAAAAATGTACGAACTCCCGAAACGCTGCTGGACCACAGATCTACGTATAGCTCTTTACATTCTTCCTCTACCTGAAGTCTTGAAAAAAATTAAGGCCGAATTTATAAAAAGACTCATCAATAACACCTACACAAAGCAATTATCTGAAAAAACTCTCCCTCACACACTTGAGAAAGACTTAATCTCGGAAGAAATCGAAATCATTAATGGTGAAAATGAATCATTAATAAATAACCAAGACCGTATTACAGATAAAATAAAAGCGACTATCTACGTTTTTGAAGTAAATTGGGATTGAGAAGGCAAAATGTGTCAAAGTACTT